>CM042674.1:78529-2578529 GCA_023638005.1 Forsythia suspensa | reverse complement strand
GTGGCATTGGTCCTTTTCATCATTTTCCCGTCAAATCCACGTGAAATTTGACGGTGGAAAATTTTATTTAAAAAGTAAATGAAAATTTGTAGTAAAAGTCCCTAATCTTCGAGAAAGTATTGAAAAGACCCATAACTTTCTAAAACTAACACATATGACCTCAAACCTTTTTGACAATTTAACCTCAACTTAAATAAATTAAAATAACTCATAAACATTTTCAAAAATACAAATAAGTCCTAAATCTTTTTATTTTTAACAGATTTACACTTAAAATAAGAAAAAGTGTGTCATCAAGCTCCAAAATTTTTAATTTTGTTCACCAAAATGACATTTAAATTGTGTTTGATTAAAATCAGATTTTTTAGTAAAGTTGTTGAAATGTGTGGTTTAAAAGTTGTGGGGACCATAAAATGTGTGGTTAACATTATTGTTGACTTTGATCTTAAAGCTTTTATCAAAATCAAAATTGAAAACAAATCGGGAAGGGACCCGAAAAGACTGACCTATGTAAAATTGGGTGAGAGCTAGTCAGGTCCAATTTTATGTGATCCCGTCTAGAGGTGGCAATGGGCGGATGGGTGGCCCAAATTAAATTTGATGGGCCAAACAAAAATGGGTTGATCTAGCTCGACTCAATTTTATATGGGCTCATATTTTTGGGCCAACCCATCCGATTTTGTATAATGGGCTAATGGGCCATCCAACATAAATTTTAAATAATAAAAAAAAAGAGAAAAATCTTCCCAATTTCCCTTTACCCCACCCCACCCACCAACCCAAGGGGAAGGGGTGATTGTCGGGAGGAGGAAGAAATCCCTCCTCCCGGCGACAAAGTGGCCGGTCATGAAACTCACGTTTTTTCGCGAACCTGTGAGCTCCCCGGTTTTCAGCGAAAGGAATGGGGATTTTTCCCCTCTTTTCGGCACCGGTGCAGCCGCAGGTCTGGAAACAAGGGAGAAAATTCCCTTTGTCGGGGGTGGTGGGGTGGGTGGGGTGGTGGGGGTGGGATTTGGGTGGAAAATATTTTTGATGGGCGGTCCAAAATAATTGCCAAATTGCCGGTTCACCAATTAACCCGTTGGACAAATTCAGTAGAGACTCTAACAACCTGGTTTGTTTCAATTTTGATTTTGATAAAAGTTAAGATCAAAGTCAACAATAATGTTAACCACACATTTTATGGTCCCACAACTTTAACCACACATTTCAACAATTTTTATTAAAAAATCGATTTTAATCAAACACAATTTAAATGTCGTTTTGGTGAACAAAATTAAAATTTTGGGGCTTGATGACACTTTTTCTTATTTTAAGTGTAAATCTATAAAAAATAAAAAGATTTAGGACTTATTTGTATTTTTGAAAAAATTTATGAGTTATTTTAATTTATTTAAGTTGGGGTTAAATTGTCAAAAAGATTTGAGTCATATGTGTTGGTTTTAGAAAGTTATGGGACTTTTCAATACTCGAAGATTATGGACTTTTGCTGCAAATTTTATTTACTTTTTAAATAAAAATTTTCCACCGTCAACTTTCACGTGAATTTGGACGGAAAATGATGAAATGACCATTCTTTGCAAAAACATTTGAAATAGGGGTCAAACCGCTCAAAATGAAACGATAGGTCATCAACCCGCGAGAAGTGCAAAAGTCGAGGACCGCTTTGTGCTAATAAACCATTTTTTATTAAAAAATTAAAGATTCGGTCCCATTTTCACTTTTTGCAAAAGTTGAAAATCTAATTGCAATTTTTTTAATTAAAACTAAAGATATTTTTGTCTTTTTATCAAATAAAGACCATTTTCGTACCAAAATATATAGGTTAGGGACTATTGCACCTAAAAATAAAGGTTATGGACCATTTTCACACTAAGGGGTAAAAGTTAGGGACCATTTGTACCAATTGAAAGAAATGAAAAAAATATAACTTGACAATTTTACTCTACTAATAAAGACAAAAAAATAAAGAGATCGTTTCACAAGACTTAAATGGATAAGTTTTAACAGAATCACAAAAAGGACCAATTATGCACCTAAATGGATTGGTTGGGGAACACTTCATCAAAAATAAAAGGTTATGGACCAATTACGCCAATTTCCCTAAATTGAGGAGAAAATAACATCTGGGTCCCAACCTATAGAAGGCAAAGCATTTAGGTTCCAACCTTTAAACCAGAAAGTTGAGTACCCAGCCTTTTACCTAGACCTGGGAGCATTTGAATCTTCAATGGAAAATTATTCAATTATTTTGGATAAAATAAAAAGGAAAAGATAGTTCTCTTTGCCAAAGATGCCCCATCACTACCACCAACACCTCCATTTTCACCACTGTCTCCTTATTTTCATCTCTATTGTGTATAGAATGTAGATCAAGTTATCATAAATTCATTTATTTGGACACCATCTACTGTTCCAAAAAATGTTGATTATTTATCCTCCATATTTTAGTTCCTGTACCTCAATTTGCCAGACCAAATTCTTGACACCTTTCCTTTTCCTATTTTATTCTAAATTTTATATTTTATTAATACATTTTCAAGTGAAACTGTTAACTATTAGTATTTGAAAATATTTTTTCGGTACTTTGGTATTTGCTCTTTGCTGATTGATTAAGTGTGATGTGACTTGTAATTTATCAATTTTAAATTTTATGAATACATTTTCAATTCTTGAATTTTGCTCTTTGCTGATTGATTAAGTGTGATGTGATTTTAATTTATCAATTTTATTAAAATTTGAAATTGTTAACTATTATTTGAAATTATCTTTTCAATACTTAAATCTCGTCCATCCGCCTCCGTATGCACGCACAGAAAAAGTTAAAATCAAATGTCCTCGCAATTTCCTGCCCCATTTTGTTTATCTTAAATAGCATATAAGGAAATTTGCACTTCTCATTTTTAATCTTTGCAAGATATAACAAATCTATCATTAACTCTTTTTTTTATTATAATCTATTCAAAACTTTTTAAATATGTAGCAAAACACATTATTCCTCTATTTTGACTATTAAATGATGGATTTACCATACTCTTTAGATAAACAAAAATAAAAGAAACCTAAAAAAAATTATAAAAAAAGTCTCATAACTTTTCAAAAAGTATACAAATAAATCTAATTTAAAATTATTTAATACATATTAACACACAAAAAATATTAGAAAAAGTAGACATTTTCAGCATGTTTATCCGTGCTTATAAGCACTTATAAACTGATCAAACATTACTACTTATTCTGTAGGACCCAAAATTTGTATCTATTTTTTCCACATTAGCACACATGGGGCCGGGTCAAACACCACCCTCACAAATACAATCAAGTTAGCGATGGCACCACCACTATTGAAAAATGAATTCATAAAAAAAAATATAAATTTGATTGAATAAAAATCGATAGTCGCAATATGAGTTCTGTGATCTATGCTGCAATTTGGTTCTTACAAACAGATGGTGGAGAACTGGTGAGTGGCCTACTATCGATAGTAGTTCTACGAACCAATCTACCATCAATTTTTTATACAAATAATTTTGTTTAATTTTTCTAAGGTGGATGTGAAGTCGCCACTACATCCATGATTGAATTTATAGAAGTGGTGATTGGCCACAGGTGGATATGGGGTAGGGTATGATGGTATATGGTGAGTTGGTGGGGTCAGCTTATTTGGGAAGATGAAATGTTTATTTTTATTTTTTGGGTTAATATGTATTTAATTGTTTTAGTTGATATTTATTTGTATTTTTTAAACAGTTAAGAGACTTTATTTCTAATTTTCTTCTTATTTTGTGTTGTTTTATTGCTTTATTTTATTTTTGTATATTAAAATGGAAGGCAAAATCGTCATTTAATAGTCAAAATGGAATGAATGACGAATTTTGCTACATAATTGAAAACTGAGGATGGATTATGCTAAAAAATAATAATAATAATGATATTTATAATGATTCACTATCGACAGTTATCCTATATATGGCATTATTGATTAGATGAATTATTTCTCTAATTGAGTAATGTCGCATATATTATTCTGGTAGTGAAACAATTGTGAATAACATTAATTAAAAAAAAATTGAGAGTAAATTTGTTTATATTTTGTAAAAATTGAGAATCAAAAATACAAATTTTTCTAATTGTATAAAACCAACACATCTTTATTTTATTTAGTTCACAAATGGTATTCATCCCAAATAATTTGTTAGCTTCAGAGAAATCATGCATTAAAAAGTATAAATCATAATAACAAGGAATTAGTTTCCATTGTTCACCTCCTCTCCCATATCTATTCTTGCGTATGGTTAATTATGTCATTTGTTTATATTAATAAATAACGTGGAAGTTGCTATTTTGATAAAGGTGGTAATGTTGGTAATACAATTTTATTTGTTACATTATATTTTAATTAAATTTTAGGTTTTCAACCATTGCATATTGTAGTACTTATATTCTTAACTTTTTATCGTTGAATTCTTATCTTCAACTTTATATTAATTAGCACATCTCGTCATTCGTGGTGGTTCTGTCAAAATATTATTGCGTGTTTTGAAATGGTAAAATATATATTTTTTAAAAAGTACGATAGACAAATAAATTATTTTTCACTCTTCAAACAGAATTTTTTGGACAGAAACTATTATTAAAAACGATATGTGCTAATTAATAGAAGGTTAATGATAAGAATGAGACAGTAAAAAAATTGAGAACATAAATATTACAATAAACAAAGATTGGAGACTTTAAATGCAATTAAAATGTAGTTGAACTCTTTTTCATGAGTTAAGTACTTGGTGATTCACTTTACATTATTAACAAAATTAGAATAAATTACAAGTAGAAACAATGAAGCACCTTTGTCTAGTGGTGGAATAATACCCTGCCATAGGTACATACCCGGGTTTGATTCCCGGATGGTGCACAAATCGGGATTCTGTGAAGAGATATTTGTGCAACTAGTGGTGATGGCTTCACCACAACAGTCTGATCTTCAGATTAATTAAATGTGCATCTGAGCATCCTTTTTTTTTTTCTTTCTATAATTCATTTTATTATTATTATTATTATTATTATTATTATTATTATTATCCCATGCATTATTAAATTATAATTGTCATCAAAATTGAAGGCATCAAATACTCAGCAATTTTTATTTGGGTTCGGACCCTGCGCATGCGGTCCTATTGTGATAGATTCTCCAAAGAAATATGGCTTTATTTTACATAAATGGTCTCGACTTTTCAGACTTCTTGTGGGTTGAATACCCATCTTTTATATTTAGCGGTTTAAATTTATTTCAAATGTTTGACATCAATGGTCCTTTTCATGAATTTCCATCCAAATCACCGTGAAATTTGACGAGAAATTTTTATTTAAAAAGGACTTATTTGCATTAAATGGTCTCGACTTTTGTAAAGGAAAATTCTGACAAAATTCTCTAATCTTTCAAAAAGTGTTGAAAAGTCCCATAACCTTTTAATCCTAACACATATGACTCCAAATTTGTTTGAAAATTTTACCCTAATTCAAACAAATTAAAAATAACTCATAAACCTTTTAAAAAATACAAATAAGTCCTATATCTTTTTATTTTTTTACATATTTACACTTAAAATAATAAAAAGTTTGTCATCAAGTCCCAAAACTTCTAAATTTGTTCACCAAAATGACATTTAAAATGTGTTTGATTAAAATCAGATTTTTTTAGTAAAAGTTGTTGAAATGTGTGGTTGAAAAATTGTGAGACCATAAAATGTGTTATTAAAATTAATTGTTGACTTTGACTTTAGCTTTTTTAGCAAAATCAAAATTGAAAACAAACGGCTCTTGTAGCCTCTACTGATTTTGTCTAGCGGTCCATTAATGAATAAAAAATTATATACATGATCAAAATTTGACCAATTTAAAATTTTAATTTATTTTTCATATCAATTACTTAGGGGTGGCGAAATGAGTCAATTTAGTGGCTAGCCGAGATAGCTCGGTCTCTCGGTCCGGTCAATGGTCCAAAAAAATGGATCAAATAAAATTGGCTTATTTGCACAAATGGTCCGACTTTTGCTTTGCACTCATCGTGGGTTGAGGACCCATCTTTTATTTTTGCGGTTTAGCCTCTATTTCAAATATTTTTGGCGTCAATGGTCCTTTTCATGAATTTCCATCCAAATCACCGTAAAATTTGACCAGTAGAAATTTTTTTATTTAAAAGGGCTTATTTGCACAAATGGTCCCTGACTTTTGTAAAGGAAAATTTCTGACAAAAGTTCTTAATCTTTTAAAAAGTGTTGAAAAGTCCCATAACTTTTTAATCCTAACACATATGACCCCAAATGTTTTTGAAAATTTTACCCTTAACTTAAATAAATTAAAAATAACTCATAAACCTTTTCAAAAATACAAATAAGTCCTATATCTTTTTATTTTTTACATATTTACACTTAAAATAATAAAAATTTGTCATCAAGTTCCAAAACTTTTAAATTTGTTCACCAAAATGACATTTAAAATGTGTTTGATTAAAATCGATTTTTAGTAAAAGTTGTTGAAATGTGTGGTTAAAAATTGTGAGACCATAAAATGTGTTGTTAAAATTAATTGTTGACTTTGACTTTTAGCTTTTAGCAAAATCAAAATTGAAAACAAAAGCATTTCTTAGAAGTCTCTACAGATTTTGTCCAGGTGGTCATTAAATGAAAAAAAAATTATACCCATGATCAAAATTTGACCAATTTAAAATTTTAATTTATTTTCATATCAATTACTAGAAGTGGCAAAATGAGTCGAGTTCGGTGGGCTAGCCTGATATAGCTCGGTCTCTCTGGCTGGTGGTCCAAAAAAATTGATCAAATAAAATTAGGTCAATTTAACTCTTTGACAACTAGCCAACCTGGATGCTTGATAAATTTTTTGCCCAAGTCCCTACCCTACACTTCAAACACTTCAAAAATTGATCAAATAAAAACTAAGCGAGCTTTTATTTTATTTTTTACAAAATTATAAGTAATTATTTTGAGAAAATAAGTTAAAAATATAGGTTGGGCTAGCCCATTGGCCATGTGGCCCCAAAATCGATTTGGATTGGCCCATCAAATACCAGCCTATGTAAAATTGGGTCAGGATTAGCTTAGTCCAATCTTTTATGTGACCCGTCTAATTTCAGGTTGGGCCAGTCCATCTAGCCCATTTACCAGCTCTACCAATTACTAAATAATAGTTAAAAAAAATTCTTCACAATCTTCAGTCCACCACCACCTTTTTTTAAAATTAGTATGAAAAATAAATTAAAATTTTAAATTGGTCAAATTTTGATCATGGGTATAATTTTTTGTTAATTAATGACCACCTGGACAAAATCTGTAGAGACTACAAGAGCCCGTTTGTTTTCAATTTTAATTTTGCTAAAATGCTAAAGTCAAAAGTCAACAATTAATTTTAACCACACATTTTATTGTCTAACAACTTTTCAACCACACATTTCAACAATTTTTACTAAAAAAATCTGATTTTAATTAAACACATTTTAAATGTCATTTTGGTGAACAAAATTAAAAATTTTGGGACTTGATGACAAACTTTTATTATTTTAAGTGTAAATATGTAAAAAATAAAAGATATAGGACTTATTGTATTTTTTGAAAAGGTTTATGAGTTATTTTTAATTTATTTAAGTTATGGGTAAAATTGTCAAAAAATTGGGGTCATATGTGTTAGGATTAAAAGGTTATGGGACTTTTCAACACTCTTTGAAAGATTATGGACTTTTTTGCAAATTTTCTTTTACAAAGTCAGGGACCATTTGTGCAAATAAGCCATTTTAAATAAAAAAAAATTTGCCGTCAAATTTCACGGTGATTTGGATGGAAATTCATGAAAAGGACCATTGTGCCAAAAAACATTTGAAATAGGGGCTAAACTGTCAAAAATAAAAAGATAGGTCATCAACTCGCAATAAGTGCAAAAGTTAGGGACCATTTGTGCAAATAAGCCAAGAAATATACACCTTTAAGAAACGTAACTCAGAGAAAGGGCAAGAAACAATTTGTTCCATGTAATCCATGCTACACCTATATATAGTTGTTACCTGTTTGGTCAACATGTTTTTGCACACAAAGCTCTAGCTTTTCTAACATCAAATCCAAAAGTCTAAAAATAAATTATTTTCTAAATTTATAAAAAGATATCGAGAACAAATAAATTCTCAATATTCCACAAAAGATTAATAATTAGTCCATAGAGATATGACATGCATATGTCAAGAGACTCGACATATATATATATAAACCAGAGGTCATGTGTTGCCCGAATTCGGGCAACACATGAATCTCAAATGCCATGTGGCAACCAACAGTTCAAATTAATGTTAGGCCCACCCCACCCCCACCCCCACCCCACCCCACCCCTTCCGTTTTAAGTGCCCCCCACCCCCACCCCACCCCCCCCCAAACCAACTTTTTCAACAATTGCGGCTATTTTTTTGCCTCCACCCTTTACTTCTCTTTTTAATTCAATATCCCTCTTTTATGAATTACGATTATTTCTACCCATTTCTTTAAAATCTCTCACTTTTTATTGCAAATTGCCCCCAATTGTTGTTAGAAAGTAATAATAATATATATTAATTTATTACTTAGTATTTATTCAACAATAAAATATACATGAACTAAATTCAATCATATTATTATGTGATATTCTAAATATATTAAACTTATACAAAATGATAATGCAAATAATTTTAAGCTATAAATTACAAAATAAACTTAATCTAAAGAAACGAGTACTTCTTGTTGAAAAATTCAAAGGCAATTGACAATAAAAAAATTATTGAAAATGAACTTGTTCGACATTGCAAAATAGGTAAATTAATTACATGTGTTATTTGATTGGTTATTTTCATAAATAATAAGTTGTGCATTTTATTTTGAATAATTTTTTTTATCGTCACCGCCTCTGGATTTTTTAACAAGAAGTACTCATTTTCTTATATTAAGTTTGTTTTGTAATTTATGATTTAAAATTATTTGAATTATCGTTTTGTATAAGTTTAATATATTTAGAATATCGTATAATAATATAATTGAATTTAGTTCACGTATATTTTATTGTTGAATAAATACTGAACATATATATTATTATTACTTTCTAACAACAATTGGAGGGCAATGTGCAATAAAAAAATTGAGAGATTTAAAAAGAAATGGGTAAACATAATCGTAATTCATAAAAGAGGGATATTGAATTAAAAAGAGAATTAAAGGGTGGAAGTGCAAAACAAATAGCCGCAATTGTTGAAAATGTTGGGTTGGGGAGGATAGGGGGGCCTTTAAAAGGGGAGGGGGGGAGGGGGGGGGTTGGGCCTAAACCACATTTGCCATCTAACATTAATTTGAACTGTTGGTTGCCACATGGCATTCGGGAATTCATGTGTTGCCCGAATTCGGGCAACACATAACCCCTCATATAAACTATGGAGAGTTTCTCCAAATAGTTAAATGTATTACAATTCATTTAACTTATGTCGTATTAACATGTTTCGATTTAGAATCATACTAAATGAACAAAAATATTATCTTTCTTGAAGTCCAAATGAAAAATTCTGAAGAGAACTAACCCATAGGTTCACTGTAGAGAACCCAAGAGAATAAAGTATATCAACTTCAAGTATCAATTTTTATCTGAATGTCTTAATAATCAGTCATAATTGACCAAAATTGATTGGTTGGTAATGGGACCGAATATTCAAAAATAATTGTCTTCAAATTTTGAACGAAAGAAGTGTGTCTGGTAGGCCGAATCTATATGGCCCGTAATGAATGATAAAGAGTGCAAGTAGTTGGCCAGGCCTAGTCTTAAAAGCTACAACCTACAACTCTGTGATTTGCACTAGCCATCTTCTTAAGCTTATACCGAACACGACAATACACACATGTTTTCAAGTAGTACAAACATTAACATACAACAATGGTGCGCTCCCTAATGAACTAGAGAGTTCAAATTGTCTATGTCGATTAAAGTTTATATTTTTTTTTTCCCATTAATTGCTTCAGTTTCAAACATGGTTTTCCACCTATCATTTCGTCTCTTTTCATTTAAAAATTAACAATATCAATTGTGTATAAAACAAAATCATCAATTTTTTCAAACAATTCAAAACGACTGTAAAAGTACAGTAACTTTGAAAGAACAGTAGTCACTGATTTTATTTATCCTGGGTTAGATAACACTGGAGCGTGAAAGAGCTAAAATTTTATTTATTATAATTTATTATAGTGATTTAATTCTGCAGACCAAACGATGCACTCAATGCACATATCTGTCTTTCCATAGCCTAACGATCCTAGTTTTCTAACCCTTAGTTTGCTTAGTCCTTTACAAGTCATCGCCTAACTAAACACTGATCATATAATAAAGAAAAAATGCCATATATTGTCAAACATTTCAGGACATGAGCTTCTATCTAACCAGGAAGAACTCTTTTAAGAACTAAACAGATGAGTGGATCAACAAGAGGTCAGGCTACAACAAACTAAACATTCGGATTGAACCATGTCGCCAGATGGTCATTGATCAATTCAATGAACCGAGCACAACAACTGTCCAGATTACTCGGTTTCCATTGCCACCTGAGAATCTGCTATCTATATAATGACAACTTTCAAAAGTAGATTTTGATTACAGAATGAACACAATAATCTACCAAAAGAACAGGTTATATACAATGCTACTTCACTAATTCTAATGGAAAATTTGATAAACATGACAATTCTACAATGCACTTCACTAATTCTAATGGAAAATTCGATAAACAGAATTAATGAGAAGGATAGGATGGAAAAACACATTAATGCAAGCAAGAACAAGGTAGAGAACGAGTGTAAAAACCTTGCACACAAATGATTGTATAAATTCCAAATCGACTTCTATTTTGTCGGGACATGGACAATGCAGGTCGTAAACTCATAACGGCATATTAATGACCAATCATTTATATAATCTATCCATATTGATCAGCTAGTAAAAAAATACACGCAGACACATTAGATATCTAATCATTATGGAAATCTAACCATAACGAACTGTTACAAAAATTCATGAAAAGCATTTAACTTGCATACGGTGATTTTAAACAAAGCGGCAATCCATGCACAAGTCTAGGACAAGAATTATGTGTAAAAACAAAAAAGAGAAAGTGTAAAGCTCCCTAGGCCTTGAGTAAAAGAGTAAAAGAATGGTTCTTGTTAAGTGCAAAAGCACAAAGGCAAAAACTTGAACTTCACAAAAAGCCAAGAAGATTGCTTTCGAAACTCATATCTTAATCAATAGATAATAGCAAACCTAAGTAGTTAAATCTAAGGAAGGACAGTACATCAAACCTTACAAGTGAGCCAAACCAAACAAGAAATGCAGATAAGCAAACAATTCAAATGAGCCTGCAAGATAAACTAAAGTTCATACCAGTCAATCATGATCACTAATGAAAAACTTTTTAATGGCACTAGATGTATAACGCTAATAAACAATATGCAGCTCACATCATCCACAAGAATGGTATACCATATGAAGCAAATGAAATGAACTTAATAAGGAACAAAAATTATCGTAGGAATGCAGCTAAAACTTTCATTCTTGTAATATTGAATTAGATGAAATTTCCATTTTTACAAACAATCTGGAATTAGACATCTTACAGCAACATGAGAAAAATCCTGAAACAGTACACAATAGAACAGTCATAGATGTTCTTACATCTAGTTTTAAAAGTAAATAAACCAATACACATGTCCTCAACAACAGATTTCATATACATTCCAAAGAAGTCAATGGATAGTCGACGATGCGCAATCATCGAAAGACCATCATAATATCGTCTATTATCCATTAACATCAAGTTTATAAATCTAAAATCAAGTAATTTCTCTTCAAACAACATGACACCCATAGCAGACTGACCTTCAACCCACCTAAGTTTTTATCTCACCAAAGGCTTTGCCCTAGCTATGAGCATTTTTCATTTTTAGGGTTTTTCTCCGCAAAATAAAAACAAAAAAGTTAAAAAAGAAAAGAAATTTTTTTGAGTAATTTAACCAGATGGGTTTCTTCCAAATGATTCGGCCGTCATCAAGGAACACATCAGAGTCGGAGGGCCGTGCAAGCTAGGTCGCACACGTCAGCGTCCATTGGCGGCGGGAAGTTGAGGTCGAAAGGCAACGGCTTTTTACAAGAGGAGGAGGCTATGTCGCATTCACCATCATCCACAACAGAAGAAGAGGAATCACAGTCGCTGTGACAGTCGTCAGGAGACATCGGCGGCGACCTGGGGTATTTCCTTTGCGGCTGGACGAGTTTCGGCGGCGGCGGCGGCGGCGGCCTGGGCCTGGGTCCGCTAAACGACTCGACGGTGCTGCTCATGCCGCTGGAGGTGGGCCTCTGCGGGCCAACAATCTGGTGGTCCTGAGCGTAAAATCGAGGATCAACCATGAATGGATCGTTAGGCTGGTTATTGATCTGTTGATTATTAAAACTCTGAGGGTTGAAAACGCCGTTCTGGTTGTTGGGTAACGAGAAGTTCGTCTTAGCCTTCGGTCCTCGGAGAGATCGAGCAGCGGCATCGTAGGCTCGAGCCGCGTCTTCAGCAGAATCAAACGTGCCAAGCCACACCCTAGTCTTCTTCCAAGGGTCTCTGATCTCCGCAGCAAATTTTCCCCACGGTCGCTTTCTAACTCCCCGAAATCTGATCTCCTTAGATCCTCCAGATCCGTTCGCCTCTCCGCCATTGGCCACCAGTTGCCTAGCCGCCGCCGCCGGTGCTCTGCCGCGCCTCATCGTCAAAATCGAACAATACAGCCACAAAAATTTAATTTACCAAAAGGAAAACAATCAAATCTTTCTCATAAAAGAGAAAGCTATAGATAGATATTAGAGAGAGAATAAGGGAATTAAGAAAACATATATGTACAGAAAAAAACAAACAAAACCAAAGAGAAATGAGACCAGGTTGTGATAATTTTTTCTCTCTCTACTGTGTGTTGTGTGTGAAAAGAGAAATGGGTGGAGAGAGAAAGAACAGAGTTTTTTTTTTCTTTTTTTTTTTTTTTTTTTTTGGTGGGTTTCTTTTGCTTTCTCGATTTCTCTGCCTTCTCACACGCCCCCACAAACCGACTACACTAATAACCTTACGGAAAAGACCAAAAAACCCTTGTAATTTTGTATTTTATTTTTTATTTTTATTTTTTCAATTAATTGGGTAGAAATTGTTTGGTCCCAGTTTCGTTAGGTCCTTTTCTATGCATCCTTATTTGCGTGAAAGAGCAGAAAGTATGGCGTAATAGATAATGGTAGCGTTCAACAAATGGAGTTGCCTTCACTGCGTTATTGGTGATATAATTGTACATACTTGTAACTACATTTAAGTACTTTATATTGTACAAATATAAGTACTATAATATGTTGAGTCGTAGTACGAAACTATGTATTTTGATCTAATATTACATTAATCGTACTTATAACTACCTTAGTTACTTTACATGTGTATTTATACATACTATAAATATTTTGAGAAACATGAAATTGTTTAATATTTTGATCTAATATTACATTAATTGTAAGGATAATTATATTCATACAATATTTTTTATTTTTTGTACCATATTTTAATTATAATTAACATCCTTAATCTTTTAATATTATATCACTCATGTCCCTAATTTTTTTTATCACATTTTTATCTTTAACTTTTTATTAATTAGTACATCTTGTGTTTGATAACAGTTTCTGTAAAAAATATTTGTTAAGAATTCGTAAAAAAATTTATTTGTCTATCATATTTTTAAAAAAAATAAAAGATACAAAAGTAAGATAAAATATTTTTTTCTCATTTCAAAGCACGTAGACAAAATATCTTGACATAAACTATCATCAATGATGAAATGTGCTAAGTAATGAATATTGAAGATAAGAATTCGATGACAAAAAGTTAAGAACATAATTGTAATAATGAACAAAAGTTGAAGATATCTTAAATACAATTAAAATATGGTGCACTTATAACAAACAAATTGTAGTGTGAATATTATCATCCTAATTGTAATTGTAGATACTTTATTTTGTTTTAAGTATACATACGTTTTAGTATATATAGATTGTTGTGGAAAGAAATTAAAAGAAAAAAAAAAAAAGTCAAATTAGCTACCACTGCGTAATTTATGTCTAGTCATAATACGACTTTTAATTTGATCCAATATTATGTGATTGTACTTGTAATTACTTTACATTGGACAATTCAAGATCAAACAAAATCTTGTCCAACTGCTAACATCTCAGCAGGATGTCAGCAGGTGGGCAAGATTTCTAGATATCAGCACTCCTGTTAAAAATATGGACATATACATTGTAGATACCTAGAGTAGCAATACTCAATTTGAACTTATAAGACGCGTTTACAAAAAAAAAATATTAAATACGTGAATCTAATTAAAATATTTTTTTTTCAACGTGTTAAAAGTATGAGCTTGGCTCTAGTTCAACTTTGTAATTCAATAAAATTTAAAAATTGTTCAAATGAGCAAGACATTGAATTATATATGATTCGGATCAACAATTATTTTAGAATGAATTGAGAAACAAAAAATTGCATACCTTATATCAAACTTAAATCAATAATTATATTTTCATTCAAAAAAGAAAAAAAAATTGTAACATTTGACTCTCAACCTTCAAATTGCATGACATTTGGACCTCCACATACTAATTTCATAAAAAAAAATTAAAATTATCTCAATATCACGTCCACGTGTAACATGTTCATTTAAACTAAAGCTTGATCTAGTGATATTTTTCTCTAAGCTCTAAGTCAATTATTACCTTATGAAGATTGCAATATCATCTCCTATTAGGCCACATGAGCAGTACATTTGTTTCACTAACTATTACTTGACCAGAGATGTTAAAATGAGTTAACAAGTTGTTTTACAGGACTAGAGTGGGCCGGTGGTCTAAACCTCTTTTTTTTTTTTTTTTTTTTTTTTTTTTTTTTTGCTTTAATGAATTGTAATGGAAAAAAGACAAAAAAAACTTGCATGAACCAAGTTGACTCCAATGTGCTATACTATGTCTAGGCTTTTTTACGGGGACTTGGACTAATCCATCTATTTTGACACTTTTTATTTTGAATTCTCTTGAATAGTTGTCTTAGAATGAAATGATGAATAAATACCTTCACTTTCAATTAAAATTAAATAATAAAATAAAACAATAGAGAGAAAAAATTAAAATAGAAAGAACTCATCCTCCCCCACCTCTTATCCATTCACTATCTCTCGAACGACACACTAGTGTGTGTTTGAAAGGGATAAATATTTGTTTTGTTTTTTTTAATTTCAATTTTTTAATTTTTCTTCTTTATTTCGATAAATTATTCCTTGTTTTATTAATAACTTTAACACACAGTTTTTACTTCATGAATGATAATGTACAATTTTAGCAAACTTTTTTCATGTGTTAGAGACTCTAGTTTCCCAAACTTGATGTTAATTAATCTAATCTAATTAATTTGACCCATGTATAATTAAGTCCGACCCGATAATTTAAATATTGAACTTAAATTCTTGCAACTAATTAACACCTCTTTTTTCTCTTTTTGAAGCTAACACCTTATTTGGTCTAGAATGAGAATTGTATTTGTATGCACTAAAAAAAAAAAAAAAAACTTTAATTTTATAGTTGTGATATGATGAGAATATCCTGAAACTTAGTCGCACTATACAAATTTATACCCCGTAAAATAGCAACAAAAATTTGAATAATATTTGATTTGGTAAAAAATCGTTTAATCTGCATGAGAATGAAATTCCCTTGAGACTGAATTTAAATAGTTTCATGGTGGCAAAAGTGTCAGTACACATAAATATATTTTTTTCTTTTTCGAGCTAGGCCTAATTAATGATATTAATGAAAATTCAAGAGCACATCGCCAAGCTAAGGTGACTTTTTATTCATCCAATGTAACTGGCAACATAAAATTCAAAACCCACAGTAATAGAAAGTAACATAATTTAATGTGGTAAATTTTTAAGAAAAACTCCATGGTTCTCGTGCCACGAATAAATTATACTCTTTCCGTCTCATAAAGACATATTTATTTTTGTTATTCATCTATTTTAAATTATAATCGATTTTTCTTGTTGGTAGTATAATTAATTTATTACTTTTTTAATGTGCTTCTATTTAATCTATTTTGTTATCAAAAAAATATGAACTACTGTTATATCAATGTAGAGTTATATTAGAAAAATGCAAGTAAATTTCGTTGTTCCAATTATAATAATTAAATTTTATTAATCTGTGTGAAAATATAAATAAACCTAACTTTACGAGACGGATGGAATAACACCAAATAAATAGTAACTTTCATCTTTTAGTTTATCTTATCTACAGCAAACATAATACAATTAAACTCATCAATCTTGATCTTGCGGAACTCTACCGAAAACAAAAATACTCTGAATTTTCTTCCACAAATCGACATAAGAACCTAGTTATTACTTTTCACGATGAAATATTGTATTCTAAATGGATTTCAATTTATATAACTTTCCAAGCCTCCGAAAAACAAGGTATAGAAAGAACAGGAAACAATGTACAATTTTTCTCTAATATGAAAAGTTTAGACGTCTCTCTCCTTTCTAAAGATTGAGAAAGACGCTTTCTTTTGTTGTTCAAGACGTAAGTAATTCTTTTTGGAACTTGCACTAGTTAAAAACCCATAATCCTTAATCGAATCAATAACTTGCCATAAATATAATCTAATATATTCCTTTTGAAAGATTCTAAAGATATTTTTCTCAACTTCAAATTAGTTTTGTTTTCTTTTTTAATTACAAAATTTCAAAATTCACGTTCCTTAATTAACAAAGAGAAACAAAAACTGGTTTTTGTAAATTTTGGATTATGTCCAAATTTGTCCGAACATTGTTCAAACAAACAAGTGAACATTCAGATTTTAACCAACTTATTTTTACATTTATTTTTTCAACACTGTCTTGAAAAATCCCAATAGAAATTGAAAAATATTTCAAGAGTCGACTAATGAACACAAGACTAAATACAACCATAACTTTAGAACATATGGAAGGTCGTGTTTTTAAAGGATAATAAATAATTGTAGAAGATCTTGAAAATATTTGAAGAGTCAATAAGAAAAGTTTAATTAATTTGGATTCCTTTATAATTTTACATTTCCATTTAAACGCAAGGATTCTAAGACATTATAATATCACAACTACAACCCATGTTTGAATTGAAATTGAGATACCGATGCAAGTTCGTCCCTTCTGAATCAGATAGATTCATATCTAAAAGAGGTTGACAATAAGTTCTTTCAAAATTGACTATTTGTCCCTCTGTTAGAGGTGTTCCAGAAATGTCTGCGATCGAGTAAATAGTTCTACGAACGAATGGATCGTATTGACTTAGAAAATGGAAAGATTTGTACAAGTTAAACGTTTCGTCACCACTTTGTGGAAAATAGTTATGTATGAATATGTTAGATACCTGTGACTCGATTGGTGAAATAGTATCTCTCCCCCACCCACCACCCAAAAGCATGTTTTTTTTTTATCGACGCACAAAGAAAATATTTTGTTGCGAATGAGTAATGTTATTCATAGTCGTCCACTACCGTTAGTCATACTACATGACAATATTCAGTTGGATTAATTATTTATAATTAATGGTTGTAAATATATCACTAATGTATTTGAACGTGTGCATGAGCAACACTCAAACTAAGAATGCACATGAATTTACTAAATTTAAATACAATTCTCAACACTTCATCCTTCTAAATAGGATTCCATGAAACACACACAATACTCAAAAACTCGACCCTACAAATTCATAAAATTAAGAAAGCCAACAAATCAAGAATTAACGTCAGTTAAATATTCCCAACCTAGATAAACAAATAATACTCATGTCACCGATAATTGTGTGGACATGAATTGTGGGGTTCGGGGTAGGGAGACGGGAGGTGGGATAGATGAACATCTTTTGTATTCTTTGTGTTTTGTTTAATTAATGAGCCGAAGCTCAAATATAATGGAAATATAAAATAAGAATCAACTTGTACATAAACAAAAATTATGTTTGCTTTTATTTCAAATAAATATTATTGTGATGACTTTTATAAGTAAACATTAAGACTATAGAGTTTGAAATTGTTGTTTAGGCTTCTCTAACGTTCTTCGTCCATGAGTTATAAATATATTTTTTGAAATTTTCCTGTTTTACCCGTACAATAATGTTAAAATATTATTGTGAAGATGTTCATAAACAAACATTAATAATATCGAGTTTGAAATTGGTGCATAGGCTCTTCTAACGTTCTTTGTCAATAAGTTATAATCTATGATGCAGAAATTATTATACGTGTAATGTGCGTGTGTATTAATTTAATGTTATTTGTCATATTTTTGTTTTGACTATTGTACATCTTCTACATGAATCGCTCAATTTGAATGAAAACCATTTTGCACTATGAATAAGTTCAAATTTATGTCTTTAACAGTTTTGATTTGGATCTTGAAAGAATCAATTCCTATTCTTATTATATTGTTGCCAAACAGACCATTATACTTATGATATACTTCTTATTTTTTAATTCTAGATAAAATATAATTTAACGAACATGTATTTCGATTTCTGCGTTAGTGGACTTAGGCAAATTTGGCATAATATATGAATGTGCACTAGTGATGGCAACGGAGCAGATCGGGGCGGATCGGCCGATCCAAACCGCCCACAATAATTCAGATGAGATCCAAACCGTCCGCCGCGATCCGTAATTTCTTGGGCGGATCGGATACTTGACGTAGCGGATCGAGCCCGATCAAGATAATCGATCCATATTTTTTTTTTTTGCATTCAAAAATTTAAAATATATCAAACAAACTTTACTACTATCTTATAAGAGTTTAAACAACATCATCCTCCTCAATTTTCTCTTTACTAAACTTTGTGCAAGGTCCACAACATGTCGAATGTGATGAATTTTCTATTCCAAAAATATTTTAATTATCTATAAAATAAATAATCAAATCACATATAAAACAAAATATAAATTAAATATTTCAATCCTTTTTTAAAATTTAAATTCGGGGGGCGGGCGGGCGGCGGATCACGGATATCTGCTCCGATCCGCCCCGTCGATTCGTGGATCAGGTATTTTTCGCTCCATTCAGATCGGGTATCCATCGGGTTCGGGGCAGATCGGATATTTTTGCCATATTTAATGTGCACTTTTCTTTTGGGGTAGAATATGCTTTTAATTATTCAATTTCCAACGCCACCGCATGAAACCAGATTATATGCAAAAATTCATAGTATAGTAAGCAAAAGAAAGAAAACAAATTGTGATTTTTCAAATATTAATATAATATATTCTGTACAAGATGTGAATGTCCCATTATATGTGTGCCACAAGTATACCAAGTAGAAACATATGAGTCTCATATTCTACTTGAATATTTTTTGTTGGAATTGTTAAGAAGCGGTATTTTTTAAGTGGTAGAACGTTATTTTTGAAATAATTAAATAATATCTTCTAGATGGTTCAAAAAAAATTTATACATTAATTACAGTCTTATATGTTGACGGTTATACATTAGAGATATTTTGTGTATGTCATCTTGAATGTAATCAGATAATTTTGATGTTTTAAAGACCACTTGAAGAATGGTGAGAAGACACGTGTTTCAAATCTGTGGTCAATATTTTGACATGGCAACACGCCTACTACTAGTTCGAGAAATTGGACGGCCATGTATGCTATATGTTAACTCCATCTACCACGAGCATTTTCAGATAATTCAGTCATGTTTAAGCAATATTTTTAAGTGTATTGAGGTATTGTGGTGCGATTCAACAATTTAATCGGATAAGAGCAATATAAGAAAAAAAAAAAAAAAAAAAAAGAAAGAGGAGGATAAGAATGTCATAAAATAGAATTAGAGTGCCCCTGGAATTATTTCAACCGACCAAGCTGCAAGGGACCCATCAGAAACTGGCTAGCCAGCCACTGTCAGGCCTGGCCCACACTATTAGCCAGTCCCTCCCCCTAACCCTATAACTGAACCACCTATATAGCCCATAGGCTAAACCACAGCAGCAATTGATCTTACAATTATCACAAGCTAATCCCAACCCGACCCGAGAAGACCAACCGGACTTGGCCCACTAGGACTTGGAGGAGTATATGGACCCCACCAGAATGCACGTTTGACCATAAAAATAGATGAAGATTTGCCGGCCTCAATTGACCGGGGAACCGGCTAAGGGTGTTTGTTCTGAAGGACAAAAGGCCGGATACTAATATATGGGGTGACCGGCTCCTCTTAACGCTACACGTTTCAATTTCAGGCACGATAAAATATTTACTGACACGTTTCAATTTCAGGCATCAGTTGAGTGGATTTCTATTAATATTTTAAGTTGAACGTTGACTGCAGAAGGTAGGTAGTGGGTGCGGGCATCCTGCGGAAAAATTACGTTGCTTGTCGTGCCCAATACAAGTGGCCCATAAATTTTCGTTTTCATATCAATTCTAATATTATGTTTTTCAATTTCAAAAGTAAAGGTAGTTTGTTTGGTAAACTAATGAGTACATTGTTTAATGATATTCAAATAAAAGGTAAATAATACTGGAGTTATGAACTTTTGAATTTTATGGCGATTAATTTTTGAACTTTCAATTTTTAGTATTATGGGTCTCTAATTTTTAGAACACTTACAAATATAATTTTTTTGTTAAGAAAATTGTTAGTTTAACTGTTAAATAATTAAAATTTTCTTAAAATTTCCAAACTAACATTTTTCCAATAAAAACAAAAAATGGAAAAAGAAACACAAAATCAAAACTCCATTTCATCTTCATCATACCCCCCCTCCCCTCCCGATGAAAGGTTTAATTTAGCTCAAATATTGCTGCAATTAAAATTGATTGAGCTGCCAAAACCGTCTTCACCTATACGGTAGAGCCACCAACAATTAGAGTGTTTGAAGTGTTCGATATGTGATTGAACGAACACAGAATTTTGTTATTACATCAATTACAATAAATCTCAATCTCGCTCGCCATTTCTGTAAAGCTTATAAGAGGCACTCGACTAGATGGAAAAATATCAACATCGCCATTTCAATTCCCAAGTTTAAGCACTTTTGACATTGATTCATAAACTTTATCAGTCCCCGCCTATTTTTAGTCTTTAAATGCATATGACTACACCTAAAACCTCCTTGACACGGTGGATGAATCAACAATTGCAACAGTCAATCCGAACACAAGCAATATTGTCATAGAATGGGGAGGTCCAAGTACAGACAGTGCCATAGACGTGTCAATTTACTACTGAAATGATATTAATTTGTTAACTTCGGCTGATCTCAATTTATCATTGGGAGATGGATGGGGTTGTTGGGTTTGGGGAAGATGAAATAGGATTTTGATTTTGTGTTGTTTTTTCTATTTTTTATTTTAATTGTCATTTTAAGAAAATTTTAACTATTTAACAGCTAAACTAACAGTTTTCTTAACAAAATGACCATGTTTTGACATTTTTTAAAGGTTAGGGATCTGGAGTACTATAAATTGAAGGTTCAAAATCCCCATTGTCACAAGGTTCAAAAGTTCGGAACTCGTACTATTTATCCTAAAATAAATTAAAATTTTATTTGTTGTATTTTAAATTTTGATTAATATTATTTATTACAATTTATTTCAAGAGTTTTTTTTCAAGTACAGTATGTGCAAAATCCTTTTTAAATTTATCAAAAACTATGCTCAATCAAACTATCTTACATCTTCGTGAGGGGGAGCTTCAAGACCACAGGAATAAATATGCATCTTATTAAGGCCAGAAAATATATGGAAGAGATGTATAGAGAATATATCATTTAATCTAAATTATAATAATTATTATTATTATTTATTTATTTTTTGCCCTTTTTCGTTTTCAATGTGCAAATAACAAAAAGTGTTAAATCAATTATACAAAAATAATAAATAATATAATATGTTTATTAATTGAATAGAAGAACAGAACATGAAATTATAATAATAGTTTAAGAGAGAACAAATTTAAGTCAATCGAGACCAATGTAAACGAATCATCCTCTCACCGTAGGTGTTTGAAAATAACTGAGAGTCTGTTTCCCAAGATACAACAGTGAAACTAGTAGCAAACTTAGCACAAAGCTTATACTCTGACGAATTAAATTTGTGCCTGAAAGTAAACAGCAAGTACTGGAAGAATAAAGAAAATATAAACTATAGAGTACACTGAAATTTGCAGGTCGCGTTCGCACATAAATTCAATGGCCTGAGGTATTAATCGATTCATGATTTTCATCCCTCCTGCATGCGCACACAAGATAAAGACTGTGCTACACTAGATTACACATTTGCAAAGTTTGATCATATAAATACTAATAAATTTTTTAGGAAAATTGGCGCAAATAGTCCATAACTTTTCATTTTTGGCTGAATGGTCCCAACCTTCTACTATTGGGTGCGCAATTGGTCATTTTTTACGGATTCGTTAAAAGCCTTTCATTTAGGTGCGCAAATGGTCCCTAAATTTTTTTTTTTTTTTGTCTTTATTAGTAGGGTAAAATTGTCAAGTTACATTTTTTTTCAATCTTTCAATTGGTTCAAATAGTTCTTAACCTTAGTTTTTGTTACCACACGACACGACATAGTCGCCACGCCAAGACAGCCCCATCCAAGCCCAAGAAGGGCCCGGTTCATAATCTGTCAAGAACCCTATCTAGGCCCTCGCTAGGCCTTGGAAGGACCCGTCACACGGGCTTTCGGCAATGTAAATCTGAGTCATGTGGAGGGCCCCGGCGCCTCATGCGAACCATAGGGCCTCGTCGGGCCACACATCATTCGTAACCAAGCGAGCAACTCGATATGCTCTGGGCAACCAGAGAAGTAATTAAAGAAAGATTGCGCTGGATTGAGCGCACGAATCTCCACAAAGAAATACAATCATGATCTCCTAAAATCATGCAACGTGATAAACTCAAGGAAGGAAGGCAATCTCGGGTATCTTTATTACATAAGGAAGGAAGATCCGATTGAAGACCGAATTGATTTGTCTTCCAAATCAATTAGAATTCTTGCGCTATAAATATAACGCCTCCGGTTGTTCCAAGGCACGCACTTTTTATGCTTAAGAATCCCACCCTAAACTCTACTCAAATTGTCGCTTGTCTCTCCCACACCCCTTTTTTGTTCCCACCCCCGTGTATCTCCCATATACCGGCAGTTGACTTGATCGTCGGAGTGCCAACGATCGCCGGACCTTTTTCTCCGGGAGATCTTGGTGCCTAACGGTCGTCCTAGTGTGTCGTGTAACATACAAGTCGGGCAGAGGAGCGATCGGAGATCCGCTGGCACGTGGATGGTTCGAGTTCGACGTCAACAGTTTTAATTAAAGAAATTTGTAATTGAATTCCTAACCTTTGCAAAAGTGAAAATGTGTCGATATTTTAATTTTTATTAAAAATATTAAAAGAAAATAATTTTTTTTTGGACTGGTAAATATTTTTTGGATCCAAATCACCCAATCCATTTATCTATCAAACCACCACCCCCACCTCACCCCACACCCCCCCGCCCGCCCCCGCCACCGAAAATACATTTCACCCCTTTTTCACCCCCACCCCCACCCCAACAAGGGAGAAATTCTCCCCCTATTTTTGTGACCAAAACCAAAGAGATTCTTTTCTCTGGTTTCGACTAGAAAAGGGGGAGATTTTTCCTCCCAGCGTCAGCAACAAGGGGGGAGAAATCTCTCCCCTTTTCTGGTTGACTTACGGTATGGTGCGGCGCGGTGGGGTGGGGTATTGAAGATGGTGAAATGTTTGATTTTTTTTTAAATAGAAAAATAATTAAAATTTAAAATGGGCATCTTCAGTGTTTGTTTCTTTTTTTTTTTAATAAAAAATAAATTAAAATTTAAATTTTGGCTGTCCAGTAACCCTGTGGCTCACAAGCGGGCTGAATTGACCCAGTAAATTTGAGATCGTTTAAAATCGGGCTGAGTTGAGCATAATTAAAAATTTTATTTGTGACAAATTTATTTTTCTTTTTATGTTGTAATGATAAAATTAAAATTTGAATTTTAAATAATATGATTACTTAATAATAAAAAATAATTTAATAAAAAAATTAAAGTATCATACATATTTTCACTTTTTGTAAAGATTAGGAATCCAATTGCAAATTTCGAAATTAAAATTAAGGTTCATGGACCATTTGTGCCAATTGAAAGATTGAAAAAAAATGTAACTTGACAATTTTACTACCACTAATAAAGACAAAAAAAAAATTTTATGGACCATTTGCACACCTAAGTGAAAGTTTTTTAACGGAATCCGTCAAAAAAGACCAATTGCGCACCCAACAATAGAAGGTTAGGGACCATTCCGTCAGAAATTAAAGGTTAGGGACTATTTACGCACTAATATCATACATTAGGGACTATTTGTGCCAATTTCCAATTTTTTTTTTTTTATTTATTTATTTTTTTTTTATCATTTTTCCAATTAAGATAAATCATTTGCTTTTTCCCTTTAACTATTTTCTAAACTTCACTTTAAATTTCAATTTCTCATTCACTCAATCAATATATTGGATAAATAAATATTCGATATTTGTGTGGAAGAGAACACCAATCCACTTTAATCTTCTATAATAAAAAACAAGTCTCCACACAAAATAATGTACAAACATGACATAATGTTCCAAAAATCCTCTACATCTAGACATCTTTACTTTTTACTTACTAGACATTGGAGGCACTTGACAACATCTTCTATTCCCTCTTTTGCAATCACATTTGACAAGAGCACTTTGACTAGGAATGAGTCCTAGCACCAACATCAAGCTCGACATTCATGACATTTGTTTTCAAACAATACCGATTAAAAAATTTCTAATAATATTGGAAAACATCATCTTGTGTTGTGTAAACATCTACATTTTTCATAATGTTTTGCACAAATATTTTTGTAAAATAAAAAATGATGGATTATGAATATGTTTAATTTTCTATAAATTATGAAAATTCAGTTAAATACACATTTTAACGGAAAAATTGCAAGATTGTATCAGGTTGGTCTTCAAGGTTTAAATTAACACACTTTAAGCTTCAACATTTTATTGTTATTGCAAGTAGTTCCAAACAAGGATACTACTGAAATGTAGTTTACAAAACATGTAAGCACTATATTACATGTAAAATAGATAATAACAAATAGATAAAATTAGAAGTAAAATGGTTTCATGCCTCCCCTCCCCTCCCCTCGCTATCTCTTTCCTTTTTCTTTCTGTTTCTTTTATTGGCTTTTTTTTTTGGGGGGGGGGAGGAAGGAAGGGAAGGGATCACACCAATAACCGTAATAGGTTGATGTTAAAATTTCTAAGATAAATGCCAATAAAGAACACATTCAAAACGCTCATTGATTCATTAGAATATTCAAAATTATTATTTGTTGATTCATAGAATTTAGAGAATTCAAAAATCTATAATTTGTTGATTCACGCACACATGCAAATATTGAAGAAAATGTCAAAAAGTTTTATGTAAAAAATACTACCTACATATCTCATTCAAACATAGTTAAAACTAATTCAAAATCATATCTACAATTCCATTTCTTGTCACACAACCCAACCCAATAACAACAAAAATTCCATAGATTTTGTGGTAGATTAGTTTGACTTGTTTTTATATCTTTCATATGTTAAATATAATTACTGAAAATTTGTTGGAAGAGATCGTATTCATAGATTAATATCTTGTTGAAGAATAAAAACGTAGAAACGAAAAAAGCAAATCGAAAGACATTCAACGCTCAAACTATCGTTCATCATTTTTTTTTTGTTGTTCCACATATTATATGTCATTCGACAAAAAAAAAAAAATTCTCTTGACCGAGAGCTACTGTCAGATCAACTGCTTAAACTGTTGTTCAATAGTTCAGGCTGTCAAACGATGTTGTCGAACAACAGTTAAATTGTCGAGAGAGGAAAAAAAGTCAACTACCATTCAACTGACCGTTAATTTTTTTCATAATACCGACAGTTGAATTGTAATTTGACAGTTCAAAATTTCAACTGCCTTTTTTTTTTCTTTTCTTGAAAGTCAAAAGAAATATTTACCATTTTTACAAATGTTAATAAAAGTTGCTATTTTTAAAACCATCTTTTGCATTTGCTTGGTTTTATGAAGGGTAATTAGCACAAAACGTCTCTACCTATTGCAATAATTGTGTAAACGTCCATACTTTCTAAATTTTGGCATTTTCACCCCCACCCACCGGATTTCTTGTTAAAAGGTCCTTCCGTCCAAAAAGTATTCGTTAACTCACGTAAACAGTACAAGTCGTCATCAGATAGTAAGAGGTAAATTAGTCCAAACCATATTTTTTACTTATATATATATATAAAGAGAGAGAGAGAGAGAGAGAGAGAGAGAGAGAGAGTTACAAAAAGAAGAAGAAAAAGAGGAGGAAAGTGAAATCATTTGGATTGGATTTAGATTCTTCGTTGTTTGATACTCTTTATTGTGAAGAAGAAGAAGAAGAAAAATGGAGTTTGAGTTTCTTTTTGTTTTCTCTTTTGTAGAAGAAGATGGATATAGAGCAAAATCTGGATTCAGATTCTTCTTTGTTTGATGTTCTTTTATCGTGAAGAAGAGCTCTTTATTGTGAAAAAGAAGAAGAAAAAAAATAGGGAGAAGTTGAAGAAGAATAAGAAGAAGAAAGTGAAATTATTTTGAATAAAAATAATCATTTTAATGCCAAATCTTTTTCTATTTTTTCGGTGTTGTTAATGGAACAAGATCTGTTATGGGATGATAAAGAAATTCAATCTATTTATTTGCGGAGGAGATTTTTTCAATAGTTTTTACAAAAATGAAGGAATAGTGCTATTTTTGATTTTTCAGTATGTGTAGTGAGCAAGGACGTTAACAATCAAAATACAATTAGGTGAGGATATTTACCACAAATTTTAAAATAGGTAGGGTCGTTATGCACATTTAAAAAATGAAAATATGGACGATTTATACATCGTTAATCCAAAAGTAGGGACGTTATGCACATTTTATACAAAGATAGGGATGTTTTCCGCAACGTCAATTACACATCAAAATGAACGATGTACAACGCCCATACCTTTTCGGAAAACATCCCTACTTTTGTATATAAATATGCATAACGTCCCTACCTTTTGGATTAACGTGTATAAATCGTTCCTATTTTTCATTTCTTAATGTACATAAAGACCCTACCTATTTTAAAATTTATGGTGAACATTCTCACCTAATTGTATTATTGATTGTCAACGTCCTTACTCACTACAACACACCAGAAAATAAAAAAACAGCACTATTCCTCATTCGTGAATCATCCATGGCTTATCTTTCTAAAAATGAAGGCTGGAAATAAATCTTTCAAGATAATTAACTGCAAGAATGACAGTCAATGCTGAAAATCCATAATGGGCATTGACTTTCAAGATCCATTCTACATACTATTTTCGAGCAAGAGACACAAAATTCGATTTCATCAATATTGTTTGATTCAAAAAAAGTTTCATTTTCATGGAAAAACATAGATTGAAGTTCTTCATCATCCCAGAACAAATCTTGTTCCATTAATAGCACCGAAAAAGCAAAAAAAGATATGACATTAAAATGATTATTTTTGTTCAAAATTATTTCACTTTTTTCTTCTTCTTCACAATAAAGAACATCAAACAAAGAAGAATCTGAATCCAATCCAAATGATTTCACTTTCCTCATCTTCTTCTTCATCATTATCTTCTTCTTCTTCTTTTTGTAATTATCTCTCTCTCTCTCTCTCTCTCTCTCTCTCTCTCTATATATATATATATATATATATATATAAGTGAAAATATGGCTGGACTAATTTGTCATTACTATACAGTACGACTCGTACTGTTTACGTGAGTTAACGGATGCTTTTTGGACAGAAGGACCTTTTGTGCAAGAAATCCAGTAGGTGAGGGTGAAAATGCCAAAATTTAGAAGGTATGGACGTTTTGCACAATTACTGCAATAGGTAGGGACGTATTGTGCTAATTACCCTTTTATAAATTCTCTTAGTTTTTTCATTAAACTTATACGTTTGCTCATTGGCTTGATTTGTGCTATTTGTGTCAATTGACTTTTATTTGACCCCACGACTGTTGGGCTTGTTTAAAATTAGTACACAATATCAAACGAGAACTGGCCCAAAATGTGTTGCAAACCTTTTTTTTTTTTTTCTGTATTTTATTTGAAATTCTCTTATTGTTGCAAACCTAGAGAAATTAAAATTTGTCAAGACTAGTCATTTCTGGAACACATTATTAGATAATAGCGTAAAGTATTAAAAAGATAATATTTAAGTTTTTTTTCTCTCCTTATTGTTGTTTAGATCAGTCTTATTCAGCACATCTAACATACCATTGAACTAAATAAATTGAATACATAATGTTTGAAATTACTACCAGTTACGTGACATCATTAAAGTTTGAAAATTAGAATTAGATTAACCTTATTGATCGCAAAATCGCAAACTTAAAGTACATCTAGTTCGGTCATATCTCATGGCAAGGGATAAAATACATGGCTGCAAATGTTGTAAGCTACAACTGATACAAGTATACTATGTTATTAGCAATCGCCTATAAGAGTTGACGCTCATTAACAAGATATTTATAGAAATTGAGGCCTCGAAATTTTACTTTGAATTTATTTATACATGATTAAAAATGAGAGAAACATAGTAAAACCTGTTAGTTGTGTCTAATAGCAACTATCAAGCAAGAGAGATGTTACTCAATTCAATAAGCTATAAATTTATTAGGAGATTTACAAAAATACACTATGTATTTACACTTTGCATATTGTATTCATTAGGTAACTCAGTTACATTTTGCTTAATGATTAGACAAATATATTTCTTGAAAAAATTTAGAATAATTTAAAAAATTTCCATTATAAATATTTAAAATACTCTTAATTGAAAATAATAAATTACATAACATTTTACAAACCGGTCATTGAAGTTAACCTAATAACATTTTATTAGGTTAATTTCACCAACGGTCATTGAAGTTACCTTAAAATTTCAAAACGGTCACTGAAGTTCAAAAATTGCAGATGTGGTCACTAAAGTATATATTTCTTCCACAAACGGTCACTCTCTTAAATTTCTAATTTGAAATGGTGATGTAGCATACAAAATTTCTAATTTGAAATTTTGAAATGGTGATGTGGCATACAATAGACATTTATTTATTGTATGGTAGTACATATACTTATATAATATTTATTTTATTCATATATTTTTAATTATCTTTCAATTAAATTCTCCAAAAATTGTATCTTAGGTCATTAATCTTTTTACATCTTTACACTTTGGTCTCCAAAATTTCAATTATCTTTCAATGAAGTCTTCCAATAATTGCATCTTAGGTCCTTCAACTTTATACATATTCAAACTTTGATCTCCCAAATCCTTGATTTTTAATGGCCAAAATAAATATAATTTTAGTAGTCAAAATAAGTACACTTTCAATTAAATTCTTGACTTTACATTCGGATTTTCACTTAAACAAACAAATACGTGCAAAACCCACACTTATTACATGGAGTTGTCAATGAAATATATTTTTGTCTATTTTTGTCAATTCTAAGTGATAATTTGTGAGTTCTATCAAGTAGTTTATTTTTTAATCATGTTATTTTGTTCGTTTAGATGAAAATTCGAGTGTAAAGTTAATAATTTAATTGAACAAACTTATTTTGACCACTAAAATTGTACTTATTTTGGCCACTAAAATTAAGGATTTGGAGGACCAAAGTTAGAAGATGTATAAAGTTGAAGGACCTATGATGAAATTTTTGGAGAATTTAATTGAAAAATAATTGAAAATTTGGGGACCAAAGTATTAAGATGTAAAAAGATTAAGGACCTAAGATGAATTTTTAGAGGACTTAATTGAAAGATAATTAAAAATTTAAGAACTAAAATAAATTATATATAAAGTATAATGGACCAGCGTGCAATAAATAAATATTTTATCAGATACCACATTACTATTTCAAGTTAGAAATTTAAGGGAGTGATTTTTTGTGAAAAGAATATATACTTTATTGACCACCACTGCAATTTTTGAACTTCAGTGATCATTTCAAAATTTTAAGGAATAAGCTTCGTCTGTCAGTTGGTGAAATTAACTCTTTATTTATTACATACCTTAAAATTTTAATTACTTAAAACTTATAATGTTTTAATAAATACATTTTGTTTGTAAAAGATAGTCTTTTCTATTGTGGAAAGTTAACAAAATTTATTATCTCCCAACTTCTTTAAACTACTATTAGCAGAAATAAAAATAAATTTTAATGAATAAGAACATTTTATTAAATTTTAAAAAAATAGTATTTATTTTGTAACTTAAATTTTTTCAAGAATTTATTATTTAATTTTTTTTCTTTCTGATTTTAATGTTCTTTTTTCCTTTCTTGCTAGAAACTGCAAGATTGAAAAAAAATTAAAATTAAAATTTCGTGCAAAAAATGAAAATAAAAACTATTTAATTTAGTCAATATACTCGACTCTATAACACTTTTAGGATAAATACTTGATATGATCGAATTAGTTGTTGGTTGAAAATTTATACATATAAATATAATAATATTTATCACTATTAGTGGTGATTATTAATCAATATGTCAGTGAACTCGATTGATGTTATAGAAATGTACATAAATCAATTGAAATGAGCTGCACATGTGTATATGGACTGGTGATTAATACCGATGGTAACAAATAACATTACTGTATGAATATATTAGTTGAAAATTATTTGATTTGGTCGAATTGACGAGTAATTTGGTCATAAAGTAATCAGTAATTTGGTCATAAAGTAATCAACAACTATAATTACCACAGTCCACAAAAAATGATTACAAGAAAGCTAAAAAGAGAATACACAAGGCAAAAGTCCAACCAATACCCGCCCACTATGTATAGAGAATTAGGTAGCTAATTACAGCAACAACGAAAAATTTCAAATTAGATAAACCAACCATTGCTACCCCACCCCCCTATAATCTTTGCTATATAACATAATAAATAATTTAATTGACAAATATATTCTAAACTCCAATAAATAAATTCCTCCGAACTTGTCCAATTCAGTAACCCGTGGGGAACTCACAACTGCCAAATTCTGCAACATATAAACAAGCAATTTTTCAGTAAAAAGTAAAAACCAACAAGTATGATTACACACACTAATGTGGATTAAAATAGCTTTACAATCAAAAGTATTCCTTTTTAAACAAATCATCCCTTTGTATTTCATGGCATTGAAAAAACTATTGATGTCTAAATTTAATTGGATTAACGAGAAAATATTTTATATGGTAATCGACAATATAGCATATATGCCAAACCAAAGGTGGGCTAATTAAAATAATACTAGACTAATTCAAATTATTAAGATGATTAGAATTGCTAGTCGATCTTATCTTTCACATTACGTGCCAAACATTAATAATGAATTATTTTATCAATTAATTGCAAAATTAAGTAGCCCATAAATTTTAATTGTGCCACCATTCAAGAAATTTAATTAAAAGTAATAAAAAAATATTGGAGAAAAAGATTGGGTACTCACTAGGAGGTTGAGTGACCAGGTAAGCCGTACCACCAAAATCACAGGTGCCACTTTTTCTAGCATTCTTCTGATAGTAACTATTGAATGCATAAGATGCATGGGCTTCCAGAGAGTTAGGATCATAACACGTCGCACCCTCTTCAATTGGACGGCAATCAGCCCCTGCACCACAAGCATAATCCAGTGCATCCTGCAATTTCTTCTCTCCCGCCTCCCCATTCGCTATGCACCATGTCTGCGCCGCATTACTGACTGAAACCTCCCCACTTGGCGGCGCCGCCGCCGGCACTTGATTCTTGCTCCCATTATTCATCTTGGGCTCATTCTTTAAACCTTCCAGTGTGAGTGGTATATCATAGACTTTCTTCTCGTTCGGATAGAAGAGCCCGTAATTTCTTTCAGAAGTGGGCCCGGTCTTCTGGTTTTCATTGAACAGGGCAAATAAATAGACGTTAAGAGGCTGGTCTGGCCTCAAGGGGGTCCCACTACCGGTGAGCACTCTGCGCACCAGGTTGCCGTTATACGCAGCCGCATTGGCTGTACTTGCGCCAACCTCATTTTCGTCTCCATTTGAAGGCCACCCAGTTTCAGAAATCACCATTTTCAAACCATTGAATCCCAATGCGTTCATGGCAGCGAAAACGGCGTCGATTTGGGCATCGAACAGGCTTTTATACACAAGCCCGTTGTTCGGGTCGGTTTGGCCTTTGTTATCCCGGAACATAGCGTAGTCTAAAGAAATGGTGTCTGTATTTGCTATATAGGCGAAAAATGGGTACGCATTGACCATCAGATAAGAATCCGTTTGATTCAGAAAACTCAACATGGGCTTGATAACGGGTTCAATAAGGTCCGATTTGAAGGACCCGGAGGAAGAAGGGTAGGAAGATTGGAGTGCACTTAATGCTACGGGGGAGCAGACTTTGATATTGGAAGCGACGTCGTACTTTGAGAGGGATGCATAAACGTTTTTCATGGCGGGTAGGAGGAATGGTGTGGTGTTTTTAGGGTCGACGAAGACTTCATTTCCAACGGCTATGGCTTCGACTAGAGTTTTGGGGTGATAGCTGATGATGTTTGTCTTGACCCACGTGTCAGTGAAAGACTCGTTAGCAGCGGCGGCGGATAGTTGTTCATTAGGGAGCGCCACCGTGACGGAGATGCCGGAGCCTGAGAGGGCTGACAGGACGGCGGAGTCGGTGTCGTAGAGCTTCACTTTGGTCAGACCTTGCGCTTTGAGGAGTTGCACCACCTGCGACGGCGACGGGAGGTCGTTAGCCACACGGCCGTAGTTTATTCCAATGGCGCCGGTGTCACCTAGTGTCATTTGTAGTGACGATAAAACAAAAATAAAAGCCAATAAGAAGTGAGAAAAATGACTGGAAAATGCCATGGCTCTGAATCTTGAAAAAACAGAGCAAGAAATAGAAGAGAAGAACTGGATTGTGTTTTCATATCTTAGGGTAGGCTTATATAGAAAAATAGATTTTGGTGACAAGTGAAAACAGATGTGAAAATGGGGGAGTGGGGTACGTGGTGTTGGGAAATGGTACAGTTAGTGGAGTGGGGTGGGTGCGTGGGTTGGGGTTAGAGCCATAGAGGGGTTCTCGTAAATAATTTTACAAAGCAATTAGTTTTGTAATTTTCCTGAAAATGAATTTTGGGGATTACTGTTAAATTTCATTTTACCATTATGAACGTTGGATACTTGGATTTGCCAGTTGTGTTATTTATGAGTAATGATAAAATTAAAGTCTTTATCAGAAGTGGGCCAGTGTACGGATTAATTGGTGTAACGGGCATAAATATTAACACTGTGATTTCCAAGTTTACTGATATTTCTCTGCATCTTTTCTATAAATTAAAACGAAATATTTGGACTAGATTTGTTACGTTCAATTAATGGATATTTTAATTTTGAATGTATGCAAAATGGAATCAGAAATGTATTTTTCGACCGTCAACCTACAATAATAAAACTTATAAAATTGTAGATCATATGAATTATTTTTTATTTAGTAGTATTGAAATTATTTTTTAAATGTTTATAAATTGTGAGTCTTTTGAAATTTGTAAATAATAAGTAGATAGTAAATTGTAGGTTTTACGAAATGTGTTGATACTTGACCAATTTGATCGACTCAATTCCTTTTGTCAATGACGTTAGAAGGGACTAATTTCTTTTGTCCGTTGGACTCTAATAAAGTTTATACGAATCCCGATGTGCGAAGATTTCCATCATAAATCGTCTTTAATGATATTTTCTCTTATTCCTATGTTTCGACGATTGTCAAAAGGCATTTGGGAGTTCAAGTTCTATAAGTGACCGAAAATGCAATGACATTCACTAATTGAATATCTACCCATTATCTAATCGGGATAATCGTCTAATATTATTTAATTTAATACAAATGAAACACGTTGTTTAATTTTCTATATTTTTCTTCATCAATGGAGAAAAATTTTGGATTAGCAAGGCTACTAGGACGGTGTTTAGACTTTAGATTGAAGCCTATCTAGAAGAACATAAAACAACATTCTAATTGGTTAAAATTAGTAAAATTACGGTTGAAATTACTTATCTAAAAGCACATCAAATTTGTCAATTATTTAGGCTGATTGGTTAAAATTTCATACTTAAAAGGGTTTATACATTTTATTCAAAACTTTTAATCATGAAGCAGAAGAAAGAAAACCGTTTAAAACCAAAAATCAGAAATTTCAACGGTTAGATTGTGGGAAAAAAAAGTATAATTATTGAATTTGTGCATCCGTAATGAATTTAGAGAAAGACAACATAAGCAGCCAAATACAAAACATTACGACAGGGAATATTGCAGGTAACAAGGAAGGCAGTACCGCATTGGAGTCTTGCCTTCCTCGATATTGGTAATTCACTCATCAACATTAAGCTTAAAAATGGGGATAAATAATTGAAAATTTAAGTGAAACTTTTGGTATAACAAATACTATATTAGAATTAATTTTTCAATTTAATTTGAAACATTCTCCTCATACTTCTTCAGTTTTTCCCAAAAAGTTGACATTTTTTGTACAATAATTAGTCCTCCATCTTTTATAAAAATAAATCATGTTAAATGTGTGAATAAAAAGTAAATAAAAGTTGTGAATCTTATAAAATGTATAGATAAAAATAAGAGTAATTAGTACAAAACATCTATACCTTTAAAAGTGATTGTGTAAATCATTCATACATATTAAATTTTGGCATTTTCAACATTAAATCCACTTTTTTTGCACAAAATATCCTATCTATCTATTGCCATCTACAAAAACTCTGTTAAGTAGACTCCGGAATACGACTTGTACTACTTTGTAAAGGTAGTTTCGTCAACACACTTTTTTCCCATTTCTTCTTGTGCAAATAGAGCCCTAAATTATGAGCAAAACATATGAAAATCCATCAACACATTAAAGGGTGTGTTGACGAAACTACTCGAGAAAGTAGTCAAGTCGTGTTTAGAAGTCTACTTAACGAAGTTTTTTAGATAGCAATGGACGGAAAGTGTGTTTTGTGCAAGTAAATGTGGATTTGAGGATAAAAATATCAAAATTTAATGCGTATGGATAATTTGTACAATCACTTTTAAAAATAAAAATATTTTGTACTAATTACCTATAAAAATAATATTTAATTAATTTATAAATACTTAATCATGACAGTAGTGTATTGAAGAATTTTATAGAGAGGCATCCGGGTCAACTATTTCCCTATGGACCTCTCTGTTAACCTGTACAAGAATTACATGCCACAAGTTGTTAAGTGCAGTTGGGAAGATGAGAAAAGGCGCAAGACTTTTATTGGAAAAAATTAGTCCAACTACCTTATCAATTGGACACTATTTTCATAAAGTCACAATTATGTACTATTTCAGCAGCTTCACCAATTTTTTTTTCAATATTTTTTTCGATGGGAAGTCAAAGACAGCTTCACTTACATTCCACAACACTTTATAAACATTTAATATAATAATTTTCTTACTTCACAAATAAATTTTTAAAATCTTCAAGATAATAAAAGGAGATTGTTACCTAAAGTCCCAACGTATCAAATTTGATTTCTTTTATGTTGCTTAGAATTTGAATCTACCAATTTTTGTTCATTCGTTGTAGCAGTTCATTTCTTAGAGACAGAAAAATTTCTAGGTAAGATTTTTTTTTTCAAGAAATTATAATTTTCAAAGTTCTTCCATTTTTTGTATTTTTATATGTGAATTTTCACTAAATAATGGATGGCGTAGTCTCAAAATCTATTTTCCGACCCTTAAAAATTTATAATGAAGTGCGAAAGAGGAACTAACCATCCTTAGAGCTTGTTTGACAAAGCTTAAAAACCCATTTTGATTTTTTTCAGCCGTAAATTTTGACTTTTCAACATATTTTTAACATGAAAAGTCAACAATTTCAACTTAAATAAACCAAAATTGGTCAAATAAACCAAAAATTTGTTTATAAACTAGTTTATAATCTCTGTCAAACGGGCTCTTAGCTGCTAGAAATATTAAAAACTAATCAAAAGAACGATTCAATGACATTGAACAATACTAAAAAGAAGAAGTTAAAATCTTGTTTTGTTATACAATTTCATTGTATTTAATATTTTACTTATTAGACATGTATTATGAGTTATTGTTTTAACAATATTATTGTTTGTTTGGTGTAGTTTAAAAAGAGTTTTTTATAAAATATGATGAAATATGTGGTTGAAAAGTTGTGGGTCCCATAAAATATATTGTTGAAAATGAATTTAAAAAGAAAAAGAGTGTAATAAGAAACAGTAGTAAGTGTGCAATATTAGTTTCTGCAAATAAATATCAAAACTCTTTCTTGAATGAGATCGGCATAGACTTTTGGGTGCCACAATGGGACAATTCGTCACGTCAGCGAAATTGTCTTTCGGGAGTGACGTGCGTTGAATTGCAGGAGTAGTTTATGGCTTTAATGAGTATCCAAATTAATGACAAAGATTTAAATATACATATACAATTTTGTGAACGGTCATAGCGTAACATGTTGAAAATAGAGAGTAATGTTATTTTTACTAATTATTTTTAAATTTTAATCATGAAAAATATTACTTTTTGTTAGCCTAAATTTTCAACAATCCATATCTGTAAATTAAGCTTGGAGGTCGATAGAGGAAAAAGAAAAAGAAAATTTCAATAAATATTGTTACGCCCCAAACCCACTTGGGCTCCACGCAAAGCGTGGTCAAAGTCAACCGAGGCTATTTGTGCCGAGGAAGTTAGTCAACCGAGGCTATTTGTGCCGAGGAGGTTAGTCAACCGAGGCTATTTGTGCCTGAGGGTGGTTAGTCAACCAAGCTTATTTGTGCCGAGGTGGTTAGACAACCGAGGCTATCAAAGTCCCGAATTCAGTTGCGTGCAAGAAAGCCTTCCCTACCAAACATGTGATTCAATCTACGAAGATTGATAGGATCGTCATTAACAGTTTGCGGTGAAAGTGACTTCCTCATTAATCTTAACGACGCGACACCAAAGATGGGACTCAAGAACCCTTCGGATGGAACCACGTGTCGACATCAAAGGGACCATTCTTGTAGAATTTGCCTATAAATACTAAACTTATTTCCACAATAGAGGAAGGTAAAATATTACTTCTCACAAGAAATATCAGTCCTCCATACTAATTGTTCTTCAAGTGTTATAACCACCCGAAATCGTTAGTTAAAGGCCTCAAGCTATTACCCTCCCACGGTGTGTTTCTCTTTATCCTTGGTTACCTACCCACCCGAGCCTCAGGCATATCTCTGCGTGGTTGAATAAACCGTGGGCGCCCAAGCAAGAGGAGCAAGACACGTAGGAAGAGGAGGCGTGAGGATTCCCGGTGGCGGCCATTTTTGGAGGTCAACAAATATGATGATAAATTAAGAGCATATTAAATTTGAGTACTTTTTTTTTTATGAAGTATGTCGTCGCATGCTTATAAAAAACATACATTTTTTGTAACTTTAAATACAATTAAACATGTTAAATTAAAAGATTCATACAATAATAGTATGAAGTTTTTTAACTCGTTCAACTCCGTTCTTTTTCCTTTGTTTCCAATTATGAATGCGATTTGTTATGCCTATTTTTTAGAAAAAATGATTGAGGTCGATTTATTTATTGAAGGGAGTTGAAAAGATGATTTCCTTTCGTAAAACCAAAAGGTGAGCTTATCTTCAAGAAAGATTTGTCTTGCTTTTCTTTCAAGAAAGCTCATTTGATACATATTAAAATGAAATGAAATAAAATTGAGGGTTTGAGATTCAATCATATTTGATTATTTTAATGTGTTTAATTGAGTTGAATAAATAGTGTTGACGTTGGGAAAATGATGCTGCACTTTCCAAGCCAACTTAATATTAAGAATTTAAGTAAGACGTGGCCGAAATGAATTAGATACGAGAATTGTAACATAAAACGTGTTTGTAAGCTCTTTTCGAGTATGCTGTTTATTATTAATCATTGAATGTTCTCTGTTGGGACATTTAAGTCTCCTATTTATAGGAGATGTGTAATGATTATTTGCATTTGATATCAAGCTAGGTGTTAAATGCTTACAAGATCTTCATTTTTATGGTATTAAATGTGATGTGACATATGTATTAATTACGATTGACAGGAGGTCGGCCTGATATCTGACACTTGACAGATGTGATATTCTAGTGACTGTAGACAATTGTGGTATGACACGACTGGAGGTGTATAAGTAGGACTTCTGGACGAGGACGTCCTACTTCGTGGGGGTGACTATCGAATTAGGACATGAGATATCAAGGTGAGACTTAATATATTGATGTAGAACCTCCTGGACAATAATGTCCATCTTCGTAGAGGTTAGGTAGAACTTGAGATATCGAGGTAGGACCTCATAGACAATAGTGTCTCTCTTTGTGGGGGTTAGGTAGGACTTGAGATATCGAGGTGGGACTTGATATATTGAGGTATAACATTCTAGACGATAGTGTCCCTCTTTGTAGGGGTTAAGAAGGACTTGAGATATCGATGTAGAATTTGATATATTCCTCCTGGATGATAGTGTCCCTCTTCGTAGAGATTATGTATGACCTCTCTCTTTGAAGTTGGGTAGGACCTCTCTCTTTTGGGAAGGGGGTTCTTAGGTGATCTCAGATCGGACGTCAACAAACATTATTTAACTTTTTACCATCTTTAATAATATTTGAAAGTATAAAATTAACTTTACCATCTATATGAATATTTAAAGTGATATAAAATAAAAGTTTACCAAACAATATTTATGTGAATATAAGTCTGTTAAATATCATTTTCATCCACATATTATTCATACATTTTGTAGTATCAATTGCTTATAATTTATAAATTATTTTACCTAACATATTCTAAATATATATTTGAACTCTTGTTTTTCGTACGAGACTATGAGTTCAATCCACATTTTAAGCTAAAAATTAGGAAATAACAGTACTCTGATAATGTTTAATTTCTTATTTAGTTTTCTCATAGTCGAATCTGAACGTAAGCTCAATAGACGGCTGTCTCAAGTTCCACAATATTTGAGGGGTCCAAAATCAGGGACAAAAGAGCTAAAGGGCTGGTCTTCCACAGCAGCACTTTACTCACCACATCATTCTTCCTACAATATAACGCTCCACATAAGATTTTGCTTGAAATTTTTTTGTACCAATTTGTAAATTTTCACGTCTTTATTCCATTTTCTCCAAATGTTGTCCATATTTTCAACTTTATAAATTTTTTCTTTTAAATGACGAAATTATGAGTTTCTTTTAATGTAAAATAATGTTATGTATTTTATTTTCTAATCACAATGTTAGAATTTTTTTCTTTTTGGGTGATCCGGTAAAAAGTTAAACCATTTTGTTGTTTTATTTTTCTTAAAATTCATATTCAATTTTGTTCACAATGATTTATTAAAATAAAAAAAAAAAATCACAATAAATTGTACAAACTCCATTAACTTCAATAATTTAGTATTATGTTAAAAGTAAAAAAAAAGGCCACGTTACTCATTTTTAATATTTAAAAGGTAAATTATATATACCAATAGATCATAAACTAGTTGTTTATTATTATTATTATTATTTTTGGCTATTACTCAAGTTTTTTAACAAATAAATTTGTGCGCTTTCATGAAGAGTTGATTTGTTAACATTAATTTTAGAGCAAGTTGTTTGTCCAGATATAATTTGGTTTGAAAAGAAAAAAATAAACTTAGTATGGTGGAATTTTAATATTTTCTCCAATTGTAAAAATATAATTTTTAATAAAAGACCACAAATCCATTATAATTAATGAAATTCACGAAAATGTATTAAAATCTTATGAAATCAATCAAATTATATCAATATTCATTAAATCTATAAAGAATTTATAAATATTAAAAAATCTATTAAAATTTAAGTTGAAGACACCACTGTTAGGTATTTCTAAATTGGTTTTAAATAAATTTTTTAGAAATATAGGTGTTCTCAATAATTAATTATACCACTGTTAGGTATTTCTAAATTGGTTTTAAATAAATTTTTTAGAAATATAGGTGTTCTCAATAATTAATTATAAGTTTTTACAGATTTTAATGAATTCCGAACCCATAAATATAAATACTAAATTCCTTATAAATTATAGCGCGACACTTCAAATGTTCAAACCACATCTTCTCTCATGCCTCTGTCTTTCTTATCTATTTGTGCTAGTTTTTTTTACTAAACTTTTGTTCTTGAATTTTAATTTATTCATATATATTAACATGAGAATTTATTGAATTATTTGGAGTTGCTGCTTTTGTCAACTGATCAAGATTCATGGTCTTTGCCTTTTATGGGTAATTAATCATTTTTGTTTAATCTGTTGAATTTTTCATTTCTTGTTCAAATATCTCTTAAATTGCGTACTACTAGTAAAAGAGACTGCTAACTCTTCTCTCTCTCTCTCTCTCTCTCTCTCTCTATATATATATATATATATATATTTGTTGGTTATCTGTCTATTTAATCTTGACTAAATTTCTAAAAGATCCTTCTAATTATTGACTATAAGTGTGTTCGGACACTCTTCGTCTCATGAATTGGTCCTCAATTTACCTATAGGCGGGGAAGGTTGAGGAGTTGATTTTGCTTTTTCGTTTTTTCTATTTCTGACTTTCTGTTTTCTTTCTTATTATTTCATCATATAACAAAAGAGAGGAGTATATCATATGTTTCAACAATAAATTAACTTTTTAATAATAATTTGGACAATAACCATATTATAAACTTATATGCAATTAAAGTGAAAGATTGAAAACTCAAAACACAAACAATAGGTTAGAACCAACTTCCACTACTATTTTCCCATCTTACATCATGTCTTCCAAGGAAACCATAACACGCATGTTTGGCTAAAGTTTCTAATAAATAATTTCGTTTAAAATAATCAATTTTTGCTAGTTATATAAACAATTTAATTATTTTGAAAATATTAAAGTGTTAAACCTAAAATTAGTAACTCTTGTGAAATAGAGAAAATAACATATTTAAATATGTTTTGAAACAAAAATTTATTTATAGTGCCTTAACTAAATAGAGCATAGCCAAAAATGAAAGTATTTTTTATATACTACTCAAATTCACGTGCAATGCACGTGTTGTGTTTTAATTAAATATTTAATAGCGTAATCATTGTTAATGAGTTTCTTAATTATTTTCTCACTTATGAAAGACTAAGTAAAACATGTATTAAAATTTATTGAAAAAAATACGTATTGTTTAAAGGTGCGCGATATAGCTTCAATTGATCTTTAATCAGAACGTTCTTTATTTTTAGATGATGTAATGAATGTTGTGTAGTTCATTAACATAATTGATTAATACAAATCATAGAACTGAATACTTCAATTATAATCTCACAAGATTATTCTACTGCTCTAAAGTTTAAACTTATTCAATATTTCTCCTCATTATGACCCAACTTCGTAAATTATTTCAATTTTATTCATTCTAATGTATCAAACATTCAAAAGAATTTAAATCGCACAAGTGTCGTGAGATATACATAAGATTTCTTGTGAACTCGTGGTAATAAGTAGTAAAAATGCTTATTATAGATTAGTATAAGTTTTTAATTAGTGATTTTATTTTTTTGGTATATTAGACAGGGTTGTACTCATAGATATATTTTCCTTCTCTTCTAATGTAACTTTCTACTTTGAGAATGGTACCCTCTCTCTTTTTTATTGCATAGTGCAAGATTTTGCGCTTGTCGGTAAATCTTCTTTGACTTAATTGTAATTTGATATTTTGATTCAGTAATCGCTATAAAAAATGACTTAAAATTATGTATTTATTGTAATCTTGATAATTGTGTTCCTAACTTAATATAAGTAATTAATTGAAGAAACGTTGTTTTGATTGCAAATGATTTTGAAGTTCAAAGTGGGCTGCTTGGTATATGTTACTATAGTTCGGCCTCTTAAAGTGGATTGTTTGGTATATGTTATTATGACTTGGCCTAAGAGGCCGAACCTATAGCCTAATATGTGGGTGGGGGGGGGGTGGGTGGGTGGGGGTCAATCTTGTTTCAATGGTTTAAATTATTAGGTATTTGGATAGTTTCTATTTGAAGAAAAACAAAAATAATATTGATTGGGTATCTAAAATAATCAACATATCTGTAAAATTTTTGGACGATTTTTCAAAAGACATGACTAAAGTCGGAAGGAATGTGAACAAGACGACCAAAGAAAAACGAGAAAAATGGCAAAACGTTGGGAAAAATTTGGAGTTGAAAAATATCTACAATTAGAAAAAAAAAATTAAATTGAAAGAAAGGATATGGAAACAGGGAAAAGCAAAAAAAAAAAAAAATAGTAGCTCGGCATGGCAAAATGTTGGAAAAAATAAAAAAGAAAGAAACGGTAGGAATGAAGAAAAAAGTTTTAAAAAAAATTAAAAGTATTGTGCACTCATTTGAACATGGAAAATGCTACATGAACAACAACTTGGACATAAAATTATATTACCATATGTAAAATGTCAAATCTGTCATTTGAAAATACATAAATAGGAATTTGAATTATGTCTTTTTATAGGATATATTTGATATTTTACACATTGTGGTCTAACTTTATGTCCAACTTGATGTTCATCTAGCATTACTCTTTGAACATTGCCCAAATTGAGTTCTACTTTTAATATAATATAATGATTGTGATATTGAATATTGATATTGATGATATAAAACAGAAAGAAAAATTAATATTATGTGGGCACACATTCTTAGGAATAGTACCCACGATAAGTTCCCTCTTTTAATGTATAGAGAAACTTCATAAAATCAATGAGTGAGGTAGAAACGTTTTGGATTTACCTTGTTTATTTTAATGAAAATGAATTTGATAGATATTACTAGGCATGGCAATGGGCCGAGCCGAACTGGTTCGGCTCATAAAATACGAGCTCGGCTCATCGCCAAAAGGTATGCTCAGTTCGGCTTACGAACTCGTGGGCCAAACGGGTCAGGCCAAGATGCCCACGAGCTCTGCTCGACCTTTAATTTTTTTTAAAAATTTTGAAAATGAGAAAAAAATACAATATCGGGAATTCTTTATTTTGAAAATTAAAGATTCAAAATCCTCCTTTTTTTTTCGAGCTTGGGACTAGCTACTTTGAAAGTAAGTGGAGTTAAAATTGTAAACGAACAAGATATTACGTGTACAATTTTTTATGAAATTAATAAAAAATTTCAAATACTAAGGGAAAATATTACTTATTACGAATCTGAGTAATCCATATTCAAATCTTCAAGTTCTTCGGACATTATTCTGTCCACTTTGTCTTGGATTTGAAGTTCGGCGTCATCTCAATCATTTAGACACAGTAAGCTTTCTAAAATGTCGGCTTTGAATCTTAACTTGATATCAGACAAAATCATGCCACTTGTACTAAATGCAGTATTTGATGCTACAGTTGAGACCGGTGGTGTTAGTAGATCACGTGCTATTTTTGAAAGAATTGGATAACTATGTTGATGTTGTCTCCACCATCGTAATATATCAAAATTTTGTCTCTCTTCGTCATCTAACACACTAAGCATGTCATACGCAAGATACCTAACTAACTCTACAGGTGTATCATTAGATCGGGGAAGGGAAGAACTAGAAGAAGAACTAACTGATTGTTGACCTTGACCACTTATATGCGTACTCACGTAACTCCATAAGTCAATGTCATCAGTTGATGACGATGTATATGTTGGAACAGAGGGTCATACAACATTCGTACCAGCCTTTTCAGCATAGCCCTCATACATGGAACATAAATTTGTTCTAAATTACCACACGTTACTGGATGTCCGTAAGTTAATTTTTGTGAAATTGTCATTATGATTACTTTCGTACCCTCTAAGTTAAGTCTATAATTCACAATACATGCTAATGAAAATAACATAGGCAATTTTTCTCAATATTTTCTAAATTTAGCTTCCATGACATATATAATACTAGAAAAAAAAGCAAAATTCTTATACCTATTAAAATTGTTATCAATATAATAAAAATAATTTTAAAACAAGTGGAGTAGTTGGATAATACACACCAGAACAAGCAGTTGTTGCGTCGTAAAAAAACTTTTAAAAATTTTATAACATGATTACATATTTCCTAGTCATGTAATTCTAAATCATACTACGGAAAGTGTGTGAGCGTCGGTCATTATAATATCTGAGAATGCAATCTTCGTAGCCTTCACAAAATTCAAGCATAAGATATGTTGAATTCTATCTATTGGCAACATCAGTTGTAAAATATTTTGATTGCAGTCCATTTTCTATAAACATAGCTGCAAAAACTTGTTTTCTTGATAGTGAGACCGAAATATAATTAATAGCATATCTAATTTTTTCTAATTGGAGTTGTATAAATTTTAATCAATCTTGTACAATTAAATTAAACACATGACATACACAACGAATGTGAAATAAAATATCATCAAATTCTGGACTACAATGTTGAATTAATTTCTCAATTACTATATTGTTTGGGCCTGCATTATCAAATGTAAAACTACGAGACTTAGAATCACGTTTAAATTCATGTAACACACCTAATAAAACTTGATAAATATTATTTTCATTACGAGGATAGTTTATTTATTTAAATGATATTACTTTTTTATGCATTATCCAATTATTATTAATATAGTGTGTAGTTTGAACCATGTATCTTTTTTTGTTACAACATGTCCATAAGTCTGATGTAAAAGATACATCACTGTTGTAATTATTAATATCATTAACAATAGCTTCTTTCTTTGTATTATATATAACAATAATATTTTACAAAGTGTATTTTTATAAATATTCACGTACCTTGGTTGGAGATATTTTTGGATGAATTTCGTCCAATGAGAATTGTCTACCAAGTATAGTGGAAACTTGACATTTGCTATTAATTTCGGTAGTCCTTCGCGGCGCATGACTTATTGTGAATATATCCAGTTGTTGATATTGGTACTATTGGACCTGACTCTCAAAGATCCAAACTGGAATTGTGCTTGATTTGTAACCAAACCTCTATGTTTGTATTGACACTTTTCGAAGTGTCTGTTTAGATGGGTCATGCATATCCCCTTTCGTCAAGCTAACTTCTCTTGACAGTGTTTACACTGTATTTTAAACTCAAAGACTCCGTCCACTAGTTTATCAGTCGTCACCAACTCAAAATGCTACCAGCACTTAACCTTTTGTTTGATGGCTTTTCGTTTAGTGCTAGAGCCGATGGTAGTTTGTGTATCGGCATCTTTTTGAAAGTCTTCCAAATCAATTAGATCAGTGCTACCACCAAATTGATCAATAATATCATTTAGAATTGAAATGTCATTAAGACCATTGAAATCATCATCACTTCGATTGTATGCCATTTGGAATAATAGAATAAAGAGAATAGGAGAAAATGAAGATATAGTAGAGAGTAGAAACTAGAAATTAGAAATATAGAAAATTAGTAGAAATAGAAAATTACAACTTAAAATTATAGAGTATTATCTAGATAATGAGATATTAGATACTAATTACAACAATAATATTGAGAGAATAAAATTTGATAACTGTTGATATATTGAGTATATAATTGAATGAGAGATAAGAGATTGAAGTGTGAAAAAAATTAGTTTGGAATAAGGGTATTAAGAGAATAATGAAATTAAAAAAAAAAAAAATTTGCTGTTGCATGAGTTGAGTCGGCTGTGGCTTGTGATTTTGGGCTCGTGGGAACGAGCTCACGAGCCCAAACAAGTCGAGCTCATTTTTTGGCCGAGTCCGAGTCCGAGTCCGAGTCCGAGCTGGGCCGAGTCGACGAACCGTCAAGCTATTTTGCCACCCCTAGATATTACTAGTTTATCGTACTATTTTTTAGATTATTATTATCTTAATCGAATGAGTTGCAACAAATATTGCGTACAACCAAATGCATTACCCTACAAAGTGGTACTTTAGTTGGGCTCGCATTTCAACTAGTTAAGTTAGAGTCCGTTTGACACATCTGATATTAGTAGAGCTTTTAACAGTAAAACTTCGTTAAAAAATTGTTGACTATTTAACTATGAATTCAAAAAATACTGCAAATATTAAATTGAGTATTGTATAACTATAAAAGTATTTTTTATAAACTTTAGATTTATGTGATAAAGCAGCAATTAATTATTAAATATATCATATTATTTTATTTTATATATAATATTTTTTCATATCATACAATAACTATTAAAATTACCATCTTAATTAAACTATGATAACATAATTTTTTAGTACATATCATATTATTTAAAATTAATTTATTTAAATCAAACATATTATGTGTAATTTATATTATATTATTTAACACGACAACATATATTTTTACTTTATAGAAATATATGAAATGAAAATTTGATATAATTAATTAATGTGACAAATAAATTAATATCATTTTTTTGATGTATTAATGCTAATTTTGTTAATTTTAAGTTTTGTTAAATGTTAATTGCAACTTCCTGTAAAAACTCAATTAGAATTTTTTTTTATAGAATCTCAAAATTTGGGCTTCTAAAATAATATTTTAAGCTATTTTCAGTCAAAAAGTACTTATTGACTTTAGACTATCATAAATATAATCAAACGTATTTTTGAACTTAAAAAAAATCCTTCCATACACACTCTCAATCAATTGACCATGGTATTTGGATCATATTCTCTTTACAATAATAGTACTAGATTAGTTCAAAAGTTATTTGGTGGAACTTAAAAACTTACTAATAATTTGAAGTTAAAGTCAACAATTAATTTTAATTATACATCTTATGGAACTTTTTATTAATTTTTCAGTTGCACATTTTATCAAAAAAAAACTTATTAATCAAATTCTATTAAAAAAACTTCACCAGACAAGCGTTTGTTCAATTGTTGAATAGTAATATCATCTTCTTGCAAAGCATCCTATCTAAATAAATATGTGATAGGTGATAACGAAAATTCTCACAATTGAGAGATACAAAAATAAGAAAAATTTGAACATGGTCCAAATTTTCTAGTTAGAAGTAGAAACCCAAAAACTAAAATCCGTCAAAAAGTCTAAGAATTGGACGATTCACCATCCGTGTCTAATGTATGTATAGATAAGAAGAGAAATTGCGTAAACCTGGTCGAATAATATTTGGGATCACCAGTTCGATCATTGACCTTTTAATTTTCCCAAAGCAATATCTGCGTCTAATGTATGTTTCGAAAATGAGGGAAATTGCATTAAACCCCATCATAATCTGGTCCAAAGCATTCAATTTCAATGTCTCGTTGCCACCCGTGCGATCAATCATAAACACATCTGCACCGTAGAATTCAACCCACAGAATAATCTTTACCGACTTTCCCTTTTCCATCACAAAGAAAGTAGAAAATTCCAAATCAAAGGTCGTTTTTAGGGATAAGCAAGAAGGCCCTTTTTCTCTTTGGATTGTATTCGAAATCTCCGCAAATAAATACTGCAGCATTGCAACCACTAATCCTCAAAATCAAAACCAAATCGGTAGAAATAGAGAGTGAAAATGTCCGGCATCGGTCAGGAGGAGGATAAGAAGCCAGCCGATTCACCGGCACACATCAATGTTAAAGTCAAGGGCCAGGTTTCACTTTTTTCTATTTTTTTTATGCAATTTTTTTGTCGATGGTTATTTGGTTCTGATGGTTTTGATTTTGTAGATTATTACCTATTTATTTATCTATTTTTAGGGTTTTATGCTGTGTTTATGTTGAATAACTGGTTTTGATTTTGTTTTTTGGGCTTTAGATTGATGACTATTTATTCAGCAATTTTTAGGGTTTTATTTTTTGTGTTTCTGTTGTAATACATTTATTCATTTGGGATTCCATTTCCTTCGGTTAATAGTTTTTGTTAGGAAGATATTTATGCAAAGATTGTTGAGGAGAAAAAAAAAATCTTCTTTTTCTAATTAACATTTTACGAAGTGCATAATGTCAGCAACTCATAACTCAAAAACTATTTTCTCACCCTCACCTCTTCTCTGCAACAATTTTGGAGGGGAGTGAAGGTGGAAATGAATTTACGGGGTTTGACGAAGATAGTTAAATTCTATGATCATGGAGAAGAAACACTAGAGGGATAGAGAAGAAGGAAAATGAGAAAAAAAATAAATCATCTATGCATGCCTTAACATTGAGTCGACCCTATTTGAACAATTATCAAATTGTAATTAATTTTTGGTTGGACGGGAGCTAACTCTAACTGTGTGGAGTTTACCTTGTCAGGGTCAAGTTAAGTTCGAGTTCCTTTTAATATTTTTTTGTTGGATGGGAGGAATTGGTGATCTCCTATCCTCCAACAATAATAATTTGCAATATGTCAACCTGTGTTGTAAGCTTTATCCTTAAGCTTTTGATGATGCTGTTATTGTTTGTTGAACAAATGTTAACTTGAATGGTCTCGTGATTAGTGTATTCATTATTCAAGCTGTTTGAATTCATCTTGTGGTCTGGACAATACATGCATTGTTAGTGATGATCTGGACAAGTTTAAAGACACTCTAAATTTTGCTTCAACAAGTCATTTAGTTTTTTGTGAAGACTAGGATGAATATCTGTGTTTTCAGTTGTAGATTTGTCGATGTATCCTTGTAGAAGTGCTGAATGCATCTATATTTCTTCATACAAGTGCTTAATGCATTCACTTTATATAGGACGGGAATGAGGTCTTTTTCAGGATTAAGAGAATCTCGCAATTGAAGAAGCTAATGGAAACTTATTGTGATCGACAATCAGTGGATATCAATGCTATTGCATTCCTATTTGATGGTCGCCGCCTCCGACCAGAGCAGACTCCTGATGAGGTCTTTTCTCCTTTTCCTCTCCTCTCCTCGTCTCTTACTCGCTCTATGATCCGAAAAAAGAAATAACTTTTGAATTGTTTCTTTACAGCTGGAAATGGAGGATGGTGACGAAATTGATGCTATGCTGCACCAGACAGGAGGGTGCTACTTCTTAATCAGTACAGGATGAATGGCCAAGGTGTATTAAGTTGTAATATATGACTTTCTATTAGTCGGCATTGAATGGTTAAGCCCTCTGGAAATTAATAGAAAACTTTCTATTAGACTTATGTTAGCCTTAGTATTCCTATTTTTCTCTGTTACTAGTTGCTCGTTTATTGTTCTTAAAAGATCTTTTCTTCGAAGACCATATCGAATGATTTCAGTTGATCAGTGACTAATTAGACGAGCCGTGCTCTGTAATCTTATTGTTTCTCTGTTTCTTGTTGCTTCTGCCATTCATCGTCAAATCCTTTGATGTTTCACTTCATTTTCCCCTTTCCAGGCTATACGAAGTAAAAACCCAACCAAAGAGGAAAATTGCTGGAGGGGTTCAGTTAACGTCTTTTTTATGAAAATCATATGAACGAGCTTCAAAATTTCAATATGCCCCCGTCCCTTATTCTCTACTTTCCAGTTACACCATTGGGATGGATTGCAGCATTTTTTAATCTTTCATTTCCTGTTTTACTCGCGTGTCCCCCTCTTCTTGAATAGCTAGATGCAACCCCTCGAGGCACTCCCAGGCTTAACTAAGAATGTAAAGCGGTGGTGAGGGCTCTAGTAGGCATTTTCACACTTCAAAAAAGTCTTTAAAATGAACAAATTTGTCTTTATTTCAATCTTATTATTAAGAACGGGGAATTTTAAAAGAAGTCACCCAGAGAGGAAACTCGTGGTCTGTTGTAATCTGGTTGATTTGGTTTGCATGCCTGTATCGCTGGATAGGACTAATAAACAATTATGTTAAAGATATATTTTACAATCATTAAGGAACTAAAAGAAGGATACATTCATTGCTGGAGAAGAAAGCAATTTAGTGCTTACTTTATCATATTTAAAAGCTGTGTTTTTTTTTTAAAATAGTAGATAAATTTGAAAGCTGTTTTTTTTACCAAGTCAAACACAGAATTAGTAATATACAGACCTCTCTAATTGGGTCTTGATGCTGGGTTTTGCAGTTTCAATGCTAACAAGAGTAGAACAATTCAATTTCCAATATCCATTACTGATAGTGCTAAGTAAGATTTAACGAGTTTGTACTGTCCAATTCTACCACTTGGTTTGGATCGCTCACTAATTGACTTAGTCAATTTGGAATGTATAGTATGTAAGGCAATGTCATAACACGAGCCTCTTACTCACAAGCTAGACAAAAACAACACAAAAATTGTAAAGCAACATCCGAATTGGCTGCTAAAGCATTTTACATAACGTCAAAGTATAAAGTCTTTTAAGTGCCACAAACAAAACAAAATGAGCATGGACCTAATCATCTGGTCGATTAGGTCAGTGCTCTCACTTTTACATGTTTCCATGTATGGTGATGGTATCAAATGGGACCAAAACCAACTAGTTGTGGTTGGTCTGGTTCAATTTTTTTATGTTTAATAAAAATTATAGTGTAAAATATAGTGTAAATTTTCTTATTTCACTTTCATATTTTATGTTTCACAAGATAAAAATGATTAGATATTAATTCCTGTTAATGTGTATATACTATTTTAATAGTTAATTCAACCGAAATTTTAAAGAAAAACTAGTTTGGAACAAAATTAAAATACGAATGTGTAACAAGGATCAGAAACGAACTGTTCAATTGTGGATTCTAACAACCAAAATTAAATATGGATTAGAACTGAACCAAATTAGCTAACTTGGTCGAGTTCTAATCCGCTTGTGATGGTTCTCAATAAAAATGCTCGCCCTTAAGGGGGAGGGATTAAAATTTTACACCAACTTAGAAAGCCAAAAAGAAAAAAACACACTAAAATATAGATCCTATAATGAGTGGTGAAAGCAACATGAATTGAAAATGGGTGTCAAAGAGGGCTTAGGGTACTGGTGTAATTTGGCATGTATGCGGGTTTTGTCTTAGCATTTGGATGGTTATATTGATACCACGATTGTTATTTGTTGAACTATATTTTAATTAAATTTAAAGTTGTTAATTTTCTAACTTTTTTTAATCAAATTTTTATTTTCAATATTTAATTAATTAGCACATCTCGATTCTCGCCCTTGAAGGCATTAAAAATGATTTCTGTCAAAATATTCTATTTTATGTGCTTTGAAATTAGAGAAAAATATAATGTCGAACTTTCGTATTTTTTTTTTAAAAATATGATAGGCAAATAAGTTATTTTACGCTCTTCAAATAGACTTTTGGGATGAGAAACGTGACTAGAGACAAGATGTGCTAATTAACGGAATGTTGATCATAAGAATACGAACGAAAAAAAATTGAGGATATAAGTTCTAAAATGAACAAATATTCATAACTTTCAATAAAATTAAAATGTGATGCAACAAATTAACTGTAGTGTGAATATAATTACCCTTAGTATTTTAGTCAAACATTGGAGATATTGTGTGAAGGTCGTTTCGAAGGTGAAAGATCTTGCCACGTCATTAGGGGCCCATGTTATGAATTAGTTAGATCCGGATCCGACTTCTCATACAAGTATAACCGGAGTTCAGGTTATATGAGACGTGAGAAGAATACCATCTTATTGCGGGAAAATTACAAATATGACTGAATTTTTAAACTAGATTAGAAATTTACTGGATGTCCAAAAATAATTAAAAACTAATATTATTAGGATGGGATGGCGGGCTGGCTGGCGGGCCGGGCGGGGCCGGGTCGGGCGGCCATTTATACTCGCCTGGTCGGGATTTTTGGAAAGCGGGGTGGGGATCGAGGAAAGGTGCGGCAAAGGTGTAGTAGGGTATAAAACTCCCATTTATCGCCCCGTTTAATTAATTAATTAATATTACTTTTTATTTTTTTACATACAATTCAAATTTTAAAACATAAAAATAAAAAAAAATATTCGTGGATTAGGAGAATGCGGGGACGGGGACTAGGAGAATTCCCGGAGAATGGGCGGGTCGGGTCGGGGTCGGGTCGAGGGACGGATTTTTTTGCCATCCTTAAATATTATCTTCAATTTTGGGATATTTACTGGATCATAATGATTCCATGAAATCTCTCGTTGTTACTTTCCTTGGAAATCGTTACAATCATTTATGAATGGAAAATCAAATCTCCCAAACTTAATAGGAATTTGAAATTCAAATATACATATCATCCATCTTCATTTGAATCCAAAGATTAAGGGGTCCGTAATTTCCGCTTTATTCATTTTGGTAGTTTTCCGGCAAGTACCAAAAACAGTTTTTGGCGAATAACAATTCACTGCTTCCGGTAGCTGAATCATTCATGACGAAAATATCATGAAATAGTGTCCTGCATCTTCTTTGATATCACCATTTTTTTGGTTGATGTTCTTCAGACATCTGATTCAAACTTTTTTCAGATATTTTCTAATATCAATTTTTGTATAAATAGGTATGTATCCATTCATCATTTTGGCGAATAACATTACTTGAAATACATTTTTTTTGGCAATCATAAAATTAATATTTTTTCGGCAAGTAACATTTCTCCACTAGCATTATCCGGTGTCGATTTATGATGAAAAAAATGACGTGAATTTGGGTTCTGCAACTTCGCAACTTCATTGAATATCTTTATATTTTATTCACAGTTACATTTTATTGTGTTTGATCGCATACAGTTTTTTACAATAATCGTTATTTGTGTGAACATGTATTTACCCATTCATAATTCTAAACTAGTTTTACATTTTTCTTATTTATGGATTTGTATGTAAAAATCAATGTACAAAAATCGGATCGGCCATCGACCCAGAAAAGGCAACTGGTCAATGGTCAAAAGGTTGAACCAAGGTCGAACCGGTTTCAATTAAAAAATTAAAAAATAAACCAAAAATCTCACAAAATTACTAAAAATAAGTTATTTATAAATAAACCAATATTTAAAGACAAAATTACTCACACTTTAAATAGATTTTTCATAAGTTTCAATTAAAAAATTAATAATTAATCCAAAAATCTCACAAAAAATGAAGAACAACTAAAGAAAAAGAACAAATGGAGAAATAGGAAATAAATGAGAAAGAAATAAAAAATGAGTGATTTTGTCTTAAAAAATTTTTCAACCGGAAAATCATTAAAACTAGACCGATTTACCAATTTTCCCAGTTCAACCGCTAAAAACCCAATTTTTGGTCAGGTTTTTTTTATGGCCGATTAAATTGGAAGATCGGATCGATTTTGTGACCGGTTCCTGATTTTTTCGGTTGAACCGATCTGTCCAATCCGATTTTTTAAACACTGATAAAAATCCATATAAACTTGAATTTCGTTTGTATTAATATTTAAAAAATACATTGAATATGATATGAAATATTTTAATTATTATCTAATTTTTTGGGATTGATACTTTAGTTAGCAGAAAAAAGATTTTTTCAGGTATGAATGTTGTTAACGCATTGGTCACAATAGACGAAATTGCAAGAATATAGTACCTTTAGAATACTATCAGGAAAGAAAAAGAAAGCAAATGTGCACATTTAGTTCGTTGTTATATTTTATTCAAATAGATTAATTATATTCTTGATTGCAAATTACATCTAATATGATGTTTTATGTCTTTTAATGTTGTTTGTGTTTTTTTTATTTGTTTAATTACTATATGTAGGAATTTGAAGATAAAAATGTGGGATCATTCAGCGTGGCAGCACAAGGAAGTCCAAATAATCCTATATATTGAAGATGTAGATGCATAATTGATAGAAATTTGGGAATTTTATTTAGTAACAATTTTAGATTATTGATGTATTCTCATTTCTATGAATCAAAAATACTTTTGGTATGACTACAAATACATAAATTGTGTATTTCTTGAAGATTCGGCTAATACATTACTAATAATTTTGGATGCATGATATAAAACATTGCAATGTGTTATAGAATATGATTATTATGGTGTTAATGCAATATTTGTTTTAGCTCATTCATTGATATTGACGAGGTATCCATTGAACATAAGAAATTTTAATGTTTGCAGTGATATCAATAATCTCTAATCTATTGAATGTATATCAATATCCATTAATATATAGAATTAATACCATCGCAATACGCCTATGAGAGGATAAGTAAAAAAAATTCTTATACATTAATGATGAGTAAAAAACGAAACACTAACATGTTACAAATTTTATATTATCAAATGTTTGTATTAGTTGTGAGTTATATTGACATATATACGTGATATTGGTTAAAGAATAAATAGTTTATTTTCAATTGGTACTCAGCGTTATTACACATGTGCTGGATATCATTACCGGTTCACATTAAGTGGTATCGTATACTAGTGATACTATGAGATGTGCACATGAATAAGTGCTGATATAATATGTATCACACACAATTAACATGCAGTGATTTGATCAAACTGAAATGATAAATAGCTCAATAAAAGGACAACTTGGAATTGAATGAATACTTACAAACATTTAAGCAACAAGATGATAACTAACAATCATTGATCATATGTACTAATAAGTAGGTTATCAATAGAGCGTATATAATATCACAAACCAAAAACTAATATCCTTCATAAGTACACATACGTACAAAAATATAATAATCAATATAACAAAAAATTACAACTTAATAGTGCCTTAATTCCAAAAGTTATGAAGGGACTGATAACATAATATGTTGAAAGATTCAGCGACATCAACTAGAGGTCTTTCTCGAAAACAAGTAGATCGGCATTTCCCTTATATATTTGTAGAGCTGGATTGCCGTATTTGATCGAGCAACTTTCATATCAAACATTTTTTGATATTTCTTTAATCTTGTTGTGAAAAATATATTCAACATACTTGATGACGAATATTCCATGATCACTAATGCAATATAACACAACTTGATTATTCAAACAATAGAAATAATAATGTCGTGATTTGTATATAGTTATCATTTTACATTTATCATTTTACACACTAAATTCATATTGTATCACTTTTATGAACCAATATGAAATATAATCTTGTGGTACCACAATATTGTACCATCATCAATTAATATTGTAATCCCTATCTATATGATAAGTGCGTTTTATGCACTTATTTTCAAATTTTAATTAATCATTTATTCATATAGTTGTTTTTCTACTTAATCTAGTTTATTATTGTTTTATTTCAGTTTTGGACTTGTTGGTGAATAATTGGAGAAGTTTGGCTAAAAGAGCAATGACTTAGAAGATGTCTCATAAGTTCGAGGACTCAATTGCACTCAACCCAAAGTTGAGGGACTAAGCGGAGATGATGCAAAGTTGAGGACTTTCGGAGATGATGTAAAGTTGAAGGACCAAATTTGATGTTATGAAAAGATGGAGGACTTAAATTACCAAAACCTAAACTTGAAGGACCAAGTCGCAATAACTTGAAGGACTAAGTCGGGCGATCGCCAGATTAAAGTCGGGCGAGCGCCAAAGAATGAAATCAAAAGCGAGACCACATGGCGCTACCTGGCGATCGCTAGGGAAAGCAATCGGGCGATCGCCAAAGGCAATTTTTTGTCTGCTTTTTAATTCTTATTTTCTTTCCTTTTTAGCCCTAATTTCGATAGGTAATGTTGGACCCACGAATTTTGTATTCTTTGGAGATATTTTGGGGCACAATTAGGGTAATATAAATATGAGATATATTCTCATAACAAAGGGGAGGATTTTTTGGGAGCCGAATCAAGGGAAGACTAAGAAAACAAGAGAAGACAACCTGACCGACAATCAAGAGTTTTTGAAGATTTCTTCTCCTTCAATCCATGCCTAAGTTCTATCAATTCTTGTTTTTTTTAATTTAATTATGTTTTTCTAATTTTGAAACCAAGGTTGTTTTATGAAACCTTGTTTTAATTAAGTAATTATTTCATTATTCGTTTAATTCCTTTTTAGGGCTTTAACGTTCATGGTTCGTTCTTAACTAGATTAATTAAACATAATTTCTTTCATCTTAAATATCATGTATTTTTGATAGTTAGATATTGGTTTAATTAATCCATGCTTGATGCTTAAATAAGTTTTATTAATTGCTTTTGATTTTTCATCTTCTTTTATTCTTATTGGGATACATAGAGAATGCTTAGGTAATCTTTGATTCTTTGTCTTCTTTCAATGGAATTTGATATGAAAATGCTTAAGTAATTTATGTTTGAAGCATAAGGGGAGCCTATATTTGATTCTTCTTTTGGACTTAATTGATAAATCTTTAGAGACGACAATAGATTGATTTCGTGTTGAGATGTGTTTTCTTTGGGAATTAATGAATGATTAGATGATTGCTAAGTTAGACAATGGTGGATTCAAACCTTGGTGTTTTACACTTCTTGATTATTCAATCTCATTATTTTCGTATAATTAGTTATTCTTTAAATTAAATAATTTCAACAAAACTCTTTTCGACTCAACTAGCCTAGAATAACAGCTTAATTTGGATTAAATTACACCTTCCTCATAGCAGATCTCTCATGTGGGATCGACCTCGCTTTTACTTATCTATATTCCAAAGAGATTATATTACACTTGCGTAGTTAATTAAAATTTGACATCACTATAATGCTAACACTTGAATATTATTCAAATTGTATAAAAGTTCAACAATATATTTCGGTGATAGTTAGTTCATGTGTGAGTTTTAGTAGTGTTTGAAAATCATAAACATGCATCTCCTAAAAAATTAATTAAATCAAAATCTATGATGATTTGCAAAGACATACTAAAAGATTTTCTCTTTAAAATTGGACTATACATGGCTTGTAAGCAAACACTATAAAATGGACTTCTATCATGCTTTAATTAATTTTGCTAGAGAAATTATTTGGTCTAATGAATCTATCAAAACATTCTTGTATGTTTATACACATCAAGTACAAATAAACGTGTCTATCTCGTTATGGCCCGATATTTAATACAGTGTATGTACATCATTACAATAATTTAATTGTTCAATATATGCTTTAACATAGACGCTATGAGTAAACCAATCATAATTATACTAGTCTATAAAATATTCTTATACGTTGTTCATTCAAAAAAAAGAAATAATCTATCGACAAAGATAAGAGATAACAAAATAGAAGAGAGATTGGAGGAAGAAGTTTCTAGAAAGGTGAAATTTGTACAACGAAAAAATATAGAAGAAGAGTTAATAACAAAACACACTATAATAAAAGAAAGAGAACTCATCTCTAAAGGTTGAACCCCAACCTTGAAAATAGGTGATCGCTTTCATCATTAATCTTTCGTTTCTATTTATATGTTAATTTCATAAAAAATCGATGGTTGAATATTTAGTTATTTAAATTTTATATATAATTGATGAGTAAATATAAAAATAAAATATTGTAATTTTTAATAGACAGCAATATTCAAATAAGTGGAATAATAAGTAATTAATATCAAGTTAATTGTGTCTGCAATGTAAATTAAAAATTTATGTAAAATGCTTTTTAAGATGTTCTAATTCTTTTTTGTTATGTAATGATATAAATTTTAAAAGTGAATCAACTTGATTAGATAATTTATGATTGAGTATATTTTTTTAATGATAATAATTATTTTATCACTATTTAAATTGAAAAAAATATTTTTAAAATAAAAATGATCTAAAATGATGTTTTATATATGTAATATCAATGTTAACAATTGTACCTTTAAATAAAATCAACTCGGTAGTATTGTAGTCAATTAACTTTTTGATGGCATGTTTAAAATTTAGTATAAAATTTAGAAATGGTGAATACTTACTGTTGAAAATTGGTTTAAGAATTCGAGAAATTGAGACTAAGTATTTGTCAACTTCGGCCAAAATAATCAGATCCGACCCAATCCGTTTAAGCAAATTAGTTTGCCATTTCACCGCTTCGAGACGTCAAAACGGGGATCGACATGTCCGGTCAGGTCGCGGGGTCGAGGGGGTGCAGCCTCGTGGAGGATCGAGGGCAACTCCTCCGAAAGAGAATTCAAATTTCTCTGCATGTATTAAAGGGTATATTTGACATCTCGAAACCAATAACGAATGAATGCGAAATTACGGAAAAGGACAAAATCGGGTCAATGTTTGACCATGAGATCGCATGGGTATTTCAACCTGCGATCGCAACTTGCCTAAATTTTAAACAGAATAGTTTTTGGTCCTTCCATGCGATCGCATAAAACAAAGCCATGCGATCTCATTGTTAAACCGATAAAGTTCTGTTTTCAAAAATGTACCTTGCGATCGCAGCTTGGTAAAACCATGTGTCCTTTTGAAGTGTTGCACGAATTAGTTCCACACGATTTCGTTTTCAACCGATCATCTTCTATATTTAGGACCTCTGGACGTCCTTTTTAAAGAGAACTGATATGCAAAACAATCCATTCATATATTTCATCATTTGAACCAAGTTTATTGCATTTAGTTGCATAAAAGTTCTGGTTTTTCATTTCACTTTCATCCTTTGGAGTGCAAAATCAATTTTGGTTTGTTGTGCTTATGTTTGGAAATGCTACAAACACAAGCGAAAGTCGTTGTATCTTGAGAGTCGATTGTCATAAACCGTAGGCACCATTGTGGGGCAAATTTGACTTAAGGACAAAGTGTTCAACACTTGTCTCGACTTGATTATCATCATTTTTCATTCGGGTTTATTGTTTCTGCAACTTTGGAGTCATTTACATAAAAATCGCCAACACTTACACTTGTAAATATGGCAGAACTATGAAAATGTTTGTCGAACACTCTATAATCATGAAGAACTTTGTGGACAATACCCATTCTAGAAGATACCAGGGAATAAATTTGATAAGTATTCTAGATTAAAGAAGATAAATGCAAGATCATTTGTGTCCATATATCGTAAGAAGTTGTAGGAAATTTGTAGAGTTATATAGGAAGTTGTAGAAACAATATTTCTAGAAAAATCTATATAATATCTACAATGAATTATCTAGAAAAATAATATCAACCGTAAAATAAAATTAATATTCACTATTCATTTAAATGAAATAGAACTATAAAAGGTTAAAAAGTTTAATTTGTAACCAACCAAATAAAAGTCTTGAGAGTATTTTCTAAAGTCTTTTGAGAGATTTAAACAAGAATTGTAGTTTCCGTCCTAACTCTCTTGTTATTGAACTTGTTATTGAACATCATCTAATATGATTTGTCGTTCTGATTATTGAATTAGTAATTGTTTGAGACTCAATAATAGATTCTGAATAGAGGTTGTGGATATGGATTATCATTGGCCATAGTCAAATCTCTTCCAAATTCCAAGCTGATGAACTTTACATTGTTCATGTCTCTTATCAAGAAGAAATTAGTATTTACTTACTAACAATTAGTATGTACTAACTAATAATCATAGAAACACGGTTTCTCCTCGTGTTCACCCTATCCATTACAATCTTGCAAGAATAATTGTGTGAAACTAAAAAGAAAAATACAAAAAAGTGTGATTCCAGACATTAAAAGAAAAGAAAACCAAACAATGAACTATCCGTATTTCTATCTTTTGCATGTTGGGCACCCCTCAAAACGTATACAACCATGCATCAACAAGCACTTTGATTAGCAGCAAAATAAATGTATAATCTCTTTTCGCCCACAATAACGTTGATATTATTCTTTATATATCATAGAGATTTGTTTTCTCAATGGCCAATAATAGCATTATTAGGACTACGGACTTGACGGCTAGCTCGACTTGACATTTTATGAACATTGGTGAAACATTAAAAATTTGGCCTACTTGATACATTCCTTGTGAATTAACAAAAAATTAAAAGCATGTATAAACCAAATAGAATCTAAAAAAAATTTATTTGGATGAATTTCATCTAGTTGAAATAATAATAGTAAGGATCAATAATTTGTTGTGAACACATGTGGAAGAGTAAGATAAACTCCCGCTTCATATATGTTTATGGAAAGTCTCTCCCATAAATATTGTTCTTCAATAGTATGGAAACCAAATCAAAACTATCAATATATTAAATTTTGGTTGAGGCTCAAACTACTCATCATTTTGAATAGATTACTCGTCATCCGCTTGCATCCCACCAACATTCAATTGAGCCAACAATTGATTAGCATATTGATGAACAACATGTTCATCAAGCTGCCCCGTATTCACGGAATCATCATTTATGTAAAGATGCATATTCATTTGGTTGGCATTCATTAAAATATGCTGCATATTCTAATTGTTAGTAAATAGATACTAATTTCTTCTAATTGGAAGGATTATGGAATTCAAAGACCGTTTTCAATTTGGGATGGTAATGGGGCGGTTTGGGGCATTTGGCCTTGCCCTCCCTGCGACCCACGTATTCGTGGCGCGGGGCGGGGCTTTGACCCGCCAACCATCCCAGATAAATTATTTTTTGGGTAAATTGAAAAAAATAAATAAATAGATTTTTTTAAAAATATTTGTAGAAAACAAAAAAATAAAAAATAAAAGATTGAGGTTGTTGTGTAGTGATTAGATTTATAGTTTATAACTTCAATCTTGGTTCGATTCTTATTTAGTCAACTTCTAGTAAAAATTGTAATTTGTATTTTATTTTATGATTTTGTAAAAAAAAAAATTAAATAAAATTGGAGTGGTGGAAGGGTACGCTTTGCCCGGACCGTATATATTACCCGAATAAGTGAGGTGAGTCTGGGGGTCACGGGTATTTTTGCCATCTTTATTTCTAACATATGGACATGAAATCAATGGATGACAGCAAGCATTTGAAGAAGATTAACTATACTAACAAACTTTTAACTACTATTAGTTAAGAATACGTGCGTTGTATGTGATTTTGTAATAATATTTTGATTTTTTTAAATCATCGATGAATATAACACTTTTTCAATCATAAGTTCATCATAACTATAAACAAATAAGGAATAACATCCAAGTTTTGTTGGTAAAATAGGTGGTTTATTAAAAAATACATAGCATACGTGAATGTTAAATTTGAATGATTGCTGACGTAATATGTTAATATATTGCTGATACTTTTTTAATTATATTTTGAAGCATATATTTAATGGCATGTCAATTTAAAAACAATTTTATTGTATGAAAATTAGTATCAAATTCTAAAATACATGAAAAATAGTAAGTAGAACACAATTTTTCATTGATTTTCTATATTTATATTATTATAAAAAGCTTGTGGAAAAAAATAGCATTTTTTAATTAATTATTTCTCCTAATAAAAAAAAAAATCCCAAAATTCTTTGATATAGGATAAAGAAGAATTTTTCCTACAATATCATCACTAAAAGATTGATCATGGCATTCAATTTTAATGCACCCCATAAACTAAAGCTTTTTTTCTTTTTTTTTTTGGTTCACTTCATGCATTATTTTCCACAATTCCATCTAAAATATTAATAAATCTCAAGAAGATTCAAAACAACCAGATACATAGACAATCTCCTTCTTAATAAATATATGATTTTAACTCATCACGTAAAATTAACTTATTATATGAGATTTGTCTTCACCTTATGCATGTCACGACTCAATTTATTTAAGTTTTGTAGTATATGTTAACACTATTGTGAGTTTGAGAGAATTAGAGTAATTTCAATCCTCCTTGTTTCAATTTGCTATTTTTTAATGTGTATTTAATTATTTACAAGATGACATAAAAATATGATTAAATCTATTTGTTATCAAGACTACCACAATAATTAACATTCTTACCTCGAACAAATATTCTAAATAAAAAAAAAAATACAAAAATCAAAATATAAATGAACATTACCATCATATTCACGAAATTAGTGAATCCTTTATGAAAAATTAACACATCCATTATTACTACATTACTATCAAGCTAATCAAAAATGAAAAATCGTCAATGCGAGGGAAAAAATAATTTCCATCTTAATTAAAAAAAAAAAAAAAGAAGAAACTATGAATCAATAATAAGAAAGTTGAATTCCTCTTGTTTTATTATGTTGATCAAATAATTTGCTTAAATTTTCATGCATAATAAGATGGACTGTTGGAGTGCTTACAATTAATGATAATAATTTCAATATATTAAAAACCTTATTAGCTAATATATTTTTATTTATTTTCATTAATTACAATATATAATAGAATTTAAAAGGACAATTTACCTTCATTCAACGATCCGAAATGCAATATTTAGCTGGTATTAAATAATTAAAATTAAAATCAAAATCAAAATAAATAATACTAATTGAAAAGCAATTTTAAAAATTATAAGTTATTTACGAGGACAATATCATCCATATGTTTCCCTCTCATTGGGACTTTTATATGTATTATTAAATAATTTAAATTAAACTCAAAATAAATAATACTAATTGAAAACGATTTTAAGAATTATAAGTTATTTGCGGGGGTAATATCGTCCATGAATATTTCTCACACTTTGAGACTTTTATATGTAGTATATTAATATTAATATTAAATAATTTAAATTAAAGTCAAAATAAATAATACTAATTGAAAGACAATTTTAAGAATTGTAAGTTATTTGCGCGGTGGGTGGGGGGAGGATATCGTCCATAAATGTTTCTCCAACATTGAGATTTTTATATGTAATATAGATTATTTGTTGTAAAATTTTGGAATAATTTTACTATATATTATAAAAGACTATTATGTCAGAGTAGAACTATTATTATTTCTAGGCTTCCTCGGAATAGAACTAGAAACTATGAAAGCTAATAGTGGAAGAGATCTAAATAGTGATACGGGGAAAAAAAGAGTCAAGATTAAGCTTTCATTCTAGAAGCTAGGCGGGTGATATTCTCTATCGGATGCTTATTCATCAAGTGGATCATTTGTCTCTTACCTTAGTAGCTGGCCTGGATTTGAGAATGCTCAGCGATGTACTATTACATATAGAGAGATAGTAAGAACTTAAGAAAACATTTTTTTTTCAAGATATTCGAAAGATCAGCTGAATGAAGGTTGTAATTTGGTGTAGACGGAGTCAATAAAAGATGGAAAATAGGAATAGAAATATAAACAAAATACAAAAAATAAAATCATACAATAAAAGGATTTAGAAAATATTATTTCACTTTTTTTTAATTTTTTTTTTTTAGTTTTTGTATAACTTTTTGTTATATTTGTTATATTTTTTAATTTTTTTTATAAAAAATATATGTTACATTTCTTACATTTGAAATAAAAAATATTGAAAATTTGTTGGCTAAAGCTTAATTCAAGTTTGTTAAACTGATTAAATATACTTTTTATTTACAAATTTTGTATGATCTACAACTTATTATTTAATTATTTATTAAAACATCACATAAGTCACAACTTATAAACACTTAATAAATAATTTCAGCACTATCAACCAAACCAAACGTGCATGAGTGCTAGTTTTGTAAAAAATTTCGTAGATTATAAGTAGTAGCTTTTACGAAATCTGTGGATAAAAGTTGTGCGTCATATAAAATGTTTAAATAAAATGATATTTGACCAGTTTATAAATAATTATAATCACTTGCAATAAATATTTATTTTATTTGTAAAATTTAAAAATGAATGAATTATTTATTTTGATATAAAATTATTTTTAACTTAAAAGTAAATTATTTATTTAACTTTATTATTATGAATCAAATAGGCATTTTTGTCGAAATCCAGCTCTCTGTGCGTGGTATTGGAAGGCTAAACTGCGGCGTTGAAAAGAGTAATCGGCAGAGCGAAAGCAAAGCCAGATCGGCAAAATCAGAGAGTGAGAATGTCTAGCGCAGGTCAGGATGAAGACAAGAAGCCCGGCGATTCGTCGTCCCACATCAATGTCAAAGTCAAGGGCCAGGTCTGTATCCTTTCTAAACTTTTTCCTTTTTATTTTTTCTCTGACCTTTTATAATTACTAACGTTACCGTGTTTCTGATGGTTTTGATGATGTTTCTAGGGTTTTAGATTAATGAGTGTTTATTCATCCACTTTTAGGGTTTTCAGTTGTGTTTATGTGGTACACCATTTAATTATTGGGGATTCCTTTTTAATCGTTTTGATTTATTGCTCAATCATAAAGAAATTTATCTGCAAAGGGCAAAGGATGTTGAGGAAAAAATAAACAAGTTTTCTGTTAGAATTTTTTAAAGAATGCATTCTGTAAGAAATCATAACCCCAAAATGATCTTTCTCAAGTTTTCCTCGTACTCTTTGGCATTTTGGCAAGGCACTGAAGTGAAGATGAGAAGTTTATTTATGGAGTTTGACAAAGATAGACGTGATATGAACATAGATTAAGAAGACCAGAGGGACAAAAGAAAATGAGAGAAAAAGAATAAATACTCTCATTGAGTTCACCCTGTTTGCTCATTGGCTATCGAATTGTAATTTTTTGGTTGCATGGGAGCAATGAGCATAATCCCTGACTTGTCTGGGTTTAAGTTCGAGCTCACTTTGTATTTTTTTTGGTTAGATGGAGGAGTTCGAGATATCTTACCCTCCAACAAAAATAATAGACAGTTCGTTGACCAATGTGCTGTATGCTTTATCATTTAAGCTTTTGATGATGCTGTTATTGTTTTGTCCCACAAATTTTACTTGAATAGTCTTGTGATTAGTGTATTTATTACGACCGTAGGGAGTTTTATCTACTAAAGCGACTTCCTCACTTTCCTCTCTCGCTCCGTTCGTTAAGCTTAGGGAAGAAAAAATACTCAAATGTCCGTGTTTCACTACGTCTTCAATTTTTCTTCAAAAAATCATCTTTTCCAAATTTGCTGATCGCTTCCATCCATCTTCCTGATTCGATCATCTTCCTCAATCTCCTCAACCGATGATCTCTAAAATCTGCTCACTTCTACAAAGTTCAATCCATCTCCTTCAATCGATCGATCTTTCTCCACCGATTATCTCCAAAATATGTTCACCGCCTCAATCCATCATTATAATAGAGCATATCGTTGGATCTCACCGCAAGGAAGCGGTATACTTCTTTTCTGGTTCTGGATAACTCCTGCATTTTTTAGTGATGACCTACAAGTATAAAGATGTGTACTCTAAATTTTGCTAAAATAAGTCATTTACGGGGAAATGAGTATCTTTGTTTAGTAGTGTTGTGATTAGTGTATTTATTATTCAAGCTGTTTGAATTCCTTTTGTGGTGCCGGATAATCTGTATTCTTAGTGATGATCTTACAAGTTTAAAGACATGTAATCTTAATTTTGCTAAAAGTCCTTTAGTTTTCTGTGAGGAAATGAATATCTGTTTTTTTAGCTGTAGCTATGTTGATATTTCTTCATACAAGTGCTTAATGAGTCCACTTTATATAGGATGGCAATGAAGTCTTTTTTAGGATAAAAAAAAGCTCCCAACTGAAGAAGCTCATGACTACTTATTGTGATAGACAGTCAGTGGATTTGAACGCCATTGCATTTCTGTTTGATGGTCGCCGTCTCCGAGCAGAGCAGACTCCTGATGAGGTATTTTCTCCGTTTCCTCTTTCTCTCTTGCTCGCTCTATAATCCAAAGAAAAGGTTTAACCTCTGAATTTATTCTTTACAGCTGGAAATGGAGGATGGTGATGAGATTGATGCTATGCTGCATCAGACAGGAGGCTCTACTGCATAATTAGTTAGCGATGAATGCAAAGCCATGTGGAATTTTCTACTAGACTGGTTATGTTAATGCTATTATCACTAAGTTTCTCCGTTTCTAGTTGGTTGGTCTTGAGAATCCTACTATGAAGTCCATTCTAAATTATTTCAGTTAATTAAGCAGTGCTAATTAGTGGAATTGGGATTGGCTATATCACAGTCTCTCTGTTTCTCTGTGAATTTTTTGTGTTGGCTTCAATAGATTATTGACAAATCGTGCTAATGTTTGAAGTCGAACAGACAATCCCCAACAGATATCAGTATTCATGTAGTCCCCAACCCCAATTAGTATTGTTGTATAAGATCGAAGCAATCCCTTTTGCCACTGAACAGCTGTTCTTTGGAATGTTCAGGTGATTTATAACTGGTGAGTTAAAAATTGTTCACGTCAATTACTGTCAATATACGTGTATGATATACAATATGGAACTTTGAGACATCAATTTGACAATCAACCCACGTTACAAAAAAACATGATTTGGGCGCGACAACTAGAGTTACCCAGTGTGAGATAAAATTTTCTTTGACTTTGAATAGCCTAAATTATCATCTCCAATTTGGAAGGAGGGTAGATGGATGATATTAGTGGTGGCAGTTATCAAGTCTTTTTTGCCAAATATTACTGACCTTTATTTAATAATGGCATTTATCTTATTAAACATGCTACATAAACTCAAGGAGATAAACCTGAAAGTATGTTTTGTATATTTGCCTTTTAACAATTTAGTGTTGTTATACACCACAGATGAAGAGGCGTGCTATTTACTGATTTGATGTGGTGAGTTGGCAAGCCACGTTGACCGTAATGAAGTCTCATCGAGATCTGTTGAACCCCATGCACAGTTGGTGTTACTCATAAACATTGTTGAAGCACAAAGTCCTCAACTTTTTTCCGTGAAAGACAGACGAAATGACCAAAACTCGAGCAATACAACAATGCACTTGAAGTCGAACATGAGAACTCAGACCAACAACTTGAAAAAGTAGAGCTCGACATTACCGTATTGCACACTACAATAGGACACTACACCTACTAAGAATCTAGAGACGCGACACAACATAACTTGGGTTGGTTGGTTGGGTGGGTGGGCATTGAACATATTATGTGGCAGATGAAGATTTCCTAAACAAAATTACCCTTTTATTATCTCATGCATTCCGAGTCCTGGTAAAGTACTCAAACTCACGTGGTTTGCATGTATATAAGGGAAGGTGCAGCATGAAAGAAATTAAACACCGACAATGGGAGAGAGAATGAAATGTCTTCCACATTTGATAACTCTACTTTCCCTCTTCACTTGCCTTCCCTTATCTCAATCTTTCAACTATGGAGAAGCACTTTCCAAGAGCCTCCTCTACTTTGAAGCGCAGCGTTCCGGTCGCCTGCCTTACAACCAGAGAGTCACTTGGCGACACCATTCTGCCCTCACAGATGGCCTAGAACAAGGGGTCAGACTCAGTCCACCACATTTATGTTTTTGAGATTCCTTAATTTTGCTTCAAGGGATCATAATTAAGATTTACTATGTTTTTCCTATAGGTGGACTTAGTGGGAGGTTATTATGATGCTGGTGACAACGTGAAATTTGGTCTTCCAATGGCCTTCACCATTACAATGCTTTCATGGGGAGTCGTTGAATACCAGGATCAGATAGCTTTGGCCGGAGAATATCGCCATGCCCTTGAAGCCATCAAGTGGGGAACTGATTATTTCATCAAAGCACACACTCACCCTCATGTCCTGTGGGCTCAGGTATTCATTTACTCATCCTCCCACCCTCTCCATCCAATTCGATTTGGCATGAATCCATCCTAGTCACTGTTGCTGTATTTGCCCAATTGACACACAGCAAAACAAGTAATAATGATTCATAATATTTTGTGCAGATGGGTGATGGGGACACTGATCATTACTGTTGGCAACGACCGGAGGACATGACGACATCCCGTCGTGCTTATAAGATCGACGAGGATCACCCCGGGTCGGATGTTGCCGGAGAGACTGCTGCAGCCATGGCAGCAGCTTCAATTGTGTTTAGGAGAGCAAACCCACATTACTCTCACCTTCTTTTGGACCACGCACAACAGGTAAGTTAGTTAATGAGGTAGTTAGAGGGACAGACGAGGTAGGTCATTCCCAAATTTAATAAGGCTGGTTATTTGCACCAAAACTAGTGAAGCAACTTATATAAACAGTATAAACAATAAATTAACTAATTGGATTAGATTGTAAGATCATCAAACTTCATACAATTAGAGTGACACCAATTACTGACCAAAATTTACATGTAATGCACTCGTTTCTTGAGCTTAAACTAAACAAATTAATTCGAGTTACTTGTATTATTTCATATATATCGATAACTCTTGACTTGTGAGTTAAATATGTAACAAAATCTCTCTTCCTCGATTTAGTTTAATCTATTATACCATTTGTTTTTGCAGCTGTTTGAGTTTGGTGACAAGTTTAGAGGGAAATATGATACAAGTATAGGAGTAGCAAAGGGATATTACCCGTCGGTGAGTGGTTATATGGACGAATTATTATGGGCAGCTTTGTGGCTATACAAAGCCACCGACAGGGTTTATTATTTGAATTATGCAATTGAGAAAGCTCATTGTTTTGGTGGGATCACTTGGGCCATGGAAGAATTCAGCTGGGATGTTAAGTATGCCGGTCTTCAATTAATTGCTGCAATGGTAATATTATCACCTCTCCTACAAACCTTTCTTCTTATTATTATTTTTGGAATAGGTCTCAATTATTCAACTATTTTGTTGCTACATATAAGTCTGCATCACAATTTCAAATTCTCAATAATAAGATGAACATAATGAAATTGAAGATGTTAAGATGTGTGGACATAATATGATAAAACATAAGACTTTAAACCAACAAACCGACAATAATAATTGAAAATAAAAATAAAAATTTGTGTGATTTGACCAATTCTTCCATGGATCTTGAGTCTAATTTTCAGTATAACACTGCAATCTTCATAGAACATGTTTGTTATATAATTTTTAAATTTATTGTAATAAGACTGGTTTCCAGACTTTTTAAACTCTTAAACTACATTCATTTCAACAAGACAAACTGTACCCCGCCTCCAGCCTCACAATTAGTCAATTACAATTTGGTCATCACCAACTCATGAATACCAAATCAAAATATTTACTACTTGATTGATATATAATTAGTGAAGATTAACCACAAAAAGTGATTAAGCCTTTTCTAATGGACTATGATTACCAAATAGAATCCAATGCAAATACACCGTTTTTGCAAAAATTAACTTCTCTTGATACATATTGGATCATACGACTTGACATTAGATTGTATAATGCACAAAAGTTAAAATTGTTTTTCTTTAATACTGTCTAATCTATCTTACTAAATATGTAATCATTTTATTGCAGTTGCCAATGGAATTGAACGGAAAACACGAAGAACAAAAGCAAATTCTCCAGCAATACCGATCAAAAGCAGAGCATTACATCTGTGCTTGCTTGAACAAAAACAATTCGACTAATGTGCATCGCACCCCAGGTGGCCTCTTGTACACCCGCCAATGGAACAACATGCAGTACGTTTCCAGTGCAGCATTTTTACTCACAGTCTACTCTGATTATCTCCAAACCACCAATCAAATGCTCAACTGTCAAGGAGATTTAGTAAGTTCCCACGAGATTCTATCCTTTGTAAAATCACAAATTGCATATATTTTGGGCTCTAATCCTATGGGAATGAGTTATTTGGTGGGTTATGGACCTGCCTATCCTAAGAGAGTGCACCATAGGGGTGCATCCATAGAGTCATACAGAGATAGCAAGGGATTTGTGGGGTGCACACAGGGATATGACAACTGGTATGGACGGCGAGATCCGAACCCTAATGTTGTTGTTGGAGCACTGGTTGGAGGACCAGATGGTAAGGATGAGTTCAGTGATAACAGGGGAAATTTCATGCAAACAGAGCCCTGCACATATAATACCGCCCCACTGATTGGGGTTTTTGCCAAATTGTATGCATCAGAAAAGGCTACTTCTGCAGCAGCTGCTAGTTTGCCACTTATTTCTTTCATTTAAATGTAAAGACACTTTCTTTTTCTTTTTTGGTTGGGGAGGGGTCGGGTTGTTGTGACCAAACAGGGCTCTATATTTCTACATCGAAGAGACAAGTTCTCTTGCATTATTCTTGAACCTGAATTATTTTTGTATGAGCAATTAATGATGAATTACAGAAGTTGAAATTTAACCCCCACCCACCTAAAAGAAAATAAGTTACAAACATAAAAATGATAACCGATGTGGTCTATAATCTAGTAATGTATCTAGGGTTCTAGGATGTTATTAATATGTTGTATGGGTAATGTGGGGAAGATATAAAAGAGTTGCATTTTGTCAGTTAACCAGAAATTCTGAATTCTTTATGCCAAGGCAAAACTCTACTCACCTGGAACGTAGTCATACAAATGTGTGGAAGAATATGATAGCTTACCTGGAATGTTGTTATATAATATGTTGTGCGGAATAATATGGTATGGGTGTAAAAAGGTTGCAATTCATCATTAATAAAGTTCTTACTTGGGACATTTGATCTACTTACATGGAACTTGATGCCAGTAAAAGGTTTATCCAGTGATTTATTTACACAATCTTCCACTTAATCTACAGACCATTAAATTGGAGAAATGAAGTTCGAGAGACCAACCAATGTGAGACGGTACCATCTGATAAGTTTAAAATATACAAGTTGAATTATAGAAGAAATTGAATCCCAAGTATAGAAATTATGTTGTGCAAAAATCAAACCAAAAAATATTAATTCAAATTAATAGCACATCCTCGATCCCTTGTCAATGCTAATATAATCAACAATCTAACTTAAAAGGTGTATATAAATAGGATCAGCTTTCGAAAGTACAGTCCCTTTTCCAACATAAACACAAGTAGATTAGAGATGTAATCAAAACATAACTATAGGCATTTGCAGCCAGATTTGAAAAACTTCAGTACATCAAAACCACATTTCGTAGCTGATTATACCTAGTTGACAAACACGATTTAGTTTGACAACCTAAAAGAAAAGAAACGACATTGGAAAAAAAAACATTTTTTAAAGTACTTGGGAAAAAAATTACTCCAAAACAAAGCCTTTTACTTGGAAAACTGGGATAATTATGCCTGAAAATAATTAGGAGCTTCTTGGTTAGAATAGCTCCACCTACTATCCTAGGCAAAAATGCAAAGAAGACCACTTTAAACTCATTATAAACCTAGAACATAAACTTTGATATCAAAGACTAAGTCTGACTATCCATGAAAATTTGCTTATGAGATAATACAGAACAGTACTACAGACACACAAATAAAATCTGTGTAGATCAGCAATATAAAAGCACAAAATTTGTATTCATAATATTGTATACAGAGAGAATGTATGTCGAGGACTGTGCAGTCATAAACACTGATAAATCAGATATCTTAATGATCCTGCTTATTGGACCCAACCTGATGTTCCATAAGACCAACTTCTTCTACACACTACACGTTATAAACCTGGTGTCAAGTATGAGAGAGGTCCAGGAACATCTTAAGCTGGATGGAATAGAAACAGGATCCAAGTAACAAGCAAAGAGCTCAAACCCCAATTCTCATATGATTCAAGTTATACAGAAGTTGATAGACCTACTTACAATTTCTCTAGTAAATAACACTTGAGAGGATTTTTATGAAAACAATTCGCATAGATAATAATTTTCCCTTCAACATGGCAAAAGAGGGGTTAACACATTCCTAATATGGCATCAAAATACCACTTTAAGTGTGACATACCCCCAATGCCATAAAGGCATAAACAATTGTACTAGCATTATTCCAATACGGAACATGCTTGGAATGAAATTTCTATGCAATGCATATAAATGCTACGTCATCACTTCTTTATGTAGTTAAGATATCCATGAAACACAAAGAAGCATTACGTAAAATGACAGCCTTGCAGTTAATCACGATTTTGGACTGTGATAAATTTGGCTTCACCCATTGAAGTTCCTGTACCAAAATTCTTAACTTCTAATGAAGCGATTATCAACCTAATCATTTTTTTAATTTGGTTATTTCCCATGACATAATACACAAGGAAGTATTGCAACTTGGCTTCAGGCAGTACCAAGCTTTTCTATGTCAAACACAGAAATTCTAAATTACTTTGAAGTTTGAACATGTTAAATAAGGAAACCCAAATATGATATACTCCCTTTCGAGAAGATTAATATGCTTCACCATGATTCAAAATTACATGAATCTTTATAAATTTTGTTACAATATTATAACCAAAAAAACGTTCATAGAAACAAAAATAAAGTGCTCACAATTCAGGGATTAGCAGTTATGAAGAAGATTCTGGAGCAGGTATTGGTTGATGATTTACAACCAAGGGCGGGCGCAGAGCTCGGTGACTCGCTCCTTTCTGTTTCCTTGCATTATACATTTCCTCCGTTTCAACAACAACCAACCTTTTCACCTACAAGTAACAGACAAAACAAAAAATCAGTCTAAAATAAACGAATCAAACAAGATAAATTTTTCACCTCAATGGAAACAAACTATGCTAATCTGCATTTCACATAATAAAATTTGAGCACCTGCTGGATCATTCCCCTGACAGTAGGCGTATTCCACCGCATGACAGTACGGTTGCATTTCGTGAGTCGTAAAGCCTCTAACGTGCGCCGGTGGAGTCTCCTGGTACCCGGAATACCCCTCACTAGGGTTATGTATAGGTTAGGGCTCCAAGCCACTGGAACATTAGCTTTAAAAGCGTTGAAAGCACTCATTTACTTCTTCTTCTTGAGCTTTCCCCCTGTAGCATAATTGATCAGTAAACTTGCTCAAGAAATCAAATTTTATTATAAAATTAGCAATTGAAAATGGTGGATCAGACCTGCTCTAGTCACTGGAAACAAGAGAAGGGAAAGCAATGGGCAAAGGGTTTTTGCATATGGTAGGAGGACACGACGTCGTTGGTTTCTTTTTAATTTGTGGGCTGAGGCCCATAAGTATTTGTGTTTTGGTACTGGGCCAATATTTTAAATAGTACTAGCGGTAAGAATCCGATAGTTGAATCAGATTTTTAATTCAACACAACTGAATATCACAAAGCAGTACAATTGTGGGAGGAATGAGATGAATTTGAAGAAATGAGATTTGATGAAGATAGAGCAATTCTTGTTTAATTTTTTTAAAGTTTTTTGAGAATAAACGTAAGTGTTCTTTTTATTATGAGTGAAAGTGAAAAGTTCCTACACTCGTAATTAAACAATATAAATAAAATTTTAAATTTTTTGTATTGTTTGAAATTTAAGAAAATCAATATAATAAATTTATATATAACATAATAACTCTGCTAAATAATATTATTTGTTGAAGTTGTTTCAAACGAAATTTGAAATATAAAATTTATTTATAATAGAATCTTTATTTATTTTCTTATCAAGTTCTCGGTTAATGAAAAGTATCATACAATAAAAAAAAACAAGAGAAGTTTGACTTTTTATTTGTAAGTTTTAAAAGTCACAAATAAACAAAAAAAAATGTCATTAATAGACCAACAAAACACATCAAAATAGGTCGACAAAGCAATAAAATAACAACGGTGCCCATGTACCTATGTACAATGAACAAAGACTTGATTGGGGTTGTACTAACCTTCCACTATGTCCTTTGTGGATCCGAGATACAAATTGAGTCAAAATTAGCTTGTGCCATTACAAAATATTGAAGATTAGACAAGACAACTAAATGACTACAACTACAACTACAACAAATCAAATCTTATTCTATTTAAATTTAAATCCTTAACAACGACGACTATGTGAACTCTTTTCCATTTTCATGGTGCCAAAAAAAAAATAATAATAATAATAAATTAAAAATAATAATAATTTGAGTGTTGAAGGGCTAACAAGACCAATGAAGTTATAATCCACTTGCCAATAATTAACTACCCATTTCGCCTCCATTATTAATTCACTAAATGCATATATAGCAAGCACACAACCTATGATGAGGAAACCAAAATTAAGAAAGCCTTCCCTACCAAACATGTGATTCAATCTACGAAAGATTGATGGGATCGCCCGATGCGGTTTGTCGCGATCATAGCTCCTTAGTTTGCGGTGAAAGTGACTTCCTCATTAATGCTAATGACGTGACACCAAAGATGGGACTCAAGAACCCTTCGGATGGAACCACGTGTCGCACATCAAAGGGATCATTCTTGTAGAATTTGCCTATAAATACTAAGCTTATTTCCACAATAGAAGCATGTTGAAACATTACTCTCACAAGAAATATCAAGTCCTCCATACTAATTATTCTTCAAGTGTTATAACCACTGGAAATCGTTAGTTAGAGGCCCTCAGACTATTACCTCTCCCATAGTGTGTTTCTCTTTATCCTTGGTTACCTACCCACAGGGCCTAGGCATATCTACGTGGTTGAATAAACCGCGTGGCGATCAAGTAAGAGGAGAAAAAACACGAGAAAGAGGAGCGCGTGAGGTTCTGTTGGCGACCTTTGGAGGTCAACATTGAATATCCACAACTTCTGATTAACTCAAATATCCACAACTCCAAACCTGATCTAACCCCCACCATGGGGACTTATTATAACTCCCATAGCTGAGTTGGCATGGTGGATCGGGATCAAGTAATGCCAAGTAGATAAAAATAATTAGTCAACAAAAACCCACCCATTCCCACCCAACCCACCCACCCACCCAATTCGGCCCATTACTCTCTCTCTCTCTCTCTCTCTCTCTCCCCCCGAATTTGGCCCCAAATCGTGCCTAATAAATCCCACCCAACCCAATTGGGTGAACGCCACCGCCATCGAAAGCGCGCCATCGCCGCGGACCACCATTGCGACTTACCACCCCATCGCGCCACGACCACGCCGCCACTCTCTTTGGCTTTGTGGTACTTGCTTTGTCGCGCACCTAATTCCTCTCCACCGTCGATAGTGGTACTTCCTTCGTGATGATGACTCTCGTGCGCCTATCTCTGCACGTTGTACTCCAGCGCCTTGAAACTCGCAGACCGAAATTGTGTTTCGCCGTGACCCATCATTTGCACCGTGACCCACTGTTTGTGACCCACCATTTGCGACTCACACTTACTGCTTGTAGTGACCCACCATTTGCAACACTGGTAATGATAGTTTGGGGATAAATTTGAAAAAGTGAATGTATGTTAACAAAAATTGAAATTCATCATTGTTGATTGTTGCAAAATTAGATGCAATGGGATGGGGAGTTGGCTATATATTCAAAAATTGAAAATCGTCATTGTTTATTGTTTCAAAATTGTCTGCAATGGGATTAACATTAAGTGGCTGTAATCAATAAATTTGTATTGAAAGTGGTTTTTTCATTGTTTATTTCTAAATTAGATGCAATAGGATTAAGATTTTGCCGTATTTTCAGAAATTGCAATTCATTATTGTTTATTATATCTAGTGGCTGCAACGGGATACAGAATAAGTGGCGGTATCGATAATTGATTTTTTGTTATGTTTATTGTTTCAGAATTAGCTGCAATGGAATCACAAAGTGCAGACAATGTATATATTCTTCAAGTTTCAGTTCATCATATCCCTGCAACCGGACAAGAATTTCAATCACATGATGCAGCATATATTTTCTACAATAATTATGCCCGGGAGGCTGGATTTAGTACACGAATTGAGAACAGTAAAAAGAATAAGATAACCGGTGAGACGTACTGGAAAATGTTTGTATGTTCGAAGGAGGGGAAGACTAAGATAAATATCAGAGGAAAATTATAGACTACGTGCGCGTCTTTGGGGAAAGCGTGGGCAAATACGAGTTGGTTGTGGTGCTAGATTAACTGTGGTCAAGCAACAAACAGGACAAATGTGGATAGTTAACAACTTTATCGAGGAACACAATCATGCCCTTACTACTCCTAGTCGAGTTCATTTGTTGAGATCTCACCGGACGGTGTCGACTACAAAGAAAGCACTTACTCAACAATTTGCTGACGCTAATATACCAACGTGCCAGCAATTAAGGCTTATGGAAATAGATTTTGGTGGTCCATCATCGATTGGGTGTGTGGAGAGACATATTAGGAACCATGAAAGAAACATTCGAGAAGAGCAAATAGGTCATGACCCTGAAACAATCCTATCGTATGTATTTTATTAGCCAATGTTTCTATTATTGTGTAATTGGAACAATGAATTGTTACTGATTTAATGACATGAATCATTTTGGCTATTATATGATTTTCTGTATGTGGAATGATCATGTTCGGTAATATATTGTCATCTTGATCGTGGTACACATAACAACATCTGCGCAATTGTATGAACGATTATGCATGAACGATTATCATTAAAAATTACACCAACAAATTCATTACAAAAAACACAAGTACGGCGATGCATGAAATAATTACAACATCTGCACAATTGTAACCCCTATTTCTAAAACGCCGACAAGAATGAACTTCATTTTCTAGCTTCTCTACTTTCTCTAGTAAGCTCTGCACATCACATTTCAGTTCATCAAATTCTGAACGTGTTTGTTCAGGTCCTGCTAACTGCGATCCAAAGTTCGATTCAACCTCGTCGTCCCAACTAAAGGCTCCGCACATGACACCATCGTGTAATAACATAATATCATTCCAGTCAATTCAATTAAACAATCCAAAAAATACAAACTAAAGCTCATTTACCTTCACACTATGACATCTCCAATATCGACGGTGTAGGTTCCTTTCGGAGTGCGAGGTATATATCTTCATATACCCACCACATCTACATCTAAGTCGTCCCTGGATAACATTTCCACTAGAAGAAGACATCGATCCTTACCTATCTGTTATTCGAATGTCACACCAATATCACAAGAATACCAATAAGTTACATTAACTATACATTATTTTACAAATTGACATATTCATTGGAGGCTCAGATCATGTTCTCGGTCTACATTCATTAGCACCGCCATGGCTGCAAAACACCGGTTGCATGAACATATGGGCTACCCCATCGCTCATGCCATCCGGGTTGCCAAGCCAAGATACGGGACTGATTTGTGTAGTTGCCGAATTCCAACAATCACAACAAGTCAACAACATTGATCATCACAGCCCCTTCATCAAATTATCAGGCCTGATCTACTACTCACATTAGCATCATATACCCTATCTCCATCTCCCCTCATACAATAAACAGGACAAATCATTGGGTTAGATGGAGATGGAGACGGAGACATAATTCTACTTCATACAAAGCATGACAAATCAGGCAAAAATGATGAATCAACCAACAATACTCCTAATCATCCCAAGTCATCAGAATTATTCATAAATCATCACAAATTCATCACGAATTTCAGATTCGATAAAAACGTCTAAACCCTAAGAAAACTATAAAAAAAATTATCAGTACAAAAATTATCACAAATTCATCACCAATTTCAGATTCAATGAAATCATTGGGTAGGATTACGATTGGCAACATCATAGTTGTACCGCAATCTCACTACACCCTCAGAAAAATGTAAAAAATTATCAGTACCAGAAGCACAAACAGTGGGTCATGGCGCAAATGGTGGGTCACGGTGGAGACGCAATTTCAGTGTACGATGTTCAAGGCGTGGGAGTACAACGCGCAGATAGAGCGCGCAAAGAGCTGTCCACGAAGGAAGTACCACTATTAGTACACGGTGGGGATGAATTAGGTGCGTGACAGAGCAATTACCACAACGCGAAGAGAGAGTGGCGACTGTGGTCAGCGGCGATGGGGTGGTAAGTCGCGATGGTGGTCCGCGGCGATGGCGTGCTCAGTGGCGTTGGCGTTCACCGGCGATTGGGTGGGGGTTTATTAGGGCACGATTTGGGGCCAAATTCGTGGGAATAATGGCTGAATTGGGTGGGTTGGGAGGGAATAGTTGGGTTTTTGGTTGACTAATTATTTTTTATCTACTTGGCATTATTTGATCTCAGTCAACCATGCCAACTCAGCTATGAGAGTTATAATAAGTCCCCATGGTGGGGGTTAGATTAGGCCTGTCCACAACTCACATCCTTTAGGAGGGGATAGCTCCCAAATTTATGACAGCATATGCATTTTTCACCTACAAAAAGCATCTCTCACCAACCTAGAAGTAAAAGCTTTAAAAGAGCCATTCCAATATAGAGACCCTTTTTGGCTTGCCTAAAATAGGAAGCCCTTGGATCCGCATCCACATCAACAGTTATCTAAACACATGAAAACACAAAACAATCCGGACAAAAAAATGTAATTGAAAACAAGAATGCCAAAAAAATGTCAAGCACAAATTACGAGCTAACCTCATCAAGCCTTGGTAGAGGATGCATCACCACAACATGTTTCTGCATTACACTCAGGACACCACGATCCACGACGTACTTGCCCTGTGCTTCTTCGTAATAATTGTTTAGTTACCATTTAAATTAAACAAATGTCAAAACAATTTTTTTTTTTTTAATCTAAATTGGTGTCTCACATATATAATTTTATTGTTGACAATTGAGCCTTCAAATACAATCAACTCTCTAGAATTTTATTCTACTATTTCTCATTACATGTTTTAATTTTAGTATCAGATTTAAAGATGTTGGTGAATACTTACTTTTGTAAGTATGATAGTAGTGTCGACTTCGATTACGACATAATTGAAGACCAGCGATGCAGCCAACACGCTCAAGAATGTGTGAGGAGTGCTCGAGGGACATATACTACCGATGAGGAGCTAAAGGCGCATGAGAAAATTTGGTGTGCGATACGCAAATGAGCTAAATGCTGGATATGAGGAACACATCCAAAGATTAAAACTAGCTAGCAGCGCAGCTGGTTTATATATTCAGTAGAATCTTGAAGAGTTTGCAGAAGACTCTAAAAACATGGTGAACCTTATAGAGAATGTCAATTATAGATAATTCCATGACACAAACTTAAAGCATTCCAAAAATAATAATAAAGATGCAATAGAATGTTGTATCTAAACGTCCATATAAAAAAATTGTAGGAAACTTGTAATAGTTATTTAAAATATTGTAGAAACATTGCTAGATGAATCTATGTAAATATTTACAAAGAATAATTTACAAAAAATATTAACCGTAAAATAAAATCAATTTTCATCGTCCATTTAAAAGAGGTAGAATATAAAGGCCAGAGAGACCTCGTTTGTAACCAATCAAGTTAGAAGTAAGTTAAGCTACATACTGAGAGTACAATGTAATATTCTTTGAGAGATTTTTCATAAGAATGATAGTTTCTCTTAACTCTCTTGTCTACTACTTGCCAATCTTTTTTAAAATTTCCGTCGAATATTTTTTAAGTGTGCCATCAAGTGCCAATAGTCTAGGGAGACTGACTTAACTAAGATTGTAAATGTAAATTAGCAAAATTGGGTAGCTAACTGAGTTAAAAAGAGTCATGTCCATGACAAGTAGCTGAATTGTATTTATATTTTAAGATATTACACCTTCACTCGACCAAATTTATTACTCCTCCCGTACTTCTGATTTCATGTTGTGCACAAGAGGATGAATTCTTTTCTTCATTCCTCCCTTGCAAAATTCACAAATAAAAAACAGCTGAATATTTAAGAGATTAAAACTACAAATATAACAAGAAATCATTTCTTTTCATTCAGTTTCCATAGCATAATCAAAGCACCAAATGGAGCTTGAAATGAGCAAAAGCAAAAGTATCTCAATCTTTAATGGCTAATGTATGTATGAACCTCACCTTGATTGGAAGGAATAATTTCTCTCTGCGGATTCTGGCAAGATATAAAAAATAAATTCTAACAGCAAGTAATCTTCCATCATCGTTTCGATATTGTTATTCGCGCTCGACAAAATACTTCCTTCACTCTCACAATTTACTTGAACCTTGATAGGTATTTTATGATACTACATAAGTTTTTGTGACAATTCAATTCATTTTTGGGGAAATACAGTTTAAATGGAAAGATTATAATTTAAATATATAAATCAGCATTCATTTTTGCTTCACCCCTCTCTCAAATTAGGTCAAATTTACTTAAAATCAAGATTAAGAAGATTAAGGAAAACAACGTGTTAAATTTTTTTTTTTTTTTTTATATGATATGAGAGAGAGAGAGAGAGAGAGAGAGAGAGAGAGAGAGAGAGAGAGTTTGTGGGGGCTACGAATGTCTAAAATTTTACAACATCATTTTTGAGGTTTGAAGCACTATAACAATGAGCAGTGCACTCCAATTGGCTTAAAATTTTGAAAATCATATCAATAATCTATAATCTAATAAAATCGATTTTGAAAAGGTTATTAACCTGCACCAAATCTACGTTCATCCCTTCTGTTTGACTAAGCAATAAATAGTTTCTCTAGTTTTATAAGTATTTAACCATAATTTACATGAAAGAAGGTAGAAGGGTCTCATAGACCCACCAAAGTAGCAAAGCCGGAAAATTTAATAAAACAGAACATTTACCAACTGTAAAGAAACTAAAACAAACACCTACGATCAAAAAAAATAAATAAACACCAATTTTCTGCCTCCACCGGTCTGGCTTTGTCTACTCACTTGTCAGTATAAAAGCAACTAATGACAAACATAAACAAGATCAATAGAGTTGACAGAAAATTAGATAGGAACAACTCTCAAAAACAAGACAACTAGTAAGTTACTAGGACGAGTTCCTAAGTTACAACTTAAAAAAGAGCAGATTGAAGCTAACAGTCGCCATGGTCGCTCTGCACCATCATAATGAAGCAAGAAATATAAACAAGAAGCATCAATGCTGTCGAATTTAAGAGTATGAGGTGGTCTGTTTCTCAAATATAGAGTTCTATTTGAAGAAGGAGCAAAAAAAAAAAAAAAAAAAGATCCCACTACATATTACCAATTCTTCCTACTAACCAGAGGGAGAAATTTCTACCCTTTTATCCAACTTTTCCCTTCACTGTTTTTTTAATTCTATCTCCACTCTAAATGGGAAAGTTTCATGCCCAGATTGAAATTGTCAGTGAATGTGCAGGATTCAAAGCTGGCATAATTCACACAGAAATCTAAATATTGGCCTGCAAAATTCAAGATACATCATCAGATAATGCATATCATAGGAGACAATTAAGCCAACATCCAACCTAACGACACAAGGATACAACAGTTTATTATCCTCTGGATTAAACAAAAGTAAGGTAACTGGGTTTCAAACAAATGTACTTCCAACAGCAAATCAGCAACTGAATGAAGTGGGCAGATCCTAATACATAATAATAGAGCAATGTACCATTCACTTTGCACCTCAAATAATTTATTTCTCCGTGGTTTCCTCTTCCTTCTGTTGTCCATAGCGACGCTTAAACTTTGCAATTTGTCCAATACTTTGAGCCATCTGCCGCTTAGCTCTGAAGTGATAGACTTTACCAACTTGGTGTATTTTGGTCATCATAACGGGCATCAATCGACCGCTCTGGGTCACATAGGATATCCATTGCATCTGAGGGTGGATTCCTTTCTTCATCTATCCTTCAAAAAAATTCACAATTGAAAAGCAACTTAACAATACTAAACCAAATTCTACAAAACTAAAGCGCCAATGGATCTTGAAATGGACAAGAATTTCAATCTTTTGTGAATGTAATTTAAATAGCGATACTATATTTTGATCAAGAATGTTGTAATTACTTTAATTGGGTTCAATTAATTTTATTTCCACGACATAATTCTATGGAGCATTTTATCAAACACATGACGATTATATGAAATAACAAATTTCCCAAACCCTAATTGTACATTTAAACCACAAAAAATATTTGATATTATACACCCGCACATATATATACGATGAACAAGTTTCATGGGGAAAAAGAAGAAATGAATCTAACCTTGATTCGACGTAATATTTCGCACAATTCTATAGGGTTTAGCACAGAGAAGAGAAGGTTCCAGTTTATTTGTAAGCAAGCACTAACTAACGGGGTCGGGTCGCCTGGTCCTTTATCCACTTTTGGTTTGTGATATTCGCGTAACACTTTTCCCACGCCACTCTAGTTGTCTGTAATTTATTTGACGATACATCACTATAATTTATTTTTTTATTTGTCTAATCATTATTAAAAAAATATATATATTGATATTTACAGATCTTGCTGAAAATTTACCAAAAATTGCTGCAAAAGTTGTAAAATTTCTCGGAAATGGCCATAAGCAAAAAACCCAAATTTGAATAAATACTTATCTTATTCAAGATTTACAAATTCTTATACATATATATATTACATATACATATATAGAGAGAGAAAGTAAGAGAGATGCTGTGCCTGTGGTGGAGAAAAATAGATTTGGAGACCGATGGGCCGATGGTGGTGGATTCGCCAGCGTGTACGTGCGAGCGTGGGACCGATTGGCCGGTGGTGATGGATTCACCGCCGTTGGTCGGCGGTGGGAGGACCAAGTAGAGAGAGTTTGGGCTTGGGTTTATTTGAAGCGTGCACCGCTAGCTGGGTGTGTTGGTGTGTGAAATATGGCTGAAGCATGAAATGAGTTTTGTTTTGTTTTGCCTCTTTTTAATTTTGTTTTTGTTTTTAATCGGGGTTGGGTTGGGCCGGTTTCTCCGACCCAACTCGATTGATATTTCAACTCTTCTATCCGAACCTAATCCAAATAAGTTCAAAAACTGACCCAACTGGTTTGGATCGGGTCGGTCGATTCGACCAGTTTGGATCAAGTTTTGTCTACCCTTAGGTAATACTTCCAACTTAAAATATCAAAATTAAATCTCGTAATATGAAAAACACTAAAATGGTTGGGGACTTAATTAAAATAGCTAATTGATGAATACCTAATTTCTTTGTATATTTCTTGTCCGAAATAAATGCAGAAGTACTACTGCTAAATGCTAATACATAGAGCATCATTCTTTCCTTCCATGTTGACTATCGATTTTATGTGGAGAATTCGTATCAAAAGTAGTCTGAAATTTAATGTTCAAAAAGAATTATAAAGAAAGAGAAGAAAAAATATTTAAAAATTAAAAGTTTTGGAACCATACAAAAATGTCACTTCATTTGATATGAAAAAAAAAAAATCTCATTCTTCAAAATGTTTTATTTCTTCATTTGCACGTCCAACATGAACTTGTGCTACTTGTTTTAATAAAAATACATGTGTTTCTTGTTTAAAATAAGAAAATCATAGAAAATCTAAATCACAAAAATAAATTATAAGTATCTCATAAATTTGTCTATGTTGTGGCTCTCAAATTTTGATGCTCTATTCCAAGCCTTGCCTCTCTATACAGTAAGAATATGTTTGTACGTGCTTATAAGAACTTATAAGCCGGCCAAGTATCATTTTCATCTACACATTTTGTATGACCCACAACTTTTATATACTTTTTATCCACATTTCTTAGGATCTATTGTTTATAATCTACAAAAATATTTACTAAACATACTCTAAAAATAATTAGACACTTCGTCAATTACCGTGCTCAGAATTTTGAACATTTCACATGTTGAAAGTTTAAGAAATTTGAAGATAAGATTTTTATTTTTGATCAAGTTCTTTGTTCTAACTTAGATTTGTCTAAGAATTTATGTTGGTTTCTAAAAAAGGTGCGTGGAGAGTTGAATAAGGTAAATACATACCCACAATAAAGAAAAGAAAAGAGAAGATAAAATAACATATTTAATATCTTATTTCTTTGTGACTTAAAATAGTTAAATGTGAGATCTTTAGAGTGAAAATACTGCAATCAGTTAAGTTTATATTTCGTGCGTAAAAGAACTAGTTCTATATAATTCTACATTCTGAGACCATGATCGGAGAAAAACTTTGAAGTAAAAATGGTTCTTACCAAATTGAGCAATTCCCAAATCAGAGATGAAAATGAGAATTCGCAACATATTTTGACTTCTTTTTCTTTTTAATCTTATCCAAGTTGTTCAACCGGACGTACCAAACACATCAATAGATTACTATCATTTTTTACATGGCCTTAGAATTAAAATACTGATGCATGTTTGAAGGTGGGAGGAAAACTAATAAACAGATAATACAAACTTTTCCAAGTTCCACAAGAAAGCAAAGCAAGTTCCCCTCTGTAGATTTACCTAGCCTCTGCATTAAACACAAGGAAAATTGTCATCGTCTATTGGAATTAAACCTCCTGCAAAGATCACAAAGCATCATAGACAAGGTTCTTTCACTGGCAATCATAAACCAAAGGACAGCTTATAAGCAACATATATAATGATCAATTAAGAGGTCTAAATCCAACATTCATTCAATACACGACTCCACAAAGCACACACGAGTCGATTGGCAAAGCCAACACATAGTAGTTACAGGCATTCCAATGATAAAGGCAAACCTAGTTTTCATTATTTAGGCATATCCAAAAAGGAAGCCATTGAAACTTCTAGTTCACACTGAAATAATATTAAATATGATATGAAGAGACCGTTGATCAGGTCTTCAAAGCCCAAATCTCAGTTTAGAACCGAGCATTTCTGCTAGGCAGGCACCATTGCAGGGTGGGAGCCTGTAAGGGCATCCACGTCTTCAAGAGATTGAGGAGTAACATCCGACTCCTCAACCAAAGTTGGAGTGACACCTTTGTTGTCGTCAATATGGCGAGCAATGGCTTCAAATATAAGATCCTTCACTTCTTCGAACCTCTCTTCAGAAAGGGAGACCTCGGCAAGAAGCCTCCAAGCATTCCTCTCAGACGCCTCCTCATAGTCTTTCTTCCTTTTCAGCACCATATGTCCACTGATTTCCCAGACTGCTGGATTAACTTGAGTGTCGAGGAGCTTGGGACTCACTTCCCCAAGAGCCTGTTTCTCCGCATAGCACTGTTTGTTCATTTGACATTTACAATTAGAAAGTGAAAGATCAAACGAAACAGACATGGAGTGCAAAGGATTACAAGTTGAGTGGGCATGTATTTACCTGTGGGAAGAGGAAAATCCTCCTCCCAGAATCAGTGATGAGAACGTTGTAAGGGATGTTGTTATCTTGCAAGCAGATGCAGGAGTCTGAGACGACATTGGATAAATCTTCCAGAGTATTTCCACACTCAAAAACAAGACCTCTAACGGGATAATTCAGAATTTTAGAGATTTTCACCCCGCTTTTTGTAGTGGTTATCTTCCCAGAGGTAGCTTTCTCAATGGGAAATGGCACAGCCAAGTAATAAGCCTGTCGCAAAACAAATTCCAGAATATTTTTAGTTACCAAGAAGTTATAAATTATTAGAGCATGTTCTGGAAGCCATACTCAACAGTATAATGAATAGATTTTATTTTTTTTTTTTTTTTTTTAATACCATCCAATGCTATCCAATCTTCCCAACCAAAAATGCCACAAAGTATTGAAGTGATAGCGACTTAAATTGTCGTGGTTTTGAACCTGGAAGTGAAGATGGTTGATCGTGGCAAATGCACCCAAGCTGTTGTAACCCAATCGGAAGTAGGGGTTCCCTGCTTCTGCAGCCATGTACAGAGCAAGCAAGAAGCTTTCACGGTCAATCCTCTGAGGCAAGCATTCAAGAATCCGGGGGATCAACAGCACATGTCCATATTCAATAGGACTGACCTGTAAAGTTATAAACACCAAAGGTTAATCTACTGCTCCAAATTTTACCAAAAAACCATAAGAAAAGCAAGCAAAAGGAAAATTACATTGATGGCAACAACACTAGGTGAATTCTCAACATCAATGGGAGCGCTTGGCAAGAACTGGACTTCATTGTCATTGCTTGGTTCAAATTGGAAGAGCACCTCCTCTTGCCCAACCTTAGTAAAGTTGAACTTGTTCTCATCAAAGGGCTGCAATACCTTATCAACTTGAAATTCAGTTGGCCTCTTCTTAAGGTGCCTGCCCTCATTCAGCTGTGCAATAAAGCCATACTCCCCCGGAATCACCTATATTTCATAACTATTAGTACACAATTTAAGAGTGAAACAGTATAGCACAAGAAAATTCTTTCTACACTCTTGACTCCACCATGACTACAATTACGGCCTCGAATTGAAATCTGGTACAAATTAAGAATTGAAAAGGGAATACAAAAACCTTGGTTTCGCAGGCAGTGACATCATAGCGAAAGAGGCCTCTCTGCATACGATCCTCCCACTACAATCAAGTAGCAATAATTTAAGAAACTACAGTGACCTCGGTAACAAACAACTCATGACTACGGTAAATTAAACAAAAATTACCTCCCCAAGAAGAAGGGAGTCCAAGAAGGCAACGGGAGCCTCTTTATCCTCACAGTCAACCAAAACCTTATCACAAGAAATCTTATTCACCCTCTTGAAAGCATACAGAGGCAGCTTTGCTCCTAATGTAATCGAAAGCCCAGTAAATATTACAATGCAATTTTTATTCAAAAAAGGAAAACCTTAAAATAATCGCAGAAGTTCAATTGATACCTGGAAGGCAGCAGTTTCTCAGGCAATTCCGGCCACAGCCGCCCGCTGGGCGGTCCCCTTCCTCCGCCTCTTCCTTTTGGTAATTCGAAACAACTGTTGGAACTCTCTTCATTCTCAGCATCATCTTAAATCTCTTAATAGGAATATTATCTTTTTTGTCTTGGAAACTACAAGAACACCCCACCAAGCCCAAAACCAAAAGCAGAGAAAGAAATTTTTGCTAAACAGTAATACAATAACAATCAATCTTTGTACAGTAAATAAATCTAATATATTACGCTAGGGAGCCTAACAGTAGATCCCGCCGCCGGCAAGGAAGAGGAGGTCGGAAGGGCTGCCGCCTTCGGAAGGCAAAGCACCACGTCCACCGTGCGGCGAAGGGCTGCTCTCGCTTACACAACCCTTACGTCGTACTGCCCGGACATGGATGGGAAGCGGTTTTCCTCTTAGTATAGCCGTGATGTCTACAACTCGTCGCCTTCTGGGTTTTACCCCCCTCTCAAAACAACACAAGAAACACAAACACCCCCTACTTAAAATCCAGCCTTTTGGGTTCTTGATCCTGAAGAAAACAAGAAAATTTATATGCTTTGATCTTGTATGTGCCTGTGTGGTGATTGTTATTAGAGGAGAAAGGGGATAATATATATAAATATATAGAGGGAGAATTGATAAGGGGGTTCAAGTAAATGTGGTTGAGTTTTTGCCTGATGGGTGCGCTTATTGGTTGTGGCTTAGATTTTATACGGTATTTGTATATGGACCGAATTATTGGAAAAGGGATAGCCGGACAGACCAGTCGAGACAAGACGGTGGTGAAAAGGATATGGCTTATTTGCACAAATGGTCCCTGACTTTTGCACTTACTGCGGGTTGAGGACCTATCTTTTATTTTGGCAGTTTAACACTATTTCAAATATTTTTGACAATGATAGTCCTTTTTCAATTTCCATCCAAATGACTGTCAAATTTCACGATGGAAGTTTTTATTTAAAAATGCTTATTTGCACAAATGGTCCCTCGACTTTTGTAAAGAAAAATTTGCAGCAAAAAGTCCCTAATATTTTAGAAAGTATTGAAAAGTCCCATAACCTTCTAATCCTAACACATATGACCCTAAACTTTTTGACAATTTTATCCCTAACTTAAATAAATTAAAAATAACTCACAAACCTTTTAAAAATACAAATAAGTCCTAAATCTTTTTATTTTTTTCTGATTTACTTAAAAAATAATAAAAAGTGTGTCATCAAGTCAAAACTTTTAATTTTATTCACTGAAATAATATTTAAAATGTGTTTGATTAAAATCAAATTTTTAGTAAAAGTGATTGAAAATTGTGGGACCATAAAATGTGTGGTTAAAATTAATTGTTGACTTTGACTTTGCTTTTTAACAAAATCAAAATTGAAAAGCAAGCATTTCTTAGAGCCTCTACTGATTTTGTTCAGGTGGCCCATTAATTAAAAAAAAATTATACGTGATCAAAATTTGACCAATTTAAAATTTTAATTTATTTTTCATATCAATTCTAGAGGTGGCAAAATGGGTCATTTCGGATAGCCCATTCTCAGTCGGGCCTAGTCCGATAAAAAGTTGATCCGATAAAATTAGGTCGACTTAGTAGGTCTGTTAACTAACCAATCAGTTGGCCGATAATTTTTTTTCCAAGAGTCCACCCCACTTCAAACACCCCACCTGGCACCCACATTTCACGGGAGAGGATGGGTGGGGTGTTTGAAATGAGTAGGACTGGGCAAAAAAATTATCGAACCAAATTGGTTGACTAACAGACTGACTAAATCGACCAAATTTCTATTGGATCAATTTTTATTGGACCTGACCCAAACTGCAGACCGGACTATCCGGGTGGCCCATTTTGCCACCTCTAGTAATTGATATGAAAAATAAATTAAAATTTTAAATTGGTCAAATTTTGATCATAGATATAATTTTTTGTTAATTAATGCACCACCTGGACAAACTGTAGAGACTCTAAGAAATCCGTTGTTTTCAATTTTGATTTTGTTAAAAAGTTAAAGTCAAAGTCAACAATTAATTTTAAGCATATTTTATGGTCTCACAATTTTTCAATTACTTTTACTAAAAAATTTGATTTTAATCAAACACATTTTAAATATTATAAAATTAAAAATTTTGGGACTTGATAACACACTTTTATTATTTTAAGTGTAAATCTATAAAAAAAATAAAAAGATTTAGGACTTATTTGTATTTTTGAAAAGGTTTGTGAGTTATTTGTAATTTATTTAAGTTAGGGATAAAATTGTCAAAAAAATTTAGGGTCATATGTGTTAGGATTAGAAGGTTATGGGACTTTCAACACTTTTTAAAATATTAGGGACTTTTGCTGCAAATTTTTCTTTACAAAAGTTAGGGACCATTTGTGCAAATAAGCATTTTTTAAATAAAAAAACTTCCACCGTGAAATTTGACGGCCATTTTGATGGAAATTGTTGAAAAGGACCATTGTTGCTAAAAATATTTGAAATAGGGGTTAAACTGTCAAAAATAAAAAGATAGGTCCTCAACCCGCAGTAAGTGCAAAAGTCAGGGACCATTTGTGCAAATAAGCCAAAAGGATATTATAGTTATTTGAGTACGCTCGTATGTCCAACGGGTCTTTGTTTGGTCCCTGCCCGTACGGACATTGAGACACCGAGAAATTAAAACATCAAATTAGTGAATTACATAGACTTATTCTAAAAAATCTATTAATAATTAAACATAGAAAATAATAACAGAGATCAAGTTTAAATATCAAATTCATCTTTCTAGTGTTTATAAAGCCTCGTTTTAGAAACAAATGTAAAGTGTTTAGAATGTCTCTCATCAGCTTAGTTTAATTGAATTTCTGAAGTGCTCGAATTTCTTCAACATCAATTTGGACGGAAGCCGTTTTTGAAAAGTGAGAGGATGAGGTATTACTATCTCGTTCCATATGGATACCATGTGCAAATCACATCAAACTCAAAAATCACATGCTACACACGAACCATGTGATTAGACAAACTTGAACTTTGGCGAACTTCAAGTGTGTTTCCTCATCAACGTCACTTCAAAAAATTCGAAACTAAACACCCCATCGCCGACGATAAAGGATTCATTGAGGGGGTCGCAACTTGCGAACTTCTTGAATAGGCACATAAAGTTGAACATTGACCTCACTATCTTCAAATATGACGATTGTGACGAACTACTTCCAATATCGATTTTGATAGAGTTTATTTGACTAGATTAATGTTGATCTTGATTAGTTAAATAAAAGAAGGCTTTGTGCAATAAAAGATATTCTAAATATTTTAGATAAAAACAGAGCCTTTGTAAACAAAAACAATTAAAATCTAAAGCTAGTTTTTACCATGAGGCCATTTTGAAAATTCTTCTTCCTATATAAAATTATAGTTAGTGGAATAAAAGCAGTCAACACAAGCCAAGAGAGTAACGTTTACAACTTTATGTGACGAAATTTCAATATTTAATTATTTATGAATGATTACAATGTTGAGCTAAGCCAGCATTCTAGAATCTGATTACTTGCACCAATCATATTAACAAGGAAATTTTGATTCCAATTGTTAAACGTCAATTAGTCAATAAATATTTTGTCATAAGATATAAATATATTTTTCTTGTTGGAAAATATGGAGCATTATGTTATGTTTAGACATAATTTTGAGTGTGACTCGTTTTTTTATTGTAGAAAATAAAAGTAGATTATTGTTTTCATCTGTGAACATCGAAGTCATATATTTTGAATGAGAAATTGAAGTTCAAAGTGGAGTTAGAAAAATAATACGAGAGAAAAGTCAATAGCTTATCCCACATTAGAAAAATGACAAAAATTTTACAAGTATTTATATAGGCACACTATAAGAAGGTGTAATCTAGCAACATGGAGACTCTCTTGCGCATACCTGAGTTAATGCAGGTGTTAATTCTGTAAACAATTGAAATTGGAGATTTCAAACCTTCCAACTTCTCTAATTAACTCTACAAAGCTTAGAGATGGCAATGGGCTGAGCAGGACCGGCTCGGCTCGTCTCAAAAAAGTGAGTTCAGACCGGTCCGTGGTCCGCGGACCTACGTGAAATTCAATATTTTTTTTAAGTTAAAAAGAGAAAAAAAAGAAATATCAAATATGGAAATATAATTGCTAATTGTAATTTTTGGTCCCCAACTTTAAGTTGGAGACCAATTTGGTCCCATTTGGACCACGAACCACATGCCAAGTCCGTGGACTTCATGGGCTGAGCTCATGTTTCATTTCTTGATCCAGGCCAGTCCTTGGACCTGCCCGAACCACTCACAAGCTGGACTTTGAAGGACTGGGCCCACGGGCAGCCCGACCCTTTTGCCATTTCTAATAAAGCTGCTTTAACTGTTTGTTTATGGTGGAGTTAAAAGGTCATTTGGAAGCTTATATAACATGTTTGATTTTCCATAATTAAACACACGAATTTTATTCTTCTCTTTTCCTTTTCAGTCCAAAAATTCTTGTGTTCTTTGCAGTTTTTTTTTTTTTTTTGTTCTTATCGTGCTTGGTGATTCTTTTCAGAACAAATAATTCAATTAGCCAAAGTAGAAACTTTGTGCTAAAATTGCTATTGGTTCTACCGTTGTATCTTGAGAGACAGACGCTTAGTAATCCTCAAACATCTACGATGAGGGGTAAATCTGTTTTAAAGACATTATATTTACACAGACCTCGGTTTGCTTAAATCAATTCCTTCTTAATTTATTGTTTCAATTCTCTGCAGTTCTTGTTATAATTTTTGGTTCTGATTTTGAATTTAATAAATAAATATGTTATATTAATTTTGTATTTTGTCTAACATTTCTTTTGTTGTATGTTTAATTTGTCAATTATTTTTGGAGTATATTGATCATTTATTTGGTCGATATTTTCTAAAACTATAATGTTAAAGATAACATTTTAATTATTGGTCTTTTATTTGTAAAATAGTTTAAACATTTAAGACAAGGTACTTCGATATATTAAACATATATGTATTTCGAATTTAGTCTTATTATTATTTAGTTAAAAAAAAAAATTGATTAAAAAATGAATTTGGTCAAACACATGTGAAGATATATGAAAGATAAGAATAAAAATCTCACGTCTCTAAATGTTTTAGATGAGATGAATCTATAATATTAAATTATAAAGATTTTGATTTTCTTTTTCTTTTTTTGGTAAATAAATAAATAAAAAAAGACTTGCACATATGACCAAATATCGTCAATTTATGGTACAATTATGTAAATATAAAATATAAAGGCAATCTTTTTCGTAACGTAATAAAGTATGCATGATTGGCTCATCTTATTGGAAAATAAATTTTCAAATCTGGGAGGCAGAAAATCAGCGGATGGTGAGCGGCCCATAACTTTTGAAAAATACCTATGCGTCATTACAAGACAGAGACGTTTTGTCCAACTCCCTTTAAAAAATAAAAAGTAAATGGAGCTACAAAATTGGTTCTTCTCAAATATATATCTATGTGCTTGTAGTTTAGGTATGTCAATTATTCCGAGTTGCTCGGGCTCGTGGCAATGCAAGCCACGGGCTCATGTTTATTCGAGCCACGAGCCCAAATTGAGCTAAGCACAGACTCGCGAGCCATGCTAGCTAGTTTGCGCAAGTCAACTTGGACACAAGTGAAATAAATCAATCTTAAAGATATGTATTCTTTCATTGTTTTTTGAAAGGCATTTTTAGTTTTGCAAAACACACAAAACTTGTTTACTATATTGTTTTGGAAAATTCATTTTCGAAAACAAGATTAAATTTGTAACACAAAACTCAAATCAAGTTTTTGACGTTTTGAGTGTTTTCGGTGAAAACATGGAAAACATTCAAAATAAAGAAAACAAAATTTATATAAACAAAACGGTTTTGTTCTCCTCCCCACTTGTCCAAGTGGGGAAAATAACCTCCCCACTAATGGGGAGGAGAGCAGCCTTGATAAACAAAAAATATAAAAATATAAAAATTCTGAAAAAACAAAAATTCTAAATTCTTAAAAAAATAAATTTCTAAAAAATATATAAATTCTAAAAAAATTAAAACAAAATTTATTTAAAACAAAATTTATATAAACAAAAATTCTAAATACTAAAATATAATTCAAGCTCTTATTGGTTATTTAAATTTAAAAAAATTTAAAAATTAATTTAAATGAAAATTGATTAAAATTCTCAGTGACGTCATTAACTTTTTTTTTTTTAATTTTGTTAATTTATTTTTGTAAAAAACAAAATATTGTAAGATTCACTGACTTTAAAATATATATATTATTTTATCATATATTAGCATAAAATTTTTCTATCTTACTGAATAATCAAATTCATTGAATAAAATGATATAAAACAATTTCTCAAAATTGCAAAGAGAACGTGTTTCTCAGTTTTTAACTTTTAAAAATAATTTTCAGAATGACAAACAAAACGCATTTTCAGCAATTTTAAAATACTCTCAAAATAGAAAATTAAAATGAATTCAAAACTCAAAACTTAAAACTGAAACGCAAAGAGATCAACCTCTAAAAGATTTTGTTTACAATTCTCTTCTTTCTCAATTTACGTGCTATCAAATTTTCTAATACAAATCTCAAGCACTATAACTTCGCAATTATTTCTTCCATTCTTTCTGTTTTTGCAATAATTTCTTCCATTTCTCTCCAACCCAAGCTTGATTTTGCGGTATTTTGTTTCATATTTTGTATGTACTACTCTAGATTTTTGGACAACAAGGAGCTAAACCAATTTCTCATAACTTTTAAATGTTGGCAAATATTTTAAAAAGAAAGAGCTCGTTGAAAATGGGAAAACATGATCAAAGCAGTTTGTAATTAGTGTAAAAAGAATTTTGTTTTTGGCCAAATAATGGCACATCCGAATACGCTAGGCATTACCAGAAATGCCTTCTGAAACATGGAGGTGTAGATACTAGGCAGAACCAACTTCAATTTCGTTTGGTTGGCGATGGTTAACCAAAAATGCCTTCAACTCATATACAAATTAACTAACTTCTAGACGCATTGTTCATTCTGATGCAATTAACCTATACATTAAAAGAAAAGCATCCATCATAGATGTTGTGAAAATTATTGCAAGTCAATTGTATCGTTTAATAAAATAGACTAATGAGTCTGGATTATGTTCACATGAAAATTATTTTATTTATATATTAGTTCAATTAATCATAATCCTAAACTATTGAAAACAATTTGAAATATGGAAATAATGTAATAACATATGTGAACACAATTATATCAAGATTTTATCAAATATGATGATTAAAGCGCCGGAATTCACAATTTTACTATAATTATCATATCTAATATTTCATCTCAAGTTTTCTTCCCAACGTTGTACTCTGTCAAATTCATGAAATTAACTTAATTTACATCTATCGAATTCAAATTAGTCATATCAAATTAAGTAAACTCATTTATATCTCTATGTGAAGTTAGAATAAGGCTTAACTAGATACATTATATCTCATATGAATTCAATTTAAGACCGCAGCAATAACAAAAATGTATCTCTACCTTTTATCTAGTTGCCATATTTCACTATGTGGTTTAGATTAATAACTTGTCTCTTGCCTTGTTACAATCCACGATTCAATGAAATAGTGACCAATTATTTTAAACATTACGAGAATAAATAAAATCAATACATAATCAACACATAAACAAAACTTGATAATTGAAATTAAATAATTAAAACTAAGTTACATCGTTCATCCCAACTATGGTTTAATTACACATCATAGAAGAATAAAAACAAAAGAGAAAAATAGAATACATAACCAGATTTAGAAAAAAAACATAAAATAGATGAAGATCTTGCACCAAGAATCTATCTCGTAGTTACAAAGCTTGAAACCAAAGTTTGTTTGATGTAAGTTGCCTATCTAATCTCTTTTAATTATTGTATATAGTTTTTTTTCTATTGTTTGAATCATAATAATATCAATTTATAAGTCACAAAAATTCTTAATTTAGTGTAGAAGTTGTGTCCGAAAAAAATTATCAAACTAAATGTTGATTAAAATAAAGAAAATAAAATTCTGGTCACGAAATGTCTTTGTGATCGCAAAGGCATAGAGGGTGGGCTTTTGCTATGTCCCGGATGGTCCTTGCGATCCAAGGGCCAATATTCCTTCAATTGTGCAGTTTTAAGTCCTTGATTCTTTGCACGGTAAATTATTCATATTTTTAATGTCTCACTTTAGATTCTCTCTTTCATTTCAATTTCATCAATTTTTTGCAACTCAAGTCATTCAAATTTTGGACATTTGCAAATTGGTCCTCATATTTTTACTTTTATTTCAATTTAATCATTTTTGTCAAATACTGACAAACTCGGATTTTGACCTACAATAATAAAATTAATACATAATTAAATACAATTGCACTCAAAAACACTCACAATGATCCACTTTTGATGATTTAGATAAGTGTGAAATCACAATTATTAATAGACGACTTAAAAAATTTATCTGGTGTCATATAATTTACTTTCGATTTCTTTATGAGCAGAAACCATAAATGTTACATTTGCACCACGGGCCATTGCGTTAATGCAGTAGATCTTGCATAAAAAAATTGATGCATTAAAAATAATAGAATATCTGCATAATACTAAAAAAATATTTAAATGTCTATCCAAAGAGAATATGGTTGGGAAAAGGATTAATAGTTTCATTTTGATAATGCAACTGTTAATAGACAAATTAATTAACAAATTTCAACCATATTTTGATTCTAAGCTTTTTCATAAGTGCTGTGTTTGTTATATTTTTAGTTTAATTATGCAAAAATGGACTTAAATTTATTGCGCCTCAATTACCCAAAAAAAAAAGACAAGCTATTGGTTTTATATAGTAGTTGTTCCCTTATTTGTAAAGAGAGTAAATTTAATAAATAATCATCCAACTTTATCTACAATTACCAATTGTTCACCCAACTTTTAAGTATTACATGTTGTTCACTCATTTATCTCAAACCATTACTCATCCATCACCCAACTAATTTCTGTTAATTAACCTTAACGAAAAATGTCACGTGGCGGATGACATCTTATGTGATACAAAAATCTGTTAAAATATGTCACGTAGATTTAAAAAAAAGAAATATGCAATATTAAAATAATGTTTCTATCCAAATAAACAAAACACAAAAGGCCCAAATCAAGAACATCTAATGAACCTTAATTGCTAAAATTCATCCCCAAAATTAACCAATTCATCAGCTCAACCACAATTATACCTCAATTTTGAGTGACAACTGAGGTAGGTCTGCACTCTATAGCAATCATGCACATACCCCCCCAAAGTTCAATCCTTCTATCCAACATAGCAGCAACTGCATGAGAACATGAAATCCCAGTCAAATCCAATTTCCTACAAACACGTCCTATTGTGCATATCAACAACATACTTTTTAGTCAAACACTTCACAAAATATTGTGATCCCCTGACCAATCCACCTCAAATCCCGCGGCCATTTCAATAATCTTCATCAATTTCTATTGCACTTTAGGACACAAAGGGCATGTGGCTCTTCTCATTTGGTCACTCCTAGCTCGTATCCTCTTCATGAAACTTATGTGTATATCGATCAATATGGTCAAGATGGACTTATTGAATACTTCGCAGAGGTTGTTCAAAGGTATGTCACTCTTCACTTTTGTCAGAAAATAAGCCTTACTCTACTCACTTGGATGCCTCTTCATTAACCAACCATGTGTAGCCTTGCTCTCATTCTCAGTCTCATCCATCCAATGCTTCCAATCAGGCACTATTTTTGACTTTGCAGCTCTCCATAAGTAGTCTTTCAGAGCCAAACCTTTAAAACCAACACTAAAGAAATTAGTGTACATTTGTCTGACAAAATATCGATGTTCCGTCTCAGGATACAAGTCCTCTATCACATTTTGTAAATCCTTTTGTTTGTCAATCATAAAAGTCCACTCATTGCTATTCAGGATCTTCAAATCTTCACCTAAATGTTGTATAAACCACCTCTAAGTCGTAGTATTTTCTCTCTCCACTATAGCATACACTACTTGATAAATACAGTCGTTAGCATCTAATGCCACTGCCACGAGCATCTGACCTCCAAAAGTACCTTTCAAGAAACACTCATCTAACCCTATAAGCTACCTACAACTTCCCAAGAACCCCCTCTTGCAAGCTTCTAAACAAACATATATTCCTTGAAACTTTCCAGCATGTATGGCAACTATACAAGTAGAACCTTGATTGGTTCTCAGAATTTCAGTAGCAAAAGACCTAAGCAAACCAAACTGGTGCTCATCAGAACCCTCTAATAATATCTTAGCATATCTTTTAGCCCTCCAAGCAGTAACGTTGTTGATTTGTCAACTTCACATCATCATTCACAGCTTTCTTTATCATACTAGTCTTCCAACCAGGTTCAACTTTAAAAGTCTCCAAATGCCACTTAGCTTTATACATTGCAGTACAATGCCTATTTATTCTGTCCCTAGTGCAAGTGTGTTCCAAATTCTTAGACTTTATTTGGATGCAACCCTTTGCCTTATTCAACGATGCCCAAATCTTGAATTTACAACCGTACTCATTGCATCTAGTTTGTGTTCTCTCATCATCATTCGACCTAAACCTAAAATTGCACCTAGTTGCAACCCCATGATTCCTAACATCTTGCCTAAACTCCTCAATGTTTGTTTTTAAACTCCTTTCCAACCTCTAGCTGTGGGTCATACTTCTCCTTTTCGGTGTCATAAATAGAGAAACGATAATTGTTTTTTTCACTGGAAGAATAATCAGTGAGAAAATTTTCTTCACATGGACAATAATCATCATCTGATCCTAAGTCATCTACACCTGCTGCCTCAAGTTTGATTATAGGGTCTGCATTTAATCTCACTGCAACACGTTTAAGTGCATTTGTGTCATAAAGAAAACCATCATCATCAACCTCGTTATGTGAATCACTCAAGTTTCATTCTGGAGGTATAATTTCCTCTTCATCAAATGTTGTGGCTGCATTGAAAACACAAGTGTTATAATTTTTCAAACATTTCTCAAATGCAGATACAATATGAATATATAAAAGTGCATAAATATTATCTAAAAGAAATAAATTGCGGTCACAGAACTTCAAAATTAAGATTCCATTCTATAGTATTAAAAATTGGTTACAGATCAACTATACATGGGTAAATAAATGTGGTCCCAAACAAAGACAACGAGTAAAAGTAAAATACATTAAAAGTATTTACCTCATGCCGGTGCCGGTCCCTCATCTTTTGCCTCCAAAAATGTTTCCTCCACATTTACGTTATCTTCCACGTTGAATGCTGTAGGTTACCTTTGTCACTCAAAATTGAGGCATAATTGTGGTTGAGCTGATGGATTAGTTAATTTTGGAGATGAATTTTAGCAATTAGGATTTATTGGATGTTCTTGATTTGGGCCTTTTGTGTTTTGTTTCTTTGGATAGAAATGTTATTTTAATGTTGTAGATTTCCTCTTTTTTTTATTTAAATTTTTAATCTATGTAGTATATTTTAACAGATTTTTGTGCCACATAAGATATCATTTGTCACGTGGTATTTTCCGTTAAAATTAATTGACAGAAATGAGTCGGGTAATGGGTGGGGTAATAGTTTGAGATAGATCAGTGAGCAATGAGTAATATTTGAAAGTTTGGTGAGCAAGTGGTAATATTAGATAAAGTTAGGTGATTATTTATTAAATTCACTCTTTGTAAACATGCATTTTGCGAGTATATGTGCAGAGCGCAACTTACCCGAAAGATCATTTGCAACGAACATAGGTACTGTAATATTGTATAAAACTGTAAATAATGATAAGCTTATTACTGCGTTTTCAATGTTAAGCATACTTAGGTTCTAATTCTCATTTAAATGATATCGACTCGTTAATTGCTTTTGAGATCATGAATCTTTTGAACTACGATGCAACTAATACGTGCGTCGATGTTTACTATTCTACAATTGTGCTTTTTCTAATGTATTTTTATTATAGTGCAAAAATTTTAACAAATGTAAATGTGGTATATTTTTTTATGATATAATCTATATCTATACTAATTTTTAAAAGGAGAAATATTTTTGGACAAATATGCCCTCATTAATATTTTATATTTCTTAAAATGTCCTTGAGCGAATGTTATAATTAAACTCTTAATTTAACATTTATAATTACATATAGTCCTTAGAAATTGAAAAGACTAAATCTCCATTTATTATATTTAATCTATACTATATCTCTAAAAAGGATAAATATTTTTGGACCAAAATATCCTCCCTCATATTTTAGATTTCCAATTTGCCCTTAATTAATTTAAGGGATTTTTTCAGAAATAACCACAATAAATAAATTATTTTTTAAAATACTGTCATATTTTTTTTTATTTTAAAAATACTGTTTTTTTATTTTTATAATACTTATTGTTACATTTGTTACATTTATTAGATTTGTTATTTTAGTTGAAATAAATGTGTTACATTTGTTATTAACAAACATAACAAATGTAACAAGAAGTATTACGAAATAAAAAAATAGTATTTTAGAATAAAAAAAGTTAAATAAATTTTTTAATTATTTTATATTTTGTAGTATATGATAAAATTATCACTTAATTTAAAACGCCTTTTAAAATTGGTTCAATTAAATCTTAATTAAGGCATCTAAAATTCTCACATATCCATCCACCCTTATCTTTTCATTTCATAAATTGAAATATAATTAATTGTAAACACTAGCCTCCAACTCTAATTATCACTCATCACTCCAATTCACTATTGTATCAATTTATTCATGAGTCGGATGTTTTTTGCACCAGTAGATTTAAGATCGTAAACAAAATTGTGAATAAACAATGGATCATGAAAATTGCGGTGAGAAATTACTCTGCATGCCTATTAGGTAAAGTTAAGAATTGTTATTAACACAAATGACCTAATTATCTTAAAATATATATTGATATTGGTAGCTCAACAATCGTCACCGCAATTTTTGCACCTAGCTTTGGGGTGAGTTACTGTGGTAACGGTAGACATGAGTTTTTTGGTGGAGGCACAATCGGAGAAAGAATTGTTGGAGAAATTGTTTGGTGCTGTCAAGATTTGTCAAATGGAAATCACTTCTACAACATTTGTTGATAATGCCGTGCCATCAAAAATGTTTTGCCCTACGAAGATGAAAGTGAAAATTAAGATGAATTATGGGTTTTATTGTGATTTTATCATCGGTAAGTTTATGATTTTTTTCAATGATGATGAAAATGGTGGATAAAATGGAAAACTTTTGAACACTTTACATATCTATGATTTTCTACACCTTATATTGAAGACACAGACCCTAATAGATATCTAATCTCTAAAATTAAAGGATCTTTAGAAAACTAACATCACGACACAGGCAGTTGAGCATCAATATTTTTTAGAGGTTGAAGAAGCTTGACTTTTGAGGTACTTTATTGTTTTTCTTAAATTTATAAGCAAATTGATAATTTTTGTAATATTTTAAATTTTAATCAAAGTGACCCAAGATATTGATGGAAGGTTGGATAGATAAAACAAAAAAATAACTATCAAACTTTTATTATTTAAAAATTTTAACAAAAAAAATAAATTCACAATATTATTACAAAATCACGTGGAAAACACGTGTTTTTAACTAGTTATTACAAAGGAGACCAAATTTTGAAAGTAATTAAGAGGAATTGTCGATTTTGTTCCTTTTAACTATGATAATTCACCTTTGTATTAATTTAGACGATATTAAATTTCTACGTAGTCAACTTTTGATATCCTAATTTCACATTGCAATGTAGAAAATACTTTGTGTCATTTTGTCCAACTACTATACATACTTTTTTTAAAAAAATCATTTTGAAAAAAGGATTGTACACGAAATTTTGAACTTGTGTTCACTTTTAACTCCGCCTACGTATCATGTAGCTAGTCTCAAGTCAGTCAAAATGAGGGGAGTTTTTACGATGTATTTCAATTTGTTTTTTTACAACACAATCCGATTCGTTTTGAAAAGTTTAACATCTAACTAATTTTCATCTTATTTTGAAACCATTTTATAGATCATATTTCACTAACCGTAGTAAAAAAAAAAAAAAATACAAAAATTTGCAAGTCGGCTAGATCCATTAGGAGCCGAGACCAAAATTGGTGGGTGAGCAACTCATGGCTCGGCATGCTTGCCTGCTAGCCGAGTCGAGACCAACCAAGCCCAATCTACTCCTAAACAAGTCTACTCGGCTTGACTCGACGCATTGTCGTCTTTATTGTAGTTAGAAGTATAAAATTGTGTAAGGTGGTGCAATGCCTCAAATAAATAGACCAATTGAAGATTGGTAGGTAGATAGTCATAGACGAAATTTCAACTTTTTGAATTGAAAACCTACTTTTGTAGTTTAAATTCTTATACAATTAATGGAAGATAGAAGAAAATCTTTAAAAATTTTAAGATTTTCATTCTTATATTAAATTATAGTAACTTAATGCGAAATTTGATTTCATTGGTTTTGCATTAGACGTAGAGATATATCTAGGGACAAAATACATGTTATAACGAATAAAATTATAATCGAGACAATATTTTTAGAAATTTTAAGTATTAATACATATATAAAGGATAAAATTTCAATTTTAATCTTTTTGGATAATACCCTGTCATCTCAAGCTTTGCTCATTAGGTCATGGTCTACTTTATTAGTTCGGAGTAGTTAAATTGTCTCAATTAGGGAATATTATATTATTTGGGGGTTAAATCAATATCACAAACAAATTTAAAAAATGGAAGAATTTGGTCGCCTTACTCCTTTCCTTTGTTTTTTTTTTTTTAAATTTTAATTTTTGACAAGTTTTGAGACTTTTCCAACATTTCAAATCAATTTATCGATTATTTAAAACTTTAAAAATCGAAATGGATAAAAATTGATGGAACAATAAATAAGATATTAATTTTAATTTTATTATTCACTAATTAAAATTATATACACTCCATTTTATTATCAATAAAAAATGATAAATGTAGAATAAGACAAAAATGAATGGTAACAGGGAAATAGTATGAAAGACAAAAGATGAGAAATTTCGTGGAGTGTGATGACAAGGCGGAAGCCAATAAGATGCTTACAACAAAATCATTTCGTTATCTGTCAATACTTGTGTCAATTCTGTGGACCTTCCTGCACGTGACGTCAATGCAAATTAACAGCTGAACGAATGTAATAAATTATTTTTCTTTTGGATCTTTCCATATCATGAGGATGGTCTTATGTCCTTTTACACTCATTCATTGAAGAAGTGACAAGTGTCTCGATAGACATTATACAATGTCTATCAAAGAGGTTAGATCAAAACCATCCATATCTATACAATAGAGATCATAATTCCTGCTAGAAATTGGATTTGATTCATGCATAGTCTGCTTTTAAAAAAAAATTATTTGTTATAATGTAAAATTTTTTTTAGCAATTCAAGCTTCAAAAAATTCCAAATTTGCCTCTGATCAAGAGGTTTGTGTTTCGAGCCATGGAAGCTCAGGCTTGTTTAAGAACGAATCCAGCAAAAAAGTTACGAGTTTAGCTTGTTTGACTCATCGGTCGGACTCGTGGGCCGAGCCAATCAATCGACTCATATAATAGTTCAATTTGTTTCAAATTTAATGACTAATAAAAATTAAAAAAATTGAGCCGGGCTTGTTTGTCGCATTGGCTTGACCCATAAGGCCCACAAGTCATGGACCATGCCGAACAGCCTTGTGTGAGACAAATCAAGTTTATGCACGTCTCGTCTCGTCTCGTCTCAATATGGGCAACTTGGACTGAGCTAATCCTCAGTGGTAACGGGTCAAGCTGACTCGATTCGACTCATTGCCAACCTCATGTAAAATTATACGTATAATATGAAAAATATCTAAATACTTTATAAATTATTATTTGTGTACTTTACACAAGAGTATTACCACGTTAGATTTTATATAACTTATTTATATTTTTTCTATTGACATGCATACATAAAGTATTTTTAAAGTTTATTTTATCCACTAACACGGTGATAACATCCAGTGGTGAGTGGAATTTTAAAACAACAATAATAAGGAAAAAAAAACATTAAATATTTATAAAGAGATTACAAACTCTCTCTTTTAATAATTTGAAAATGTTGTATATTGACCAAATTGTCGAATACAATCAAATATCATTCATGATGGCGGATTTTCATTTACCTAGAGACAAGGGGGGTCCTAGGCCCCCTCTCACCGTTTGAGGCCCAAGAAAGGCCCATTCTCATCTCCATGGTCCTCTCAATTTCACTATAATTGATTATTGTTCAAAATGATTTGTTCAAATATTTGCATTCGATTTATATTGATGTTGGAAAATAGTATATTATGATTCATTACTAGACAATAGCTTTTCAACACATTAATATGTTGAAAATTGATTTTGTAAATATCCAATATTGTAATATACGAGATATTATGTTAAAAAAGCCTACCATATTTCATCTACAACACTGATAGGATGCCCACCATATTTCATATATTATATTGATTTTGTTTTCGATGTATAATTCTTGTTGAATTTTTTTTCTTATTATTTACGTAGTGCCTCTCTCTGAACAAAAGTCTATGTCCGCCTGATACTCATGACCAAATTGGCATAGTTCTATTAATTAACTTCCAATTTGTCATCAATTTTTCACAATGCTTATGATAGAGAATATTCTTTCTACGATTGCAAATCAAAATTGGAAATCTGAATAAAGTCTCCTCAATTTGCTCTCTAATAATTTTAGGTTTTTAAATGAAGGGATTCGATGCAATTTATTTGGGGTTCTTAGCAAAATTTTGCATTGCATCAAGTGCAATTTAATAAAAAACACTCTACATGACTTTTTGAAAAAAAAAAAAAAAAAATTACCGACCCTTTACATTTTTCGATTCAATGCTTGAAAACAATCAAAACATTAGTTTAAAGTTGCCTAAAAATTGATGAACGAACAATGGTCAGTCAAGTTTATAAAATAGCAACTCATAGTGGTTAAATTATTGAAATATATAAATGAGTATTACAATAAAAATTTGAAAAAAGTGATGTGGACATCGAAACACGTGCATATGCTCCCATGAAAGATGTAATTGAACACTATTGATGGTCCTTTTGCATGTGACAAGCTAGAACATGGGCCAAGTGTAAACGAACCATGTGTTTGGTACAAGGGAAATGGTACAAATGTTTTCCATTATTTCGTAAGAATGTAAAGGTGATGGATCAATAAATTTAAGCTAATCCACCATTAGTAATTCCTTTTCTCCATTTTCATCATTTCTACCAAACAAGGAGTGAATGGAATATGTTATGAAAAATTACAGTCATAGTGGTTTTTCAATATTTGAAGCTATTCGTACTTGAGTCTACAAACTTTTGTTATAGCATTTGAATTCAAATTTTTGTCGGGCATCTACACTTTCACATCCATAACAAAGACGTGTATTTTTATTTATTTATTTGATCAACTTGAGAACAAAATTGTCTTTTCATTAATTATAAAGTATATTTTGAATATAACACTTGAAACTAATTAATTTAATTTAAAAATTGAATTTCAGTGAGACACAAATTAAAGATAAGAAGAAAGATTGGACACTAGCTAGGTATCATAAACATCAAATGTCAGGTACCACGACTATAATATTTTCAATAAATATTGTGAAAAAGTCATGCCACTATTCACTTTTTATCACTTTTGCCACTCTCTTACCAAACAAAGGAGTATCACGTGACATTCAGAAAATTGCTTATGGATGTCCTTATTCTTTGGGTCTGTTGCATGAATCGTCTCTATTGTTTAAATTTTGATAGTTGGATCCTTAAATCACCAATTCTTTGCACAAATCGTCCTTGCCGTCTGATTCTATCAAATTAAGCAGTTAAGTCAGCGCGTCTTCTGTAGTTTCTCATTATTTGAAGGACAATTTCATCTACTCACCAAATGTAATCTTCCTGCCAAATCTAACCAATCATCCTACAACGATATATTATTATTATTATTATTATTATTATTTATATATATATATATATATATATATATATATATATATATATATATATATATATAACTCCTTTTGCCTTTCATTTTTTACGCTTATGATTGTTTACTTGTTTATTGATATAACATCCTCGCAGATGATGCAAATCCAAGGAAGAAAAGCAAAAGGAGTCCGATTAGCATTTAAATGTGAAAAAGATTAACACGGAGGTGCAATGGATTTGGATGACTTTCGGACCTCTCGGTGGGGATCTTGGTAGGTTTGGCCGCGGTCAGATTCGGTTTGCCAAATAAAGTGGCTTTGAAGGAGAAGAAAAAGCGAGGGTACCGATTCAAGATCGGGGTGAGTGAGAATTTACAAATTTCGGAAAGAAACAGAAAGATTATGCATTGGAATTACGAGATAATGGGTCTTACGGATATGAATACATGCAATAAGAGGGAATTTTCTTCAAAAAGAGAAAGTTGAAAGATTCTCTCAAGGCGTCGGGGTAATCTAACGACTTTGCTAAGTAATGGAAAGTGTCCTTCAAAAACAAGAAAGATGTCGTAGAAAAGAGGAGAGCAGCAATAGTGAATTTCATAGAGAGAAGAAGCCCAAAGTGTCTCATATTGATGGGAAGGAGTTTAGCAAAAGTAAGGATAACAATACACCAAAAAGTAAAAATATAGCAAATAGAATTTTGTTATATGGGAATAGAGAAAATCTAATTGACAAAAGTATTGAGAAAGAACGGCAGACAAGGAAATACAGAGCAAAGCTTCCATTGCGACTAACCATGGATGATATAGAATCATTGTAGAAGGATTTGGTATCGAACTGTTATCAATGATCGCCACTTCAAGCTCCTCAAAGATTTTTAATTCAGTAAAACCGGAGAGACTTTTTAGAAAAGTCAAATCCTCATCACCCCAAGAGTCTCATCCTTTCCTCATCTCCCATAAGAATGTCTCATCTCGAATAAGGTCTTACCATACGAGGATGGAGATATATATAGATAATATAGATTCTATGCTCAATGATAAGTTGGATTTGGGAGAAGATTACGTTTGGTGAGTAGATGAAATTACCCTTCAAATAATGAGGAAATGTAGAAGACGCGCTGATTTAATGGGTTAATTTGATAGAATCAGATGGCAAGGATGATTTGTGCAAAGAATAAGTGATTTAAAAACCTAAATGCTAAAATTCAAACGATAGAGATGATTTGCACAATAAATTCAAATAATAAGAACAAAACGTGATAATTACCCAATTTGCATTCATAGTATTCGTTGAAGCTTTGACACATCAGTTCCTTAATTGAATAATTCATAATTGTACTTATTCAGTTAGTCTCATTTATTCTCGTGACTATGAAATGGTGCGTACATTATTATATATGTTTTTTTCCCCTCGTGAGTTTTAGTAGCCTTAATTCTCGAAAGAGCAATTTCTCATAATCAATTCGGCCCAGTGTTGGATAGATGTGATAGAAGAAACTATTGTCTGTGTGCTAAGTAAACAAACTTATCTAATAGCAATTCTATATAATTCACTAGACTATTTGTAATATAGTTTAAATATAAAATATTTTCACCTTATATTATATCTCTTTTACCATTCGTCGATCATTTTATATGCACACAAAACTCATGTATTCTTTTTTATCGAGATTTTTTTTTTTATCACTTAAATCTTCTCTACTTGTGGTCTTCGAATTAGATACCACTGGCATAGATAGGGTTGAGCCTTATTGGGCGTCATGGACCAGCAATTAAAGTTATATAAAAAGATTTTTAAACCAATGGTCTAGTCTTTTTTTATCGGATTCTATCTCCTTTGAATATTGATGATTTTTTGTCATATTTTGTGATTTTTATGCTGAATTATTGATAATTATGGAACTGAAAGTAAGAACTATAGGAACTTTTTGCTTTGTTGTTTTGTTTGGATTTTGAAATTGGAAGTTGATGGTAGGTCTTCAAATAAACAGGCATAAAATTCGTATACGAGCTCAGATTTTTATTAAAATATATTTTCAAAATCGTCTTGACGAGAAGGTCAAGACTAATGATTTTGTCACTATTGAAGATGAATTTTAGGCGTTTCAATTCGTTTTTTAATTTAAAATTGTAATATTTAGTTTGTCATGTTTATTTTTATTTTTTGCATCTATTTCTCACTTAGGATTTTATTTCATTAGTAATGGAGATGATTAGCAATTGATTAGTGAATTTGGTACTTGATGATGTTGAATTTAAGTTTTGAACCTGTTTTCTCAATTAAATTTTACTTGTATAATTAATTTTGTGCAATGCAATGTAATGATTTTCTTTAACTAATTTTAGATCTTGAATTTTTTTGTGCAATGCAATGATTTTTTGTAAACTTTTTAAAGATTATGACTTATTTGAAAATATTATATTTTCATAAAAATTGGGTACCGATAATTATAATTTAAATTCTTTTTTTTTTGAGAGCAGCGCTCCGGTGGGGGTTCCCCTTCCCCCTGGCCTACCCCTTTGCTCCGTCTCTGCTTCTAATACAACCTTGCTTAGACGATGACCCAACAACCACCCCATGAGGTGTTAGGTCGTGTTTCATCGAAGAGACTCTGATAATTATGGAATAAAAAAGATTCCTGAATTGTGCTGGGTCGTGGTTGGTGTTGGGCCAAACGGGCATAATGGGTTGAATTACTTTCTGACTAAAGGCTTTGGGCCGTATCCATTGCCTGCGGGTTTTGTGTAACGAAAGTAATGCATTGCATTATTCCAAGTTTGAAGCTCCCTAGGAACTCAATTGTGTCCAAAATTGCTCATGAATCTTTAGTTTTTCTAATGTTACTTGTTAATAAATTCTAATAAATATACAAGGAAAGTTGCAGTTAAAGTTGTTAAATGTTCTCAATCTTCAAATTTTGATACCACAATCCTATACTTTTTACAAAATAGGCTGCTAAAAAACTATCATTAGCAATGTTTGTTGACGACCATTCACTATTGCTCAAACAAACCATCACTAGTAATAGTCTAGGTGTCGACGTGTTGACATATCTATATTTTCATACAATTTTTACCATTTAAAGTTATATAACCAGTAAAATATTATTTATTTCTCTAATACGATGATAGTTAAAACACATTATTGCATATGTAACAATAAATCATAGTTATTAGAATCGAGTAGAATAACTGATTAAAAAACTGTCCGAAATGAGTAGTTTTTAGTAAAAAATTGAAAATTCGATACAACATAGCAAAGCTTAATATTATTGTTTTCATGGAAAATGTCAAATCTAACGCTTTTTGTTGTCGTGCTAACAATTAAGAGAGAGTTTATTTGATTGGAAAAATTTTTTTGTAGAAGGAATAAGACCTCTTGACACAATGTCTCAATAAGGCTTTGTTTTGAATTGAAAGATTATATATTATGCAACTTGACATCTTGACAAGGGGCACAAGCACAATTGAAAAAGTTACAAGATTCGTAAGAACAAAACAAAAGAGTAAAAGACTTAAACATAAATTCACATATTTCTTTGTTAGATAGTTGTTTTGTTTTTCTTTCAATTGTTTCATCCTATTTATACATTGTTCACCATTTGCGCCATTCTCGCCCATAACTGACCATTACCTCATAACACTTCTTCTAAATAAATTCCATGACTGTCATGGCCATAATAATTTTCCATAACCTCCCATAATGCTTTCTTTATCCACTAGAAGTTATTTTAGATTATGGACCACGTACAAAACCACTTCATGACCTGCGCGATGCAATTATCACTTTATTTGTCCAAACCTTGCTTTGCTTCGCTCTATCCCTTGTACGTTTTGGACGATTCTTCTCTTGGCAATTCGTTCTATGTTTGGGCTTCTCTTTTTGGACCTTTGTTTTAGACCTTTATTTTAAGAATATTTTGTGTGTCAACAATTATTGAAGCTAATGGAGATTGGAACACAAGCTTTCCAAATGAACTATTATGTTGCATAACACTATACTGCCTAAAGAATTTTGTATAGGAGTATTGAGCGAATTTTATATTTTTATAAGAAAAATAAAAGAACTATTATTATTTACTTAATTTTTTCAACCCTTGGATCGTTTGACTCTTTTATCTTTTCTAAGATCTTTTTGTACACGGAAACTTGCTGTGACCCATAAATAATGCAGTACTTCCAGCCCTAATTTGGACATGCAACATGTGAAATAACTGTTGACCTCCAAAAATGGCTGCCAACAGGAACCTCACGCCTCCTCTTCCTACGTGTCTTGCTCCTCTTACTTGGACTGCCACGTGGTTTATTCAACCACGCAGATATGCCTAGGCTCGGGTGGGTAGGTAACCAAGGATAAAGAGAAACACACTGTGGGAGAGGTAATAGCTTGAGGGCCTTTAACTAACGATTTCCCAGGTGGTTATAACACTTGAAGAACAATTAGTATGGAGGACTTGATATTTCTTGTGAGAGTAATATTTTTACATCCCTCTATTGTAGAAATAAGTTTAGTATTTATAGGCAAATTCTACAAGAATGGTCCCCTTTGATGTGCGACACGTGGTTCCATCGAAGGGTTCTTGAGTCCCATCTTTGGTGTCACGCCATTAGCATTAATGAGGAAGTCACTTTCACCGCAAACTAAGGGGCTATGGATCATGACAAACCGCATTGGCGTGGCGGTCCCATCAATCTTTCGAGATTGAATCACATGTTTGGTAGGGAAGGCTTTCTTAGCACGCAACTGTGGTCGACTTTGTGACTCGATTGTCTAACCACCTCGGCACAAATAGCCTCGGTTGCCTAACCACCTAAGACAAATAGCCTCGGTTGACTAACCTCCTCTCGCACAAATAGCCTCGGTTGACTAACCTCCTCGGCATAAATAGTCTCGGTTGAGTAACCACCTCGGCACAAATAGCCTTGGTTGTCTAACTTCTTTCAAGACAAATAGCCTCGGTTGACTAACCACCACCTCTAAGACAAATAGCCTCGGTTGACTAACCTCCTCGGCACAAATAGCCTCGGTTGACTAACCTCCTCGGCATAAATAGCCGCGGTTGACTAACCACATCGGCACAAATAACCTCGGTTGTCTAACTTCTTCAAAGACAAATAGCCTCGGTTGACTTTGACCACAAGACACACGTGGAGAGCCAAGTGGGTTTGGGGCGTAATAATAGTCCCCAAGTTGGGACCTCGATCATTTATGAAAGGTCTTTGGACTTGGTAGCGCTCAAAAGTGGCGATTCAGTAATTGGGGATTTAGTCCCACAAGGTCGGGAACTCTCATTTATGTGAGGTGCGGAGCTTGGAGTGGGTGAGAAATTGAGCGTAGAGGTTGTGCTAAGCGATCTCCGTTGTTTTGGAGAGGCTTGCAGCGGAAGAGCCTATTTCCAAATGGGAGAGGCTAGGTTGTAGAAGCGAGTCTCCAAGGTTGGAGAAGCTTCCTGCGGAAGAGCCTAGTCCCAGTGGGAGAGGCGATAGTAGAAGCGAGTCACCAATGTTGAGAGGCTTCATGTAGAAGAGCCTAGTCCCAGTGGGGAGAGGCTAGGTTGCATAAGCGAGTCTCCAAAGTTGGAGAAGCATGATGCGGAATAGCCTATTCCCAAGTGGGAGAGGCTAGGTTGCAGAAGCGGATCTCCAAGGTTGGAGAGGCTTCCTGCGGAAGAGCCTATTCCCAAGTGGGAGAGGCTAGGTTGCATAAGCGAGTCTCCAAAGTTGGAGAAGCTTGATGCGGAAGAGCCTATTCCCGAGTGGGAGAGGCTAGGTTGCAGAAGCGAGTCTCCAAGGTTGGAGAGGCTTCATGCGGAAGAGCCTATTCTCAAGTGGGAGAGGCTAGGTAGCATAAGCGAGTCTCCAAAGTTGGAGAAGCTTGATGCGGAAGAGCCTATTCCTGGCAGTGGGAGAGGCTAGGTTGCATAAGCGAGTCTCCAAAGTTGGAGAAGCTTGATGCGGAAGAGCCTAATCCCAGCGGGAGAGGCTAGGTTGCAGGCGAGTCCCAAGGTTGGAGAGGATTCATGCGGAAGAGCCTATTCTCAAGTGGGAGAGGCTAGGTTGCATAAGCGAGTCTCCAAAGTTGGAGAAGCTTGATGCGGAAGAGCCTATTCCCGAGTGGGAGAGGCTAGGTTGCTGCGTGGCGAGTCTCCGAGGTTGGGAGGCTTCTGCGGAAGAGCCTATTCCCAAGTGGGAGAGGCTAGGTAGCATAAGCGAGTCTCCAAAGTTGGAGAAGCTTGATGCGGAAGAGCCTATTCCCAAGTGGGAGAGGCTAGGTTGCATAAGCGAGTCTCCTAAGTTGGAGAAGCTTGATGCGGAAGAGCCTAATCCCAAGCGGGAGAGGCTAGGTTGCAGAAGCGAGTCTCCAAGGTTGGAGAGGCTTCATGCGGAAGAGCCTATTCTCAAGTGGGAGAGGCTAGGTAGCATAAGCGAGTCTCCAAAGTTGGAGAAGCTTGATGCGGAAGAGCCTATTCCCAAGTGGGAGAGGCTAGGTTGCAGAAGCGAGTCTCCAAGGTTGGAGAGGCTTCTTGCGGAAGAGCCTAGTCCCAAGTAGGAGAGGCTAGGTAGCATAAGCGAGTCTCCAAAGTTGGAGAAGCTTGATGCGGAAGAGCCTATTCCCAAGTGGGAGGCTAGGTTGCATAAGAGTCTCCAAAGTTGGAGAAGCTTGATGGAAGAGCCTATTCCCAAGTGGGAGAGGCTAGGTTGCATAAGCGAGTCTCCAAAGTTGGAGAAGCTTGATGCTGGAAGAGCCTATTCCCAAGTGGGAGAGGCTAGGTAGCATAAGCGAGTCTCCAAAGTTAGAGAAGCTTGATGCGGAAGAGCCTATTCCCAAGTGGGAGAGGCTAGGTAGTAGAAGCGAGTCTCCAATGTTGGAGAGGCTTCATGCGGAAGAGCCTATTTCCAAGTGGGAGAGGCTAGGTTGCAGAAGCGAGTCTCCAAGGTTGGAGAGGCTTCTCTGGAAGAGCCTAGTCCCAGTGGGAGAGGCGATAGTAGAAGCGAGTCACCAATGTTGGAGAGGCTTCATGTAGAAGAGCCTAGTCCCAGTGGGAGAGGCTAGGTTGCATAAGTGAGTCTCCAAAGTTGGAGAAGCATGATGCGGAATAGCCTATTCCCAGTGGGAGAGGCTAGGTTGCGTGGCGGATCTCAAGTTGGAGAGGCTTCCTGCGGAAGAGCCTATTCTCAAGTGGGAGAGGCTAGGTTGCATAAGCGAGTCTCCAAAGTTGGAGAAGCTTGATGCGGAAGAGCCTATTCCCGAGTGGGAGAGGCTAGGTTGCAGAAGCGAGTCTCCAAGGTTGGAGAGGCTTCATGCGGAAGAGCCTATTCTCAAGTGGGAGAGGCTAGGTAGCATAAGCGAGTCTCCAAAGTTGGAGAAGCTTGATGCGGAAGAGCCTATTCCCAGTGGGAGAGGCTAGGTTGCGTAAGCGAGTCTCGAGGTTGGAGGCTTCTGTGAAGAGCCTATTCCCAAGTGGGAGAGGCTTGATAGTAGAAGCGAGTCACCAATGTTGAGAGGCTTCATGTAGAAGAGCCTAGTCCCAGTGGGAGAGGCTAGGTTGCATAAGCGAGTCTCCAAAGTTGGAGAAGCATGATCTTGGAATAGCCTATTCCCAGTGGGAGAGGCTAGGTTGCAAGCGGATCTCCAAGGTTGGAGAGGTTTCCTGGAAGAGCCTATTCCCAGTGGGGAGAGGCTAGGTTGCATAAGCGAGTCTCCAAAGTTGGAGAAGCTTGATGCGGAAGAGCCTATTCCCGAGTGGGAGAGGCTAGGTTGCTGGTTTAGTCTCCAAAGTTGGAGAAGCTTGATGCGGAAGAGCCTATTCCCAGTGGAGAGGCTAGGTTGCATAAGCGAGTCTCCTAAGTTGGAGAAGCTTGATGCTGGAAGAGCCCAATCCCAAGCGGGAGAGGCTAGGTTGTGACGAGTCTCCCAAGGTTGGAGAGGCTTCATGCGGAAGAGCCTATTCTCAAGTGGAGAGGCTAGGTAGCATAAGCGAGTCTCCAAAGTTGGAGAAGCTTGATGCGGAAGAGCCTATTCCCAAGTGGGAGAGGCTAGGTTGGTGGCGAGTCTCCAAGGTTGGAGAGGCTTCTTCTTGGAAGAGCCTAGTCCCAAGTAGGAGAGGCTAGGTAGCATAAGCGAGTCTCCAAAGTTGGAGAAGCTTGATGCGGAAGAGCCTATTCCCAAGTGGGAGAGGCTAGGTTGCATAAGCGAGTCTCCAAAGTTGGAGAAGCTTGATGCGGAAGAGCCTATTCCCAAGTGGGAGAGGCTAGGTAGCATAAGCGAGTCTCCAAAGTTGGAGAAGCTTGATGCGGAAGAGCCTATTCCCAAGTGGGAGAGGCTAGGTAGTAGAAGCGAGTCTCCAATGTTGGAGAGGCTTCATGCGGAAGAGCCTATTCCCAAGTGGGAGAGGCTAGGTTGCGTGGCGAGTCTCTCAAGGTTGGAGAGGCTTCATGGAAGAGCCCAGTCCCAGTGGGAGAGGCTAGGTAGCATAAGCGAGTCTCCAAAGTTGGAGAAGCTTGATGCGGAAGAGCCTATTCCCAGTGGAGAGGCTAGGTAGCATAAGCGAGTCTCCAAAGTTGGAGAAGCTTGATGCGGAAGAGCCTATTAGAAGTGGGAGGCTAGGTTGCGTGGCGAGTCTCCAGGTTGGAGAGGCTTCCTGCGGAAGAGCCTAGTCCCAAGTGGAGAGGCGTGATTGCGTAAGCGAGTCTCCAAGGTTGAGAGGCTTCTCTGGAAGAGCCTAGTCCCAGTGTGGGAGGCTAGGTAGCAGTAAGCGAGTCTCCAAAGTTGGAGAAGCTTGATGCGGAAGAGCCTATTCCCAGTGGGAGAGGCTAGGTAGCATAAGCGAGTCTCCAAAGTTGGAGAAGCTTGATGCGGAAGAGCCTATTCCAAGTGGGAGAGGCTAGGTTGCAGGCTTAGTCTCCAAGGTTGAGAGGCTTCCTGCTGGAAGAGCCTAGTCCCAGTGGGAGGCGTGATAGTAGAAGCGAGTCTCCAATGTTGGAGAGGCTTCATGCAGAAGAGCCTAGTCCCAGTGAGAGAGGCTAGGTTGCATAAGATGCCTTAATGAAGAGGCTAGACTCTTGTGTGGGTATGACGCTTCTACAAAAACTAAGTCCCCAATAAGGGAGCTTGTTTGTAGAGGCCCTTTCAATATCGGATGAGGCATGATATTAGGCCTTTCCCAGCTGGTGCCATGCTTTAATGAAGAGGCTAGGCCCTTGTGTGGGTATGGCGCTTCTACAAAAACTAAGTCCCAAATAAGGGAGCTTGTTTGTAGAGGCCCTTTCAATAAGCCGTGAGTACCTCTTTGGGAGGCATACGAGAAGATTTTACCCCAAACTTGATTAAGTACTAGTGCCTCTTTTTATGGGCTGCATTTCCAAATCAAATGACGGAACGATAGGCGTGGCGCTTCTATATGGCCGGCTGCCTCTTCTTAGAAGTCTAAACATGCAAACAATCGAAACTTGATTTATAAATATTCAAATGTTGGTGCCTCTTCTCGGAGGTGTCACATAGGCTCCAATGACTTACATTCAATGCTTTAGGAAGCAAACAATCGAAACTTGATTTATAATTAATCAAATGCGGTGCCTCTTCTCGGAGGTGTCACCCAGCTCCAACGACATACAAGCAATGCCTTAGGAAATTTAAACCATTAATCAAGTTGAATAAGCTTGTATATATAGTTTTGAGTGCCTCTTCTTAGGAGCCTCAAACAAGCAAACAATCGAAACTTGATTTATAATTAATCAAATGCGGTGCCTCTTCTCGTGAGGTGTCACCTAGCTCCAACGACATACAAGCAATGCCTTAGGAAATTTAAACCATTAATCAAGTTGAATAAGCTTGTATATATAGTTTTCGAGTGCCTCTTCTTAGGAGCCTCAAACAAGCAAACAATCGAAACTTGATTTATAATTAATCAAATGTCGGTGCCTCTTCTCGGAGGTGTCACCTAGCTCCAACGACATACAAGCAATGTCTTAGGAAATTTAAACCATTAATCAAGTTGAATAAGCTTGTATATATAGTTTCGAGTGCCTCTTCTTAGGAGCCTCAAACAAGCAAACAATCGAAACTTGATTTATAATTAATCAAATGCTAGTGCCTCTTCTCGGAGGACCTATGCTAGCCCCAATTAGTACTTGAATAACGCTATTTCTTCAAGAAAGCTCCTTTGTCCAAGGAGGTTTAAGCCTCTTCTTCAAATGACCTATGCTAGCCCCAATTAGTACTTGAATAGCGTCATTTCTTCAAGAAAGCTCCTTTGTCCAAGGAGGTTTAAGCCTCTTCTTCAAATGACCTATGCTAGCCCCAATTAGTACTTGAATAGCATCATTTCTTCAAGAAGCTCCCTTGTCCAAGGAGGCTAAGGCTTTTAGTCACGTTTCCCACAGACGGCGCCTAATCTGCTGACCTCCAAAATGGTCGCCAACAGAACCTCACCTCCTCTTCCCACGTGTCTTGCTCCTCTTACTTGACCGCCACGTGGTTTATTCAACCACGCAGATATGCCTCAGCTCGGGTGGGTAGGTAACCAAGGATAAAGAGAAACACACTTGTGGGAGAGGTAATAGCTTGAGGGCCTTTAACTAACGATTTCCCGGTGGTTATAACACTTGAGAGAACAATTAGTATGGAGGACTTGATATTTCTTGTGAGAGTAATATTTTTACATCCCTCTATTGTGGAAATAAGTTTAGTATTTATAGGCAAATTCTACAAGAATGGTCCCCCTTTGATGTGCGACACGTGGTTCCATCCGAAGGGTTCTTGAGTCCCATCTTTGGTGTCACGCCATTAGCATTAATGAGGAAGTCACTTTCACCATTAAACTAAGAAGGCCATGATCGCGATAAAACCGCGATTGGCAGGCGGTCCCATCAATCTTTCGTAGATTGAATCACATGTTTAGTAGGGAAGGCTTTCTTAGCACGCAACTGTGGTCGGGACTTTGTGACCTCGATTGTCTAACCACCTCGGCACAAATAGCCTCGGTTACCTAACCACCTCGGCACAAATAGCCTCGGTTGACTAACCTCCTCCTAAGACAAATAGCCTCGGTTGACTAACCTCCTCGGCATAAATAGTCTCGGTTGAGTAACCACCTCGGCACAAATAGCCTCGGTTGTCTAACTTCTTCAAGACAAATAGCCTCGGTTGACTAACCACCTCGGGCACAAATAGCCTCGGTTGACTAACCTCCCTAAGACAAATAGCTCCGGTTGACTAACCTCCTCAAGCATAAATAGCCTCGGTTGACTAACCACCCTAAGACAAATAACCTCGGTTGTCTAACTTCTTCAAAGACAAATAGCCTCGGTTGACTTTGATCACAAGACACGTGGAGCCCAAGTGGGTTTGGGGCGTAACAATAACAATATTTAGTAATTATTTAAAAATTAGACCATGAAAAATTCGAACTTTGTTGAATTAAATTATCACACCGACTTTTAAATCTGGAAAAGATTTGCTCAAACTGGTCAACCCGTTTAACACATGGTCAGTTTGATTTGATATTATTTCCATTTTTTTTTCTTTCAAATCTAACGTTGTTGTTGGGCACTTAGGCTTGACACAGACTTGTATGCAAAAAAGTCTAGTTTACAAACTATAAAAATGGGAGCACGAATTGTGTGCAGTTAGTGGAATTATATACAATATCAAATAAAAAAAAAAAAATACAAAAGCTGATCTGATCGTCCATTAATTACGGATCCATCCCACCGTCCATATTTTTGCATGTTCATTGTCACAATATCAACATTAATACCGTCTAAGCAATATAATTAAATTGTTAGAAAATATGTAAACTTAGCATTTTTATATTTGTAACTTTAATGTCCTAGCCTTCTTTCAAGACAGTTTTCATAAATAAATTATAATTTTACTTTGTAAATAATTATCTAATTTAAAATTTTAGGTATTTAAAAGATAAATTTTTGCGGGGAATCAGTACTCACATCACGCAATTAGGTTTAATTGGACCACGTTTATGAAATTGCTCCGCAAATCCTGCAAGTCAAGTCAACTCTTTTTGTCAACATCAGATGCTAAACAATATGTATGAACTCATCAAGTCCAGAAAATAAAATTGATTTAATGATTTACTAAATAATGTAATTAATTAATAAGACCAACTTTTGAGGCACCCTTCGTGTTTATTATTGTTTTTGAATTTGAATCTCATGTTACTCTAATACTCTATAAATTGTAAATGAACTCGAATGACTGCAAATATATATATATATATATATACTTTGGTAAAATAGAAAATTTAGAACTCGTTAAAATAAAATCTAATTTAAAAATAAAGGATAAATTGCAGAGTCCATTCTCAATCTTTGATTTCATTTGAGATCAGATTCACAATATTTAATTTCGATATCCATCACCCTAACCTTTTATACGACAAAAAACAACGCCTCCATATCCTTATATAATTAGTAGCCAATACCAAAAATTAAAGAGTCCCTATAATGAGAAATTCCATTACCGTCAAGGCTATTAAAAAACGTCTTCTATTATTGTTAATGAGAACAAGCGTGCACGTTTTACTTAATTAATTAATTAAATTAAATTTTATTTTGTAATAAGCCATCTTGTAAGTTTTCCTTAATTAAGTGTTATTTGCCGACATAAACAGACGGAGAGTTTTTGTCATATATTTATCAAGCTTTCAATGAATATAATATTAAATTGAAAATTTTTAACATGCCCGCACACTTGAAATTTTTCATATATTTAGTAATACACCAATTCCAATACATAATTTTTCATACTATGGAATGAGTTAAACCTCCCACCTGGACACTGTTTAAGTGGTTATCAAACACATATTCAACCCCCATTTGTATTTATATATGTCTAATATAACTCCTCCCTAACCATGGTGAGGAGATCATCCCCATTTTGTTTACTATAACATCATGCTAAACCATCCCACTTACATATTTAAGTTTTTAGAAGAAAGAAAGTAATTGTTTATTTGTATTTATATATTCAACTTATCTTGTAATATACTTAACAATGAAGCGATATACAGTCGATTCTAAATTTATTAAGAATAAGATTTAATTTTTTAATAAAATAGTCTGAGGTCTTTGCTAAGCTTTTATTGCAATAGGGCGCTATCTTCCCTTAATTACTTAACACTAATTTTCCAAGCAATGACTCAATAAAGCTTGTCAAAGAGGCCACGTGCATGAATGTTATACAATTCACAGAAAACGCGATTAATCTCGCTTCACAATATTGACTTTTGAATTCGTGCGTAAGACATACAACAATTATGTAATTTATAATAATAGAAGAGTGTCGTCAATATATATAAATTAGTAAACGATTGACGTCTAAATTTTTTTACAGTCGGTGATCGTGAAATTAAACTCTTAACATTTAATTACTTTGATAAGATATTGAACCGTCTTATATAAATTTTAAAAACCGTAAAACAAAAAGAAATGTATTTATTTAAATATATAATTATTGACAAAGTCAATCCTAGCTGTCAAAAGAGGTGCTTTGGCAATAGGGTTGAGAAAGTCTTGTAGGAAAATTTTAATAGAATAATGAGAGTAACAATAAAATGTGAATATAAACAAATACGAAATGCTTAAACAGAATTGACATCTCATCCAACTGATAATATTTAAGTCTTTAAAGGAATTGCAGGCTTCAGCATATTCTTGTATTTCATAACATGCGAAAAATTCTAACTCATTTTGTATCTTGTGGAAGATGGAGAAGGATCCCAAAAGACTGGTTTTTGGTGCAATCCCAGTAGTCTTTTTGCTTATACTCCCTTTGCTTTTTGTTGATTTCTTTTGGGGCAATGTTTTTCCATATGATCAATGTAATTCTTGCTTAATTTATTTTAATTAGTTTTTCTGAAGCTTCATTAATTAATGATTATTGTTTACTGATATGAGATGTTTAAATTCTGTATATGGAAATTAATGGCAGGGATACAATACTTTTCTGGTTCAGAAACTACGAATTTCAGCAGCAGCCAACAGATCAATAAAAAAGTTGAAGATCAGCATCATCTCTTAGCAAGGCTAGTGAGAGGTTTGTGGTTTCTCTCTTCTTTCTTCTTCCTCGTATTTAGAGCTTAGATTATGTTAAAAAAGAGACTACGTGAAGTCAAGTCATCGTGCCCTTTATGCCCTCGACACATGAATTTGATGCAAATATGTGAACAGGAGAAGACAGAAGAAAGCTTGAAGCCACTGGTTTTGCATGTGATACTACTGTTCATTCTGTTGTCTGTGTTGCAAATCAACCTGTAACAATTGACACCAGAACAATGAAAGTTTACATTCCCTCTAATCAAACTTCGCAACAAGAATCTGTGGTTTATCCACATGCAAGACAAGAGGACATGAATTTTGTCAAGACTCTTACACCAGTCCATATGATTCATGGAAACATTACACCACCGGCTTGTGAATATACACACAATGTTCCTGCTGTGATCTTCTCATCCAAAGGCATGGGAAATGTTTTCCACGAATTCAACGAAATCATCATTCCCTTGTTCATCACCACGAGGCAATTCGAATCCCGGGTTTTTTTCATTCTTGAGGATTTTAAGCCATCATTTATGAACAAATATGGGAAAGCTGTGTCTCATTTATCTGCTTATGAGGTCATAAATCCAGCTGCAAATACAAGTGTGCATTGCTTTCCTGGATTCGTAGTTGGGCTAAAATATCATGATAATCTAGCTTTGAATACCAGTGACATTCCAGGAGGGTATTCCATGCGTGATTTCAGACATTTTCTTAGAGAAGCTTATAATCTGAAGTTCATGCATGTGTCTGAAATCAAAATGCCGAGATTAATCCTTTTATCTCGTCGAAATACAAGAAGATTCCTCAACGAAGATGAGATGGTTGCAATGATGGAAGAATTAGGATTTCAAGTAATTGTTGTTTCAAGATCAAAGATTATATCAGATTTGAACAAATTTGGAAATATGATCAATTCTTGTAGTGTCTTGGTGGGAGCACATGGTGCTGGCCTTACGAATGAAGTGTTCTTGCCGGCGGGAGCTGTTATGGTGCAAGTAGAATTATTAGGCCTCGGATGGGCGGCAGACACCTATTACGGCGATCCAGCTCGTGCCATGGATGTGCATTACTTGAAGTACAAGATTGAACCGGAGGAGAGTTCACTTTTGAAATTGTATGGACGGAATCATTCAGTCATTACTGATCCGGGATATCTCTTTGCCAAGGGCGGTTACCGGGCTGCGAGGTCGGTGTATCTTGATATGCAAAATGCAAGGATCAATCTTTCAAGGTTTAGGGAGACAATGGTTGAAGCACTTAGTCTTGTTGCAAACTTGGATGTGTAGCTAGTCGTCGTGGAAGTAAGTTTTGTTGAGGTAGTTGGTCGACAATGACAAGATGTATATAAGATTCCACCTTTTTTTGGAATTTTAAAAAAAAATTCAATTTATGAAATGTGTTAGAAAAAGATTTTTTAGTTTATTCGATATTTTCCGTGAATCATATAAGGTACATAAGTGATGTTTTATTGAGACAAAACTGTCAAGTCAATCTGACTAGGAGCAGAATTTTGGGCATTATAATCATAACTTTTTGTTGCAATAGTTTTACTGAATGCTCATCTGTTTCTTGTCAAAATATGTCTCATGATAGCATAAGCAGGATTAAAGAATCCATTGCCGCCTAATACAAGATGTTAGCGGGTCAAAAAATATAGCGATGTTATGTTGCAACAATGAGGAAAACATCATGCAGGATTTTCACATCTTACACTAGTGATACTATCTCGTTGTTCTTATATTTCGTGTCTATTTACTACTGTGGCGGTTCGACATTTTCTACTGGGCGAGGTCAAAATTTGGCCCAAATCAAGTTATAGTTTATTATTGGACCTGGACTTCAAAAAAAATTTTAAAAAAATAAGTTCTTTGATTTTGGGTATTACTTAATAATATAGAATGCTTTACTTTATCACATTTTGACTTCAACTTTTAGACAAATATTTTATTAGTTAACTTTAGTAAAAAAAAAAAAAAATTTTTTTTTTTTTTTTTTTTTTTTTATTTAAAATGGGCCCCTCTCTGTTTTGGGCCCGAGGCGGTCGCCTCACTCGCCTCGACCCAAAACCGGGCCTGTTTACTACTTATTAGATCAATTTGTTATGTCAAATAAAAAGAAACTAGAAAATTCCACCTCTGGCCTCTAAGAACGCCTATGCGGCTACTTACTATATATTTTACTCCTTTATATTATTTTGTTAGTTAGCTTTTATCGACAACAAATGCTAATCAATATTTTATTTAGACTATGACCAAATTGAGGCATACAATATATTATTGAGGGCCAGAGGTGAAATTCTCCATTTTGTGCAAACAATAATCTATACTAATTCTAAAAGTCCCTTAAAGGGAGAAACATTTTTAGACGATATTGCACCTCAAATAACTTATAATTCCTAAAATCATTTTTCAATTAATATAATTTATTTTGGCTTTAATTTAACTATTTAATACTATATAAATATTGCATTTTGATCATTGAAAGTAATTTGTCTCTTTAAATTCCATTATATATTGTAATTAATGAAAATAAATAAAAATATATTAATAAAATTTTCAATATATTGAAATTATTATCTTTAATTGTAAACGATCAAAGAGTCGATCTTATTATGCACGAGAATTTAAGCAAATTCTCTTATCAACATAACAAAACAAGATGAATTTGACTTTGCATTTCGACTTTCTTATTATTCATTCATACTTTCTTTCTCTATTATTCGTCTTTCTTTTTTATTATGCCAGAAATATTTTTTTCCTCGCAATGACGATTTTTAATCTTTGATAATTAGTTTGATAGTAATGTGGTAATAATGGATGTGTTAATTTTCCATGAATGATTCACTAATTTTAAGAATATATATGATGATAATATTTATTTAAATTTTGATTTCTATATTTTTTTTCATGATTTAGAATATTTGTTCGATGTAAAAATTTTAATTATTGTGGTAGTCTTGTTAACAAAGGAATTTAAGCTCGAATGATGTTTTATGTTATTTTGTAAGCAATTAAACGTATGTTTATTGTGGAAGAAACGAGTTAGAATAATGAGAATTGGTGTTATTCTAACTCTTTCAAGATGCTGTTAAGGAAGACATAACTTGGATAAAGTGAGTCGTATTATGTATAAGGTGAAGGTAAATATCGTATAATGAGTGGTTTTATGTGATGAGATAAAATCATTGTCCAAATATCTGGTTGTTTTGAATTTTCTTGAAATTTAATACTATTTCGGATGGAATTACGGAAAGAATGCGGGAAGAGAACATAAAAAACCCTTTAATTTATGGGTGTGTATTAAACCGAATGGATATCGTAATGTAAAATTCTTCTTTATCTTATGTCAAAGAATTTTGAGATTCTTTTTTGAGAAATAATTACCTAAAAAGGCTAAATATTTTGTTTTGTGTGCTTTTATATAATGATATAAATCTGTAAAATCAATGAAAAATTGTGTTATACTTATATCTACTATTTTCATGTATTTTAGAATTTGATACTAATTTTCATAAAAGAAAGTTGCTTTTTTCCGATATGCCATTAGATATATGATTTAAAATATAATTAAAAGAAAGATCAATAATCTTTCAAACTTAACATTCACGTAAAGCCACGATTTTTTAATGAACCACATGTTTTACAAAGTTTGATTATAATTCCTTAGTTGGTTATAATCATTGATGAACTTATGATTGAAAACGAGTTTCATTTAAGTGTTATATTCATCGATAATTTTAAAATAAAAAAATTATAATATTATTATAAAATCACGTCGCAACGCACGTATTCTTAACTAGTAAATTAAGTGGTGAAAGGGCGGCCACGTGCAATTCTTTAAAGAACAAAAGAATTGAAGAGAAGACTAGTGGGGCACATTAATTAGTTGACCAATCTTGGGATTGGGCTTGCATATGGTTTCGGTGAGTGCATGGCTCGTCTGAGCCCAAGTTGATTTTAAATTAGGGACGGACTCAGAATTTTAAATTCAAGCATACTCCTTCCTCGTTAATTTAAGTATAGGAGAGTTTTTGACCGTTGCCCTATCTTTTTTGCAATCGACTAGATTCATTGTTTTCTTTTCTTCTACAGGCATAATCAGCTTGAAAATTCCCGAAGTTGATCAAATCGTGCCACATCACTTTTTGCCGTCAACAATGGCGTGTCTTAATATTATGAGTTTGATTAGATTAATTTTCTGATTTAGAGTTTATTTTGGTGTATAAAATTAGTTAGAATAATTTTGTTTTCTTTAAAAGCCAGACTAGAGTTTCATTATTTTTTAGGTTGTTTATGAATGAAAGATGAGATTTTTCCGGTTCTTCTATTTATTATGTATTTTTATGAATTAACGAATATTTAGAAATTGCTCTTTCTGATTTTAATTTTCAATTTTGAGCTAATTCATTTTTTTTCGATTTAAGAGTCTATTTTAAAATTATTGAAAACGCGTTTGATTTGTCATCCTGAAAAACTGCATTTCGAAAATAAAATTGGAAAACACGCTCGCATTTAAATTTTGAAAATATTTTTAGATCATTTTAATTTTTTTAGAATTTTTACTTTTTAGAATTTTATATTTATGTTTTAGAATTTTGTTTATATAAATTTTTATTTAAATAAATTTTGTTTTTATAATTTTTACTTTTTATAATTTTATTTTTTATTTTTTATTTTTAGAACTTTTATTTTTATGAATTTTATTTTTAGAATTTTTGTTTGTATAAATTTTCATTTAAATAAATTTTGTTTTAATCTTGTTTTAGAATTTTTACTTTTTAGAATTTTTATTTTTATATTTTATTTTTCATAATTTTATTTTTTAGACTTTTTATTTTTTAAGAATTTAGAATTTTAATTTTTTTTATAATTTTAAATTTTTATAATTTTCTTTATATAAATTTTTATTTAAATAATTGTTGTTTTAATTTTTTTAGAATTTTTACTTTTTACTTTTTATATTTTATAATTTTAATTTTTCAAATTTTAATTTCTTAGAATTTTAATTTTTTAAGAATTTAGAATTTAGAATTTTTTTAATTTTATATTTTTAAAATTTTTATTTAAATAAAATTTATTTTCCTTGTTTCGAATATTTTCCATGTTTTCACTTAAAACATTCAAAACGACAAAAATTTGTTTTGAGTTTTGTGTTATAAATTTAATCTTGTTTTCAAAAATGAATTTTCAAAAACAACAAACAAAGTAAACAAATTTTGAGTGTTTTATAAAATTGTAAACTGAAAAGTGTTTGAATGGGTTGGACTTATGTTTGCTTCGTTCATCAATAACAATCATCAATTTCACATCATGAGTTAGACCATCAAAATTTAATTTGATTAACAATGTGATGCTACCAAGATCGAATAACTAACTTCAATTTTTGAAGTGATTGTTAATTAAGGTGAAATATAACTAGATAGTTTGTGAGTGTTGGTAACAATATTTAAATAATTACAATTATTATATTGTATAGTCAAAATGTTAATAGTTAATATTTAAATTATGAAAAGATGTGTCTTTTTGAAGTTATACAAATAAAACTTTTCACAAAACCCTAGATCAAGAAACATTATTTTATCTAGAAATTCATATTTCAAGTGCTATTATTTTTCGCCCATGAATTTGAAGTCTAATTTGTTCTACAAAACAAAACCCTAATAGAATAAAATAAAGGGTGACTGCCTCATCGTCATATAATAATTTAAGAAATAATCACTAAAATTTGGGGACCCTTAATTGCAAAGTCAAATGTCAAGAAAATCTTCGGGCCTCAGGGGTCAGGGGAGTGATCCTTCTAACAAGAGATATCCTACACTTCAAATTATTATCAAACGTATGAATAGAACTTGAAATCTTGTATACATCAATCATGGTTCAACATGTTCAATTGAGGAAATTCATCGTTCCATCACTCCAAATCGTTACCTATTTAAAAAAAAGGGTATATATCATACTTTAACTATACATGAGCATCCGAAGATAAAAGAAACAATCAAAAATAAATAAACATAAAAATATCAACCACTCATTCTGTGTGGATCTTTGAAATACTAATTTTTTTTTTTAAAAACAATATTTTGAAGCTATAATCGTTATAGTTGTCTCTATTAAAACCAACACTCCATCTAAACATCAATTAAAATTTTTGACAAGACAATGCCAACTCGAATATGACTCAAACATCCCATGTAAATGTTAAAATGTGACATGCCAATTGCACAAGTCAATAAGAATAAAAAGTGCATTTTATTATTCGAACACATCTCAAGGCGGCATCAATTATAATTAATTAACATGAGTGGTCCTAGATACCAAACTTTCTATAAACAGCCCACCATCTTCTCAAAATAAGTAACTTTTTAACTACCAAGTCAAAATTTGTTATTTACTTTGCCTTCATTGTAAAGCATCATAAAATCTTCTATCACTGGTTCTCCCTTTATTCAACAATTGAATATGCTAACCAGGCAATAATTTTGTAAATTCCACCCCCAAAATATATGAAAAATTGAGTCAAAATTGCCACATCATTTTTTGATATCAACAGTATGTGTTAGATATTTGAAAACAAAAATTCATTGATAAAGTGACGATTTATAGACAAAATTAAAATGAATAAATAAATTTTCATTTTAATCTCTTGAACAGTACCATTAGGCTCCATTTCCTAGAAATTGACTTCTGAATTTCTTAATTGGTCGACCCTATATAAATATGCACTACTGTAGAGTAAGTTGGGTTACAAAATTAATAGTTTCGAAAAAAGTTGCCATCTTTAATAACAACTCAAGCATGCATGCAGGAGCCACCAAATAAATTAATATATAAAATATATATTTTATTTCAGAAGAGATGCATTGGCATACGGTTCAAAGTCTACTTTCAATAGGTAGAGTATAATATTCCTATAGTTAGTACGAGAAAGTAAAAATTGCAGAATCAATCCCAACCTATAGTGCTTATAGTTATTTCAGTCCCACCCCAAATATCGCATCCCATGCTATGCAACCAGGCAACCTAGCGCCGCCCCATGCCACCCGGCCCTAGCCCTAAGTTTCACTCCTCATCCCATCCGGCATCCCCCTGCTTCCTCTCATTGAGTTTCATGTCTAAATACGCATGAAAGATGACAGTTGCAACTAAATTGAAAAAATGAGAATCAAAATACTTCGTTTTATACCAAGTTGCTATAAGTGATGTAGAATGAGGACCAATGCTGCAATCTTCTCTATAATAAAAATCGAAAAGAATGACAAGAGAAACTAAATGGAAAACAGGAATCAGAATGCTCACAAAAATCTGACATATCTGATCAACTCTTAATATTTTAGTCTTATGGAATTTCCCTTCATCATATTTAAGTATTCTCTCTTCGGTAACACACAAGAATTGTAGTTGTTCCATTTTAGTGGAAATGGAGAAGGAGCCTACGAGGCTGGCCATTCGAATAGTCTTCTTACTCATCCTTCCTTTGCTCTTTCTTGATTTCTTCTCCAGACATATTATTCCATTTGATCAATGTAAGTCTACCTTTATACCATCCTGTGCTTGCTTGCATCTGTTAAATGCAATTTCTGAGGCTCAATTCTTCAGCATGGTGAACATAATTTATGTTGTTTGACATCTTTGGAAATGGCAGGGATTCAATACTACAAAACTATTTTCACCGGAAGAGAGATAAGCAATAATACAGTTCAACAAGAGCACGAGTCCATGAAGTTTCTTCTTTCAAGAGTAGTGACAGGTGAGTAATGTTGAAACTTGAATTATCATCTCGACTAAAAGCTTAAGCTGTCAAGTGCAGGCCAGAGTCTTTTCCATTAAATTCCTTAAAACAATTTTCATAAATGGGCTGTGTGGCAAGACTTAATCCCCATCCCCATCTTTTCTCAGTGTTGTGATGCATTATCAAGTATTCCTGTCTAAGACTTTAAAAACAAATTTGATACGTGTAAACAGGGGAAGATCGAACGATGCTTCAATCCACTGGATTTGCTTACCATAAGACTAATTACTCAGTTCATTGTGTTGCAAACCAACCTGTTAGAATTGATACAGGCACAATGACAGTACACATCCCCTCTGATCAGCCTGTACAAGAAACCGTGGTTCGGCCATATGCAAGGCAAGAAGATCGTAATCTTCTCAAAAATGTCACGCCGGTAAAGATACTACAGGGTAATTATACGATGCTACCAGCTTGCCAGTACATTCATGATGTCCCTGCTGTAATCTTCTCGTCCAGTGGCTTTGTAGGAAACGTGTTCCATGAATTCAACGAAATTATCATCCCTCTTTTCATTACGACTAGACATTTGAGATCGCGAGTGCAATTTATCCTCGAGGATTACAAGGCCTCATTTGTAAGGAAATATAGCAAGCCTATGTCTCAATTATCTGCTTACGAGGTGATTAATCCGGCTGCAAATCAAAGTGTTCATTGCTTTCCAGGAGCAATAATTGGGCTTAAGTTTCATGGCCATTTGGCTTTGAATTCCAGCGACACCCCTGGAGGGCATTCGATGCAGGATTTCAAGCAGTTTCTTAGACAAGCATATAATCTTAAGTTCGCTCACGTATCAGAAATCAAAAGGCCGAATTTAGTACTGTTATCTCGCAGAAAAACAAGAAGGTTCCTAAACGAAGACGAAATGGCTTCCATGATGGAAGAATTAGGCTTTCGAGTAATTATTGTTGCAAGAAATAATGTGATATCAAACTTGAACAAATTTGCGCATATAATAAACTCGTGCAGAGTCTTCGTGGGAGCTCATGGAGCCGGCCTTACGAATGAGTTGTTCTTGCCTGCTGGTGCAGTCATGGTGCAAGTAGAACTAATTGGCCTGGAATGGGCTGCAACGACCTATTATGGTGATCCAGCCGGTGCAATGGATGTGCATTACTTGCCATACAGGATCGAACCGGAGGAGAGCTCACTTTTGAAAGTTTTCGGGCGAAATCATACAGTGTTCAAGGACCCCAAATCCTTCAGCTTTGAAGTAGGCAAAGAGATATATCTTAACAATCAGAATGTAAGGATTAACCTTGCAAGGTTTAGGGAGACAATGGTTGAAGCACTTAGTATTGTTGAAGACTCAGGTGTTTAATTTTGAGTGACTAATTAGTGAGAATTCATGTCAAATTAGTAGGTTGTTTACAAGCATCCTGCTCATTTACATAAGGAACATAGGAATTAGAAACTTCATGTTCACCTTTTTATCTTTCATTCTTCACTTTGATCATGTGATATCACTGATCTTGATCATATGTGCAAAATATGCGACTTTATCGTCAAATAACATGTAAAAAAGTGGTTGGATATTTGTGTGATATCATAACATGTAAACAAGTTATCGGATAAAACAATCCTATCTAAAAACTTAATCTGTTAAAAAGGGAGCACATTTATTTATTTAAGTTTTGCCTTTTAAGTTCTAACATGTGAACTCACATTTGCATAATTTTCTTAATTACGTGATAGCAAGACTTGATTCCAAAACTTTTTTCAGCTATTTGATATCATGTTCAACTATTTCATTTAAAACCGTAGAGAAAAACTACACTTTTTTGCATAATATAATTATGGTAATTAAATCATTATACGTCCAAATTTAATCTTGACTATAATTTTTATATTTGGTTTGAGTTTGAGTGAGCGACAAGAGTTGTGGTAAATATACAATATAAAACTTTGTACAATTTATTCCACAGTAACAAAAGTTGGGTTTTTGTTTATCTTTTATAAATTGATCAGTCAATTTTGAGATAATAAGGGACGAAATACAATAGAGTGATGAAATTTGAAACTAATTAAAGTTTAGTGATCCAATTAAAATTTGCTAAAATTTAGTGACCACGGATGAAATTTACACAATTCTATATTATATTTCAATAATGTTACATGATTATTTAACAATAATTTTAAAATTTTCATGGCAAAATATTACGGTTAATTGAAAATATTGTCTCGATGTTAATAACTTGATTTACACTTTTGAGTAGAATGTGGTCTTTCTTAAACAAATTCGAAAAGTGAAAATGAAAACCACACGATCGAATAGGATTAAAAACTAAATTGCTCATCAAACTTTTAAAATATGTCACTTTAGTCACCAAACATTTTTTAGCACAAGTGGTCATCAAATTTACAAATGGTTTCAATTAAGTCATTTGCCATGAATTTGGCAACGGGTTGATCGGAAAGACTAATGTGGCCAATCGAAATGACATAAGGTACAAAATCAATCAAATTAATATCCACCTAAAATTAAAATAGCTATAATACTTATATGAGTGCTATATAAAATCATAATCACATGTGGAATATGTGTATAGTAGTTTATTAATAATTTAATATCATCTCACCATGACAGTTAACTACATAAGCAACACCATTAGACACATTAATAAAACTGTAAATTTATTATTAATGGATGGTGTGTAATAACTTTGTAAATTCGTTGGCCATTTATGCTAAAAACTAGTTTGGTGACTAAAATGACTCATTTTGAAAGTTTAATGACCAAGTGAGTTTTTAACCCCAAACAAATAACATGCCTGGAAAATAGCTAATTTTCCCAATTCGCCCTAGTCTCTTTAACCCAAAACCCTAAATTTCAAAACCCCAAGTCTGTTTTCATCCCTTCCAATTTTTCTCAACCAATCGCCAGGTAAGCTTTTCGCTTCGGTTTTTTCTCGTTCAAAAGTATTAAGAATAGATTGTGAAACTATAAATATGTGTGATCTTTGAACGTTGGAGGATTTTTAATAAATTCTGCTTCAATGTTCCAATACTAGTAGTTTTTATTTCTTTACTTAATCGTTCGTGGAGTTTTGGTGTGTGATGTTCTTGGTTTATATAAGTATGTTTTATGTGTTGCATTAATGTTTAATGGTATGAAGGATTTATTTCTCTGCTTCTTTAAGGTATCATATAGTTCCTCAATTTTCTTTCTTTTCTGCAACTATCCTAATTTGGGACTTGGGACACAGAAATTTCCTCATAACCCTGCTGCATTGGCAGGACACGGAGACACGACACCTCAATTGGATTAGTTTGTATTAGAGAAAATGTCAATATTTATTTCTTGTCTTATAAATGCTTGTTTCTGGATATTGTTTGCATTATTGCTTCCATTTTTAGGTGAAAATCTTTTTAGTTGTTTTAATTTCTCGTGTGATGTTTGGTTGCTGGAAACTACTAAAGGAAATCCCTGGTTTTCCATCTATTCTATAATGTATAAGTTGTGCCTCTTTGTAGAGGGGGAATTGGATTTTACTTGGTTGTCAGTTGTGTAGCAATTCTTGCTTGGTGAATCAATCTTTTGCCTCTTTCCACAGGAACACAACATCCAGCATCATCTGATTAACAGTGCAAATATCAGAATAGCTGGTCGTAAGGATTACCAGAATTCACTTGGCAGCTCGCAAGAGGGTCTTTAAACTTATGCTAAATTTCTCCTTTTCCCAATTTTTGTTCTTCCCCAAACGGCTAGCAAGAGGGTCTTCCAGAAAAATTCCACTAACCCTCCCCTTTTCCCAATTTCTGTTCTTCCTCTTCAAATTCTTTCTCCTTCCAATTAGGATTTAGAGAGAGAGAAAACCTAGAAGATGAGTTTGGTGGCAGGATCCTACGAGCGATTCATATGGGGTTACAGGTTAAAGCATCGCCAGAACTTCACCCTGTCTCCTCTTTTTTCCTTTCCTTCCCACCTATCCACCATCAAGGCCGTCGCAGTATTTGGCTCTGCTGCTGTCTCCGGTGGATATGATGACACCATCAAAATCTACGATCTCACCTCCTCCTCCGAGATCGGTTCCCTCCACCAGTCATCTGCCATCACCTCCCTCTCCTTCTTTGCACCTCCTTCACTCTCTTCCTTCCCCCGCAATCTCTTTGCCACTGATGCTGAAGGTTTTCTCTCAATTTATGATACCGACCCCTTTGTCCACCTCAAAACCCTCAAAGTCCACAAGAAAGGAGTCAACTCCCTCTCCGTCCATCCCTCAGGCCAGCTAGCATTGACGGTAGGCCATGATGAGTGCTTGGCCATGGTCAATTTGGTCAGGGGCAGACGCAGTTTCTACTGCAGGTTAAGTAAAGAGTCATCAATTGTACAATTCAATGAAACAGGTGAAAAATTCTTCATGGTAGCCGATGAGAAAATAAGCCTTCACGAATCCGAGGACGCAAAGTTAGTTTTTGAGCTGGATAATCAGAAAAGAATCCTTTGTGCTGCCCCAGGCACGGTATGATTTCCAGCTTTTTTTGTGTATTTTTTCTTTGATATTATTTATGCCATGCTTATTAGAAACCTTTTGGCAGAATGGGATTTTATTTACAGGGGGAGAGGATAGGAATGTGACGGCATGGGATTCAGCTAGTGGGAAAGTGGCATATAGCATTGAAGATGCTCATGCAGCCCGTGTCAAAGGCATTGTTGTATTGTCTAAGAGTTGTAGTGATTCCGGGGAGGAGGATCCATACATTGTAGCATCTGCATCGTCTGATGGGGTTATACGCATTTGGGATGTTCGGATGGCTAATAAGGAGAAGACGAATCCACTAGCTGAGGCTAATACCAGATCCAGGCTCACTTGTCTTGCAGGATCATCTATCAAATGTGAGTCTTGAATTTAGTTTGATAGAATTTCTCTCCTTCAATTGTCAGCTTATTGTTAGGTGGTATGAATTTATACGGAGCTAGGCACTCGTAGTTAGGTTTACTGAACTGACAACTGCTTTTAGTCCAGCAACAACTTGACTGCTCTCGCCCATCAGTGAATCCCTGCATGATGACTGTTTGTAGTGTTAGATTGATCTAATCAGTTAATTTGTCAAGTTATCTCTTTACTTTGTTGTTATAACTGGCTAGATGACTGTTTTAAGTTTTAACTCATTGTTTTCCCTTTTACAGCTGTGAGACGACCGCGAGTTGAAAATTCCAATCCAGGTGAAAATCCGGAGGCAGCCGCTATGGAATCATAACAGACGTATTGTGCTGGGGATATTCATATAGATTACATCTAATCCTTTTGTTCCCTCTTTTCCTCCTCATTTTTAACCCCCATTTCTTTTGTTTTTACGGGAGGAACAAAGTTTGTTATGCATGTATTTGGGCTTTTTGTTCTAAAACATTATTTTTGACAGTTACAGAAGGATATATGTATATGAATTATGAGTATCTAGATGTAATCAGCAGTCAAATGAAAAAATACTATTACCCTACCGGTATTAGATTGATATAAATTGAATTAGACAAATCGTTTTATTGAATATGAGCAGCAGATAATTCGTGCATGTTTGAGCTTGGTTTTGCCGTGATCCCTGATGGAAAACACTCATATGATGCCCTCGTTTTGGAAATTTATCCTACTCTGGTACAGGTGATCCGTTTATCTAGATTGAGATCGAGGAAGATTTTACCTGATTTCTTTTTCTATATATTTCCATAGAAATACGATACTTTGGGTAAAGGATGATTGGTATTTGTCCTATGAAATGGTCTCTCTTGGTTTTTGAATTCGATTTTAAGTGCGAGAAGGATTCGTGTTGGATGCATATTTTGTGCCTCTGAGGAAGTACTCAGCTGGAAAAGAGTTGTTTTAGTACAACAAAGACTGATTCTATGGTTCAGAAGCTGCACTGTATTGTTATAAGCTGAAGTTATGATGAAAGGTATCAGTTATCGTTTACATTTGCATCTATAACTGAACTCTTTCTGATTCAAAGAATGTTTTTTTTATTTCAGCTAAAATTACCTAAGATGTGGTCGTCGTCGAGATTCATCAGCAACGTAGAACTCACGAAAAACTCTAATGCGCCATGCACTTGATTAGTTTTAGAACCTCCATTGAAATTTAATTATTGGCTCTAGTGGAATCTTAAATATATTTTTTTAAAAATTTGCTTTTGCCAAATATATATTCACCATCAAAGAAACTTCTTATTGAAATTATTAACATTGTAGGGGGGGAAACACTTCCTATTCACATAAATTTCAAGTTTTAACTGTTTCGATTCTGATACGTAGTTTAGTTCTAGAATTTAAATTTGAAACATTTCACCCCCTACCAAAATTGAGGAAAATTCCGAATATTAACGTTGGGGAGCTTACTCCCGTACATATCCTTGCCTCTGAACAATGTAAACCTTGTGCTGAACTCCACGTATTTAAACTTAAAGACGATGGTCCGTTAAATGCAAGTTGATGGATACATGAATCATCATTCCAGAGCCTGGGAAGTATCTTTCTTTTAAACTCGCAATTTCTTAGATGCGAAAGAAAGCCAGCCACACCATGCCCTTTTATGAACTCGGCATGAGAAATCATGGTATTCTTTGTTCAGATAGCAAAATACCGGACCAAGTCACAAGTCAATGGCCGCAATATTCAGAATCATGAATAGCAATAGTCTCTGCAATTAATTGAATAATTCATGTCGTACCAGGCTTCATATTTTCCCCATTCTTGATAATCCAAGTACATTTCAAGGATTAGACTGCATAAGGAATCACACTCTGAGGATACGTGTTAACTTGTAGACCTGCAGGAGGAAAAGTTGTCACTAGACTGGCACCACATATTACAGAGTATTGCGAAAGAATGAAAAACCTATAAACATAGTGAAATGAAGGTAATTTGCGTGGGAAACTTCCCCTGCAGCCAGTCTGAAGTCAACAGTATCTTATCACATCAAAAGCCATCAAGGAAGGGAAATCCTAGACTCAGACGAGGAACTCACACTCGCTGGTGATCCAAAATTTATGCCCTTTACGGTTCAGTGCTTTCTCAATGCTTCCCCTCCCACCACCCTTGGGAATACTACTTTAGAGAAGCAACGTGGGGGGTCAGACTAACCAAAAAGTCCATACTTTTTTTGTAGGCCAACCTAAGACTTGCACCGTGGTAACTCCCTTTTTGCTTGGCTTGCTCCTCTTGGCAGCCCTCTTCAAGTAGGCTTCTTTCAAGGTATAAAATGAATTCCTTTCAATTGGGCCGTTGTGTTTCTACAGTATACTAATGCATCAATCCTAAACTTCTTAGGCAAAATTGGGATAGCCCAATTTTTCAAATTTTTAGAAGTGCGTAAATTCATTGTACTTTTCTTTCCAATTTTCTGCGTAATTCCCTCCGGAAAAGGAAGAAGAAAAAGCTTAATATCTAATAATAATCCTGACCTGAGCAGTTCTACTTGGCAATGGAACTTCCAAGCAAAATCTTACACCATCAGTTCTGCAAAAAAAAATAAAATAAAAAAAAATATATATATATATATATTACGTCAATAACAAAGAACAGGTAGATAAATAAAATATAGCAAATGACGCAAACATCTAACTCAGTCTCACACAAGGTAGGAAGGGATGTGAAGGAAATTGTATGTCACCTTCTACTGATGGTTCTTTGAACATACTGGTCATGACCAATTAATCCTTGACCGCCATACATCTTTTCATCCGTATTCAGAACCACCTGTGCCAGTTATTCATATATTTGTGTTACCAAGGTAAGAAATGTCCAGAGTTTGGCCAGACCAACTTGAAAATTATGAAGCACTGTCATGAACTACAAGAGAGACACAGAGAAAAGACAAAGAAAGGCCATAATTTCAAGTCACTTATTGAGGTGCTGACTGCTGAGGATGGTAAATGGGTCCAAACTCGTGCTAGCCTAGTGCCACACAATTCTCGCCGCTGTAAAAGTGCTTAGCCGAGTGTTTTGCCATATTCTGATAACATCCCCCAGGGCTTATAATACACAAACGGTTTGTACTCGAGATGATAATCAAGTGATTCCACTTTCCAACCTTTCCTTCTCTCCTTAATTAAAGGAAAAAAAAAAACTCTCCCTCTCTCCTTTGCTATATGTAGACAGTTTATGCCTGTATTTAGTTGATATGGCTTCATTCTGATAAGAAAAATGCCGATAAAGGACTTTGGCAAAATTGGAATAGTATGACCCTGACTGACATTTCTTTGCGCAGTACACATGTGACCAATTTCTTAGCCTCCCTCAATTTTAGAATTTTCAAAAACTAATCTATTGTAGAAAAAGAATATTATACAAACAACAGGAAATGAATAGATTTTGGTTATAAGTATTTGTAGTTTCTTTTGTGTGTATTTTCTTGTTAAGGTGGAGGGGGAAGAATATGCTGATCCCATCTTCTTCCAGCTTCTAACACTAACAACGTCCAGGATGTACCCAATAACTGCTTTCTACATGTGGACAAGGGACTAAATTACCCTATAGTATCATTAATATTCACGTAAACACCCTGAAGTACTTTCGTAGCCAAGAGGACATTCTCACAGATATGCAGACATATGCAGGAGCAGCACTCATTTTATCAAAGAATCACACCTGACTCTAGAACATGTATCAACGAGATTTAATACAAATCCAAATGTTTGCATTAACTACTAAGGAAATCTGACACATCACTTACTTGATACTCTCCAGCTTCTTCAACACCCACACTATATCTTTCATACGAATTTTTGGGATGAAAATTGAACACCAAGAGAAAGGGACCTCTTAGATAAGATATCACCTGCTCCACAAGGAATGTCTCAGATATATATATATATATATATATATATATAAAAGAAGAATACATAGTATAATAACATAATCGGTAATCATCGTACAATGTCTAGGAGAGATACAACGAGATTACTTGCAGGGAAAGGGCATGAACTATAATTCCCTAATGCTTCATTGGTTCACATACTTCAGTGAGAAACATAAATCACAAGAACATGCAGAACAGCGAATTTTTGACATTTCTTTTTCTAAGAAAAATGAAGTGCAAAAAATCTAGAAGTTTCCCAAATGTATTGTCTGTTTAGTGGAGTTTAAAAGTAGTTTTTTATGAGATTTTGAAAAAAAATTGGTAAAATGTGTGGTTGAAAAGTTGTAGGTCCCATTAAATATGTGGTTGGATAAAATTAAAAAAGTGTGTAGTAAGTTGTGGGTTCTACGAAATGTGTGGATAAAAAGTATGTTTAATTAGTTCGACCAACTTAAGTTATAATTTAAGCTTGGCCAAACAAGCACTAAATAATTATCATGGCGCTCTCCCTCTCACATCAGTTGTCATTTGTCAGCTGGAAAGCACCACACACACAGCAATATAAACAAGAAATCACATGTGTATTCTAAAGCAGAAGTGGTCATACCATTGTAGAGTCGTTTACGTGGTGAATACTGGGAAGCCCTCTTAACCCTCTTAAGAGTATTCCTTCATTTGCATCCAATTTCATCATATCCTGGGAGTAAGAAAGAAAGAAGAATCTCAATGGCCTATCAGATTGGTAGTCCAATCTTTTCTGGAAATTATTCCAACTGATACTTCAATCCGCCTCCCCTATTCCCTCCCCCACCCCTCCTTCAGGGGCATTTTTCTTGTCTACACAGGGATTTATGAAATTTTCCACATCATCTATACATAAATAAGTTAATTTGAAAAACTTCAAGTTCAATCCATTGGAATGTCCATCCCATTGATCACCAAAATTTTGTGAATATAATATGCATAGTTGTCTCCCACTGGAAATACCTGAAATCAGCCAATATAAACCTTGGTTGATTGAAGTAATTATCATCAGAGCAGAGCAAAAACAGAACATAATCATATTCATATCGATATTGAAAGTAACTTTTCATTTCCGTGGAAGAATGAACTACTGCTAAAGCATATGTCCATATGTCGTATTGAAGACTAAATTCAATTAATAAAAGTGTCTCCCTCTAACAACTAACAAAAGCTTTTCGATGAAATAATTCAACATGATATCAAAGTACACGAAAAATAGGCTCCAAGTCTCGTTGTGATGTTTAAAAAAGCATCGGGTACTAAGGTATTTTTCCTTAGTGAGGCGACAAGGCGTACATAAACCAAAAAAATATCAACAAATTATTAGAATGCAAAATAAGCTCATAATAAATCATAAACAATCTTCAAAATTCATAATAGAACACTTTAAGGTGTGCAAACAAATAAAAGAAAAATATATAAAGTAACCCAAAAAAAAAAAAATTTGTTACTTTAGTTGGTGGGGCTGTGGACTGTTCCTAAAGTAGGTCTATGAGAAACACAATTTTTTTTAATGTTTTGGTGGGGCAGCAGATTGTTCCAAAAGAGAGTCCATCTGAATTTTTAATTTTTTGTTGTCCATACCTAAAACATAACAAGTCTGGAGAATTAAGTGAACGCATTACAATCCTTGAAGCGGTGCTGCAAGGCGTGTGCCTCACTCAACTGATGTGTATGCCTCCCAAAAAACGACCTCAAAATCAATCAGAATTTTTTAAACAATGCTTGTTGCCACCCATTTATGAAAAAATTGTCTATAAGAGGACTTTGATATCAATCTGGCTTCAAATGAGGGGTGTATTGAAGACTAAATTCAAATAAACAAACGTATCCCTCTAATAACTTAAGATTTTAGATGAGGTAGTTGAACAATATGCTATATGTGCTCATCATTTTAAAATGCGATTAGTATTTCTAATCAAATGGAAAGTGCTGACCTAGGATTTTCTCTCTTTTTTTCCCCCCACACAGATGCAAATACAAAAGCCAAGTTACTTCAGCAATAGAATGCTCAAGAGAGGAAATAAACATGTTAAATTGACGGAAACACAAAAACTAGTGAAGCAATATTGACCTTATCGAAAGCAAACAATCTGTTGTGCAGCCCATCATTTTCCAAAAGATCCCAGTTGCGATTAGCAAGCGAATATGAGAAACCGTTGCTTGACATTGGGAACTCAACTCTCTGGCACAAGTAAAATCATTAAATCTATGAAGGTTACATTGTTATATATATACTAGGAAAATAGAACTAACTAACCTTTGTGTGCCCAAATTCATTTCCCATGAAATTGAGGTATGCTGGGCCACCAATTGTAAAAGTAATTAATCTGATCATCTAGAAAATAAATAAATCATACTTATAATTTGTCACAGTGGCATAAATTAAAGCATAGTAAAATAGTAACTGAAAATGGAGAAAAGACAGTTAAAAGTGAGTCAAAAACCAAAAATTACATAGTGCAAAATTGTCGCTCCCAATCAATTGGGCATATGTTTTCCTACTTTTAACAAAGAGATTAAATATTAAAAGAACCCCATTTATTATTCAAAAGAAAATCTGAAAAATAAAATGTCATCTTAAAGTGTGGAAGCAGATGCTTCAATTTCAGCACAAATAATTTTGAACCAAGGGTAAGGTATATAAACTACTGTGGTATTTACATGGGCAGGGCATGGGTGGGGGTTGACAAAACATTGGAAAAAAAAGACCACAATGTTACGAGAAATAAAGAATGGTTAACATGTACCTTGTGCAATGAACAACCTCTCAACAATGACTCTTCTGTGTTAAAAGAACCAAACAGTATTTCTGCAAATGAACGGCCACCAGATATGGACTGGCAAGCAAGAAAAATAATTTATCAGACCACTTAGATAATAACTAATTAACACGACGATTTAGCAGACATTAAAGAGAAGGGTGAGGGATAGAGAAACAAACATATGATATAAGATCGTAACAAGAGATGATAGTAATGACCTGGTTGTGATTTTCAGCATACAAAAGCATCTTCTCAGTATTGTTTTTTTCGCCAATTAAGGTGTTGACGAGCTACAAAATAACAAAAAGCGTAGAAATAATCAGCGAGAACTGAACTTTGTATGAGGGAAACAGAATCTAATGTTGAATAAAACAACCTTACTCATACTCCATTCATGGCTGGGAACATTCTCAAGAAATGACAACCACATCTCTGATGAAGAGAGATTAACAAAGTAATCAAATCCCAAACCACCTTGAGAAGTTGGCTCACAAAGTCCAGGATAAAGTGTAGCCTAACCAGTAAATACAACAAGTCACCACAAGTACGCAGGACACGAAGTGTATGAGAGGACAATGACTTTCAGAAAAATAATTACCATAGGGAGGAATATATTTGGTTCTTAGGATCTGATTATAGAAAACACATGCTAAGAGGCAAACAAACTCGTGTAAGAGAATATATTACTACATTAAGAACTTTTCCTTGCAAGGAGATCTGACTTATTTTCCATCAAAGGCAACCAGATATTATACTGCTAAAGGATGACAAATAAACAAGTCATTTTCAGGGGCCAAAATAATTTTCAGCTTTTGATAAGTGAGTAAAAATAATGAACATGAAATATTTTAAACCAAATTCCAAGATAATAATGGAATTTTAAGGAAAATTTAGACACCCCATTTTGTCCCTTCCATAGTTTCAAAATAAAATTGATTTGTCCTAAAGTAATTTAGTTTGTAATGCAAAAGTTTTTTTGTTTTTTAAATATCAAAAGTGGCTCAAATGGTACTATCAGCTTGATTCTACACTTCCTCTTTTCTGTCTTTTTTAGATCATTGAGTTTCATGCTCAAACGTGAATCAATCAAAGCTTCAGTTTACCATCCTCAAGTTCCATCCTATAGCCATCAATGTCAGCTTTCTAAACATAAATTATGAGCCCTTCCCCTCAGATCTATGACGAGAGAGAACCATGCCTTTTAGCAAAACATATTAAAATTTGGATAGGTTAGGGGTCATAACTTTACGTTCACAAAGAATTTTGAGACAAATAAAGTGCATTTAAATATTTGAAAATACAGATGCCCACACACTCCCCAAAGTTCCTAACCTTTGTTAGTGGATGTAGATTGTTGAACCAACAGCTATAAATTGTTTAACAGTCATGAAGCTAGTCTTGCAGGCAAACTAATTGGTGCAGTGAACACATCATTAAATATTTTTATTACAGCTGCACTTCGATTAAAAAGGTTTCAAATTTTAAAATCAGCTAACCTCTCAGCCAAAGTGATTTACGCTCAAAATAGATTCCAATAAACAGCAAAGTGATACCTTTTTAAGAGGAAAAATGTATCCCATGTATTATGACATACTTAACCAAATCCATAAAACTATCCAAAAACAAAGAATATTAAAATACTCCTTTTAACCTTTTTAGCAGAGAAAAGATTATGTCAATCTAAAAAAAAATGGTTATCATAGTCAACAGGGTAAGAAATGAAATTTCTTACATCTTCAGCAATTGTGACAATATTAGGATGAAGAGCATGCAATATCTCATTTGCCAAAATGAGGTACAGCAAAGCATCTCTGTCAACATACTGATTACAGTACCTGCAAAAGAAAGTCAGTATTCGCAGCCCAAGAAAACTCTATAAAATCAATGAAGGTGAGGTAAGACAATTTTATTGCTAGGTACAATCCCAATATGGTCAGGCACAATATATTGTTTATTGGACTCCTAATTAGGGGCACATTTGAAAGCACAGAAATAAAGCCACATAAAAGTGAATATACCAGCCATGTCATACATACTAGTTTTAACACAAAAAGTAGCAAATGTGAAACTATGCAAGCAAGGCTTAGTCGACCTGATTGAGTTAAAATCATTTATGATACAGAGAGAAATATATTATCTAGGATCAATTATTTGCCATGACACGGTACAATGCAAGAGCTATTACATCTCAACATGTAACAGAAAGGTCTCAGAAGCCTTACTCCTCCATGTCACCAGTAAAAGAAGCAAACCCATTGTGTGTATACATCATTGATGAGAGAGAGTGGAAATGGAAACCATCAATCTGGTACTCCACTACCCACCTGTGAAACATCATCAATTAAGAAACATAGAGCACGTCAAATTCCAAACACAAAATCAGACAATAAATGAGCCTATAACAAATGAAAAATTGGAACGAGGCCATATATGAGACTTCAAGAAATTAAAAGGAAACATCAGTGTGCTACAGAGTTACCAATTTAGATTTGAAAGAAGAAAGTGCAGCACGTCGTGATCTCCGTATTTAAACATTCTTGTGCCCCAAAATTTGTGATGACCTCTTTTACCTATGGAAACAATAAGTTACATACTTCACTGAAAGACAAGTTAGAAGAAACCGAGAATCTTTTTCAGGCAGCCAATCAGTTGTGTTCTTTCGGTAGTGTCTACTTTTATCCAAATATGCCAAGAGAAGATCCATACTTAAGTAAAAGATGCAGTTTTCTTAAAAAAGATGGGAAGTCAATCACCCTGTCTATTGAAGTAGTAATAATGGTGATGAAAATAAACTCATCAGAACTTCCAGGCACCACTCGACATTTTATGCAGTGGTACAAGATCTCTCTTTAGGACAAACAAAAAGCACTTATATAAGATATAAAAACCAAACTGGTAATAAGTGGAAGAAACACAATGCAAGGGACAGGAAGAAAGAAGCATGCAACATTTGGCAAAACTTAAAAAAGAAGTTTCTGTCAATGAATAGCTTGAACTCTTTCTTTTTCTACTATATTTGGGGATGACCAATAATACTATCCAAACATGGCACTAATCAGATAACATGCACACACACAAATGCATTCATAGATACATGAGTAGGTACAAACATATATAATTCAAAGATATTACATACAACTTGTTAATGTCGTGCTAAAAATGCATGGAACTTATCATAAAACAAAACTTGAATCTCACCTTAGAAACATGGCACTAATACACAAGTCCAATCTTGGATGAGAGTAATTCAACTAAAGAAATGCACAGAGTGGTACAACAAAATTTATGTGGTTTGTTTCATTTATTCTTCTCCAATTAGCTCTATATCAACCAACATGAGAGCATAGTAAGAACAAACTCTACACAAAGTTTACCTGTATGAAAGTAGCAATCATTTGATCCATCAAAAAGTGATAATCCAACCATTTCGTCGGCTGCAGCATATGAATGGACAATATCTAAGAAGACCAGTAGCCCAAGCCCTACACAAAATAGAAAGAGTAATAAGAAAGCTTTTTTAATATAAGATGGAGACGAACAAACTCTAGGAATAAGGGGGGTTTTACACTGAATGCAACTTACAAATCCTTGTTCAAACCTCGACAGAATATACAAAGCTTAAAGCCAGTAATAAAACATGAGTAGTTATTTATCCAACATAGCATTGATGAAAAAATTGGAAAGCATGTTGATTACTACGGTAATGGACTCATTTTAAAATGATGGAATTTATTGTGGTAAAGGAGATGTAATGTAATAGAATAATCTACAAGTTGGAATCTTAACCGCAATAGAAACTCGCTAAAACCTTTCAGATGAACTACATTTTTAGGTTTTATACAGGAAGGAGCAACATGAACTAACAAATTTTGGAGTCACAGCCTCCAAAAACCTCATGAGTGACTCTAACAAGAAAAACTCCATAAGAATTGCAAATTAAAAGTCGCTTGAAAAAATTAATACTAACAATAGGGCCCTTGGTTTCCATTTTCATTCTAGAGTGTACTTCTGGACCCAACCATCACTGTCAGACAAAGCAGTTTGAGTCACATTTACTAGCAATTAGCAACTATCTTGCTCAAATGGACCGGAAACCCTGCCATTATCTATAGTTCAAATTTATTTTTCAATTTTTCTTGTCAACATATTGGTCGAAAGTTTATGTCATTCTCTCAATGCGTACCAGGAGGCAGGAGGAAGGAAAATTTTCTTACATAGTTGTCGTTTTTACAGGCAAGAACCAGATAAAGCTCATCAAGTTTTAATATCATGTTTTAAAGTTCTTAAGTAATCCAATTTGATACTACAACAGTACATATACTGTGAAAAATAAATAGTAATGGCTTTACAAAAGCATGAATGTTCTGATAATTGTGACATTAACAGTTACCGTGGGCTTCATCCACCAAGCGCTTGAAGTCATCAGGTGTGCCATAACGGCTGCTAACAGCATAAAAATTTGTAACCTGCATAGAGACAAGAAATGTAAGTACACTCATGGAAGTAAGGGATAATAGCTTAACATGGGGGCATGAAGATATTAATAACTTTAGCATCCTTATAATGAAACTCTAGCTGTTCAGTTTGTGCAAAATATCGTATTGGACGCAAGGGCAACGTCTAGTGGTCAAACTGGCAATGAAGATGCAGAAACTGCTCGTTTTAAAGGTATAACCAAACAACTCTGATTAACTTAAACAATTCAGAATTACAGTATGGACAGGCAGAAAAATTTCAAACATGTCATGCAGTGAAATTATTGATAAAAGATGCGTAAAGCAGCAGCTTAAGATGATCAAAAGGCCATGTTCACAGCATTCATATATCCTACTTAGTGCATGACTGAAGGAAAAGTCACCAGAAAGCACTATAAGTTAACCCTCAATATGGCAAGCTATACAATAGCAGATTTTCAGTGTCAAAGGAGGTGAGAATTCTGACATCCTGAGACTCTGGCTGCCACAAATTAAGTTCTAGTGTGCTGAAAAATTAAGAATGAAAGAACGTGGATATGAAATGTGGGAAAGGCAGTTCCCACTGTGTGTAAACATCGAACATGTGTTCTGGTAGTGATTTAATGGTCAAATAATTGTGATTCTATTTTTACAGCTCAGGTACTATGCTGCATCAATTAGAAGATACTTGGTCCTTTTGTGTAGACAAGAATATAGGTAGAGTAGCTAACCCTTTTCCCAGCAAAAAGTACAAGTAGAAATGTATAATATTTTACCTTCACCATGAATTCAAATGATTTCACCATAATACTTATTTGAAATTTATTTAGAGCCCATTTGGTAGAGTTTATAAACAAGTTTATTTCATCAAAATGGTTTATTTGACCAAAAATGGTTTGCAAAAAAATTTGCCTTGGTAACATGAAATTTTTACTATATTTGGTCAAATAAACCATTTTAGTCAAATAAACTAATTTATAAACTCTACCAAACAGGCACTCATTAGAAGCCTTTTCTGTTGGCAAAATGCAGTCAATACCCAAATTGTCGAGCTAGTTCACATATCTAATTCCATCATACATGGTAAAAAGAAGGTAGCCCTTAAATTCCCACTCACTCTATAACCAACAGTGAAATAATCTTTGTGCTCAAGAACTCCAATCAATTGAATTGCATTGTAACCAGCTTCCTTTACGTGTGGTAGAACCTACAACCATAATGATGAAATACAGTAGTGTTTAATACCTAGTACTGAGAAAGGGAGAAAGATAAAGACAAATAACAAAAGATAGAAGATTAAGAAGAAGCTAAAGTAATCAGGGAGATACCTTCTTGGTGAAATCGCTGAAACTAGCAACTATAGGCTCTTGTCCACTAATGCCAACATGACATTCATATATGCGCAAAGATTTTGGCTTTATTGGATGCTTGTGTTTCCATTTGTAGGCTTTTTCTGGAGGTGGTTCCCAGTGAACTGCAAAAGCTTGCTTGCCATCTGCATCTGCATACTCAAAACCGGAGACAGAGAATAAAGAAGGTAACTGAACAAGGATAAAAAGAGATTAATAACCAAAGGTGTTACATCTTTTAATCACAGCAAGAATTAGGAAGCATTAAAATTAGAGTTGTGTTTCCTTCACAGTATTAAAAGCCAAAAGGTCTCCTTGAAGTTTATTTGTAAGCCTTATGGATCAAGTGGTGTTTACCAATAGAATGAACAATAAATTGACATTTCACAAACCTTAAAATGATAGTAATCATCAAACTCTAGGAGGACTAACCTAGACACACTCATCTAGACACTAAAATTCATCACTGGCAATCAGTTTTTTCACTACTTAACAAAAAGCAAATTCTATGGTGAGTTTGTGGGAGCAAAACATAATATAAAGTTCATGTAGAATCACCGCTCAGTTTAAAAATATCCAAACATCCGTGAAATTTGCATTCATTGTTAACGTCCCTTAGTCAAGCTACACCGTTCCCTTGAAAGAAAAAATAATTGCCATGGCTATGTTCACATTTGCTTTGTTAACAACCTGTGAGATGGGGCCAAACTTGACTTGTGATCTACTAACAAATCTCAAATCAGGCTTAATTAATTCACCATTGACAGGAACAACTTCATTCCTTTGATATATTTGTCAAACCTGCTGGGATATTAAACTAATCCCCAAGTCAAGCTTTATAGTAAAGCCTCAACTTTTCTAATCCGGATCAAATAGTAGAATTGTCAAACAATACAAGCAAATAGTATAAAATTTCTTGCTAGATGAAGCTTTACTGACCTGGAACAACGTAAGTAGCCCAAGCAGGAACTCGCTCCAAAGGCCCGGTTGGAGTGTTGAAGTACACCCTGTATTTGCTTAAATGAGGTATGCCAGGAGTGTACTTCTTTAGCCATGCTTTCCGTCCTTTACGAGTCTCCAACCAATAGGCAATAGGAGGTTTCTTAGCACGAAATTTCTCTCTCCAGACGGGATCATCCACAATATTGAAAACATCGTATTCTTTTCCATTATCAATCACATCACAAGGTGGTAAGTTGCTTGGTGGATCATCTTTATGCTGCTCTTTCCAGGCCTTGTATCTTGTCTCTGGATCTGGTATTTCTTCAAGTTCGTCTTCCGTTTGAGGCCCGTTAGGCCCAAAAATCTGCTCATACAACTTAGATGCAACTTCGTAGCGTGATTTTATAAAGCGGTCTTCACCAGGTTCCCAGTAATCATCATTTGCTTTTTTAAAAATTTCTTCAATTGTAACACCACTGTCACCTTTATCATAATCATCAACATAATTGTATTGTTGAAAGTACAATTTATCGGGTTCTTCTCCCTCCCGTAATTTATCTTCAAGAATAATAAACCAGTACCCATAATCATCATGGCCAAAATGACCCTCTCTGGCACTATTTTCGGTAGGTGACCACTCATTAAAATCGCCAACTAGAGCACAGTAGCGAGCACCTGATTCAAAGAGTTCAGTGCACATTTTTGAACAGAAATGAGAAAGAGAGAGATACCTTACTTGAGTTACTTTGGTACAGTTTGTATACATCATGCACAATGCAAAAACCTGAGTTCTAAACTAACTATGCTATACACTCTGTCACTGGTATTTAAAGATTATTGTATCAATAAAAGCACAAAACCATTTAAGTTATATGTAGATTTTTCTTATAGTAGCTACGGACGATTTCAAGTCGTCGTAATAATACTATCTAACTGCAGCAAGAATTATATCCCTTCATTTAAATTGATGCACCCTTTCATCTTGTATGCCTCGTTTGTCAAACAATTCTCACTTTTTCATTAAAAGTGAAAGTCTTTATAAAAGGCCATGGCCCTTGAATGAATGGACACATCCAAAATGTTATTTGTATAGCATTTTTTGAGATGAAAATTTTGTTTTCTTCTCTCTCTCTTGTACATTCAAAACTACTCTCCTTGAAATTATTTTGCTTCCATTTGCAAAAACTTTGGTGTTTCCTATGTGATTTAGGTGTTGCTTTCATGGAAACATAAATCTGTCCTATCCTAAAAGACAGTTGCTCGAGACTTAAAGCACTAGAGGAATCGTGAATTTGTTGGGCCGAATAACTGTAAGTTTCATTAAATTATGTTTATTAATTAAAATTCTTGTGCATTTCATCGGCACGTTTTGTTTTTTTAGGCTACATACGACGTAGAAATTCTCGTATTGCATGAGGTCAAACCTGGTGCCCAGTCCATGAAATCCACACGGTGTTGGACATTGCGATGCATACCCAATATCTCAAACCTAGGGAGCAGACACAAAAATGTCAGCAAAAACACAAACTAGCCTAAATAACAAAGTACCCGCAAGTTGGACTATTTCACAAATAACTGGAATGCTGTTCCCATGTACATTAAGTTTCGCATCACAAAATGAAACTGACAGGTGCTCACTGATCTTGATTATAATCGAAAAAGATTTTCGTACAGAGAGAAAAAATATACAACTAAATATGTAAAAATAATCTAACCCGGATGCAAGCTCCATGAGATTGAGGTAGCGATTGAAAATTTCGTCCTTCAAGTCCTTCAATGCTTTATGCCTGAGATAACACACAACATAAAGCAAGTGATAGTGCAAAACCAACCTCCAAAAAATCTTTGCACAAATTTATGGTATTCCACTACATCAAGAGGAAAAGAGCTGAAAACAATCAGCTAAAACCAATCAAGAACAAGACTTCGAAAAAAGATAAGTATATTTTGACATAATTTTACTCACTGAACACTGGAAATTTGTTTGATCACCTTTCGCGTAAGAACTGAGCGAAAACTTTATGAGTAATGCCGTGTTTGGCGAGGAACCCAACTGGGTCGACGCCTTCTTTTTCGGCAGCGGGCTGTCGAGTTTTCCGGTTTTGTTGAGGTTTTGATTGAGATTGGTCAGCGGCTGAGCATTTGCATCTATTTCTTCTGTTCTTTTTACTGGGCGGAAGGGAGACGGGGCCATGGTAGTGGCGTGTTCTGTAACTTTCTTGAAAGGGGAAATTCTGAGCAGAGCTTGTTGGAAGAGACGAAATTCGCGTCGAGTGTGAGAGGGAAATCATTGAAGCTGCAGGGTGCGGTTCTTTTGGTTCTTGATAAGAAACTGCAGGGAATCCCAAAAAAAAAATAAAATAAATAATAAAAATTCCTATACAAGTTTTAATTAATAGCTTAGCTCTATTTGTAAACAATTAAAAACCTCCCAAAAATTTTAATTAAAGTTAATATTTAATAACCACATAATAATTTTTAAAAATTTTCCAATACATTTCTAATTACCAGCTTAATAGGAAATAACTGGATTACTAGAGAATATGTCCAAAATTTTCCCTGTTACCTTTTTTTTTTCTTTTTCATTATCTCCGGCAGTGAACAGAGGCTTGGGGACAAATTTTAGAAAATTATATAATACAATATATTTTTCAACAAGACTAAACTACATAAAACTAAAAATTTATCGAAATAAGCTTGTCTTTTTCGTAATTAGAAGAAAACGGCCATGTCCCGAGGTTAAACTAAGTGTGGTGATTGCCCCGAGAGCCTTGCATGAGTCAAAAATTGCATTATTTAGCTTGAGATATCGGATAGTCATTTTTTTGAACTAGGCGAAGATGAATTTCATGCCTTTAGAATATCCTAACTATCAAAATCTATTGTCAGTGGTAGATATAAGATTTTAGTCAAACGAGGGCATTATGTAATTCTCAAAAGGTTGAAAATTACTTCTCAAAAACCACTTGAACTGTAATTTTTTCACTGACTTCACCAACTCGAATATAGGTAGTTCAGTTTGTGCGTTAAAATCAACTTGTTGAATTTTCATTGGAAAATACATTTTGGTTATCAAAATAAGAAAATACTATTCTTTTGGAATTATTTTGAACTTTCATTTTCAAAATTCATTTTTGACACGAATATTCGGTCAAATATTAGACTTCAAAAAAAAAAAAAAAAACAAAATGGTACCATACCGATCAAACAAAAAATACGATGATTTTATATTTTCAATTTAATACAAAAATCAAGAATTTGGTTAAAAAACTAATCGATATCCGAAATTTGAAAGGTTTAAGTAAAAATAGATACTTTTATCTTATGAATTATCTTGATGAATATAATAATCTCTTGTTTAAAAATATTTGCAAGACAAAGTATGGAATAACTTTTAAATGATGCAACCAAAATTGAAAATTTTCACTTTTACTTATGATTTACAAATACGGATAATACATAAAATAAATCTTCGCTTTTGCAAATGAATTTCGATTTTAATTTAATTTAATTTTTAAATTGAAAGAGGCATAGGAATAGACCTCTTTGGGCCTAAAAAATTAGAATTGAGAGAGAGGCCAAGACCCTCTCATCCCGAATATATCCGCCCCTTACTCTAATAGATTCAAAGCACCTTTAAACAATTCCTACTCTTTTTTTAATCGATTTTGGATGATTAGAGCATCTGAAGAAGTTGAAAAAATCAAGATTGTTAATTTTTAAAATGCGTTTATGAGAGGTTTGAAAACCATAACCACGATATATGTAATTTGGAAATTATAAAAATCTGATTTTCAATTCAAAATTTCTTCTAATTTGATCCTCTCAAACGATTATCTTTAAACTCCCTAAACTTAATGTTTGTAAAAATAAAACAAATCCACACATTTAAAAAAAAAAACATATGCAATAACATAAATTTAATTTTATATTTTCAATGATAGGTCGATATATAACATTTTTAAAATTATTTTTTAAAAAATGATTAATAATAAACTTAGAAGTAGTATGGAATTTTAAATAATCTCCGTTAAAAATGAATTTTAATTTGACCACTCATTCATAAAAGTCCAAAACCCAGACTTTTAAAAACCCTCATGCTATTTTTTAAAACTCCCAAGATACCCTTAAACAATTCATACTCTTGTGCTAAAGGAGTCATGTTATTCTACGTTAGTGTATGTTTAATAAAATTACTAATTTTTTATGAGATTTTAAAAAAAAAATTAGTAAAATATATAATTGAAAAGTTTATAAAAATTTTGAATCTACTACAAAATATATGGTTAAAAATAAATTTAGAGAAAAAAATATTTTAAAAAAATTAGACCAAACATGACTTTCTTATTTGTAGTAGCCACGAAAAATACTAAATAAATATGAATGGGCAATGCGTTTAGAACTTGTTTTTCTCAATCAATACAAGAAAAGTTTCTCAAACTCAAGTGTTGACGACTCAATAACACGCGCTCAGCTGAATATGCAATCACACGACTACTAAATTTCTCGAGAGGACTCCAATTTCGATCATGAGTATATTTTTGAGTTTAAGTTGAAATATATAATAACAATAATAATAATGTGTATTCCCAACTCACCCATGTATGCTCAATATCCGTTTGTGATATATCAACCATTTGTTATAATTTAAACATGAGAGTTAACACGGATACTAGACCAAGTGAAAAAATTTAGTAGCTACGAGTATCTTAAATGCAATAATGTAGATTGTTGTATATGAGACAAAATAAATAGAGACATAATAATGGATGTGTGGATTAGAAAAAGTGTAGTCTACATGTACAAAAGATACTTGTATATAAATTAAAAAAAATTAATTAAAAAATTATTAACACACATTTCAATGAAAATAAAATTTAAAAATTTAAAATAAAAAAGGCTTAACACACATTTCGATAAACATTAAAATAAATAGAAGATGTCTAACACACCATCCAAATATAGACGTTATGCTAAACATCCTCTACTTTTTTCTTTGCCATGTAAATAATTTAAAGTAACGTAACACACTTTTTTTTGGTTACAGATTATAAACCAGTTTATAAACCAATTTTTGGATTTGACTAATATTAGTTTATTTGAGTTGAAATTGTTGACTTTTCGATAAAAGTGGGTTGAAAAGTCAAATATTTAAAAAAACCCATTTTGGTTTTTAAGCTTTGTCACTTAAGTACAACTACATTAAAATGTTTGAAATATCGATTATCTTGTTCCTTCCATTCACTTTAACTACATTACAACAATGTCTTCCTATATCATGTAGCACTCAACCGGGTATTTAAAACTAAGAAAGACACCATTCTCTTGTAATTTAGACCAATTCTTTTAATACCCGCAACATCTTTGTTCAGAAAAAGACAAAAAATATAAGTCAAAACTTTCCACCATATGAAAAATTATTACAATCATATAAAATTTTATTCACTCCAAAAAAAAATAATATATAAACTTCACCACACCCACCAATTTCTACTACTTTTACAACCCACAAAGAAAACAAGAAAAACTATAATGTTAAGTTATAATTTTTCTCTCAAAAATGCCATCAAGTCACATACATAGAAGAGAAAAAAAAACACGTCAATTCATAATTAATATATGACCTATATTTTTTTCAAATTTTGACTGCCAAAATGTCCAATATTTAGAAACTTGTTTAATTATAGTCACCAAATATAATATAATATAATATCACATTTTTCATTTTCAACAATTGATGCATCTTTTGATTTTGACAAAATTTGAGAAGATATCCCAACAAATTCTTCCTTTGAAGATTTAACAATTACTGTCATGAAAAATCATTGACAAAAGAAATAAAATTCACCACACCACTAATGGATGGAATGGATGGAAGTGACAAAGAAAATACAGATAATTGAACACAATTTCCAAGTTTATTGTTCTAAAGAAAATTCAAGTGTTAACTTTGGAGTACATAAGAGTACATGAAAAAACATCTCCAATAATGAATTTATTACCTTACATCTATTTTTTTTTTTTTTTTTTTTTTTGAATGTCTAAGCAGATATATGTGACCACCCCATCCAGCCCTCGGTGATGGGTGGAGGAGGACAAAAGCTGCACCCTTTATACTCCCGCCGAGGGAGCCTTCCTCCATGGATATTACATATAATAAACGAATATTACATGTATTGTCCATCTATAGGTTTTCATTCTATTGCCATAGAAGGCTATTTTTTCATTCTATAGAAGACTATCTCTCTTCTATTTTTTCATTCTATTTCTATCTCTCTTCTATTTTTTCATTCTTTTTCCTCCTTTCCACACTTTCTCCCTCTTCATCTCTTTTCTATCTCTTGTCACAGTAGATTTTTTAGAAAGTGTAATGCTCTAACTCATAAAAATCATTTGTTTATGCTCTAACTCATAAAAATACAAAATATTAAGTGTACAACAGGGTTGAGAAAAACCTAAGTTTTGGATAGGGGAAAATGGTATGCACAAATATTTAGTTGAATAAACGCATAAGGAAGAATTGTACATGTGAATATAAACTGAATTCATTTTTTCTTCGGATACTCCCTGGGTCCAAATATGGTCGATCCAATTCTCACGTTGGTACTGCCAACTTCAATCTGCAATTATCAAACAGATGTAGTCATTCCTTCAAATATAGTTATGGCACAAGGAACAGAACTAGTTATTTAAGACTATTTTATTTAATAAAATCAAGAAAAAGGTAGAAACTAGAACCCGAAGAATAATCCATTGGAAATATAACATTGTGTTCTTGTTAATTATGTCAACAAAGTAAATTTGAAAACCAGATCCCGGGCTCACAGCTTGCTCAAAGTCGCCAGACATGCCCATTGATAACTCACATTGGGATTCTGCCATTCCTAGCACCTCGCATACCTTGGCTCTACAGTCTAATAGAGTCTGTCGCAATGGAATGCAAAAATCATGAATCAGAAACTCGAATAAGCAGCAAGCAACATAGCAGAAAAGAGATACTAAAATACAAAACTCTTCAACACAGATTCGACTCATTGAGTACACAAATTAATTGCATTCAGATTGCGTATTATAGTAACAAATATATCCCCTTTCCTTCTAGAGGGAGAAGAAGAGTTCTAAAGGAGGAAAGATAGAATTGTGTATAAAGGGCAACCTTGTTTCAACTATAAGAAAAATAACTACTATTTCTTTGCAAAATTTAAGAAACTGATTGAGTCTTCTGCAAATGCTCATCGAGATAACATCAATATCCAACCAATTTCCAGATTAAACTAGGAATATCACCTTGAAGTTCTCAGGAGTTGATGTGTAGTCGGGCATCCCTATTGTCATTAAGCCAGAGAACTCCAGATTTGGGCAACCTAGCTTGACATGCTTTACAAGATCTACACAATCTGATGGATTTATACCAGATTTTGCTGCAAACAATAAATCAATTTAGCTCCAAAGTTGGTCTCTATATTGGGTGAATACAGAAAGCAACATTTGTTTATGAACAGAGTAGAAGACAACAAGCACTATCTTCTGGAGGCTCGATGGCCAAGGTAACCAAACATGAATCTTGTAAAAAGACTTATAAGTGTCTAGAAACTAATAAAGATTTGATCGGTGTCTCTAATTTGTCAAATTATATCAGATACACGCAAGTGTACATGTACTCAGGAATGAAAGGCACAGTCAGAATCTAATAAACTTGGGAATGATATGCAATAACTACAGCCGCTAGTCATCATATTGAATAACTACATTTTTACCTCATTTCTCAAGTCAACAAAACTCTCCCACATAGTCATGCAATTGAACAAAAAATATTCATAATTTTACTACTCACATGCTTCTCCACTGGTATTGACTTGAACCAAAACCTTCAAAGGCTGCCTCCCAATGTTTGAAACTGCACGGTCCAGATGATTGGCAAGCTGTGCATCAGAGACAATGTAAATACTGTCATTTTGAGTGATGAGCCCAGTTAAAGCCCAGTTGGTTTTAATTCAGTGTGTTAATCTTGCAATCAAGCTCATAATAGTAATAGAGAGTGACCCCTAAAAGGCCACAGCATGAGAACATAAAATGTATCTTGAAAAATCTCCAAATATCGTCGGAAAACAACAATGAACTTATTAATGTAAATTACAATATCCACAGGCCCAAACCTCTAATACTTCTATGCAAGCTTACGTGACTCAGGGTATAAAATATGAATAGGATTGTCTGAATTATTTTCATCTGGTTAGCAGATTACCAAGCATTTTGTTACAAGAACTCAAATGGGTAATTCAAAAGGCCACTAGCATAAATCTGAAGCCACCAATTTTTAACATTTTTACCATGAAAAGAAACAATAAGGGCGTGATTGATACGTACTATTACACAATATTGAAAATTATGTCCATCATGAAAAAGAAGATTAATAAGGGTTTATTTGACTATTTTTGATCAAAAACGTACTATTACACTATTGAATATTTTGGCCAAATGTCCATTTATAATCTATTAATAGTTAATACTGTCCATACAATCCACTCAACCAAACAAGCTATAAGAATGCAATATTACCTTCTCATTATCTATGCCCTCAACCATATCTAAATTTGGGACAGCAGCTGCACACGATTGAGAACAAGAACATTTAACATAACTCTTTCTATATTCCTTTTGTTGAGTAAAATTGAGAAGCATTATCGTGGAAATTATATCATACTCAATATCGTTTTCACTTTATTGCTCTGCAAATGTCCGATAAAATGCCAAGCAATGTCCTCCGGGAGCTGCAATTTTTCAACAAATACCTAACGTAAACAAAAAATAGTAAAATTTCAATCAAGTTTTTAGAATTAGTGTGAACCTGAGGGGCTTTTTCAACAATTTCTTGGACATAATTTTCACCAAAGCACCGGTGACCAGCGTCATAGACTTGGTTGATGAGGGAGACGGGTTTGGTCTTTCCGACAGCCACCACTCTCACGTCACCGGCAGAACGGCCGGACCTCTCCGCCGCCTGCCGAACTCGGTGAAGCACCGCCCGAAGCGCCGTTACAGCTGCACCCTCAACTGCCGGAGCCGCCATTAATGTTTTCTTTTTACCTTTTGAGATTTATTTAGGTGTCGATTTTTTTTTACAAATATGGCAATGCCTCATCGTTTGTAATTCTCAATTGCCTCATCGTTTGTAATTCTCAGGAATCTTCTGGCGAAATACAAACCTTGAAAAATATGAGGTCGAAGAAATAGTTGGTTACTGGAATTGTTAAGTAATTGCAACGCCAGTCCAAAAAGTTTATGGCCATATCTAGGTATGAAGAATGTTTTAATGAAATTGTTTATGCTTCTAATTTTATTCTATTTTTAGTTATAAAAATGTTACATACAGAAATAATGTCATAGGTAATTTTTCTATTTTTTTTTTTTTTATTTTTCTCTCTCTCTCTCTCTCTCGTATCTGCTAGAAAAGTGGACGTTATTTAGTTTGTTAATTAAATAAATTAGCGATAAAATTCTAAAACATAAATTTGTGATAATATGTTTGTTAATAACAAATGTAACATATTTATTGTAACTAAAAATCCATTTAGTGGATTATAAACTAATTTATTTGATCAAAATAATTTATTTGATCAAGAATTGTCAAAAATATCATGTTGCAAAGCAAAGACAAATTATTTAGTTAAATAAACTAGTTTATAATCAATACTAAACGAACTCTAAATGTAACAAAAAGTGTAAAAATTGAAAATATTATTTTTATAATAAAAAAGTACAATAGTATTTTTAGATTTTTTTTTTTTTTATGATTATTTGTGAAACTATCCAATTTATAAAAGATCGAGTCGAGTTAATTCAAATGTTCCATTGTGGTTGATTTGCAGCTCTAAGTGGTAGAGGATGAGCATTCATTGCCAAGATATATAATTGTATGCATAAATATTGATTCTTTTGGTTCTATTTTAAAATATGAACATTATTAAAAGATTTATTACAAATACATATATATTGGTTATTCTTTTCATATTCAAACAATTTGATGACGTCGCGCAAACCTTCGATTCTCCCTATAATCCTCCTAGTAATCATGTTAGCATATTATTTACAACTAGGTCAAACTTATATGTGCACAATCCATTTGATCTCCACATAAAATAATAAAAACTCAAAATTTAAGCAAGTCTAATATATGATCAAGCCATAAGCCAAAAATATTTATGTCTATTGGACTGGTGATAAGATCTCCACCCAATTTCTTGGTCTTCCTCCTTACTACAATGGCCATGCAACTAGCATTCTCAATGCAGTACTCCACCATTATTAGTCGCCATGTCACCGACCGCTTCTTCTACATGAGAATTAGAAGCGCCGCCTCCACAATTGCAAGATCTCTCTCTTTTTTCTTTCTACTAGTGCAACCTCGATATGCATCTATCTCAAACAAATTAAGAGCTTATTTAGTGGAGCTTAAAAATCTGGTAAAAATTTGAAGTTAAAATCAGCAATTAATTTTAATTATACATTTTATGAGACCTACAATTTTTATTAACTTTTCAAACACACATTTCATCAACTTTTTATCAATATCTACTTAAAAACTTCACCAAACAAGTGCTAATTGTCATTTTAACCAAATATCATGTTAATATTTGCAGCAACATTATTGGAAAAGTGGCAAAAAAAAAAAAAAAAACACCCCAAATCACTAGAAGAACATGAAGAAGAAGAAAATTTGAACGACAGTTACTATTGGTCCGATAACTGTCAATCGACAGTAAATGTTGGGCCACAATTCTTTTTTTTTCTTTTAGACAGTTCAAAAGATAATTACTCAACCAGACATTAATCCATGAACCCAATTTTTTTTCTTTTTCTTTTTGTTTTTTTTTTCTTCCACATTTTTCTTCTTCAACTAGACATTAATCTATAACCACAACTTCTTCCAATAATTTTGAGCAATCACATTCAACGTATTTTCAAATATAAAAACAACTAGTCTAATTTAGCGCAAAATCTATTGAATTTTTGTAAATGTCGGGCCACAGTTGAAATTTTTTTCTTTTACACACGATAGTTTAATGATCAAAAAAAAAAAAAAATTGTCAATTGAACTATATTCCAATAGTTCAATTGTCTTTCGGTAAAATTGTATATACAACTATTTGCACCAAAAAAATTGACAATTTTGCAAATGTTATTAAAAATTACTATTTTTGCAAATATACTATGCATTTATCTAAATTTCTAAATTTCCCAGTTTAATACAATAAAAGATATGCTATTAATATGCATAATTAAATAAAGTGATTCCACCCTATTAATGATTGGACATAAGACATACTACTAAAAGTAAGAAATATCAAACTTTAAAAGAATCCAACTTTTGTATTAAAACTCAAGGGGGAAAAAGCCTTACATGTTTAGAAAAGAAAGCTGCTTAAAATTAAACAACATTTAAGACTCAAAATATACTTCTATGTAAATTTACTTTTATTCTATGTTTAGCCAAACGTGCTCTTAAAATATACACACACAAACAAGAAATTACACGTGCCACCGAACCCATTGTTGAAATTTGTAGAATCAAGGTTGGTTGGTCTTTGGCATCTTTATAAGGTGACTCACGGCCTATTGGCCTAACTCTCTTGTTTTAAAGTTTTAATTAGAAGTAGGTGAAAATTGATTAATTCCACACAATTCAAACTCCATAAAGTCTTACATTCTCAACTCATGTCCCTCGAGTTGATTTAAAATCCACCTTTGGGCATTAAAAATTGACTTTGCAAATTAATTGACAACATCATAAACCAAAAATTAACAGGAGGGAGAAACAAAATTGCTTAACAAGCTTCGTCAAAGTTTGAGCATGCGACCTACTCAATTGATAAATAAAAAACGACCCTAAGAGATGACGTGGTTATTGGACTTTTTTTCACCTCTATTACAAATAGCAACCTACTACGATAATAATCACTCTAAAGACATGTACTATAAAAAATTATCATGATAATTATTATACGAAACGTCATAAAATAGTATTTCAAAAATGACCGTTATTCTTGAAACTTCTTACCTTAAATTGTCGTATTGTCATTTATCCAAACTACATATCAAGAGAAAGGGAAAATGTCAAATATGATGACTAAATGATAGTATCTTCTAGTTAAAAATTGACTTTGGAAACTATATCTCATAATTTGAGCCATCTTGAAAGGCCTATTTTAATTGTCGTTTTCCCCATGAAAATTTGACCAAATAATCAGTGCAAATTTTACACTCTTTTCCACCATGTAAGAATATTCTTCTAGCTATTTTTACGTGTTGTTTGTAAGACAAAATTATTTTTCATCTGAGAGTTCATACAATAATAGGCGATACATTTTTTTTAGGGTTTAATCATTCGAAAATTTTGATTGTTTCAATATATTTTTATATATGATACTTCACTAATTTTTCTCCATTCCATCTTTAATTTTGTTTTGTTGAATTGCATAATTTAAGGTCATAGTGAGATCAATTGAACCGACATATCTTTGATCAATTTACAAGTTACTAGCGTGGTACAAATCATATTCGCTGCTTCGTGATTTTGTTGAATTAATTATTTAAAATTACTTTTTTAATTGTAAATTGAATTCATTATTTTCAACACATGTACTGTGACAGCAAGACTTTAATACAGAAATTTTACTACTTAATCTGATGTCATGTTTACATCATGTGTACAAACATATTTTGTGAGTTTTGATATACAATAAAAGAAAAACTACAAATGAATTGGCTTGTTTTTACGTTAACATCATCAAATAGACAAATAGTTAAGAGTCAATCCTCTTGCAGCTGTTTTTCTGAATGTCATACATATATATATATATATCATGCCGACATAAACAAATATTTAGCAATTATTTGAAGTCAATTATTTTCGAAATTATTATTTGTTTAAATTTATTTGTTTAAGTTTATGCACTAAAATCGTAAATGAAATTACTTATTTAAGCCGTTTTTAGTTTAAGATTTGCTTTTGAAATTATTATTTTTTTTAGAAAATTAGTTTATAAATAAAGTAACAATCTCTTTAAATTTGTTACGATGCTTTTTAAAATAATATAACTTTTAAATACTGGCTCATATGGTTGGTTGTTTATGAAATGGTCACAAAACATGAGCAAGAAAGTTCTTCGAACAATAGAAATTACAATCTTTTATTGGATACTTATTTTTTATGGTAGTTAATTTAAAACGAGAAAGTTGTATAATTATTAATCATAATATTGTGATTGTGACTTTAATTAATATTCAATAAATTACGGTGCATTTCAGAAGACGTGATTTTCCATTGGATAATAAAAATCATGAATCAACATCTGCACGTCTTCCAAAAGTATAATTAATTAATGTAATGAAGTTAATTGCCGGAGACTCACTTTTCTAGTCAATGCCTTGTGAAATAAATTACAATAAGGAAAAAAAATTATATATCTTTTGTCTTTGCCGTACTAAATTGCGTGTTGATTTTTATTAACTCTATTTTCATATGTATATTTATATAAATTAAATTACAATTATTTTTCTATTTATATATCACACGAGACAATAGAAAATTTAAGAATATGGTCTTCTTGATAATAAGATCTTTAATATGTTGCTCGAGAAGTTACAGTCGATATTAAAATTTTAACTTTATTCGAGTATCGAGTTATAGTAAAATAAATTCAGTCGCATTTATCTTTCATATTGACCTTTTTTTTTTTTTTTTTTTTCCCATCAATTTCCTGACATTTATTCTTTTTATTATATTTTTATGTGAATCGTGGCAGGTTATATAAGGTCAAAATTCCTCTTCCCCCGTCGTTTGCTTGTAACGTGGAATGCGCCGGGCAAATCGGGGAGGTGAATTTGTGAGAACGAGTCAAACTCGTTTATGACACCGAGTAGACTCTCACCGTCCATATATATCTCTCCACCCTCAACCCCGCCATGGCGCCATCTGTACACCACTTGACGCATCATCTTACCTCATTTCACCCTGTTCAACTCACTCCAATTTTTCTTCCATGTCATATGGATCATTTGCTCACAAGTCTTATGGTTAATATCACCCCATATTAAAGCCTAGTCAAACGCAGAAACTTCTAATAAGACTTCCAAGACCTAAAAATACACACACGCACACACACTGAAGACTCTCAAAACTCCTCATTTCTATCATCGTTTGGACAGAGAAAAAGAGGGAGACCCTCCATTGAAGATCAAGTTGTGTATTTTGATCTTGCATGTAAACATGGACGGCACACGTGATCATGATCAAACTGTGATTATCAACTCTCTTGATGATCAGGTTTTTACGGTGGATCGTGGAGCGAAAAGGGTTATCAATGAAATGGATTTCTTTTCTGATAAGAATTGTTCTAAGGACGCATCATCAACATCTGGATTCAAGAAAGAAAGCAAATTTGACGGTGTTGAACAAGAACTTCATCTTAACATCAGCGTATGCTAATTATTCTTAATATAGTACGAAAACCTTCTTTTTTTCGGATTTAATCATTTGTTTTATTTTCTCAATGTTTTTTTTATAATTATAGACTGGTTCGAATCTTCTGACCAAGAACACAACCGCCGGAAACAAGTCTGCAGTAGATGATAAGGCAACGCCTGGAATTTCCAATGAAGTAAGATCGATCGTACGAACGAGTTTATTATTATTCCATGTTTTATTTTCTGTTTTCTGACTTGAAGATTGATTCTGGTGCAGTTTGTAGTTCTCAAGTCTCAGCTCGATCGTGTGTACACGGAAAATGAACACTTAAGAGCTATACTGAATCAAACAAACAGCAAATATTATTCTTTACAGATGCAAATCACATCACTCTTACAGCATCAACATAATCTAAAAGGTGAAAGCTCAGGAGATCAAAAGGTTGGTACTAATTATATGCTGATGTCAGATTCAAAGAATGTTTCTTAGCTTTCCTTTAAAGTTCGTGAATAAGGTTATTGGAGGTACACCTAGTCCCTAGACGTCCCAATTAAGTCGGCGCCTCTTTAGCACTCTCATATTCGAGGTACCAATTAAGTTCGTGAAATGGATAAAATTACCTCATTTTGATCTTTTTTTGTGATGTTTTGATAGATTAGTGATGTGGTGGCAGAAGAAGAAAAGCAGCGATTTTTGGTCCCCAGACAATATATGGATCTAGGTCAACATGCCATTCATGATGATAAAGATAGAACTTCACATTCAGATTCAGTATTATTAAAAGGTAGATATCAGAATGGTTCAAGCTCACAACAGTGTATAGAGGAGAAGTCAATGGCCATTAATGAATTACAGAAGAATTCTCAAACAAAAATAGAGAGAGAAAAGAGCCCCGCGGAAAAGAATTCTCAACAATGGATTCCCAACAAAGTTCCAAAATTTCATTCTTCCCAGGATTTGAATCAAGTTGCAGAAGCCACAATGAAGAAGGCCCGTGTCTCAGTTCGAGCACGATCAGAGGCACCTATGGTAAGTCAAAACAGGAAATATGAAGATACTATAGTGGCCTCTTATACATTTTGGTAATTAAAATAGACTATTATACCGTTTATTAGTGGTTCAACCGTAGAAAAATGAATGGAGATTAAGAGGAACAACATTGTGAAAGAAGATTTGGAGAAGAATGGTGAAAAGAGAGAGAGAATTGAGAACAAGAGAATTGAAAAAATTGAAAAAAAAAAATTGAAGAAGGTAAAGACGTAAGTAATTTTTTTGGGCCAATAGAAGATAAACTCCATACATCGTGATTAATTGTAAAATACTGGATGTCGTTATGGGGGAAAAAAAAAAGCTCAAATCTTTATTCAATAAAGTAGTTTTTTTTTTTAGATTTTGAAAAAAGTTGTGAAATGTGTGGTTGAAAAGTTGATAAAAATTGTAGATCTGATTGAAAATGAGTTTGACAAAAAAATAGTTTATGTTAAACTCTAACAAACATGCTAATTTCATTTTGTGACAACTGGAATTAAAAGATTTTGAAATTTTTATTTCTGCTGCAGAAGGATTCTAGATAGACCTTAAATATTATTGACCAAATGTGTCTTAATCTGTGTACAGATCTCTGATGGATGCCAGTGGAGAAAGTATGGGCAAAAAATGGCAAAAGGAAACCCCTTCCCTCGAGCTTATTATCGCTGTACCATGGCCGTTGGTTGTCCAGTACGCAAACAAGTATGTTTTTATTTAGGTTTAGATACACCCGTCTTCATTAAACTTTTAGCAAAATTTTATGTTGTTACTAAATTTCACTATATTACAAGATGGTGTGCTTGTTCAAAGTCTAGCACGTTTATAATTTTCATAAATAGGTGGCAACGAGGCTTGAACTTAAGATCCTTGATGTAATATGAAATCACCTCCCCAAAAAAAACATAGGTTGTGGAAGAAGAACAAGCTTATTTATTTATTTATGTACAATTATTCGAGGCTATATTTATGTAACAGGTGCAAAGGTGCGTAGGAGACCGTTCAGTACTTATAACCACTTATGAAGGCAACCACAACCATCCGCTGCCGCCTGCTGCCATGGCAATGGCCTCCACCACCTCTGCAGCCGCATCAATGTTGCTATCAGGGCCAATGCCAAGTGCGGATGGATTCATGAACCCTAACGGGCTTGCTAGAACTATTTTTCCTTACTCAGCAAATTTAGCATCAATTTCAGCTTCAGCACCATTCCCTACTGTTACATTGGATCTCACAAACACTCCCAACCTTTCACAGTTGCAAATACTACAAGGCCAATTCACCCAAGATTTCGGGCCAGGGCAACAGGCCATTGCCCATTCTCTTTACAACCATTCAAGATTTCTTCCCCGAGCCTTTGATGCCTCGTTTCCTGGTACTGCTGCCGTTGCCTCAGACCCAAATTTTACTGCAGCCCTAGCAGAAGCCTTGAGTTCCATCATTGCCAATCTTAACCCAAATATTGGCATTGACAGTAAAAACTCTCCAAAAAATAGCAGTGAAAGCAACAACGGAAATGTAAATTTTGCAGGGAAGTGAGTTACATATGAGCATACACTTTATTATTGTTTTTATTTTTATTTTTCGACCAGTACGTAAAATAAATAAATTTGTCTGCATCTTGTACAAACATTTCCTTTATGCAAGTAATGTGAATGATTAATAACTTCAATTTTGTCTAGCAAATTGGAAACTTCATTTCTTTTCTCATTAATTTCTCCTTTTTCTTATTTTTAATTTAGACAAATCTAATTTATAATATTTGTCTAGATTAACTTTTGTAATTTATTGATCCAAATTTTAACTAGATATATAGAAAAGAAAAGAAGAAAAGATATTTAAACTTTGAACTTTATTCAAATGTCAAAATTGAAAATTTTAATATGTTTTCATGATCTTAATTATATTTCATAATTTTATTTGGACAGTATTACACAAATTAGACAATATTTCTTTTAACCTAAAGCAATGCTCACACTTAAAATATCTTAAGAAACAAGATCAAAGATAGGTTGGTTAAAATATTGTGGGTAATTATATTGCTATCACGGTTTTATTTTGTTTCACTACTTATTAATTGAATTAAAAGTATTCAATTTTTGCTCATTGTCACACTTATATTCTCAATCTTTTTTTATGTTACATTCTTCTCATCAACCTTCAATTAATTAACATATCGTATCTCTTATTTTCGATCAAAAAGTCAGATAAAAAAGCGTAAATAAACTTATTTACCTTTCATATTAATAAATAAACAAAAATAAAAAAACAAAAAATAAGATGGTGACTATATTGACACTACAATTTCTTACACGTGCATCACATTTTAATTATACTTAAAGTATTCAATCTTTGTTTATTGTAGCACTTATATTCTTAACTTTTTTTCATTGAATTCTTATCTTCAACTTTCATTAATCAGCACATCTCATTTTTTAATAGTGATTTATGTCAAGATATTTTGTTTGTGTGCTTTAATGAGGACAAATTATTTTATCGCACTTTTGTATTTATTGTTTTTTTAAATATGATGGACAAATAACTCGTTTTACGCAATCCCAACGGATTTTTTGGACTAAAACTGTTATTAGACACAATGTGCTAATTAATAAAAAGTTGGAGATATGAGTGCTACAATGAACAAAGATTGAAAAAGTTAAGTACAATTAATCAAGTGCAACAAATAAAAAGTGTAATGTGAATATAGTTATTCAAAATAAAAAGTTCCACATAATATTTACCCTCAATTCAAAGTATGCTAATATAATATTTCAGCCAAAATCATCATCATGGACCATATGTACTAATTAATGAAAGATTTATGATAAGATTGCCACAACAAAGTGGAGATATAAGTACAATAGTAAGTAAAAATTGAAGACTTGTAGTGCAATTAAAAAACTGTATAACAAAAGAAAACTGACAATACAACCACCCATATTTGTTAGATTGAGGTTATAAACACTCTGGTAATTAAATTTTAAAAGATGTCATTCTAGCCACCAAACTTTTAGCATAAACAATCACCGAACTTACAAAGTAATTTAAGTTAAGTCACTCATCACATTTCCTTTAATTATAAAATTAACAATGTTATCAATGTGTCTAATAGCATTGCTTATGTGGTTAATTGTCTCGATGAGATGACACTAATAAGCTAGAAAATATTTGTTCTGCATGCAATAATGATTTTAAAACACTCAGCATGTTTGGTGAAACTTAAATTATCATTTAAGTTAATCAAATTGGTCAAACATATTTTTTATCAACACATTTTATAAAAATTCATAACTTACAAATTTCATAAAACTCACAACTTATAAATACTTAAAAATAATTCCAACACTTCCAAACATGCGCTAAGTGTCTTAACTCTTTCATTTTAACCCTCAGTTTATTCTAAGTGGATATTAATTTGACTGAATTTTTTTCCTTATGTAATTTTCATTTGTTACATAAGTCTCGTCGCCGGACAGATTATAAAAATTGTTAAATCAACTAGTGGACATGTGACAAGTGAGTAAATTGGAACAATTTTGTAAGTTCGGTGACTATTTATGCTAAAAAAAATACTTAGTAACTAAAGTGACATATTTTGAAAGTTTGATTACCAACTTAGTCTTTAACCAAATTTAAGTGTACATGTTGTTTTCATTTCCGCTCTCAAAGTCAAATTTTTTAAATAAGGATCACATTCTATGAAGACAAAAAATGGAAAAAGGTGACATTCTAATTAAACGTGTAAATCGAGCTATTGCAAGTGGACGTAATATCTTCAATGAGTGGTGATCTCCTCCCCACATTTGGGAGGATTGATGTTGCCCACTGCCATGTTGGCAGTGGGCATTAGTTGGTCAAAAAAATTTGTTAACATTAAATGAGTTTTTTTTTTGCCAATTATCTACTGCCATGTAGGCATTTGGCAACATAAATCATCTCCACTGTGGGGACGAGATCACTGCTCTTTTCAATTAATTGTAAAATTTTGCCATGAATTTTTTTAAATATTTATTCAAATAATCGTATAATATTATTGAAATATATTGTAGATTTTTAATAAAGATATTAAAAGTAAAAAAAAAAAGACGAATTTTGTTTTTTGAAACAAATTGCACAAAGTTTTATAATATTTATTAATTGCAACTCTTTTTATTTATCCGGACTCGGATATAAAAAATATGAATAATGATATTTACTGATCGCTACTTATCGGTGAGTATCATCACGCAGATTTCTTTCAATTGGATGAATTATTTACAACAATTAAGTAATGTATTTATAGACGGATTTACATTTTATGTTATCATTTATCATTATCAAGAAGAAAATAATGAAGGAAAAAAAGGTGAATTGAAGTTTCTAATATAATTCGATATGTAAATGATCAGGATTCTTGTAATTACAACCTACTAATTTGACATGAATTCTCACTCACTCAAAATTAAACATCTGAGTCTTCAACAATACTAAGTGCTTCAACCATTGTCTCCCTAAACCTTGTAAGGCTAATCCTTACATTCTGATGGTTAAGATATATCTCTCTGCCTACTTCAAAGCTGAAGGATTTGGGGTCCTTGAACACTGTATGATTTCGTCCGAAAACTTTCAAAAGTGAGCTCTCCTCTGGTTCGATCCTGTATGGCAAGTAATGCACGCCCATTGCACCGGCTGGATCGCCATAATAGGACGCTGCAGCCCATTCTAGGCCGATTAGTTCTACTTGCACCATGACTGCACCAGCAGGCAAGAATAACTCATTAGTAAGGCCGGCTCCATGAGCTCCCACGAAGACTCTGCATGAGTTTTTTATATATCCGAATTTGTTTAAGTTTGATATCACATTATTTCTTGCAACAATAATTACTCGAAAGCCTAATTCTTCCATCATGGAAGCCATTTCATCTTCGTTTAGGAACCTTCTTGTTTTCTGCGAGATAACTGTTTTCTGCGAGATAACAGCACTAAATTCGGCCTTTTGAATTCAGATACATGGGCGAACTTGAGATTATATGCTTTGTCTAAGAAACTGTTTGAAATCCTGCATTGAATGCCCTCCGGGGGTGTCGCTGGAATTCAAAGCCAAATGGCCATGAAACTTAAGCCCAATTATTGCTCCTGGAAAGCAATGAACACTTTGATTTGCAGCCGGATTAATCACCTCGTAAGCAGACAATTGAGACATAGGCTTGCTATATTTCCTTACAAATGAGGCCTTGTAATCCTCGAGAATAAACTGCACTCGCGATCTCAAATGTCTAGTCGTAATGAAAAGAGGGATGATAATTTCGTTGAATTCATGGAACACGTTTCCTACAAAGCCACTGGACGAGAAGGTTACAGCAGGGACATCGTGAATGTATTGGCAAGCCGGTAGCATTGTATAATTACCTTGTAGTATCTTTACCGGCGAGACATTTTTGAGAAGATTACGATCTTCTTGCCTTGCATAAGGCCGAACCACGGTTTCTTGAACAAGCTGATCAGAGGGGATGTGTACTGTCATTGTACCTGTTTCAATTCTAACAGGTTGATTTGTAACACAATGAACCGAGTAAGTAGTCTTATGGCATGCAAATCCAGTGGCTTGAAGCTTCTTTAGATCTTCCCCTGTTTACATGTATCAAATTAGTCACGCCACATAGTTAATTTATGAAAAAATGAATCTGGCCTACACTCGAGAGGGGCATGCTAAAATGAGGTAGTTCAATAATACTCAACTGTCACTACTCTTGAAAGAAGAAATTTAATGGAGTCGTGCTCTTGTTGAACTGTGTTATTGCTGATATCTCTACCGGTAAAAATAGTTTCATAGCATCGACTCCCTGCCATTTCAAAAGATGTGAAACAACATAAATTATGTTCACCATCATGCTGAAAAATGAACAGATGAAAGCAAGCAGAAGATGGACTTACATTGATCAAATAGAATAATATTTCCACAGAAGAAATAAACAAAGAGCAAAGGGAGGATGAATAAAAAGACTACTGGGATTGCACCAAAAACCAATCTTCTGGTCTCCTTCCCCATCTTATACAATCAGTTCGAATTTTTCGCATCTAATGCTTAATGGAAAATAAATTTGTCTTTTAACCAGAAAAGAATGAATTATAATATTATGATCGTTCTTATAATCTCAATATTTTACTAATTTTCATTTGTTGGCGGAATGACCCAAAGTAATAATGTCGATACGGTTTTCGGCTTGAGTTTAGTAGCACAACAAAAACTCAAGTATAGATGGCTTTTGTACTCCAACAGATGAATGAAGCAACTTTTATTACAGAATGGGCGTCCACGGTCCTTTTTAACGTTGGAGAGTTGGTTATGCCTTCAATGTTCAACACTTGGATTACTAGTGAATCTACTCAACTTGTTGACTATTTGTGCTATATCCGGTCTTGTGCGGTTTGTAATGTACATCAAGCGCCTATGACCTGTGAATATTCAATTGAGATACGGGCTCACCGGTATTCTTAGCTAAGTGTATACCTAGGTCAATTGGTGACTTAAGCGGTTTATCGTCATACGTAAATTTCTTAAGTATAGTCTCAACATAATGAGATTGAGATAAAGTCTATCATGTCAAAATGTTTCGTTAACATTTTCTTAGTTGGGCGAACTTATTAACATTGCATTCATCATTTCCTTTAGTGTTCGATTCTTACGTTCAGCTATCCCATTCGATTGAGGTGAATATGGTGCGATGAGTTTGATGAATGATTCCAAATTTCGCACAAAATTCCTCAAATGGTGCAACGTATTCTCCACCTCTATCACTACGAATCATTTTATTCGTTTTCCAAGTTGATTTTCAACCGGTTTTGTAGTGTTTGAACACTTCCAAAGCTTCATCTTTGCTTTTCAACAAGTATACGTAATGATACCTTGTACAATCATCTATGAGCGTGATGAAATACTTTTTACCACCTCTTGTTTGTACAAATTTTAAATCACACACATCCGTGTGAATTAATTCTAGAGGTGTTGTGGTTCGTTCAACCGAATGAAAAGGTGCCTTGGCGCTTTTGCCTCTACACATGTTTCGCATTTTCCATTATTAAAATGCATATTGAATTAAACTTAAATTCATCAACTTACGTGTTGAATTAAAGTTTCGTGGAAGTGACCCCAGTAATAAAAACAAGAACCGAAAACGGAAATGAAATTAGCCGAGGCAAGAGATTAATTGCGCTTTTGTCTTTCTGTGCTTTGTATGGCTTTGTACATTCATGCTCGTGGCCCTCTTTGACAACGGTCCTTTTTAATTGAGTCATTGCTTGGAAAAATTAGGCTTTGCCTCCTGCGTGTTAAAGTGTAAAAATTAATTGAGGAAAATAGCAACTCTTGATATTTACTCTTAAATTTTTTTTGGGCGGGACTTATTTGGCTAAGATGATTCAAGTTAAACCTATTTTTGCTCGTGGCCCTCTTTTTTTAATTGAGTCGTTGCTTGGAAAATTAGAGTGTTAAAGTAATTGAGGGAAAATAGCAACTCTTGATATTTACTCTTAAATCTTTTAGAGCTTGTTTGATAGGGATTAAAAACCTATTTTGATTTTTTTAAGCCGTCATTTTTGACTTTTCAACCAACTTTTAACATGAAAAGTCAACAATTTCAATTCAAATAAACCAATATTGGTTTATAAACTAGTTTATAATCTCTGTCAAACGGCCATTTAATTATAATTCCAGGAAATTGCAATAAAAGCTTAGCGAAGACCTCAAACTTTTTTATTAATTATATAAAAAGACATTAAAGTTTTACCCCAAAAGAACAACTAAAGGGAAGAGATGATTAAAAACAACTAAATATATGGTGAGTCATATAAGAAACATAATCTAGTCAGGCTCGGTTTTGAGTTGAGGCGAGTGGGACAACCGCCTTGAGCCCAAACTAAAGGGGCCTATTTTTATTATATTAAAAAAAAAAAAAAAAAAATTGAAGCCCAGTCCAACAGGTAGTGGCCCAAAATCAAAAGAAGCCCATTCGAAAAAATAAAATAAAATTGAAGCCCAACAGCAGCCGCCATTCATTTCGTAGTTAATTCATGATTGAAGTTAATTTATGAATTGCGAATATGATTGTGTTGTTAATATTATGATCATGTATTTGTTTTGTGAATATTATGAATTGTGATTGGAGTCAATTTATTCTGAAATTATGAATATTATGAATTTTGAATTTGTGACTGGAGTCATTTTATGTTGAATATTGTGAGTTTGGTTCTATAAGTAAATTCAAAGTTCTATTAATGTCTTCTAATTTCATCTAATGCTTAAAGTTGATTTTTCTCAATATGATTATTATATAAATTGTTGCCGTGTAGTTTTAAGTTTACAATTAATTCCATAATATTATTGTGGTCTTGAAGATTTTGAACGCCTACTGCAATTTGGGGGTCAAATTTCAGAACCGGCCTTGTATCCAATGACTATAACACCAATAAACTAAATTTTATTATTTATAAATTTAGAATCAACTACATGAATAATTATCAATCATTGTGTTCATTGATAGATAATCTATTGTGAGACATGACGAGTACATAAATACAAATAAACAATGACTTTAACTCTTTTGAATGTTTAAATATTCCGATTGAATGGTTTAGTATGATATTATAGTAAACAAAAAATATGTAGTCAAGCCATTACGTTACCTATATATGAAAAAATTTACGTGTAAAGGCATGGTAAAAGTTTCCATTCTTTTAAAAAATAAAATTTATAAATATACGATAAAACTCTCTGTCGTAGTGTGTTGGGATTTCATAGTCATAATAAAGACAAATAACACCGAATTGAGGAAGACTTACAAGATGGCTTATAATTACAAAAATAATTAATTAACTAAAGAAAATGTGTGCTGTTAGAAATTACAATCAAGATAGAAAAAGAGGCAGCTCGCTTGTTTTCGTAACACAATAGAAGAACTTTTTTTCATACTATTGACAGCAATGGAATTTCTCATTATACGGACTCTCTTATTCTTAAATTAGGTTTTATTTTTAACGAGCTGTAAACTATATAAAATTAAGTAAATACCAATTTCTTTTATAAAAATAAATTTTTATATATTTCCCCGTTTTTATTTTAATTTTGTAGTCATTTGAGGAAAAAATACTTCAATATTGCAAAGTTCATTTTACGGATTGTGTTTAGGAATTTTTAGCTTTTCATGTTGGGTTTAGTTCATTTTATAGGAGAACCAGTCAAATTTTTTGTTAAGGGTGTGTTTGGTTGGATTCCATGGAAAAGAAAAAAAATTTCATGTAAGAAGGAAAAAAAAAACCCACCAAATTGGTGAGAAAACATTTTTCAATATTTTGGTTAAACGACGTCTTTAAGTGATTCAGAACTTGGAATTCATTTTCATTTTTCACCTTCAATCAAACCAGCCAAAGTTGAAAATATTTTTCTCTCGATGTGATATTATTTTTCATAAATGTAACATTTTCATGGAAAATTGGCCATTCAATGACACTTTAAATTCTTTATAGTCAAGGCATGCTAAAGTTAGTCTTGATGGTGGATCTGGCGATTAATTGTCATCCATCATTAGAACATGACACATAGCACTCATTAGCACAAAAAACCATGAGTCTATGACCACATTTTGCAAATAATTTTTATAAGCTTTGGGGCAACAAATTAATGTGTGAGCAATATGCTTATAAATGTGGGTTCCACTATTCTCGAAGCTTATAAGAAAGTGAATTATTTGCCAAACATGCTCATAGTGTTCAAGCTAAAAGACTGTTACTTAAAGTTAACAACATTTCCAATACATTCTAAGTAGACATAGCAATGGGTCGAGTCGAGCCGGCTCGGCCCATAAAATACTGAGCTTGGCTCGCCTGGAAGGGACGAGCCGAGCTCGGCTCGCTTGGGCTCGACTCGTCTCCAAAAAGCAAGCTGGGTTCGCCCACGAGCTCGTGGGCCGGGCAGCCGAGCCGAGCCGCCCACAAGCTCGGCTCGCCCCTCATTTTTTTTTTTTTGTTTTTTTTTTTAAATTTTGAAAATGAGAGAAAAATACAATATTGGGTATATTTTATATTGAAGATTAAAGATTGAAAACCATTCTCCTAGAATAATAGTATTTATAGAAAAATTGAAATTAAAAATAAAAAAAAAAAAAAAAATGTTGTAATGCATGAGCCACGAGCCGGCTCGTGGCTCAGAATTTGGGCTCGTGGGCTCGTGTCCATGAGCCCAAACGAGCCGAGCTCGTGGGCTCAACGAGCCGGCTCGTTAAGCGAGCCCATGAGCCGGCTCGTTTTTTGGGCGAGCCGAGCTAGCTCGGTCCTTTTTTAAGCTCTCACTTAGCTTGTGCTCGCCTCTTGACGAGTCCGAGTCCCGAGTTGGGCCGAGCTTTTACGAGCCGAACCGGCGAGCCTACGAGCCGAACCGGTGAGCCCATGAGCCGACGAGCTTTTTTTGCCATCCCTAATTCTAGATATTGTAGTCTATATAAAATAAATTGAAAAGACTTGTATTTATGTAATATTGATATCTAATGAATAAACAATTAAGTCTAAAATTGGTTGTCCACGTGTTTTATCTATAATCAAATACTACTATTTACGAGTCTTTTATATATCCTAAAATAAAAATAAATAAAAATCTAATGTTTTAAAAACAAAAAACAAAATCAAATAAACTGATGAGTAAACATGTCTATAATAGAGCATTTAAATTTAAACGGGTTATAGACTATATCTATTTTTTTCTTTATCACATTATTTTGACAAATTTCCTATCAAATAATGTTGAAGACGAGAAATTAAGTAATATTTATTTTGCTTATGTGATAAATATTTTAGAGCAATTCACATTAACATTAGAAATGCTCTGACCATGTTACTATTGCTCGGCCATAATTAATCAACAAAATTATGACTTGACTTGTCATTTTTGAAGAAACTTCCCTATGAAAACAAGCCAATATTTAAATTTTTAGCTGTCAATTATAAAATCGTATCTTGGGAGAGAAGAATTGAGATGAAAGGAAGACGAAATTATAGCAAATTTTTGTTTGTAAATGATATTTTTGAAAAATGACAATTTTAAAAATATATATTTTCAAACAATTACTTAAATACTAATTATATCTTAGTCAAATTTAATTCAAAATTAAATTTATTATTTCATTAAAATCAAATTTTTCTCCACCACTCACCGCCTCGTGCCACTATTCGTCACCAACTAACCCACTATAAGTAAGTTTTTTTTTATAAATTAATTTATATTATAAAAGAACAAAAATTCAATAATTCAATAAATTTTGTGCTATATTAGTTTGATTGTTTTTATATCCGAAAATATATTAAATATATTTGATCAAAAATTGTTGGAAGAGATTAGATTAATGGATTAATGTCTAGTCGAAGTAGAAGAACGTTGAAAAGAGAAAAGCAAACGAATGAGGTTGAGCAACTGTCATTTGAAAGCCTCAAGTTGTGAACGACAATTGAACTGTCTCAAAAAGAAGAATAATAATAATGAAAAAAAATTATTGTCGACAACATTAATTTATTAATTTTTATACCCGATAGTTGAATGACAAAAAAATAAATAAATGACAGTTGAACTATATTCTGATTAGGCTTGGACATTTTATCCAGAATCGAATTTTTTGACCGTAACCGACATATTTGGTCCGGTTCCTATTACTTAAATTTTTTTTCGGTTCTTAAAAATTGAGAACCGATTCAAGATACCGGTCAAACCGGAAATACCCATTTTTAAAGTTTTACTTTTCAGATTTTTATTTACCAAATTACCCCCATCGTGCCACCCCCCATTTAGAGATACCCCAAAATCGGCATGTCCCATTACCTATGTCCCATTTAAGATGACAAAATCGGGTATCGTGGCCCATATAACCTAGATTTTGGGTAGGGTTGGCCCTGGTTCAAACAAAATTTGGCCTATATGGCCGGCCTATTAGTCTGCAATTTTTTTTTTCGCTCCTTAACACTAATAACTAATTTTGTGTATAACTCCAATACATAATCCAAATAATATCAATCTAGAATGGCTTAAGTCCAAGTCTCCAACTTGAATTTTTTTTTTTTTGAAACATTAGTCCAAGAATCCCAAGTTCCAACATAAAATTGTTTAGATTTAATTAAAATTTAGTTTAATTCAAGTTTCAATCCAAATTATGTTTGGTGTGACAAGTAAATTATTTATTTTAAATTTACTTATAAGTAAACTTTTTAATTTAAGCAAAACATGCTTATATCTCAAAGAAATAAGACTAGCATGCTTTTACTATTTATATATTTTTTTTAAAAATGTCAAGAAATAGTTTACAATTAAACCAAAAAACATTATTATTTTGAAAGAAAATTGATATTTATCTATTGACTAATACATGAGAGTCTCAATTTTATAAATTAATCTCTTTAAAAATCTTAAAATATATATTGTCTAAGTTTATCTAAGATTGTATTTGATGTAATGTATTAGATTGTACAAAAAATTTATTTAAAAATAATAATAATAATAAGATCGAGTGGGCTCAATGGACTTGGCTGCTCAAAACTGGACTAGGTCAAATCAGTCCAATTTCAAATGTGGCTATGTTCTGGCGACTCGATCCGGCCCCATTTGCCAGCTTTAGTCCCATTACTATTACCCAACGGCCAAAACTGATATTGCAAAGAAAAATGTCTCAAGTTTCAATTCTGAAATCTTAATTTTCATTTTTCAACAACAAACATCAAAATAGAGATGGAGAGAGATTAAGGAGAAGAGGTGAAGCATTTGCATATGACCAACAACATTCTAGTTGACGACACCACCACCAGTTGCCGCAGTTGGAATTCACCATTCAAAAAATTCAGATTTTTTTTTAACCATCTATTCGACATTTCCACATATATTTGTTCGTTACTTTTTATATTCTCAGATTTTCCAACCTATAAGCTAAAATAGAGGTAAATCTTCAAATTTTTTTATTTTTTTTTAAATTGAAGACTGTTTTTTGATTTTTAGATATTATGTTTGTGCGTAAATCTTAAATTACATGTCTCTACACTTGCTTCTGAGTCGACATTTAGTTTTAGTGGACGAATTCTTAATTCATTTAGGAGTTTTTTTAACTCCTAACACTGTTGATGCCTTAATTTGTATACAATTGGTTACGAGAAGAATCCAAACTTTTAAAAGTACTTACAAATGAAGTTTGTATTGATAGACAGAATTCTAAGAGAAAATTGAGACACGTGATTAATAATTTTTTCAATATTTTCATATTCTATGTTAGTGATATGATAAGTTCAATTTTGTTACACTTGTTTTAAATTTAATATTTTCATTATATTTTTAGAGTTTGGGAAAGACACAAATCAAATAATTATTGATTAAATAGTGGGTATAATGATAAGTAATTCTATTTTATAGTTCATTTATATTGTTTCCATCTTTATAGTGACACTTCATTTTTTCGTGTAGTATATACAACTTAGTGAATAATGATGCAAATGAGATGATGTAATGGTCTATGAATTATTATGGAAAGAAAATTCACCTGCATTTTTTGTTTTTTATTGCTTTTATTTTTCAAAGGTTGTTGTGTTTTATGTAATGATTAATAATATATGTGTTGTTTATCTTGTACTTTTATATTGTTGATTTTTAGTTTTTAGTTCACTTTTTGGATGTTATTTGGATGTAGTATTGTTAGAATATTGGATATTTTTATGCTATTAGATATAGTTCCGTCCTGTAGTCCCGTAGATCTATTTAATTATTATCAAAGATTATGATTACTATTTGAGAACTTTGGTGCCAACGTACTAAAGATATGGAATCCCATCTTGACATCTTGTTGACATTGAACATTAAATGTTGAATGATGTTAGATTATTTAATGGAAGAGAATGAAGATTGAAGAACATGACAATTTGATTTTATGGTGTAATAAATTAATGACATAGTATCTGATTTTTTGAGTTGTATAATTATTGTTATGTATCAATCACCTGTTACAAAATGTAGATTGAACAAATTTGTTTATTTGTACATATGGTTAACATGAATTGATTGTAGTTTTAAAAAAAAAGGTTAAAAAGTGGGTGGTTCATTTTTTTTACACAATACTCAAGCCTAAATAGATGGTTCCGGTTCTTCTACTACCTAGGGGCGGAGCCATAAATTTTATTCAGTGCTGGACGGAAATCCATTTTATTTAGAGCATGTTCGGTCTCTTTTTTTGCTAAAAAAAACTATTTTTCTAACTTGATATGTTTACTTTTTAAACTTTTTGAAAATAAAATGACTATATTGCACTTATTATTTTAGAATGGAAATGTGTTGATTAAGGACAAAATAATCATTTCAACTTCAATTATTTACTAGTTATCTTTAAATGACATCATTTGAAAAATAATGGACTTTGCAAACAATTTGAAAGGACAGGTTTATTTTCTAGTGCAGGCTGTTTTTTTTTTTTTTTTTAATGGGCTTCTTAAAGTCTAGTGCAGGCATCTGCCTGCACTGGACTTCACATGGCTCCGCCTTATTCTACTACCCGAATTGAATTATCCGATGTCCAAGTCTAAGTTTCATGGTTCAACTATCTTTCAGCAAAAGTGTATAGATGATTTTTTGCATTAAAAGTTGCCATTTTTACAAATATTATTAAAAATTACTATTTCTACAAATGATTATTTGTATTTATCTAAATTTCTAAATTCTCCCAAAAAGAATCGCAGCCGAAGTAGAAAGATTGGGCAGGACACATTTGAAATGGGAATCTTTCTTGATGAAAAGCATCACAGTTGCTGTTAATTTTGGGACAAAATTATCTTTTCTTTTCACTTGAATTAAAGCATGTTCGGTAAAAAAGTTTTTAGCATATTTTTATAAAAGTTGATAAAATGTGTGATTGAAAAGTTGATAAAAATTGTGGATCATAAAATATGTGGTTAAAATTAATTGTTGACTTTGACCATATTTTTTAACAGATTTTTAAACAAAATCACACAGGTTTCACAAATATTTTGATAAAAGATGATAAAATATATGATTGAAAAATTGATAAAAAATTGTAAATCCCATAAAACATATAATTAAAATTAATTATTGACTTTAACCTCAATTTTGTAACAACATTTTAATTAAAACCAAACAAGGACTAAAACTGTCCAACAGAACCACTTGACTATAAAAATCAAAGGTTGGAGACTTAAGAGACCGTAACATATTTCCAGACTCAAGCCACAATTTTCTCCAAACGTAAACCAAAACGAAAATACAAGGGGTTCAAAAACATGAAAAGAGAAGAAATGTAGGAAAGATAATGAGCTCAAAAGTTTTGACAATAGCAGCTTTTTGTGAGTGGTTGTTGAATCCTCCTTTTATGCGGATTCCAGCTGTGAAACCAATTAATGTCTCCAAGTATCGAATCGCATCGAATCGAACATCGCCTACAAATTTTTATTTGAAAGAAAGGAAAGCCAGGAATAAGATTGCATTGGGTGACGCAGAGAACCTTTAGTGACTGTTTGCCAATGCCATAGTTTAACTTATAATTTAAATTGGTCAAATTAATCAACATATTTTTTTATCTATATATTCATATGACTTAATTATATAACACTCATAACTTATAAGCACTTATAAAATAATTTCAACATCACCAAACATGGAATCACTACCTTTGCTTCATGCCTGCACATTCAAATCATCACCAGTATCATGATAGGCATCCAACCCCGCCCCAGTGGTGGTTTGGAGTGAGGAGGTGGTTGATGTGTTTGAGCTTTTGATATTAGAATTTATTTTATTCTGAGACTTGGATTCTTTCTTAAAAAGTCAAGTTAAGAGGAATAGTACTTGTTGTTTATTTGTTTTATTTTTAATTGATGTTAAATATTATCTGTAACACGTCATCGCAAGATGTTAACTTGTTTGATAATACCAATTTTGGAATAGATGTGATCATTTGAGTATTAATTGAATTGTTCGTTTCAATTTAACAAAATGTGATATCATATTAAGATTTGAGTTCAATCTCAAAATGTTGACATTATCAAGAAAAGTAATCCAAACTTTTATTTGTTTAATCTTTAATTGATATAGAATATTAACACTTTATGGATGGTTGTGACAACTATAAATCAATAATAGACATTTTATATTCTCATGTGAAAGATAACAATGTCAAGTTTTGTACAACAAATTAAATAAGTTGGATAGACCAATGAAAAAGGACAATTGAAATGTTCATTTGTTCTTAATATCGAGTATTGAGATTCTATTTTTAAGTGACACTGAATTTTTATTCTTATCATGTTTCGCAAGATATTAAATGTGCATTGAATTTACATTTGTACACACACACACACACACTACATCAACAACAAAATTTCGCTCCCACTTAGAGCATCTACAACAGTTATATATATTTAAAGAGCATCATTAAATTTAAAGATCAATTTTTTTTAAACATTCCAATAGTCTCTTTATTTTTACTCTTTATTTTACTTTTTTAAAAAAACATTTAATATATTTCTCTCTCCTCTCTTTTTTATCTTATATTTCCCTACCAATTTGTATATATTATTTAACTAAAACCAACATATCAAATATTGAAAATTGAAATTATTTCAATGTATTTAATAGAAAGTGAGTTTGGTTCTCCACATTGAGTTTGACTCTTTACATTTGGAGAGCCAAACCCACTCTCTAAATTAAAATGTTAAATTGAAGAATCCGTTGAATTTTAAGCGTTGACTCTTTGAATTAAAGAGTAATCTATATTTAAAGAAGTTGTTAGAAATGCTCTTAGATGTTTATTTATAAATTTAACGAATTAAAAGTTTTTGCGGGTGACTATGATAGTTGGAGGTGGCAAAGTTTAATTTAAACCATGTGCCGCCTAATTTAAACGTTAGAACTCGATCTTTAGGTTTTGCCCTATCAAATTAAATTTTCCACTCATTAGATTTGACTTTTCTTTTAAATAATTTTGTTGGGACGAATCCAAAAGTTTGCGGTGCGACATATACGGTAAAATTAAATTTATGATAAAAAATAGAGGTATGTGGTAATATCGAAGGGATCTGCCCTCCACGATATAGAGTTGTTTTATTAGGACTAAGATATTTAGTCATGTATTCTAGAGTTAGTGTATTGGATCCTATTTGTAATTATATTTGATATAGTGAATTATCTCTCCTATGTCCGTGAATTTTTTTTCTTGTTATAGAGTTTTTCATGCTAAATTAATATGTGTATTCTTGTTATTTTTGTTGTCTACTTTTTCTTTCATTTCCATTGTTAACTTAGGATTATATGGTATAATCATTATACCACTGGCTCTTCATCTTGTAGATCTAAATTGATCTTAAGTACAAGGTAGGTTCTCAAATACTTGTAGCATGCTATGAACTGTTTATCATATTAAATAATTATTTAGGTGTCACATCTAAAATGACACATTTAAAAAATAAAAAAATTAAGTTACTCTTACTAGAACTCGATATAATATATCATCAGTTACAACTTGTAACTCATTAAACACATTTTTATTTTTATTTTTATTTTATAATTATTATACGGGATAAGTTTATGTAGAAGGCACGTCTTTTCACCAAATATCCATATTTTCGGTTCGTTCTTATTTTCATATTTTTTATGTTTATTTGTATACTGTGTGTTTTAATACAATTTGTTGATTTCTTTTTAAGTAGGTTAATGTCTATTAATCGTAACCATAAAATGTATGCGAATTAATTTTTATAGTGTATGACTTAAGAATTTTCTTTTACCAATTTAAACAATTCATTTTTTATCATTACTTAATCTACACAACTGACTCACTTAGTAACGTGAGATAGACTTCACCTTGTGAGTATGGTTGTCATACCAAAACTCAAATTAAAGAAATTGAAGAATAATAGTCTTTAGATACACGCGTCCCTTTGGTTCAAAATTAAACTTGAATTCATATGGAATTGAAATTTAAACCAACATTGGACTCTTCGAACCTCCAACTCCGAATTTTATCATTACAATGTGGAACAATATGAACCATATGTTTTTGTCCCGTGTAATGTCACAACATATGTATTTGGATTATTCTATTTTTACAATGTAAAACTGTACGATTTCCAGAACTAATTTTTGATAGCTGTACTTGAAATACAACATAAATCGTTGTTTCCAATAGATTGTGTACACGCGCCGCCATGTGAAAGAGGGATAACAACAATAATAATTGCATAGTAGCGCGATGATAGCGGCAGTCAGGCCACGTGTTAACATGTCCCATCTCGACGGCTTTATTCCTACGTGCAGCCCATGGTCGGCTCAAGTTGTTAACCTTCCTCTGTCTTTTCGCCACGTGCCTCACTTACAGGGAAAAGTGAAAAAAAGATAAGTACGACAGCATGACGTCACTCAACTCACATAGGAACAGTACTAAGAAGATTCTTATGTATAAAAGACACCCAAATCACCCAAGAAAATAAAGCTATACGATCTACTCTTCTTCTACCTTCACAAACTCCTGTTTCCACCGATGGAATGGACCAGAGGTCCCATTATAGGCAGGGGCACCTCTGCCACCGTCTCCGTCGCCACCTCTTCCTCCGGCGAGCTTTTCGCTGTGAAGTCTACTGACCTCTCTTCTTCCAGCTTATTGCAGAAAGAGCAGTTTATAATTTCACATCTCAACTCTCCCTATGTAATTAAGTGTTTAGGTTCTGATATTACTTGCGAGGAAAATAAGCCTGTTTACAATCTTTTCTTGGAGTATTTTCCTGGCGGGGCGTTATCCGATCAAATCAGAAAGCAGGGAGGTTCATTAGATGAGTCAATCATTCAAGTTTACGCACATCAAATGGTACGAGGATTTAATTATCTTCACCTGAATGGAGTGGTGCATGGCGACATCAAGGGTCAGAATATTTTGATCGGAGAAGACGGTCTCAAAATCGCAGATTTTGGGTGTTCTAAATTGATACAGGAAGATGATGATTCCTTTGCCGGCAAATCCAGGTTTTCGGGTACACCGGCGTACATGGCACCGGAGGTTTCCCGCGGTGAAGAACAAGGATTACCGGCTGATATTTGGGCTCTGGGATGCACAGTTATCGAAATGGCAACCGGATGCTCCCCGTGGCCGGAGATTCGTGATCCGGTATCAGCTCTGTACAAAATTGGCTATTCCGGTGATGTACCGGAATTTCCAAGTTGGTTGTCTAAAAAGGCTAAGGAATTCTTGAGCAAGTGCTTAATAAGAGACGCAAAACTCCGGTGGACAGCCGAAGAACTTCTGGAACACTCGTTTTTCCATGGTTTGGAGGATAATTGTGGAGAAGCAAGAGAATTCACAAGGATGTCTCCTACTAGTGTATTGGATCAAGGCTTTTGGGATTCAATGGAGGCAGTACCGGAATATTCTTCCCCCAATCCGACCCACGTGGCTTCCTCTTCTGATTCTCCGGCAGATAGGATCAGCCGTTTGATTAGTGATTCTTTGTCAATAAATTCAAATATAGCAAATTGGACAGAGGAAGAAGACTGGATTACAGTCAGGGGAATTGACATTGAAGAAAATTTTGAAGTTCCTGAAAACAGCTGCAATTTCATTCAAGATTTTGGAGCCTTGAATTCTAATGCAGAATCTTTTATATTTATGAATGTCAATGAAGAGGAGCTTCAAATCTCAATTGCCGTTGAGGATTCATTATTCGATTGTTTTTCTTATGATATTAGCTTTTTTGATAGTCTTGGCCATGAGAGCATTAAAGATTTGTATGTATCAAGAATTCTTGATTTTTATGCAGTAATTATTTATGGAAACTTTTTTGCCATTCAATTTTTTTAAGACTTGTTTGATATAAATTATAAATAAGTTTTTTAATCAAAAATAGTTTATTTGATCAAGAATATTAATCAACAATGTCACATGAAACTAAATTTTTTAGTCAAATAAACCATTTTTGATCAAATAAATCATTTTAGTCAAATAAACCAGTTTATAAACTACATTAAATGGACACTTACAAAGTGACCCAATTTTTTAACCGAATAGTCTAAAGTACCAATAAATATGAGAGGAATTTATTTCTACCCCTTGTCTAAAACCTTAGGTCAATCTGGATTCAAGAATAGTGGGTGTGAAATTTTGAAATCAATGACATAGAAATTTGAATTCAAAATCTTTGTTTAATTTAACGAATTTATTATGTATATTTTTGGTAAATATTTTTTAGAATATACGTTGTGGATCTTACAAAATATATAGAAAAGAAGTAGATAAAAATTATGAGTTCTACAAAATGTGTGAATAAGAATAATATTTGACATGTTTATATGTACTTATAAATACTAACAAACATATTCTATATATTGAAGTTACTCATCCAAAAGCTTGAATTATTAGACAACAAAAATATTTATCTATGAGCGTGTTCTGTGGCCATTTTTTCCAAAAAAAACTCATTTTTTCGCCTATAATTTTTGACAATTCAACACTTTTATACTACAAAAAAGTTTGAAAAGTTAATAAAGTACCCAAAAAAAATCATTTTTTCCTAAAAAATCTACACCGAACATGTTGTAATGAATAATTTCATTTCGTGTGTTAATTAATATTATTCACTACAAATTCCTGTTTTTCCTTCTCCATGGATTAGTTGCCCCAAGGGTGGTTGACTCTATGGCGAAGTCAACTTAATATATGTTTAGACTTTTAGTGTGAACATAATGGAGTTGACTATTTCGCAAAGTCGAGTTATATCATATTTTTATACTTTTGGCGTGATCCAAACGACTTTATGAGATGAGTTCGAAGGGTCAATTATTTAAATATCCTTTAGCAATTGTTAATAGAAAAGTTGAGCAACTTGAAACCTAAGTCAGCCAACAAATTAAGTATTATTGCAAAAGTCTTGATTTTGTCGCAGCCCATTTTGATTTTGTCCTTAGAATTTAGCGACTTTACTTTAGGCTTAACCAATTTTATAGGTGAAGAGGCAAGAACAAGGAATTTCTAGAATGTTGGTTGAGTGTGTTTATTTATTACTATATTGTAGTGTGGTACACGAGAGCACCACTTTGTTCTTAGATTTTAGCTTAATCTAATCTAAAACCTAGTTAACTCACCCTTCTTAAAAGTACCTTTGATATTATCGGTGGCCATTTCAACCATAAATTCTATTGTGCACACCATAAATTTGCAAGCATAATTATTATTTTTTGCCAAAATTGTATGAAAAATTCAAGAACGGACGGTTCACTAATTGTAAATTGGTCTATTCAAGTAAAATTTTTATGTTCTTAATTTTTAGAATTCTTTACCACTTATTTGATCTCAATTCGACCATTTGACTGAGTTTTTATCCTTTTCTAGTCAATGCTTGAACTAAATTTTAGAACATTGATTCGGTAACGTTGGGTCCTAAAATTTTCCCATATGTTAATATTTCCAAACCAGTTGGTTATTTTTCGATTATGTTTTTTTTTTTATCGAATATATATATATATATATATATATATATATATATATATATATATATATTAGATTATGTTTAAACCCAAATAATCTTGTGAATAGAATTAATGCCTGACCAATTGTTGTCGACAATGCACCTTCAATCACTAGCTTCCTACACATACAAATCCTCAACAGTATCAGTACTGCACCATGATAGCCCCCCAAACCCACCCCCACGGCCCCACCCTGGTGGGGGTGGAGTAGAGTGGAGGTTGTTTGAGCTTTTAATTTTAAATGTTAGAACTACTTTATCTTTATGGATGGTTATCGTAACCATAATCGATATAATATAATATTGTACAAGATAAAGATGTCAAATTTGGTAAGACACATTAAAGATTAGATAAAAATAGTATAGCCAAAAAAGATAATCGGTCGACAAAATAATTTTGCTCCTTCTTAAATATTTTCTTTAAATTTAGTCAACTATTCTTAAAATCGAGAATTAATTTATTTTTGGGTTGGTAATGATCATTTGAGGTGCCGAAGTGCACCTAATACTTTCTATTTAAAGCAATTTGGGTGGCAATGACCATGTTACGCCTATTTATTTGCTAGTGCCTCAAGTGCCTTTGCTTAAACGTTGGGACTCCATCCTTGTGTGTTTTCAAATTAATTTTTCTACTCATTAGATTTTACTTCCCTTTTAAATCACGATTAACTTTGGTAAACCCTAGTGAGCATTATGATTGATTGAAAATAAGAGTATGATTTTCACTTAGTTTTAAATTAAACAAAAATATAATACACAATGTATATATAAACTACGTGTATAACATACATCCTGATTTATAGTTTGTTTGACTAAGCTTATATTATAATTTAAGTAGGTCAAACATATTTTTTATCCACATATTTCGTAGGACCCACAACATATATACTACTTACTTATTACCCATATATTCAAATGATCTATAACTAATAAACACTTAAAAATAATTTCAACAACTATCAAACGTGCAATTAATTTGCGTTTCATTGCCCAAGTAGCAATAAGAATTTATTTAATGAAGATTGATTGATTTAAACAAAAGGTGTATGATAAGTGCGTTTTATGCACTTATTTTGGCCTTTTAATTAATCATTTATGTCATCAAATAGTTGCTTTTCTACTTAATCTAGTTTATTATTGTTTTATTTCGATTTTGGACTTGTTGGTGAACAATTGGAGAAGTTTGGGCAAAAGAGCAATGATTTAGAAGATATCTCATAAGTTCAAGGACTCAATTGCACTCAATCCAAAGTTGAGGACTAAACCGGAGATGATGCAAAGTTGAGGACTAAAGCGGAGATGATGTAAAGTTGAAGGACCAAATTTGATGTTATGAAAAGATGGAGGAGGTGAAATTACCAAAACCTAAACTTGAAGGACCAAGTCGCAATAACGTGAAGGACCAAGTCGGGCACTCGCCAGATTAATCTTGGCGAGCGCCCAGCACCAACCGCAAGCAACAGGACCAAATCACCAACCTGGGCGATCGCTTGAGAAATAAGCGGGCGATCGCCCAAAGGCAATTTTTGGTCTCTGCGTTTTATTTTTTATTTTCTTTCCTTTTTAGCCATAATTTCGTTAGGTAACGTTTGACCCACCTAATTTTGTACTCTTTTGAGATATTTCAAAGGCACAATTAGGGTAGTATAAATATGAGACATATTCTCATAACAAGGAGGATTTTTGGGAGCCGAATGAAGGGAAGACGGAAGAAAACAAGAGAAACAACCGGACCGACAATCAAGAAGAGTTTTTGAAGATTTCTTCTCCTTCAATCCATGCCGGGTTTTATCAATTCTTTTCTTTTAGTTTAATCATGCTCTTCTAGTTTTCTTTAGCCAAGGTGAGCGATGAAACCTTGTTTTAATTAAGTGATTATTTTGTTATTCGGTTAATTCCTTCTTAGAGCTTTAACGTTCATGGTTCGTTCTTAATTAGATTAATTAAATATAATTTCTTTCATCTTAAATATCATGTATTTTTTATAGTTAGATATTGGTTTAATTAATCTATGCTTGATGCTTAAATAAGTTCTATTAATTGCTTTTTTTCATCTTCTTTTATTCTTATTGGGATACATAGAATGCTTAGGTAATCTTTGATTCTTTGTCTTCTTTCAATGGAATTTGATATGAAAAATGCTTAAGTGATTTATGTTTGAAGCATAGGGGAGCCTATATTTGATTTTCTTCTTTTGGACTTAATTGATAAATCTTTAGGGACGACAATAGATTGATTTCGTGTTGTCGTATGTTTTCTTTGGGAATTAATGAATGATTAGATGATTGCTAAGTTAGACAATGGTGGATTCGAAACCTTGGTGTTTTACACTTCTTGATTATTCAATCTCATTATTTTCGCATAATTAGTTATTCTTTAAATTAAATAATTTCAACAAAACTCTTTTCGATTCAACTAGCGCAGAATAACGATTAATTGGGATTAAATTGCACCTTCCCTCAGCGATCTCTGTGGGATCGACCTCGTTTTTTACTTATCTATATTCCAAGAGATTTCGTGACAGTTGAGTTAATTAAAATTTGACATCGGTGTAGGTTGCTCAATAGTTGTTCACGTGATATGTTTGGTAAAAATTTTGTATATTATAAGCGATTGGGTCTTACGAAATGTGTAGATAAAAGTTGTGGGTCCTTTGAAATATATGGATGAAAATAATGTTTGACCGACTTATAAGTACATACAAGCACACACATACATACTCATAATCTGCCAATTGTCGCATTTAGAGTGTGTTTGGAAGCACATTTTGAAATTTAAAAGTACATTTTAAAGAGTAAAGTGTTTTTGATTATATTTATGATTGTTTGACTAATATATGTCAATAAGAATTTTTTTACTAAAAAATAGTTCAAAAAAGTTGTTTTAGAGAAGCTCAAAATTTAAGCTTTTCTACAAAGCTATAATTGAAGTTTTACGTAAAGTTACTTAAAAATTAAAAAAATTACTATTAATACATCAAAAAAAATTAATTTATTTGCGACATAATTACTTATATCTATTTGTCACTTCATATATTTATATAAAGTGAAAAATATATGTTGGCATGTTAAATAATATAATACAAATTACACATAACATGTTTGATTTTAATTAATTAATTTTAAGTCTTATGATATATACTAAAATAATTGTGTTATCATAATTTAATTTATATTAATTTTAATAGTTATTATAGGATATGACAAAATAATAGTTATAAACGAAAAAAATATGTGATATATAATAATTAATTACTGTTTAGTCAAATAAATATAAAATTTATACAAAAGTACTTTTATAGTTATACAGTCAAACACTCAATATAATATTGACGGCACTTTTTAAATTCACAGTCAAACGTTAAACAATTTTTTTAACAAAAACTCTACTTCTAAAAACTTTATTCATAACAATTATGTCAAATAGAATCTTAAAATAATATTTGTGAACGTTTTAGATTTATCTCGAGAACTCAACCAAGTACATGTATTATTTGTTGCAAACACATTAAACAAAAATTTTGTACAATGCAATTTTATTTATAGAAGAGATAGCGGGAGATCAATCCATCTCTCGATGTTGTTGGAAATTGGTTTAAAATATTGAAAAATTGACTAAGTGTCAACTTGACCAAAATATACAAACCCGACCCAATCCGTTTAGGCAAATTAGTTTGCCACTTCGACGCTTCGGAGAAGCGGAGATCGACACTGCTGATCGGTCGGGGGGGTCGAGGGGGCAGCGCCCCTCGTGGGGGCTCGGGGGCAATACTCCCGGAAAGAAAATTCAGATTTATCTGCATGTTTAAAGAGTATATTTGGCATCTCGAAACCAATATCGAATGAATGAGAAATTATGGAAAATGACATTTTTGGGTCAAAATTTTGACCATGTGATCGCAGGTGTACATACCTTGCGATCGCGACAGTTAAACCATGCGATCGCATAGGTTTGCGTGAACAGACATGTCATTTTGAAGTGTTTGCGATTTGGTTCATTCCTTTTCGTTTTCAACCGAATCTCCAACGTTAAAAAAGAGCACGTGGACGTCCATTTTGAAGAGGATTGATCTGAAACGATTTGCAAACATTAAGCACTCATATATTTCATCATCTTTAACCAAAATTATTGCATTTAGTTGCATAAATTCGGTTTTCATTCCATTTCATCCATTGGAGTACAAAACCAATTTTGGTTCATTTGTACTTGAGTTTTTGAAGTGCTACAAAACTCAAAGCGAAACCGTTGTATCTTGGGAGTCAATTGTCAAAAACCGAAGGCATCTTTCTTGGGGCAATATTGACTTAAGGACAAAAGTTCAACTCTTGCCTCGGTTTAATTTTCCATCAAGTTCATTCGGTTTGATTGATTGCTTTGGAGTCACTTTTCACAGAAATTAGCCAACAGATGTTGCTACCTCTTCAAATTTTGTTTTTTGTTTTTTTGAGCAATTTCCTTTTTGTTATATGATTACAATGACGGATAAGTTCTTATATTGGAGACCTTTTTTTATCAATAGAGAGTTCTTTTTTCCTAACCACCTTTATTTTATTGGAACTATTTAGAGATGGCAAAATCTTTGCCCCCACCCCGCAGGGAAGAGGATCCCGACCCTTTTTTTATGTGTTTATAAGTATATTATATTTGAAAAAAAGTAAAAAAGTAAATAGAATAGTAAACGAAAAATATTTTAATTCTTGTTCTTACCCCGCCTTGTAAAATCCCTAAGATAAGACGCGAGATGGAGAAGACTACTCCACCCCATTGTCATCTTATTCAAATGACTCAATAAATTGTTGTAATTCAATTCCATAAGATGTCCTCATTGTCATGTGTACAATCTCCTATTATGTAGTAAAGTGTAATATATACCTTTTATGTATTAATTGTTATAACTTTTCTACGTTTATTTGTATAGTTGGCATCATAGTATTATTTTTTGGAAAATGCTAGATGAACAACAATTTGAACATAAAGTTAGACAATCATGTGTAAAATGTCAAATCTGTCGTTTGAAAAGACATAAATAAGAATTTGAATTATGTCTTTGCAAAGGACAGATTTGACATTTTATACGTAGTGGTCTAACTTTATATCCAACTTGATGTTTATGTAGCATTACTCGTGAACTTGTTTATACAATGTGTAGTTTATAAATTATTTGTTTAACAATTTAAATTTACCTTTTAATAGCACACTTAATCTACACGTTTGCACATATGAATCGTAAAAAAGAATACTTATTAAATCGAGATAAGAATACAAGTTATAGTACTCATCAGTCAAAGAGAATTATTTGAGTAGATTAGTATAGAATGTTTACTCTATTGCCTTCATCATATCGAAGAAGTTAAAGAGTCATTAGTTAACAGATGAAACACTTCTCCTCAAAAGTAGAGTTGCAAAACCAAAACTCGAATTTAAAAAATTGACACGTATTGAGCTATTAAATCAAATTAACCTTAAAAGTATAATGGAATTATACATCTTGGAGTCCTTCAAACAACTAAGAGCATAAATGGCAAATAATTTACTTTTTTATAAATTTTGGAGACCGTAAATTGTGGGAACCAAAATACTCATAATTGTGGATCTCATAACTTATAAATTATTAGTGTTCTCGATAAACAAGTTAAGTGTATATTTGACAAAGTTTTTAAGTACTTATATTTTGTTAATTCTGTGTGTGTGTAATATATATATATATATATATATATAAAAGTGAATAGTAAATTATAAATAATATAAAATATGTAAATAAAAATAGCTTTGGACCAAATATGCACTAAATTGATTACAATGTGAACAAAGCGAATCCCATGCCTTTGTCCTTTGTTCACATTGTCAGCATATATATGTGGATTATTCTATTTTTCCAATGAAAACAGCATGAATTCCAAGTCTGTTAAATGTCCTTCCACAGTAGTAGCTGTATGTGAATTATAACAGAGTATCGTTGTTTCCAATCCTAAACGCGCCTCCATGTGAAACAGAGGAAAACTCAACCCCACCGCCCCCAGCGGTAATCAAGGGTAAAGTGCTAACGTGTCCCATCTGGACGGCTTTATTCCTACGCGCCGCCAATGGTCGGCACAAGTTGTTACTTGTTAACCTTTTCTCTCTCTCTCGCCACGTGGCTCAAGCACGGAAAAAACGTAAATAGAGTGTACGGCATTGTGACGTCACACAACTCACACATAGGAAGAGTCTTAAAAGATTCTCTGTATAAAAGACACCCAAATCACCCAAAAATACTCCGCTACATTTGAGCATATACATGTATACATAAACACACACACACATATGTAGAGAGAGAGAGAGTTGTAGCACCAAGCATATATATTTTTGCTAGAGCCTCCAACTGCCAACACAACCTACTCTTCTTCTACCTTCACAAATTCCTGTTTCTCACCAATGGAATGGACTAGAGGAGCCATTGTAGGCAGGGGTTCCTCCGCCACCGTCTCCGTCGCCACCACTTCCTCCGGCGAGCTTTTCGCCGTGAAGTCCACGGACCTCTCTTCTTCTAGCTTTTTGCAAAGAGAGAAGTTAATAATTTCTCAACTCAGCTCTCCTCATGTAATTAGGTGTTTAGGTTCTGATATTACTTGCCAGGAAAATAAGCCTATTTACAATCTTTTCTTGGAGTATATTCCGGGCGGGGCGTTATCCGATCAAATCAGAAAGCAGGGGGGCTTATTAGATGAGTCAATCATTCAATTTTATGCACATCAAATGGTACGAGGATTGAATTATCTTCACCTCAATGGAGTGGTGCATGGAGACATCAAGGGTCAGAATATTTTGATCGGAGAAGACGGTCTCAAAATCGCAGATTTTGGTTGTGCTAAACTGATACAGGAAGTTGATGATGCCGGCCAATCAACATTTTCCGGTACACCGGTGTATATGGCACCGGAGGTTGCCCGCGGTGAAGAACAAGGATTCCCGGCTGATATTTGGGCTCTGGGATGCACAATTATCGAAATGGCCACTGGATGCAGCCCGTGGCGGGAGATTCATGATCCGGTATCAGCTCTGTACAAAATTGGCCATTCCGGTGATGTACCAGAATTTCCAAGCTGGTTGTCTAATAAGGCTAAGGAATTCTTGAGCAAGTGCTTAATAAGAGATGCAAAAATCCGGTGGACAGCCGAACAACTTCTGGAACACTCATTTTTCCACGGTCTGGAGGATAATTTTGGAAAAGTAAGAGAATCCACAAGGAAATCTCCGACCAGTGTATTGGATCAAGGCTTTTGGGATTCAATGGAGGCACCGGAATATTCTTCACCGAATCCGACTGTCATCGCATCCTCTTCTGATTCTCCGGCGGATAGGGTCAGCCGTTTGATTAGTGATTCTTTGTCACCAAATTCAAATCTACCAAATTGGACAGAGGAACAAGACTGGGTTACAGTCAGGGGAATTGACTTAGAAGAAAATCTTGAACTTTATGAGAACCACTTCAATTTCATTCAAGATTATGAAGACCTGAATTTTAATGCAGAATCTTTTGTGTTTATGAATGTTAGTGAAGACGAATTTCATATCTCAAATACCATTACAGATTCATTTTTCGATTGTGTTTCTTATGATATTAGCATTATTGATAGTCTTGGCCATGAGAGCATTAGAGATGTGTATGTATCAAGAATTCTTGATTTTGAAACATTATTAATGAAAACCTTTTTGCCATTCAATTTTTTTCTCTTTTTTTTTTTAACAAACTATGAACTCTCTTTTTTCCCTAATATTTTTTTAACTAATCATCTAAGTACACTAGGGATGATTAGATAGCACATAAATGTGTTAAAGAATGAGAAAAAAAGTTAAAATATTGATGATTATACTATTATGTGTCCAATAATATACACCAAGCATGCGCTAAACGTTTAAGTCCTTGTTTGGTTTTTGTTAAAAATTAATTTTTAGTATATTTTGATAAAAGTTATGAAATGTGTAGTTAAAAAGTCGATAAAAAGTGTATTAACACTTGAAATTTTCATAATTGACTAATGATGATTTTTCATCACATTTAATCAGTTGTTGTCTTAGTTATTATTGTCGCTAGAAATTCTTTCTACTTTTGTTTTTTGACGGAGTTGGTTGCTGAAACATCGATATTAGAGGTTTGACTCTCTAACAAAGTGTGAACCTAAATAGAGTTGACTACTTGGCAAAGTCAACTTATTCCATGTTCATACTTTTGGTGTGAACCTAGAAGACTTTATGGGTGGAGTTGTAGGGGTCAGTTATTTAAATATCTTCTAGCCATTGTTAATTCGAAAAGTTTGTTGGGCAACTTGAAACTTAAGTCAACCGGCAAATTAAGTATTCTTGAAAAGGTCTTAATTTTGTCGCAGCCCATTTTGATTTTTTCATTTGAATTTAGTGACTTTAGTTTAGGTTTAACCAATTCTATAGTTGAAGAGGCAAGAACAAGGCAATTCTACAATGTTCTTTGACTATGTTGATGTGTATGGTAAGGATGCTACAAGAAAGCACTTCTTTTGCTCTTAGACTTTAGCTTAACCTAATCCAATACCTAGCTAATCACCCTACCTTGTCGAGGGAGAGGTAGGTAGCACAATTCTATCTTATCTCATGTTTGGAGATCCTTAACTTATAATTTCAACTTTTCAAACATATTTTTTATCTATACATATATAAACACAAATATAAGCATTTAAAAATAATTTTAGCACTATTAAACATGACTTAGTCAGATTCATTTGATATATATACAAGTTAGATTGGGTGTCTAAATGTCTAGACGTAATTATTGAAATGTACTTTTGTGATTATATTGTATTTGTTAAATAACAAGAAATTCTTATGTATATTAACGAAAAATAGGAGCGGAGCTAAAATTACATTTTAGGGTGAAGAAATTCGAAGTTGTGTTGAACGTAAACTATTGATGTGGATCGAACATTTCTCTCGGGCAGGTGAATTATATGTATTGGTCCCAAAATTTACCTTACGTCATTTTAGTCCTTAAAAGGGGTCTACCCCTACTGAAAAGCATGATCGTTGTGTATATATCATATTTGTTAAATGACAAGTATTCGTATCTAGACATAAGTATTATTCTTAACATGAAGTTGTACTTAACCACATATTATTTTTCAGCTCCTGAATCTACTCATATCCAGTCAATACATATCAAATTATACAACAATTTGACAAAAGAACAACATGGGATTTTGCAATTTGTTTGACTCATAATTTATGAAGATAAAAACGATGACATTGTTATATGTTGTCTGTCAATAGGAGTACGTCTGCTTCACCGGCTCGCTCGTTCCGATGGTCTCATAACTCACCTTTAACAGGTGGACAACAATAAACCGACTGTTGTTGAACCAGTCATACTCATAACTCATGAAGTGACAGTCACCACTGACGTTCGTCCCTCATTAACTCTGAGTAATGAAGGAGATGAAAGGGCACTCGTCATTAAAGACAGACTCCTCCAATCGCTCTTATAAATAGTGGTTGATTCCTCCAGGTAAAAATGATTGTTCCTTTGCCACGTGACTTCGAACAGCCAAGGATAAAAAAAAAAAAAAAAGTATGACAAGTCCTCTGCCTGTTGATCACTTCAGAGCCGTTATTGATTTGATGAGATTATGTGTCACCTCAAATGCTATTATGTGCAGGGCCTTTCCGCCAACACTTAGGCAAAAGGAAAGAGACTGGGTGACAATCCCTCCTCCAAAATCCATCCGCACGTTTGATGATTTTTCTAAACAATTTGCTACATACTTTGTCAGCAGCAAGCGGGCTAAGAAAACAACTATTGGATTGATGTAATTGGACTAGGACAAAGACGAGTTGCTGAAAGATTTCATTTGCCGGTTCAATAGGGCCACCATGGGGATCAACGATCTCCAGATGTCTGTTATAGTTACTACCATGATGGGTGGAACTCGAAGTCGCCATTTCAATATGTCACTCTCCAAAAACCCACCGAATACGATGCATGAGTTATTAAGGAGAGGGATAAGTATGTGGACACTGAGGAAGCATATTTCATTACCAAATGTATGAAAGATCGAAAGGAACTTGAGTTTAACAAAAGAAAGACTCAGGACGAGTCCGAACCTCGAGAAGACAAAGGCAAGCAGAAAATGAACTATCTAAGGTGAATAAATGATGAGGGTACCAAAGAAGGATCATACTAGTTGGGAAGTCCTGGTGTACCTACTGGACCCGACCTGTGGCAACTTTTTATTTTTACTACATTCTTTATTAAGTATAAAACAAGGTGATGAGCTCTCTGTCTGAAAGATAAGACGATGAGCTTCTATCTAAAAATTAAGGCGATGAGCTTTTGTTTAAAAACAAGGCGATGAGCCTCAGTTAAAAAAAAAAAACAAGGAGATGGGCGATGAGCCTTTGCTAAAAATGAAGATAATGAACCCCTGCTAAAAATAAATAAATAAATAATAAGGTGATGAGCCTCTGTCTGAAAAACAAGGTGATGAGCTTCTGTTTAAAAATCAAGACTATACACCTCTGTCTGAAAAACAAGGTGATGAGCATCTATCTAAAACTAAAGGCGATGAGCTTCTGTTTAAAATCAAGGCGATGAGCCTCAGTTTAAAAAAGGCGATGAGCCTCTATTTAAAATTAAGGCGATGTGCATCACTTTAAAAAACAAGGCGATGAGCCACAGTTAAAAAAAAGGGTGATGAGCCTAAGGAAATGAACATTAGTCTAAATAAGCAAAATTCTAATGGAACGAGAACATAAAATGAAAAAGGAGACCCATGCCTATGGACGAGGTGAGCAAGCCGAACCAACAGTGCGCCGCTAATGGGGGGCACGCCCATCCTCTACCAACAGGGGTGTACGCCCGCCTAACTGAGGAGCAAGTGCATGCCCAACTAAGGCGCGGGTAAGTGCGCCAACCCCCTCCCAAAAAAGGGTGTGCGTCGGCCCAACTAAGGTGGTCGCCCGAAAGCCTGTCGCATTGAGCACCAAATCTATTCTACTCGTATCTATTTTTTTGAACTACTTCATCATCACAAAATTGACTGGGGGCTATATGCACTTATATCACACAACATACAATCAAAAATTCGTCTCAATAGAAAACTAAAAAAGTTAGGGAGGAGCAGATGCGGTATATTATTTCTACTTCCAATTGACAAATAGTCTATGCAAAGTAGATGAGCTTATGATGATAGAAACAATGACAGTTATTATATGTTGTCTGCCAATAGTGGCACGTCCTGGCACGCCCACCCCGATGGTCTGATAGCTCGCCTCAGACAAATAGACAATAATAAATTGATTGTCGTTGAACCAGCCATACCCATGGACCCATTGAGTAATAGTTATCACTGGCGTTTAGGAAGCTGTAACGTTCTCATTGATTCTGAGTAATGGGGGAGATGAAAGAGCACCCGTTATTAAATACAAACTCCCACAATCAACCCTATAAATAGAGGTTGATCCCTCTAAGAAAAAACGGTTGCCACATTTTCTATATTGTTATTCTGCATACATAATTCGATAATCTACTGATTATCACACCGGAGTGGACACGGAAGATAGAAACCCTGCTACTATTTTGCAGGTCTTCACCACTGTCGCCACCGTGCTTGGAGGAGGAGAAAAATATTTATCATCAATTTAAATTAGTCAAATTGGTCAAATATATTTTTTATTTATATATTTTGTAAGACTCACAATTTACTACCCGCTTATTATCTATATATACCATATGATTCACAACTTAATAATTAGTATTTTAAAAATAATTTTCAACCTATAATGTTGCAAAACCTATGCAACATTTCCTAATTAAAGTTGAAACAAATTGTTCACACATCGGTTTTCCACTGACTTCAGCAATGACTTCAGCTCATGAGTATTGACCTCTTCGCCACCACATTTAGTGGCCAAATGGATTGTTCTATGTTGAATCTCTTTTTGTGTTGGGTATATAATATACTTCAAAAATATCTAAACAAGGAGGCGGATATGCCACTGCGCACTTGCAAATGCAAGCATCATCTCTCTCAAATTCTGCACTGTAATTTGTCCAAAAAGTGGGAAACTATAGGAATTAAAATGAGTAGTTAGACTTTATTTATTTATTTAATTAATCCTAAATACAGTGTACCCTTATCATTTCCCTATGTTTTAAATTTTTTATTTTTTTTTTTTTTTTAAATTTGTAGAGATGTTGAAAAGTCGATAATTAACTTCAATTCAATGTATTGAACAATACAATCAAATAAGACTCGAAGAGGAGGTCCATCCATGATCCATCTATCCGTCGAAAATTTCACACACACATTTTCCACCATTTTTTCTTTCCAGATTTGATAAGTTCCGCCATAAATATTGTATAGGAGTTTGTTTTCTTTAATTGGTTTCACATATTAATTTGGTAAGTTCCATAAATGCTGCATACAAGTTTGTTTGTTTTAATTGGTTTCACACATTGATTGTTTATTTTATTTTTTTCTTTTTCTTGCAAAAAAATGAAGTATAACATTTAATATTATATACGATAAATATAAAAACTTTTAAGATACTTTAATTGGTTTCACTTATTGATTGTTTATTAATTTATTTTTTCTCTTTTTTGGCAAAAAATGAATTGTAACATTTAATATTATATATGATAAATAATACAACTTTTTAGATTTTTTAATTTATACCGGTTGAAGAATTTAAATAAGTTATGTTTTCAAAAAAATAAAACATCAATGCACGAGAACTATTGGTAATAATGCAATAGTTTTCCAAAAATAGATTTATTTTCTCTACAAATTTTTTATGCTTTCCATAGTGGGTTTAAATAGGTTGTAGTTTTTTTTAAAAAAAAAATAAATACACGGAAAACATATAATTGTGTTATATTATCAAATGATCTAATTTATTGATTAAAAATAATAAGTCAATTAAACTAATAAACTAGATATGATAATTTCAAAATTAAATTCATACGATTCAAAGTCCGTCTCAGTTCAATCGCAAACGTGATTTTCAAAGAGGTGTTTCAAAATCTAGATTAGCTATATTGTTTTTTTTTTCAATACCAAAGAGTAATCAAATGTTATTTATATGATATTTTTTTATTTGAATGTAATAAATAAACAATATACTTTTAGAATATTTGAAAATTACTATCATTAAAAATGATTACGATACACGGGTGACATACTAGTTTATCATAAGAACAAATCAACAAATTGTGCATTTGTGCTGCAAGATACCATAAAATTATTGCTATAAATTTCAACTTTTCCGTGCAAAGCAAATATTATTTTTTTTCCGTTTGAGAAAAGACGTAAAGATACCCATAGAAAATTGATAGTTGACCGAAGCTCCTAAAAGAACAAATCACATTGCATATGTTTGAAAAATAGAAGAGTGGCAAAGTTGACTAGAAGAAACCAAACTCGAGATGAGGATACATTCATTCAAGGATAATTTTCTATAAAAAAATTCGAAGGTTGATGGTCCAAATTGCTTCATCATCTCTCCTAATTTATTTCTAGATTAGGAGCGAAAATTCAACCCTTTATTAAAATAATTTCTACTCAAGTCGAGAAAATGAAAAAAAAAAAAAAATCTTGATTGAGGTATGATAATTTTGACAATAAATCAAGATAACAATACAAATAATTTGAAATTTAAGTAAAAAGAATCTTATGAAATACTTTCTTATTTTATAAAGATATGTTACTTTTATTTTATTGATTGATTAAAAACTTAATTATTATATTTGAAAAATAAATTTTACTAACGTTTTTTCTAATAAACTCTTATATTAATATAATGATTGTTTATATTTATTGATAACAAGACATATTAAATATGAACATATTAAAAAAAATTAACTATATTATCAATAAAAAAAAGTAAACTATAATTTAAAATAGATGAATAAAAAAAGTAAATCTATATATATGAGACGGGGAAGATGACTTTTCCTTTGCTTGAAGGGTCTTCTCACACTTGCCCTATATATTGCGATTCTTTTTGAATTTGATCAAGTAACTAATCTCCTCACAAAGTGTGTGCGCCATATCAGTCTCTTTTTTTAATTCACAGCGCATCATTCGCTAGTAATATTGACGTAAAAATTGGTAGCAAAAGTCATTTTATCAATTAAATTAGCCTAAATGGATCTTCAACTTTTAAAGTTTTCAACATTTTACTTTTTTGTTGCACATTGGTCCCTAATGGCCAGAAACCGTCCACTCACCATCAAACATTTCACGTGCAAGGCATACAAAGCATTGTTTTGAGTTGTAAAATAGGTGAGTAATTTTAATAAAAAGATAAATAAAAAAAATGAGAAAATAAAATTAAAAAACAAACTTTTATCTTCTTTTTCACTCTCACACCACCTTGTCTCTTAATTTGTTTGGCCCTTGAGACATTATCAATCAAAAAAAAATTAAATAATAAATTAAGAAAAAGCCACGTCCCCTGCAGCAAGGGTAGGTGTCGAATCATTGTCTCCATCTCTCCCTTCCCCAACCTAGTATTGTATCTTTAAAATACTGAAAAGTTATTTTTAAATACTGAAGAGTGCTTGGTGATCTTTTTGACTTTTTCTTAAAAAGTTTAGGTCTATATCAGCCCATTTTTTGTATGGGCCGGTAAACAAACTAATAAATCCGTCCAGTGCTGAAATCCAACTCAAAACGCCACCGTACAAAACTATGGGTTTTACGGTTTCAGGGGTTTTATATTCTAATGATCGAACTCAGAGCTTTCAGTTAGAAAATTGAACAAACTGCAGTGACGAAAATGGAGGCGGCGACATTCACTTCAGCTACACAGTTTCCAACCTCAGGATCCTCTTATTCTTCACCGTCTTCACTTTACGCCTGCAGTTCTCAGTCTCTAAAGTTCTTCCGGCGTAGTTCTCACAAATTGAAACCTTCAACAGGCTTCTCAATTCGCGCCTCTTCTTTTGTTGACGATGACTCTGGTATAAATGTAGAAATATTCACATGTTGATATGTATGAATACACGGAAGAATAAGGCTTGTTTCTGTGTTAAGATGTGGGGATTCATGCTTTTCGGTGGTAATTTTTTCGTTGTCGTTGTCTGTTTTGAACTTTCTGGTTTGATTGTTGACAGTGGTGACGCTGCTTGATTACGGAGCTGGGAATGTGCGGAGTGTCAGAAATGCAATTCGGTTTCTTGGCTTTGACATCAAAGATGTAATTATAAATTAATTTTACCTTTATGCACATGCTTTAAGTTCTGTTTTTTTGGATAATTCTCGTTATGATAAGTTTATAATCCATATAAATTGATATTTGAAGGAAAAAAAATAGTTAAAGATATTAAAATTAAAATGAAATTGACTTTTTCTTTGTCAAAATAGAATAAGACAGTAGAATTTATTAGAATGAGAAATTAAAGCACAATCTGTATTTTATTGAAGGTACAAACACCCGAGGATATCATGAATGCCAAACGCCTCATTTTTCCAGGTGTAGGTGCATTTGCTGCTGCCATGGATGTGTTAAACAAGAAGGGGTATGCCTTCGTATATGATATCATCTTAATTCCATGATATGCATTTCAAGAAGATAATTTGTGCGTGTCTTTAAAGATATTCAATCAGTCTTTTGCATTGCAAGTTTTTGATCGAATCATTGATGGAACTTATCACTGATTCAGTCCTGTTTATAATTGATTCATTTTATCATATATTGGGGCAAGCATATGGATTAATCTTCTCAAATCACTATTACATATTCCTTTCTGTAAATAAATCAAGATCTTCGGAAAGTTAACTGATAAATATTCTGTAGGATGTCTGATGTGCTTTGTGCGTACATCGAGCAAGATCGTCCATTTTTAGGCATTTGTCTTGGACTGCAATTATTATTTGAATCAAGTACGGAAAATGGACCAGGTAATTTCTTGGCGGTTTTTTCCTAGATAGAGTTCATTGCATTTTAAGCTTTCTTTGAGGTTAGGGTCCAGTCAACAAATTGTTCAACCCCTACTGGACTTTTGGGGTGTAAAATTCAAGCACAGACGAGAGCCTTATGCTAGTTGGAGTATTGTAATAGCTAAAAGTACAATTTTCTAAAACTTGGAACCAAGTTGAACCCTCCCTTCGTACTTTTCTTTTTGACTCAATTTGAGACATGGGATATGTGTTGTATTGATGATGTCAAATTAAGTACAAACAGTATGTTTTATTAACTGTCTTAAGCCTAACGTCATTAGGGTTTCATTACCCTTAAGTTGATACTAGTCCCTTTTAGGAGAGGTTCACACACCTTTAAAGATTGTATGTGTAATTACTGCTAGATAGTGTTGGAGAGGGCTCTAATAAGTCTCAGCTGTTCGGAACCCACAAACCATTCCGACTGGGTCAGAATTTCTTGGAATATGTTCTTGAATTCATTTGACTCCAGGATCCGTTTTGCTGAATGCATATACTATAGAATAGAAGTTTAGGGCATATCTGGTAGAATTTTCTAAATTTTGTTCTCAATTTCTGTTTTTTATTGTTTACGAGAATTGGTTTTGACAATAGGATTTGGTTTTTCTAAATATAGTGGACACATATGCGAGTACTGAGGAATATGACAGAAAAGAGAAAATGCATTTGGAGGTCATGTTTTGAGAATATATTCTCGCTTCAAATGTATTTTATGGTATATTCGAATTAGCCAACATCGCAATAGGTGAAATTTAAAAATGTTGTGCAATACCCATACCTTTTAGGAGTGTGGAACTTATCCCTGATTGCAGGTGAAATTTCAAACCACAAAATTACCACCTTTGAGTCCAATGTTGACCAAAAGAAAAAGAAACTCAAGATCCAACTATATATTTTCTTCCAATAGTGAAGGGGGTGGACGGTGACGGTGACGGTGACGGTGGGAGTGGGACGTGGGAGTGGGAGTGGGAGTGGGAGTGGGAGTTGAAGAGAAGATAGTCATTGATGGTGTAGGGGATGTGGTGGCAACAAAAGCAGAGGACCACACGAGCACAATGGAGTGTACCAGTGGTGGACGAAGTATTGTGCCTTGGTGATGGTAAAAACCTGGACAAGATGATGATATGCTTCTGTTTACTGAAAAGACAAAAATGAAGAACTTGAGAAAATGCAACGATGCTGATACAGGGATCCACTAATAGTATGACAAAAATGGAAAAGAACTTGTTTTCAAATTTACTCCCAAAATAGGTGCTTACATTCTTGCCATTAGGTTTTACACATACACAGACAAACGCACACACTCACACATACTTTTAACAAAGGTTCTTAATTTGTCTCTGAACAATGATTAGCATCTGAGAAATATTATTTGGCTATGCTTTTTTATTTATGTAGCTTGCCAATGGGGTTTACGAAGTCTGTATTACATTTTGAAAAGATTCTCACCTATTTTTCTCCTTTAGGAATAAGAGAAGTTCTTGATTAATTGAAGTAATATAAATTGGATGACATAAACTTACTTTTGGATTTGACTGTAGTTTCTACAAGAATCACTAGCCTTGATTTTCTTTAGTTCTCATACACGCATTACTCATTTTAGTAGCATATCGACCTTTTCAAATTAATTTCTGCCCATGATAATTACATTTTGTATTGGTATTAGATAGACTATATTTTCTTAGTTCCTATACCTTCTCGTTGAAGCTGAATTTCACAGTTCGTGTGTACCTCAGTAAAGGGACTTGGTTTAATTCCTGGAGTAGTTGGACGTTTTGACTCGTCAAATGGTTTCAGAGTACCTCATATCGGCTGGAATGCTCTCCAAATAAACAAGGATTCCCAGATTTTGGATGATATTGGAAGTCGTCATGTCTATTTTGTTCATTCTTACCGCGCAATGCCAGTAAACTTCTTTTCTTGTTTCTATTTCACATCGAACCTCTCCTGTTTATGGTTTCAATTTTTTGCCTTGTTTACATTGTATTTAAAGCCACCATTTCCTTATTGTTTTTCTATATAGTCAGATGATAATAGACAATGGATATCATCTACTTGCAATTATGGTGACAACTTCATAGCCTCTGTTAGAAGGGGAAATGTCCATGCTGTTCAGTTCCACCCAGAGAAGAGTGGAGGTAAGCTACAATTTTCATGCAAGTATAGATTTGAAGAAGGAAACAAGTTTATTTTCTCATATATAGCTTTTCGGTGAACAGAAGAAGGAAAAGTGGACTTGCTAAATAATGTTTCCTTTTCTGTAGCACCGGACATTGTGTTTCTTTGCAAATATGAATCTTTCAGTTCTTAACTTTTTTTTGAAACCAAAGATATTTTCTTAGAGATTTGCGTTCTTGGAAATGACTCTGCAGATGTTGGTCTTTCTATTTTGAGAAGGTTCTTGTATCCAAAGTGTGAAATAACAAAGGTAGCCTTGAGGCCTGTAAATTTTGTCATGTTTCTTGACTCATTCGCTAAAGCATCTAACAATCTGAATCCTCATGTGAAGACAGAAGCCAGTCCAAAGGAAGGCTTCTAAACTTGCGAAAAGGGTGAGTTCCCTAGTCGGATTAATTTATTGATTAACTAACTTATTATTTAGTAATTTCTTGTCAATTGACTAATATAGCATATGATGTTGCCCCAAGAAGTAAGATTCTTTCCACTTTATTTTATTTGCTGTTCCAGTGAGAAGAAACTACTTTCATTTACCAACTGTTGCTTGATTTAACAACTGGTCAGGTCATTGCTTGTCTTGATGTGAGAACAAATGACAAAGGTGATCTTGTTGTAACCAAAGGAGACCAATATGATGTGAGAGAGCACACCAAAGAGAATGAGGTATAACCGGTGCATTTTATAATAGATGGATTTTATGTGAACTTTCCACGGTCCTCTTGCAACATTTCTTGTGTTTGTAGGCTTTAGCTTGGGGTGTGAATGTGTTTTAAGAGACTTAGAGGGATTTCATGAATTTATGCATACCTGTGAGAGATTGATCTATAAAACTATGCTAGACTTGTTAGATTGTTGATGTTGATATGCTTTATCAATCTCTCCCTCTATTCCCGTCTGTGTCTTTCCTCAAATTTGATGTTGACTGTGTGAATCACTTTGGAATCTACTTTGTAGACCTTGTTTTATCATTTTCCTACCTTGGAATTATTTTAGACATTTGTGTTTATTTGCATCGTGTGCTCTTGCATTGTCCCCATATGCTAAGATCTCAACTGAATATTTCTCTTCCAGCATCCTCTAAGTTACTTATCTTGGACCTTACGTTTTGCTACAATCTGTTTAATAGTTCCTTGTAGTTTGCGCTATGAACACAAATTCTTCTTTATTCAGATACACGTAAGAACTTCTTAGTCTTGATTGATGTATGAAGTCACTGGATGTTGGCACTTTTAACAATGTTCATTTAGGGGTTGTTACCATCATTTTACCTGATGAGTTAAGTTCGAATTAATGTTATTGATTTAAGATCTGCAACATGCACATCTATGTGATATTTCCCTTGTAGGTGAGGAACCTTGGCAAGCCAGTTGATCTTGCAGGAAAATATTACCTGGATGGGGCTGATGAGGTATGCCTTGGCCTAGAAAATTTAACAGCGTTTCTGGTTACACCGAGATTTTATTACTTAAAAGTTAAAACCCTCAGAGCACACCGAAATGCTCAGTCTAAAACAGAAACTTGTTAATGACACATTGCTTTTCAGGTTAGTTTTTTGAACATTACTGGCTTCCGAGACTTCCCTCTTGGAGATTTGCCTATGTTGCAGGTTCGTTTTTTCAATGATTGTATTCAAGATGTGCTGCTCAATTTCTTCCCCTTTATGGTCATTCAGCTTCACAAATCTCATGATAGGATAAATGGAAAATTCCAGCTGGGGTCCCGAGCCTTCCATTTGTGGCACCACAGATCCCTAACTTGTGAAAACCGTCATCCTTTGCTGATGGAAAACATGAGTTCAAAAGTCAATTCCATTTAAGATGGTGACAGAAAATTTGAGAAAATACTAGAAGAAAAATATAGAATAAGAATTGAAAGAGGGGAGGAAAAAAGAGGAGAATTTGTAGTAGTAGCTCTCTCCTTTTATATGATATCCTGCTTCCCTTTCCCAAATTGACACAAAATACACAAAACAACCCCCTTTTATCACTTGTCCGCCACCGTACACATCTTCAATTTGGTATGAATCTGATCGGATCTAGTAGTGGTTTGGCTTATGGATATGGATGTCGGTGAGGTGGTTTCACCACTGGTGTGTGCGAGTGAGTGGGTGGTTGGGGCAGGTGTGGATGGATTTCACGCCGGTGTGGAGGTGTGGGGGAATTGCCGATTGGTTTCTCTTTTTATTTTGCTTTAGTTTTCATTTTTTTTTCTTTTTATTTTTTTTTTATATTATTCAAACTAAGGGTACAATGGTCTTTTTAGACAAATTAACTTTTTAATGGTCAAACTAACATTTTCTGTTAGCAAAGGATGACGGTTGTACACTTTTCATAGGTTAGGGACCTGTTGTGCCACAAATGGAAGGTTCGGGACTCCATCCTCAGAGGTTCAGAAGTTTGGGACCTTAGCTGGAATTTTCCCTAAGATGAATCATATCTTTTTTGGCATCCTATGTTTCTTCTAGTTTACATTTTCTCTTAGTTCTATTTCTTTCTTCAGCACTTGTAGCAAAATATAGCAATGTAATCAAACTATTATAATTTTGAGAATAACCGTTGTTGGTAGGTTTCACATGAAGTTTTAACTATCTACATGGATTGTGCCCCCTTGGCACCATTCAATAGAACTTCTGCATGTAAAAAGGCATTAAAAACAGCCTCTATTTGTGTTCCCTTGTAGGTATTGAGGTATACATCTGAGAATGTTTTTGTACCATTGACTGTTGGAGGAGGTATTCGAGATTTTACTGATGGAACTGGCAGGTATATAGCTGTCCATTATTTATGATCTAGTGTTTCATCTTGTCTAAAATGGTTGTATTTCTTTAGCTTTTTTTTGTGATTGAAGAAAACTTGAATTTTTTGATTAAATAAATTTTGTTACTGAACTTTGACAACAGAAGAATTTAATTGTGTAGATCTGCATAACTTTTCTCAGGTACTACTCTAGTTTGGAAGTTGCTTCAGAATATTTCCGATCTGGTGCAGATAAGGTTTCCATTGGAAGTGATGCAGTTTATGCAGCAGAAGAATACTTGAAAACAGGAGTACTTATCCTCCTCTTTCTTCTTCATAAATCTTTTTTTTCTATTATGAGTTAATATTTCTTTATTTCCCTTTTAAGGTAAAAACTGGGAAGAGCAGCCTGGAGCAGATTTCCAGAGTTTATGGAAATCAGGTAGAGTTCGTTGCCAATTCTAATTCTTTACTTTCCTTGTTCCTGGTATTAAAATGACACACCAACTTCTACATTGCAATTTTAATGAATTCATCTGCTTTTATATTAGGCGGTTGTTGTAAGCATTGATCCCCGTAGGGTGTACTTGAAGGACCCCAATGATGTAGAATTCAAGGCTATAAGAGTAAGAAATCCAGGTGAGTAGTAGTGAGTGAGAGTCTTTACTATATAGAGTTGCTTTGGAGTCCTTTGGTTTGCAGATTCAATACATTATTGTGCAAGGGGCTCTTGTTTAGAGCTGGCCATCAGTAATTGTTCATTGTTCAGTGGCCCACTAATCTTCCAATTATAATTACTTACAACTGTACATGTTGAAACTCTCTGTGCTACAGCCAGCTACTTAAGAAAAGAAAAAAATTGTGTTGTAAATGGAGAAAGCTAATAAAAAGAAGTAAAGAAGTAGACAGTATCTAATTTGCTTCTTGTGTTCATTTCAGGTCCAAATGGAGAAGAATATGCATGGTACCAATGCACAGTATGTATTGCTTTCAGTTTTGTCTTATATGCACAGCAAGGTCACATTTTGATTACTTTCTTATGTGTCTTCTGAACCTCCAGCATGAAAAACAATGACCTCTTTCATTTGAAACAGTGAGAGAAAGAAGGAAAAAAAGAAAAAATGGATTAGAGAACAAGAATGAAGGTTCTAAATGATTAAGACTAACTTTGGTATTTCTGGCAATCATTGCATATGAGATACTTGGACAGTTGACCTAACATCTGAATACCATCTGATGGAAGTTTGGCCCTGCAGCGGATCATGGATTGACAAGTGCAAATTATTATTACTGATAGATCCTACCCAGTGGTTCTAGTTTGCAACCTTTGTAGTCATTCAACAGCATTTGTTACCGTCATTGCAGTGTGTAGATGCATTGACAAGTGCAAATTATTATTACTGATAGATCCTACCCAGTGGTTCTAGTCTGCAACCTTTGTATTCATTCAACAGCATTTTTTACCATGATTGCAGTGTGTAGATGCTGTTTTGTTATCCCAGAAAGATGGGACTCTTTTGTTGAATGTTGTAGGGATTTAAAAGCTCCCATATTTGCTCCATGGTTTCTGGTCTCTAAACTTCGAAACTATCTGATATGCAAAAAATTGAGATCTCTATTTTCGGTATTCATTTTGTGTCATGCTTTGCATATTGTCATCTTGAGATCCTTTTTGCTCAATAAACTTACCGTTCTTAAGGTGAATGGCGGGCGAGAAGGTCGACTGATTGGAGCATTCGAGCTTGCGAAAGCTGTTGAAGAATTGGGGGCTGGAGAAATACTCCTGAATTGCATTGACTGTGATGGTACGCATGATTTTAGTTCATTCTTCCATAGAACTACCATGGGCTCTTTTGTCATTGAAACTTATGTATATGTGGATTTTTTCTTGTCCTGTTTTTCCAAACATGGCCTGGGATGAAAATGTGACTCTTCCAACTTTTTCTTTGATGGTCTTCTTCTGCTTTTTATACTTGGGAAAGTAATTCATAGCAACTTCAAGTGGTTAGGCTGATGCAATAGCTGATTCTCAGATGTTACTTTCTTTTCTATCTCTATTCATGATAAAATTCCATTTGTTGGGGTATAGATGCCTTTCGACCATTTTTTGTTTGTTTGAGCTGTTTGCTGAAAGAATTAGCATGAACCCTTTTCTTAGAATTGTAGTTCTCAAGTCATTTTAGTGGGTGTTGTGGATGTCTTTCCAAGGCATGGTAATGATATGATAAGGACAGATGCCATTCGGTTATGCATTATCAGCATTGGGTAATAAGTCTTTTGATTGTGTACTTGATCCTTTCAGGTCAAGGAAAGGGGTTTGATATAGATCTAATAAAGCTGATCTCAGATGCTGTGAGCATTCCTGTAATTGCAAGTAGTGGTGCTGGAGCTGTTGAACACTTCTCAGAAGTTTTCTCAGAAACAAAGGCATCTGCTGCCCTTGCTGCTGGCATTTTCCATAGGAAAGAGGTATTGTTGACAAAAGACCAGAACTTTGCATTTTGTTCAAAAGTAAAAGTTTCTATCTTTAGCTTTGGTATTCAGTTGAACAATAATTTCAGTTTCATTGAAACTTCTGCTTGAGTACCATGTAAGAGATGCTTAAAAGTTACTTTTCTACAAAGTATGTTAAGATTTACTTTCTAGAAAAGTAAGTTCTGTTAGTCAAAGAAATATCTTTGAAAATCATATTTGGCAAAATAAGACTCAATAACAAGTTTGACACTCTTTAAGCACTGTCAGACATATCTCTTTGATTTATAATCTCTGGCGTCATATTTGTCAGTTACATGGTGTAGGTGGTACCCTGTTATTGATCTAAACTACGAGCTAACCTATAACGGGAGAGCAATAAAACTTTAGATGTTTGAATTGGAAAAAGTAATTAGAAACTTGATGCGCTTGCCTTTATATTGATGCATTATTGATGTTGATCTCTGTTTATCGTGAGTTGCAGGTGCCTATTCAAACTGTGAAAGAGCACTTGTTCAAGGAAGGCATAGAAGTTAGAATGTAATCGTGTCTTCCTTTCTCAAAACTTAATGTCTCCATATTCGTTTAGCGGATCCTCAGTTTTGCTTGTTTCTGTTATGAACTATTTATACATCGTGATGTAACTGTATCTGCCATAAATGTATACTTTTTGACATTGCCATCTTTTTACTGTAAGCAGATTTGTAGACGCATTCGTATTGGTGTCTTGAAGTTTTTTGCATTCAAAATATTATACATGTTGAAGAAATTAATCAAATATTCTACAAGCTTTTAGGGGGCCCAATGATTGTTTTCATCCAGTGATATTTTACGAACACCACCACCGTGAAGGTGTTATCTACCTACTTATGTGTATGTTAAGCTCTGTTTTCTCTCTTGTAATTTTTATTGCCAATTTTTCTCTTTTTCTTCTTTTATTCATGCTGCATATAGTTTCCTTGTTGGTTGCGGAGTATATATTATATGAATATCTATGTCTAAACTTGCCAAGTTTGGTACGTAAAACAAAGCTAATTATTATATTTTTCAATGAGATTGCAAAATAACAGTCCAATGTACAATCCAGAAGATAGTCACTTTAATGATTTATAGCATTTCTCCCGCTATCGATTGTAGCCACCGAAGCAATAGAATATCCGATGATGGACCGATTCCCCACCATAATGCAGTCCTACATTGAAGATGTATACGTATCACATGTTCAGAAACATCAAAAACATAATTCAAATTTGTCTCTTATTCTGACGAGAATGTAGGTATCTTCTGTTCAAATCAAGCACAATGGCAAGAGCAATACACAATAAATCACGAGGTCAATGAGAGAAATTTGTCTATTAGACTATGGATCTCATTTCAAGCCTAGACACAGCTGGCTGCAAACTGAATGACTTGGATGCAAGGAAAAATGACAGAAGTACCACAACTTTTATATGATGTATTTTGCTCCGATCAGCTCATATATATTAGCAAATATGAAACTGCACCATTAGCTGCTGCAGCTTCATACATCCAAGAGCAGGCGACGAGGATCTTCCACCACGTCTTTGATTCTTCTCAAAAAGAAGACGGCCTCTCTTCCATCAATCAGCCTATGGTCATATGTCAATGCGATGTACATCATTGGTCTTGGAACTATGTTACCTCCAACAACCATTGGACGGTTCACTATTGAGTGCATCCCCAGGATGGCAGACTACAATATCAAGCGAGTTAATCACAGTAGAGTAAAAAGAACAAGCTGAACAGAAGAATCAACCAATAGAAAACCAGTCAGAGGATCAAACCTGAGGGGGATTTATGATGGGAGTGCTCAAAAGACTTCCATAGACACCTCCATTGGATATTGTAAATGTACCTCCAGCCATCTCATCAATTGATATAGTGCCTTCAGTGGCCTTCTTAGCAAGGGTGTTAATCTCTTTCTCTACTTCCGCAAAATTCATTCTACCAGCCTCGCGGAGAACCGGAACCACAAGGCCCTATTAAATTAGTTTTAGGGCAAAAGATTAGTTATAGGCCCTATTAAATTAGTTATAGACTCTTAACCAGAACAACAAAGATTTGTCAATCAGTTATAGACCAGGAAGACTTGGTTCTTCCACTATGCCATTTATGAAGAATATGTGGTTCAACATATATAGCCCAAACATTACCAGCATATGATTTTGTCTTTTGAACATACGATACTAGCTTAGTTGCTTATACAAAGTTAAATACTCTCTCTATTGAAAGACTTGTCACCCTTTTTCCATGATCAAATGGACAACTTGAACCAAAATATAGAAAGCCTCAGATGGGATGTGTGCAAATCTTTGCCATTATCTCCACATAAAAACAGTTTCTTGTAAATCAAAGTGCATATACAATCTTAAAGATGTCTTGCCTTCGGGGTACCAACAGCTATGCTAATATCTATGTAGTCTCTGTAAATGATATCTTCACCGTCAATAACAGCATTAACTATAGGCTGATTCTGGAGTGCACTAACAGCTGCCTGAAATTTAGGGAAACGAAGTAAGTCATTAAACTTGAGCATATATATGAAGAGAACTTGAAACAGGATATCTACATACTTTCACAAATCCAGACATAAGACCCAGCTTCACACCGTGTTTTTCAACAAATGTGTCCTTATAGTCGGAACGAAGTTTCATTAAATTAGTCCTGTAACAAAGTCACAAATGTACAATTATCAGAAGTCTACAACCCAAGGAAAAGGCGAGGACAAAATGCCAAACTTCGCCACCTGATTATTTTACATTCATAAGACGAGGACATTGGTTGTGAACTTGAATCAACAATTTCAGGTTATCTCCATAGTTTGTCAAGTTCTTCAATAAAAAAATCATGTAACAGAAATAATATACTACATTCCAATCAGTAACATGGGGAAATAACATTAATTTCAAATCCAAAAATCTATTGACACATTAACTAATGAACCATCACAAAACCTTAAAAAGACAACAGGTGCTCACATTGTAAAACAACATTAACCTCATCTAGTAAATTAGCTTGAAACTAAGGGTGCGTTTGATTTCTTATGATTTTACTAAAAAGCTAAAGTGAAAGTCAACAATTAATTTTAAACACATGACCCACAACTTTTCAATCACACATTTCATCAACTTTTACAATTTTTACAAAAATCTAATTTTAATGAAAAATCAAACACACCTTAAAATACCTAATCAAGGAAAGGTGTATGCCTTACAGAGTCAAGATTTGTTTGAGAAAAAAGGAAAAAAATAAAATTGTTCAGGACCTCCAACTCCAAGAACCAAAACCAATATTTATACATAGTAATAATACAACTTGGCTACAAGTCTCCAGATCAAAGATCATGCACCAATCAAAAGAAGCAGAGAAAAATCTCTAATGACCAAAGATACCTAATCAGAGGAACTTGGTATAGATCAGCTGTCCTTTTCTTAAAACTAAAAAAAAACACACACACACACACACACACACACACACACAGAGAGAGAGAGAGAGAGAAGTTACATATCAACTTCATTGAATGTTGTCAACAACGCAAATGTATTTTGAGAATCTTTCAATCGGGTGGCAACTCGTTTTCTGAGCCTTGTCATAGGCACCTGTCATTTTGACAGATTCTAAAGTTTTTGAAGCAAGAAAAATTAAGACATTGATTGCTCAAACATTGAGTAATAATGATATATCTTCTTTCTTAGCATCAATATGCAATACCGCAAGATGAATATGATACTCACTCGTCTTTCCCTGTCTTTAGGGGGCAGCTGGGGTTCTGTCGCAGAGGGTTTAGGAGGTGAAGAAGTTTCTTTAGGCTTTTCTATGACAGGAGCGGTTTCCAGTTTAGGCTTTGGCTTCTCCTTTTTCTCTTCAGCGGAAGGAGATGGCAGTGGAGCAGCTTTTTCAGATGACTTCTCATCGGATGGTGCAACATGAGTAACAACACCTTCACCAGATTTTGATATGACAGCAATTTTAGTGCCAGGTTCCACAGTGTCTCCCTCCTTAGCTACAAACTAATAATGGCCCAAAGGACATCAGTTCAAAATATGGAAAGAAAGGGAAGTCAGAAAGAAGCAAACAATAGTAGTCCAATATTATTAACGATATCCTACCTCCTGGATTACACCTGCTTCCGGACTATTGATATCCACGGTGACCTGATGGATGATAAACAACCCAAGTGACGACAGTTGTCCCATTAGCAATTTAAGGAAGCTTCATTGTTCATAATCATAATAGGATTGATATCATATATCAGGAGGTGGAGCGAATTTTTTTTTCTCAAACAACAATTTCTTATAAAAATCCATTTTTATGAGAATATAATGTTTTTTATAAGTCATAATCTTTAAAAGGTTACAAGAAGTCATTACCAGTGTTATATACAATTATATTATAATCCAATATTTAATGAAACGACGTATAAGTAAGTCATATACAACAGGATTATTACAATTAAGTTAGAAAATAAAATAATATTTCAACACCAAATAGTGGAAAGTAAAACAAACTAAAAAATTCAAGCCTATTTTTGAATTTTTAACTTTCTAAAGTTTGAATTTCGATTTAGATGCTTTATAATTCTTTTTGGGTGCTTGGTGAAATTTGGGCTTTATATTTTTATTTTTTATTTTTATATATAACTTGGGCCAAAAAATTTTGGGCAATATATCATCACAAAAATGCAAGGGGTCTAGAATTTGTTCCTAACACCACCATGCATTAGTAGCTCAGAGCAATAATATGTGTATGCATGTTGCAAGTTTGAGACCTTCTAAAAAAATGGTGGATAAAATATTATCTCGTGGTTATCTGCTATTAAGAATGAGTACCTTGTCTGTTTCAACCTGAGCAATTGGCTCGTCAACTTCTACCCTCTCGCCTGGTTCTGCTCAGACCCAAAAACAAAAGAAAGGGCATAATCTCATAAAATGATTGTATATGTGATAAAGGAATTAGGGTTAGATATAAATAGAGAAGTACATACTCTTCAAGAAAGTTGCCAGTGTGCCGTCAGTTATGGATTCACCCATATGAGGGACAACAGCATCAACAAGATCACCCTCTACACACACAGACGAGAGGGAAAAGTTGCCCAAGAGACTAATTATAATAAAAAGAAAGAAAAAAAAAATTGCATGCCGATGAAAAGAACTTATAAGCTTTAAGATTCTTTATTTTAGTTGCAGATACTATGTTTCAAAGTACTGCACAGTCTTTGAAATAAAAAACTACAACATACATACCACAAGTTCAGATAGCCCCCGTAAATCACATCAACATCATTACCTCTATCAGATCTAGTAGATAACAGCACGGATACCAGAACTACCCCCCTTTCAACAATTTGCAACTCTCAAAGCAAAACAAAATTCATGCAAAGACTACTCTAGGTATGCTTCATAGTTTTACACAAACCAGATAGATATAAATCATAATAGAACTAATGCACCCTCTTATCCTTTCCCCGAGAAAATAAATTACAAACAGAATAAACAAATTAACAAAGAGAAAGACTACAAATTGTCTGATTTAATTCAGTACTTCATAATGCTACTGAGATTTTCTGTGGTTCTAAGTTTTTATTTGAGGACTCTAGTTACTAGTTCTCCTTATGACGACCCAAATCACTTTTGTTATATTTAGAAGAAGAAAGACAAATATATAAAACACGGAAAGATGAAGATTAAACAACATGTCTAATGGTGCAAGAATGTTTCGGTGCAATGTTCAGCTTGTAAGAAAACATTGCAATTTAGCATTCAAGTTAATACCACTGTTGGAACAGAATGACCTGCTCCATATCTGCATGTTAATATCTCGCGGAAGATTGGCCACAACTCCCCTGCATATAATGCAAAGAGACAAATTTAATGACAGACATTTTAAATTTACCAATGACCCTTTATGTTTACAGCAGCTGTTTTGATTAGACACAGTTTTTCTTTTTTTTCTTTTTTCTCTTTTAGGTCAAACAGATTCAAAGTATTAACATCGAATAAAAGGATATCGTTCAGAGGAAAATAGCAGAGGAATGCATGTAAAAGGATGGTGCCTTGGTGCTCAGAATAAAATCCTCCCATCTAAAAGAGGAACCTTTTATGACATCCATCATAGAATTTTAAGAGACTTCACACTGCTAAGTCAAGTAGTAAGAAAACTCTCAGTTATAACAGAAGTATACAAACCCCTCGTGGAGCAGCTAGATTAATTCAACTATAATATGCTGTTCTACACATTACTCATACAACGCCTCACACTTCCAATGTCAATGAAGCTGAGATTTCTGAGGTTGCTAAAGAAAGAGTGAGGCAAGTCCTTGCTGAGGGGTGGGGGCTTCTGTGGAGTGGATGTAGGGGTGCTGCGGGGAAAGGGGATGGGGTGAAGAAGATGATAATTTCTAAATTTCTTTCTTTATTATTCTTTTATTTGTTTTAAATAAAAAAGTGTGCACTATGTTTTAAGTTACTGTTGTATTCTTAAAACAAGTATATCATACTCATACGCGGACACCCAACTTTTAACTGGTTTTTTGGACGCATTTGTTAGTGGGGACCCAAGTGCTACAAAATTGAAAGTTGAGACCAAGTGCTAATTCATGTAAAGGTCGGGGACCTCGCGTTCTATTTTCTCCTTCATCAATTATAGGGCCTCTTTGCAAAAACACGGTGGGCAATGAACATGTTGAGCAACCATGAGGCATAAGGTCTATAAAATAATATAATCTCTCAACCTCAAAACATAAATGAGCTCACATGCGTAAATATAAAATATCTTAAGGCGGAAATCTACCCACCGTGCACCTTGAAAGATGGAGGAATCTCTTGATGATAATTCTAAGCCTAGGTTAATTAGAAATCCTTACTATATCAAATATAAAGTATATTGATGCAAGGTTCCTAATAAAGCATATCCAAGACTCCTTCTAAAATTGGACTTCATCAAAGCACTAGAATGAAAGAGAAGATGATAGAAAAAGTGATTCAAAGACTCTCCATTATAACATAAATAAATAAATAAATAAATATATATATATATATATATATATATATATATATATATATATATATATATATATATATATATATATATATATATATATATATATATATATCAAATAAAATTCTGCCCCTCATGAGTGCAAGTATATTCTCTTAATTGCGAATTTGCGATCCACCATTCAACACATTATTCATGCTGCAATTCCGCATAAGAACATTTTATTCTCTTCGCATCTAATTCCTCGAGCATCACAGGGCCCATGTTGGGAACACCCAACACCCAACACCCCTTAGACATGACTTTGTTTTGCAGGTATCAATGAAGAAAAGACCATAGAAAAATTAAGAGGTTGATATGTTTTTGGAGTAGAACTGTAGAAGAAAATTTTGGACTGCCTCAACAGATGTCAGAAGGTAATATAAATACAAAACTGTGGAATCAAGGAGCGTCCTAATAATGTTTCCCTTAAAATTATCTATCTTGTGATTACCATACTTGGTTAGGTGTTCTTACATAATTGATTAATAGACTTCCATATGCCAGCTCGAGTAACTAATATAGTTGATCTCTTCAATATCCAGGTATACTTTCATGAACATTTCTTAGAACATGCTCACAAAATTAAATAGGACAGCCTCCCAACTTCGCAGTTTGCACCATACAGGAGTTCAGTTGCAAAGTGCATCTATAAAAGGAACCTACTCATCAACTCAACCCAAGTCTTAATCTGCTGTCATTCAAGGTCTCCTTTTAAAATTTGGAAATTTTCTGACTCTAGCGTTAGATTTCATTTTCATTAATCACACTGAAGGCTATGCCATACGTGCAAAACAATAATAGGTGAGCATTGGATAACTAACCTTGTTGGCCTCAAACTCGTTGAGCAGTCTGGAACAAAAAGACAAATTTGAAGATCAATCTCAATATTAATGCAAGCACGTGTATAGATTAGTTTTAATCACGCCACAACAAGAAAGTCATACCAACCAAAGGAAGGTGACAAAAAGTTCGAGCATGAACAAATCCCCTTGGATGATGTATAATCTGTTCACATGCTCAAAACATAAGCTATGATGACGCAAATGAGTTAGAAACAATTATGTTGAATATTAATGCTTCCACCTCAATTGTTCCTGCAAATGATTTGGTGGATAGTAATTCTTGATAAACTAATACAATTGTATCTAAACCCATCATTATCTCACAGTAAATTATGACAATACAGGTGTTATTTTCTACAAAGGGATGAAACTACCGCCCATAGCTTATAGCAATGACAAAACTTTTCTTGTCCACAGGCTGAACGTCTTTGGAATAAGAAATCAGTATACAAATGGAAGAAAATATTAATAAATTATTAGGCCAGTGTAATCATATCTATTTTGCAGGGACTAGGCAACTATGACAGTTTTGTGGCTGACCCCACTCAAATAAATATTGACATAATGTTAAACAACTCAAATAATCAACTAGTTAAAACTTAAAATCAAATTTTCAACTTTCAATTTTTTATCTTTCCAGAGTTTCATATCCATTCTAAAGGCTTTATGTAGCTCTTCAGGAGTCTAAGAGAACATTTCAACGTCTAAATTCAAGTGTTGTTCAGTAGTTATTAGTTCCAGACTTCCAGTAGTCTGAAACGGATTCAAGCAGATGAAACAAACTATTTCAATCTTTAACCCAATTGTGGATATTAATGTTCTGCAATGAACCAACCATGGCAATGCTTGCAAACATATTTTCAAAAGAAAGAAGAAAATGCCATTTTACCTCTTCTGGCAGAGAAGAGCATACTCTTGGAGTAGCAGGCCTAATCTTATGCAATGATTTTCCTAAAACCTGTACCAAGTGCATAATTCAGTTTTCATAGATATACTTCAGTCTAAGTCCATATCAAATACATAACCACATGTACAGAAACAGTACACCCATTTACATACATACAGACACGTATAAATATAGGGAAAATACCGAAGCAGAGGAGGAGGCGCCACAAGCGGCTTTGCGCCTTAAAACACCTAACATCTTGCTTTTAATCACTTCTCTGCAAAAACAAAAAAAAAAAAGCACAATCAAATAAATGGAAGAAAATATACTCAACACGAATACGCAGATATTTGATTGTGCGCTTAATGAAAATTGAAGAATGACATTAAAACAGACCTCGAAGAGAATTATACAGAAAACTAACCTTTGATTGAATGAATGGAGAGAAGAATGGAGAGAGAAAGGCAGGGTTTGACGGTGGCTGATCGAGAACGTGGAAGAGAGCCGCCACGAAGATCTTGTAGCTTTTTATTTATTATTAATTTAGGGTGGTAGTATCGTTGTACTACCGCTTTCTAACGTTAACCTTTTGCTCGCTGCTAAACTTACCGCAACTATGATAAAAAAAAATTTGTATTATCTAACTACATATTTTAAGAAGCAGCTAGCTTCACATATAAATAAATTTTTTTAACTTCTCCTTTTATTTACTAGTATACCGTTTGTCGACGGTAGAATCCGATCGTATGATCTATAAGAATAGATCAATAAAATTTGCACTATTTTATTTTTTATAAAGTCTTGATTGACGAAGAAAATAATCTGAGTTGCGGTAATTATGATTTTATAATTGAGACAATGAATAGAGCAAGAAGAAAATCATTTGACAGAGAATTTCATTTGGAATAGAGATTGAAGACGTAGAGACACACGGACGTATATATTCTTTTTTTCTTTCAGTAGCGGATAAAATTTTCTACGGTCGTGATAATTAGTATATCGCTTACTTGCGTTTGAATCGATCGCACTCTATTATAATAATGGATTGAAGCGGTGAACAGATTTTAGAGATGATCCATGGAAGAAGATGGTTAAATCAGGGAGATGTATTGAAACGGTCAACATATTTTGAAAGAGATGATTTTGTGAGGGGGAGAAATTGAAGACCTAGTGACATATTTACGTTTAAGTCTTTTTCTCTCTCCTAAGAAAAAATTATTATGATCGTGATTAAAATACCAATTTTAATCATATTTAATTAAAACAATTCATTTTCTACTACGTCCATTGTGCTTTAATTCTATAATTTTAAAATTTATAAGATTTAATAGATATTAATTTCTTTCATTTTAAAATAACTACAGTGAATATGTTATCTTAAAAAATATTTGATACATTAAATTTATAATACTAATAATAATAATAATAATAATAATAATAATAATAATAATAATAATACAAAAAGATACTTTTATAATCAATATCTATTTTAATAATTGTACGTAGACACAATACTAACTCATTTTGTTGTCAAATATTAAAATACTGATTTTAAAACATACAACAAAAACAAACGTTTACTAAACAATTAACTGATTATTTGTGTCACTAATCATTTTTTCAGCATATATGTAATACCAAACCAAGTCTTAAATTCATCTTTTTTGGTGATTGCTTTCGTTTAAACGTCCATTATGAAGATATAAAAACACACATCTATTCTATTTTTAAATAAGTAAAAAATATATATGTAGAAGTGTAACATAATATTTATTGTACATTTCAAATAATGCTAATGGAATAGTTGAACATAAATTATCACTAAAAAAAAAAGAGATAATTATATTCACACTACACTTTTTATTATTCACACCACGTTTTAATTGCAATAAAAGTTCTTTAACATTTGATATTTAGACACTTATGTGTCTACTTTTTTTCATCGTATTTTTATCATTACCTTTCATTTAGTTTTCACATCTTGTCTTCGATGAAAATTTTTGTCTAAATATTCTGCTGATGTGCATTGAAATGAAAGAAAAATATTTTGTCAAACTTACGTATTTGTTATTTATTTTAATTATGTAAAAATATTAGGGGTAAAAAAAATTACGCCTTCCTAATTGACTTTTTGGACAAAAATCATCATCAAATACAAATATAAGACATGCAAATTAATAGGATGATGATAAAAATTTGCTAAAAAAAGTTAGAGTCATAAATACAAAAGTGATCAATAGTTAAAAAATTTCATTGTAATTAAAATATAGTGTACTTAATAAATAATATTATGGTAATATAATTATCTAAAAAAGAGTGATAAAATGTGCTAATTAATAATAAAAATGAGACAATAACAAAAGATTGAAGTACAATTAAAGAGTTGGACAACAAAATAAAATAATCCATCCATTTAATATACTGTTAAACTGCTTGGCTTTAGAAAAAGGAAATGGAATAATGAGGAATTAGAGGGACAATTTGGGAATTCCATGGGCTTTTATCGGGTGTTGTAGTGAGTGAGGTTTCATGTGTAATGGGCCCGCCTGGTCTACTTTTGTTGAAACGAGATGGTTTTATTATACAATACAAATTATAAAACAATTTTAACAATATTATTTAACTTTTTTTTAATCTAAACATACTATTTTTACTTTTATAACACTTGTTGTTATATTTTTATAAAAATTTGTGTTACAAGTGTTACAAATGTTACATTTAGAAAATTAAATGTTAAAAAGTTAGTATAGAATTTTAATATAAAATGTTATAAAGCAAAATTATCACGAGGGCTTTCTTTGTTAGCGACCTTATTAAAGATAAGATTCGGGACATCAAAGCCGATGCGATGGTAATCTCGTCCTTAGTTGCCGAATCTAATGGAGGTTTCAATCGATGAATTTGTAATTGGACGATGGAGACTTTTTGGCGAGTCGAATTGAATTGGACAACTCTGAAACATAGGAGGCCCAACGTGACCTATACAAACGGGCCACTAGTTTTTTAGAGCACCGTGGCCCGTGTCCAGTACAGCATGAGTCTCCAGAGGGGCCTACTAGGCCTTTACTGGGCCCAACTGTGGGATTGGATCGGCCCTGGCTAATCAATTACGTGTTAATTAGGAACCATACCTATTTTTTTTAGAATATTAGAAAAATATTGGATAAATATTATTTTCTCAATTTTACTATTTTTCATATTATTTTATTTGTATGTCCCAAATTAATAGCACAATAAATTAATTTGAATTCAAATTCAAATTAACAACAAATCAGCTATTTTTAAATGATAGATCTTTATCCACATTAATTATAGCATCAATTAACATTCATTACCAAAATACCCTCCTAGAATCACGTTTTCGGTGCCTTTTCACATCATTTTATTTCATTTTTTCCTCATACAAAACCCCTTTTCCATTTCCCTCATCCCCACTCACACCAAATTTACCTTCATTTTTCCTCACATTATATCACATTTCTTAATGTTGTACGTCTCTCACTCAAAAATTCACAGATCTTCATGCACGAAACCCCACACAAAAGCATCCAAAATTCCCTGTTTGGGCAAAAATCTCATTTTTCTAAAACCCATTCTGTTAATGAAGTATGGTACTCCAATCCCCTTCCGTTCACGTTCATCTCCATAAATCGCTGGATTATTAAGTTCTCGAACTCTAATTTATAGTAATGATCTATAAACAAATGAGGCTTCAAGTCTGAGCAACACGAAATCGATGCCTAAATCCAAAAATGTGGATTATTTTGCATCAAAGATAAATCGGGGTCAAAATAAAGTCGCCCTTAAACCAAAAAAAAGAAGAAATTCAGCATTCCAGTGTCGGAAGGAGAAAATGTAAATTTTTGAGTTATTTTCGTATTTACCTACATGCAGTAGTTTTTCTTCCATTTGTCTTGTTCTTAGCTCTATATTGTAAATTTGTACTTGAATTCTTGTTTGTGTAATTGAATAAATTAGCGAATCTCATTTCTTTTGTTCATGTGTAGTAAAAATTACTCATTTTTTTTTATTATTTGTATTACGTGGATTTAAAATTAAGTATGTATGATTGTGTGTTGGTTTGAACTTTTTGTGCTTTCATTTCTGAGTTTCTGTCATATTTTTCTTTAGTCTTTTTGGTTTGGTAACAATAAAAATACACTATATATCTATTGTAAGATGTCAAGATTTTATAAAATTTCATGTTCTGCTTTTTGTTTTCTTTTGTTTTCATATTATTAAAATTGTTGTTGGTAACATAATTGAAATACCCATAAATTTATTTCTATCTTACTATTCCCTTTTATGCAGATTTATTCTAGAAAATATATTTTGTAATAGATAACTAGACTCCTTGTCATCTTTGTGTATTATGTTTGTTACATGCTTGTTAACTTTTTATTGCGTCGTTGGGGGAGCATATAATCAATTGTTAATATTGTACATGACATGATTTTGTCGAGTGTATTTGTTATCAACTAATGCTAACATTGTTATTCATGTACAATATTAATTATATTACGACACTAAACTCTAAAACTTACGCATGTTCATTTTTAAAATGATATTTATTATTAGTTACTATTTGTGACTTATAAACCAAGTCGTTTGTGACTTTCAATTGTTAATGTTGTACGTGGCACGATTTTGTCGAGTTTATATGTTATCAAATAATGCTAACTTTGTCATTCATGTCAGTCAACTATATCACGACACTAAACTCTAAAATTTATGCATGTTACTTTTCAATTCTTTATTATTATTATTAGTTATTATTTTTTTACTTTTAAACCAAGTCGTTGGGGCATATTATTGTGAATTTGCTTCGAAGCCTTCCACTGTATAGCCTTTTTATTCTAGCATGCTGCTCACATTTGTTGAACTTTAATGCCACCATTATGATGTCTAATCTCAACTTCTGATTTGTCCAGGACTAAGAATATCCAAACTCTCCCAATAAATGGTCCATTGGCAATGTTAATGCATACACCAATAATTCATTCTATTTCGTATCTGGGTTGTTTTCTAATTTGAAGATTATACACTATATTTACCATTTTTATGCAAAAAATTACAAAATTAAGCTTACCTCAAAAAAATCTCAGATACTACTGGTTCTTGATCTTGGAATAATTCCACTTTTTTGATGATCTTCAATAATCATAAAATCGATTGCAATTGGTATTACATAAATTTTTTTCCCCAAAATTTACTCAATGAGTTACCAAATATCCTTATTGGATGTCAATTTTGATAACGATTTAATGGTTCTTCAGTTTGAATTTTGAATCCCCCAACTTCCTCAACATGAAACGGACTCAACTCTATCACATTGGTAATAGAGCGTTAATTGTGGGCTTTGATGATATCCAGCCTGTTTTGGGACTTGGACAAAATCCAGTATTCCTCAAATATTTCAAGTAATAATCCAGTATTGTTGTATTTTATTTTTTGGCCTAGTAGATTTGATAATGATACTTAAAAGTAGGTTATATACCTAAAGAACCCATCAATTACTTTCATTAGTTTCTCTTTTTTCTCTCTTTAAAATATGATGTATAAGTGCATGACATTTTAAAATTATTTTTTAAATATTTATAAATTATAGATCTTATAGAATATATAGATAATAAGTTTATATTTGATTTAGTTTAAAAGTAATTTTTTAGGAGATTTTAAAAAAAATTGGTAAAATGTGTAATTGAAAAATCGATAAAAGTTGTGGATGATGAAATATATGGTTGAAAATAAATTTGAAAAAAAAAAGTTTATTTTAAACTCTACCAAACATGCACTAAGTAAACAGCAAATTATGAATCTTACGAAATATATAAATAAAAGATATATTTGACAAATTTAACTAATTTAAACTTAGCTATAGGAAACAGGCCTCATGTGGGACAATGATGGAGGATCAAGATTATCTTCTTAATTATATTTTATTTTGCTGGTGTTTATTGTTATATATGCTAATAGTGAGTCTTTTATTATATTTAATGAGATTAAGTGTTGGTTTGGTTTAACTTAAAAAACTGTTAATTAAAAGTTAAAATTAAAATTAACAATTAATTTTAACTATATATTTTATTAACTTTTATCAAAATTTATTAAATTTTTAATTTAAAACTCTATTAAACAACTCGTAAGTGTTTGTTTTTGTCATTTTTCAAAAAACTCATTTTTTCCTAAATTTTTACTTTTTACTACTACTTTGAAAAGCTCAAAAAGAATCAAAAAATCTATTTTTTTTAAAAAAAATTTTTAAAACAATTTCTAATTTTTAAAGCTTTTTTGGTTTAGAAGAATAGAGTTAAGAAGTCTAGAAATCTTGCCCACTTGTAAGGAACCGTAGTGGGCACAGATCAGACTTAGAAGAATAAGTTGTTAAGTCTTATTTTATTTTACTTTAAAAAAAGATTTTGTTTGTTTATTTTTTATTTTTATTTTTTATTTTTATTTAGTCCTATCCCATCTTGTCTTGCTTCATATGACATCTAATATACTCACTCCGAAATCTTAATACATGCACAAACAACTCCACTTTATCTTAAATAATGAATCTCAATGGGTAATGTAAGATATGCTTAAGCAATAAAAAAGGATGTTCTAGAGCTTAACATAACATATACATATGATATTCTTATTTATATTCTTTATGCTTAGTCACTTAGTAAATTACACTGTTTGATATGATTAAAAATCTATTTTGCTTTTTTTTCGGTAGTCGTTTTGACTTTTCAACCCACTTTTAACGAAAATATTTACTCAAATAAATGATATTGGGCCAAATAAATCAAAATTGGTTTATGGTTTATAATCTAAATCATAGTTTATAAACTAGTTTATTTGACCAAATTTTTACTTTGGTAGACGACATTTTTACTATTCTTGGTCAAATAAATCAAAATAAACTAATTTATAAACTCCAATCAAATCACTTAATAAACATGTAGGAAGGAAAAAATCCCAAGATATAATCACTTTATAATTTTATTGTTTAGGTTGTAATTACGACAAACACGCCACGATGCATACTATTATAGTAGTTTAAATTTTTAATATATTCGGTATTGAAACATTATGAATGATAATAATATATTTTTTTTTTTTTTGGTCAATTTTGAACGATATTTTTAAATTTTTTTCTACTTTACTCGTAGTTAATAACATGATCTACTCAAATAATATTAACTATCTATAATTTTTTGAAGAAAAAACTTTAATATTTATTCGTAGAATAAATAGTTTTGAAAATTATATAAAATTAAATATTCTCCTTTTCCAATGTCTAGCAAGCTGGTCAACCTATTCATTCGAGAGCAAGACGAGAGAAAAAGTCCTCGAACAGAACGGGAACTGGTAAGATAGGTGGGTGTCTAATATGCGTAGAATCCTCGGTCGAGTGTCTTAAATTAGAATTGCTTATGCGATTTGTCTTGTTTGTGGTTCAATCTCTTGTCATGTTTTATTTAGATAATAATACTATCTTTATCTTTAGACATACTCCAACGCACAAAAGGGCATATTCCTACATCTGCGTATTGGAAGTTTAATTGAACCGTTAAAAACTCAAAACTAATAAAAATGCCACCTACTACTAAAATTTCAGTTTATGTAGTAGTTGCGTTTGTCGATGCAAGAGGAAAATACTAAGAAGTTTGGATCCATAAAATATTTATTCTGAATAACTATATAAAATAAATATACCAAATCATATTGAAACTCAGAAAATAACCTATTTTTCATATTGGGAAACTGTAGATGAGATCATGAGAAGGGCATAAAATCAACTTGAATTTAACATTAAAACGTCATGAGCTTCACTACAAACACATTCCCATCAGGAATAATGCCATACATTACTCTTATTTAGTCCTAATTAATTAAAACTGAAATTAAGATGAAATGGCCGGGACACGCATCTTCAAGGAGATCCTCCACCACCACTGCCTCCGCCGCCAAATCCTCCACTAGGCCCACCGTCACCTCCTAAACCAACATTGCCTGCACGAGCACCATCACCACCACCTCCTCCTCGTCCACCTCCAGATTGCAAACCACCACCTGGCCCACCTCCAATACCTAACCTTCCACCTATTCCACCACCCGCGCCACCACCAAATCCTCCACCTATATCCAATCCACGGCCAATACCAATGTCAATTCCGCCACCAAAACCACCACCCCCTCCAGCACCAGCACCAATGTCCCCTTTGTTGCCAATGCCATCAAATGCACCGCCATTATCATCGCCATCATCACCAAGATCAGCGGGACGGCCGATGGCCATTTTTTCCTCCGGAGAACCTGTTTTGGACGATAATCCTCTAGCATCAGCAGTGTAAAGAGCATACAGAAACACCAAAATGAGAAACTTAGGAGACATTTTGGACTAATACTGGAATTAATGTTTGCTGTGAAATAAAAATATGGCAATAGGAGATTATATATAGAGGTCCCACACACACACACACCAGAATCCTGTTTCCTTAAGCAAAATTGCAAGGGTTTTAATGAAGACACGAGTTTCAAACACGCATCTAAAAATCATGCATGTTGGGAATTGGCAGTTCTTACAACTGTATTATATGAAAAAGAGGAACTCCAATAAATCATGCAAATAAATTCATGTTGGTTACATATATTTTACTGATTATGAATTGTTGTTTCAACCATCAGGTGTCATCAAAATAATTGTTGCTGTTTAACATAAAACATTGTTTTCAGCTGAGGAACCCCCATTGAATTTTTGATAATTCCAATAAATATCAGATGATTCAGATCTATATTTTATGTACACAGACATACAGATGCTTTAGAAACCTAGGAAATAGTTTATGATGACACCTGATGGTTCGAGATACTTTTCTAAAGCATATAATTTTATGAAGATATAATTTTTCTACACTATATTCGGTAAAAAAAAAAATATTAGATTATAAGCAGTGGATCCTATGAAATATGTAAATAAAAATGATGTTTCATCATCTTATAATAAATACTTATAAGCACTAACAAATATTGGTAAAGATTTTTATATATTATAAGCAGTGGATCGTACAGAATATGTGGATAAAAAGTAGCAAAGTTGTAGATCCTACGAAATGTGTGGATAAAAATAATTTTTAGACCTGACCAGCTTATAAATACTTATAAATACTGACAAACATACCATAAATCAAAGTGTTTAATTATTAAGTATGTTTAATAAAAATTTTTATAGATTTTAAGCAGTTGGTCCTACAAAATGTATTGATAAAAGTTGTGGGTCCTATAAAATATGTGGATAAAAATAATGTTTAATCAACTTATAAAACTTTTAAGCAAATGAAAAAGATAAAGTTTCCAAATCATAGTAATGAAGTTTTTTCTCATGTGCAACCAAAAAACAGAAGAATTAATTATGATAAATTATATATTTCTTCAAAAATAAGAAGAAGAATTTGAAAAAGTGAGAAACTGATTGTAACATTGAACATTAAACTGAAATAATTGATTACTAACACTTGATACAACTGATGAACTGATTACAATGCTAGCAATTTGAATAGCAATATTATTTAGCCTTGAATAGAAGGTTGGAATTGGAAACATAACTAATTCTTTTTCCCAGAAAATCCACCACCAGGTACTCCACCATCTCCACATTCAGGTCCTCCACCAAATCCACATTCAGGTCCTCCACCATGTCCGCCTCCAGGTCCTCCACCAAATCCCCCTCCAGGTCCTCCCCAAAATCCATCACCAGGTCCTCCTAATCCACCTCCACCACCAGCTCCTCCACCAAATTCGCCTCCAGGACCTCCTAATCCACCTCCAGGTCCTCCCCCAAATCCATCACCAGGTCCCAGGTCCTCCTCCAAATCCATCACCAGGTCCCCCTAATCCACCTCCACCACCAGCTCCTACACCATATCCGCCTCCAGGTCCTCCTAATCCACCTCCACCACCAGGTCCTCCACCAAATCCGCCTCCAGGTCCTTCAAATAGACCTCCAGGTCCTCCTAATCCACCACCACCGCCAGCTCCTCCCCAAATCCGCCACCAAACCCCCTCCTCCTCCTCCTCCTCCTCCTCCTCCTCCTCCACCTCCACCAAAGCCAACGCCGCCACCAAAGCCAGCACCCCCACCAAAGCCAACGCCTCCACCAAAACCTCCTCCTCCTCCTCCTCCACCACCACCACCACCAACAAATCCCAGATGGTGAAAGAATTGTTTTTCATCATTGAAAGAACCCTCTAAACCAGCAAGCTTCCTTGCAGTTGCAGTGCAAACAAGAACACCAAGAGAACAAGGAGAATAAACTTATTAGAACTCATCTTTTCAAGTATATATATTGCAGTAAAAAGTAAAAACTAAGTTTTGATGAGACTCTTAAGACTCCAAATAGGGTTTATATAATGAGTTCAATACTTCAATTCCCTGTTTATTGAAATGGACAGTTAGGAGATCTTAAATAACTTCATCTTCTCATCTGTAAACCACATCAAATTCTAACTAATGCACCCAACTGTTTAATCTGTTTAGAAATGGAAACCCTTCATCAGTTTGACATCTCCAAATTGGTAATCATTTTACAGAAGGAATGCATTCAATTAATGAGAAACTGACAGTTCCTAAAAATTAATTTTCTGCAAATGCATTGTTATCTAAAATGGGATGATTGAGAAGAAAAGAATATCATGCTGTAAAGAACTAATTTTCGGGCATCCTACCACTTTTGCTTAATTATTTTTATATCTATTTAATATTTTTTTACTGTTTTAAAACTAAACTCAATTTTTTCTTTGGTAATTTACTTATTTAACTTTGAAATTGTTTCTCTCTCCCGCTTTTTATATATAGTTATATTTGTTACAGAAACACACACATATTGTAGGGAATGTGCACCTTCACCAAAAAGTCCGCTATCGCATCCACCACCACCTCTGCCACCATATCTAATTAATTACATAAATATTGTAGTATATATGATTAACTGGGGGGGGTTAATTTGCATTGTAATTACGATATATAACTAATTCCTTCTTAAATTAACTCAATTTAAACCTATGAAAGTGTGTGCTTGGCCTTTCACTTTGCTGAACTTGATAATAATATGGCAAATAATTGTTGTTGTTTAACATAAAATATGAAAATCTAGGAGAAGTATGTTTTCAGCTAAGGAACCCGCAATGAATTTTCGTTAATTCCAATATATATACATCAGATCTAAATTTTATGTACATAGACATTCAGACAGAGGCGGAGCTAGGGGGGCTGGTCTGTGCTATACCCATCAGATCCGACGAGTGACGAACGGGAAGGGGAGTGAAGTGCTGCTGTGGCGCTGTGCTGATTTTGGTGGGTTTTTTTTTCTTCCTTTTTATGGTTTCCTGGTTTGCTGATTTTGCTTTATATTGTAGTTGTGGGTTGGAAATGGAGTCCAGCAAGCTGTGCTGATTCTGCTGGTTTTTTTTTTTTTTTCCTTTTTCTGGTTTGCTGTTTGCTGCTGATTTTGCTTTATATTGTGGTTGTGGATTGGAAATGGAGTCCAGCAAATGAGGACAATTTCTTGGTGTTCACGCTCCCAGAAATTATTGTGTTGAAGAAAATGTCAATTTTTTTTTTTTTCATTAGAAAATTAACAAACAATTAATATATCATCTACACTAACAATAAATTACAAAATATAATCAATTCAATAAAAACACACTAGCTACAAATTAACAGAAGAAAGTGAGGTATATTTGACCAAATATATATTTATTCTTAAGAGCAAAAAATTTGATAAGACTAAATGTAACAAAGCGAAAAGTACACATTACACATATTATTGGTTAAGAATGTACCGTGTAGTCAACCTCGGAAAAAATCATTTTTGTAGTGTAAAAAAAAATTAGTATAAAAAAAAAAATTAGTAACAACCCAGTTTTAAAGTGCAAAAAAAATAAAATTCATTAGCAGTCCGATTTCTAAAAATTTTTAATCCTGCCCCTACATTCAGTTGCTTTTTCGAATTGGGTTGGGGACTGGGAATTATGGCACATGACAGTTCTATTTTTTGGTTATTGTTGTCCGTTTGGTTTCACTTGAAAGCCCCTCCAAAAAAAATCAGCTTCTTTTGTATGCTGAAGTTTTTTATATATTCATGGACGCCCTGAGATTTTAGGGACCTTCGACGAAAATTTAAATAGAATTTTTAATAAATTGAAATGATTTAAAATGTAATTTTTTGATAGACTTATAAGTTAAAAGAAAAGTACTTTTTTCTTCTTCTTCTTCACTAAATGAAAAAATAGTTGAAATTTGGGATAAGCTGTTAAGTCTAATTTATTGCACAATGCGGAGTTGAGTCGAAAGGTATACGGTATTTGTATTTGCTTAAGTAAATATATTTTTCAAAATTTTGTCTTTATAATTAAGTTATCCTAGTATTTCATTATAATTAGGAAATTTTCACTGGGTTATAAGTTTTTGTTTTCTTTATTTTTCGCTCTTTTATTTATTGCTTCAATCCTAATAATTTAGAAAATCATTTTAATTCAAGATAAAGATTTCTAAAAAAGAAAAATTGCACGATCTACAATTTAAAAACTATATTAAAGTAGATAATGTAGGTTAGATTTGGATTTGTTTTCTATTTAGGCTCACATGTAAATAGGTTAATTAAAAAAAAAAAAAAATTGGGCCAAAAATTTTGGATTTTGAATGGTTTGGAGCCCTAGATGGTTGCCTAACTGCCTAGCCCAAGGGCCGGCCCTGTATATATTATAAGTAGTAGATCTTACGTGAATAAAAAAGATGTTTAATCAGTTTACAATAACTGTAGTTATGTTGTTTGGTGGGTTGTGCAGTGCTGCCAAACAAAGAGAATATTAAGTCTTGTACCTCTAGCCATTTCAAATTTTAAAATATACTGTAGCTATTAAATTTTTTCATATTTACACTTAAATTTATATAAATACATTTTATTGCAATATTTTAAATAATAATTAATTTTCTTAAATGCATCTATTATAATCGAAATTTTCCATTATCAAAGGATTTGTTCTCATCTGAAAATCTTCATTGAGAAAATCACGCACCTTTCCCCCATAATCTATCAATTTGAAATCCTATCATTCTCTAATTACCATTCCATGAAAAAATTAATGTCATTTTCATCTACGTTTCTGGAGTTTGCAACTTTGAATGTAATCTAAAAAACATTATCAAAGAACATGAAGAAATGGTCCGGTAAGAAAGCCAGAACAAAGTTGATGAAGAAGAAATACAATGTTCTCGTTCTTGAACAAACCATGGTAAGTTCATGTTTGTCATTTACCTTTTTTATTCTTAGACATTATTTTGTTATATTATATCATATTTATAAAATTCCGTTATTCACTATAGTAGATTTTGTTATTGTGAAGAATATTTCATTAATTGATGTTAAGACAGATTGTGAAACCGTTGTATGTTAACTGAAATTGTTACATTAGTTTTTGACGTATGCAAACAATAACTGTTACGTATACTATCTTTAGTTACCTCACGCTGTTAATATATATATACTTATTACAACACAATGTCAATATATATTTTCCAATGTATGATAACTTTTTAATGTTTGTTAACAAGTTTTGTTATAAAATCTGATATAATTGTCCCCATTTGAGATTATTTGATATTAACACATACATTCAGACAAACTTGTGTACTCAACTTTTTTGTTGCGGTCTATTAAACTCCATTGTGAAGTCTTTAATTCAAATGATATCCGTTATTTTGCAGCATTGATTGTAATATCTTCATCTTCAAATATGTGGCGGAAAAGCCTTCAAACGTGCCACCGATAAATATTACAGATGATTGTGACTTTCTAAGGAAAAGATAGACAGAAAATTAGCATTCATAAACTCTGTATTTGAAATTTAAAAAAGAAAATTTTATGAGATAAAATATTTATTCGATAATAATATAATTTTGTTATTAATTAAGATAACAATGCAGAATAGCAGGACTCTTTACATCTCATCAATATTCAATTTATGTTATTATTTAATGGTATATGTAAAAAAAATTAATACTAACCAGTAAATTTGAATTTTTTATTTCAAAGTAGGTTATGCGTGTAATTTTTCGGAATTTTTTCATAAATAAACCATTTTTTAAAAATAATTCTAATTCTATCAACTTATCAAATTTATTCTAAAATACTACATTCTTAAAATTATATTAATTAATAAAATAATAAATTAAAATTAAATCTATACTACTAAATATATATTTCCACTTGAATTCACTTAAATTTGCATTTGAGTCCTTAATTATTTGCACAATAAGTCCTTCATCTTTATAAAATTTTCACTTTAGTCCCTATACTTCCTCTTTCATTTCAATTCCACCCTCTTTTATTTGCAACCTAAGTCCTTCAACTTTTAAATTTTAGCAACTTGATCCCCATATTTATACTTTTATATCAATTTAGTCCTTTATAGTATTCTACTATTTGATACATATGTTACAAATGATATTGTGATCAATGTTTGATACAAATGTTACAAATGATATTTTGTAACAATCGTATTACAAATTGAAATATAAAATATCAAATGATACAAAAATTAATTCATGTAATATGTATTGTGTAAAATAACATAATATAATATGTAATATATTCGGTTATACAAAATATTATTTGTATCATTTGTATCAAATAATGATACATTAATATAATTTGTAACATTTGTAACAGATTGCGATACTAAGCGAAATTGTTACAATCATTATAACCGCAAAATCAACTCTAAACTTCAATAAGTTCGTTATAGTATGATATAGATATGTAACACAATGTTAAATTTAACAAATAAAACTATTGATTTCATCATTTGTAACATACGTAACATCAAATGATCTGTAATATCAATTCATGTAACATGTGATGTGTAAAATAATATAATACAATATGTAACATATTCAGTGATATAAAATATCATTTGTAACATCTGTATCAAATAGTAATACAAAGGACTAAATTGATATAAAAGTATAAATATGGGGACCAATTTGTACAAATTTAAAAGTTGAAGGACTTGGATTGCAAATAAAAAGGATGAAATTGAAATGAAAGAAGAAGTATAGAGACTAAAGTGAAAATTTTATAAATATGAAGGACTTATTGTGCAAATAATCAAGAACTCAAAAGCAAAATTGAGTGAATTCACGTGGTCATTTGATTTTAATTTATTATTTTATTAATTAATATTAGATTTTAATTTATTATTTTATTAATTAATATAATATTAATTATGTAGTATTTTTGAAATAAATAAATTAAATTGTTAGATTTAGAATTATTTTATTATTTGAAAGTAGTGGGTGTAATATCCACTAATTTTTCCCCAAACAAATGATGCTTCAAGTCTCAGGCCCAACTAAATTGTCCAAGCCCAAGCCTAATAGTTATAAGTTATAACCCGGTTGAAGTTGTTACTTCGGGAATGCGAATATTGTAGTTAGGTAACCAGTGACAACTTATGCACGTGGCTTCATTTGGACTCTTAGATTGATCTGGAAATCAACGGCAGACAGGGCATTTACATTAGGGTTTGAGATCAGACGATTCATTTGTTCTCTCTCTACTTCCTCTCTTTCTCTATCTGGATACACTCCAAAATTCTGAGAGTTCTTCTTTTTCATTGTGAAAAACTGAAATACTGACTCCTTTGAGTATGAGGGCTGGAGATAGGTGATTTGTGGCCTAAACATGAGGCATTACTGTGGCCTCTATTTTTTGTTGTACTTTCTGGGTGAAATTAGGGTTAGGGTTAGACTTGAGGGTTGGTGAACACAACTGACATTCCCGTATCTTGAAATTTGCTTTATAATGTAGACGAGCATATATTGCGTGGAGCTCAACGGAAATGTAGGTGTTAATCACTGAACCTCGGGGAAAATATCGCGTTCTTTTACTTTCGGCATGGATGATGGATGTGATCAATCCAGCATGTTTGTAAGCAATTATAAAATAGTCAAATATTTTTTTTATTCACACATCTTAATTTTTATCTATTTTTTATACACTCATTGTGTATAACTTACTACTTATAATCTAAAATTTTATTTTATATCAAAATTAAGGCTAAGAAACTGGTAGATCAACAAGAAAGTACTAATTAACACACTTGGCATTTGGCAAGCCATAATTTAGATTTTATTTTTCTTCTCTAAAGAATTTTATTTAGTTTAGTTATATTATATATTAAGATTATGTTAGAACTTATACTATTAAAATTGCATTTTCACCAATGAAAATTTACCAACGGATTATTTGTTGGCACGCCTATCACTTACGGTAATTAGAAACGGCTTTTCTATTGGCAAAGATAATAACTTTTGGCCAACAGATTTTTTATGCCTAAAAGAGTAGTCTATATTACCTACGGCTTTTCCGTAGGTGATATTAATCGGTTTTAAAGATAAAAAATTGTTTCGACCTGCGGACAATTAGTAAGTGATGAGTAATTCATACAAACAAAAATATTTCGACCTTTCAGCTAAGAGCTAAGAATTGTCTATAGGTAACGAATAATTTTTATTACATATTCTACCTTTCAGCTACGAATTATCCGTAGGTAACGAGTAATTTTTATTACATACGAAAATTTTGTATGTCATATTAATCAATTTTTGAAGACAAAATTTTTTTTTTTACCTTTCACTAATGGAATATTTGTTGATGAAGAGTGATGCATAAGTCGAAAAAATATTTCGATCTATCACCTACAGATAATCCGTATGTGATATTAATATTTCAACTATTGAACTACATAAAGTATGTCGGCGAAGAGTAAATCTTGTTACCCACATATTTTCCATGAGTAATATTATATAGGTTTGGATAATTTAGTTAAAGGTGTCATTCACAATTGTATTAGTACTTATTAATATCTAATTAATAATCATGTTGTTTTAAGTCAATATTAATTATATAAGATCATGTGATATATGCTAGAAATTTTGTAAAATGTTTTTAACAAAATTCTCGGATTTAGACGATAAAATACTTCTTCTGTCTTGGACGAGTTTTTATTTGATATTAAGTGTCCGTTTGGTGTAGTTTATAAACTGATTTATTTGATCAAAAATAGTTTATTTGACTAGAAAAATATTGTTGACCATTCTTGGTCAAATAAATTATTTTTAGTTGAAAAACTAGCTTATAATCTATATCAAACAACCTGTAAACTAATAATGTTTTGGAGTTACTTTTCAATAAGTTATTATAATTAATTTTCAAAGATACAAAGTTTCTAAGAGCCCGTTTAACAGAGATTATAAACTAGTTTATAAACTAATTTTTGGTTTATTTGACCAATATTGGTTTATTTGAGTTGAAATTGTTGACTTTTCATGTTAAAAATGAGTTAAAAAGTCAAAAATTACGACTAAAATAAACCAAAATGGGTTTATAATCCTTATCAAACAAGCTCTAAATCATAGTATTTAATTATTAAAAATATAAAGTTTCAAAATCATCAAATTGTGGATTCTATAAATTATATACATAAAAATTACATTTGAACAATTTAAACAACTACAATTATAATTATAATTTATGCATCTCAAACATGTGCTAAAAAACATACTCCTCCTTTGGAAATGCAAGAAGCAAAAAAGAGAGATTATCCCAATGTTATACTTAATATTTATTTGAAGAGGTACTGTCTTCAATACAAACTTTAAGAGTACAAATTAAGCTGCAATAATTGATGACTCACACTTGATACAACTGAGGATCATGCCAGTTATAAATAACAATTTTATTGGCCTAGACTGGAAGGTTGCAATTGGAAACAGAACTAATTAATTCTTTTTCCCAGGATATCCACCTCCTACTCCGCCACCAGCTCCACCGCCTAATCCACCACCAGCTCCACCACCCAATCCACCACCAGCTCCAGCTCCAGCTCCACCGCCCAGTCCAACACCAGCTCCTCCACCCAATCCACCACCAGCTCCGCCTCCAACTCCACCGCCCAGTCCACCACCAGCTCCTCCACCCAATCCACCACCAGCTCCGCCTCCAGCTCCACCGCCCAGTCCACCACCAGCTCCTCCACCCAGTCCGCCTCCAGCTCCACCGCCTAATCCACCACCAGCTCCACCGCCTAATCCACCTCCACCTCCAGCTCCACCACCCAATCCGCCTCCAGCTCCACCGCCTAATCCACCACCAGCTCCTCCACCCAATCCTCCTCCACCTCCAGCTCCTCCGCCTAATCCTCCACCAGCTCCACCACCTAATCCTCCTCCACCTCCAGCTCCTCCGCCTAATCCACCACCAGCTCCACCACCTAATCCGCCTCCACCTCCAGCTCCTCCACCACCTCCAAAACCTCCTCCTCCTCCAGCTCCAGCCCCACCTCCTGCACCACCCCCAGCCCCAGATCCTCCTCCAAAACCACCACCTCCGCCCAGCCCTCCTCCACCACCTAGTGTTTTTTCATCGTTGAAAGAACCCTCTGAGCCAGCAAGCTTCCTCGCAGTGGCAGTGCAAACAAGAACACCAACAAGGACAAGGAGAATAAACTTGTTTGAACTCATGTTTTCAAGTGTGTGTGTGTATATATATATATATATATATATCAGTAAAAACTAACTCTTGATGAGACTCTAAGACTCGAAATAGGGTTTATATAATGTAGAGAATTCCCTGTTTCTTGAAATGGTGAGGTGGGGGATCTTAAATAACTCCATCCTCTCATCCATAAACCACTTTGAAATTGTTAATGCAACCAACTTGATGACTTTTGATGTACATATATCTCACATTCAGAATTCTGTCTGTGATAGTGACTTGGACACATGCTAGCATGCACGCATCTCTCTCTCTCTCTCTCTCTCTCTCTCTCTATATATATATATATATATATATATATATACACACACACACACACACACACACACATATATATCTTCACACTCATGCATAGATTCGAAAGAGCTACAGAAGAATACATTCAATTAATGAGAAGCTGACAGTTTGAAAACATTATGTATATCTGACAGTGAAGTCTTTCTCTAAAATGAAAATAAAACAAGATCATGCACTAATGAGTTAATATTAGGGCATACTATTTTTGCAACGTATGATTATAAGAAATTTAGGAATATTTTCTTTCTTTCTTTTAGGTAGGCTATCGATTTTAGGAGGTCTAGTTAATGACTATAGATTGAACCTATACAATTTTTAAGGTATGAATAGTCCGATGATTGACTGTTCGCGGCCTAGTACCTATAATTTTTTTTTATTTTTTTTTTGTCCATATTAGTAATGCAATTTATGTAACCATGCAATTATAGCTATTTTTTTTTTTTTTTTTTTTGTCCATATTATCTGAATTATGTAACCATCGAATTATAGAGCTTGTTCGAGGCTTGTTCGACCTTTTTTTTTTTTTCAAAAAATGGGTTTTTTGGAAAAAAATAGGAACCGAACAAACCCACAATCAAATCCGAATGAACAAAATGTTGAATTGGATTGTACCAGTCTTTACTGAGGTTATTACTCATTTTTGTACTTGCTGTTTTATTTTTCAATTATTTCTTCAATTAGAAAACTGAAAGAAAATAAGCACGTGTTTGGTAGTGCTTAACTTATAATTTCAACTGGTCAAATATATTTTTTATCTATACATTTCATAAGACCCACAACTTCCAACCTACTTTTTATCCACACATTCACCCACAACTTATAATATAAATACTTAAAAAATAATTTAAGCACTATCAGAAAGCTGGAAAATTGCTTCTCGAAAAGTCGCTTGAACCATAATTTTGTCACTGACTTCACCAACTCGAATATAGATGGTTCAGTTTACGCGTTGATATCAACTAATTGAATTTTCATTAGAAAATACATTTCTAGTTATCAAAATGAGGAAAGAGTATTCTTTTGGAATTATTTCGAAATTTCAGTTTCCAAAATTCATTTTCAACACTAATGTTCGGTCAACGATTATACTTCAAAAAAAAAAAAAACAAAACAAAATGGTGACATACCGATCAAACAAAAAATAGGATGATTTTATATTTTCAATTTAACACAAAAATCAAGAATTTGGCTAAAAAACTAACTGATCTCCGAATTTTGAGAGGTTTAAGCCAAAATGGATACTTTTATCTTATAGATTATCTTGATGATTATAATAATCTATTGCTTGAAAATATTTGCAAGACATAGAATGGAATAACTTTTAAAGTATGCAACTAAAATTGAAATTTTGTGCTTTTGCTTATGATTTACAAATACGGATATAACACATAATAAATCATCGCTTTTGCAGATGAATTTACGAATTTAATTTTATTTTATTTTTAAATTGAGCGAAGTCTAAGGAATAGGCCTTTTTGGGCCTAAAAAAATTTAGAATTGAGAGGGTCCAGGCCCCACTCTTGTCTCCACATATATCCGCCTGTGATTCTATGGATTGCAATCGGCGTGATAGGTAAGTTGAAAGACTTGCTATGTGACATTAATGTTTGATGAATAAACGAAATCAGTTTCCAATGAGTTATATCTACAACCTAATATTATTGCATACATGTCTTTTATCGATTCTAAAATAAAAATAAATAAAATAGAGATAAACAGAGATAAACAGAATCAAATGAATTGCTGAGTAAGCTTGTCTAATATAGTATCTGAATTTAGACGAAACTCTAGACGATGTCCTTTTTTTTTGTCCTGCGCTTCACAGTAGCACTAGAAACATTTCTCTTAGATAATGTATATTTTACTTGCGTGAGAATTTTTTTTTTTATTTATAAAAATCCACATTTACACGAGAGATAGCTCTAAGAATCGAAGAATTCATTGCTTTCCCCCCAAAAGTCTAATTAGTTGTTTGCAATTAGATTATTGAAGTCATTATGAATATAATATTTATGTATATAGTATATTCTTTCATAAAAAATTAAAGAAAGTAAGAAAAACTATCTTTTTAAGTTTTTTGTTAATATATCCATATATTTTATTAGACTTTTTTTTTCTCGTCAAAGTTTTGCAATTATTTTTTAAATAAAAAAGGTCTTTTGAAAATACATTATTTATCATTCCTTTGTGATAAAAGAGAGGAAAAGGAAATGAACTTTTTTTAAAAAATAAAATAAAATAAAATTGAAACAATGCTCCCATTTAAATCACAAAATAAAGAAACTCTTGAAAAATGACTAAATAAAAATAGCTTTAAATATAATATAAAGATAAAAAAAAGTAAAAATAAATTGCTCTACTAGTTATTACAAAGCCATCTTTTTTCCATGGAAGGGATGTTACTTAATTTTGAATTGGTGAAATTAGAGTACCTAATGAGTTAAACAAATAAAACCATTTATTTAAAAATTGTCAGTGCTTATAAGTACATATAGATTGTTTAAATATTATTTTTATCAACACACTTCGTATGACTCACAATTTTTATTTACTTTTTTTTTCACACATTCTGTAGGACCTACTATTTATAATTTAGATTTTTTTTTTTACCAAACACATACTTTTATTTAACTTGAATTGCTCAAAGAAAAACTTTCAATTCAGGGCAGAGGGATGTGGATGAGTGGAAGGGAAATTTGACTCTAATAGCATTATATTGACGGGGCAAAAATAAAAATTATCACTTTTGTTCACGACTTTCATTTTAAAGGCCACCTTTTGTGGATTCTAGTGAAAAGTCAAATGTTATCCGTGTGAAATTATTTTTCTTTTCCGTTTTTTATATGTAATTATCTTTTTTAATTTAAAGTAGGGAAAGTCGAGGCTTGTGGGAATCAAACAAGACCATATATAGAGGCAAATCAATTTCATTTTCTTCATAATCCATATATAAAGGCACATCATAAATTTCCGATGTGACATTTGAAAATTTTAATTAATGCTCACCTTCTCCACTAGTGTCTTAGGTAATTAATACAAGCAATTCAAAGAGGCAAATTTCTCCATGGTACCATTTTTGCCTTATGGAAGACTTTATGACATGTTCATATTTAATGTTCTTATGACTTTTGACCCTAAATTTATGAATATTTTAATTCAAATTTTAGAATAAATTTTTTTGTGTTCATATAAATATATAACAAACAAATAATTTTGCTATGATTCGGTCACACCGACACTGTCCATGCACACAGCATGTAATGCCTCAAATTCAAATGAACTTATGACATGTTTGAGATTGTTTAAATTATAATTTCAATTCGTCAAATTGGTCAAATATATTTTTTATTTACATATTTCATAGGACCCACAACTTACAACTCATTTTATCTACATATTCACTAGCAATTTATAATATAATTAAACACTTAAAAAATAATTTCAACCCTACCAAACATGTGTTTAGAGTATTACTAATAATTTCAATTCTCGATTTTAATTTTTTTGGGGGCGAAAATAACAATAAAACACTTAACTATTGTCATTAAAGCAAGAAAGAAACATGCAAGGCCCAAATAAAATCTACTCAGCATGCTTGGACAAAGATAAAGACTTAACTATGAATACCCAACCTTTGACATGAACTAAACCCATAGCATAACACAAAGGATAATAGGTCAATTAGCTAAGATTCAAAACATCTAACTTTAATTCCCAAAAGCAATTTAAAAAGTATCAGGAAAGAAAATCTCAGTTAGTCAACTAACCACTTAAAAACATTAATTACAATCCAATGAACAGCAGTTTGACAAAGTTTCTAATAAAAATTTTAATAGATTTTAATAAAAATTAATGAAATGTATAATTGAAAAATTGATAAAAAATTTAACAGATTTATTGCAAAAATTACTTGGTGCAATTAACAGTTCAACCACACATCCCCACGACCCGGACCAACCTGAAAGTTTGTAAATGAAGAAGTGAGTAGTTAAAATATTGAGTAGAATAATACAACATCATAATCATAATATTAAAGAATTTTGCTACTTGTACACTTCCACTTATACTTGCTTATGTGGTAAAATAAAATAATGAAAGAAAATTGAAAATAAATAATAATTGAGTAATGCTACTTGTATATCTTCACTTACATCCACACTTACACATGTTTGTGTGACAGTAGGATTTAGGGGTGAAACATTTGACCAAATATTATTTTGAATATTATTTTCATTGTTTTATTCTACTACATAAGCAAGTGTAAGTATGATATAAGTGAAGATGTATACGTAGCATTATTCATAATAATTTGACCAAATATTCCATTCCGAAAATGGAAGTGTAAGTGAGAGTGTACAAGTAGTAAAACTCTTAATTAAAAGTATGTTATAACATTCCATACCACCATTCCAATGAGAGCAGTAGGTGATCAATGAGTACTTACATTTCTGTATAGTTTTTCGAGGTTAATCCAAAGAAATATCGCATTTCATTTCGATGTATATAGTACCTGTAAATCAATTAGCAATTTCAGTGAAAATAACCTCCCCACTAGTGGGAGAACAAAATATGACATGTAAAAATGACAAAAAAAATACGTATCTAAAGGACAAGCCACTTGCACATAAAGGTATCCGACCTTAAACTTGAGAGAAATAAATGAATATTTACTTCTTCCCTTGATGTTGACAGCTCCAAAACACCAATTTCAACTTCTCTTTGAAAAATTCAACGATGAAGAGTGTGCACACGCGGTAAATTTATTGTTAAAAAAATAAAAGAGTAGTGGAAAGAGAGAAAGATAGATAGGCAGCATGTGATATGGAGAGAGAAAGCTTTGAACTTGAAACGTGCTTTGAACTGCTTCACTTTAAAAATTCAAAATAAATATCAGATCTTCTTTTGATATAAGCTTGTGTTTGGTTTAGATTAAAAACCGTTATTGGTTTTTTTCAGTCTACCATTTTTGACTTTTCAACCCATTTTTAACATGAAAAATCAACAATTTTAACTCAAATAAATTACTTTTGGTTTATAAACTGTTTATAATCTCTATCAAACGCACTCTAAATACATGCATATCTACACAATATTATAAATGGCTAATTTCAATTGCCTTTGTTCAACTCAATTGCCTTGTGGTCAAATACATGGGCCAAGTGACACTGTTCGAGTAGGCAGGGTTTGATTTGAGTCCGATTCTCACCACTATCCTTTTCTCCATTCCATTCTCAACCCATACCAAATCCTAAAGTGGCGCCTACCTATTGAATCGGCCACGCAGAGATCCGGTGTAGCTCAGACATTTCAACTCCATCGTGGACCTCAACCCGTCACGGTATCCGGCGGTCCATTCTCGTTCATCTCTTTTTCAAATGCTTGCTTCGTGGTATCCAGTAACAATGACTTGACCCGGCAATGTAAGGTCCTCTCTCTCTCTCTCTCTCACTCTCACACACACACACACACACACACACTCAGACACCCACTAGCACCCAGATACACTTTTATGCTTCAAGGGTTTCGATCTCTCGTAAATTTTATACCACCGATCTTAGATTAAAATGGAATTGAATTCTAGGGTTTGTATAATTTAAACAAAATTATCTCCTTTTCAGTATCATCTCTGCTTGTTCAATTGAATTATTTGAAGATCGTGTTAACGAAAATTAAAGTTCGAAATTGGAGGTATTCATTGAGTTGGGTCATTTAGGGTGTTTGATGATTGGAGAAGCGCTTAAAACACCGTGAATTCAATGGGTTAATTTTGAGGGGTTGAGAGATATGGATATGGTTTTCAATGGTGACGTGGCGAGTCTCGATCTTTGAAATATTGCACTCCGGAGGTGTCTCCTTTGGCTATTAAAACCAACCTCACGTGGCCGAGAAGCTTTTTGATCGGTGGCTTTCGCTACGATACTGATATCTCCGGTAATTTTTGGACATTTTACTTGGTTATTCTTTTAATTTTAGTGCCTACAAATGATTGTATACTATTGTTATTATACATATGTTGTGAAGTCGTGTTTAATTGGAGTTTCATATTTGAGTTTTTGTTTATTCAGCTTTGTTGCTTGTAAATTGGTCTTGCGAGATGAGGTTAAATTATGAAAATGAGTAAGCAATGCGTTTAAATTTTGGTGATTTTCAACCCAAAGTGTCTGGTCAATTTCAGTGGAAGTTACAAACCCGAACCAAAACCAAGTATTGTTACTTGAGAGCATATATTGTGATTTTTTTTTTTTAACAAAAAGGTGTTCTTTTCCTTTGCATTAAGAATAAATTACTTTTTTTGGAGGAAAAATATGGTTCATAGATATGGAGAAGATAAGTCCTACTTTTACCTTATGGTTTCATTTAATTAACTTCCACTAAAATTCTATTTAGTCACTGAACTTCTATTTTATTTTATTTTCAGTTTAGTTAATAAACTTTGTACATCACCATATCAACTTCCGATAGTAAAATTAATGGATTTACCTATGTGGCGGTTTGCCACAATGGATGATCCATTGATTTTAATAATGAAAGCTGATTTGATGATGTACTGAACAGAAATGAAAGTTGAGTGACCAAGTTTGAACAAAAAAATTTGATGACTAAAATGAAAGTTCACTGAAAGTTGTAGTGTTGGAATCAAGAAAACATTATTTTGTTCTTAAGTTGCAGTGGAGATGATGACCCTAATAATCTTAGAATGTAGCCTTCTATATTGAAAGTGACTGATAAACATGATTATGATAATTTGAACAATATGTGTTTTGATTGCTAATATATTTTTCTTGTGTTTTTGTATCATCTTTTAATTCATTGCGTTTCTAATTGGCTCTTTTCACTTTCTTCACTTTTTAAGACGACGGGATATTAGTAATTCCCATAGTGGCAGATCTTCCACCTAAACTTCGCACAAAGAAAGGTCTAGCTGTAGAGTTCAATGATAGAGTATATGCTTTGTTGACCATTGCTACTATGTCTGGAGGTTGTCAGGTAATTTTATAGCGCAAGGTTTCCCAGCTTCTTTGAGTTTTCTTGCTTAATTTTGAGTTTTTAGAGTGATAAATTCTTATTTTATGAGGATTGTAATTTTTTTTTATTATTTTGAATGAGTGAAATTCATTTTATGTGTGTTAAAATGTGAGTGTGCTTGTGGAAATCTAAATCTTGAATTTCATGCGATGAATGGTTTTGTTAATAAATATGTGAAATTTTAATGATTAATTTTGTGTACTTTTTGAGTCGAGAAATGCTTTACACATAATGAGAATTAGAATTCGTTGGTTATTTTTTGTAAGAAATACCTAATTTTCTTGCGAAATGCTCTCCGTTGTTTGAAAAAGAGTTATTGGAAAAGGAAATTGCGAAACAAAACTGCTTCTTTCTTTTAGTCTTGTTTTTTTTATAAAAAAATCGGTATCAGCTGTCTACGAGATGTTCTCGATGTTGCATTCTTCTTGCGAAATGCTCTCTATTTGTGGTAGCTAATGCCATTTTCTGCACGAAGTCTGCTACCCGCAATACTCAACCCATTAAAGCAACAACAACAAAAATGCCACCAACCATTCCAAGTATGACTTACAATAGTTCATTCTTATGCTGCTCTTACAGTGAATTCTGCAATTAAGAGTTATTTCATAATGTTGTAATAAGTAGTTTGACAAGCTTTATTTCTTGCATGTCACTAATCAGAGTCATGAAGCAGTGGGAAAACAAAAGTTGGAATCAATGGTAAGTTTATCAACCACGTCTTTTTTCTTGGATGCACATCACTTTTTTATTATGATGTGTTGTTCTAGGGCCTGCTATATTCTATCGCAATCGCCTAATGAATATCTTTTTGGCTCTTTAGGTCAATAATTTCCTATAATAATTGTAATATATGTTGACCTTGTAGGGTTTGAACGTATTATTGGGCGGTTTCTACAAATAGCAACTTTAGGGATGATATACATATGGTTGCAGTCAACGATCTTTTTATTGATGATAAGAACATGGTGAGTAATGGTGTCTTACTTAAATTTCTTTTAGTTGCTTGAATAATTAGTGAGAGCCTTGGTCTGGTTGCTATAGGAACGATAAATTTTATTGGAAGCCAAGTTTGGAAATCCTTATAATGTGGATCTTAAATGCCCTGTGTGACTAATTGGTTATATACTTGTTTTTCCTTCTTGGATTCAAAGAAGTGGGTTGCCCAGAGTGTTTTGAAAAATGGCAATGACATGCGCTCATAATTCTTTCAGGCTTACATGTTTAAGTATGACTCCACTCATAGACTTTATAAGGGAACCATCAATGTTGTACATGAATCCAATTTGGAAATCAATAGGAAGCAAATTAAAATTAGTAGCAAAAAGTATCACCAGAATTTCGTGTCAAAAGTTTGATAACTGTTCTTCACAGATATTGATTTCGCTAGGTACATATTTTAGCCTTTTGTCTACCTTTGCTAATTCAAAATTCCCTGTACACAGACCCACCAGAGATTCACATTCAAAAGCTTTCATTCATTCCTTTTAATGTGTAATTGTGTTTCATTTAAATTGGAGTGTTGGTAACCTGAAATTACAATAACTCAGATAAGTCAAAATCTTCAAGACAAGAGATAACTTAAATGAGTGTTAATATATAGAACTACTTCAAGATGACTTGGGGCTATGAAATATTGTTGAAGGAGACTTCACTATTCCAAGAGTTCTTTACTTGCTTTTATGTCTTCATGAACTTGGACTAAGTTAGTATGCTTTTTTTTTTTCTTTTTTCTTTTTTCTGATGAAGTTCGTGGATGTCCATGTTTTGTCTTTTGGGTTGATTTTTATTTTTACGTGATGGCAAAGGTCACTTAGCTGCCTGAGGAGATTTGAACTTTTCTTTAGATCTGTTTTGATATTAATGTTGTCAATTATTGTTAACAACTAACTCAAAATCTCTCAGAGGCGAGTGAATTTGAAAAATCCAGATCACAAGTTCTTCTTATGGATAATGATGATTGGCACTGCTGACAAGAAGATCTTTTTCTGATCACAAGTGCTTCCACCCATTGAGCAAAAGCATATCTTTTTCAGTTGAGAGATTGGCGGCTAATAAGAAGATTTTGCAAACTATCAATTAAAAGGTCGCAAATATCTTGGCGAACAACAATGGATGCAGAAAAAGGCTTTCCTGATGGCAAACCAAGCACAAGTTAGATTCAGGATATTGGTCTACTACCCTTTTGTTGGCACTTGAAGCATTCTGATTGCAACAGCTCATTTTGTGATGTTCTGCAACTTATATTTCGCATTATTTTCTTCCCTATTTGAGCAGCTTAAGATTATTGGATGATAATTATTTCTATTGATTATTGGCGAGTTGTAATCGAAATTACCAGCTCAGAGTTTTAGGTGCATCTGGTAAATCATTTTTTTTTTAAAATGTCATTATATGCGCCAATGGTGGACCTGCTTGCTAATAAGAAAGTTTTATATTGCACTAAAGCGATATTTTTGGATAAGAAGGTGAGGGACTGCGATCGGTATAGTTTCTCTTTCGAGGTTGTTTATGTTGACGATTGATTTGTTGAATATCAATGGATAATCAATGACCAAGGTTTTGAAATAGGTGATTCACGATTCATTGAATGGTATACTCGGGATAAATGAGCTGGCTCGCTTTTTTAACAACTTATTCTGCTTTTCCAAAATGAAAACATGTAGTGTGCTGGTGAAGCATTCAAAAGGACCCTCAATCTATTTAATGATGTTGTAAGAACCTTCTATAAAGATCCCTCAAATATATACATTTACAAATTTCCTTTATTTTAATAAGACCATAATATGTAACCCAAACTTTGGGTCTTTATTTCAATTTTGTTTACACATTTATACATAATTTATTAGTTGCTTCAATTTTTTTTTCTTAATAAAACCAAAAAATGTGACCCAAACTTTTGGCCACGGGTATGAATTAAGTGCTTCAAAATATTTATTCACTCTTTAAGATTTTTTATCCTTTGAAACACCTCCCATTTTACTATAACATTACTTTGTAAAAAGTTTTCCATTCAATTATTACTTCAACAAAAATTATCTCGAAAAATTTTTCAAGACTATTTCCCAAAAATTTTTCGTAATTTCTCAAAAATTGTCTTGACAAATACGAAAATTGCGTGCAAAGCAAACAAACTCTAAACGTATATTTGATAAAGTTTTTTTTGTAAATTACTGAGTTGTGAATCCTATAAATTGTGTGGATAATAAGTGGAAATTCTGTAAATTCTACATAATATATATATACAAATAATATTTGAAAAACTTATAAATTTGAAAAATATTGACAAACATGCTCTAAGATTAATAAAATTGGGCCTTTAGCTTTACTAAACAATTTAGACCATATCGACAGTTAATGGGTCCACTACTATTGAGTGCCAACAAAAACTAATAATCATCACTTTTGAATTCTAAAAGAAGATTCGGCACACCCACAACACTTACAAACCCAGTGAAGGGGGCCATGCCCACGAGTAGGTACCAGTGTAAAATCAGATGTTAAAAATCAAACCAGAAGTTAGAAATCAAGACACATGCCGGGCTATGTGTATCTATGGGCTAGAGTGAAAGCTCGAAAAAGCGTAGAACGAGTGTGCGATCCTCTCACCTTAGTTCGGATCCTCTCAAGTCTCAATGGTCTATTTGAGGCACCATGCCTGATTTTAAAAAGAAATAGAAGTTGCTAAACAATATTTTCAAATTTTCATGTCATGTATAACCATTTATTTTCTAATGATAATTTTAGCATTTTTTAAAAATTGTTACGATACTCATTTAGATGACAGTTTCGACTACCATAAAAGTGTTAAATGATTCTCATCAAATTAAATGCAAAAAAATTGCAAGTGTAAATTTGTTTTTATATTGAGCTCTTTAATTATTTTTGAGAAGAATGATTACACTAGTTTGGGGTTTCTTATTGACTTTGTTCCCGATTCACGAAATAATTTTATATGATAGAGCATGGCAGATTTCATGTGTTCGATTTTTTTTTTTCCCGAAGGTTGTGTGTTTGATTTTGACAATGAAATGATGAGTAATTATATTGTTGCCCCGGTTAGGCTTTAAATAATCTTAACACACAACTTAAATTTTGTCTGAGACTTCAATGGAGATATCAAACTGGTTTGGTTGGGTTGACCGTTGAGGTGTCTAGAGATCCAAGTTGGCTCATGCAACTCATTTTTATCTTTTTCTATTTTCCTTTATAAAAAATGACAAAAATATGTACAAATAGAAAAGAAGAAGAAGAAGAAGAAGAAGTTATATATGTCGGGCTCCCATTTTCTGAATGAGACGGACTCAGTCCAATCTTCTTTACGCTTCTAAGCTTCAACAATGACTAGGACATGTGACATTATTTGCAATGCTTGTACTCACACTGATCTAACCACACAACAGGTAAATCAATGTATAATGGAAGGAAATTTTGTTTTCAAAATAACATGTTTAGTACTTTAAATTAAATAAAGTTAGACAAACATCTTTACTTAGTGCATGCTTGATAGGGATTAAAAATTTGAAATTGGTTTATTTGCTTTTGACCAACCTGCCAACATCTTGACACATGAAATAGAAATGGGTTTGCAAAATCACCCTGGAGATTTACACATTCAGCCGCAACAATTGACCATTCAACCAAGATTTTACTGTTTGAGTACACGTGAAGGTGGGCCCCATTTTGAAAGAAATTTGACTAACTCGAATAAACTCTTTTTAATTCCAGCCTAACAGACACTTAATTTATTTATGAAGATGTTGAATAGTTGTTCCATTGCTAAGATGGAAATATATACCTCTCTTATTTTGGTAGAATTTATTTAATTATGAAGATGTTAGAATAGTTGTTCCATTGTTAAGATGGAAATACCTCTCCTTTTTTGGTAGCATTTTTAAGGCCGGTATGTTTGCAAACAAGAATCTTAGACAATTGGGTGTAAAGGTGGGTTGAGCCGTCCAACCCTTGTTTGCCCCAGCTGAGATCCCATTTGGCTCAAATAGGCCTTGCTATGAGTTGGTCGGTCTGGAGAGGTGGCCCCTGCCACATGTTTGGGAGTGCTTTATAAGCACCTATATTCTATAAATGATCATATTTTTTTATCCACACATTTTGTAGAATCTACAACTTATAATCTATAAAAAATTTTACCAAACAAGCACTACAGCTTCAAGAGTTCAAGGATCCCAAACAATGGTGGAGGTGCAGGATGGGTGGTTACCAAGAGGAGCCAGTTGGGACAATTTGAATATCTAAAGCATAAAATCCAAGGAGCTAGGACCACTTCTACTTATCCATGCCTTAGCCAATAACTAGAGGTCTACAAAACATTCACATCCTGCATCCCAAAACATTATCCAAATAATATGGTATCATCAGTCACAAACTGTAGAACAGAAAACTGAATTCAACCTAATTGCAAAATGAAGTGCATCAATTGTCACTCACCTCTATCACTGACACCATTTGAGGGCAGATATATGCAACAAATTAAGACAGACAAATTCTTTTGTTTTTCCAGTGTTAAATCTGCCTGGCTTCAGAAAAGTTGGAATGGATTCTCTCCAGTCTCAGTTAGGACCATGGCTCTACCCTCTTCCCCCTTTCTCGCTGCAGTGTCTCCCGCTGCCTCTCCAGACTTAGCAGTTTTGCTTCGAACAAGGTTTGTTATGGCATATACTTAAAAATTAAATCTCTTACCAGTCAATAATTTCTGTTAACAATGATGTTCGTTTTTTTCCTGTACTACAGTGCTCTACTTCTTTTTGCATATTGGATTGCCAATTTTGTCGTGCCACAGATCATCTACAAGGATCTTCAGTTTGATAAGACAAATGAGAACAATAGTCCCAATGATAAAAATCCCCCCGAAGATTAGCAAGGGAGCACGCCAATGCTGAGAGCCCTTGAGGAAATAAACAAGCAACAATAGCAGATCTCATGGCTCAAACTGTTGGTCTATTTCTCATTTCCTTAAAAACAGCAGAAGACTATTGGATATTATCTAACCAAATATTATGCGAAGTCTCTTGAAACGATTTCTCATTTCTCCAGCAGGCTGAATTGTGATCTTTACAACTTTATCTGGATGTAGTAGCATTGTCTCCACTGTTCCATACTCCCAAAAGGCTATAACAGAAGTTATATAGGTTAAACGCGTCAAGCATGTTTGGTTTGAAGTATTTGATAGGATTGGATAGTACATCAAAGTACAACCTTGATTATGTTAAGACAACTAGCGACCCTCATGTTTATCTCTGTTAGTTCATTGTATTTGTCTGATTCAGAATCATATGCCATGAAAGGTAGACTACAAAAAGTTGCATCTCCGAATCCCTGTTCCAAGAAAACCAACCAAACTGCATAAAACATATGTGACATACATTATCAACTTTCTCAATCCAGATGCCTTATGGACGAGTGGCAACAATCTAGTTTTTGCACTCAGTCGAACAACCTCGACAAACTTTAGTGTGTGGACAGGGTGGCATCAGCACCTACTAGTACTGAACCTAGCTGAAATTTCCAACACTAGACATCAGTGGCTAAAATAACAGGTTCAGCACTCAATGATTTTAAAACCATTCAGTAGCAGTAAGACCTCAGGAAGTCCCATTTAACAATGTAGAGATTAGAGGCAGCATAACATAGAAGTCTAGTGCCTTTTGAATCCCAATCAAATTCGCCTCAATGCTGTAATTTCTGTTTTTAATAAAAAAGAGTACCATGGAAACATTAAAGATTTAGCCCTTGTTTGATAATTTTTTATCAATCAAACTTCAATTTTAACAACAAATTTTATTAGATCCACAACTTTTCAACCATACGTTATACAAACTTTTATCAAAATATGCTAAAAACTTTTATAAAAAACTTTGTCAAATAAGCCCTTAGAAGGGTTTTGTTGCTTCTAAAGCAATAGTGGAGTTAATACCTATAGAGCACCATGTTACATGTTCAGAAAATAGAAATCTTGTTATCCACACATCATATTTAGTGTAGTCACCCAATTTTTTCAACATATAAAGAAATTTGATTCAGTGACTAGATGTGAGCATTGGTAAGAATATGTAACATTATATAATTGTATTTAGTATATGATAAATGTGTTTTACCTGCTTATCCTATCATATAAATTTGATACATAATTGTAATTTGAATGGATTTTTAGTTAATTTAGTATAAATGTTGAAAAGTAGAGAAACAATAGAGAACTAAAGAGCGGAGGAAGAACGGTTAAGATTTGAAAGATTGAGACGTGAATACGACGAATTCTTGGTGCAAGATATTCAAATCTTTTTTCGATTATGTATTCTAAACTATTTTTCTTTAAATGAGTAGCTAAACTTATGTATTCTAAACTAATTAGTTTAGATATTTTTTTCCCATATGATGAGTCAAAGCTAAACTTATAGTCAAACATCCTTTTGGATGAAATTAATCAAAAGTTTAGATTTGGGATTTTGGCGCCAAATGGTCCATGGTTCTTAGTGTGAAATGGTTTCAACGTTTATATTTTGGCAAACAAGTCCCTCAACCCATGTGTTTTAGTGAAATTGGTCATATGGGATGAAAAAGACAAATATACCATTCGATGATTTGGGCACCATATGGATATGTGTGAATGATGTAATTGCCAAAATTTGAAAGGTATTGATTTGGCAAGATCGGCCTATTTAATTTCTTTTTTATTTCAATTATCAAGTTTTGTTATATATTGATTTTACTTCTTCTCTTAATGTTTAAAATAATTGGCCATTATTTTATTGAATTGTGGATTGTAACAAACCGAGAGGTAAGTTATTAATCTATACCACATAGTAAATCCAGTAATTGGATAAAAGTAGTATATATATATATATATTTATTATTGTTGCGGTCTTGAATTGAATTCTTAGGAATGTATATAGTTAATAATTATTCTGACTTTCACATAGAGATATATTGAATTGACTTAATTATATAAGACTAATTTGAACTCGAAAAAAATAAATTAGATTAAATTCGTGAATTCGACCGAATACAACATCAGAAATAAATTTTGAGAGGGGAAATTAGAGATGACAACTATGGTGAATTCGTGAATCCAAACACTTTAATAACTATATTTGATAAATTCTTGATATTTGCATTTACACTATTTTCTAGAATTAATAGTTATAGATTAAATCTTCCAATAAACTTATTTTAAAGTGTTTTAAATAGATTATGATTAAGATCATCCAATAAACCTATTTCAAAGTGTTTTAAATATATTATAATTATGATTAATCGAACTAATATATAAATAGATACTCTACGAAATTTGGTTTCATTTGGTCTACTTTATTATTTGTTAACGATACTGTGTACTTGTAATTATATTTTTTACAACAGTATCATCACACCATAAAAAATAGAGATATTTTAATCTCGCTCCTTCCGACTCCATATTTTGAAAATTCTAGATGAGACCGGGCATAGAGAGGAGAACTGTCCTGCCTCGCCCCATCGCCAGGACCACCGCCTAATTTAACAAGAGTAAATTAGAAAATTAAAAGAACACCTTAAACAAATATTTTATAGATCTTTTTCATTTTGACATGAGAAATAGACCCTTTAATTTTTGAACTAAAATCGCTATAAGTAGAGAAAGCGCAAGCCCGACTCGTGCTTACCGCCTTTTTTATTCTCACTTTTTTAAAGTTAAATAAAAGCTAACGCTTTCGAAATTCCTTCACTCCTCTCTCTCTCTCTCTCTCTCTCTCTCCGACTCTCCCTCTCTCTGCGTGCGTGTGGAAAATTGAAGTTACAAAGTTATGGAAGAAATCGACGAAACCGAAGCCGTACCTCAGGTATTCAATTTTGATCTTTTGTTATTTCAGCTTTCCTTAGTCTCGGAATTTTGCTTTATTGCAACACTTACTACGTATGAACTGTTATAAGCGCCATTATAGTCCAAATAATCTTAATGGATTTATTATGTCTTCTCTATGTGTGTTCGTGTATCAGTATACGCATTTGATAATTTTGTTCTGATTTGGTTTCCGAGGAAGTAAAGAACGACAAGAAAAATAAAAAACAAACTCACAGATTAATCAATCTGATTATTTCCGAATTAATTAGATTTTTAGAACTATGACTTGAATTTTGGCTGCTGTGGCCTTCTTCCGTGGCAAAAGTTTGCTGTTAATACATGGATTGGAAGCTCTTCAATTGTAGAACTACACAACTGCTTATTTTATCTAGATTTCAGAGACTTTTATGGGATTGATGGATTTAAAAGAAATGATAGTCAAGTTGTGAATTCACAATATTATAAATAGAAATTGTTACAAGTAGATGGAAGAACTAAACGACAGGGACGGTTTTTAGAAAATTATTCATAAAGTAAATGTATATCAGAGTAGGATATTTACAATTCCACTTGTTATGATGTTTGAAATTATCTGTGCTTGGATTTCAAAGGAATCTTATCCACTAACAAGCTCTACAAAACTTGTCTCTTTAACATACCTAATCAAGATCCATTCATTCAAAATTTCTATATGCAATTCCCCCTTCAACCTCCAAAAAGAAGTAGTAGACTTGCCATGATATGGGGAAGTCTGACAGTGTTTTGTCTGACTAACTCAATAGGTTTGGACTGATTCATCCCATTCTTCTAATGAACCTGTATTGAGACACAGACTCCCTTAATTTTTTGCCCTGTACCATATTCTACACTAAAAAGGTTTTCAGGCATGCGCTTATTCATACAAGATTATGCCTAAAATTTTCTTTCTTATGGCTGGATGCTACAGGTGTATATGGCATGTGTCATGCATGGTCGTAGGTGAGCCTCTTTTTTTTTTTTTTTTTTTATCATATTATTTTGGTCATAATTATCTTGCAAGCGAATACTAGTGTGGGCATTATATGACGAGGTTGAAATAAGAGTTTGTATCATAGTGCAATTTTCCTCAATAAAAGGAGAGAAGAAAATCTCACTATGAATGAATCATTTTCCAGAGTTGGCGTCTCTTATTTTGATTCCAGTATTTGTCAACTCCACGTGCTGGAATTTTGGGAAGATGGAAGTGAAGATTTTCAGTTGGTTGACATGGGTATGAACTTTTTGCCCCATTAAGATTTGATTGGTGATCCCCTTCAGAGTTGACACAGTATACTTGATTTTGTCTTTATTTCATTTACTTGGAGGATTTGCTTCAATTTTGTTTTATATTTAGGATTTTCTTTCTTAAGATAACAATCAGCTCTTTAGATGCCACTCAAATTTGAAAAGAAAATGTTCTAGCAGCATGTCCTGCTTTCTGGTTTCATGCACCTTATGCAATTCTCCCTTATAATCTTTGGTTTAGTAAAATATCAAGCCAAGCCCTGCACAATCTATACCAGCACTAAGAGTGAAGAATCCTTCTTGGCTGCTTTACAAAGAAGTGGTAAAGCTGCTTACTTAATGTCTCATTCAACTTCCCATGGTGGAGTCATTTTTTTACTCTTTGAAAGTGATACAGATGGGACCAGTGAAGCTCCGACTGTAAAGCTCGTGAAAAGTTCATTATTTAGCTATGAGCAAGCATGGCACAGGTGAAGAAATTGGGGAACACTGTACTGATGTATATCCTTCAAAATTTCAATTTTGTTTATAGTTATTCACGAATTGGGGTGAATTTTGTCACTAACTAGCAACTGCCATCTGCTACACTTTCTGCGCAAAGACATATTCTAATTAATGTAGCACTTTTGGAAGCTTAACCCATATTTATATGAAAAATAAAGTAATCACTTCTGTTAATTGGGTTTTCACCATTTTCTCAGAAACTCGTGAACATCATTAACTTATGGCTGTAAAGAAGTTGTCCAGGAGTTATCTGATTAATTCCCTTATAGAGTATAAATGAATTGATAATGAGTTTCTTGCACGGGGGGTTTGATTTCCATGCTGATAATATTATTCATGTAGATTATGGAAGATATCATCATTCTTCAATAGAAAAACTTGTTTGGATTTCATTTTGAGGGATGCCGTAAAGATACATTTTAGTTTAAGTTATCTGAGCTCAAATTGTGCCATCTGATCAGTTGGTTGGTGCTTGATAAATGGCTAAGAATAGGATATAAAAGTCTATGCTTTATATTTTGATTTTAAATATTCTCGACAAATCTAGAATTTATATCAGAAACTATTGATTAATAATCACCCTTCTTTAGAGTTCCCTTATAGTAATACTTTCTTCAGTGGTTCTTTTTTCGAGCAGATTAATGTACCTTCAAGTGACAGGAATGGATGAAGGGTTAAATATCAAAGAAAGGATCTCTTTTGTAAGTTGAATTCTTGCAGGTTTGACTTTTGCAGTGATTGAGTTTTTTCTTTCTTTTTATAAACACAGTTAATATGCCTTTCTGTTACTCTAAAAATTGACATGTCAAATAGTGTGGTATCTCTTGGGTTTTCATGATTGACCCACCCTACTTGTACGCATTTTTACAAGTTGCCCGTATTTTAAGATTCACGCACAAGATATGCACGAGATATAATCATAATGAGAAAGGGAGGAACGTGCTATTGCATGTAGTTATTGAGGTATGTTGATAAAGAAGGGATAGAAGTTGGAAGAGATATATATTATCACGGCCTGGCATTATGATGGTATAGCTGGGGCAAAGGGGAATGAAAAGAAGAGGCATTCGTTCTTTGTTTATCTACAACAATAGACTAAATGTGGAAATATAGAAAGCCCCAGTACCTTAGAGATCAATTTGATTTTTTGAGCTCTTTTTCCTAGAATCAAATTTTTGCTTTCCAGCACGAAGTGCATGCACATAGACCCCAACATCAATATCATAAATAGACGCTGTTACCCACGAAATCAATCATAAAGACATTTGTAGACTGCTCCCTCTTCTATCTCCCTGTTTCTAGATTATAATGCTCCATCTCCATCCTTCAATTCAATTTTTCACCCAACTTTCAGCCAGAGCATTAATTACCTCATAATGTTTATGTTTATCTATTCACCATTTCCGCTCATTGACTGAAGACAATCAAGTAACACATTAACAAGCCATATTTACTTTAAATTCTTTTCCATAGTTCTGCTAGATACCAGTTATGCTTTTCCCCCCCTTTTTGTAAGTGGAATGACAAGCATAAGTTGTTGAACATGATATGTTACAAGTAGAAATTTCTGTTTATAGGAAGATGTGCCGTTGGAATGTGATCTAATAACTCCATACAGGAGAGAATAATAAGTTGAAACCCTCTTATTTACAGTTCATGATCAGTGTGAACCATTGACAAAACTTTTATGATTATGGTAAAAGCATGCTTATGAACTTGGACTATTTGAACAGTCATATGCTAATAATTGTTGGGAACATGTGAATTGCCCCATTTTTATTGGAAGTAGGAACCTAAACTAAGTTATATGGCTGATCTTCTATTTGTAGCATGTTACTGTTTTTTCCGAAACATCACAACATTTTACGGATTATTAGCAGAATGCTTTCCAGAAAGATGTCCCACCTTCAGACATCAGTTTTTAAGCCTGATAATCAAATTTTAAATTAGAACATTCACTTCAATTTTTAATGAATAAGAGTTGCATAGGATTAAAAAAGGTCTAAATGTTTAGCCCGTTAAGAGTATCCTTTATGTAACTATTAGGGAAGGACCAAAATTCATGCGAACGGAAATTTACACTGCAGTTCTGTTTTGATAGCACTTGATATCTTGTTGAATGACACATTGTTCTTCTTGTTTAGTGATGCTACATCTTTTAGTTGGATACAAGTTTCATTTGCTGTAACCTGGAAACAGTCATATTGTGAAGTTCAGACATGCCTTTGAGTTTTCCTTTCGTTTGGTCCTTCTGGACTCAAAACATTATCAGAAGATTGGAGTACTTCTCCATGTTAAGATTCATAGACATCTAATTGTTCTTTCTGTGTACTGTAGCTTAGTTCTATGATGGACATCCGAAGTGATGTTCAAATCCGTGCAAGTGGTGGACTTCTTGCCATTTTAGAGAATGAGAAGATAATAGACACTATTGAAGAACAAGAATTTGGGGCTGCATCAATCACGATTGACTCGATCACTGAAATTTCACTGTATCTTCTCTATTTTTCCTTTTTCCTCCTTTCATGTATAATTTCGTACTTGGGTTTTGTACTTCTGCTATATCTATATACTTTTTCCCCAGAAAGTTAGATTCATTATACTAAGATGTATGCCTTAACGAATAGTCAAGAAACAATTTTCTCAAAGTTGATTCAGCTGCCCATGAGGCATTGCAAATATTCCAAATTGATAAACATCCAAGCCATATGGGAATTGGTAGAGCCAAGGAAGGGTAAATGCACTGACATAACTCGATCATAGGTTTATAATGGATGTACACTGATATTTTTTTATTGCAGGTTCTCTGTATATGGAATGATGAATAAGGTTTGCATAGGCTTCTGATTTGTAAACTTGCTATGATATTAATTGTTAAGATTATTGCAACCCACAAAAAAAAAAAAAAGGAATGTTGAGAGTGATTTTCTGTACTTTTTCAGTGTGTTACACCAATGGGTAGACACCTCTTGAGGTAAGTTTAAATTCAGATATTTTACTCTTGCTGCTACTGTACGTTATTTGTGCTTGAGGCTCTTGCTAATAATACATTTTAACTAGGAACTGGTTCCTGAGGCCCATACTAAACCTTGATAAGTTGAACAGTCGTCTTGATACTGTATCCTTGGGCTAATTTGCATGGAACCGCCCTTGTCATTTTGGGGTTAGCTTAATGCTTACCAATATCAATCAATGAAGGTAGAAATTGAGAGTTAATCTGAGATGAGGCCTTGAGTGCATAAAGGTTATATGTTGTTTTCGAGTATTTTTATGGAGATGATTTCATAAATTACCAAGGATTTCAAAATGTTTTTATGCATGAATTTTCTATCTTTGATCTGTATTGAATGGAAGCGTTTCCTTAATGGATCAAGATATCATTTTTTCTTTCTGCTGAAGAATTGTTGGCTTCTTTACGTGAAACATTGAAGTCTGTGAAAGATATTTCCCACATACTTAAGGTACAATATCTTGTCTCTTTTTCCTCTTCCTAATGACTTTAATGTATGATTATTATGCAAGTAGAGTTATCCAACATGACTGATCAAGATGTATTACAACTAATTGTTTAGGTCCCAATCAATATTTGAGCATAGATATTCTCTATTTAAAAAAATAACTATTTTTGTTTTCCATCTCATATTATCTCTAATACAGTCCAATTCTATAATCGCTAAACTGATGTAACAACTAACTCTTTATGTATGTTGCTGAAATTGACAATTGTTAAGTTGATGGCATGTAACCAGCATTACAATTATATCAATTCCTTTTTCACGGATAAGCTTGTCTTGTTGTTATCAGCATTTTAATGGAATAAATAATTCTAACTGAAACATTTTCTCCTTCTCTATGTTCTGTTTCGTGTTTTTTATATTCCAGAGATCTTGATTCAATTATCTTTTGTGTTTTTAAAGAAAATCAACTCTCCGAGTTCTATATGTACGAGTGGTGACTGGTCAGCTTTTCTCAAGGTATGCCATTTTTCGTTTTTGATACTAGCTCTAACTTATAAGTTATGGGAGAGGTCATTACTTTGTCTATACCACTTTTCCTGCAGAGCACTGTTTTGTCATTGTATTCTTTCCTTTCTTTTAGCAATCTGTCTTGAAGCATTTTGTTTCCTTCCACAAGAAAGCATTTGACAGACAGTATGACAATATATGTTCTGATATCCAATAGTTCGTGATCGGGCAGAAATGGATAAACAAAGTCTCTAAAAAAGTAAAATCACATATATGTGCTCTGTGTTGAAAATATTTAGAAACAATGGCAACAACTAATATTTGTTGCACGGGTCTCAACCTAGTTCCTCTTCCAGGATTTATGAGATACCAAACTCTCAAGAGACATTACCTTTTTTGGTAAATTGAGAGTACCTAATAAACTAGTTGCGACTATCTAAAGGCTTACTTTTTATTTGATAAGATCCAAAGTGGCTAGTTTATACTAGGGCTACAGTTGATGTCCAAGGAGCACAGGACATAATAACAAGACTCAATCTTTATGTTTGGATGCCAATAGTTCCACCCTTTCCACTCGTACTTCTTTTTATTTCCACTCTGTTTCCATTTGTATGTTGGTTATAACCTGATAAAATATTATTTCTTCTTTGAAAATATGTAACTTTTGGAATTTTGTTTTCTAGAGTATTTGTTCACTGCTGCATGTCAACAAGATATTTGAAGTAGACATTTCCGTAACTCTTCGAGAACAACTTGCTTATTTGAACTTGGATGTAGTTGAGAAGGTATTAACTTATTGTTATATGAACTCTTCTTTTGGTACTCTATATTTTATTTTTCTATTGCTACCTAAATTTCATTTCAGGCTGGTCTTTACTTCTCCACAGATCTGGCATATGTCTATGAACTGGTATGTGTTGATCTTCCTAGTTTTTGTTTGTCTATGTTTTGTCTGTCTACTAACAGCTGGATACTCGATCTTTCACTGTAGCAATAGCTTATATAATACTATAATACTTTTAGCGATCTTTCCAAGAGCCCTAAAGTTTTGCCTTTTACGAGAGAGAAAATCAATGTATGCATAAGAGATAGTTATTGAGGTCTTGATCACTCCCATTTCTTATATTGATGGTGTCCCAAATGGAACTGAGGAAAAGCAATAGATCTTCTATAGATAAATAAAGTAATGTAATTGAACAACCATTCTCATTTCTGGATTTGGTATTAGTAGGTAATGGAGCAAGAATAAATTCAATCTATGTACTTGTAGGTAGTAAGGAAATCTCTGCATGAAATGAAGGGAATCAAATAACCATATATTCTCAAACCATAGGAGGAAAATGCACCTATATTTTAAATCTTTAGTTTCATTGATACATTTATAAAATGCCTAATGCAGAGGATTTTTATGGACTTGACAAAACTACCTTGGTCACCACTATCAGCATGTCATTCCCCTGCCTTGTTTACCACTTTCTACTCTCCATCTGTCCTATTTCCTCTCATCACCATCGTTAACTTGATTAGTAACGACCACGGACGACTTCTTACAAACCTTTCGCTGTGAGGTCTATTACATGCATGTTGTTAACTACGTATTGTCCACTGGGGGTTTCATCCCAAACTAGATTTCTTTCGCGTCCCAGGGCTTCAAACCCTTGACCTCTTTCCTTACGGGGAATTGGTACTAGCATTCACCATAAGTTCTCCCCAGGAGGGAAGTCAGGTTTGAATCGTTGGGGAAATAATCGAATAAATCCATTTTGAGTCCAAAGTGGCCGACAACGATTTTAATGACCATGGACTTTCTCCTACGCGCTTTCGCTTTGTGGCTATTAGCGTCCTAAAGCTTACGAAAGATCCGTTGGGGAAGAAAGTCAAAGCTGGATCGTACCCCAACGATTCGAACCTCGACCTCTCCCTTAATGGGAACTTATGGTTAATGGGAACTTATGGAGAATGCCGGTAGCAATTCAGCAAGTTGCCCAATTGGTACCAGCATTCCACTTAAGTTCCTCTTGACGAAGGAGGTCGAAGGGTTCAAATAATGAGGATGCAAAAGAAATCTAGTTTGGAGCCCAACCTCCAGTAGACAATACGTAAGTTAACAGCGCATGGAATATCCCCTGGGTGAAAGGCATGTAGGGGAAAGTCCGTGGTCGTTACACCCAAACTACCACCTCTTCATCACAATTCACTGGAATTTATTACCAAATTCTATATATGTGTATGTGTGCATGTGAATGACCATGTAAATTGGTTAGAGAAATTAATGAAGTCGTGAATTTTGATGAACTCGTGATCATAGTATGTTAGTAATTGAGATGGGTGGCTAGAATATGTGTAGTGGTGGGTGGGTTTGGGAAGTGGTAGTTTGTGGGTTTGGGGGCAGAGGTTTTAGCGGGGACGGAAGTGCTTTCGGAGGATGGTAGAGGGTGCTGGGATTGGAATTCTTTAAGTAACTAATAGTTTTGTTCAAGGACGTATGTATACATTAGAATGGAGCTATTCCAACCTGCATGGGGATAGCTATCAACAAGAGGATCTCAAACAAATTTGGAGGTTTTTTTGGTTATGGCTATGGTACTGGTCACTGGGAATGGTTAATCTGGGGATTAGACACATAAAAGGTGAGAACGATTAGGGAGGAAGCTAATTTGTTTCCTGAGCTATTCTTCTTAATAAACACCACCTAAAATCAACTCAGTTGTATGAATTTGAAATTCAATTTATAGTCCAGCATGAATGTTGAACTAAGTTCACAGGGTACTATGGTATATAAATTTAATTTGTGACTTTATTTTGTATAAAAAATGACCATTTTCTGATTTCCCCCAAGTTTGCCACTTAGTGGATCAATCAAATCATGAAGTTTCACCCAAGGTACTATAAGCCTTATAGTTAATATATTGCTGTTTGTTTTTAATTTGTGTGTTTTGTTGCAATTGATGTAGGTAATTGGTGTTATTGATGTTAATCGAAGTAAAGATAAGGATTATGAGACAGTAGTAAAAGACGGTTTCTGTGGCGAGGTAGTGATTATGTAGCGTTTATGGCTTTTGGTTTACAATTAGAGATCACCGTTACTCCAATATCTTTTGTTTGTTCTTTGAGGTTCTGATAAGCTCTTTCTTCAATTAAGTTGGATGAGCTGAGGCAAATATACGAGGAGCTGCCTGAATTTTTGGAAGAGGTACTAGCATTTGATTTCTTTAGTTAATCATGTTTGTTGAAAATTTTCCATGCCTGGTGATGTTAAATTATTGCTGACCTACACGTTACAGGTGTCATCACTGGAACTTGCACGGCTTCCTCACACATCCAGAGAAAAATTCATTCCTTGTATTGTTTATATACACCAGATAGGTTGGTTTGAAATTTAATGGTGGATTTTATAATTTAGAATGGTGATGGAAATTCAACTTCAATACTACTTAATAATACTTTCAAGTCTTGATCAGCTCCACCCAGCCAACTGTGTCATTCTGCATCCTTGGGCTTGCAGATTATTTTGATTACTTTCTTTCTTTTCAAAAAATAAAAAATAAATATTAAAAAGTAAAATTTATATCCAAATCGTGGACATTTCTCATGGGCTCAATAATCTATTGAATCTCAATTTGATTAACCTGCAGTAGCTTCTTCAACAGCCTATAAGCTGCTTTGTTAACAATTCCTTTAATGTTCCTAGCCAAAACAGTTTCACAGCTCTCAAACCTCGTAAACAAAGGGGATGTACTTTTATTTTGTCTAACATGAAGTAATTTGAAAGATGAGCTCGGACGGAGTTTTCTCGGGTAAGCTGCTTCATTTTCTGACTAATTTTGTGTTTGTTTATATCTGCAGGATACTTAATGTGCATTTTTGAAGAAAAAATTGATGAACAAATTCTAGAGAAACTTCAAGATTTTGAATTTTCTGTACGTCATCGACTTACATGTGCCTCGTTTTATCATACAAATGATTTTGAATACATTCTTATATCTATCAATGTTTATCTTTTGTTAAACACATAGTTTTCGGACGAGGATGGAGATTCTAAGAAGTTTTTCTACCGCACTGCAAAGACACGGGAACTGGATGACCTTTTAGGAGATATATATCATAAAATTTTGGGTATGCATGCTAAGAAAATTCCTTATACACCCAGACCTAAAAACAATGTCAATGGCTTGGGATTTTGTTGATTCGCAACAACAAATGTGGGTGTAAGTGTTACATGTGTACTATTTTGATGTTGAAGATGTGCAACGAACCACCCATTCTAAGAACTTGCATGTACAAAATTTTGCACAATCAACCCATTTATTTTTCATTATAACATACTTGTTTTAATGTCACGTCATAATTCACGTTGATTGATGCTTTCTCGTCTTTCTCTTTTACTATTTCTTTTCCAAGACATGGAGAGAGCAATTACAAGAGACCTTGCCATGCGCATACTTCAATTCTCGGTACCTATACTCAAAGCTGTTAATTTTGCTGCTGAGCTTGATTGGTATGCAGGACTTAAATTTAATGTCAATTCTTCCTTGCTCTTCTGTCTGAAGTTCTATGTTTCTTCAAGGTTCAGTTAAAGTTTCTGATACGGGTATTATCCTCTAGCTCTTTGTCATTAGCATTGGTTGCTCGTCAGAACAATTATGTGAGGCCTATTTTGACTGCAGAAAGCATGGTTGATATAAGAAATGGAAGGTTAGAGCTGTCTAGGATTTAAACTACTTTTTTTACCAAATTGGCATTCATCAAAGGTGATACAAAAGTTGTTTTTTCTATCAGGCATGTTTTACAGGAAATGACAGTAGACGTGTTTATTCCCAATGATACAAAGATTCTGGATGAAGGTATTTGGAATTATAGATGTCTTATCAACAAATTAGTTGTTGGCTTATTTTATACTCATACCCATTATTATACATTCCTGTTGATTGTCATCATAGACTCGTCTTTTCAGGACGAATCAATATCATCACTGGCCCTAATTATTCCGGGAAAAGTATCTACATAAAGCAGGTTTACAAAAATGGACTTCCCATGAACACCTTTTCTTGGTTACAGTTCTTGCTTCATTGTTTTAATTCAGTTATTCACTTCTCAGGTTTCTTAGCATTTAACTTTGGGATTACTTTGTTGTTGAGTGTTGAAATTGTCGTCGATTTAAGCTGTTTCAAGACAGTTGAATCAATTTTGAGAACATCTAGTTGGTGGGTAAGAAATCACAAAAACATCAAGAATATCCAGTGGAATAGTCAGTCTCTTTCTATTCTTTTGTGTACTCTAAACTTTCTCCAAAATTTTCAAGATAATGTTGTCTGTCTAACCCAACTTTGCATATACTTGCATCTTTTCTGGCCAAACAAACCTTCTGCATATTGTTCTTAGAAGACCCCGTGATCTTTCTTACAGAACTGGTCATCTTTTTTTATCAGTTTGCCTTTTTTTAATATGTGGGTTTGGAGGGGGGAAGAATGGGGAAACAAGCCTACACACGAGATTCTACAGGTTCAGAAACTTTGCCATCAATACAATAAATTATTCTGGTATATGAAAGACATCTGTGTTCAGTAAATGGGGAGTGTAGACCTTTTATTATAACAGAAAAAGAATGATCTGTTTTTAGTATTCTTTATTTTTGAAATGTCAAACACGTTTAGTTATTTCCAGATAGCATTTTAGGCAGCAATGTCTTTTAGTTATTCAGTTGCATATATTTTTGGTGGGAATTGTCCTAGGTCTCAGTATGTTATTAATAGTGGAAGCTGATGAGAACATATTTTCTTGTTATTTTTGGTAATAACATTCAATGTTATTTTCTTCTTTAGGTTGCATTGATTGTTTTTCTTTCCCACATTGGAAGTTTTGTACCAGCTGATGCAGCTACTGTGGGTTTGACTGATAGGTTTGTCTCTTGGTTATCCATCCATTTCAATTTATCTTGTTGCAGCTGCATATTATTGTTGAATTTAAAATAAGACTTTTGTCTTCTGGAGAAAAGGATATTTTGTGCAATGGGAAGCAAGTTTATGACTGCTGAACAATCAACATTTATGATTGATCTACACCAAGTGGGTAAGATGTTGAGGTATGTAATTTGCTAATACAGCATATGTGCAATTAACTCTTAATATTTATTTTCCTTTTATTGAGACATATTACTGCATGCTGTGTGTGTCCAGTTGATACTAGGGACAGTGGGACTGAAATTTGAGTTGCTAGTTATGTTTAAGCACGTGTACATTTTTTAACTTTGAATAATTTGTTTCACGATTCATCCGTGTTTTGATTCAATGCTTACATAAATTTAGGCATGCAAGCTCTCATTCTTTATGTCTATTGGATGAATTTGGAAAGGGAACTCTTTCTGAAGGTTAAGTTTTGTGAGAGTACTTGATTTTTCTATCTTATATAGTTTTATACCAAAATTGCTTAGAGTCTACGCTATCATTATCTAACATTTCCTTGATTCCAATTCCAGATGGCATTGGTCTCCTTGGTGGAACTATAAATTATTTTGTCTCAAGTAACAATCCTCCAAAGGTTTGGTATACCCATCTTTTTCAGGTTGCATGATGAGTGATATATGTTAGATTCCAATTACCTGGTATATTTCATCGAAGTCAATGTTGTTAGTGCTACAGCCTCTCAGAACTTTGAATGCCTTTAATGGCAGCGGAAAAAATTCAACTGGATAAACTACCTTCGAGGGAGATGTGCATCTGCCTGTATCAAGCACGCAACAAAATAAAAATTGGTTAAACCACAAAAGCGAGAACCTTCTGCCTGTGTTCAATTATTTCCTCATTTACATATGCTAAATATTCATTAAGGCACTCAATATGCATTAAATATTTACTGTTGGAATTCTCATTTAAAGTATGTGAATATTTAATCCCTTTACCTTGTTTTCAAAGGCTGTAATGGGAGTAACTTCATATATTATGATGACCACCTGCTTGACTACTATTTAGGCTATATATCATATTTATGACTCATATCATATTGCTTGTATTGTCATGGAGAACCCTTTTTATCATATTTTGTTAATCTAGTAGGGATCCTCCAATTCTTTTGCAGGTTCTGGTTTGTACTCACTTGAACGAGATACTTGACAACAACTATTTACTCGAGGTAGCAATGTTATAATGGTTCCTATACTTGAACTTTTACAACTGTCTCCAGCAGGAATGTTATAAATTTATATTTCTAAACCGCAGTCTGAAAAAATCAAGTATTATACCATGAGTGTGCTAAGCCCAGATGATAAATCTACAGATGTTGAAGACATCGTATTTTTATATAGGTATATTATGCTGCTTATTTCTTTGGATAATGAAGATCTGATTACCAAATGATGGTTTTCATTGATATCTTTATCTTGGTTACTTTTTGATTTGCACATTTTATTAAACCCTTGAATTGGAAGATGACTATAATCGATGTTGGACTCAACGGATACAATCCCAATTATATATGAATTTAGAAAGAGAGAGAAGAGAAGAGGGGAAGAAGAGAAGAGAGGACTAAGAGGAGAATAGAGAGCGGGGGGGCGTGAGGTTGAGGTTAGAGAGAATTAGAAGAAAAAATATTCTTGTATTCAATATCAAAGCGTAATTGAAAACAAGCATTAACCCTCTTTATATAGGGTTTAACATGACCTAGTTTGGGTAGGAAAAAATATAAGGAAGTAAAATCTAAAGTTGTCTCAAAGTGCACTAAAAATAACTCCAATTAAGTTAATTCCATTTGTGTCTCTAATAGACTTTTAACGCTGCATCAATATTGCATCTCTTCTTGAAGCATTGTCATCTGGATTTAGTATGACCACTACCCCAAGGGTGCAGGTTTGTGAATAGAACCATGGATATTTTTGTGCTAGTGAAGAAAATGTTACATGTAGTTTATACCATTCATTTGTCCAGTTCCTGAGCCTCGGATGCCAATTTTTACGCCCTTTTCACTACCAAATCTCTACTATCTCCTTCCATCATATATAATTTTTGCCCAATTCTGTGTAATCATGGAGGTAATATTTCTGTAACTTAGTTGTCCTACACCTGCAGGTTGGTTCCTGGATGTGCACGTCTTAGCTATGGTGAGAGGTTAAACTGTTCATTGAACTCATGATACACATAGTTCTTCTCTATCACTCACTCCTGTTTGTGTCTTGCAGGGCTGCACTGTGCACTACTTGCTGGTATGTTTCAAGATAACTTGGAGAAACAGTAGTTGCGTCATGAAGTGCTTGTGACATTGTAGGGAAGAAGTCTAAGCCATCTTGTATTTGTACTTGGGTCTGATACGCCGGTGCACATGGAACATAGGCCACCATTTTAGATCTATAGACAGGGCATGAAATTCCGATTTCTGTTCTTGTCATTCTGGAAACTCGTAAATGATGCACTGCAGCTCTTTGCACAAGATTATGGGTTATCCGTACAATCAAATGTTCATCATTGTATATTTGATTTTAGGATTATTGGTTTTAGGATTATTGTATATTTGATTTTAGGATTATTGGTTCATGATACAGTAAATTAGCTGCACTTTCATTTTACTTTCCTGGGTGGGTTGGAATTTGGGGCTTCTCTCACATCATATACTATTCCATCTATTATTCATGAGTTCCAGCGAGTCCTTTCGGATGCTTTAGTTGTCTATCTATTTTCACGTGATTAGGTAAGAGTCCATGAAGGTCAAATGCGTTTGTTATTTTATGGGTAAAGGAAGTTTCTTAGGGGATTCATTTTTCATTACTTCTGATTTTGGCATCCTATAATTTGAATAGGAGTTTCAGAGGAAGTCATAAAGAGAGCAGCGTGTATACTGGACTCTATTGGAAACAACAAGAATATAGAACGAATTTTCAGTGAAGACATATCTTCTCAAGATCAGCTTTACAAGGTGTTATTATCTTTGAATTGAGTAAGCTTGCTTAGAACTTATAATCCATCTAATGAGTTGAATCTAAATGTAGGGGGCTGTGGAGAAGATGTTAGCTTTTGATACTTCAAACGGTGATCTGTGTCAATTCTTTGAAGATATATTTCCTTCTCACCATCAGGAGGATAAAACCCCGTTCAATTCTCTCAGCATGTCACAGGGAATTGGGTTGCGTAACCGTGGATGAGGTGATACAACTCTATTTTATTATTCGTCTAGACATTTTTTCATTCTCTTTTTTGTAATTATTATTACAATCAACTTGATGCAGAAGTGAATGTAAACAAGCTCAGCCTTAAGACTCATGTTTAGGATTAGTTTCATTCTATGATACATGACAGTCTCATCATAATATTAAGCAGAGACTTCTTTTTGACAATTTGAAATATTGATGTCGTTCTCAGACTTGCAATTTTGAGCTCTCATCCACGTCCACATATACTGAGTCATGCATTGTCATTGTGCTTTACTGCTGGTATGTAATAATAGCTTCTTTGGGTTAACTCTTTCTTTTCGCATTTTGTCCCCAACTACTGTTGTATGCTGAAGCTTTTTAACAGTTATTGGAGATACTTATTTTTGTGAACCACTGAAAAGGACATATCCCAGAAAAGGTGCTCACTTCTGTTGGAACAATACAAGGAAAACAGCGTGCAAGCAACCTTGGCTCTTAGTGTTCCCAGTTCCACGACAGGCTGCTTCGGTCTTCACGAAGCCCACCAGGAAATCAATATGGACACTTGAATCAAATTCCAAATTATAGACGTCATAAATTGGCACATGAACACTAGAAAAAGTATATTAGAGCAGGAGTTCCTAAAGTTGGATGTAGTACCATAAGTTGCTGGATTCTGAATGAAAGTCTAGAAGCACACTGCATGTATCAAAGTAGGAATAGTTGAAGTCCTTGACTTCTGAATGCAATTCCTGCAAGATTAGTTTGAGGCCTTGGTAGGTCATTCCGTCATTGCATGCATTAGGCGACTCCTCAAATCTTTGCTTTGGTGTGCACCCGATTTGGTGCTGTCCCAATCATCATAAATTTGCGTGCTCGTAGACTGTAATTCCCTAAATCCATAGATTCAAAAACGTTATTAAACACCATTTAGCAAATATATTAATTGGCAATACAATCGAACAATTCATGTAAGTTAATACAATAGCAATTGAAATCCATAAAATGTAAATTATCTAACATGAAAAAAAGAATTAGGACCAAAATTAAGACACATTTTGAGAGAAACAAAAGGGAAGGTTTTTGTAATATTCTATCCCCCACTATTACAGGAAAAACTTTTGGACAAGTTGCTTAATAATGAGAAAATAATTATTAATACATCACAAATAGTATCGGACTATGTCTTATTTCTAATAAATTTAAGGTTGGCAACATGATTTATTTTTCACCGTTTTATTTTAATTAATCGCTATAATCCAAAGTCGATAAGATGTTAAAAAACCCTTAAATCTAGTAGTACATGTTCAAATATTTTACCTTTAGCAGCCCTTTTAGTGTGGAATCCATTAAAGAAGCATATTCTTGTGGAGGGACTGTGTTTAGGAGTGGACCCCGTTCTGAAATAACGAAGTAGATCATTTCTTCCAATCACAACAGAGAATAGAGATTTTGATAAGTTGGTGTGTAAAATAAATATCTTATTTTATATCTCACGGAATTAGTCCAACTAGCGGGGATAGCTCAGTTGGGAGAGCGTCAGACTGAAGATCTGAAGGTCACGTGTTCGATCCACGTTCACCGCATAATTTATAAGTTTTTATATTTAAATATTGGGCCTGCTGAATTATTTATTGGATGGGCCATATTATATGTTGTAATGGGCCAAAGAAGCCGCATATTATAGGCCAACAAAATTTTATTTAACTTTCTTATTCCTCTTGGACAAATCAAAATTTTGCTTCCAGCGCACTTAGCAGTAATGCGGTATGACAATAGAAAGTTGTGCTTTTCTTTTTTTGACACCTTTGTTATTCAGATAAGAAAGCATGCAATCTCTTTGACGTTTCCAATAATAACATACTTTTCGTACATTCTGAATTAAAAAAATTATCTTACATTTTTATATAAATATGCAAAATATCTTCTTTTAACCAAATATATGTCGTTGTCCTTACATAGTCTTAAATTTTGTTTATGTAAAATGTTAGAAATGCAAATTTCATACAAGACGTGAGAGTAAAATAGTATTTTACCACTAAATTGATAGTGGATTAAAAATATGGTGATATTGACACCACACTTTTCTTTTACTACACCACTCTCTAATTAGTACTAAAAATTCTTAATATTTACTTATTATTATTATATTTATATCCCATAAATTAATACAAATTTTCTCTGATTATAGTTTCCATTTTAAAAGTCTGTTATGATTGCGTAAAAAGATTTATTTGTTATCGTATTTTTAAATAAGTAAAATATAACAAATACAAGAGTGGAATATAGTATTTACTCATTGTTTGTTAATAGAATATTTGGACAAAAAGTAGGATTATAACCATAAATGCTAATTAATGAAATATTGATGATAAGAACGAAACAAGAAAATTAAGAATATAAGTATGACAATAAGCAAAGATTGAAAATTTTTACAGCAATTAAAAAGTTGTGCAACAAAAAAAAAAAAATGTATAGTACAATATAATCACTCAAATTAAAAACTATAGATAAAAATTAAGAGTGGCAATATTGCCACTATGGTTTTTATTTGGTCCACTAAATTTTTAAATAATTTTTTCTATTAACTAACATGGTTCTGAGTAAAATGACATAAATAATCATACTTTTAAACAATTTTTTGTTTGACATAAAATATTTTTTTTTGGGTTCCACACAACCATTTTTTTTTATTTATTTTCTGATATTTTCTAGGATTTTTAATAATAAAAACATAAAGAATATAATTGAAACAACAAATTCAACTTAAAAGAGAAGTTTTATTACACTAGAACCTCAATTAAAATTTCAGTGGAATAAAATTGATAAGAAATAAAAATTAACAACAAATTGGGTTTGAATATTATTTTCCGGTTCTATTGGATCATTGTTAATTAAATTGTGGTAAATTAAAAATAAAAAAAAAGTTTCGTTTTAATGGTTCTAAAATTTATATATATGATGTTTAAAGACCAAAAAAAATTGTAAAATATATATATTTAAAGTTGATAAAAGTTGAAGGTCCCGACGAAATCATGTAGTTTGAATTTTAGAAAAAAGAATTTAAAAAAGAATCGAATCTCTTATTCAAGAAGAATCCAATATATTAAAATAATATTTTTATCTCCATTTGTTTTGACAACTATGATTTTAATTTTAATACGGTAATAAACAAAGTTACAATTTTTCTCATTCATTTTTTGGTTGAAACTCATTTCTCATTTCTTTTATCTACTTAATACAAAAAAAAAAATAAAAATTGAGATCATATTTTCACTTTCATATTTAATTTAATAGATTAAATGTTTAAAAATTTTAATTGTATATTTAGGTAATTGTTGAAAATTTAATGTACAATAATGATGAACAATAAATGAGTAATAAATAAAATATTAAAAATAATTATACATTAATAATACTAAATGTGAATATGGAATTTTAAAAAATTGTAGGGGTAGAATGGTCCAAAAATATTTTTCCATTTAAGCTCCTTTTAGAAGTAATATAGATATAGATTTACAAGTTATTTACTTTGTTAAGCATGATTTTTAAAAAAAAAATTTCTTAACAAAATTTACTTATTTTTAAAAAGTAAGTCTTAAATTTCTTTCTAACATAGATAAAATAGAGGTAGAGTAAATAAATAAATTTTTTGCCATTCTACTATATATATTAGTACATTAGACCACTGAAGTTTGGACTATGGTCTCATTTTCTACTTAAATAAATTTTGTTGCTCTTTAAATGGAAAATTTCTTAAGTATATCTAACACGTGATTCAATTATCTAACTCCTCGTCAATTGGAACCAATACAATATTAAACAAAATTTATGTTCTTATTTATACAAATAGAAAGAATACTAGTGCTTATTTATACAAATGTTAACCATTTTTTTTTTTTATTTTTTTGAAAAAGAGAAGGCAAAAAAAAAAGAAGTTCTTCTACGACTTTTATCTTACGACTCTTGCAAAACTTATTTTTTACAAAGTGTTTACTAGTTAAGGGTAGGCATGATGTGATTTGATTTAATTTTGAAGAAAATCGATAATTTTATAAATAAAACTACTTGTTTTAAATATAATTATAGAATAGTTTGATTTGATTTGGTTCGATTTTATAATTAAAGTTTCATGATGGTACTGAAAAGATTTACGTTAAATCTAAACTAAAGTTTTATAGATGATTGGACCAAACACGTTACATGTTTGGTTCATATTTTCATTTTTGAGTATTAGAAATGAAAAGTTAATTGAATCGAAAACTTCCCAATTAAGAATCGAAAAATGTGTCGGTAGTTTTATCAACGCCTAAATAGTGATCGGCTCACCCACTTGTTAAACTTTCGGCTCGGACATAGACTTTTAAAACCACTTGGCTGTCATGTCGTTTCTTTATATATTAATCTCCTCATTAATTCGATGACAATAATTCCTATTATGCAGTTTAATGCAAGTAATTAATGAGGCATCATTATTTTATGTCAAAACGGTGGACCCCTTTTTGACACTTAATTTGGGGGCCCAATCCACGTAGCCAGAAATTAAATCCGAATTTAATTACCTAACAATTGCTCTGAAATTCATTCTATATTTTGAGTGGAAGAGAATGATTCAAATAAAAGTTGTAACAATTTCTCTGAAATTCATTATCCATGGTTCCCAGATTTCCCACCTAGCAATTCATACAAATCCATCGCTACACCGGTTTTGAGAGATTAGGTCAATTATATTTATATTCTATGACGGTAATCAATTCAATATTATTTTTAATAAAATTTGAATCTTTTGTTAATATTTTGTAAATTTGAAGTTTGTGTTATTTAATAAACTCATTGATGAATAAGTTTCGAAATAAAGAACATTTGTGAAAATTCTTTTTTTTTTTATTAAAAAGGAATAATTGTTGAAATTGCAATTCAATATTCATCACTAATTTTACGGTTATATTTTGAGGCAAAAAATTGTGAAATGCAAAATCATCAGAAAATAGAAAAATAAAAACTTTACAAGAATTTAGCATGAGTGTAATTTGTATGGAATTAGAATTCATAATTAGTCATTTGAAATTTAACTCATTTAATTGTTCGGGAAGAAACAAGATTCTTAACATTTATTGAACTTCATGCATATCAATAAATACGAAATATTATTGATTATAATTAATATATGAATATTGTTATTTATGAGCAGAAGTAATGCACATTTATTATCACGGGTGATTATCGCCATCATGTTGACATTAAATTATAGGTCCATGAAATGTAGGAATATGAAACTCATTTTATTTAATATATTATTTAATGCCACATAGACATGTAATTATCAATACCAGTGGCGGAGACAGAGAATTTGAGTTGGAGATCTCCAAATTAACGTGCAAAAAATTTGAAACAAAATAACAATGATGGAATTTTTTTTTTTTTTTTTTTTTGACAAACGTTGTTTATGAGTTTTCATACTTTATTTTATTTATACACTATACTATACACAAATAGTTATACAAACTCACTTTTACTATTGTTTGACTTGATTTCATATCAATATGTTGGTTTTACTTCTAAATATACAATTTAAACTACTAATTTACAATGTCTAAAATAATATCACAAAAAATCAAATATCAAACTCTTCTTGTTCACGTTGTTTTTTACAAAATTATCCTACAAAATAGAAAGACCCGGTACACAAATGAAATTAAATATCACTCAAACTCAAAAGAAAAAAAATCAATTGAACATGATATGCATTAAAAAGCAAAGTTCCTTTATTAATTTTTATTTATAAAAAAAAGACTTATTTTTAATATTCTCTTGACCTTAAAGAATTTAACAATGAAGTGACGAACATGAAATTTGTCCTATGTTTCAATGTCTCGTCTTGATTTTTTCGGTATGCATAAAAAGCAAAGTTCCTTTATTAATTTTTATTTATAAAAAAAAGACTTATTTTTAATATTCTCTTGACCTTAAAGAATTTAACAATGAAGTGACGAACATGAAATTTGTCCAATGTTTCAATGTCTCGTCTTGATTTTTTGGTAGTCTAGCAATTGAAAATTTTATGGTAAAATTTAGGTATTATATTTAAATATTTGGGAGAAATTAAAATAGGGTGATTATTGAGTGATTTGAGAGAAATTTGTAGATATTGGAATGTCGTAATCTAACTTCCGCTTTACTCAATAAAGAAAACGAGGAGGAGAAATGTGATATATTCAGATTTCAGATGGGTGAACGTGTGCTGAAATTGAGAAATTGGCCAATCATTTGTAATTTTGTATTATTAAATTTATTAGGTCAATTTGTCTTTTTCCATCCATTAAATTGATATTAGATCAAAGTTATTTTTTTTTTTTTGGGGGGGTGGGGGTTCAAGTCTCCTGGGGGACCTCCCCGGCTCCGCTTAGTGATTTATTATCCGTTGTGATAAATATCATTACTCTATCACCAGCGATGATGAACAATAGTCTATGTGGTAGTAGTTGTCATATTGTATAATGAATAAAAATGCATATCAACTTTATTAGATAATATGAAAAGACTCATCACATAAACGATTGTTTATCACCATTGATGAATAACATTATTCTATGAATATAGTAACTGAGGCCAAAATATTTGTTAATGGCTTATTAGCTCAACCAAATATTGTATTTGTTATTACTTTTAAATTACTTATCAAAATTATAAATTTCAACTAATTAAAAGTTTTTGTACATTTTAAGAAATAAATTATTTCAATTTACCAGGCCACCTTTTGCAGGATTTTGACACTAAAAATTTTAAGGGGCATTTTCATGAATAATAATACAAACATTAAAAAGAAGAAATTATCATTGACATGATCATTGAGTTACTATCGTAATTTTGATAAAAATTAACGTGACGGTAGTTTAAATGGAACTATCAACAAAAAAATTGTTAGTGATCATTGACACACCAGTTCGTATAGACATATTTTCGGTATTCTTCCTTTATGCACTATTTTTTCTTGTTGTTTAGAGGAAATGTTCTCTAGTTGTCTTTGTATGTATCGAAAAAAAATTTGGTCATTGTTTCTTCTAAATTTCTCTTTTAAAAAAGAAAAGAACAAAATATTTAAGAATCACTTTATTTTTTTGCCCATGTGTCGCTTCAAGTTGCTCCTAGCTTAAAATCAGCTTTCTCTTCTCAAGTATAATCAAGATGATTTGCATAGTTCACCACAAAAGCTTATTAGCTTGAACACTCGAACACTTCCATGTGATGTACTTGGTGCGAATGCACTAGCCTATTCATAATGCACACAATTCTCGATGTCCCAAACTCCATTAGTTCTAACTGGCTAGAAGGCACGTCATGCTTGCACACAACATGTTATCCATTGGGAAGCTTACTCAACAAAATAGGAGCATTCTCGCTCTGTTTTGGCATTGAGGGTCGCTCGCTCGCCCCACAACATGATTCCCATGCTCGACATTTTCTTACGGGCATTTACATTACATGCTACAGAGCCCTTCGTTAGTGCTTCACCCGAGTAAGGTTGTCCATTAGTCCAAGGCTTTTCCTGAAGTGCCATCAAAGCATATTTAATCCCACAACATCAGAATCTTGTCTGATTCGTGTAACTATGCAACGTCGCCTTACAACCGTATCTAAAGCCAACAGACCCACAATAAGGCTAGAACCCACAACCAATGCATATGAGGCTCTTGGAGTGCTTGCATCGATAGCTCATTCAGAGCCTAGAAGTGTTTCCATATTATCAACATATCCAAAGAGCATAACGATGCTCACAAAATATCACGAGTGTCCAATGAAGGCAACGAATGCCAAAAATTAGTTGCTAGGGCTCTCGACCCTAGATGGGTGCTTTAGTTATCCTACGATGTGCCTGAAACGAACCCTTAGACAACTATGACACCCTAAGGATTGTGCATTTTGTGGATGAGCATACAAGCTACACCTCCAAGTAATTTAATTATCAGATTGATGTTCTCAAATGAGCAGCGTCTCTAGAGTACATTAAAAGTAACAATCTCACATTTTCAAATATGAAGAAAAATAAGGTTTAAGTTACTCCTTAACGAATATAGCCTTTAAGATAAAACTCAGAGACCCAATACTATTATTTAAGTTGAAATCAAACAAGTAAATTGATCGACTAATATTCCATGTCACTAATCTACCTCTTTTACTTGTTTGGCTGATACTAAATTGATGTTCATAGCTTCACAATATTTACCATTACAAGCTCCCTCTTACTCGTCCAACATACCTCGACTATCTATAACTCTACTAAATTAAGAGCTCCATCTTACTTATCTAATGCACGATGGTCTAATCTTCCACAGTTTCCCCTCATCTGGTCAAATAAGAGTCTCACCACTCATCCAACCAATGAAAGGACAATTATTCATACCTTTGTCAAACCTACTAGAGAAAGATCTCACCCTGTCTCTTACCTATAGACGATGGCCCCAATCCTCCAACTAACCCATTAAATAAGAAGCTCGTAAACTAATTATCCTTAGACACTTGAGCAAAACTTATAGTTCTATATAATAGATACTAGGACAATAAGTTAAGAGTCTTCCAATTATGACCTATCAAGTCGGTCCATTGACTCAACTCAAATTTCATAAAAAAGGATCGCCTCTTCAACTTATATTGAACTAAATATTTCATTTTTTATTGTGATCAAAGTATAACAATAAATCATTTTAATTAACGAATTATTCAAATAATAGAATTGAAATTGTATATACATAATTATTGCTTAAACACATGTAATTTTTATGAACACTACTCGACTTGTTTATACAGAAACTCTACTTAAACACCGTAGTATATTCTTAAATTTGAACTTATATTCAATGTTTTCAAAAGCGTAAAGCGTGACTAGACAGAAGTCGAGTTTCAAGCTTTTCGGGTCTAGGCGAGGCTTAGACGAGAGAGAAACAAGGATAAAGCAAGGGCGAGGCGTGGAGGTCGAGCCTCACATGCGGAGCCTAAACGAAACTTAGAAGAACTTTTTAGAACAGTACTTCTACTTGGTCGAAGTTGCGTTGCTCACATTTCTCATATCTACATTGCTTGTGTATGCAAATATGCAATTAAAAACTTAGAGATTGACGCAATTACAAGCATCTAAGAGTATTTCTAATGCACTTCGTCTAAAATAGACGGACTTTGGCAATACGTCAATTTAATTGACGGTCAAATTATAAAATCGTCTCTAATGAGTTCTGTCTAAAATTAATATTACAGTTTATGTGGCATTAAATTTTTTTAAAATTGTCCGGTCTTTAATTTATATTTTTCTTGTCTGACTTTTTTTTAATAAAATATTAAGATTGATTTAAATTTGTTTAGCCACTCCGTCTAGACGGTTTTTAAATTTAGACGGATTTCTAAACATAATTTATTTTTGGTGTGCTAAATCAGTTAGACGGAGTCCTCGTCAACATGTATTAGAGAGGAGTTTTTATAACTCTGTTTATATATATTTATGCCAAGACGTCTAAAAACATCTCCAATGCACTCAGGTCCACGTAAGATTACGCCTATGAATGACGATCAAATTATAAATTCGTCTCCAATGGGTTTTGTCCAAAATTGGCAGGTCTTCGATTTATATTTTTCTTGTCTGAATTTTTTTTAAATAGAATATTGAAATTGATTTAAATGTATTGAGTCACTCTGTCTAGAAATTTGTTTAAATCTAGACGAATTTTTAGACGGAGTCTATTTTGGATGTATCAAATTAGTTAGATAGAATCTTCGTTAGCATGCATTGAAGATGATTTTTTATAACTCTGTCTATATATGCTTATGTGAAACAATAGACGAATTGTATTAAAAATGCTCCAACTCGTGGGCACGCAAACATTTCGGGCAGGCACTAACGCCGTCTTTATCAGCCACTAACGGCGTTTCTCTTTCTACACAATAATCATTTATTAGAGCTGTCCCCTCCAAGCCTTAGGTTTGGACACAGGTTCGGACATTTTAAAGCTACGAAAAAGCCAAATCACACCACAGCAACCACTCTCTTAAATAATTGAGTAAAAGAAGAGAGAGAAAGAGAGAAAATTCAGAGTTAGAGAGAGAGAGAGTGTGTGTGTGTGTGTGAGAGGGTTCCTTTTCTACTGAGAGAAAGTTGTAGAGAGAGAGTGAGGGAGCAGAAAAATCCGGAAAAGATGGGCCAGATCGTGAGGAGGAAAAAGAAAGGGAGGCCAGCGAAGGCGGATCCCGTCGGCCGCCGTGTAGGTGAGGCTGAGCCGCCGGAGAGAGACCTACGCCGGAGCCTCCGGCGAAGGAATGTCAAGTACGTCTTCGATCTCGACGATTACTTCGACGACGACGAGATATTCGAGGACAACGATGAGGACCAGCGGCGGCGGGAGAAGAAGCTCAAGCTCTTGCTCAAGCTACAGAATGACAAGGACGGCGGCTCCGAGTCGACTCCTCAGCAAACGAGTGGGGCTCGGCTCGTGACTCACTCCCCCACTGTATCGGCCTCTGCCTCCGATGGGGATAAGCCCTCGAAAAAGAGGAAAATCGATGCTCGGGATTACAGAGAAACCGGCGAAGATGACGATGAAAATGACGACATCAATGATGATGATAATTATAGTGGTGATGATGACGAGGTATTGATTAATTGTTGGATCTAAAAAAATGAAAATTCAAACGCAAATAAATGAAGATGAAACTGAAGCTAGCTGTGGATGGAGCACATTAATTTGTATTATGTGCTATGGGTGTTATATAAAGATGGGGGAAAGAGCTCCAGCTCAGCCGAACTCACTGATAATATTCTATTGGTCCAGACTTGGATACATACATGTTTGTGTATGTATAGGTTGAGTTTGAGTGTGTGTCGGGGGAGTGTTGTGCTGAATATTGATATTGATTTATGCAATGCAATGTAACGGTCGGGTCAACTGTCAAAAAACTAATCCCCACAGAATCTGATCACGCTCCCACCTTTCTCTCTCTTCTACTCATCTCTCTCTCTCTCTCTCTAACACACACCCATGTCACAGAATGTGTTGTATCAACTTGTATTGTACACACGCACACGCACACGCACACGCACATATGTTGTCTGCCCTCATTTTCTGTCTCTGTCTGATAAACACCTCGGACTTTTGTTTTCCTAAGCTATAGTTGCATTTATTGATTTAATTATGATTTGTTTCCTTTTTTATTGTAGGCCCTTTTGAGGTATAATGATTCTGCTGATTTTGACAGGTTAGAGAAAGAAATATGGAGCCCAAAACCGTGCACTCACCTCCAGGTATGCTTTTATTTTCTGGGTTTTTATGAATGGTCACGTTTAATTTTGTGAATTTTAATTTACTTCTGGGTATTTTTTTGGTTAATTGTTACTGTTTCTTTGATATAGGGACACCTGCAGATAATCTATCTGGGCTTCCATTGCCTGATAAGAAGACACTGGAATTGATTCTGGACAAACTTCAGAAGTATGTTTTGAGTTCTATGTAAATGGTGAATATTTGTTGCCTTGTTTTGTTTAAGGGCTTGTTTGGATCTTGAAGTGCTATGATTTCATTTTGGGCAGGAAGGATATCTATGGTGTGTATGCAGAACCAGTTGATCCTGAGGAGGTAGCAAGTTCTTTATGGGATTATAGAGGGTTGTATTCAGGCATTACTTGTATGGAGATTGTAAATTTGTTGATTGGTTACTGTGCAGCTTCCTGATTATCATGATGTGATAGAGCATCCAATGGACTTTGCCTCTATGAGGAACAAGCTGGGAAAGGGAGCTTATGAAACTTTGGAACAATTTGAGGTGAGTCCGTGATCCCCACCCCCCGTCTCCTTTTCCTTCACCATACTCGTTTGTTGGTGTCCAGGGCGGAACATTTCCGGTTTACTTTGTTTGGGCTATTTATTTTCCTTTTTTTTTTTTTTTTTTTTTGAGGGGAAGGGAGTGAGCATTGAGAGTTCGAATACCTAGGTAACTACTCTGTTGACACAAATATGGAGGTTTGGACTTTCCTTGAAATCTGTCTAGATTTGGTGTCCAGGAGATTTTTCCCCCTGTTCTTCTTGCCCATCTTTTATTGATATTTTAGTTAAATATGTTTTGTTGTTCCAAATATTTCCCCTAAATTGCTGGTTACTGGTAATCCCTTCACAAATAAGCTCATAGAGTTTTGCGTAAACGAGATGACTAACATTGTTCGAGATCATTCAGAGCAAATCTTGACTACTTATAATGAACAAAACTGCTTATGTCTGTGTTAGGATACAACAACATGCTACCTTTTGTAATTCTAGTACATTTTTGAAGCTGCAAGGTTTGAGGTTCCCACTTCAAGTGGAAACTGGGTTTAGAAAGTATTCTCTTTGCAAGATCAAGATGATTGTGGATTAAGGATACTCATGGGACATCAAGATAATAACATTGTCTATGTTAAGTGTAGCAGACAAAATCTTGGTTTATCCTGTGGCTCAAAGCGGGAAGCTTGAGTTTAGAAGAATATCTTTGTTTAGTAATTGTTCAAATTCTTAGAAATATCATTTGGAACAAAATGTTGATGTAAATGAACCCCTTGGCTTTTCCAGTTTTATCAAGCTGTCTGTTTAGAAAGAAGGGCAGAATGAATGTGCCATTCTGAAGTTTTTCTTTTTCGGCTGTATTCCCTCATTTTGGCTTTAGTTATTTCTTTGGGTCTTGTAATGTGTCAATTAGCACTGGAAACTTGTCCATCAAGTAGTATTATTTATCTGGATTTCTAAATTCGGCAATTGATCTGAAATTTGTAAACAAGTGGAGTGATTGGAGCAGCTCTCTGTTTTCTGAATCTGAAATTTTATCTCAGACAATGTATGCTCTGCAGGAAAGATATGTTTGACCACTTGATTTCCTAATGGTGATTTTTCCCGACTTTTTAATAGCTAAAGGAATGTCTTTGAGTTGTTATTTCTTGGTTAGGAATTCATCATCTTTTGTCTCTCAGATTGAATTGCTAAGACCATGAGCACAAATACTGGTTGTTGCTGCAATTTCTGATTTCGCTGAAGTGTGAAGTATTTTTCCTAGAATCCTTGGTTTTGCTCATATTGTTGGATGCCTGAAATTATGTTTTTCTGAACTGTTACATTGAGGAGCAACATAAAGCGATTCCTTTTGAATTTGAGGATGTCTGACTTTTTTTTTTTTTTTTTTTTTAATGATGCCTAAAACAGAATTGGAAGTAGCTGCTAACTTGCCTGATTTTGCTTTGTTATGCCATCCGTCTTAATGTATGTGCATGCTGTCTCCTTGAGAACAGAGAAAAAGTCTCCCAAACATTTTCCCCTTTCCAATTTTCTGCATATTTTTGTTGGGGCTTGGGGGCGTTGACACCTCTTCTGGATTTGTATGTGACATCTTCGGCCCGTGATTATTATTGCTAATTTGAATGGAGGCCACACATTTTTCTTGGGAAAAGCTAGTGTGTCACTTATTATATCTAACTTGTGTTAGCCTATTAGCTGTCTTCAGTGGTAAAACCTGGCAATTATCTTTTTCTGTTTCTCAGAGCTGTTTGCTGTTCTGCAGAATGACGTTTTTCTGATTTGCTCAAATGCCATGCAATACAATGCCCCAGATACCATATACCATAAGCAGGTAAGGCGTACAGCATTTTTTTTTTTCCTTTTGATTTTGGTTAATGATCAACTTCATTCTGTAATCATTCTAAAGGCACGCACCATCCAAGAGCTAGCGAAAAAGAAATTTCAAAAGATGAGGATAAATAGTGAACGCCCAGAGAAGGAGCTCAAGCCAGAACAGAATATGAGATCCAGCTCTATTGTGAAGAAGCAAATAAAGAGAACAGTGAGCCGGACATTGCAGGAACCTGTTGGTTCCGATTTCTCGTCTGGTGCCACTCTCGCAACAGGTGGAGATGTGCAGAATGTTTCAAATGCACTTCAGGTTGGTGGATCTGAGAGGCCTGGTAGCATAGATGGGCTTGTTGAGGGAAATTTTTCCTTGAATGACACCAATTTAGACAAGGGAGATGAATCACTTCCAGGTACCATGTGCACCCAATAAGTTTAAGTACATCTGATGTGTTTATTTGCGTTATAAGCAAGTCCGAACTTTTATATCTCACGCAAAGTGAAAAAATAACTTATAATGTATAACACACCTACTGTTCTATATTTGGATTTGTTAACTGATTTTCAAAGGTCGTTTATCCACTTATTGATATGTGAAGTTTTCTTGCTTGGAGTCTAATGAAGGGGTGGTGGGAACAAAACAGATTTATAAAACATATTCTTCTGTCCTTGAGCATTTCTATTTTGCATCTTGTGATGTTTTTTCTAACTTCTAAGCCTTCTGCTTGTAGGAAAGGGTCCACTGTCTAGATTTGGTAGGAAATTGGCCATACATGATGAGAATCGTCGTGCAACATATAACATATCATTAGCTCAACCTGCAGCCAGCTCAGAATCTATATTCTCAACATTTGAGGGGGAAATGAAGCAGCTGATTCCTGTGAGTGACTTCACAAATATATCTTTATACATCTTTTTTCATTTCTATCTCACCCGTTCCAATTTTCCCCAATCAGGTAGGACTTTATACTGATTACTCCTATGCTAGGAGCCTGGCTCGTTTTGCTGCAACTCTTGGGTCCGTTGCCTGGAAAGTTGCATCCAAGAGGATTGAGCAAGCACTGCCTCAAGGATTCAAATTTGGTCGTGGGTGGGTTGGAGAGTACGAGCCTCTTCCAACCCCTGTGTTAATACTGGAAAATTGCGCTGTGAAGGAACCAACCTTTTTTACAAAAATAGAGCATGCTACTGATCCAAGAAAGGTCGAGAAAACTTTTACAACCTCAGTTTCTTCCATGGGAAATCCAGTTAGTGGTCCTTTCTCTAAAAATAAATTGCCATTATTTGGTCATGCTGGAGACAGACCAACTGCTCTGTCTACTACCAATACCTCTGGTCCAGTCAAAGAACAGCAGGTTAGGGGGAATAGTTCAGAAGTGAAATCATCTTTCTTTTTATCTCCTGGAACCAAACCTATTGATTCTGCTGCTCTCAGTTACCAGTCTCAAAACTCGCAACCTGGGAATTTTGTTGAACCCAAGAAAAAGGTTTTAAAGCGGGTTGAATTAAATAGTCCACCCTTGGCCAATCAAACTGCAGCTGATTTTATTGCGCAGAGGCAGATTGCAAAGAGTTCAGAAATGGAAGCTTCCAGGTCAGTGGCGTTGGCTTCCAAGAACATGAATCTTTTGACATCTGGATCCTTTAAACATCCAACTATTAGTGAAATTGCTGTTGGAGGATTGCCTAATGGGAAAGTGGTGAACAGTTTGGATAGTAATATAATAGCCAGTTCACCATCTGACATGACCAAAGCAGCATCCTGCTATCCACATGGACAGGGGCAGGGTCTTAGTGACCCAGTCCAGCTGATGAGAATGTTAGCCGACAAGGCTCAAGATCAACAGAAATCCTTGAATCAGTCGCCAGCTAATGCACCTCAAGATTCATCCCCTGCTCTGTCGAGTAGATATGATTCAAACGCCGCCGTAGCTGCTGCCCGCGTATGGATGTCTGTAGGGGCAGGTGGGTTTAGACAAGCAGGGGAAAGCACAAATTTACAAAAGAACCAGATATCTGCAGATTCCTTGTATAACCCAACTCATGGTCTCCAGCCACAAGTATCGCGATTTCGTCCAGAGTTTTCTGCTCCTGGGATGCATTTTCAGCCTGAGAAGAATGCACCACTTCACGCCTTTGTACCACAAGGCCCGCAGCCCGTAAGAGTAGGCAGTGAAACCCAGTTTCAAAATCAGCCAATGGTTTTCCCCCAGTTGGTAACTGCTGACTTGTCTAGGTTCCACCTACAGTCTCCTTGGCAGAATCTCAGTCCACATATGCATGCTAAACAGAAACAGGAATCGCTTCCACCAGACTTGAATATTGGTTTCCAGTCGCCAGGGTCTCCTGGTCGACACTCATCAGGTGTCCGAGTTGATTCTCAGCAGCCTGACCTGGCCCTGCAACTCTAAGACTCGGTTTTTTTAGAGAAAAAGGCGGACTTTGAATTGTGCGTGGCTAATCATGATACGGGTACATCATAATTAGTTCTGCGATCCTAATTGGTGGTCAGAGTGTTTCATTATAAGGTAGAATCCGAAATTTTATATGCGCATCAGGATTCGTGTTAGGCCAGGTTACATTAAGATTTATCTATTTGTCCAGGCTATCAATTCGAAAGCATTTACCTGCCTTTAGATTAGGTTTTAGAATAGCCAGAAGATACAAAAGATGTTCAGTTTGGTCAGAGTTCAACTGTTAGTAGAAAGCTTCTTGTTCGTCTTCTTTCTGGATTCAAGATTGCAGACAGCGAGACAAAAATGTATGTTTTGGAAAGCTTGAGCTTTGTGGAGATGTCACCAGAATAAATCTCAAGTTCATGCATGTTAGGAAGTTAAATTTAGAAGCAATTATAGAATATTAACAGGATCTTTAAATACTAATATTTTTCTTCAAACTCTGATAATCTAGAATCAATTTGAGTTTGAGAACTAAAGGGTGTGTTTGTTTGGAAAATGTCGACTCAATGGAAAATCTTGTCAAATCAAACTTTTTATTTTCTCTTTGTTGTTTGAGAGCAAATACATTTTACAAGACAAAGCGTTTAAAAGCGTGGATTTGCTTTCTTTCTTTGGAAAAATGCCAGAAGAATTTATTTTTCCACTTTCATGAAAAATATTTTCATTTTTCACCTTTTTTCATGCTACCAATCAAACACCCTAAATTGTAAAACAAAAAATAGAGTAGCTTAATCTCGGATAAGATTTTTTGTGAGAAAATTGTACGAAAAACAATAAGGAAACAACTTCTAATAACACCTTTCCCCCCTTGGAATACCTAATCAAAAGGGTTGAACCCTGCTCTTCTGGGCATGACTTCTGTTTGATGAAAAGAGACTAAGAAGAGATGATCAATAATTACTTGAAATACACTAAGAAATGAAGATGTCAAGACTTCGGAGTCGGATTACTCGAAACCAGAATACTAAGGCTTTGTTCTTGCTCCTTTTCCTCCTCCTTCTTCTTCGAACTGACGCGGGGAGAAGTCTTGGAATCACGCAAAAAACACACGTCGCCTTCACACGCATATCGACTCTTTTCTGGTTGTTCAGAAAAGCAGCTCAAGATATTGAACAAAGACTTGGTCATACCTTGTCTCTCTCTCTTTTGGTGTTTTGACATATTTTTAACACGATGTACATGGATATATATGTGTACATATATATACACAATCAACACATAATTAACATCAAATACACGAAGTTGAGTTTTTCCAGAATTTAAGTCTTTTCACACACGACATGAGGATGAGGTCAAAATAAGGAGGCCATGACAATTGTTGATAATGCATGTATTAGTTTTTCTATAAAGATTTGAATAATTTTTTTATGGGTGATTATAACACGTTTTTCATTTCAAATTAAAGCGATTGCTTTTTAATTATATGGGCGCAGATGAATTTCGTCTTATATTCCCACTAAGCATGCGTTTGTTCACATTTTGGTACTTGGTATCCGCAAAAACGGTGCGCTCCAAAGCAAACTTTCTTGCAAAAACTGAGATGTTTGGCTAGGCTAAAAAAAAAAAAGTTACTTATCACAAATTTTTGCATCCACCCGGGCTTGGATTTTTTTTCTTACTTTTTTTAAAGTAACTTCTATTTTTCTGTGAAAAAAAAAAAAAAAGTAATTTATGATGAAATTTTAAGTATCAGTCAATTAAGATTAAAGTTAGAACTCCAATAGTTCAATAGAATTTGACGCACTGTGATACATAACAATATAATTGATTTATAAAACTCGTTGATTCACGACGAATGCTGAGAATTTAATCGTACATATTGAAGAATACTCCAAGAACTCAACCTTCTTATTCAAAATATCACAAGTTGTCAACTACACCTAGTTCTTGTGTTTTAATGCAAAACAAACAAAGCAATAAAGACTAAATTGTCCCTGGTTAATTTAATTAAGACATAGGAAAACTAAAACGAGAATTTAAAGGACCCAGGTATCGGCTCCCCTCATAATCGCACCCCTCACTTCTTCTTGTCGCTTCCAATGAATGAAACACGTTTCGGGTTGCATTAGAATTGAATCAAATTTGGACCCACATTTTCGCCTACAATTAGATTTATATTCATGCGAATCTTAAATGTGGGACTTGGGGATGGCACCATGCAATCACATTCACATGCTCTGACGGAGAAGTCAAAAGTCGAAGGTACAATTCAACGTGCTAAGAGCCTATTTATTTAACATGTTGCAAAGACGTGACAAGTTCCTAATTCATGAGATATGACAGGCTACTGGCTACCTATTCCAAGAATGTTGTCAAAAATTACCTCTTTACCTAAACCATCCAACATCCGACACTACAAGAAATATATGCTTTTCCTACAAAATTTCCGCAGACAAATTGAGATTTGTCTGCGGAATCAACTTTTTCCCACAAACTTTTTTTTTTGTAGGGCTACAAGAAATTTACATTCCGCCTACAAAATTTTAGGCGACAAAGTTAAATTTGTAGGCGGGAGTTTACTTTTCCCCACAACAATGATGTTTTGTGGAGATAAATTTTCTTCAAAATTTTCAAGAATTAGGGGGACTTGTGCCCACGAATATGGGCATTTTTCTCGACAAAAATTGGCCGGGTAAAATATATCTTTGCCGACAAAAAAAAATTAATACGTTTGTAGGGTAATATCTAGCGAGGAAAATATCTCACTTTTTGTTGTTTTTAGTCCTTACAAACAAAATATTTGAAAGTAAAATAATAAAATAAAAATAAATAAATAAATTCTCCTCCTAAATATTAATTTATTTAATTGTCTCCCGTTTTTTAGTCTTTGAAAACATTTTATATATATGCAAAAGGTCAAACTCCCTCTCCTAAAAATCAATCTGTACCTAAATCCCTCCCTCCCGCTTAATTAACATCCTCTCTCCTTCCTCTTCCCGCCTCCACAGAACTGCCCAAATCTCATCTCCCTCTCTGCGAATTGTAAGCCCAGCCCAGCCCTAAAATTCCCCTAAACCTCCCTCTTTCGCACTCTATAGAAGTAATTTTCCAAATAGAGAAATTTTTGTTAAAAAGGGAGAGAGTCAGAGCTACAAGCATAGAAGAGGATAAAGGTAGGTTTGAAATCTTTTTTCTTTTCATTGATTTTTAATTGTTGATGAGATGTGAATAACTTGATCTTGATGGGTATACCTTAATTATTATTACTTGTATTAGAGAAATTTTCGTGAAAAAGTGGGGATTTTTGAATCAAGTGATTTTATTTTTCTTTTAATAACGATTTTGTTTACAATTCAATTAAGTTTTTGCCTGAAAACTATGTATGCGGTTAATTACTTGACTATGTATTCTAAATGCCAATTGCTAGAACTATGTATTACTTGATAATTTTTTGTTTTGCTGTGCCGTGTGTTTCTGAAATCAGATGTTTGGGGATGAACCATGGAAGGTAGAAGGTTTGGGGATTACTAGGTAATAAGAAAACAGATTTCAAAAATTTTATATTCTTTCAATGAGTAGTTTGAGCAGAGTATGGTGGCTTTGCTTTTAAGCAGAGCCTGATTTTACAATGTATAAGGTTTGGGGATTTTATATTCTTTTAGACCGTGGTTTGGCTAGAAATGTAGGACAGTAGGAGGTTCAAGCATGGTATTCTTTTAGCTTTGGCATATTTGGAGGCGAGAGATATTGTAGGTTTTTAAAGAAGCGGGCATAGAATTTGCATACCCGCTCAGAATTTGGTAAAGGACTATATCTGCATTATGATAAGCCACACCACAGAATTACGTGTTAGCAAATTGCACAAAACCACATCCCTTTCCAGCTGGTATCTTCACAGAGACAACCTCACCAAATGGAGTAAAAGACTGTCTGAGCTCTTCATCAGTGACATCAGAGTCAAGTCCTCCCACAAATATCTAGAGTCACGAGTTAGTGAAACACTGAAATATACAAATTTCTCAAACAAACTTCCCAAGAGGAGCAGGACTCACTGTTGTGTTAGATGAATCATTTTCAAATTTAGAACCTTGGGGCACAACACCATTTGATGTATATCCACCTGATAATATAACGGCTAAACCACAAAAATAAGTCAAAATTTTAATTAATGCTCAAATAGATTACGTTACATACAATAATTGACAATGCCTTTTAAAACTATATGAATAAAATGAGAAGTGTATGGAAAAGACTAAGTTAAAAACTTTTGATTATTTAGGCATCCTAGTTGATCCTAGGAATAATGAGTAGAGATCAGAATACACTAATTGGAAAACTTGTGGTGCTTTTATTACTCATTTTCATGAAAGAAAGAACGTAAATCATCAATGGGGAAAGAAAGATGAAGTCCACCTCAGATGTTTATATTACTGTGCATCACATAATAAATACTCCCTCAGTCTCATGTTTGTCTCGGGTTATCCTTTTGGCCAACTTGAAGTTGACCATTTAATTGAAGAAAAATTAATCTTAGTATACTAGATTTTTAAGAAATAACATTGACAGTTAGTACTATATTGTTTAGCATGTGGTATACTACTATATTCAAGTTTTGTTTCATAATACTCACAGCACAAGTCGTGCTGAAATTGACCAAAAAGCTCCCCTATGACAAACAACATGGCATATATGAATAACGTAGAAGTAGAGAGTAGAGATCAAGTCAAGTAATGAAGTTTGTTTCATTGATACCATTTTAATCAAGAAGAATTTATTTATGTTCATAGGATTCTTGAGGAACTCTGAGATTATCCTTGTCCAAGATCAAAGAGAGTAATTTTGGTGGTAGACTGGTTGCGGCCCTTTGTAACCATATCACTAAATTTAGGTGAAAAATTATCGAGAGAAAAATAAGAAAACAGATTTCAAAAATTTTATATTCTTTCAATGAGTAGTTTGAGTAGTATGGTGGCTTTGCTTTTAAAGCAGAGCCCTGATTTTCTAAGTATAAGGTTTGGGGATTTTATATTCTTTTAGACCGTGGTTTGGCTAGAAATGTAGGAATGATGGGAGGTTCAAGCATAGTATTCTTTTAGCTTTGGCATATTTGGAGGCGAGAGATATTGTAGGTTTTTAAAGAAACGGGCATAGAATTTGCATACCCGCTCGTAATTTTTATTATAATATGTTTTCTCGAATCTTCTCGACGAGGCGGTCAAGACTAGTTGCTATGCGACTCATCGAAGATGGATTTTACCCATTTGAATTTCGTCTACTAAGTTTAAAAGCGCAATCTTTAATTTGCCGTGTCTATTTTCGTATTTTTGCATTTATTTTTCGATTCATTGTAGGATGGTTGTTGAATTAGCATTATTGTTCTTAGAGTTTCTCCACTTTTGTCAATTTTTTTATTTGAAATTACCGTAGTCACACTAAATTTATAAATAGTGACTTCAGATGATGCCGTATATCATGATTGCTTATATTTTTGATAAGGCTTGCATGCATATGTATATGCCTAAAATCTACATATAGAGTTGATGAAGGACTCGATTTACATATAGAGTTGATGATAGACTTTACATATATAGTTCTATGTGTCTAGTTTACATCGAAACAAACCAAAGAATTTGGGTGAGCTTAAGAAACGTACTAGTATGATCAAGTGATCACTTAGCTGGAAAAAATAATTATGTTCCCAAGTCATCCTTTCTAGTAGTTTAACTTTTCTTCCTTTAAAATTTGAAAGTATATGATCCCGAGAAAACATTCCTCTGCAAGTTAGCCGACATTCTACACTAGAGTTTTGGTTGATATTAGAGTAGTTCATATATGAAAGATCCCATGCATGTCTAGAGCATTATTTTCTATTTTCCCATTATATGTTGCACATCAAAGTATTATTTTGAAATTGGAAATCGATTGGCTGAAAATAAATTTAGTTGTATCTTATTAGGAATTCTTAGAGCATAGTCATCATAGTGAGGTAAACACTTGTATTCTTCTTTGGAATATACTATCTCTTCCACTTTTCAAGCTTGCTAGTATTAGTCCCCGACCCATTGCTTGAATCTCTTTGCTATGTTTCTTTGCTCTTTCACTTTTCAAGTTTGCTATTATTAGTCCCCAACCCATGCTTGGAATAGCGGTTGTTTGGAACATACTATATATTTGGAATCTGCTACTCTGTTTGCTAAAGGAATCTGCTACTGTTTGTGGAAAAACATGACACATGAATGATAATTTCCATAAACCAAATGGTGATCCTTCTGGTCACAAGTTGTATAAGGGTCCTAATCACCTACTTGTACCTCTTCCTTCACACCTTAACAATCCCAAAAGATTCTTGCTTTGATCAATAATCAGCCAAGATCAAACCTTGTAGATAATAATGCCTCACAAAATATTAAATCCCCACATTGATAATGTGTTTGGCTAAAGCTTAAGTTACAAGAAAATAGATAAGCATATAAGTAAACCGGATTTGGAATGCCTTCTCATATTATTTGTTGGATGTATTATTAAAGTAAATCTAATGGAAAATGAACTCTTTTATGTAATATTGTAATCTATTAAATCATTTATTCTTTTAAGACAATTTTTGTTTGGTAAATTTATTATATGTAAATAAGTTTGAATTTAGGTTTCAAAGCAATTTTTATTGAAAAAAGAAAATTCCTTAACTTGATATCACTTGTTGTTCTCATTCTCTTTTAGGATCCGTGGAAAGAGTTTTGGATTGCAGAGCTTCCTTCAATTCAAATTCCAACAAGGTAAGTTCATATAATTCAAGTACTTCATAGTGATAGTAATCATCTATACCAAAATCTTTCTTTTTACTAATGGAGTTGAAATTCATGTCTGGATGATTTATTTAATGGTTTTTAATGGTGATATTTGTAAGTTGCTTAATGGTGATATTTGTGAGTTGAAATTCATGCCTGAATGGTTTATTGATTTGTGAGTGGTTCATATTAACCAAGTAACCAGTGAAGTAACTTCTAAAATTTTGTTTGCGAAAAAAGAAGCTGTTGGATTCTAGGCTTCAGGAGATCCACTTCCCTAAAAAGGAAATGTATTAGGTATGCTTTCTTCAAAGCAAGTTCACAAGTTGGCATTCCGTGGTACACCCGTAAACCATTCTTCTCCTTAAACAAGTTAAGTGGGTCATTTTTCAGGTCGAGTCAGGAATTGGAAACATTACCTGTTTAATCAAATAGGTTGGGTCTAGGTAGGTTCAAATTGCTGCATGTGTGAATCTCAACTCTCAACCAGCACATAACCCAGCCAACACGACCTGATTGTCACCCATATCTAGAGGTTGTCACCAAGGAGGTCCATTGTATTTATACCACACCAAGCAGTTAGAAAAGCTGTGGTCTAATCTTCTCCAGCGACCTCATTTCATGGATTAGTGCATTGTGTCCCCAGATATACATTCTGTCGGACTCAAGATTGGTAACCTTGTAAATTATTTGCTGAATAATTGCCAACATGAAGTATAGAAAAAATTGACCAACTTTAGAATATCTAAAAACTTGATGCATTACCTGTTTAATCAAATAGGTTGGGTCTAGGTAGGTTCAAATTGCTGCATGTGTGAATCTCAACTCTCAACCAGCACATAACCCAGCCAACACGACCTGATTGTTACCCATATCTAGAGGTTGTCACCAAGGAGGTCCATTGTATTTATACCACACCAAGCAGTTAGAAAAGCTGTGGTCTAATCTTCTCCAGTGACCTCATTTCATGGATTAGTGCATTGTGTCCCCAGATATACATTGTGTCGGACTCAAGATTGGTAACCTTGTAAATTATTTGCTGAATAATTGCCAACATGAAGTATAGAAAAATTGACCAACTTTAGAATATTTAAAAACTTGATGCAGCAGTATATCCAACTATAATTGAACTAAACCTGGCAACCTGCTACTACGGTGCAAAAGACAGAGAACAAATAATAAAAGCCCCAAAAAAGCATACCTAATACATTTCCTTTTTAGGGAAGTGGATCTCATGAAGCCTAGAGGGCCAACTGATCTTAGGAACATTGCAGGATTTAAGATTTAAGAAAGCATATCTAAAATTTTGTTTTTGCTTCATAGGATTCTATTTTAAGATTTATGTTATATTTCTTGCAAAGAATATGTTGCTTTATTTATGTAAAGAATATGTTGCTTTATATTATATCTCTTGTAAACTTTGTTTTTGTATGCTATTTAATATGCTTTTGTGGGTTGTTTTAATTTTTTGTAGGATGAGATGCTTGCTAAAAGCTGATGAATATTTTGTAGAAAGGGCAAAAGAGCAACAACTACGAGGATACTCCTTTGGAGGAGATCCATGTTGATGATCCGATCTTTGGATGAAAATCATGATGTCCGTTCTGGGTGTGAAGCCCGGACGTCAAATTCGTGGGTTGGGAGATGGTCGTCTTGAGACATTGGTACTCCTACCATCGCGCCATATGGAGAAGGAGCTGGAAGAAGAACCTTCGCTTTCGAAGGCGGTGATGCAGCTCGAACTAAAATAGAGCAAAAAATGAAAAGCAAGTTGAATGTTGTTGGGCAACAATTCAATTCTACATTGCAGTCTTGGCATCATTCTATGCAACAACTATGTGGACAAATTCCTGGTTTCGTTCTACCACCATTTACACCATTGTCAATACAATATGATGCTAATGAAGAAGATGATGCTATTGAGGACGAAGAGAACGGCTTTGATGAGGAGAACAACCTTGGTGAAGACGAATAGCATATCTAAAAAATAGGATGAGGAGTTATGTTTTTTTATTAGATTCATTATAATAGATAGATAGCATATTTGCTAAACTCTTTTTAAGTTTAGATATAACCATATATACTTAGTGAATGATTTTTATTTGTATTTTGGTACAATATTTAGGTTCAATGTTATATTGATCGACATTTATAAGATCTTAATTTAAGTTGTTTTTTTTTTTTTTTTTGCATTTTTATATTATGTTGAAGAAGTTAAAAATAATTAACATAATATAAAAAATTATATAAAAATAATTAATTTCTCCCTACAAATTCTATCGTTGTTGGAAAAAATAATATACTTGGCCCACAAATACGCTTTCCCCACAAAATATCATTTGTAGAAAAAGTAGGACTTGGCCTACAAAGTTTTTTCGACACAAAAATTTATTTGTAGGAAAGGTGCGATTTATTACGAAATAATTTTGACACAAAAACATTAAAGTGGGCCAAAGTAACTTTAGCAGACGAAAAATTTTGTCGAGAAAGAACTTAGGCGACAAATTGTATTCGTCTCTAACTAATTTGTAGGGAAAGACTTTAGCCCACAAATTTTCACCATTTGTCTTCTTATACCTTTCCCCACGGTGTTTGCCCTAAACGCCCCTACAAAAAAATTTCGTCTCGAAGGTCTTTCCCCACGAAAAAGAACATTTCCCTACGAATTTAGTTTGTCTGCGGAAGATAAATTTCTAGTAGTGCGAGCATCTTCTCTGTTATAAACAATTTTTTATATTTTTAAAAACGTTCATGTAAAATTTTTGAAGTAATCTTTGTCTTTTAACACTTTATTTTATTTATTTCAATAAGTATTTATTATTTTTTTAATATTTTTTATTTTGACATACTTCTATTTTAATTATTATTCTAATTAACGTAGTTAAAGTAAATTTTACTTACATTTTTTCTAATATACCTCTACATCAATATCATGAAAATTCATATTTGTTGATAACAAAACACATTAAATAAATATATTAGATAATTAAAAAATCAATTATACTTTCAACAAATAAATATGACTATAATTTGAAACATATACGATTTACTTCCATCTTTCTCTATTTTATTTTGCATATATTATTTTACTTTCAAATTTGGAGACTCAAATCTACTTTCTATTTAAAAAAATTAATTTGGAGTCTCTTGAACATAATTTTAAGAATTAACTCTTTAAGAATAAAGAACATCTTATGCTTAAAGAACCTCTTGGAGATGCTCTAACCAACTATAAATACTGATGCCCACACATGCCGAAGATTTGAAATTATGAATAACACCCCCACCAACAATATACGGTGGCTAAAAGCATATGAGAAAAAATGAGACAAACTTCAGATGAGCTTTCAACTTCAGACGTAGCTAGCACGGATATTGCAGGGGGGGGGTGCATTTTTCCTGTACAAACTACATCTAATGGGAAGCTAAACAATTACAAGATCAAATCAACATGATAATATTTACACATTCGAATTTAAAAAGTACACATAGTTAGGACGAAGCAATCTTTGGATAAAGATAACATCAGATAGAATTAAGGAGAATGTACACATTTTCTTCGACTACATACATAGTTCAGCACTTAAGCTTGACTTCCTTTCAGGATGACCCGAATGTATTTTCACCGCTGTAAGTCATGTATAGGAAACCATCCTCGTCTTTGCTTTCCTCATAAATTGAAGACATCATAGCAGCTGCAATGAGAATGAAGAAATATCTTGAACAAAATAAAAACAAACATTGCATACAGAATAAGCAATTATGGTAACACCATAAAAATCTCTCCTCACCAGTAGGAGGGAGAATGTTTTTTACAAAGATAAATATGGCCTTCTCAGCACCGAGCTTAATCCTCTTTCGGACAACATACACAAACTGCCCAACAGTCAGATCAGCAGGAACCAGATATCTGCATTCATTATGATTAAACATATCATGATACAAGTGAATTATGCTGTGGGGGGACGTGGGGGACAAAAACGAGAAAGGACGGTGCAGATTACAGACAAGTGACTGTAATAACATTTTAATAGTTCAAAGGCATTTCGAAAAACTTTAAGCTAAAAAAAAAGAATGTAGGTCTTTTACAAACAACCCCCCTAACCCACAAAACAAAACAAAATTATTATAATTAACAAAGATGATAATATTAAGTGTAATATGTTAGCATGTGCAAGTGTCATACAGCATGGATCAGTTATCACTAATCACAGAAAGAGAATATTGCAGAATTTTGAATGCAGTCATATATGGCATGTCATAGTCAACCGATGCTGCAACTATATCACTTCATTGTCCTCGTTCACAGAAATAGTCTGAGCAACAAACACTTTCAAATCCACGAAACGAATGTTCAAGACTGTATGTCAACGACTCAAAACAACATTAACTGACATATGGGAAATGGCAGAGAGACTGATCATTTAAACTTGTAGACAATCAATAACAACAAATGGATTCATATAATGGGGATTGATCTCCTGCCCACCAATTGCCCACTGCTGATGTGCCACATCAGCAGACACAAATGTGACCACACATAGTGGGCAACATATCTCTTGCCGACCATGGTCCACCATGCTCAGAAGATCAATCCCCTTCGTCTAATACAAAAGATCAGATATAGAAAAGATAATGAAGGCTACTGACTTCTTCTTGTCAATATCAGGTATGTCAGTTCTTTCAGCCCTCTCCACAATAACCTACATGCAGAAAAAGTAGAAATGGTGAAAAGAGAAAATCGAACCAAAGATAAAATGTCAATCATCCAAAAAAAGACAATCTTGAAGATTATTGAATAATACCGGGATTCTATCGGGGTACTTCTCTCTGATACGAGCAGCTTCTGCCTGTCGCCTCTCTGCAACAATTTAAAATAGTATTTTTAGAACATCTACAAAACAAAATAGTGGACAGTGCGTGAAAGAAATAAAAATTAAGACAGAGCTTTGTGTATCTTTCAACATTAAAATAGCGCGGTAGTCTTGCAATCATTCAAGCTTTCTTGTATGGCTCAAAGATAACAATTTGTTCATGCAACAACAATAACAATAGATCATTCAAGGGAATACACATATGTAACAGAATAAAATGAAAAAAAAAAATTAAATTACATCATATTTAACCATATTCTGTACCCAATTACGCCATATAAGGCACAGATTCACCTAAATTAATAACAGATCATAGATCAAGAAAAAGAATTCAATACCCAAGCACAAATCAATGATCCGATCAACATTATTAAAAAAACCATGTAATCGAACAGTGTTAGAGGCAAAACTTCACCGTAATCCAAATCAATTATACACAATCTATCAGTCAAAGCAATAAAAAAACTAGGGTTATTAAACGATCAGACAATTGGAGATGTATGTGTGTGTGAATAGGTCCATAAATACCGAGGGGGTGTTCCAACTTAAAGGAGCTTTTGGCCATGGCGTCCGATTAAGGCTAAAATTCACTAACTGCAAATCGAGAAAAAGAGAAATTTAGGATTTTTCTTGACAAGAATTATTGGCGAAATTAAGGAGAATTATGGAATATATTTAGAAAAAGGAAAAGAGACTTTACCAGATGGAAAGAAATTGAGTGCGCCTTTTTCTATGCCGCTATGCGTCTCTATTTATTCTTTTGATGTTGCATAAACGTGCGAGCCAAGTCACGGTTTCATAGACTTATTTGTCAACACTTCAAAATCACTTTTTATTTATAAAAATATTTTGACGGGATATGTTAAATGAGCTTTTGTTAGTATTTATAAATATTTATAAATTAATTAAATATTATTTTTTATATATATTTAGTAGAATTTATTGTTTATAAATTAATTAATTATTATTTTATATATACATTTCTGTAGAATCCACTTTATCCACTTTATAATCATTATAAAAATTATTTAAAAAACCAAACATACACTAATTTGAAAAAGCCAAAATTTCAAATACTCCTATTTATTCAACTTAAATAACTTGCCATGTTTACATGTGATGGATTATACGTGAATATAAGAAATTGATTTATGGAATTGATTTATGAAATTTTATGTGTAAATGAAAATAAATAACGAGACGAGAGATGAAAAATAAAACATATTGCACATAGTTTCCCGTCAACTCGACCCAAATGAATATGGGTCAAATGGGGATTTGAATTAATCGAGTAGCGTGTCCAATTGAGCCAACACTTGTAAAGAATTGCAATTGAATTCAATTTCCAGAGCCTGAACGTCTCTATAAAGGTTATATTTAAGATTCATGAACTAATGAACCTCTACAGTCAAATGTTCTTTTTACACTTTCTTCCTAAGATGGTAGCTATAGTAATCTTCTCCTTTCATAAAATGGAGCACATTTGTATTGTTAGCCCGCACCCTCCCGTCGTCCCATCTCTCTCTTCTCATACTAAAATGTAAATATTACATACGACTCTATGAAACAATATATTACTCACTCCTACCTATGATCTACTAGCATTGTCCAGAGATTGGACAATATGTATGCACATCAAGAAACTGCATTCCACAGAGCATTCTCCCCTTCTCCACATCGTCGATGAACCTCTTTAATCCTATCGGCAGAATTGCAAATTCCACTGCAGCTCCAATCAAAGGAAGCAACACAGATGTTCCCAGCCTGAGCCTTCCACTCGCAATCTGTGGTCACATCAGCATTATTAAGAAAACCATAAGCTAGTTTCTACGTAATTCAAACGCCCAAGTCCATCAATTTATTATTTCAGTGATTATTGTCTCCGTAGCTCCTTTCTTTCAATTAAGCGGGGTGGGCAGGGCGGAGTGGGCAGTACAAAGATGAGCAGTTTTTATTAAAATGTTACCAGGTGGTGTCCCACAACATAATCTCCGGTCGTCGATGTGCTCCACATCCAATCCAATGAACCAAGATCCTAGTGAGACATCCTCATTTGCATACTTGTGCAGTACATGCCTGATGTAGTAAAACTTAGATCAGATGGCATCGAAAGAAACAATATGAAAAAAGCAAGAAAAAACTCACTGGTTTATAGATATATAGGAAGCCAAATCTTTTGAAATAGCATATATTTGTCCAGTAGCGTGTCGAAAATACTTGTTTCCTTGCTCACCAAATTTCCAGTACTCAGGTTCATGATATCTTACACCCCTACAGGAGAAACGAAAAAATGAATGGTTATTAAGGAACCAAAAATGTAAATCCTGGGAAAAACTAAAGATGATTTTTATGAACTGTTGCTTACTTTCGAGCAAGGACAGGACCAGATTTCATGCATCCAATATACACCCTTGGTCTTGAACGATGCCTAGTTAGAGTTGCTCCAAGGGTTGCTGCAGTTTTTGTTCAAAATCTCAATACATGAGCAAATTGAAAGTAGGTAGAGAAAGAAAAGTATTAATAAATGCAAAAGCTTTCCCCCACCTCTCTTTGGGTGATTCAAACATTGACAAGAGTTGTTGGACAATTACCCCACACACTTACGGACATGTTTGGCTAAGCTTAAAATTAAGTAAAAGTTAATTTTAAGTAAATTTTTGTTTCAAATATGTTTGGATAATTTGCTTTTTTCATCTTTTAAGTAAAGAAAAGTTATTCACAACTTATTGTCAAAATAAGTAACTTTTCGAACTTTGACCAATATAATTATTTTATTTTATTTTAGAACTTTTTTACTTATAAGCAAACTTTTAAGCTTAACCAAACATGTTATAGTCCTAAAGCCCTTAATCTTGGTCATTCTATCACATAAACAATTCATTCCCTGTAGCAGCATGTTCAAAGTAATAAGCAGGTTGTTCCTTCTCCTTTATAAACGTGATCTTCAAGCAAAAATATTAAAAGCTACCAAATATTTGGGCAAAGGCCAAAGATAAGTTTTAAATAACATTTAGGAAAGCAAAAGTGTTATGTGCAAACACCAAAAGGAACAAATATTGCTTTTTACCTATATTTACGTGTACATCATCATCAACTTTGACATAGAAATCTGCATCCCAAAGTGCAACAGCAGTAGTAAAATAGGTCTTCGTCTTGGCCGAGAGTTCAAGGTACCCCTCGACATGTTCCTAGACAACAGCGCTTTTGCAAATGAGAACCCATGTAATATTCATACATTACCATGAATGTCTATTCCGAAAATTTATTAAAATAGAAAGAGAAACAAGAGACAATCACACTACCAGTCTCAAAAAGTCCCCATGTTTTTTATCTTCTGCTTCAATAGCTCTATCAAGAATGCCACCTGTTGTTGCACTGGTACCCGGGTGGGAGGAATCAATTAGGCAAAAGGAAGAAAAATTAGTCACTATTCTTTGTTAAACTGCACGTTAATAGACAATCAAGACATAACATGAATACCCCAGCCCAATTTAAAAAGACAGGATGAAAGAAAAAAATATCAAAAAGCAATTATTTAAGATATTAAGAACAACATTTTGATATTGTGGATGGCATCAATGTAGGATCTCGGTGAATTGATAATCAAGACACAGTCGTGTTCTCCAGGTCCGAAGGGATCCAGTGCCAAATAATTAAGAGATCGGTAATTATCATATGAAAATTAAACATATTTCGAACTGAAAATACTGCACATCAGGTACAAATGTTCGTCCCACCTGTGACCAATCACAAAGCGAATAATAATGCCCTTTTCTTCCTCGAGCTTTTTGCGTTTATCACCTGATTTCCGAGCAAATAAGAATAATTCCATGAATCCAATATCATAAACAGAGAAAATTGCCAGAAGAAACACAAACAACTGGTGTAGTAAGCACCTTGTGGCATCCAAGTAGCACGGACCGAGTCTCTTCTCTTTCTGCTATTAAAAGCACTGTTTATGCCTACTACCATCAAATATTTTCTTTTCTTGGTCAATTCAGGAATCTTAAGGGCTTCGGATATGGGGAACCACTGAGCAAGGAATCTTGCACAGCCCTTGCTGCTGCTAATTCCATCTCTAAATTCGAAATAGTTTTATCCAGGGTCCTGCACTTTGTATCTGGCTGTGAATTTTGCAATTCATCTAATATATATAACAAAATATATCCATCTCTAACACAAGGGACTAACCTTATAGAACGATGAGTCTTTGAAACTTCTCCTACTATATCCTTGGACTCACCTTTTACATCCTTCCGAAAAAATGAAAAATTGATAGATTAATTTGCAATGAATTTCTATACTACATTATGTTTTTGACATGTAATGATGCAGATTCTTCCCAGTGGAAGTCAAAAATCAGATACAAGTGATTCTCAGTACTCACTGTTGTTGGAACACAACTTTCTGCAACTAACTTAAGCTTTTCATCTGCAAATATTGTTGACTTCGACGAATCTTTAGCTTCTGGCACTGCCCACATTCTAAAACCATAATGACCCGATCAATTGACATGCATAAGCAAGAAGTCTATGAAGCAAATGAGGAGATGGGACAAATTTCTAACAAAATACTGCACGTATAGTCTTGAGGTAAACGAAGAACTTGCAAAACTACATTTGTGGCATGTTTGATACGAAGGATAAGATACTATTGGAGAGTAATAAAAACAGAAAAATAGTCAAAATCTGGTTATTATACACCCCTTTCGTTACTCGCACTTACGAATACAGGTTCCCTATAACCAAGATATACTTCCACTAACGGAATCAATCATAAATTCCAATCACCAAGCCCCACGGCAGAGCCCTACAATAAGAATCCGCATTTATACATGAAATTCACGGGCGAAAAATAATTTTTTTTACAAGTAATGCAATGCCCAGGTAATCAAATTAAGTCAATTCACTTAAAATTCTGAAAGAAAATCAAAAGATCGTACCTGTCAGTGAAGAGCATCCCAGCACAGAAACATCCAACGCAAAGCCAAATAGTTAGCTTTCTCGATACAACATTCTTTGAAGTTGATTCCAATCCTCTGTTCTTCCAAGACATTTTGTTCTTAATTTAAGCAATACCCATTCGAAATATCAAACCCACTTAGATAAAAACTCAAGAAACAGATCTAAAATAAAAACCTTTCACTTCACAGCCACCAACCGTGATTTGTGTCAAGTCAATGTTTCTTTGAATAATGTCTCTCTCTCTCTCTCTCTCTCTCTCTCTCTCTGTATATATAAATGTATGTATATATGAATAAAGAAAAGTTGATTATCTGTATGAGTGGAATCAAGAAAAGAAGATGACGACGTAGGAGTGATGGAATGTGGAATTTGAGAATCCACCGCCCACCCAACTGCACTCTGTTCCAAGAACTTCTTTATATGTTTCTTTTTTCCATTTTTACAGTTAAAATAGATAATTTGGGATATTAATATTAAATTAAATAATATTTTTTCAAAAAGCTACTATAATATAAGGCTCGCTGTCTCCAGTATCGACAAACCTTCTACAGTTGCTACCCTGCTTATACTGAAATGTCGGTCAACTGTCTACTCGACACGTATACGGATTTTTTTTTTTTTTTCTCTTCTGGAAGTTCTTAATTTCGTTATTTTTTACTTTTCGGATTGGATTATTTTTGAAGCTGAATAAATGGTATAAAGTAGATTAATAATAAGTTAAATTTGTGTGGAAGTTCTTAATTTAGTTATAAGTTCACATTCGTTAGTGTTTGATAGTATAAGGTAGATTAATAATAAGTTAAATTTATAAAAAATTAAATTGATTTTAATTATTTAGCCTAAAGATGCATATTAGGTGTGATAATAGAAATTGGAAAAAATAAAATATGCTTTACTCAAACGTATTTTCATTTTTTTCAAGCAAGTAGTAGAAATTTTATTTAAAAAAAAAAAATTGTACGGTTGAAAGTTGAAACTAATTTATAATATGATAAGCTAAATTAAAATTTAAGTAAATATTTTATTCCATATATAATCAAAGGAAGAACCAATTGTATTGGTTTCGGAACTTTTGTGTTAAAGTCTTTGGATATTTCATTTAAATTACTATATTGTTTATAGCACGTTGTATAGTTGATTCCTTATGTGTTTTTAAAACTTCAAATTTTCCTCTATTTGAAATAATATCATTTTTATTTAATTTAGTGTGTTTTTGGATCAAACGATCTAAAAACGTGAGCTTACTCTTTAAAATTAAAGTCGAAGACTCATTTAATAAAAATAAAAAAGTTAAAATATCACGTATCAATAACAACAACTTTTGAAGAGTTTGAGACTTTGAGTCAAGGTTCAAGCCTTCGAAGTTAGAGAAAATGTTATTTGTTTCTTGTTTTTACGTTGTATCTTTTCACTTATTTAAGTTTGAGAAAAACACATTAGCGAGAAATGTCTCCGAAACTTCATTCTCTTTCACTTTCCAACGGCAACCAAAAAAATTTAGTGTATAGTAATATTTAATAGTATGTTTGGAAAGGCTTTTTTAAGATACAAAAATAATTTTTAAAGAACAAAAGTATATTTGGTTATATTTATAGTTATTTTGCTAAAGTTAATAAGTGCTTTTAACTAAAAAAATAACTTAAAAAACTGTTTTAGAGAATACTATATTTTGAACTTTTTAAAAAACTCCAATTTCATTCTCTCACAATTTCCATCGCCAACCAAAAAAATTTAGTAAACAGTGTTTGAAAAGGCTGTTTTAAAGTTTAAAAACACTTATTAAAGAGCAAAAGTACTTTTAATTATATTTAGTAATAATTTTACTATTCACCACAAAATATAAAATAATTTTAAAAATACTATCTAACTTTTTTTATTCTAAAAATATTATTTTTTATTTTTTTAACACTTGTTGTTACATTTGTTATGTTTATTAATAACAAATATGACACATTTATTGTAACCAAAATAACAAATGTAACAAAAAGTGTTATAAAAATTAAAAGTAGTATTTTTATAATAAAAATAATATGACAGTATTTTAAGAAATATTTTATTTATTGTAGTTATTTGTGAAAGACCCTTTATATTTTATGGTTATTTGTAGAGGTGGCAAAATCGGGGTCGGCCCATATAACCCGAGTTTTGGGTTGGGTGGCCCAGCCCAAACAAAACTGAGCATATATGGCACGGCTTGACTAGCCCGCATGGCTAATCGGGTTGGCCCGCAAATTTTTTTCTCTCCTTAATACTAGTCACTTATTTCGTGAATCGCTCTAATACATAATCCAAATAATATCAATCTAAAATAGTCTAAGCCCAAGTCTCCAACTTAAATCGTCTTTTTTTAAACATTATTCCAAAAATTTCAAAATCCAACATAAAATTGTTTAGATTTAATTAAAATTTAGTTTAATTCAAGTTCCAATCCAAATTATGTTTGGTGTGACAAGTAAATTATTTATTAGTAAATATTTTAATTTAAGCCAAACATGTTTATATCTCAAAGCAATATCACTAGCATAATTTTACTATTTATATATATTTTTTTTAAAAAAAAAATGTCAAGAAATAGTTTACAATTAACCAAAAGAAGATTATTATTTTGAAAGAAAATTGATGCTTATCTATTGATTAATACATGAGAGTCTCAATTTTATAAATTAATTTCTTTAAAATTCTCAAAATATTTATCTTCTAAGTTTATCTAAGATTGTATTTGATACAACGTATTAGATTGCATAAAAAATATATTTAAAAAAAAAAAAAAATTAAGACCAAGGGTTGGATTGCGATGTAAATTCAATTGGCTGGCGATTCGGTTTCAAGTGTGGCCTGCTTTTGGCGTCTTGCCTACCGTAACTTCGATTCATTTTGAAACTCTAGTTGTTTGACTAAAATTAATAAACATTTTTGACTAAAAAAAAGCTTTAAAACTACTTTAGAGAAATCAAATTTTGAATTTCCTAAAAAATTTAATTGAGTTTTTATGAGAAATTATAATTAATATTTAATGAACTTAAAATTAACAAAATTATCTTTAATACATCACAAAAAAATATTAATTTATTTACTACATTAATTAATTATAACAAATTATTACTTCATATATTTATATAAAGTGAAAAAATATATATATTGGCGTGTTAAATAATATAATACAAATTACGCATAATATTTTTGATTTAAATAATTAATTAATTTTATGTACTATAATATATACTAAAATATTTACATTATTATAATTAAATTAATAAATTAATTTTAATAGTTATTATAGGATATAAAAAACTTATTAATTTTTTTAAAAATATAAGATATATAATAATTAATTAATGTTTAGTCAAATATACTAAAATAATTGTATTATTATAATTAAATTAATATATTAATTTTCACTTTGTTATTATAGGACATTAAAAAAAAATTCCTTTTACAAAATAATATGAAATATATAATAATTAATTACTTTTTAGTATAATAAATATAAAGTTTTATATCTGAAAGTCTTTTATAGTTATTCAACCAAACATTCAATTTAATATTTAAAGCAAATTTTAAATTCATATCTAAACAATCAACAATTTTTAACAAAAATTCTACTGCTAAAAGTAAAAACTCTACTACCAGTCACGAGTTTCATTTATTATAGTTCCAATATTAACAATAAAAGATATATTACGTTCAATATTTTGATTACATTTGACAGTGGACTGGTATGGGTTCTTCTTAAACTCGCCTTGTGGAACCGAGCTTTGACCAACTGTAAATGCAAATCTGGGCCGGTTCACTAGTTTTTTAGTCAGATTGCAATACAACTACACAAGACTCTAATTTACCTTGTACAAAGGGGAATTGGTGAAAAAAAGTCTATAGTCTACCTTTTTATATGTTAAAAGTCTTAAATACTTCTCATTTGAAATATCTAAAATACCCCAAACTTAAAATTGACGTTCATAGTTTAGCTAAACCCTAAATCACCCAATTTCATTTCACTGTTCAAGAGAATCAAAACTCACACTCAACTTAATTTCTTCTTCTTTTTTCTTTGCATTATCCCCAATATTGATTGCACTAAGCTATTACATTTCAACAAAAGAAGAACATCAAGGACCGCAAATTGTGATTTCGTTTATGTGTGAATAATCTGCACAATTGTATAGACCTATTATACCAACATCACGTCTAATTTAATTTACGCCTAATTCACTGTTAACTATGGTACATAAAGGTTATTAATAAAGACAAAGACGAATGATTTAATTCATATCTACTCGCATATACCTATTGGAACTTTTGAAGTTTGAAGACTTGTATATTGTGTTCAGTGTAATGGCCATTTTGTGCTTGCGATATGGACATGCTACAGGTATCAAACCCACCAAATCAGGTCCATCCATGTTTTAGGGGTCATGTATGAGCGACTTACGTGGAACTTGAATATAAGCATTTATATATGATACGGTACGTCTACCTTTTCCAAGCCGACTGAATTAAATTCTATCATACTTGAATGAATAAACTAATTTTCCACCCACCTACTCAAGAACTCAAAGCGAAAGCAAATAGACAATGTCTCACTCTAGTACAGTGTTATTAAACCTAAATCGGCTCAGTCAGTCCGACCGGCACTACTAAAATTGAGAGTATTAAAGGTACCAAATTAGGGATAAAATAAGTGATGCGTCCCTATTAATAATTTATTAGGGACAGAAGTCTGTTTAGTCTCTACTAACACTAATTAGGGCGGATAAAAAGGCTCCTAATATTTTCATTAGGACCGGAAGTTTATTTGACATCTATCAACATTAATTAGGACGGATAAAAAGCCCCCTAATATTTTCCAAAAACATTTCTCCTGAAAGTGAAATTTACCTTTAAAAATTTGTCATTATTATAATTAGGGGGCAAAAATAAACGCCTCTAATAGGCTTTTATTTTATTTTTAAATTTTTTAACTCCAAAAACCTAAAATAATGCCCACATTCTATCTCCCTCTCTATGGATACCACACTCAGCCGTCTCCACCTTTTCATATTCTTCAAAAACATTTTGTTTATTTTAGATTGATTTCATCATCTACAATTCTATTACAACTCTATGATGGAGGGAATGTCAATGAAAAGCCACTTGAAAGATCTGCTGTCGAAATGAACTTACCTCTTCCTTGTACGCAAATGGCAAGTCCTCATTAGTTCTTGCTCAACTACATGCCTGTGAAGATCCTTTCAGTGACAATGCTGAGGTGAGAACCACATTATACTGATGTTGTTATATTAACAGAATCCACATTATCTGTGTTAAGCACAATGGCTGTTTAATTTCTTGATACGTGTTACAGAAGAAGAATTAAGATTTAAAGCTCCTTTTAATTATTTATCATTTTTTTTTTGATGAACCTTATGCATTAATACTATGCTAAACCTGCAAATCATGCCATGAAACGGATCGTAATGACATCATTTGTGTGTCTTGCTTTGGAACTTGGAAGTATGTGCTAATTTATATAGTACAGTGAGAATGGAGTAATTTTTTCTATGTAGGACATTTATAGAATGCGCTCATGTTAGAGTAGTGATTAGCATTAGTCGTCGTTACAACATTATAGAAGCTGATACTCAATGTGGTTTTCCAATGAGTCAAGGAGTTAAATTTGCTAGTCTATTGCTTGGAAAAAATGCCAGGATCACGCTTGTCGGGTTCAATTTATCTGTTTAGGAAGATCCTGAGTCTAGTGCGAGATATTGTTGAATCATTGTTTCAAAGAATTGTAAGAAGGAAGCAAGTTGCTCTGTCATTTCTTGATCGAGAATGCGCAGCACACAAGGATTCCTTTTGTTTAAAATATTTGTAATATCATTCCTATAAGCGATGTACTAATTTCTGCGAGGAATTGATTGGGCCTTATTGGACTCTTGGGCTGCTCTAGGACCGCTTTTGGAAACTCGCTTCTACTTGATAGATTGTTGTTTTTCAAGAGTCGAGAAATATGGTGGAGGCTGTTATGTTACCCATTTTAATGTGGTCATCTTCACAACATTGGTCTTTGTAGTTTCAAGCACAACAGTCTCCATCCCAACTCCAATCACACACAACGATCTTCCTCCCAGCATCAATCACTCTCACAGCAACATTCACTATCTCAACATACTCCATCTTCTCATCAGTATCCACCTTATTCCCAGCCCCCGACTTATCGTTTTCTTTCGTCATCCCAGTTCTACTATCTTCAACTATATCATCCATCTTTGTACCCACCGGTGCCTTATCCTCATGAAGAGTTCTCAAGGATGCTCAATGAGCCAGACTTTATACAACAAATTATGCCTTTGGATCATATGAGTAGTCAACATGATTAAAGTTAACATATGTTGTTCTTGTTATGCACATTTTAGGAGAGATTTTGATATTAACAAATGACTTTATTGTTAATTGTTATTTATTGTATGAAACGATAAAACATAATGTTATGTTTGATTATGTAGATTGGCATCTATTACAATTTCTATATTTGATATTAATATTATCTCAATTTTTATGTCATCAGAAATATTTAATATATATATCGATTTTATTATTTACTATTTATTTAATTAAATCTAATTATATTAGGGACACATAGATGTGTCTCTCCAATTGATATGAATGTATGATTTAATTAATTACTAGTGTTGTACCCGTGCGATGCGATACGGAAGTTGTAATAACAAAAATTAATTTCAATATTTATCTATGAAAGTTAATTAGTTATAATAAAATCAAACACTGAATCTTAATTAGCATTGAACAACCCATGCACACATTGACCAAACGAATATAAGATTAATTAATTAATTAATTAAATTATATTAAATTAAATAGGTATTTAAAATATAGATAATTAAATTAAAACGCATTGAAAAATTAATTTTTACAATGATAACAAAACTTTGAAAATATGAATTTTGACTTATTTTTCTTTTACTGTGCATTTATTGTCTTCCATAATAATCTTAAAAATGCAATATCTTAAATGTGATCTCTTAAATTTTAATTAGTATTGAAAAACTCATGCATATTTTGATCAAAATGAAGATAAGAGTAATTAATTAATTAAATTAAATTAATTAAGTATTGAAAATATGGATAATAATTAAATTAAAATGTTTTGGAAAATTAATTTTTGCAATAATAACAAAATTTAAAAATATTGATTTTGACTTATTTTTCTTTCAATATGCATTGATTGCTTTCCATAATAATCTTGAAAATGCGATCTCTTAAATCTTAATCAGTATTGGAAAATTCATGCATTTTTTTTTTACCAAAACAAAGATAAGATTAATTAATTAAATTAATAATGTATTTAAAATATGAATAATTAAATTAAAACGCATTGAATAATTAATTTTTATAATGATAACAAAACTAAATTAATTTTTGCAATGATAACAAAACTTTGAAAATATGGATTTTGACTATTGATTTTTCCCCCCATAATAATCTTAAAAACGATCTTGAAAATGCATTATCTTAGATGCGATATCTTAAATCTTAATTAGCGTTGAAAAATCCATGCATATTTTGACCAAAACGAATATAAGATTAATTAAATTAAATTAATTAAGTAATTAAGATATCGGTATTTAAATTAAAACGTATTAAAAAAAATAATGCTATTCATAGTTACTTAGTCATCCTTTTTGCAATGATAACAAAACCATGTGAATATAATCTTGAAAATATAATATTTTAAATGTGATATCTTAAATCTTGATTAGCATTTAAAAACTCAGACATATTTTGATCAAAACGATGATAAGATTAATTAAATTAAATTAATTAAGTAATTAAAATATGAGTAATTAAATTAAAACGCGTTGGAATTTTAATTTTTACAATGATAACAAAACTTTGAAATTATGGATTCCAGCAATAAATGTAATATTATAAGGGCCCGTTTGACAGAGATTATAAACTAGTTTATAAACCAATTTTTGATTTATTTGACCAATATTGGTTTATTTGAGTTGAAATTGTTGACTTTTTATGTTAAAAGTAGTTTGAAAAGTCAAAAATTACGGTGAAAAAAATCAAAATGGGTTTTCATTTTGTCAAACAAGCTCTAAATGAACATTTAATGACTATTAATAAAATCCATTTAGGAAACTAGGAAAAAAAAATGGAAATTCTAAATAGAAAAGTACATTTGAGCAAGAAAATAAATTTATACCAGACACTATATATATATATATATATAAGTGCATTTAATTAAGTGCCCCTATTATTTTAAATTTAATTGGGGCGTTTAATTAAGTGTCCCTAATACAATTATAATCATATATGGCACACATATAATTATGAGCGTTTTAGTGTACAATTCGCCCCTATTTATTAGTAGGGGTGCCATTTATATAGGCATTTACTAAACTGCCTCTCATTCTCATAGGATATTTTAACTTTGTTTTTTGTCCCTATTTACATTAATTGGGACACTTCTAAATACCCTTAATATTCTCAATTTTAGCATGCGGATAACCGGCGACTCGGTGTTCCAACCGGTCCGATTCTCTTAATTGACCGCCCCAACAATTGAATCGTTTACAACAATAAAAAATCATCGGTTTGTTTAGTAACCCGGTGACCCGGCCGGGTCATTACATAATGACATTTTTCATTTTTTTTTTATTACCATATTTTATCCAAAATGCATCAAGTACTTCTCCACTCTATTAATGACATGTTAATGCAATAAAATACAATAATTTATGTTATTTTTTACAAGAAATAGTTGATAATACTAGTAATCTCATACTTATTTTGATAAATAAATTTTTGATAGTGATGATTTAACAAAAATTGACTTATCGATTCGACATGAATTGATTCATCGGTTCAACTACCAGATCACCAGTTGAACTAACAACTCGGTGAACTGCTTCTTTGTCTGAGTCGATGTTCGGGCGGATCTGATAACTATGCTCGGTATCGGCATTGATAGATTAGTAAGGGCAGTCAAGCCATGTGAAGCACAATAATTGGTTCAACGAAATAGTCCAACGTAAAATTTCATGATTTGTAGCTTTGTGCCCCCACGATTCAACAATCCAATTAAAATGATTTGTAACTCAAATAGTGGGCGTGGAATGAGGGGTGCGAAGAAGATTACTGAATTTGGTTTCTATTTTTCTGTTATTTTCCATATTTATTTATTTATATTTTTCATTTTCTTGATGTCTTGGGTGGTTATATTATTTTCTTTTGGTGTATTACTTTTTAATTGTTTTATGAGTCTATAATATTTGTTTATTATCGCACTTATGTGCTCAACTTTTGTTTTGTTGCATTTTTATTCTCAATTTAAAATTAATTAGCACATATTTTATTCGATGATAGTTTTTGTTCAAAAATTCCTTTAGAGAAGACGTAAAAAGATTTATTTGTCTCTTATTTTCAAATAAGCAAAAAATAACAAGCACAAAAGTATTATAAAATATCTATTCTCATTTAAAAGCTTGCTAAAAGAATATTTGCACTGTTGCACAGACACTATTATCAAAGACTGAATGTACTAATTAAAAGAAAGATTGAGAATGAGAATGAGAATGCGGAAAAAAGGGACATAAGTGTAATAATAAGCAAAAATTAAAGACATTGGTACAATTAAAAAGAAAAATACGGTGTTAATATAAAGCCACCGTTGCATCATTAAGGAGAAAAAAAGGAGTTAATAATGGAGATGGCGACTAGAATTTAAGGTATAGTATAATTTAGCTCGAACACAATAAAATTTGTACAATTTTCTAATAAATTGTAAAATGAAACATTTTATTAACTTATAATTATACCTAATGTAGTGGACCAAATGATAATCCTAAAGATTATGTTATAAATTAAGCTTGGATGAGGATGAGAAAGCATTTTCATAAAAAGAGTTGTAAGATGTTCTTTTAGCTCCCGACCATTGAACTTGTCAAATGTACATCTTTATAAATTAATTAAGGAGAATATATTCTGAAAAAAAAAAAATCAAATATATTAATTATATAATATAAATGGGAATTTTAGAACAGATCTTGAATGCCTCATCCAAATTAGTTTGCAACTGAATCATATATGAAAAAAAAAAAAAAACAATTCTAAATAATCTTATATTAAGAATCTTTTACAAAGAAATTTAAGGCATGTTCGATGTAGCTTTTTTTTTAGGTGCTTTATTGACTTTTCAAATTTTTTGTAGTGTAAAAATGTTGAAAAGTTAAAAGTTGTAGGCAAAAAAATAGGTTTTTAGGGAAAAAAATGGGTACCGAACATAGCCTTTGCCTTGTTTGATTTTGCTAAAATCGAAGCAGTAAATTTTGATTGTGTCCGGTTTTGATTGTGCTAAAAATCGAAGTTATTGTAAATTTTGATAAAAATTGATGAAAATTGTGGTTAAAACTAAATCTTGACTTTGATTCAAAATTTTATCTACTTTTTAAGCAAAATCAAACAAATACTAAATCAAGAAAAATCACCTTGAATAAATGAATTAGTTTGTGATTTAAGCTTTAGCTAGATTAAGCTTTAAACGGGTGAAAGAAAACATGTCACGGAATCATAGATGTGAAAATTATTAAGAATGATGCTACACCAAACGAGAGTTCTTTCCGTCCTAGGATCTACTCATCTACATGTGAGTCATATACCAATATATATATACGCGAACATATTAGACACGTATGTAGTGGCGTACATATACATATTGATGAAGACACAATCTTCAGTATTTTATCAAGACAATTTGTTCACTTTAATAAGTTACTACATTCAATTACGTCCTTACTTCCAACTAATATAAATGAACATTTAATGACTATTAATAAAATCCATTTCGGAAACGGGAAAAAAAATAGAAATTCTAAATAGGAAAGTACATTTGGACGGAAAAATAGAATTTTTGGCACTTCTATTATATATATATATATATATATATATATGGGGGCATTTAATTAAGTGCCTCTATTATTTGAAATTTAATTGGAGTGTTTAATTAAATGTCTCTAATACAATTACAATCCTATGTGGCACACATATTATTAGTGGCGTTTTTAGTGTACAATTCAGTCCCTATTTGTTAGTAGGGCGCCATTTATATGGGCATTTACTAATTGCTCTCCTTTTCATAGGGATATTTTAACTTTGCTTTTTGCCCTATATATATTAATTGGGGTACTTCTAAATACCCCTAATATTCTCAATTTTAGCATGCGGAAACCCAAGACTTCGGTGTTCCAACCGGTGTTCTCTTAATTGACCGTCCAACAATTGAATCGTTTACAACATGAAAAAATCATCGATTTTTTTAGTAACCCTAACTTTCGATGACCCGGTCGGGTCATTACATAATGACAATTTTCAATTTTTTTTATTACCCTATTTTACCCAAAAGATGCATCAAGTACTTCTCCACTCTATTAATGACATGTTAATACAATAAAATACAATAATTTATGTTATTTTTACAAGAATTAGTTGATAATACTAGTAGTCTCATACTTATTTTGCTAAATAAATTTTTTGATGATGATGATTTAACAAAAATAGACTTATCGATTCGACATGAATTGACTCATTGGTTCAACCACCAAATCACCGGTTGAACTAACAACTCGGTGAACTGCCTCTTTGTTCGAGTCAATGTTCAGGCCGGATCTAATAACTATGCTCTGGTATCGGCATTGATAGATTAGTAAGGGCACTCAAGCCATGTGAAGCACAATAATTAGTTCAACGAAATAATCCAACGTAAAATTTCATGATTTGTAGCTTTGTGCCCCACCGATACAACAATCCAATTAAAATGTTTTGTAACTCAAATAGTGGGGGTGGGACGAGGGGCGCGAAGAAGATTACTGAATTTGGTTTATGTTTTTCTGTTATTTTCCATATTTATTTATTTATATTTTTCTTTTTCTCGATATCTTGGGTGGTTATATTATTTCTTTTGGTGTATCACTTTTTAATTGTTTTATAAGTCTACAATATTTGTTTATTATCGAACTTATGTGCTCAACTTTTGTTTTATCGCATTTTTATTCTCAACTTTAAATTAATTAACACATATTGTATCCAATCATAGTTTTTGTCCAAAAATTCTTTTAGAGAGGACGTAAAAAGATTTATTTGTCTCTTATTTTCAAATAAGCAAAAAAATAACAAACACAAAAGTACTATAAAATATCTCTTCTCGTTTAAAAGCTTGCTAAAAGAAAATTTGCACTGTTGCACAAACAATATTATCAGGGACCAAATGTACTAATTAAAAGAAATATTGAGAATGAGAAGCGAATGAGAATGCGAAAAAAAGGGACATAAGTGCAATAATAAGCAAAAATTAAAGACATTGGTACAATTAAAAAGAAAAATATGGTGTTAATATAAAACTACCTTTGCATCATTAAGGAGAGAAAAAAGGAGTTAATAATGGAGATGGCGACTAGAATTTAAGGTATAGTATAATTTAGCTCGAACACAATAAAATTTGTACAATTTTCTAATAAATTGTAAATGAAACATTTTATTAACTTATAATTATACCTAATGTAGTGGACCAAAAGATAATCTAAAGATTATGTTATAAATTAAGCTTGGATGAGGATGAGAAAGCATTTTCATAAAAAGAGTTGTAAGATTTTCTTTTAGCTCCCGCAATTGAACTTGTCAAATGTACATCTTTATAAATTAATCGAGGAGAATATATTCTGAAAAAAAAATCAAATATATTAATTATATAATATAAATGGGAATTTTAGAACAGATCTTGAATGCCTCATCCAAATTAGTTTGCAACTGAATCATATGAAAAAAAAAAAAAAACAATTCTAAATAATCTGAAATTAAGAATCTTTTACAAAGAAATTTAGGGCATGTTCGGTGTAGTTTTTTGGGGAAAAAATGAGTTTTTTTGGGTACTTTATTGACTTTTCAAATTTTTTTGTAGTGTAAAAATGTTGAAAAGTTAAAAGTTGTAGGCAAAAAAATAGGTTTTTTTGGAAAAAAAAAATGGCTACCGAACATAGCCTTAGTGTCCGTTTGATTTTGCTAAAAATCGAAGCTATTGTAAATTTTGATAAAAATTGATGAAAATTGTGGTTAAAATTAAGTGCTTGTTCGGTAGAGTTTTTAATGAGTTTTTTTAGTTCTTTTTGACTTTTTGACTTTTTTTGTAGTGTAAAAAGGTTGAAAAAGTCAAAATCAGATCAAAAGCGAAAAAATGGATTTTTGGGAAAAAATCTATACCGAACATGCTCTAAATGTTGACTTTGATTCAAAATTTTATCTACTTTTTAAGCAAAATCAAACAAATACTAAATCAAGAAAAATCACCTTGAAACAACAAATTAGTTTGTGATTTAAGCTTTAGCTAGATTAAGCTTTAAACGGGTGAAAGAAAACATGTCACGGAATCATAGATGTGAAAATTATTAAGAATGATGCTACACCAAACGAGAGTTCTTTCCGTCCTAGGATCTACTCATCTACATGTGGAGTCATATACCAATATATATATACGCGAACATATTAGACACGTATGTAGTGGCGTACATATACATATTGATGAAGACATAATCTTCGTATTTTATCAAGACAATTTGTTCACTTTTATAAGTTACTACATTCAATTACGTCCCTACTTCCAACTAATAATTTTATAATATCGATTTTTGAAATTACTTTTTCTAAACTACCCATTAAATTTAATACAAGTAATGACACCTCAATCTATTGGCTAGAGCGTTGAAAATAAAAAAATTCCCTTTATAAGGGTTCTAGGAACCGTCTTCCCAATTCAGATTTTCATCTTCTGAAATTTGATTGCAAAATCACAATATTTCTTATGGCATCAGGCAATTATTACCACTTTATAAATGGGAAATGTGGTCTCTTAACTCAAATAAGATCAAATCAAAGTCATTTATCGACATGTTATAGGCCATTGGTGGTCACAATGGTGCGAAACCAATCTTATTGGTCGTCAATTGAAGTCGACATCCAAGAGTACCTAAAGAAGGCTATTCCCATTAGGCCACCGGTGTCGGTTATCGAGCCGATGCATTACCTGACGTTTGCAGCCCCTCAGAGTAAAGCGCCGAAGTTGTGCATTGCAGCCTGCGAACTGACCAGCGGTGACGGGAGCCAAGCCATGGCTGCAGGAGCAGCTCTACATCTGATGCATGCTGCGATATATACCCACGAGAACCTTCCATTGACAGACAGGCCCAGGCCCAAACCAGAAGTCCCACACAAATTCGGCCCAAACGTTGAGCTTCTTACAGCCGATGGAATAATCCCATTTGGGCTTGAGCTATTGGCTAGGTCCATGGACCAGACCCAAAACAATCCGGACAAGATCCTAAGGGTGATTGGAGAGATTACTCGGACCGTAGGCTCACAAGGTATAGTAGATGGGCTATACCGAGAACTCCAAATGGATCGACCAGATATCAATGTGGATCAGGTTATTGATTACGTGTGCAAGAAGAAAGAGGGCGAGTTGCATGCATGTGGAGCGGCTTGTGGAGCCATATTGGGTGGTGGAGATGAAGAGGAAATTGAAAAGTTGAGAAAATATGGGCTTTTGTTGGAATGATTCATGGGATGTTAAATGGAGTTGGAAAAAATAAAGAGGGATTAATGGAAGAAAAAATAGAGAAATTGAGAATATTGGCTCTTAAGGAATTAGAAAACTTTGACGGGAAGAAGATTGAGTTGATTTCAAGCCTTTGTTCAGCATAACACGTCTGAGCTCACTTTTATGGTTAAGTTAAAATTCACTTGAAAGTTTATATTTAAATGAAGAATGGAATAAAAATAAAGGCACATATATATAAATTAATTAGAATTACTATTATTCTGAAACTTCTTATACTGTGTACAATTATAATACAATCAACACTTCACAACGAGATACAATACAATTAGCACATGAAAGTTCTTATTGAATAATCCAACAACATAGGAATCGTGAAACAAAATTTTAATCCATGGACATTTATAATCCAACAACATGCATGTCGACCCTAACATTTATATATGAGGTTTTGAATAATGTTATGTGACACCAATCTAGGTAATAGTGGATTCTAATTTTTTTTCTATTTATTTTAATCATTTGTAAAATGTAAGGTTTAGTGCAATTATGACATTTAAATTTTTTTTCTATATATATATATATATATATATATATTTTCAATAACATTTCTAAAGAATTGTATGGATCCAACAATATGAAGGCCACGTTCAATAGCCATTTTTTCTCAAAAAAATCTATTTTTTTTCTGACTGATTTTGATTTTCAATCATTTTACACTACAAAAAGATTGAAAAGTCAATAAAGTACTAAAAAAATCCATTTTTCCCAAAAAAAAACTACATTGAACATGCCCGAAACTAATCAGAATTTGCATAATTATGTGTGTGGTGTTTAATGCCATAATTGCTAGTTGGAAGTCAAATTGAGTGGCTGAGTGAGATGCAGCCAAAAATATTGGGGGCGAAAGCGAAAGGATATTTATTCTCTCATTTTTTGTTTAAAAAATTGAAGTTGGTGGAATATCGTTTTCTTTATTATGTTTGGTAAAGTTTTTATTTTATTTATTTTTTATTTTTTTTGTGGTAAATTTCTATAAAATGTGTAGATAAAAAGTTGATAAAAATTGTGCGTCCTACAAAATGTGTAGATAAAAATAATATTTAACCAACTTATAAAATGTCCCAACTCAATATTTCATAATTCAAATTTGTGATTTAAATGGAAAATTATTTTTTCTTTCCTTTATTTAATAATATCGCTATTTTTGCTTATACTTATGGACAGCTTGTAAGAATTTGAGAGAAGAACAATCAACACATGATTTAAATGGAAAATTATCTTTTATTTCCTTTATTTATTAATCTTTTGCTTATACTTATCGACAGCTTGTAAGAATTTGGAGAGAAGAACAATGAAACATGTATGCACCCAGAGTAGAGTCAAGGGTCGCAAATAATTTTTAATAAAAAATAAATATATATTTACTTGAATTTTATGCCTTATTAAATAAGAAAGATGACTTTTTGACAAAAGATCATAAACAAAGCCACCTTCATTTCATCTTTAAAAGGGACTTTTCAAAAAAATTGCATTTTACTGTATATGATCAATTATGTCACGTCTATGAGTGAAAAGGGCGGATTCAAACAGGGATTAAAAATAATAAAAAATTTAGATCGAAATAATATGGAAAAAAAATTATATCAAAATTTTGTTTTTTTAGAATTTTTTATTTCCTATACTAAAAAAAATATTTGTTAGGGCCAATGGAGACTCCAGCAAAGAAGCAAAGAAAGGACCCGCCCTGTATCCGTCCATGCGTCTATCAAAAGATTCGATAAAATTATTATTTATCAAGATGTCAAACAACATAATAAATTACGAAAAATTTACACAAGTTTTCAAATTTAAAATTAGGAAAACATCACTTTTATCTCATCAAATCTTCCTAATTTGACATTATGCGAGTAAAAATGGCCATTCCATTTTAGTTTGTAATTCATCCATGCAGATTTCAAATGAAGCCGCCAGTATATTGACATATTTACAAGCAAGAAGAATAAGCCATCAAAAAACAGAAATCATAATAATTTAATTACATTCAAATGGATCTAATTCGACAAAAACAATTTATATAGTACATAGAATTGCATTAAACTATATGCTACCATGATTTTATGGAGATTCCATTTTATATTACATTCAGTCACAATGATAATGTGGTACTCCATGATATAATCATGGAATTGCCACCACGGACACTTTTGAGAAGACGGGACTAAACAATACAATAGATAAACTTTTAGTTCTTTCTAATACTATTCAATAAGGTAGAATCGAGTAATAACAGACAAGTTATTCAAGAAAACCAGTTTTGGTTAAAACAGCATTTCTCACCCTGCTTAGGTCCCTCCCTTTGAGGGTTCTTCCTGCACCTTCACACACAGAGAATGAAGAAATTTGGTTCCTTGCAAGATTTCTGGCAATGAATTCATGTGGGGGTATCAGATTTCCATCATCTTCTTCTTCTTCGTCATCACTTTCCCAACTACTTCTTACAAAATCATCACCATTTTTTGTGGTATTCTTTGAGCTTTCCCCATAAATTTTTGACCAGTCAGGAATGTTGAGAGGGGCTGAGTGTTGAACAGTTCTGGGTTCATCAATATTTGAATTTTTGTTGGCTGTTGGGATCATTATTCTGGCTGCTGTTGGCTGGCGTTTTGAAATGAAACTGGGCTCTTTTCCTTCATTCAGAATTCCCGAAACATCTTGTTCTTGATAATCTTCATTCCTCTGCCGGGATTTTCCCGAACATTTGTTTTCAGTTGATGACATATCAAGACGCGATGCTTATAGTAAGTGATAGTCGAGATCACCTGTATTAGTACGGTTCCACAAAGGAGAGAGAGACTGAGGCCTCTCGACAAATGATTTGTTAAATAATTGCTGTCCGTCTATGTCGCTTTCTGTCTTTAAAATGCTGGACTCACCGTAGAGGAATGCCATGATGATTAAAAGCTAATGAAGGATGTAAAAATAAATTATTTTGGTCGAATAAACCAGGTTTATAATCTATACCTAATAGATATAAAAGATATACCGTCAGTGTCTGAGGCAATAATTTTTACTTGTGAAACAAAGAGGAGAAAGGTTTAAGAGCCAAGTGGAAGTCTTTTCTTCTATTGGAAAAATGTCAAGGTGACTAATGGTCAACTTTGGGTTTAAATTGTTAAGAAATTTTTTAAAAGATGTTATTTTGACATTGGGACGAAGATAGAAAATACATTAGATGTCAAAAATATATTGCACAAGGAAAGATTTTGGTCAAACACGAGAAGGCTAACCTTTCTACTAAGCATCGTATGTGGCTCATGTATGACTAGCAATCTGTATCACAATGTGCACATAATATTTGTAGGCGCACGCAAAGGCCAATCGACACCATTGGTGTCTTTTCATGTTCCTACGGGTGTTGTGACTTGTTTTGTTCATTTTTTCAGTAATTTATGAAGTATTTTGAATCCTAGAGTCACCTAGGAGTTGTAACTCATATTGAAAAGGTATTAGTGAATCTATATTTAACCTTTTTATTGTTATAGAGACCAATATACTAAGAATAAGGGGTTGATGAAAGTTGGATTCTTCTGCATCTCTATTTTATAAAAAATAGTGCAAACTTCTTTCACATCAACAAAGTACTGTTTGTATTGTCATTTCAGAAAGATGGAATATAAATCTCAAGTATACGGCTGTCTCTCTCCTATGTGCGCGGGTTGTCGTTTGTGCATAACACAGTCAATATATTAGGTTCCATTGCACTCGGGAGGCTAATTTGCTTTTGGTTTAATTACACTAATGGTCCTTATTCTTTTATGTATGTAACGATTTTATTACCATTCAATTTTTTTAGCAGATATCATCTACATTCTTTCATTTATTCTCACATACTGTCCCCACTCACAAATTTCGTCAAAAACTGCCGTTAAATGGGTTCGCATCACAATTTTTATCTTTCTAAAACGAAGACATTTTAAGCAAACCATCTAAAATTATTTGTGGAAGAAGATAACAAGCGTAGTTGCAAGACCACTTCGACTGTAGATTTGTAGAAAAAGATAACATACTTTTTGTTCAATTGTTGTTGGTTGTGAATTGTGGGATGTCATTTATGTGCGTGGTTGTAGGAATACTTCAACAGGGACCACCAACACCAACGAAGCAACAAAAAAAAAGAAGAAGGCATGAATTGTCACTACTGTAGATTTGTGGAAGAATATAACATACTTTTTGTTCAATTGTTGTTGGTTGTGAATTGTGGAATGTCATTTTTGTACGTGGTTGCAAGAACACTTCAATAGGGACCATCGGCACCAAGGAAGCAGCAAAAAAGAAGAAGAATGCATGAATTGTCACTACTGTAAATTTGTGGAAGAAGATAACATACTTTTTGTTCAATTGTTGTTGGTTGTGAATTGTGGAATGTCATTTATTTGCATGGACATGTTTAATTTTTTCCTTTGAAAGTTGTAGCACTCCAGGTCCCCATTCTTTAAATGTAGTCACATTGTTCGTTCTCATTCTTTATATTCAGTCACATCGTAGGTCCTCATTCTTTACATAAAGTCTATAGATTACACATCAATACCCAGGTTACAAACAACCAAATTATAGCAAAAAAATCCAAGTTTGACTGCTCTCAGTCGCAGGTGTTTGTTTTTGTTCTTGTCTTCTGTTTTCAGCACGTAATTTTTCATTCTCTACATCTAGTCTTCTATTATGAGCTTGTAGTGTGTTCTATTGTCAAATTCAAATCTTGTATTATCATCTTCTAATCTAATGTTCTCTGCTGCCAAAGAATACATTTTGATCACAGACAAAGAATCTTCTTCCTGGGTTCACATCAGTCCAAGAAGTCTTCAGATCCATGAGATGGCCACATCTACATGTTCTACTTTCCATATTTTTGTTGCAATGGCACAACACTGAACAGAGAACAAAGTTTAGGAGAGAAGAAAGATGAAAACAGTAGAAGAGAGATGTCAGATGAGAGCTAAATGAACAAATTTGAACTTGACCATTAATATAAAATCACAATATCATTTCCTTGATGAATGGAGTAAAGAAAGAAATATTTTTAGGTAGTTTGCCTAAAATGCTTTCGTTTTAAAAAGATAAAAAATGTAGTGCGAACCCATTTAACAACTGTTTTTTACGGATTTTGTGAGCGGGGACGGTATATAAGAATAAATGGAAGAATTGAGGTGATATCTGCTAAAAAATTGAATGAGAATGAAATCGTTACAAACCTGAAAGAATGGAGACCATTAGTATAATTAAGCTTTTTCGTGTGCATCACCGGTTTAGTGGAGGCAAATAACGTCTTTAGGAAAGCGACGTTGTAACGTGCCATGGAACCAATTTCTTTATTTCTTAGTTCTTGCAATAAAACTCCAACTTCATCTACTACCTCGTCCCGATTTACAGAAAATTTGTTCAACAAAAATTTGAGTAGAATTTGCAAATCGTTTACAATGACATCAAGTTCAAATCCTCTAGTTTAAAAGTAGATGATTGTACTATATTACGTACTAAAAATCATTTTTGAGTAAATAAATTGAATTCTACTAGAAGTTACCATTCATGGTGTTCATTTGTAAAGTTAATCTGAACCTTTCAGTTTCTAACTGCTCTTTCGATCTTTCTTACAAATATGACCAACCGACCACTACAAATTGATGCAAGGATTTTCTGAATTAATTATTTTAGTTTGTTGTGTTAACTTTGTCATAATGATCAACACATGTATAATCCCTAGGGCCCATGATGGCTCACTCGGCCCTCTTGGTCCAGTCGGGTCTTTCCGCAATGTAGAACTCTACCCAAGAGGAACCCCCCTCAACAAAAAAAATAAAATAATAATAATAATAATAATAATATATATATATATATATATTTTTTAATTCCAAAAAAGAAAAAGAAAAAAAGAAACATGCTACTCTTAACTAGTATATACTAGTCAAACATTATTGTTATTTAGAGATCGCGACGAGACGGGTAGAGATGGCCTTCTCTTTCCCGCCCCACTGAAGTCCTAGGAATCCCTCATCAAATTTTTTAAATAAGTGCATGTGTTGAAGGGAAAGTCTATAAAAAATGCCATTTTATTACTAAATAAATAATAAATTTTACATTTGGATGTGCATGAAGTAGATTTGAAATTTTGTAATTAAAATTGAGTCAGTTAGTATTTTTTTAATTTTAATTTTAATTTCAATTTTTATACATATAAAAATAAAAAAAATTATTTATTGCAACTGTGGAGGGGATCATGTTCCCCACCCTAGGGCATGGACTCTAGCCCCGGCCCCAATTCTTCGATTAATCGGGGATTCCAACGGGGCGGTTCCTGTGTGATCGGGGCAATCGGAGATTATTATTATTTTTATTTTTATTCATATATTTTATAAAATTTATAATTTATATTTATATTTTATTCATACATTCTCTGAAATATGGTACTTATAATCAGTTAACATACTCGACAAGAACAAACAAGAATGAAATTAAACAGTAACATTAAAGAAATTATGGTCCATTCAAATGAACTTAACCAGGTTGAAAGTGGACCCTTGCAGTAGCTATTGTCCATCAAATGTGACCCACATTCACAAAGCTGCCGCCATTCAATGAATCCAGATTTTTTCCCACAGTTGAGACAAATTGGCAGTGGACTCTTGGCACAAGCCGCTTTCAATATCTCAATTTACTTCAAACACAACAAGGTAATCCAGGTAAGGAATCTTTGGAAATTTATGATGATAGAAATGCTTGATTGATCACGATATCTATTTCATTCCTGTTTTTGTTCTATCAACTCAAGTTCACTATCATAGTAGTTGCATGCCACGAATTTGTAGTTTTAAAAAATTCTGTAACAGTAGTATGTGGTTGAAAAGTAGTTGAATTTTATTATTAGATTCAATGTATGGTCGGGATGCGTCATTCTCATTGTTAGACTTAGTTGTACCATCTCAATAGTTTCAAATAGTCGATTATGACACGGGTGATAATTTGTGAATGATCAGTTGTGCCCAACTGCCCAATGAAAGGATTGATTTAACCAATGATTATATATATGCATAGAGGCCAACACAAGGAGTACAAGATGAAATATGTTCACTGCATTACTTGAGCTTCCCCTTCCTGTTGAAAAGTTCCATCCTACAAATTTATGCGCAAGATGTCCAACTACATCTTTCAAGGAATCATAGACCTTCCTCAACAATGCAAAATTTGAATGTCCAAGAGGGAGAAGAAAATGTTGCATTTACCCCGACTCAAAGGCAGAGCCAGAATTTTTTTGGAGATGAGACTACTACTTAAAATAAATATATATTCACACTTCAAAATATGACTACTACTAGAGAAAAAAAAAAATTATACTTTAAAATTACTTTTTTTCGAGGCAGGACCGGACTATCTCCGCCCCTGCCCGACTAATGGAAACATATTTTGGGGGCAGCTCGTGTTGGACCGGCTTTAGATCGACACATGCCAATTTAGGAGGCATGCGAGTCCAAGCCTGGTTCATACCAGTCATATGCCGTTTATTTTATTTTCTTGAAATTAAAAAAAAAAAAAAAAATTGCATTGGCAAAAGACTGCATTCAAGAGCTATCCCCTGTTTTTATTAGGAGCAAATTATAGAAAATGCCTATTTTTTGCCATTAAGTTCAAAATATGGTAACTTTTGAAATTTGACCAAATGGTCATTTATTTTTTTAACATGACGAATAATTAACTAAAATTCAATTATATACCTTAAATCCATTTTTCAAAGTTTTTTAAAATTGTTAATCGACAACAACATTCTACAAAATCCATATTTTCGGCTCCTCAACACCACCATCATTGCACATCACTATTTTTCAAAGAAACAACAAAATTTGAACAATACTCCACTACCGCACGACCATATCGTCGCTCCAATATCCTCCACCCACTCGAAACTCATTTCTCTCATTTCAAAACTCATGTTCTCCATCGCAAATTTTGGTGAAAGGACAAGTGAAATATCATTTCACAATTGTAATTTGTAGGATATAGAGTCAAAACAAATTGATAAGTCATTTCCTAGTAAATAAAACTCGACGAATCTGCCAGTCAACACCAACAATTCCTCCAAGACGAGGAATTTTGTTTTTTGATTTTTGGAAACTGTTGAATCTTTTACAGTTATCTTGACAAACTATCGAAAACGACATTTCAAATAGACAATTCCAAAAATAAAATTAAAAATTGAGAACTGTCGAATTTTCAACGATTACCTTGGTGAACTGTCAAAATAATAGTTCAAAATTCAAATCAAGAGTTCCCTACACACAAAAAAAGAAGAAGGAAATTTTGGTAACTGTCGAATTTTTCGACAATAAAAGAGATATATATATATATATCTTTGGACTATGAGTTAATTCGCATTATCTTGTGTGTAATTATAGGATCTACTTTGATAGCTTCTCATGGAAGCTATTGTACAAGTCTCAAGTACTGTGAAATCTTAATCACACAAGAAATTGGTTATTTTTACAAAAATAGTATATTTGTCCTTTTAAATTTAAAAACGGCCATAATTGTAAAAATGTTCTCAAAAGTTGTTATATTTTCGAAAGATAGTTTCACCATATATGATAAAAAGTATAAGTATCTAAACAATGTTATTTTATTTTTTTCTTCTAAAAATAATGTGTTGTGTTTGTCGTCACATATATAAAATGTGTATTACATTTGTTATATTTTGAATTTAAAATGTTAAAAATAATTATAAAATTTTAATATAAAATCAAGTATGTTATCACTACTTTTTCAATAAGCCACTTTTGAAAATTCCAATTTTCTCTTTTATTAATAGGCAGAATTGGACTTTTATTTAACTGGATTGCCCAGCTCTGGTGCGGCCAGTCCAGCGAGCTTACTGGCCCATTTTTACACTGGAGGAAAAATTGGGCAGAATATGAATAGCTGGAAACTTTCACTGAAGCAACTCGATTTACCTCTTCGTTTCATGTTTGTCCCTAAACTTTAATTTGGCACGATTTCATCACCTAACATATATTTTTGTTTTAATTTGATCATTCCGTCTATAGCCCTTAACAAAATTGACTGAATTTGTAATGTGATCAACAAAATTCGTGACTCAATTATATTTTTGGCAATGCATTTTTCGAGTGATAAAAAATACAAATCCCACATTTTTTGTTATATAATATAGTTTAAATATTAGATTCAATCTGTTGGTTAGATCACAAATTTCAAATTTCAAGTCTAGTAATGAATTCCATCGTTTAGGTCACTCATGCCTTTATTTTAATAATAATTAGAATAGAATAATCAAATTGAAATAAAGTAATTAGTTGAATGATCAAATTAAAATATATATAAATTAAATAATCAAATCGAAACAAATTAAAATTAGCTTATCAACGTCGAATCTTGAAACCTTAAACTTACGCGATGGTTTATACTTTATAGAATCACATATTGGAATATCAAACCACAACCATTTATTTTGGAATAACCGACATTTGATTGTGACTAGGATGTCTATCTTAACTCTTGTTAGAATAAACTCGACCTTGATTTAATTAACCCACCCCTTTTATATCTAGTGCATATAAATAGCCCAACATCATAATTCATCATTCTTAAAAGCTCCGTTTTCCAAACTACATATTATTTACATGGTGTTTGTCGATCCGTTCGACACGAGCGAACCGGGACCCAAGAAGTATGTGTATATAATCAAACAGGAGAGGAATGGAAAGGAATGCCTGACAAAAGTATTGGATTTGTGGAAGAAAGACATCTCCGAGAATAGAGTCCTTAAAGAATTCAAGAAAGAGTTCAGCTGTAATGGTAAAGTGGCATGGGACAAAACGTATGGCTGGGTGGTTCAATTGGAGGGCGATCAAAGAAATAATATGTACAACTTCTTAGGCAGATCTGGCATTCTGAGCAGGGATAACGTTATAGTAGTTTAAGGTTTCTAAGGATTGGGGTATTTATAATATGGTGCTGCAACATATGGAGAACCCTGTGACTAAATAAAATCTGTTTAGTTGTCTCAGCTAGTCGTACCATATCCGGAGCTAATATAGCTGTTTGTAAAATGATCTGTGGTAATGGTGCAATAGAGAAGCCTAGCTAATGTTGTATTAAATTATAATTTAAATTAGTCAAACATAATTTTATCTACATATTTCGTACGACTCATTTATTAACCACACATTCCATAGATAATAAAATCCACTACTTATAACCACTTGAATTTAATTTCAACACTGCCAAACATGCACTTGTCTGCTTTACTTTTTATTTCAGCGCATGTGCATGCATAGGAGTTATCTAAATACATTACATTTTTCTATCTGTCGATGGGTAAAGGAAAAAATTCAAAAGTCATAATAAGTCCAAAACAGAATAAAATCGGGAAAGAAGCTATTCATGATGATTGTCAACAAATCACGTATAAATCACCTCTTAGATGATGACGGCATAACGAGGCTAATACCGCTTATGAAAAGAATGTGAAGCTTTCCTTGGGGGGAATGAGAGGATGAAAAATGTGTAAAATTCTGCCAAAGTGGACAAGAACAGAAACATAGGAAGCAACTCCATGGTGTAAACAATGACTAATGCACAATATCTACCGAAAAACCATCCAAATCGGAGCCTCATAGGGTTTAAAGTCTTAACTTCAAAGCATGTCAGGCGGACATCCCACGTAGTCAGCAATGTAACTTTGTGAAAGTTTCAATTCTTACACTCAGCCCGGGCCCGGGTTCTCAATAATGTTAAAAGAGTCTGTCAGGCGGTTGAGTTCCAGTTCTCATCATGGTGCAAAATTCTTCATAATTGATTCTTCCATCCTGGAAATTATGATACAACGAGATCAGACCCATATTTTAAGGAAAAATTTGATCTTTAATCTAAACTAAACAAACTCACATTGTCCGAGTCCACTTCAGATATTATTTCCTTTATGGTGGCCGGGTCGCCCATTCCATACTCTTTCATGGCCGTTTCAAGTTCATCTCTTGTGATAAACCTATAGCAACATGAAACGTACTTATTCAGTAATATACAACATACAGAGAGTTATAAGCTTTAAAGGCTTGCTCGAAGCACTTACCCACTATTGTCTTTATCAAAGTACTGAAATGCTTTGTAAAGGTTTTCCTCTCTTTCTAATCTGTGTCTGTGCATTGTAGCAGTAATGAACTCAATGTAGTCAATTGCCCCATTTCCGTCTACATCGGCCTGTTAGTGCGATCGATAAGTATCTCACAATCAAGTATGAGGTAAGAGAACCGAAAAATTAAAAGCAAATTATCAGAGTATAAATGGCTATTATCTTACAGCTTCCATAAGCTGCTTAACTTCAGTCTCTGTGAGCTTTGAACCAAGTCGAGCCAATCCGGTTTTAAGTTCTTCATAAGTGATTGTTCCACTGTTGTCAGTGTCCATATTTGTAAACATTGCTTTCAGCCCTTGAATTTCTTCTGTAGATAAATTCTCCGCAATAACCTGGGACAGATTATCAAATCAAAACTATGACTAGACTGGAACAAAGAACATTAACTAATGAAACATAAGCAGAATCAATAATAAACAGCTATTGATATCTGTATAACTGCCAGAGGGTTATTGATACGTAAATTTTACTTGTATAATTATTTATTTACTTCTTTGAACTAGATGAAATAAATTTAGAACAGCATAGATCCAAATAATACCTTCAGTGCGAGCTTTTTGAGTTTGTTCATTGCTCTGAATTGCTTCATCCTAGAGAGAACTGCAATGTCTATTGGCTTATCTGATGCATCTCCACCTTCTCTAATCCATGGATGTTCTATATGAGACAAGAATATTAAAAAACTTCGTTAGAGAATATAGGCTTTACTGCAGAAATTTGTAGATTCCAGAACAGTGAGTGCAAAAGAAACTAAGCTATGTAGACCATTTTTCACAAAAAAAATTAAGCAAATTCGACATTTAACTATCATAATGTTCTATGTTGTTCTTTTCTATGGAGCAAAATGAGGAAAATAAATCTCTAAGAAGTTTCATCAAACCCAAAATACTGATGTGCTGAAAAGATTTCGTTGAATTCGTCATGAAACAAGTTTATCTGGAATTTGAAGGTTGGGTTTAATTTGTGAGGAAAGCACTGAGAAAACAAGAAAATGAATAAATATTTGCATGTATGATTCAATTAAGAGGAAAGAGCAAGTCTAAAGAAGCAAAGAAACACTATAGCTACTTTAAAACAAATTACAAAGGAAAAAGCACCATTGGATGATGAAATATTAGTCTATAAGAAGAATATTCTTCAGCAAATCTTCTAAATATTTTGCAGTTATATAGTGGAACTTTGTAAATCAGACAATGACAATTTAGAGAGAAACCTGACCATGGAACAAATCTCATGTTTTAATCTTTTCAAATTTTGGACTTCTTAGATGGCTTCCTCACGATATCCAAAAACATAATTACATGCTTTCTTAATGCTTGAAATAGAGCATTATGGTAGAAGAAAGAGAAATTCATTCAGAAATAATGTATTCATAAGTTGATGACTACTCATGCAGTAGTAGGTGTACCAAGAACTTCAGCAGCAGTGATGCGTTCCTTTGGATCCTGTGTCAGCATCCTGCGGACCAGGTCCTTTGCACTATTAGATATAGACGGCCAAGGTTTGCTATCAAAATCAATATGTCCCCTCACTATGGCATCAAATATTCCCTTCTCAGTTTCTGCAATCAAAATTTTCCATAAATCTTGATTTTTTAACCATGATAAATTTATAAGCCGACTAAATGTTGACCATAACTGTTTAATTTTCAATTTTATTTATGTTTTCAAGAAGAAAGAAGGTTGGTATATTGATTTTACCTGCCCAGAAAGGGGGTACACCACTGAGTAATATGTATAACATAACTCCTGCACTCCAAATGTCAACTTCCTTCCCATATCGGCGGCGTAATACTTCAGGAGCTACATAGTAAGCACTCCCAACTAAATCCTTATATATCTTCCCTGCAGAGTGTAGTCATTATAAGAAAATTATGATTAATACAAGTTCACCTAAAACTGTAAATGCTGGTAATTCCTCATGCGACAAATGTTCAAAGAACAGATGCTGTTACACACACCAATAGAGAAGCTTTTACACTATTTTAATGGAGGAAGGACAGTATGGAAACATAGGTTTGCAGTCTTCACATCAATTCTGCCCAGATTCCTAAAACTTTAGTGATGACATCTTGCAGTGAGATTTAGGATATTTCTTCATGTTCGTTGAAAAAGACCCTAAGATGGCAACCAGATAAGCAGTGGACAGAACGGACGAAAAATTTGAAAACCTTTAAAATGCTAGAAGACTGTACATATTTGAATGTATGGAATAGATCATAAAAACAATTTTTGGATTGACTCTGCCCAAGAGACCTAAATGTAGGCTTCTGTATTTCAAACCTCTTTTCGGCTATAAGAGGAGTGTAATAATATTCTCTGCTTTAGCACATAAGTTAACAACCAGCTACACAGATTTGGTAAAATTAAAACCATCTAAGGACATATTTGGTACACAGTTCTGAACAATGCTACACAATACAACTTCTTCTTTTAATCCTGCCCAATGTTGTCTACTAGTCAAATGGATCATACGGAACACGTATTAAAGTCTAAAGAGGTTAACTTCATGGCTCAGTAATTCTTAAAATCTGTAGCATACGATTAAGAAACAAAATTATCAAGCTACAGAGATATCCATAGCATGTGTGTCAATAATTCTAGAGTATATTGTATTACAGGCACTCTTGATATGCAACCATTCAAACTAATCAATAGATAGTCAATTACAGTGGACGAAAAATGAAATGAGAAAGATTTACCTTCTTCGATGAAAACTGATAATCCGAAATCCGTTGCTTTCAGCAGAGCCTTTTCACTCTTGTCGGACAACAAGAAATTCTCCGGCTTAAGGTCACGGTGTATCACACCCATGAAATGGCAAATCTGCACAACTTTCACAATAGACCGACAGATGGAAGCAGCAGCTCTTTCACTGTAATGTCCCTTAGCAATGATCCGATCGAAAAGCTCTCCACCAGCACACAATTCCATCACAAGATGCACTGACTGTTTATCCTCATAAGCACCCTTGAATTCAACAATATTGGATTGCCCACTCAAATGCTGCATAATCTGAATTTCTCTCCTCATATCCTCTTTATCACTCTTGGTAACAAGCTTCCTTTTGGAAATCGACTTGCAAGCATACTGTTGACCAGTTGTAATATCAGTACAAAGATGCGTAACACCAAATTGCCCCCGGCCCAATTCTTTTCCAAGGCTGTAATGAGCTTTGATATCTTCGTATGGCTTTCCCAGAATGGTGTTAGTTGCTTTCTGAACAACTCGTCTAGGGCTTGCTGGTGGAATTACGGGCAATTGGGCGGCATAGCCAGGAGACATTGTGTATTGAATTGGAGTCTGATTGTGATGCACTCCATTTCCAGCTCTATGCCCATTAGCGTTGGACTTCACAGGCTTCTCTTTGCTTACACAAATCCCCATTCTCTCTCTTCCAATCACTCAATATCGATGCTTACAGTACAAAAAAAGACCCAAGAAACAAAACCCAGATGGAAATTCACAAAAATTCTGAAGCAAATGAATTAGATCAGAATAGGGTTTTAATAGAAAAATTTTGGATTGTATGGGAAGAATTAGTCATGGATAAAAAGTTAATTTCTTCTTGCAGAAGACTAAGAAAAGTCTAAATGGGAGAAACAACGAGGAAATTAGACTTGAATTTGATAAAGCTGATCAACTTATATTGAATTGAAAAGGATTATGAAAAAAGAAAATGAATATTGAATATGCGAGTAGAGAAGTTATGGAGGCAACGAGAGGTGCCATGTCAGGCTGTTACCTTATTTTCATATTCATTTATGAATTTCGTTACAGCATATGCGCCATTATTTCAGCCATAGTTTAATACTTTGACTCCCGCAAAAGATTATTATTCTAAGCATAGGCTAAATTTAAGCCAAAAAACAAGTTAATTTCACTAATTTGTATAAAAATTCTTAATTGATCATTAAACTACTTATCTTATTATTTACAAAAGTTACTAATGGTTTCATAATTCATCACTCGATTACTAAAGGTTGAACCCCAACCTAGGTCTCCACTGCCCCTGCTATGGAGCTTTGGTGAAAGATGTAAATCGTAGGATGTGCCTCAATGGAACAGGATAAAGAGTTGTTTTATAACTGTGCTTACAAGTGGCTAAATCCATACCAAAGGCAGGACTCAAATCTTCACATTGCAGTTGTCAACGAAGCTGAAACTACTTGACTCTCGTCCTTTCAACTATTGAGTTATACTCCGGACGCTTCATCACTCCATTACTAAAATTAACATATGATGTAACGTGACATTTGTTACGTGCCATTTAGATTTCTTGAATAAATTATGCACAAAATTCCTTCCAAAGTGTAGGAATTTTACCCAAGTATCTTCTTTTACCGTGGGTTAAATGTATTTGAGAATTTTATCTAACAATCAAGATTTTAGTGCAACGAATTCTAATTGAAGAAGGAATTGATGGTATTCTAACCTTGTCACTTAACGGATTAACATATGTCATGCCCGATTGTATCTTAATTTTTAGTAAATGAGTGACCAATTAAGTACCTTTATGGTGGTTATTTGTCACCACAATTTTATTTTATTTTTATTCTATAATTTTTTAATTGTATTAAATGTCTCCAATTTTTGTTCATTGTCGTTTATGTCCCAAAGATTTTTATCATCGCATTATTATTAACTTTTATTAATTAGCATATATTTTGACTAATGACAGTTTTCATCCAAAACGTTGATTAAGATGACTCCTTATATTTTTAAATAAGTACAAATAAATAAATACAAATTTGTAATAGAATATTTGTTCCTTATTTTAAAGTATATTACCGAAATATTTGGATTGAAACAAACAATTGGGTTGGTCGATTTTCCCAACCCAACCCAAACCAAACCAACAAAATTTGATTTGATAAAACTTAATAAATGAAGTAGGAAATTTTGGTCCGAAACCGAATTCAATTGTTCAATTTTCGATTTTGGGTCCAACAAAAAAAAAAAACCGATTCGGTTCGGGTTGGGTCGAAATCAACCCAAACCTACCCGAATCGGTTGAGACGATTCGACGTTTAATTTTCCCAGTCTAAATATGAGGAACCAAATATACTAATTAATAAAAGATTAAAAATTAGAATGCAACAAAAAAAAATTGTGAAAACATAAGTACAACAATAAATAAATATATTTATTTATTTTGTATTAAAACTTATATAGTTAAAAAAGAAAAAGGGTTTTGTCCAAGAAAGGGCAAAGCGTGTAATGTAGAGACAAGGACGTGTTCCATTTGAGGCGATTGCAACTAGAAAAGGTTTTTTGTGGGGAAAGAAAAAGTTAGACCTAAAAATGGGTATTATCTATAACGCGGTTTTGATTCGTTTACTTCACAAGCATTACGTGCAAACAACATAATCGCTACAAGCCTACAACTTGTCGTTGTCCAATGAACATAGGACTTTCTAGGTGGCTATACTCTTAATTCTTGAGTAATTACGGTTTAGGCAATTTAATAATTAGTAATTATGGCATAAGCAAATTAAATATATATATAATATGGGATAACAGATGCAATATGAAAAATAGTGGTTGAGAAATAAAATTTTGACCATAAATTATGTGATTATATATTTAGTTCTCAATTTTCAAGAGATATAATCTTAACTTTAAAAAATAGCACCACATCTTTAAAATTTGAAAAAATATGTATAGTAAGTTCTTTATGACGAAATTGTCCTCCTTTAAATAAACTTAAAAAGAATAAAAAAAATAACTTAATGCACCCCCAAAAATGAAGAATAATAAATAAGCCATTTTCTTTATCAAACTCCAAATTCATAATCCACCACCACCTCCAAACACCAAAAATCCCAAAGTAGTGGTAGACTCCAATGCTCAATCACCGTGCTATTTTCGACAGGGAGGTTGGAGACAACCGTAACATCCCTTACACTTCTAGCTCTGTGAGTTGGGCGTCTATAATTTGGGTTATGCTGCAGGTACACTGGTTTTGAGAGAGATGATGGGTGTGGTATAGGCCCGTCATCATCTCCAGCGTATTAGGCAAGTTCGATTTTTTGATCTTTGCTCGATTTGTTTTACGTTCGAATATAGGATTGGAGTTTTGGTGGCGGAAATGAGTTGAGAATTAAGGTTAGCTATTTGGCCACCATGGCTAAAAAAGAGACCAACTTAATGTCGAATGGGGTTTGATAATGAAGATGGCCTATTTGTTATTCTTTATTTTTGAGGTACAATTAGTAATTGTTCTTTTTGCTTTTTCTTTTTAGTTTATTTAGAAGAGAATGCAATTTCATCATAAAGGATTTATCATGCCTATTTTTTCAAATATTGGGATGTTCAGTGCTATTTTTAAAAGTTATGGATATATCCCTTACGTTTTTGAAAAATTGGAACCAAATATACTATTTTCGCTTATTTCTTTTATCAACGTATAACATATGAATGGGTGGGTGGTGGTGACCGTGAAAGTAAGACTTCATATTTTAATTGGACTATAAGTCACTAATTGGTTTAAAAGTTGCATAGTGAGAAGATTATAGAAAAAATTTAAAAAGTTATTATTTGAATCTTTGAATAATGTAAATATTTTTCTTTAATTTTTTGGAATAAATTAAAATTAATGTAGTTGATCACAAAAATAATGTATTGTACATGTCAACTCCTTTTTCATTTAGCACAATCATATACTATACATTTTGATTAAATATATAATAATCTATATATATATATATATATATACACACACACACACACACATATCACTTGCACACAAAGAAACTTCTAATTAGATGAGATAATTCAACAAGTCGTTATTGAAATTTCGGTCACAGTAGTTTCTTTCAAGTCCAATATTTTCCCAAATACACACACACACACACAGAGCAAACAATGATGCAAATCTGAATTCAGTTTATTCATCATTTTCCTCAAAACAAAGAATTCCAGTGATTAAGGCTACTCTTTAAAACAACATTACAAATTTTACCTAGTATAGTATTAAATGAAACCGTATTGAAGGAAAATTCATTTAAAATCCATTTAGCAATAATTTATCGAACAACTCAAATTTGTTTAAAAGTGGTAAGTGTCTAATTTATACCAACTAACAAGCTCAATCTGGATGAAGGGAAATAATCAGATTTAGAGAGATTTAGGTGGTGTTTTCTTTCGTTTGAGTTTTGTGTTTTGAGTTTTGAATTTATTTTGTATTTTGTGTTTTGAGTGTTTGTTTTGAGATTTTTGAAAATCGTTCTTTTTTTTGTGTTTTGAAAATTGTTTAAAAGAGAAAAATTGAAAACGCGTTTACTTGAATTTTTGAGAAATTTGGACTTAGAATTAAAAACAATTAAAATTAATTTAAACTTGGAATTAAAAAATATGTAAACATAATTAAAAACATTTAAAAATAATTAAAACAATTAAAAATATGGAATTTTGACATTTAAAAGAATTAAAAATATTTAATTTTGGAATAAAAACATTTCAAAACAATTAAAAACATTTAATTATGGAATTAAAACAATTAAAATAAATAAAAACATTTAATTATAGACTTAAAAACAATTCAAAATATTTAAAAAATTCAAAAACCTGTTCATGGGGTGGGATTTGAACCTTTGACCTTTGTTTTTAAACCATGCATCTGACCAGTTGGACAAGCAGCCACCATTTGTCAAAAGAAACGTGGGATATGGTTAAATTATAAAGTTTTTCACCAGTGAAAAAAAAAAAAAAAAAATGGCAAGGCAGGATTCGAACGCTGACCAAAAACGGCCAAAACGCGCGTTTTGGCCGTTTTGGCCAACAACTCATTTTTGTCACAAAACGCCCAAAATGATAAAAAAAAGGCGTTTTGAGTTTTCTTGTAATTTTTTTTTTGTGTTTTCAAAATGTATTTTAGAAAATGATAAAGAGAACACGTTTTGACTATTTTCAAAACACAAAATAGAAACGGGTTGAAAACATCAAAGAGAACATGGCCTTAGATTTCTCAACGAGAACAATTTGTCCGCCCCAATCTATCTTGTCAAGAGCTCTGATTGCAGCATCTACTTGCTCGTCTCTCTCCAAAGTTAAAAATCTAAATCCGCATAAATCTCCATATAGAAAAAAAGGAACATTAGATGCAATTCTTAGAAGGCTACAAGCGTTTCAATCTGAACAACAATCTAGTGTCATGAAAAGAACTACGTAATGACTGTTTTAAGAAGTGTATCTAATACAAGCCTACTCATGATAATAGGTTGTTCATCATCTTTAAGATAAAAATCGTAGTGCAAACATATCGATGATAAGTGCGTTTTATGCACTTATTTTGGCTTTGAATTAATCATTTATCTTGAGTCATATAGTTGCTTTTCTACTTACTCTAGTTTATTATTGTTCTATTTCGTTTTTTGACGGCGTTGGTGAACAATTGAGAAGATTGAGCGAAAAGAGCAATAATTTAGAAAACATCTCATAAGTTCGAGGACTTAATTGCACTCAACCCAAAGTTGAGGATCAAATCAAGATTATGTAAAGTTGAAGGACCAAATGAAAAGTTATGAAAAGATGGAGTTTGAAATGACCAAGACTCAAAGTTGAAGGACCAAAGTGGTGACCGTTGAAACAAAAGGGTGAGCGCAATAATTCCAAAAAAGAGTCGGGCGATCGCTTGAGATCATAGCCATGCGGCGCCGCCAGTGGCCAACCAAGCGATGTCTCAAGCGAGTCGCGGCTGATCGATCGCAGAAAGCGGCTGAGGCGATCGCCCAGTGCAATTTTTGGTCTGCGTTTTTATTTTTTATTTTCTTTCCTTTTTTAGCCCTAATTTCGTTAGGTAACGTTTGACCCACGAATTTTGTACTCTTTTGAGATATTTTGGGGCACAATTAGGGTAGTATAAATATGAGATATATTCTCATAACAAAGAGGATTTTGGGAGCCGAATGAAGGAAGACGGAAGAAAACAAGAGAAGACAATGGTGACCGACAATCAAGAGTTTTGAAGATTTCTTCTCCTTCAATCCATGCCGGGTTCTATCAATTCTTGTATTTTTAATTTAATTATGTTCTTTTAGTTTTCAGTAGCCAAGGTGAGCGATGAAACCTTGTTTTAATTAAGTAATTATTTCATTATTCGTTTAATTCCTTTTTAGGGCTTTAACGTTCATGGTTCGTTCTTAACTAGATTAATTAAACATAATTTCTTTCATCTTAAATATCATGTATTTTTGATAGTTAGATATTGGTTTAATTGATCCATGCTTGATGCTTAAATAAGTTTTATTAATTGCTTTTGATTTTCATCTTCTTTTATTCTTATTGGGATACATAGAATGCTTAGGTAATCTTTGATTCTTTGTCTTCTTTCAATGGAATTTGATATGAAAAATGCTTAAGTAATTTATGATTGAAGCATAAGGGGATCCTATATTTGATCTTCTTCTTACGGACTTAATTGATAAATCTTTAGGGACGACAATAGATTGATTTCGTATTGTGCGTGTGTGTTTTCTTTGGGAATTAATGAATGATTAGATGATTGCTAAGTTAGACAATGGTGGATTCGAAACCTTGGTGTTTTACACTTCTTGATTATTCTATCTCATTATTTTCGCATAATTAATTATTCTTTAAATTAAATAATATCAACAAAACTCTTTCGACTCAACTAGCCTAGAATAACAGTTGATTGGGATTAAATTACACCTTCCTCATAGCTGCTTGATCTCGTGGGATCGACCTCGTTTTGCTTATCTATATTCCAATAGATTCGCATACACTTGCGAGTTAATTAAAATTTGACATCAATCGAGAGAAGAATATATGGTATATTATGCATTAAAAAAGAGTACTAGAATGTTGAAAGAATGAATTATAAATAACTACAAAAATGTTTACCACACACTGTATGTTTGAAGGCATGTAGAACCAGCGGACTTATGTCCTGCCCCGAATTCGGGCCCGGGCCTTGTGAGAGTCGGGCAGTGCCCGAATTCGGGCAACATATAGTTGCCCTGTAGAACCAACGACAATAAACAACTAAGTCTTAGTTCTCAATAAATTTGGGGTCAGCAACCTGAATTTTTTTTTTTCCACTTCATTCGGTTCATTCATCTACTGAACAATCAATTTAAAGCAATTGGATCCTTTGCAACTACAACATGCCACGTTAGTGTCACCTAACCTCCTATTTTGACTTGTTTTCCCGAGATCGCATCACTTTTAATGATAATAGTCGATCATTTTCAAATCTAAGCTTTAGTGAGAAATTTGTGTATTTTCTCAGGATCCATTTCTGTAAAATTATTTCAGGAGCAATCAATGCAGGTTATGAACTTTCGATGTCAATAAACAATGTCATTGCATTATACATGCTTGATGCATACTGTGTCGATGCGCTTTTTGGGCAGCTGCAAGCAGGCTGGATTTGACATTGTGCTTAGGCTCAGTTATATAATTGCTAGATAATGAGTTGATATTATTGTGTTTAGCTGTCATTCCTAGCCAATTATCCTTGTTTCAACTTTCAACTTTGATCATATGTAACAAAAATAATAACTATATTATAAGTCATCATATAGTGCAAATCTCTGTATCAGACCTTCATCTCAAATTACTCTACACTATATAATAACAGCAGACAGATCATATCTTTTGAGTTTTCACATGCAACATACAGCACTCGCTGATCAACTTAAGGTAGATACTTCTAGACTGCTAAGAGACCAGTGTATAGAAGGAGCTATATCAAATGAATTCTCCTGAAAGCCCCCAGCATAAGGGGATCCTGATTGGGACCTACTACTGTTCGACCTCTCTCCCAATTCATATTTCTGCTTGCATGATCTGGAAGATGAAAATTCTGCACAACCTTCTTCTGAAGAAGATAATTGCAGACATCTCAGCGACAGGCTTTGCCGAGAAGAAATGGCCGTGTCAAGTGAAGCCTTGATACAATCTCTAGACCTTGACTGTGACCTATTAGTATGATGCCTTTTATGTCTAGAAGAGGATTTCCCTCCCCTGACAAGTGAATGTAGTGTTTTTCTGTTCACTCTACCATTAATTCTTGGTGATCTTGTGGCGTGTTGTTCATAACAATCCACATGCTGAGACCTTTGCTGAGACCCCTGAGGAGAAGCATAGTTCTGCCTACCATCATCATGTAGTGAGTGATCCTGGGAAGGGATTCCTTTACCCTGATCATACCGTTCAGTGGGACTGCATATCTGCACATGTGGTCTAGCTGAATCTAATGCATTTTGATGATCTTGAGACTGCTGTGCTCTGTTAGGCGTATTATTGGATGACATATAGTTTTGGAATCTTTCAAGGTTTTCCTGATCAAATGGGAGGATTCAAACTCATTTCTTTCAGACGAGGAACTTCTTCGTTCATTAACGTTTTCACTAACTTTCAAGAACACTCAAGTGGGAGCTAGGAAAAAAAAAACACTTCTCTTTATGGTGAATTGTAACTTTCTCGTCTACATCTTTGTTGTACACGTGCTCCGACTGAGCCAGTTCATTTTTCACTGCCTCTATATACATTTATTGACCTATTTCATGATGAGGTGGAGACATTGGCCTATCCAATGCATCTTGCAGACTGGCATCTTGAATTGAAACAAGTTCCCATGGACAAACAGAAATACGATTCTGAATTTGGAGGATAGATTCTGAGTCCACCTGAAAGAAGGGATCATGAAGACAGCTGCTACAAAACTTTTCTGTATACTCATGGTGATCATTTTCGTTAGACTGAATTTCCAACTTCTCTGGCACATTGAAAACTTCTGTATCACCCAAGACATTATCTGGGCGTCCACTTTGCACAGGCGAATTGAAATTTTGAGGAGAGCCAGATATGCCACAATATTGCGATGGGAGTTCTTGTTGTCCTTGGTTACTCAAATCAAGATGATATTTATCATCACCATCTAAGTCATCATGCACGTAACTGTCAGCAGTATCTTGACTAACTTTGAAGTCTAGATCTAATTCTTCAGGAAACGTAGAGTCATCATCCTTCCAAAAAGTCATATGTGTCCTCATATCCATTATTGGGAGAACCCACCTCCATCCTGCATTTAAACAAGGAACCAACTACACTTGCGTGCTTCATATTGTAAACTCAAGCAACACGGCAGTACTGTATCACATTTGTTTCTAATTGCTTAAACAGTGAAAAGCTAATTAGTCTTTCAAAATACATGCAATTGCTAAGAAATAACTTTAAGAGTCAACCATTCCCCTCTTATTGCCAACAAATAAAGAGACACAAATTTCCCCCTAAAACAAGAAGGAATCATAATACAATGGCAACTTTTCAACATCATCAGAAATGCACCCTCTTGAGGCAGGCATTACAAAACTATTTTTCATCAAGGTAGATTTTGATAAGGTACTTTTTGTGAAGACCTCAAAAAGAAACTCCTGTGTACCTTGCTTTAATACACTAATACATGGATACAAGTATGATATTAAAATGATCTTAGCAAGTATAAGTTCCTACCCTTGAGAAGGCATTCAAAGTGCTCATAAACAGTAATTAGCCACTTGTGTATATTTCCATATATAGTTTACTTTAAACAGTCCACCTTTTAAAATGAATGATTGCATTTGTTTAACAAGGACCAAAATAGATTCATCATTTACTACATTCCAATTCTGAGAAGGGCATTTTAAAAGTGCACCTATTTAGAAACCTAGCTGCTAAATGTAATTTTACATGTATACACGCTGCCACATAGAAGAAATAAATTGAAGCGGTTGGTTTGATTGGTGAAAGGAACAAGTATTGACGGTACCAGGTTGTAGCATTAGATGGCTCTGTAGATGCTTTGAGCTCCATAAGAGACTACTGTTTTGGAGTTATGATATTCCAACAGCATTTGGAGGTAAAGCAGCAACAAGTATCAAGTATATGACCATCTTCAAACTCATTACTCATATTCCATCAAGCAGTCGATTCTCGCACAATATTTATGCAAGTACGGAGGATTTAATCCACTGACACGACATCTAATAAGATCAATAATAAAAGACAACTAACACTCGCCCTCTCTTGCTGTTCCTTCACAACACTCACGCTTCTGACTTGAGCGTTGGAGGACAGAAACAGAAAGAAACAACAAAAGAAAACAAGAGCCACCTTGTTTTTGACAAAAAACAGAAAGTTGCATACTTCAATATCTACTACTCATCATATCAAGTAGATAAATCATTTTCTTAAATAATTTTCTTTCTTTGCATCACTACGAAAACCCAAAACTAATTCCAAATTTGTAGTATATTAAATTTAATTCGTTGTTGATTAATGATAGTAACATTTATTTTCTGGGCAAGCAAAGCCTACTGAACACCATTGCAGGAATTCTGATTATTTAAATTGCCTCAAAAGAAACAGTATTTAACTACTAAAATTTCATAATTCCACACAAAATTTAATTTCTTTATAAATCCAAACTGTTTCATTTAATTCCTATGGAACCAATCCATAATACGCTGCAATTCCCAACTCCAATCATGCAATGTCTGAAATCAATGCTACAATTTCCCCTAAAGTTTATCGCCATGCATGATACAAATTCACAAGCATAGAATTATTGAAATTAAAGAACTCTCGGACGAAAGTTTCTGAACAATACAATTTCACAATTATGAATATCGCGCTAAAATAAGGTAATCGGAATTATAAGAAATAAATATACAATTTACAAGTTGAAAATCGTAATTAAGAATGAACAAATCATAAATGAGGGACTACATTGTTTTTAAGTGCAAAAAAATGAAGAGTTGTACCCCTTTTATTTTTATATCTTCATGGACTGAATTGAAATAATGAATGTAGTGCACAAAATGAGAGATTATATGAAAAATGTAGAAGATGAATAAGTATTTATAGCCACAAAACTAATTCTTTAAAAAACCAAAAATCATTAGTATAATTTTCAAAGAAAAAGTTGTTGGATCGAGGGCTTAAACGTTCATTTAATTTACTTGTAGCTTTTAATTTTTGAAGGAAAATTATCATTTACGCCACGCACGACGGAGCAGCGTCGCAACATGATGACACATCCACTTCACACATAAGGATGAGTACTTGATTAAAGAAGAACAGAAGAAGAAGACAGAACAAAGATGCGATACCCACCATTGATCAATGAAAAGATGAATATCGTCAAGACCATAATCCGGTAGTGGATCGCATACAAAACAGCATCACATCGCAAAAGAATTGAAATAACCTCGCACTTATATAAACGAACTACAGCCGAAGTAGCACGCCACCATCAAAAGGATTCACCTTGAATCGCTCAATGCAATTTATTTTTGTCAAACAAGATCACCAAAACAAATCAAATATCGCATAATAACGGCCATAATAACATCGATCGAATACAAATTTTGAATGCTACATCACGCATATCCGTAGATTTACCGTGAGTCTCTTTACAATCGACCCATTTTATTGTCAAGTCACATTTTAAACAAGATAATTTCATGAAATATGTTGTTCAGTCCATGAAACGCGTTAATTAACCGTTTCATACATTAGTAATTAAGACCATCATACTATCCGTAATCATTATACTCATTAAACGATCACAACAAAATAATGATACATACCATTGCAATAAACAGATCAAACCAGTATCTACACTGATATTTTACCTCATATAACGCTTACAAGATCAGGCCGAACACATATAAAACAAGACCAGATAAAAACATAAAACATTACAAGATCAAGATAAAAAGATTTTGATATCGTTTAACCATGATTCGCTTAATCCCATGAATCGGCATTTTAATCCGATAATGTTTTTTTAGGAAGCAAAAAAGGTCCAAAAAGGTTTGTTAATGTGCATTAATTTAAAAGGAGCTGAATTTCCCAATTATTTGAATTTTTTAATCCAGATACGCAAGCCTGTTTTAATTCATGAAAACGTTTAAAGCAAATAGATTGAACTTTAAATACCACCATATTGAAACATTTTTTAATCCATGATATGTTTAACCCGATACGTTAATATATATGTGATTTGATACGCAATACGGCAACGTTTGAACCCCGATATGTTCGAACGTTTTTTTAATCCACGACATCGCTTTAATCCATGATATCGTGTTGCTCATATAATTTTGATACGCAATCCATGATAAGTGCGAATCCGTGAACGCTTGAATGGCATCACAATCCCGTTGTTAATGTCATTTAACCTGATATTGTTAACCACGATAACGTTATTTTGATACGTTTTAACCATGATAACGTTTCGATATACGTGAATTTCGAATTGTTTAATTCATGGGCGTTGTGATACGTGAACCGTTCGTCAATGTTTTAACCATGATAATGTTTTGAGATATGCATTATATAAATTGATATTGTTTAATCCAGTTTAATTCATGACACGTTAACAAAGATCAAACAAAACATATGACCAATCAAAGATCAAAGTAAACGATATCACGGTTGTTTGACACGATTAAACAAGATCACAAAACAGATCAAAGAAATGATCCTAGCTGCTAAATGTAATTTTACATGTATACATGCTGCCACATAGAAGAAATAAATTGAAGCGGTTGGTTTGATTGGTGAAAGGAACAAGTATTGACGGTACCAGGTTGTAGCATTAGATGGCTCTGTAGATGCTTTGAGCTCCATAAGAGACTACTGTTTTGGAGTTATGATATTCAAAGTTTCCATCAGCATTTGGAGGTAAAGCAGCAACAAGTATTAAGTATATGACCATCTTCAAACTCATTACTCATATTCTATCAAGCAGTCGATTCTCGCACAATATTTATGCAAGTACGGAGGATTTAATCCACTGACACGACATCTAATAAGATCAATAATAAAAGACAACTAACACTCGCCCTCTCTTGCTGTTCCCTTCACAACACTCACGCTTCTGACTTGAGCGTTGGAGGACAGAAACAGAAAGACGACAACAAAAGAAAACAAGAGCCACCTTGTTTTCGACAAAAACAGAAAGTTGCATACTTCAATATCTACAAGACTACAACTCATCATATCAAGTAGATAAATCATTTTCGTAAATAATTTTCTTTCTTTGCATCACTGCGAAAACCCAAAACTAATTCCACATTTGTAGTATATTAAATTTAATTCGTTGTTGATTAATGATAACATTTATTTACTGGGCAAGCAAAGCCTACTGAACACCATTGCAGGAATTCTGATTATTTAAATTGCCTCAAAAGAAACAGTATTTAACTACTAAAAATATAACATGTTTTACATATTTCAAATTTCCAGAAACAGCTAAATGATTTCATAATTCCACATAAAATTTAATTTCTTTATAAATCCAAACTGTTTCATTTAATTCCTATGGAATCAATCCATAATACGCTGCAATTCCCAACTCCAATCATGCAATGTTTGAAATCAATGCTACAATTTCCCCAAAAGTTTATTGCCATGCATGATACAAATTCACAAGCCTATAATTATTGAAATTAAAGAACTCTCGGACGAAAGTTTCTGAACAATACAATTTCACAATTATGAATATATCGCGCTAAAATAAGGTAATCGGAATTATAAGAAATAAATAAACAATTTACAAGTTGAAAATCGTAATTAAGAATGAACAAATCATAAATGAGGGACTACATTGTTTTTAAGTGCAAAAAAATGAAGAGTTGTACCCCTTTTATTTTTATATCTTCATGGACTGAATTGAAATAATGAATGTAGTGCACAAAATGAGAGATTATGTGAAAAATGTAGAAGATGAATAAGTATTTATAGCCACAAAACTAATTCTTTAAAAAACAAAAAATCATTAGTATAATTCTCAAAGAAAAAAGTTGTTGGATCGAGGGCTTAGTCGTTCATTTAATTTACTTGTAGTTTTTAATTTTTTTAATAACTGACAAATTGTATCAGCCCTCATATGTCGTAGGACTATACAATCAAACTCAACACAGTCTATTCATAATGGTAGGTCAACTCGTGAATTGGTTCGAATTGGGCCTAGCTAGTTTCAATATAATATTAAGGGAAAATTTTGGTAGGTCATTCATTAACGCCACGGGTGGGTGAAAAGTCATATGATATAATCTTAATTCAACTAAAGTCATACTTTATTACTAAAAGACCAATATACCCTCCAATTGTAAAAACTGTTATTTAAACACGTAAAAATCAACAAAATCATTTCAATGCCTGTTTACAAACTCCTTCATTTACTTTTAACAATTTTCTTATTCTTCTTGTGTTTGATTCTTCTCACCATAACTTGTAACTGCATACAAACAATTCGAAAGCTGATATTTCAATGGCAAACATATTGTTTTATTTTTTTTTTTTTTGGTATAAAGTAACCATTTTCGGTTAAAAATAATCATGAAAATATTGAGATATTGTTTCAATTGAAACATATGCAATGCGATTAATGAATGGAGTTTGGATGAACTGATTTTAACTAGTTTTTGATAATGTAGTTGTTGTGAGTTAGAGTTTTATGTTAGATCATGTAAAATGCTTGATCTTTGTTTGATAGATGTGTTTCAATATATGATCACTGTTTCTAATGATAGTGAAATTTATTGATTTTTTTTTTTCTTTGTTTTTAATGATAGTGAGCAATTATTCTTTCTTCATCTTGGCATTACTCTGGTGAAGTATGTATTTGCTTTTAAGGGACTCAGATACCTTGGAAGAGCTTTAATTTGCAGCAAAAGAATGTACATTAATCTGTGATACTGTTTTAGAGGATTTGTGATACTATTTTGAAAAAAAAAAATTAAAGATTGTCATTTTAAGCTAAAGAGACGATTTCAAGCGGGTTAAATCCATCATAAGCGTTAGCAAAATGACTGGTCTTGACCGTCTCGTCGAGACCATTCCGAAAACATATTATAATAAAAATTACGAGCACGTGTACAAATTCTATGTCCATTTCTATTGTGATACTTTTTTGTGATCTTGTTTTGCATGTACTGATTATCAAACAACATTACATGACTATGATACCATGGTTTTATCTTTGATCTTTGTATTATGCAAAACAATATAATGGATTAGAATATGGATTAAAACAAGATAAAAATTACTAATGCACATTACCTAAACAAAACAAGATTCATAGATTAAAATAGTATCATAGACAAAACTAAGACATTCAAAAAGATATCACAGTGTTCAAACCTTGGCATAATTAGACAAGATCAAAGAATAAAAGCACAGTATCATAAATAAAACTCATTCCACATAGAATAAAAACAAGATCATGGATTAAAATAGTATCAAAATATACTAATGCACATTACCTAAATAAAAGCAAGATCATAGATTAAAACTAAGACATTCAAACAAAGATCATATGATTAATACATATGCCTACATAGTTTTAGATGACTTCCCTTTAACTTGAGAATGATTGGCGGTTCTTCTTTCTTCATTTTAACATTGCTCAAGTATGTGTTTGCTTTTAAAGGACTCGAGATACCTTGGAGGAGCTTTAATTTGCAAAGAAAAGGATGTACATTTATCCGGATAATCTTGTTTTTTAAAGAATTTGTGATCTTGTTTTGAAAAAAAAAATTAAAGATTGACATTTTAAGCTAAAGAGACGATTTCAAACCGGGTTAAATCCATCATAGGCGTGAGCAAAGCTATCGGTCTTGACCGCCTCTCGTCGAGACTATTCTCGAAAACATATTATAATAAAAATTACGAGCACGTGTGCAAATTCTATGATCATTTCTATTGTGATCTTGTCATTTTTTGTGATCTTTGTTTTGTATAATACAAGATCAAACAACACACATGACTATGATATCATGCTTTTATCTTTGATCATCGTTTAATTAGTCATATGTTTTGTTTGATCTTTGTATTATGCAAAAACAAGATCATAGATTAAAACATGGATTAAAACAAATATCAATTTATATGAATGCATATTACCTAAACAAAATATTATCATGGATTAAAACTAAGACATTCAAACAAGATCACTTATTCAAATCTTGCCATAATTAAACAATATCAAAGATCACATAGAAGTATCACGGGATAAAAAGCAAGATCATGGATTAAAACGGTATCAAAATATACTAATTACCTAAACAAAACAAGATTATAGATTAAAACAATATCATAGATTAAAACTAAGACATTCAAACAATATCACGGTGTTCACACATTGCCATAATCAAACAAGATCACGGGATAAAAAAAGATCATGGATTAAAACGGTATCAAAATATACTAATTACCTAAACAAAACAAGATCATAGATTAAAACAATATCATAGATTAAAACTAAGACATTCAAACAATATCACGAGGTTCACACATTGCCATAATCAAACAAGATTAAAGATCACATATATATATATATATATATATATATATATATATATTCAAACAAGATCACATAATTAAAATAAAGATTATCATGGATTAAAACATGTTTCAAATGATAGTGAAATATTATGACAAAGTTTCAATCTATTAAACCTTGCCATAATTAAACAAAGATCATAGATTAAAACTAAGGCATTAAAACAAAGATCATGGATTAAAACTAAGACATTCAAATATTAGATGATGGAACATTCAAGCTCCTATTTACAACAATTCTATGTCCATTTATATTATGATCTTGCTTTTCATGATCATCATTTTGTATAATATAGTATCAAATAACATACCATGACTAAACATTAGATGATGGAACATTCAATCTCCTATTTACAAGAATTAGATGGTGGAGCATTCAAGCTCCTATTTACATAAGATAGTAGAGTATTCAAGCTCATATTTACAAAGATTCAAGCTCATATATACAACATTCTATGCTCATTTACCAGGATGTGATCTTGTTTTGTTTAATACAATATCAAGTTGCTATTTTATAATACAAAGATCAACAACAGATGTTACCTCATTGTTTATATAACTAGAAAATGTTCATTGTTTACATAAATGCTAAAATACTCAACCCAAAGTTAATCATATTGGTCAGCCTCTCTTGCAACACGGATATATCAATGCTAACTGTTAAGACATTAAGAATAGAGTACAACCACAGAAGATGAAGAAATAAAAAAGCATACAAACCAAAGATAATGATTCAAACACTGTGACCAAAGTCCATAAAACGTTATTTTTAGTTTTTCACACTAACAAAAATGGGTGATTTTGGAATTAATATAAAATATTGATGTGAAGTATGACTTAATCACAATTTAAAAAAGTTTTGACCTAATTTGAAACAAGTCATGTGGAGATGACTTATTGGCAATTTTTTCCAAATATTATAATAGGATGGGTCATTCTAGGTATGGGTGGTCCGACACATTTTGACACCACTATCATTAAGAATAGCAAATTGAAAATGGATAACTATGTTAGATACCTGATTTTCTTTTAAAAATAGATAAATACTTTAATTCTTTAAATTTTACCCCACGTCTAAATATTATCTTTTAAAAAGTACATCTATCTTATATTGTATGAACTTTTTAAAAATACTAATTTATTATTCCAAACACAAAATACCAAAAAATAATGTCTAATTCTCTCATTTCAATCTTTCAAATCCTAACACCATGGACCACCACTACCAATGACTTGTGCGGCCACCCCACCATCACAATGATTTGGTGATTTGACACCTCTGTGACCATCAATACTTTTTAAAAAATACATTTATCGATTTTTTTTTTTTTATTTTTTTGTAACGAATGCCAGTATCAGGTGATTGTGTATTCGAGAATATCTTTGGTTTTTTTTTTTTTTTTTGTATTTTGTATTTTGTATAGCAATAATTGATGCTATATGTTTTTATGCTTTGGTACAAAATGTTGAATTTAGATGGATGTTGTTGCTTTCATATGTTATAAAAATCTTATCAATCAATTTTCTTCATTCAAAATTTCAATCCAACTCTTCTTTGTCGACTTTTTCCTCTATTTTGTGCCATAGGTTTTTGTACTAAACCATTTGTTACCATTCGATTTTAGTAAAGCCCACATGTCAGCAAAGGCAGGGCCTTGTAAATTCAAAGAAGCCTCGATAGCCCAGCAACATCTTAGCATTCATGAACCAAGTATAGCGAAGCCCATGAAAGGCCTCCACTTTCATGAACAACCCAGGTGTTTCATCGATCTTTGAATTCTATATAATCCGCAGACAACCTAATATTTTAAGACAGTTAAAAGGATATTTCAAGGAAGATTTTGTTTGATTGTCACACTAATTCTTACAAGGAAACCAAATACTCAATCTCCTAATGACTAGGCAATGTGATATCGGAAATCAATACAGATTAAGACTGAAATCTAGGAGATTACGTTTACACTCGATTATCCCTTGTCGCATAAGAAAGGATGTCTAATTGATTGCTTACCTAAACCAATTAAAGCTTTGAAGTTATAAATACAACATCTCTAGTTATTCTAAAGTACGCATTATTCTCACTCTTAAACTTTGTTTAATTTTCTGCTTACTTATCTCTCCCACATCCAAACACTTTCTTCCGTATTATTCTTATACCTGCAGTTAACTTGATTGTCGAAGTACCAATGATTGTCGACCCTTTTTCTCCGATGATCTTGAGTGCATAACGATTGTCCTATTATGATAACATACAGGTGATAGATGATTAACTGGAGATATGTTGACACGTGGATAATGCAAATTCCGAGATCAACACCATTGTTGTTGATTTTCAATTTATATTAATATGAAAAATTATTAAATTGTTTGATTTTTTATTTTAATAATAGTTTTTTTTTTTACAATTGTTAAACATCATATTCAAAATTTCATTTTTGATGCTCCATGACCATTTATAGAACCAAACATTTGGTTGAAGAATACAAATAATCTATATGTAAATATTAATTAGATAATTCTTATACCATATAGTGTAATTAGATATTGGATTGTAAAATTAATATAGTACCAAAAATTCTTTTTTCAACTTAAAAAGATTTACCCATCAACAGTAAACACCGCAAATTATTTTTTTAAGTTATAAAATAACTTTTTATACAATAAGGTTAAATAACTAGTTTTAGAATAGAAAGAATTCTAAATATCCATCCTTTTTAGAATCGAATATGAAAGAAGAAATTTTATAAATAAAAAAAGGCAAGAAATCAGAAATAAAGTCAACCTAATTAAATCATTTATTTCAATTTTGGCTTTTTTAAAAGAAGAAATTCTAAAACTACATAAATTTGCCTTTTATTTCTTTTTAAATTTTTGCAAGTCATATCTTTCCGGAATCTATTAAAAGGATGATTTATTATAAAATGAAAGGTTGAGGAGGTTGGCGCCAAGATTCATACGCTATGGAGAAGAGTCTTCGTTAGGGATATTTTGCGCCAATTTTCCTTCTTTTAAATTTACGTGAAAACCATCAAAAAGTCGAAATCCGTGAAAAGGATATTTGTTTTAGGTTAGCACCAATGATAGCGGCGAGAAGGTCAATTTGAACTATTTGATAGAAAAGGCAAGTAGAAATAAAAGTAAAATTAAACTTTATTTCAATTTTTTTTTCAAGAAATCTTGTGCTTAGTCAATTTTCCTTATTCAAAACTGGAGAAGAGTTTTTCCTTATATTTCAAAATCTTTCAAAACTGATTTGAATGTATGGTTGAAATTTTATTTTGAACTATTTGGAATAAAGACAATGTAAAATTACTATTTTTTCAAAGGACCACAAAAAATCTATTGAAATTTTATAATAGTAGAATTCTATTCAAATTCATAAAAATATTTTAAAATCTGAGTTGAGGACATCTTATGGAATTCCCAAATTTACTAAATCATCCAACACTTTGTTTAATTGACGATGTGATAAATATCATACATTAAAATTGAATTAACCATATAACGAGTAAATTTTGAAATATTACCAAATATTCTTAAAAATGAATATGGAAAAAATATAAAAAGAAAAAAAGAAAAAACAAAGAATTTCGAAGGTGGGAAAAATTAAAGAGAAATTTTGTTGGGCTTGTTTGATTTCACTTTAAATTTTATTAAAATTTAAAGTTAAAATCAACAATTAATTTTAATTACATTTTGTTGACCCACAACTTTTTTTTTTCAACAACATATTTCATCAACTTTTTGAAAAGATTGGCGCTAGGTACACAACATTTGAAAGTAAAAGTCACTTAATAGGACATGGTAGAGTGCATTATCGAACAGGGAAGAAAATATAAATTTTTACTATTTTCTTCGACTTAATTTATAATAAAAGATAGACGAGAAAAACAAATAGGAAAAATACTCAATCCCTGAAAATACGTAAACCAGAGAAAAACATAAAATAAATGAAAAATCAATTAGTTTTAAATGAATGATTTATTTCAATTGGGACACCAAATTTTTTTACTATTTGAAAGTTAAATTACTTTTTTATTGTCAAACACTATGTTCACTTTCTTAGCTTTTCAAATGCGCGTGAAAGTTACGCACGATTCTAATAAAACTCTGAAAGATTGAACATATTAGTAAAAATAAAAAATAAGTAATAAATTTTCTACTTATTTCAAATTGATTGGCAAGTGGTTGATTTGCATAAAGCAAGTTGCCATGAATGCAATTATTAATATAGGACAATGTAACACTAATTGTGACATTTTTGTCATTTCTCAACATTTATTATTAATTTATAATCACTACTAAAAATCATACACAAGTCTAGAGGTTTCACAAATGAACATTTATTATCAATAAATAAACATGGACATCTCAACTAAGTCGATACCTCTTTAGCAGTCTCATCACCCACTCATCTCAACTAAGTCGATACTTTTTTAGCAGTTTCATCACCTACTCATCTCAACATTTTATTAATTAATAATATTAAAACGAAATAGTGATTCAAAGTAGGAACGGAGTAAAAGATCAACAAAATCTATAATTAAGCTTTTTATATATAAATAATAATAATAAACTTAAAATTGAAATCAATACATTAAAACTCTAGAATTGATGTTCAATTATTTTTGGCATTTTAAATCAAATGTGAAAGGAAAAATTTCAAAGATAGCATAAATAAATTCAAGGATAATAAATCTATTGAGCCAATTTAAGTATTGTTCATACTTGGCATCTTAAATTAGATAACATTTGAAGGGTAATATTTAATATCAAATATGCAAAAATATTATTTTCCGATAAATTTCTCACTTTTACAATAATTCCACTTTATATATACAGCGAAATTTTTATGTTGAAGATAAATATAATTATATAATGCATTCTCTTTTTAACAACTTAAAGTTTTAGTCAGTACAATTTAATAAGATGATGTCGAACCATGCTAAAATCTTAAGTGCAAATTTTGCGACGTTTAATATTAAAATTGTGTGTGTTAAATAAGTAAAAATAAAAAAAATAAGAAGAATTTGGCATGAAATACGAAATGTATTTGTTATGCTTGTTATTTGAACTTTGATATGTGGCTTCAAGGTCAATGTTAAGTTGGGATAGGCATGTTATCACTTACGTTAGAGTTGATTTTTTTTTTTTTTTTTAATTCTTTGAACTGATATTAAATAAAAATATATATTTATGTTTAATAGGTAATGCTAAATATCTCTCTGCCATAAATGTGAGTAAAGGCATGGACTCACCAATAGGAAATTAGAAACAAATCCTAATTCCTACACTTTCCCAGTCAGCAGCCCGCAGAAGCAGAAGTTGAAACCTGTGTTCCAGGCTGCAGCACCTGGTTTTGTGCTTTGTTATTAATATTCCTTCCTTATTCAAGCCAACTACTACAGTACAACCCAAACTAGTTGTCCTATAACACATGTTAAATAGTAAATACAAGCATGTCCGATTATAAATCACTACTTATTAGGGTCACCTACTCATTTACTTTCAGAAAATGTTAAAATCTTATTTATAGTATTGTTTTATACTGCATTACTAATTATATGATCTTCATAATCAATCTTCGATGAGTTAGCCTCTTGTAACTTATGCCCTATTCGGCCTTTTGATAAGGCCAACCCTATACCCGAGCCTATCAATTAGAATAATATTATATAGCACTAGTTTAAATAGTGCTCGATTTGATATGCATTTAAATTCACTGAACAATGAATCATTATAGTTTATTGCCACTTATATATATAAATATTTTAAATAATAAAAAAGAATTTAAAAATATATATATATATATATATATAAACAAAATAATTAATAACGTATTGAACAATCCCCATTCTTTTATAGGCATAGGATAGGCTACAACTCTACACACGTAAGCAAAGTTAAGATTGTACACAAGAATTAATTCATTATAATTCTTTAAAACAAATTAAATTAAGAAACATTAATAGTAGAATTTTGCTAATAATAGTTAGAGAAAGGGTATTGCCCTTGTTCCAACTTTGTTAATATGATTAGTGACCTTTTCGAGAATGTATTACGTAATACTGAAATCTACTTGTATAATATATTATTTGATTTTAATTTTAATTTTATTCTTTGAATTATCTAATTTGTCTTAATAAACATGTCATTCGTACATAATAATAGATGAGTTGATTGGCATTTGAAATTCTAGAAAAGCGTATGTGCATGTGCATATTTGTTGTTGTTGAAGGCTCTAGATGGAAAACTATTATTAACTATTGAAGTTGACTTTAAAGTTTAAATTTGATTAGTAAAATAAGTTAGCAAGATTTTTTTGATAATTGGTCAATATCAGAAGATTCCATATTCAATAATATAATTAATGGATGCATTAAGAAGTCTTAATTAATCTAAAAATCAACAACCGTTCAACAACAAATCTACAAAATTAGAACAATTAATTTCAACCAACCTCCCATTTTTGGACTTTGTAGCAACAACAAGGAACAAAGTTTTATTTTCGATATAAATCTAGAACTTGTTGGGTACCATTTTTGGCCAAAAAATGGGTTTTTTTAATTCACCATTTTGGACTTTTCAAATCAAATAGTGGCTAAAATGACCAAATTGTCCTTCATTTGAAAAATGTAACAATTTTGATAAATGACAATTTGATCATTTTAGCCACCATTTTATTTGAAAAGTCCAAAATTGTGGTTTAAAAAATGGTAAATTGCAGCTAGTGTCCTCAACCTTTGACTTCATTTGTACTTGTATCTTCAATATTTAATTATTGGCATCCATCACCCCAATCTTTTATATGATTAGCAGCCAATGCCCTCATATCTTTATATAATTAGCAGTCAATGCCCTCACATGAGGACATTGGCTGCTAATTATATAAAAAGTTTAAGTGATGGATGCCAAGATTTAATATTGAGGATACAAGTGTAAATGAAGTTGAAGATTAAAGAGACACTGGTTGCAATTTACCCTTTAAAAAAAACCCATTTTTGGCAAAAAAATTGGCACAGAACAAACTCCTAATACAAGAAAGTTTTACGTATCTACCGGAACTTTCTTCCAACAAATGAATATATTAATTAATTGGATAATGAAAGATAAAGAAACCTAATTAGCAATAAGGTCCACCTAGAAACTCCTAGTGAGGCATGGGCATTGCCAATTTACTTACAATGCACCCAAATCCAAATGGACCCCATATGTGGGTCACCCCATATCCATTCTTTACCCGAACCATTTTCCATTGGCCTCTTCAAGAGGAGTGTGTAGATTTAATGGCTATGAAACTAGACATGCAGCAGAAGCACTTAATGCTCTTTTTCTGCTTCTTTTCCTATAAATTCTCGTGCCATTTCAACACATTTCCAGGGAGCTTTGTTTTCATGACTACTTCATCAAATTCACCAGATTAATTTTTCATATACATTGGCTTTAATTTTCTGTTATCGATTCGATAATGAAGACTTGGTTCTCTATCAATTTTTCTTGGCTTTCAACTGTTGCTGCATCTGGGCTTCTGTCGACATTGATGAGGAAAACTGCTGTGGCTCTACTTGCATGCATTTTGGCTTTAGGTATGTGTGTATAATCCATGTTATCTTCCATAGAATCACACTATGCACACAATTGTTATCTTCATCATCCTTTTGTCCAGTCATACACCCATTGTTTTATCTAGTCCTATCGAGTCGAGCTTATCAATTTCCACAAGTTTCATCATGCCATTTTTTATGTTTTCTTCCTTTTCTGTGTTATATACATGAGGTTCAGCCGCTCATGAATTTGGAATATATATATATGGTGGAGTTGCAATCGGAGTAATTGCAGGAGCAATCAAAGGGCAGACAACAGAAACTGGTTTTTTACGAGGGGCTGGTGTTGGTGCTATGGCAGGGGTCATTACAGCACTCCAATTAATGGAACTCATAGTTAATGGAGAGCCATTTTCCGAGGTGATGTATTGTTTTCTGGATTGTAGAATTGTAAATCTAATATGCATATGATAAGCTCAACTCGACACGACTAGATAAAACATCTAAAAATTGTCAAATGTACACCTCTCGCTCTTAATCTTCTCGAGTCTTGTCCAATATAGTATGCTAAACAAACATTCACGTCCTTTACTTCTAACGCAATAAAAGGCGAGAGAATCCTTGGATTTAATGCATGCATGTAGATGTAGCAAGAAGTGATGAAAGAACATTGTGGGATAATTTTTCAGGTAGCACTAATACCATGTAGTCTGGTAAATGGAAAGATATTTATGGAATGGCTGAGTTCTGCAGTGTTAAAAGCTTATCAGTGGCAGGTAACTACTTGCCCTTTAATTCTTTATTAGTCAAGTGACTGTAATTAAAAATTAATGAGAAACTTCTAATGTCATCAGGTTAGCACAATGGAAACAAGTTCGAGTGAAGTTTCAGACATTTTTGAGGTCAATTCAGCCAGAGGATTATCCATAGATGAGATCAAGAAGCTGCCAAGTTACAAATACTATTCCATGGAGACAGTAAATTGCACTATTTGTTTACAGGTTTGCTATATTTTTCAGTCATGTCTTGTAGTCTATTATTATTTGTGTTTCTTCTTCTTGGTCCTTAGAGATACTACTCCAGTCGACACTAAGGTTTAAGAATATGCAGGATTTTGAGAATGGAGACTGTGCAAGGATGCTACCAAGCTGTAGACATTCCCACCACTTACACTGCATAGATGAATGGCTAATCCGGAACGGGACGTGCCCGATGTGTAGAGAAAATGTTTGATGAAATGCCGAACAAAATCAAGTTGTAGGAAAATTCAAAAGAAATGTTCTATTAAAATCTATTATGACTTCACTCTTCACAAAGGAATATTTATGAAATAAATGCATTTTCATGAAGAAATTGCTCGTCTTCTTAGGAAAATTATGGAAAGCATATTTTATGTGGGTCCACATGTACTAATATATATAATATGTGGTTATTTTAGTGAATGTTATTTTTTTTTAACCTTTTCTCTATATTAATAGTTCCCTAAATTGTTTTAGAGAGCTACAAGATTAATCAATTTCACATAGTTTTTCTTGTTAAGGTTAATTAAGCTCAGCATTATAGCTGGGTCCGTACAAAGAAAAAACTTTTTTTTTTAAAAAAATATTTCAATAATAGGGTAAAAGCTGTCTCACCGTTCCACCGGGCTTCAACTTGTTCTTCATAATACTCCCATGGGCCATGGCTGAGGGAAAATTCGTGTTTGAACTTTGAACCACCAATGGTCTGTTTGGGAGGATTTTTTTTTTTTTTTTTCCGATCAATTTTGAAGGATTTTGAATGATACCGTTTAAAAAGGTTGGAAAAATTGGTTCTTATTAATTTTTTGAGACAAATGAACGGCGAATTTTAATAAATTTAATGTAAGTACTTAATTAATTAACAAAATAGGAAAAAAAAAAATCTAAAGTTAATCTATACACAATAGAAAATAATGTCATATTAAATTTTAAAACATGACATATATATCTATTTTTTATTGTTTACACAAAATGACAAACCTATATTTTTTAATATATGATTATATACAGCGCTGATCTACTCCCCACAATGGGGAGTAGAAATGAAGGCCACAGCTTACGTGCTGTGCGAGTTGGGAAAAAAAATGACAACTGGTCTGTGGAACTTTTAATCACCAAACACCTACCTACCCTCAAACACCCACCCACCCTCACTCTGGGAAAAATTTTGATCGGCCCCGCGAGCTTGTGTATTACACGGATAATGACTTTGTTTCTTGTAGTTGTCGAAATTTTGAATTTGCAGGTTATCCATATCGCCACATGATTTGTTTTTAAAGAAAAACAAGTACTCCTACTTCCAGAAAAATATATTGTGCGACGTTGACAAAGAATGCCAAAATGAGTACGATTTTCGACACTAATGCAAGTACTAATATGGATGACTCATCTGTGCAGTCATTAATGGCACATCATGGGTTTTTAGCACAATAGGCATCCTTGTTAGTGGATGAGGCGACTTTAACAGATGCTCGCAGTATGTTTCTACTAGGTGAGTTTGAAATGTTGAATTTGAGAGTCAAGCAAGTGGACGATGGTGGGAATTCCGACAAAAACAAGTCAAGCTCCAAAAGTCGGGAGGTCCAACAGGTTATTCAAAATCCCAATTCCGTTAGAGTAAAGGGATGTGAAAACGATTGAAGTCTTCCAAAGAGAAAGCACTCTATAGAAGTAATAGACAATGTTCAATTTGTGGAAGTAAATGGACATGACAAAAGAACATGTCTGAAATTTGCTGATAGGTACATTCACAAAATATTGTTCATTTTACATTTAGTTATAAAGGGAACATATTTATACTAATATCTGTCATTTTGTAGGTCAAATGTACCCCCACGTACCTGAAAACCAATATGACCACGATGAATCCCAAGATGTCTGGAGAGATGACGCTATTTTTACTTCAGTCGCTTGTAGTTCGAATAGGGATGGAGTGAATTTTTCATTTGGCTTGTAGTAAATCAACTTCCCGCGTGGTTAGATATATGTATTTGAAAGAATGTTGTTTTATGTGTTTCATGGAACAGTCCATGTCGTTTTTTGTAATATATTTATGTTCAAAATGACTTTAGTGAATGTTGTCATTTTAGGTTTTCCACGGACAAGTTGTTACTCATTTATGTAACATATTTGGTAATGATATTTTGTTGGAACTAGTTAATGTTTGATTTTTTGTCGTGTGCCGTAGAATATGATTTTCACAACAATCAATAGAGGGTAATCCATGCATTTGTAACATTACATTTGATATATACAAAAGTAGTACACACAAAAGTAGTACATGATTCAATTCCATTAAAATTTAAAAACACATAATATTGCTCAAAGTTTAGTGTAAGTGTATGTTTTCCCACTTACGAACTTTGATCTCTTGGAACAAATGTATACATTACTCTTATCAACTTCTGTCTGAAACAATAGAAACACCTTTTTCGTGTAGATTTGAACCATTTGACCTTCTATCATAAGACTGGACATCAAGCGTGGTTGTTCGTTAAGATCAACATAGTTAGCTACTAATTGCTCGTGGCGTTGATGACTCAATACCTGTTGAACCTAGTAATGAATTCGATCAGTGAGTTCTTTCTATTCACGTATTTTTTCAAAAATGAGTGGCCACTCTCGAATCGTTGGCTGCTTGACATTCCTACATTGAATATGTATTTAACATATGCTGGAACCCATCCACCCCGAATATCTTACATCGAATGTAGAGATTTGTATCGATCATTGCCTCATTCCAACGCTCCTCAAATTCAGCAGGTGTCTCTGAATTTTTGATTATATTGATTAACCTATGATACTGCTCATTGTACCCCCATCGCGTTAATTTTTTCAGAAAACTTGTTTAAAATGTGCCAGATACAATACCTGTGGAGTGTCAAAGGCATAACAATTGATATGGCCTTCGCAATTGCAGCGTCTTGATCAGTTATAATCAATGGAGGAGCATGATTGGAGATCGATTCTATGAACTTTGACAACAACCACACAAATGACTCTGTCGTTTTGTAGCTCAAAAATCCGCACCCAAACAGAATAGTCTTACCATGGTGATTTACGCCTACGAAAGGGCGAATATCATTGAGTACCTATTCGTGTTATAGGTTGTGTCGAATACCACGGCATCGCCAAAACAACGATAAGAGCGTATAGATTCAGCATCAGCCCAATAACAGCGAATCAACTTATTTGCATCGTCTACCTCGTAATCAAAGTAAAAGTTCGATTTTTTCTTTCTCAAATGTCAAATGCTCTATTAGAGTTTTAACGTCATGAACTATTTGCTCTTCTCGAATATTTCTTTCATAGTTCCTAATCTCTCTCTCCACACACTCATGATGGACCATCTGAATATATCTCCATAAGCTTTAATTGCTGGCACGTTGGTATATTAGCGTCAAAGTGCTTTCTTTGTATTCGACACAGTCCGGTGAGATCTTAACAAATGCACTCGACTGGGAGTAGTAAGAGCATGATTGTGTTCCTCGACAAAGTTGTTCACTATCTACATTTGTCCCGTTTGTTGCTTCACCACGGACAATCTAGCACCACATCCAACTCGTGTATGCCCACGCTTTCTTTCCCGGCACGCGGTACAAATTCTTTATATTTTTTTCGATATGCATCATTTGTTTTCCCTTTCTTTGAACATACAAACATTTTCCAATAGGTCTCCCCAGTAACCTTATTTTTTTTACTGTTCTCAATCCATGTACTAAATCCAACCTCCCGAGCATATTTATTATAAAAAAGGTAAGCCGCCTCATCTTTATATAAGCACCACATCTACATATATGTCGTGATTGGGAAATATTTCCACTACAAGAAGACATTGATCCTTACCTATCTATTGATTCGAAGGTTACACCAATATCACATAAAATCCAATAAATTCCATACAACATTCAATCTATTATGAATTGACAAATACATTGGAGGCTTAGATCATTTTTCGGAGTACATTGATTAGCACCGCCATGGCTGCAAAACACCGATTGCATGAAAATACGACTGTACTCCCATTCTAATACCATCCGGGCTGCCAAGCCAAGATACGGAACTAATTGTGTAGTTGCCGAATTTCAACAATCATATCAAATCAAAAAATGTGATCACCATAGCCCATTATCGAATTATATTCCAGTTCTCCTGCCTACATTATCAGCACATATCGTATCTCCCTCTCCTCATACGTAAATCACAAACCATTGGGTACAATGGAGATGTGGGAGGGGGGAAATAGCATTCATACAAATCATCACGAATCAGGCAAAGCTTCAGCCAAAACAACAAGTACATGATTCATCACAAATCAAAAAATTTGATCATCACAGCCCATTATGGAATTATATTCCAATTCTCTTGCTCATATTATCAACACATACTGTATCTCCCACTTCCCTCATACATAAATCACAAATCATTGAGTACAATAGAGATGGGAAAACAATAGCATTCAGACAAATCATCACAACTCAGGCAACGATTCAGCTAAAAAAAAACATCACAAATCATCAGAAATCATCACAATTCATCCCAATCTCCGTAATCAATTTCAGATTCCAACATTTTCTAAAAAAGCCCTAACATTTGGCACATCATTGGGTAGGATGAAGATTGGCATAAAATTAATTATTCTCCACTAAGCTGATCTACTCCCTACAGTGGAGAGTAGATATGAAGGTCACAGCCTACGTGGCTGTGTGAGTTGGAAAAAAAATGCCAACTAGTCTATGGAACTTTTAATCACCAAACCCTCATTTCATATCTCTTTCACTTTCCCTCTCCCCCGCCCGAACGATCCGAGTACCAAATGGTGCTCGTGCCCTAGCCTTAAACCAACACCGTTTGCTGTTGAAGAAGCGAACACTGTCATTCAAGAAGAGCAGCGGACCAGACAGATTTTCAGAGGACAGATGGTGGACGACATCGGCGTTCGCTGTTGAAACCCTAACCGTTCACGGTTCAAGGCGATTGAGGACCAAATTGTGAAATCAAAGAAGCAAAAAGAGGACCGGTATGAGCTGTTGTTGAAAGCGAATGAGGACCGACGGGACTATTTTTCAGAGAATGGACGGCGGTGGTGTTTAAAGGCTAGGGACGAGCATCGATTTGGTACTCAGATCGGAGGGACAGAGGGAGGGAGGGTGGGTGTTTGATGGTAGGTAGGTGTTTGGTGATTAAAAATTCCACAAACTAGTTGGCATTTTTTTCCCAACTCACACAACCACGTAGGTTGTGGCCTTCATATCTACTTCCCGCTGTAGGAGTAGATCAGCCATGTGATTATATATATAATTTTATTCTTTTAAAAAAAATTTAGAAATTACTCTTGAGAGATTATGTTCTAAATGAATGTTCTCTTGCCCACCTACACATGGTGGATAGGAGTTATAATGCCCAATGCTGAAGTGGCAATTCATAATTGACAAAAATAATGAGTAATCATGGACTGCCACCTCTAACTCCTACCCACCATGGGTAGGAGAACATCTCCCTTATAACATAATATTTCAAGAGTAATGTTACTTGTACATCCTTATTTACATTCACACTTACACATGCTTAGTGAAAGTAGAATTTATGAGAGAAACATTTGACCAAAACATTATTTTGAATTTTCTTTTTATTATTTTATTTTGCCACATAAACAAATGTAAGTTTGGGTGCAAGTGAGGATGTACAAGTAGCATTACTCATCTCTCAAACATAGATTTGACTATTTTAAAAATAGCTACTAAAACTACCAAAAATTAACCCAATACTTCCAAACATGCCCAAGTGATGAAGAAATCAAGCTTGAAAGTGATACAGAAAGCAAATCTGATGAAGAACCAAATGACGAGAACTCGGAAGATGGAAAAATCCAACCAAACAAGAAATCGCAATAGCCACGGGACTTCTCTTCCTAGTCCGAATCATTAGTCGATGAACACTTCCACCGTAGCGGTAGAACCACCTCCATTGACAAAAAAATCTATAATGCCTGCATATGCCACCTATCCCCACCACCAACACTGACTCCGAAGAAAACTCAAATACGAGTATGAATGATGGTAAGTTGTTTTTTTTGCTGGAAGAAGGAGTGTCGCCAGTAAATTTATTTTTGTAGCTACATCTTTCCAGACCGTTGCTTAAGGCTTGTGAAGCTTTAGACTATAGTAAGTCCACCCCAATCCAGGCTGCTTGTATACTATTGGTCTTAACCGGGCCTGGCATATGTGTACTACATACACGCGTTAGTTACAATCATTCTAACTTATTATAGTAGAAATTACATCCACTACTTATCAATCTAAAAATAATTCCAACTCTAACAACTTAACTAATTTATTTTATAAATATTACATTGTTAATATTAGATTAATTAATTTAATAATGAATTAAAATCAGTTTTAAAATTTTAATTTTCAATAACCGCCTCTAACTATCCTAAATTACCGCACCCAATAAAGTGAAAACTCCCAAACCGTGAAGAAACTTCTCATTTACAAACTGGTGCAAATTATTTCAAAAATATCAGTAAATCTTCTTCCAAAATTCCTAACTCGTAGTGTATCTTCACAATTTTTTATCTCAGTTGAAGAATAGAGACTCTAAATCGCAGAATTACAAGGTTGAAGACAGCGTCGCATGGAGGAGATACAATACCGGTGTCAAACACTTCCAGTCACCGACGAATAACAAAAGAGACAACGAACTTGTTGAAGTCTAGAATTGATTTTGTATTTGTAACAGTTATATTTGTATTGTAACACTTTATGTTTAGTATCACTGTCTGATACAGATGTTACAAATGATATTGTGTATCAATATCTGATACAAATATTACAAATGATATTTTGTATCACTGAATATATTACTGAATATATTACAGATTATATTATGTTATTTTACACAGCGCATGTTACATGAATTGGTATTCTGTATCACTGATGTTACATATGTTACAAATGATAAAATCATAAGTTTTAGTTGTTAAATTTGGCATTGTGTTACATATTTATATCATATTAATGTTACACAGTATCAATAGATTTTTGGAGTCTAGTGTGTATACTAATATGAACTTGTTGCAGTTGTAACAATTATAACATTTTCTGTTTAGTATAACGATCTGATACAAATGTTACAAATGATATTGTGTATCATTATCTGATACATATGTTACAAATGATATTTTTTATAACTGAATATATTATACATTATATTATGTTATTTTACACAGCACATATTAGATGAATTGATATTCTGTATCACTGATGTTTCACATCTTAATTTGTAACACTGATTGTTACAAATGTTAAAATTGAAAAGAACATGAATTTTATTTGTGTTTGTTACAGATATTTCTAATATAAATAATATACATTTGACAGTTATAACAATAAAAGCTTGAAAGTGATACAGAAAGCAAATCTGATGAAGAACTAAATGACGCGAACTCGGAAGATGGAAAAATCCAACCAAACAAGAAATCGCAATAGCTACGGGACTTCTCTTCCTAGTCCGAATCATTAGTCGATGAACACTTCCACCGTAGCGGTAGCACCACCTCCATTGACAAAAAAAAATCTATAATGCCCGCATATGCCACCCTATCCCCACCACCAACACTGACTTCGAAGAAAACTCTCATACGAGTATGAATGATGGTAAGTTGTTCTTTTCGCTGGAAGAAGGAGTGTCACCAACAAATTTATTTTTGTAGCTACATCTTTCCAGACCGTTGCTTAGGGCTTGTGAAGCTTTAGGCTATAGTAAGCCCACCCCAATCCAGGCTACTTGTATACTATTGGTCTTAACCGGGCCTGGCATATGTGTACTACATACACGCATTAATTACAATCATTCTAACTTATTAAAGTAGAAATTACATCCACTACTTATCAATCTAAAAATAATTCTAACTCTAACAACTTAACTAATTTATTTTATAAATATTACATTGTTAATATTAGATTAATTAATTTAATAATAAATTAAAATCAGTTTTAAATTTTTAATTTTCAATAACCGCCACTAACTATCCTAAATTACTGCACCCAATAAAGTGAAAACTCCCAAACCGTGAAGAAACTTCCCATTTACAAACTGGTGCAAATTATTTTAAAAATATCAGTAAATCTTCTTCCAAAATTCCTAACTCGTAGTGCATCTTCACAATTTTTTATCTCAGTTGAAGAATAGAGACTCTCAATCGCAGAATTACAAAGTTGAAGACAGTGTTGCATGGAGGAGAAACAATACAGTAGTCAAACATTTCGATACATGCATTTAATAACAAAAGAGACAACGAACTTGTTGAAGTCTAGAATTGATTTTGTATTTGTATGATTGTATTTGTATTGTAACAGTTTTATGTTTAGTATCACCGTCATCGTCTGGATGTTACAAATGATATTGTAGATCAATATCTCGATACAAATATTACAAATGATATTTTGTATCATCGAATATATTCTTGAATATATTATGATTATATTATGTTATTTTACGAAAGACATGTAACATGAATTGGTATTCTCAGTATCACCGATGTTACATATGTTACAAATGATGAAATCATAAGTTTTAGTTGTTAAATTTGGCATTGTGTTACATATTTATATCATATTGATGTTACACAGTATCAATAGATTTTTGGAGTCTAGTGTGTATACTAATATGAACTTGTTGCAGTTGTAACAATTGTAATATTTTCTGTTTAGTATAACGATCTGATACAAATGTTACAAATGATATTGTGTATCATTATCTGATACATATGTTACAAATGATATTTTTTATAACTGAATATGTTACACGTTATATTATGTTATTTTACACAGCACATGTTAGATGAATTGATATTCTGTATCACTGATGTTTCACATCTTAATTTGTAACACTGATTGTTACAAATGTTAAAATTGAAAAGAACATGAGTTTTGTTTGTATTTGTTACAGATATTTCTAATATAAATGATATATATTTGACAGTTATAACAATAAAAGATTTTGTCATATATATATTTCAATCATTTCCGATTTTTAAAGATACGATTACTATAATTAACAATAAAAGATGTTATTCATGGAATGATGTTTGTCTGATATTTTGAAATTATTTATTTTCTATTTTGACAAAGAATTAATTAGATATCCAATTTAAGGTAAATAATGAAAAATTCCCAATTTTCAGGTATTCATTTTCCAGCTGATAATTAATACTCCATCCGTCCCACAAAGATAGACTTCGTTTTCCTTATTTATCTCGTCTCCAAATTATATATGCTACTTACTTTATACATGATATATTAAATTTTTATTTTTCCAATATACCCTTATTTAATTTACATTGTTATCAACCAAAATATCTCTCTCTCTAACCCTTCATTTATTTTTTTTTTTCCAATGTAACTCTCTCTCTATCTATATAACTTTCTTTCTCTAAACCTTCATTTATATTTTCTTCAAAACCGTGTAATTCTCTCTCTCTCTCTCTCTCTCTCTCTCTCTCTATATATATATATATATATATATATCTTTTGATTTCCATTTAACTTAAATAGGGGTATAATAGGAAAATTGTATGAAAATTTTATAATTTCAATTACATTAAATGAGTTTTCTTAATTTATGTGGAAAAAAAAAAATGGAATCTATTATCTTTGTGGGACGGAGGAGTATATGAAATTATAATAAATATCTTTTAAAAATGGAATTTTTGAAATTTTGGTAACAAAAACAGCTTCTTAGAATTATTTTCAAAATATTGCTCATTTATGAAAAAAAATCTCCTTATTAAATGTAGGATTTTTCAAGTTTCACTGTCAAAAAATTATATACTGTAATTTGCCATATTTTTCTTTAAATGCCCATCAATGCAGTAATTTTACAATATTTAACAAAAATCCATATTTTTTAATTCAGCCCTCTATCTTTGCCATAATTTGCCCTTCTTGTTAGCATCTTCGCAGGAGTCTAAACTTGGGAATGCCTAGCCAGGATAAGCAGGCTTCTTGGCCCACCTAGGTCCAACACAAGTTTTGCGAAATATTTCATAGATACGTCACTTTTCTAAAATAATTCTAAAAAATTGTTTGTTTCATTTATTCAAAAAATACTGTTTTTAAAAAACTATTATTTTAATTTATTATATTATATATTATATATAGTAATTAAATTATTAATTCCCAAACTTGATGAAAATTCATATATTATAAAATCTTTTATTATTAATTATAAAGAATCGAATCTTTAAAATCGGAATTGATTGAAATATAGTGATAATTTCACCATACAACACAAAATATAAAATAATTTAAAAAATACTATCTAATTTTTTTTATTATAAAAATACTATTTTTTATTTTTGTAACACTTATTACATTTTTTATGTTTGTTAATAACAAATATCACACATTTATTGTAACCAAAATAACAAATGTATCAAATATAACAAAAAGTGTTATAAAAATTAAAAATAATATTATTATAATAAAAAAAAGTATGACAGTATTTTGAAATATTTTATTTATTGTAGTTATTTGTGAAAAGACTCCATATAATAAAAACTTTTATTATTATAACTGTCAAATATATATTATTTGTATGACAAATATCTGTAACAAACACAAATAAAACTCATGTTCTTTTCAATTACAACATTTGCAACAATCTGTGTTACAAATTGAGATATAAAACATCAGTGATACAGAATACCAATTCATGTAATATATATGTGTAAAATAACATAATATAATCTGTAATATATTCAATGATACAAAATATCATTTGTAATATCTATATTGATACAGTGATACACGATATCATTTGTAACATCTTTATCAAATCGCGATACTAAACAGAAAATATTACAACTGTTACAACTGCAAAACCAACTCTAAACTTCAACAAGTTCGTATTAATATACACATTAGACTCTAAAAACATATTGATTCTGTGTAACATAAGTATGATATAGATATGTAACACAATACCAAATTTAACAAATAGAACTCATGATTTCATCATTTGTAACATATATAACATTAGTAATACAGAATACCAATTCATGTAACAGTGTAAAATAACATAATATAATATGTAACATATTCAGCTACATATTCAGTGATACAAAATATCCATTTGTAACATTTGTATCAAACATTGAAATGAAAGAGGTATTACATGGACTAAAGTGGAGTTATTATAAAGATGAATGACTTACCGTGAAAATAATCAAAAACTCAAGCAACAAATTTGAGTAAAAGTTCATCACAATTTATGTGGGAACTAAGGGCTTAAAAATGATTTTAATACATTATTAATTCAATATTAAATTAATTAATCTAATTTTAAGTATGTAGTATTTATAAAATAGATGAGTTAAGTTGTTAGATTTGAAATTATTTTAAGATTGGTATTTGGTAGGTAACGGGTGTAATATCCATTTTTGCCATAGGTCTCGTACTTTTAAGCACGAGCTAGTCTGACCCCACTCACTTTAAACATGTGCAGCATCATATGCATGCATACACCTCCATCAGAGAAACAATCATAAATGTAGGACAGCGATTTATAATGCACTTCTCTATCAAGCCAGCTTTCTATACTTTTATTCCCTTTGTGCAGTATATTGCTTTATGAATTCACGTTTTGTTTGATTATAAATATATGGACACAGATAATAATTTTTCTAACAGGAGCATTGTTTTGGTAAAGGGAGTTGCATTAAACAAATTTTTCAATCTTGGTAGGTTTGGACATTCAAGAGCAATTAGGACTATATAATACACAGAAGCAGACAAGTTCCAGTTTGAAGTCACTGATAATTAACCCATAAAACAGTGCATTACAAATATTACACTAGCTGATCATCTACAAAATGGATGCTAATTTATCTGAATAAATAAAAATAAAGCTTCTCCTCGACATCAATTTTCCCACCGGCTCAATCATGGTATTGTTCTAGGCTTTGTTTAAACTATGTAATGGCACCCTTACGGATCTGGTTACAACAGGGAAACGGAGAACCAGAAAACACAATTTCACAACATTTATGGTATGCATCTATTCACGGGTTTTTCATAAGATATGACTAGTTTCGGCCAGAAGAATATGAGCATTTTCATGGTTCAAGATTGAAAACTGGCTTGTTGGTCGGTCTGCTGAGCAGGCTCTCTAGGCATGCAGAATTTGCCGTGTTTAAATCTTTTGCTTTAACACCTGGCGCAACTGGATTTTTTGACTTTCCATCCTTGCCTCCAAAAGTTTGGCTTTCAAACTACTCTTTTGGGCACTACGTGGCCATTCAATGCACCCTTTCATCCCTCTCGTTATATGTGGATTCCCCGAGTCAGGTGAGCTCCATTGTCCAACCAAATCTTGGGGACTAAGCCCATCTTTAACCGAACCACTATCTGAAGACATGGTAGCCCCATTAGAAAGCCCTCCGTTTGAAAGCCTTCCGTTTATTCCCTCAACTGAAATGATCTTGTAATTGTCACCACCATTGGTCGGGCATGATCTCCAGAACCTGGATATGGAAGATACCTTTTTCAGATGCCGTGTTGGCATAGAGCAGACTTCACTAATTTCAGTGATTGGGGTTTCCTCGCCCACATTTTCATCCCACTCATTTCCACTTCTTGAAACATTACTTGCTCGGAAGTTTTTATTGATCGAGGGATCGCTTCCATCGGGGGAATAACTTGAACCCTGATCTTCAAGACGGCTCACTGTTTCCCATTCACTTGTGTCTTCTCCTAATTCACCACTCTGATCGACGTATGCATTAGAATGTCTATTAGCATTGTCTTTATTGAACAGATTCACTTCAGGACTCACCGTATGAATTTTGGAGGAATGGCTAGCTGGACTGTAAGGAACACATGGTTCAATCTCCCTCTCATTGGGTTCGCCAAAATTAACGTCTTCAAATACAGAAAACATGTCGTCTGGATTTGGGGGCTCATAAGTGAAATCCCGGATGTCTTGTATATTCACAGAGGCAGCTGCCTGTCGAAGGAACTCTGCCTTCTTCATCTCCTCTGCATTTGGGTTTGCGCTTTGAGAATTTAGAAAGGACTCGAGATCTGCTATTAACCTGTTCATCTGAGAATACTTCTCTTCGAGCATCACCTTTGCATCAACTAGCTTCATCTGGACCCGTTCTTCACGCCAGACCTCAGCCATCTGCAACATCTTCCTCTCTTCTCCCACCTCCTCTTGAAATTTCATCGATTCTCTCTTCAGTGCTTCGACTTCAGCTTTGTCCTCTCCAATTTCCTTGGCTAGTTCATCACAGACTTCCTCTATCAACTCTCTGGCCTTTCGCTCTTTCTCAAAATCGTGCATACAGCGCTTAGCTGATAATTTGGCATCGGCTAACTCATTGAGCAACTTAGAATTGACTATTTCCAGCCTTTGACGGTTTTTCTTCTCTCTGCTCAAGTCAGCTTTTATATCATCTATAATTGCACGAATTTTCTCATGTTCTCGGCCACGCCATGCGGCCCTTTCCTCACTGAGTTTCTTCAAGAAATGCTCGAGTTTCTTTTTCGAAGACCGGCGCTCAGTCTCAAGTTCATTGATTCTGGCCCGAGCCTGCTCAAGATCTGCCTCAAGTGCAGATATTACTGGAGCAGCACTTTCTTGTTGGTCAATGTGTTTTGGTTGGCCAAATATCTTCTTTAATTCATCCGAAGCCTTCCAGCCAACAGGATCCCACTTTGTAGCCCCCTCCATTGCAGAATTTGAAAATTGAAACGAGGGCTCAAACTACAAGGAATATGAGAGCATCTAAGACTGATAAGTTAAAAATCACACAGATGCAAAGGCTGAAATAGGGGGTAAAGTAAAAAAGAAAACCACGTCTTTGTTAATAGTCAAAATTAAAATGAAAACTCTATCTTTGCTAATCTGATTATATCCAAGTTCGATTTGAATGCACAAAAGATCTTCAAACATAACATGCTCAATCACCTATAAGCAACCATCTAACACGGTATACCACATGGTGCGGAATGAATCAAATATTCAAATTATATAAAATCAGGGCTCTAGCAGTTCACAAGTGGTCATTTTAGAATAATAAAATAGTTCATAAATCCATCGGGAGAAAAACCGTTGAAGAAAATGTGCACCTTAAATGAAAGCCCGTTCCCATTTCTTGGGCCAGACACAAAATGTGGACTATGTAACAGATCCTTTGCAGGAGAATTAAGCGCTTTACTAATATGATGACCGTGAACAAGGACCACCCCAACACGACCACCTCCAGACTGCAGAAATGAAACAACAGGTATAATGAATCATAATTGCCAGGAACTGGCAAATAAAAACTTTAATGGACACCACAACCAGGGAAATCGATCTTTGTACAGATGTCGTGTAGTACCATAAAAAGGAAAAATATTATGGTCCCCAAAGTGCTATCATCACACACATCAAATAAAGAACAGATAATGTGCAAATTTAATACTGCTAAATTAAAGACAAAATCAACAATAACAATTCCTATTATTCTCCTACTGAATCAATAATTTAAATAAAATGTAAATTAACAAGACTGCAATTAAACCATAATTTGTATTTTGTACTTGGGTTGGGGGGGTTATTTTATGCTAAATCGCAGTAAATAAGCATAAATTACTGCTTTCTACCGAAATCCTAATTAACAAGAGCAAAACCAATGTACTAAAAACACCCTAGAAATTGATTAAGGGAAATTAGTACATAAGATCCAGATTAAAGACAATCTAATTATTGATCTCAACGTTCAATTATTTATTTAATAAAAAAGTATACATGAAATAAAGTGAAAAGCCCTGAAAAGAATCTTTTTGAAATTTGAATGGACAGTACCTGAAACCCTAACCTTTGGCCACCATTAGTCTGAAACTCCGGCAACTGAAGCCGCCAGATTCCGGCAGAAAGTTTCCTAGCCGAGATATTAACCCTAACTCTCCTGCCACTTTTCCGGCGAACTTCAGCTGATGATTTCTTCTCTTTAGTAGAAGCATCGTTGTCCTTATCTTCGTCAAACTTCCATCTGAGTAAAGGGGTCTCCGGGCGGCTGTTCCTTTTCCCAGATGGGACTCCGACTTCCTTCCTTAACCGAACCCCGGTGCTGGAAGCCTTGTTTTTTCGATGAGGCGGTTTACTTCGCAAAGTGGGGTTGTGAGACGGATTGAGAGTTGCTTTGGGAAGTTGGATTTCTTGGGTGTTGATCTTTTCTACAGTTATCTTCATTGTTTCTGTAGCTCAGATCTAGCCATTACAGACTTATTCCATTTAAGTGGAACTTGTGTGTTTTGCGGTTTTGGATATCCAGGCCTTCTTCCTTCGGGTGGGGCATGGGGAGGGGGGACCCTGTGAATTGTGATCTCTTTCAGAAAGTGGAGGAGAGCTGGGGGAGGGAGTGGACCTCAGTGTGCCTCAGTGTGTGTGTCTCTGTGTGTGTGTGTGTGTGTGTGTGTGTGAGAGAGAGAGAGAGTACAGTCAACGGCTCTTATTTCATCAAGAGGAGCAATAAAAAATGTTAGCAAGAGATGGTTGAAACGGTATCGCATGGAGCATAATAGATGGGGGGAATTAAGGTTGGGCTCTTTAGGCTTTCAACTATTTCGGTTTTGGATCCTCAATCTTCAAAAAAATAAGGTTTTAAGTCCAAATCTTATTTAAAATAAGTAAATCTAAGTTTTATATAACAAAAATTTTCTCATGTGAATGTTAAAATCACACAAAAATTTCATGGGACTTAAGTTCAGAGAGGGCAAAATTGTTAACCATTTAAGGTCAAACTTTGAGTCATGTGGAAGTATCTTACAATTCTAATGTTCACATTGATATTTTCTATCACGTAGGGATCAAATTCAAATATTTAAAGATTGAAGACCCAAAACTAGACTACCTCAAAAATTGGGGAGCTCCAACTAATTTTCCCTAATTATTGAGGTATCTTCCTATCACTTATTCTTAAATGATTCTTGGGAAAATTAGACCATCTACCCTTTTTTCTAGATGTATGAAATATACCCTATTTTTAATCTTCATAATATTTACCTTACTTAATTAAATATTTGATGATATTTACCCTTATTAATTGAATTAATAATCATGTTATTATATCTTCAACCGAGTAAGTAGCATGGGAAAAAAAATTAAAATTGTCTGAGGTGCTTTTACATTGAGTTATTATGAACTCTACCAATATTGTACACAAGTAGTAAAATGTCTTCACGATCATTATTTTTCTACGTGTAGAGCGATCAATTTATAATGTTCGAGTTTTAATTATCAAAGTTTAAGATTTTAAAACTAAGTTCAAGTATTAATATTTTATTATTTTCATTTGCTGTAATTACAGTATTTATTATCGTATCATGTGACAATATGTGTGATGCAGGAGGTGGCAAACTAGAAGTTAGGGTTTATGTATATTAGAAATGAACCTAACTCTTTTCTTTTTTACATTCAAAAGAAATTTTTATAACAGTAAAGAAATTTATTGAATTGCTTTGAATAATTTTATGAGAGAATAAATTCTATAAATATAAGTTAGTGGTAAAGATATATTTTAAGATAATCAATTGGGCCGGATCATCTTCAGTTAGCTCTTGTTAACTGCCCAATTTAATGGGGCCGAATTAGGCCTTAGTAAGCTCAGTCCAAACCTTTTAATAAAGAGCTAATTAGTTGATATACCTACTTTAAAAAAAAAAAAAAAATTAAAATATACTCTATTTAAATTTTATTAATATATACCCTAACAAAAAAAGCTTAATGAAAATACCTCTTTTATATTATATAAATAATTGCCAAACCCTAATTCTAATTTAATTACTTCACTAACTAAAATACTAAACACCCCAACCACCTCCACTTGCCACCATCTCCGGCGACTTCCACAACCACCATCGCCGATGCTTCCGCCACCAATCATCACCATCTTCTTTGCCATCACCTTATCCATTGACTGTCACCACATTTTAATATTTAATTTTTTTTTTATTTTAGATCGCCGCAAACCCAACATTTTAAGCATGGGAAGTGAAGGAATTAACACTCCGAGAAAACTCATATTCTTGTGCTTTCACGAATTTCGAACCAGTGCCAAAATTTATAAGAAACAAGTCACCAAGAAGTAGCCAGAATCTAAAACGGTCGTCTCTGGCACAAAGTCGCTGCAATCTCTGTTATAGCAGCTATTGGCTTGGGAACTTACGGTTCTTATGGCTTCAAGCCCAAAAACCTTTCTTACAAAGAGGTTTGGCACACAACATCTCTGTATCATTTGGTTCACATGGCGGCCCTAGTTGCTGCCCCTATTACCAGCCACCCCAACATTTATGGAAGCCTTTTGACTGCTGGAATCCTGGCATTCTCTGGTGTTATACGGTTGCATACTTAGAAGACAGGACATATGCTAGACTAGCCCCTTGGGGGATTTGCGTTCATTGGCGCTTGGGCAAGCTTAATGTTTTAAGAAAATTGTTGGCTTCAACAGATTGCATCAAGTTTTTTTTTTTTTTTTTAATTTGATTTATCCATTTCTATATCTTGTGGTAATGTTCGGCGGCAAAAATGTGGTAATTTTGTGGTGATGAATTTAATATAGGTGGTTGGGCTTGATGGTGGTAATTTATAGCAGTTGATATTGGTGGAGACCACACGTGGTGGTAGTGGTAACTCGTGTTAATCTAATTTAAATTAGAGTAACATATGTGTTACCATAATTTAAATTAGTTGTGGTGATAGAGTAGGGTAAATGGTAATGCTAGAGTTACGCAGTAGTAAGAGAAAATTGTGGTGGTCGTAACACAAGTGTTACTTTAATTTTAATTATAGTAACACATGTATTTAGAGGTGGACATTTTAATCGGAATCGAACCTCCCAAACTGAAATCGAACCAGAACCAAAGGTTCCGATCAGGTTCAAAAAAAATAAAATAAGGAACCGAAACCGAGAACCGACTGGGTTCGAGTCGGTTCTTGAACTAGAACCGTGGGTACTCGATTAGAACCAAATTTGTCATTTTTTATAAATTTTTTATTTTTTACAACTTATTCGCACTAACCCAATGACCCACGATCCAATACCACAATACTAAAGATAAGAGTCCAACTATCCAATATCCAAACAAAAAGTACAAATCCCATCACACTTAAACTCAAATTCAATTCACCCAATTCTAATTATTCAAATCTCAAATTCTCAATCGCTATTTGCCCAGATGCTCAATACGAATATTGTCGTATGTCTCGCACTTTCGCTTATCTCTCTCTCGTTCAAAACACAATGAGACGACGAAGGCGAAACTCCTTTGTAACCGAAACGAATCCTCAATTTTGAGAAATGTAAGTTTTCTTTTTCTCACAAATTTTTAAGTTTGCAATTTTAGTATTTATTATTCCAGTTAATGTTTATATCTTTCACAAATTGTTTCAATATCTAACATACTTAGATAACGAGTTTGCAATTTTTTAATTTTTTCAAAACATGTTGTCAACTAAATTTTTTTTTAAAAAATGTTACGGGTAGAACCGAACCCGAATCGGAATCGAAACCAAAATCGAAATTGATGGTTCTAGTTCGGATTTGGTTCTAATAATTACGTGGAACCGAACGGTTCCATTTACAAAATACCCGAACTGTAACGGGTGGTTCCAAGTATTGAAATACCCGACGCCCAAGCCTACATATATTACTTTAATTTAAATTAGTGATGGTAAAGCGGTGGCAATGTTGGTAGTGATAACACTTGTGTTAACATAATTTAAAATATAGTAACACATGTGTTATTATATTTGTGGTGAATGTGATTATAGTTCTAGATACTAGTAGCGGATTTGAACTCGATTGTGGTGGTGGAGGTGGTATAAGACGAGTAATAGTAGTGGTAGAAGACAATCGATAATAGTAACACATATGTTACCCTTGTAGAAATTATTAATTTTAATAAAAATGATGAAGTAACATATACGTTACTTGTATAAAAATATTGCTTTTAAATAAAAAATTTGAAATATTGATTTTAAATGAAGCTAATGTAATTTTAAAAAATTATAAAATAATATAAATTTTAAAGTATTGATTTTAATAAAAATGATGAAGTAACACATATGTTACACGTGTTGAAATCAGTTTTTTAATGAAAAATGAAATTTTTGATTTTAAATGAAAATTATATATTTTTAAAAAATTATAAAAAGAGAGAAATTGTAAAATATTGATTTAAATGAAAAATGAGGAAGTAACATATATCTTACCTATGTAAAAATGTTGTTTTTCAATAAAAAATTGAAATATTAATTTTAAACAAAAATAATATATTTAAAAAATTAATAAAAAAATGAGTAAAATATAAAATATTGATTTTAATGATATTTTTTTCCAAATGAAAAAATAAAAATATTGATTTTATGAAAATAAACACATATGTTACTAGTGTAAAAATATTGTTTTTCAAGTGAAAAAATAAAAATATTGATTTTATGAAAATAATTTATTTTTAAACAATTATCAAAGAAAATAAATTGTAAAATATAATTATTATTATTATTATTATATTTAAAATAGTATACAAATATGACTTATGTTTAAAGCGCGGTTGCAAGATTGTTATAACGTCATGGAATCTTGTGTCAACATTCATTGGATGAGTATAAAAAGTGGCCATTACACTCATCCAATGATTCTTTGAGACAAGTGTCTTGGTGGGATTGTAACAACGCTTCACCATGAGCATTAAAACAAAATCGTAGAAATATGATAGTTGGTGGTGGTAACACGTGTTAATCTAATTTAAATTAGAGTAACATATGTGTTACCATAATTTAAATTAGTTATGATAGTAGAGTAGGGTAAATGGTGGTGGTGGTGGTGGTGGTTGAAGGCTATTGATAATAGTAACACATATTATTAGTGTAAAAATTATTAATTTAATGAAAATGATAAAGTAACATATACGTTACTCGTGTAAATATGTTGTTTTCAAAAAAAAAAAAATTGAAAAATGAATTTAAATGAAAATAATTTATTTTCTTAAAAACTATAAAAAAAAGATAAATTATAAATTATTAATTTTAATGGAGACGATGAAATAATATGTAGTAACATATATGTTACCGATGTAAAAATGTTGTTTTTAAATAAAAATTATGAAATATTGATTTTAAATGAAGCTAATGTATTTTTAAAAAAATTATAAAATGATATAAACTGTAAAGTATTGATTTAATGAAAATGAAGAAGTAACACATATGTTACACGTGTTGAAATCTGTTTTCAAATAAAAATTTGAAAATTTGATTTTAAATGAAATAATATATTTTAAAAAATTATAAAAAAAGAGAAATTGTACAATATTCATTTTAATGAAAATGGGAAAAACAAATATATGTTACCCATGTAAAAATGTTGTTTTTTAATAAAAATTTGAAATATTAATTTTAAGGGAAATTGGCGCAAATGGTCCCCAACGTATCACGTTAGTGTGTAAATGGTACATAACCTTTCATTTTTGACAGAATGGTCCCTAACCTATCCATTTAGGTGCGTAATTGGTCATTTTTGACAGATTCTGTTAAATATATATTAAAAACCTTTCATTTAGGTGCGCAAATGGTCCCTAATTTTTTTTTGTCTTTATTAGTAGGGGTAAAATGGTCAAGTTACATTTTTTTTCAACCTTTCAATTGACGTAAATGGTCCATAACCTTATTTTTAATATAGAAATTTACAATTGAATTCCTAATCTTTATAAAAAGTAAAAATAGGTCTGATACTTTAATTTTTTTATTAAATTATTTTTTATTATTAAGTAATCATATTATTTAAAATTCAAATTATAATTTTATCATTACAACATAAAAAGAAAAATAAATTTGTCACAAATAGAAATTTTAATTATGCTTAACCCAGCTCGATTTTATACGGTATCATATTTACTAGGTCAACTCAGCTCGCTTTTGAGCCACAGGATTACTGGACAGTCCAATTTTAAAAATTTTATTTATTTTTTTATTTAATAAATAAAAAAGAAAAGCAAACATTACCAATTTTAAATTTTAATTTATTTTTCTAATTAATTTTTTTTAAAAAAAGATCTAACATTTCCACCCCCACCCCACCCCACCCCACCCCCACCCAACCCAACCCAACCCAACCCAACCCAACCCAAGTCAACGTAAAAAGGGGAGAAATCTCCTCCATTTTTTAGTCGAAAAAAAATGGGAGAATTTTCCTCTTGTTTCTAAGACCACGGTGCCAAAAAAGGGGAGAAATTCCCCTCTTTTTTTGTGGCCAAAACCAGAGCTCGCGTAAGTTCTAGTTTTCATGACCCGCGGCGTTCTTTGTTGTTCTCAACATGCAGTGACCAATAATGATCTTTTTTTATTCTTTGTTTTTTTTTATGTAGCGCCAACCACGCGTTGCTATTGGGGTGGCGTCGCCTCCACCAGATTTGGAAGTGGCGGTGGCTGATGGTCGGTGGGGTGGGGAAATGTTTAATATTTTTTTAATTTTTAAATAGAAAAATAAATTAAAATTTAAAATTGGTAGTGTTTGCTCTTCTTTTTTTTTTTTTTTGAAAATAAAAAAATAAATTAAAATTTAAAATTAGACTGCCCAGTAACCATGTGGCTCAAAAGCGGGCTGAGTTGACCTAGTAAATATGAGACCGTATAAAATCGGGCTAGATTGAGTATAATTAAAATTTATATTTGTGACAAATTTATTTTTCTTTTTATGTTGTAATGATAAAATTAAAATTTGAATTTTAAATAATATGATTACTTAATAATAAAAAAATTAAAGTATCGGACCTATTTTCACTTTTTATAAAGATTAGGAATCCAATTGTAAATTTCTATATTAAAAATAAGGTTATAGACCATTTGCGCCAATTGAAAGGTTGAAAAAAAATATAACTTGACCATTTTACCCCTACTAATAAAGAAAAAAATTTAGGGATCATTTGCGCACCTAAATGAAAGGTTTTTAACGGATTTTTAACGAAATTCGTCAAAAAGCACCAATTGCGCACCTAAATGGATAGGTTATGGACCATTTCGTCAAAAATGAAAGGTTAAGGACCATTTGCGCACTAACGTGATACGTTGGGAACCATTTGCGCCAATTTTCCTAATTTTAAATATAAATAATAAAATGAGTAAATTATAAAGTATTGATTTCAATGAAAATGATGAAATAATACATATCTTATTCGTGTAAGAATATTGTTTTTCAGATGAAAAAAATTAAAATATTGATTTCAATGAAAATAATGTATTTTAAAAAAATTATCAAAGAAAATAAATTATAAATTATAATTATAATTATTATTATATTTGAAATAATATACAAATATGATATTTTTAGATAAAAATAATATAATTTTAGATGATGAAAAACTAAAATATTAATTTAAAAAAATTAATATAATTTTAGATAATGAAAAACTAAAATATAGATTTTAAATGAAAATAATGTATTTTTTATTAAATTATAAAATATTGATTTTAATGAAATGAGGTATTTTTTAAAGCAAACCATGAAAATAATGTATTTTAAAAAAAAAATTAAAAAAAGAAGTATTTTTCAATTTTTTTTTTTTTTTAATTATAAAAAGTAGGACTCTTGTCAAGTTTGTCCTTTAATAAATTTAAAATCTAAGCATTTGAAACCAAAATTATCAGCCCAATAATAGGAGTGAATTATGCCTTAGCAACCCTAAGGCAATAAACAAGATTTTGATTTTATTATCACGACTATAAGAGGTTTTCTCTACTACGGAAAGAAAATAGAATTCAATCTATCTCTCTGAATCGATTATCTTAAAAATATGCTCATCTACTCAATCTATCATCTCCAAAATTTGTTCACCACCTTAATCTATCATTACAATAGAGTTTATAGTCAAACCTCACCGCAAAGAAGCGGTATACTAATTTTTTTTTTAGTGTCAACTTTTATATATTAGTAAATTATATGCAAGTTGAAGAAATAATTAAAATTTAATACTGAAAAATGGATTTATCTCCAATTGAATATGCAAGCGTACTTTGACTATGCTGCCGACGAGGAAAGCTACTAAAAGATTGATTTTCAATCTATTAGAAGGTAAGAAGTAACAAAAAATATTTATAACTTGGACTCATTCATCGTCGACATACCTCGACATTTTACTACATAAACTTAAATACAAGATTAGACATGAACATAATTCGAAACAAAAAACAAAGACAAAAAGAAGAGAGACTAAATATGAATGGACACATGTATATAAGGCCTGGAGTTATTCAAGGTACATAGTTAATTTTAACAAGCGTTTCAAACATATTACACAGTCAATAATTAGTTAGAGATAGAAATGTTAAGGTTCGTTCCAAGTGGGACGAGACTCGCTATGGGTCAACTTGTCTAGACTGGTAGCTCATGTTAGACATGGCTTGTGCAGTCGTTTTTTTAAATTCTTTTTGTTTCTTGACTGAAAAAATTGAAAAAAATAGTAAGAATTGGTAGCATGTCAAGCCCGACTCTGACAGTGCCTAGTTGTGTCAGATTTTATTTCCTTTTTGACAACTCAATCTACTTTATAACTCTAATTGAAAATGCGTCTACATTATTTCGTTAAAACAATATTATACATAAATTAGAATATGTTTTATCAGTACTTATAATCACTTATAAGTTTGTCAAATATTATTTTTATCAATACATTTCATAAGATCCACAATTTTTATCCACATTTTTTATAAAATTTATTGCTTATAATTTACAAAAATCTCTATAAAAAAATATACTTAGTATGATAAAACCAACATTAAATATAAAAAAAGAATATATTCATAAAATATCATCATTGTGATAAAGATCGTGCATTTGGAACTTAACAGGGCCGCATGGGCCAGTGAAGGTGCCATTTTGTCATTTTCTCTTCTATCCAGTAGTAGGAGCCAAGTTAGACTTATAATGTTCAAAATCCCAGCACATGTAACGAGGCATCGTTGCTTATACGCTAACACATTGTTACATAGTTTTGCTACCTCCAACATGGGTGGAGTCACATGAGGGTAAATGTAGGCGAATGTCTGCACTGAACTTTGGATTGCTCTTTAAAATTTTATTTTTGCATGCATTGAAATGTGGATTGAGTTGAGCGACTCTAATGCGTTCTAGTTGATGAGAAGGAAAAAAGAAGGAGTGGAAAAGTCTCAGCTTTTGTGTGGAGAAGATGCAACTTTTGTTTTGTTCTTTTAGGGGTTAAAGGATATGTATGAGCTTTAAATAAGAATATTGACTCTTTTATGGGGAAAAAAATATATTGGGATTTGGGTTTGAGCAAGTTTTTAGTTGGATTTTTTTTAATTGCAAAAATATTCCTATAATTTTAATTTCAATTGCAAGAAGGTTTATGAGATTTCAGAGACTATATAAACAAAAATAAAAAATAATTTACACCATAAAAATAAAAATAAAAATGAAAATTAAAAATACTTTAATATTATTTTAAATTGATTTCTAAAAAAAAATTTAAAAATATGTAAGACGTATCCCGTCAAAGTGTTGCGGTCCCCAAGGAAAAAATACTTGTCTTTGCCAGGTGAACAACTCCCACCTTCGCTCCTGCCCGCATTGAAAAAATTTCATGACTCCGCCCCTGACCTCTAATGTCACTATACTTTATTAAATGTTATTGGAATGCCACTGTACTTTAACACGTTCCCGAAATGCCATGAACTTTCAAAAATAAATTCCATATATCACTTCGTTTTAAAAATAGAAAGTAATCGAATGACATATGAGATTCATTTTTAAAAGTTCGATGACATTTCACAAACGCTTGACAAAGTACACTAGCAAGTATTTAGCTCTTTTCCATGATAATATACACATTGAATTATTAAAATAGATTTTATAATGGATAAAAAAAAAGTGTATCAACTTAGGTTTCCAACTTTATCATTAGCATAAAGTGACGATGAGTCAATTATTGCTTCTTCATATATACATTTAATAAAAAAAAAACATACTTTATGTAATGTAAGACTAACGATAATACATTAAAATCGACTGGTTGTCTAACCATTTGCTTGTGTCAAAATTAATAGAGACTAATGACTTCTTGAAGCTCATACAAACCAACAAATTCATGCCCATTAATCTATCCTACGAAAACTACTAAGCCCGACTATATAAATCCAACCTCCTCCATGCTCTGAGCACGAAAAGTATTGAAAATTAAGCCAAACATGCCAATTAGTATTCATAACATCAATTTCAAATATTGACTTAGAAATTAGAGTATAGACGTCTATCTTCGAGCAGACTTACACGCGTCTTTTATTAAAAGGGATTCAAACTGAGTAAAATAATTTAAAAGGAATGAAAAATAGACTAACCACATGCTTGGTGGTGCTTAAATTATAATTTTAATTAGTGAAATTGGTCAAACATATTTTTTATCATACGGTTCGACATTTTTGTTCCGAGGCTTAATTCAAAAAATTAGGCCCCCAAAATAAAGTTTGACAAGTCATGGACAAGGCTACTACCTAATAATAGTCATGGTCCTCATGGAATACGGTTTGCTATGCTTTGTTGGGCTTCAAACTTTTGCACAATTTTTTTTTTTTTTTTTTGCAACTTCAGTGATCAATTTTTTTTAATGAAAATGGACCTCATTCGATTTTGGGCTGAGGCGGTTGCCTTGCTTCACTCGCCTATGCCCAAAATCGGGCCTGTTTTTTATCCACACATTTCATAGAATCCATAATTTACAATCTATTTTTTATCTACACATTCACTTTCAACTTATAATATAAACACTTAAAAAATAATTTATCACTTAGTTACCAAAAATAGACTAAGATTGATGTAATCTAATTAGAGCAATACAAAACAAAGTTTGACAACTTCAACTAAAGCTCTTTTCAATTACCAATTAATTATAAACGAGAGAATTGGTATACGTACTTTGACCCAACCCAACAAGGGAAGCAGTACTGATTACTGAGTCAGTTTGGTGGATGAGAACAATCATTATGATAATAATAGATCAGGGAAATAAAGTGCCTAATTATGACAATGCATCATATCGTAAAAGGAATCCCACATCGACAGATCATATATTCCATTTCCATAGATGTAATCACATTACTCTAGAGAAATTTGTACCCCGTGTCTCCAACTATGGGTGTTATAGCAAGTAGATCCCTCACTTTTATTTCAAGGTATTTAAATCCTCAACCTTTATACTTTGTAACAAATTGATCCTCAATGTACAATTTTCGCCTAGTTAACTGTTTAAAAGTTAACTTTTTCTTGGAAAGATGATTATACTATTATTTTCAATTCACACAAAAACATTAAAAAAAAAATTTACTTTTTTAACCCCATCCCACTTCCTCCCGTCCCCACCCAAGTCCAACCTTAACTCCTTCAACACCAAGAAGGGGGTAGAGGAGAGTTGAGATATGTGTTTAACCATTTTACTTCTTAATGAAGTATTCTACATGAATTTTTAATGAAGTGGTCAAAAAAGGTCCAATGATGACAAAGTTGCTACAATGTCATAAAGTTGGATGGAGATTAAACTGTAAAAAAAAATAGATTGAGAACCCAATTGCCAAGAGATATAAGTTGAGAATCTGTTTATACGAATTAATAAGTTGAGGACCTTTATTGCAGTTTTCTTCAACTTTAATGCGCAAGATTCGATGCCAGGCCCTTTCACACTAGGTGGATTGATATAAATCTATCACTTTCTCAGCCGATGGTCGGCTCGCTTGAGTCCTAAGCCTCGGCTTTAAATTGAGACAATAATTTTACGCCTTACATATTTTATGTATACTAATTCAAATGTACATATGATGTGTCGGATAGGAACGAGGATTCTGTGAATGAGTAAATGATAAGATTTCCAAATTTTGTTTGTTTTACTATCAACTACACGTGGGTTGAGTGATTTTTTCAATATGTTTTTCGAGTTAGTAATAACTTAAAAACAAAAGCAATCATTTAAAACTTTGACAAAAATTTTTATGAAATTTTTAATAGATTTTGATGAATGTGTAATTAAAAAATTAATAAAATTATGAGTTTTATATGTCACATATTTAAAATTAATTTTTGATTTTTACTTCAATTTTTTAAGTTAAACTAATCAAGGGTTTACAATCTTTTTGTAATTTGATATCACATCATTTATATTAAGAGTATTATAATGCTTTTTTGAAATAAATTTACATAGTTTGTAAATTAAAAAATGAATGACAAATTTTATTATTGTCTCAAGATATTATGTTTTTTGTGCGTGCGCATTGGACATTTTTCTTTTAAATTTTTAAGTAAGAATTTATCTAGTCCTCAATCTTTCAAAAAATGTAAAGAATTTAACTTTAAAAATAACATCGAACTTCCCAACATTTGAAGAAATAGGCATAATAGGTCATTCATGACAAAATTGTGATTTCCATTTAAATAAAAAAAATGAAAAAAAAAAAAAGTTGAAAAATAAAAAGATGACATCTTCTTTATCAAACTCCAAAATCCAAAATTCAGCAACACTCCCCAAAACCCAAAAATTCCAAAATCCATTCTCTCAAATCCCCTACTCCCACCTAAAACGTTGAAGACGTCTGACGCTATTTTTTTTTTAAAGTTAATCATTTTGTTTGATATTATCATTTTTGGTTGATGTACAAAAACTGAGTTCAATACAAATCAACCACATACATAAAAAAAAAAAAAAATTGTTATGACGTTTTATTTTTATACAATTCTTTATGATATAGAATGATATTCAAAATATACTTACCATTAATAAGGATGAAGTTAAACTTTATATTTCGAACTTTATTGACATTTTCTTTATTTTTTTTTTTTTTATCTTCCAACACTGAATATTTTTATGTCACGTCAATTTTTTTGGCGCAAAATATGAAATCACATGAGTAGACACATGGAGTGAATTAAACGCGTTGAATTCATCATTGATGACATATCAAGGAACATGACTTTCTTTCTTTCTATTAATATTTATCTTGCACGGCTAATCAAATCACAAGAAAATGCTCCATTCAAGGCCGGCTCCTGGCGGAAGCAATTAGCCGAGCTCAGCCACCGACTCCTTCAATAACTCAATTAGGTGGTGTCGTCACCACATTAACTCGAACCAACCCGAAATAGGTGGCGTGGGGCCGCCGGGAAGGTGAGGTCAAACCCATCACCTGACAGGTAGGACACCCCACCCGCGCCTATATATAAAACAGATAGTCTCCCTTGCAAAACCTTCCAATTACATACAACAATTATACATATATACATCCATAAAAAAACCAAATCTATGGGAAATTGCATCAGAAAGGAATCCTCCATGCAATGGGGTGGTGAAGATTGGGGCTCTTTTGACTCAAAAAATCAGCTTTCCAACGACAGAACTCATACAAATCTGTACAGCAACTCGATGAATATTATCGAAGAAAAGAGACCTTGTGCAGAAACAGGAACAGAAGTCAAAATCAAAATCTCCAAGAAGCAATTGGAGGAGCTTTTGAGCAGGGAAAATAGTCGAGGATTATCAGTACAGCAAATTCTGACACAGTTAATGAACGTCAGTGATGAATTTGAAACTCATCATCTGTCATGGAGGCCTGCCCTGCAAAGTATACCTGAATGATGTTTTTGTATAGAATTTTTCTGTCTAAATTTGTTGAAAAGTTTTCATATTCTTTAATAGATATGGGAATGGGGGTGTAGAGGAATAGGATTAGAAGGGTTGTTTTGGAAAGTTCGTGGCCATGTATATAGAAATTATTGTACGTGTTCTTGTAAATTTGTGTTTATGAGTTTGTTGTTTAAAACATTTGTTTTGACATACGATTAGAGGTGGTTTTAGACTGGAGCTAAAAAAATTTTCTGCCGTATCCATCCTTGCGACCTTTCGTACGATTATTTCGGTGGGTTCTTACAAAATTTTAGCAGAAAGTATTATGAGATCAGTCATCTACTTTTGAGAAACTCATTTTGACGATTTCATTATTATAATTAATTGCTTTTTTATTCTCAAGCTAAGTTGAAGTAGATGAACAAAAGTTCAAAGAAAATATCTTATATATTTTTTTCAATTTTACATGACTCGTTGATTCAATTGAAAATATGAAACTCGAGATCGCAAAAATGTGATATATCTGCTTGAATTAGGAAAAGAGGAATTTGTTTAAAATACTTATTTGGACCTTTTACTAATGAAAGAGGGGACCATACTTTTCCAACTCTCTTTGAACTAGTCTTATAAAATAAAGGGATAATTGCATATTTGGTTTTAATTTTTAAAATCGTTGGAGATATGCCTCTAATCTAAAAAAATAGCACAACATATCCCCAACGTATAAAATACTTGGCGTGGTAGGTCCTTTATAACCAAATTGTTCTTCCCTTTAAATAAACAAAAAAATAAAAAACAAGAAAAAAGAAAAACATAACTAAAAACCAATCATATGTAACCCAAACAAATAAAAAGTAACAATATGTCATCTTCTCCAAAAAGTCCTAAAATTTTATTTGTACCAAATTCTCCAGAAAACACCACAAACTTACCAAAAAAACCACCCCTTTTATCAGATTCCAACTGGAAAAAAAAACTACCAACGGCGAACCAATGACTTCTATAATTTTTAAAAATAATTTACCAAACAAGTACTTGTAATTGTTAGGACCAACTCTCGAGCTGCCTGCCTTGTGATTTGTGAAGTTCTTCAACCTCCTGTCAGACCCATTAATTTCAATTACAGACAAGCTCCAAAACTTGAAGTTCTACGTACTAGTAAGAACTTCAATTCTTCTAAAATTCTGAAGTTCTGAAATTGGTCTTCTTTTTCTTTTTTTACATCAGTTTGGAATCCTTTTTAACTCTTGATTTTCTTATGAATTTTAGATTTGTAGGAAAATGGGGGATGATTGCATGGATTTCCGATGCATGGAGGAAGATATTTACTGGTCTCGTTTTCAAACAGTCCAATTCTTTCAGATTCTATCTGGGCATTTTGATCAGCGGCTTGTGAGTCCAGATTCTTCTTCTTCTTCTTCTTCTTCTTCATCGCGTATGTATGTATTTGTGCGTCTTTATGTTTTGCAGTATATACTTTGAGGAAGATGAAAAAATGTAAGTTAAACCGTGATGTATATTATATATCTTTCTTTTTTCGTTGGGATTCTCTTATTACAGATACAAAAACACGAGTTTGTGGTGTTTTTGGGCAAATTTGGTACAAATTAAATTTTAGGACTTTTTGGAGAAAGATGACATATTCGTTACTTTTTATTTTTTGGGTATATTTTTTACTTTTTATTTTTTAGGGTACATATAGTTAGTTTTCAATTATGTTTTTCCTTTTTCTTGTTTTTTCTTTTCTTTTTTGTTTATTTAAATAAAATGGCAATTTAGTCATAAAGAACCTACATCGCCAAGTTTTTCATACGTTGAGATGTGTGGTGCTATTTTTTAGGTTAGGGGCAAATCTCCAACGATTTTGAAATATTGGGGAGCAAATATGCAATTATCCCTAAAATAAAAAAGGGAATTGGCGCAAATGGTCCTAACGTATGTCCTTAGTATGTTTTTGATCCCTAACCTTTCATTTCTTTAACCCATGCCATTGGGTGTAAAAGTGGTTCCTATGGACGGATTCCGTCCAAATTTGCCGTTAGTTGGGTGCATGGAGTAGACTCTCTTTTAGTTTGTCTTTACCTGCATGGTTAAATTGGTCAAATCATTTTTGTTCTTTTACTTTGCATGTATTCATATTACTCAGCAATAGTCTGAGAATTTTAAAGACTGAGAATTTTAAAGAGAAAAACAAACTTTTACCACACTAAAACGCGAGAAAATCATTCTTCATCATTGCAAAAAATGTAAATTGAACGAGAAGAGAAGAATAGTAGATTGCGTTGGATGAACTGTTTTTTACGACTGGTGTGCAGATGGAGTGTTTCTGATTTTATAAATGTGTAAATGACATTCATAGTTTGTAAGTCTCAAATATGGTATCCTATGCAATTTTTTAAGGAAATTTATCTGGTTTCGCAAATGTGTAAATGACTCCAATTAATTGAAAATTTCTCTGAAAATGTTATTTGAGGAGAATATTTATGCAACTTTTTTAATAGGTTCAAGACTAACATTGCATCATTTTACATACGTTAGGGACCAGTTGTGCACCTTTACTGAAAATGGTAGAAACCACTTGCGTACCTTTACTAAAAACGCTATGGACCACATATGCACTTTTACTGAAATATTATGGATCATTAACACACCTTTACTGAAAAAAGTTAGGGACTATATATGCACCATCTCCACACATTCAACATAATGAAACAAAAGACAATGTTAAACACAGATATTTGATCATATTTTCATTCATTCATCCAACAACTACAATACACATTTACAACATGTTACAACACATTAACCCTTCATCCATATTGTAGCAACTCTGTATAGAAAACCCAAAAATCAAATCTTCCAAGAATCACCCGTCTTCTCTGGCAAAACAAATTTCAAAAATTATGAACTTATGTAGATAACCCATTACAGCATTACTAGAGAAAGAGAAATAAAAACAACGGTTCACCCATCTTCTCTAGAAAGTGAGAAAATATCTTCCAATGTTCAGATATGTCCTAAAAATCTTCATCTCCAATGGTAGTCCACACCGACAAAGATTGGATTCCATTTACTTTTTCTAATTCCAGTCAAGCACCTTACTTCAAAGGAGAGAGAAAATGTATGTATATGTAGCAACTGTTTGTTGAAACCAATTAAATGAGAAGTAAAGGGAAGTGACGTTGTTGCTCCTGCAGGTAAAGACAAATTAAAGGAGAGTCTATTCCACGCACCCAACTAATGGTAAATTTGGACGGAATTCGTCTATATGGACCACTTTTGTACCCAATGGCATATGTTAGGGACCTCCTAACCAAAAATAAAAAGTTAGGGACCAAAAACATACTAAAGACATATGTTAGGGACCATTTGCGCCAAAATCCCAATAAAAAATTTGAAAGTACCATTCACTAAAGAAGAATGTTGGAATTGCTAAGGCGGCATTATCTTTTTGTGTTTTGAGTTTTGAATTCATTTTGAGTTTTATGTTTTGAGTGTCTATTTTGAGATTTATGAAAATATGTTCTTTTTGTCATTCTTGAAAACTGTTTCTCAAAACAGAAAATTGAAAAACACGTTTACTTTGAAATTTTGAGATAATATTTTGTATAATATTTTATTCAAACAATTATTGATTAAAAACTTGGAATTTCTTGGAATTAAAAATAATTATTGTTGGCATTAAAAATAATTAAAAATTTGGAATTACTTGAAATAAAAAACAATTATTGTTGGAATTAAAAATTTGAAATTACTTGGAAATAAAAACAATTATTGTTGGAATTAATTGCCAACACTTCCCAGCCTAAAAGCCTAAAATGTTAATGAAAAAAAAAAATCCACCATTGTGATTTGAAACGCAGACCACCTTCAGATTTTTAGAGTTTTTGCCATTTTGAAAATGAGTTGCAATTTGTAAAAAAATGCGGAAAATGAATAAATTATCATTTGCTATGCCCAGTCTAAAATGTTAATTAAAAAAAGGCCACTATTTTGATTCGAAACGCATACCACTTTCACAAAACGCGCGTTTTGGTTGTTTTAGAAATGTGCCACGTTTTGCAAAGAAAATGCGGAAAACGACAAATCATCATTTCCCATTTCCTTTGTAATTTTTTTGAGTGTTTTGAAAAATGCATTTTCAGAAATGGATAAGTAAACATATTTTCACTATTTTCAAAAACAGAAAACTAAAAATAGATTGAAAATGGTAAAGAGAACATGGCCTAAATTTCTAAAAATAGAAGGGATACATATTAGATAAAAATGAAGGTCGATTTTCACAAATTTGAGTTAATTTTAACCAAGTTGGGGGTTTGCAATTTTGTCGAAGTGGATTTAATTATTAGTTTAAACAAGAAAAAAACATTTAACAATAAAAGTATTAAAACCAATTTACAGAAAACTCAAGTTTTTTTAATAAAAAAGTTAGAAAGTACTCCACACATCTTGATAAACTATTTTTTAAAATTCATCGTCTTATTTAATGCGTGTCACTATGATTATTGTTGACGTCAAATTTTGTTTACGTCGCATGGTGTGGATTGTTCGGTGTGGTTGATAAAATATTTTTGTTGCTTCTTTCTCTTCATAGGAATGTATAATTTGTAAAATAGACATCAATTAGTGTCACATGCTATGAAGGGGTTGGCAATTCAATCGACTCTGAGTCTCTGACAATCAAGTAGCTCTTTTCGGGAAATTTAATTTAATTAATTCCTACTCAATAGCTTAGAGCTTGTTTGACAAAGATTATAAACTCATTTTGGTTTATTTCAGCCATAATTTTTGACTTTTCAACCTATTTTTAACATGAAAAGTCAACAATTTCAACTTAAATAAACTAATATTGGTTAAATAAATCAAAAATTGGTTTATAAACTAGTTTATAATCTCTATCAAACGGACTCTTAAATTAACTGTAAACTCTGTTTATTATCCCAATTATATGTGACGGGTTGGTTTGGATATTGTTTATAAGCATCCTATCAATCAAATGTCTTGAAAGTTTCGTGTTGAAATGTTAGTTCCAAAAATTAGTAGTATTAACACATGATAAATCAATTTAGTCATCATAATTTAGTTACTTTCAAGTAACCTTTTAAGATGGATCCCAATTCTATAATTCATCTCAGTAATTAATGTATGTTGACATATATAATAATTCACCATTTAATTTCTCACACCATGATCACATAAAACTCAACCAAGCCTCACTATGTATTATGAACAGAGACACACACATGCAGTATTAGTTACACAAGACATGATCCACTTCATTCGCCATCACATGCATTTTTCCGCCTCCACCGTTCAATTATGCAACTCACTAATTTGCTTTTACACACACACACACACACACACATATAAAAGTCAACCCCCAGGACTTAAATTCTAATTATATCAATAGATATATATATACACACACACACACACACACACAGATGAGCTTCCCTTGACTTTTTGCATTTTCTGTAACTACTGGAACCTCAAGAGAAGGAAAGAGTCGGTGCAGCACTGAAAATAATAATTAAAAATGGTTATAATATTATATTTAAATTAATATGTGAAGGAATTGGAGGAGAACCAATAAATTAGGATATATCGTGTGTATATATATATATGTACATGCAGACGTTCCTTCTTCATTTATCATTTGGTACAAGACTCAGAATTGAAATTAAGTGATTATTGATCTACAGCAATTCAGAGATTGAAAATAAGGTGTTCTTCAAGGTCTACATTAGATGACGGTACTCTCTCTCTATAGATTTGTTAGTTCGTTACCAAGTCGGTTCGACTAGTTAAATTTATCTTTATTTCTGTTGGAAATTGGTTTAAAATGTTGATAAATTAACTAAGTGACTTTGTGTCATCTTAGCCAAATATACAAGTCCCGGCCCAATCCGTTTAGGCAAATTTGTTTGCCACTTGACGCACGCCGGGGCAATGCCCCGGAGCGAGGATCGACCCGGTCGGTCGTCGGGGTCGAGGGGCAGCCCGGACAAAAATTCAGATTTATCCGTATGTTTAAAGGGTATATTTGGCATCTCGAAACCAATATCGAATGAATGAGAAATTACGAAAAAGGACAAAATCGGGTCAAAATGTTTGACCATGCGATCGCATACAGTATGTAAACCTGCGATCGCAATATGGCTAAAATTTTAGCGAGTGTATTTTGGTCCTTCCATGCGATTGCGGGAGGCAAAGCCTTGCGATCGCATGGTTAATCTGGCGAAGTCTTGTTCTATTTTTTGTGCTATGCGATCACGGCTTGGTTAAACCATGCGATCGCGACAGGTTTCTTGATGAATGCATACGTGTCCTTTTGAAGTGTTTGCGATTTGGTTCAATACCTTTTCGTTTCCAACTGTTTCTCAACGTTAAAAGGGACTCGGACGTCCATTTTATACAGGAATGATCTGAAACATAATTGCATAACATCCACTCATATTTACTACTTCTTGAATAAAAATTCTTGCATTTGTTGCTTGAATTTTTGGCTTTTTTTCATTTCATCTTTTGGAGTACAAAACCTATTTCAGTTCGTTGTGCTTGTGGTTTGAAGTGCTTCAACCACAAGTAGGAAACCGTTGTATCTTGGGAGTCATTTGCCAAAGACCGAAAGCACCGTTCTATGGGCAATTTTGACTTAAGGACAAAAAGTTCAACTCTTGCCTCGGTTAATTCTTCCATTCCATTTTCGGTTCTTGTTTTCTGTTTTGAGGTCACTTCCACGAAATTCCGCCTACAATTTCTTCATTGACTGGTCAGGTTGTACATTCCCTCCTAAGTTTTGTATTTGTATTTGTAAATTTTGTTTCAGATTATAGAAATGCATGTACACATGGACTGTGCTGGATGTGAGAGCAAGATCAAGAAAGCTCTCCAAAAGGTTAAAGGTATTTCAATTTTCTAATTATAGACTCTAATTTCACCATCTTCCTTCGTTTTTCATTCTTTGATTTTTCACGTTATAAGTTGAATCATCTAAAATAAAAATTTAATCTGTTAAAAAAGATTGGACATATTTATGTATGTAAATTTAATCTTCAACAAGATACCATATTGAAGCACCTCGTTTTAAAGTGGCGTTCAACGTGGTATCCCGAGTACTCCTACAATCAAATCTCATAATCACTAGTTTACAAAGATTGTGCACGTGTTGAACGAAGTATGTCTAAAATTTTAAGTTTTTAAACGAGGTATTTCAACAGTCATAACCCTCAAAAAATATTGAAACAGGAGTGGACAACATAGATATAGACATGGGCATGCAAAAGGTAACAGTGACAGGATGGGCTGATCAAAAGAAAGTCCTGAAAACTGTTAGGAGAACTGGAAGAAGAGCAGAAGTTTGGCAATTTCCATATAATCCTGAGCTAAGAAATAATAACTATGCCGGGAATTACAATTATCAGCAGAATTACAGTGGTCCTTCAACTAATTATGCTTCTCAGCCCTCATCCTCTTGCTATAACTACTACAAGCATGGCTACGATAACCATAATTACGTGGCTTCGTACGGCAGCCAAGGACGTTCGACGATTTTTGGAAACCGCACTGGTGATACTTTCAGTGATGAAAACCCTCATGGGTGTTCCGTAATGTGATATCAGACCAAACATCATATTCACTATAAATTTTTTAGCTCCAATATAAGCCTTTCCTTTTTACTTGCAAGATTATTTTTTGTCTTATGTTAAACAAATTTGTATTTTTGTTTGTTTGAGGAAAGACATTGTATGATTTTTATCTTAGTAAAGAAATGTTCACATTATGTATGCTGGTATTGGAAGCCTCAAAAACATTTGTAATTCACAAACCTTGAGTTTTGACCAAAATATTTGAGAACTTGAATGAAGAATTGCATACTATTGCGACTTTTTGTGGACTTCAACTGAAGAAACTAAAATTCCGGGATTGAACAAAAAATTTACATAATTTTAGTCTTTAATTAAGTTGTTACTTTTCGAGTTAGAGAGCAATGTCTTGAGATTAACATGAGATCTGCTCAACGCTTGGATAAATATCTAATGCCTTTCCTATTTTGAAATATTGCACAAGGATGTTGTTCTTTAGCCTCAAATACATCACAATGTTGAACGTACCATAAATTCTTAGATGTATACCATTCGAAAAATTTCATTGACCAGCTAACGAGCAACATATAATAATTATGAAACAGAACACATATAGAATAATGTTTAACCTGTTGGTCCATTAATTTCAAAATTCTACCAAAGAACTTAAATATTTTCCTCTATCATTCTATAACATCAAGTTTGATCAATAAGCCATATAATCTCATGACTGCCCATATTAGTCGAGTGTGGTTTTGCTCCGGCCCTTGTATTATACATGTAGCCCCCCCCCAGCCCCCCATGCATGCGCTGAACCCCTCTTAAAATCATCCCAGAATATTGCAAACAGTAAATCTTAACATTTTCAGATTTCTCTACTTTCAGTTACATTTTTCTGGAGTACAGTCCCACAGGCTAAAGTCTCGTACTTATATATCTCAAGAAACTCTTTCTTGGAGCTTCCATTGCATTTTGTATTTTCTTCTACAAAAGATTGAAATTTTCTCTTCGTTCCAAACCAAGATTGATTCACACGTTTCAATCTGTTCATCTCTATGACTCTATGCTTATAATAACTATTCATATCTTTGCATATAATAACTATGTTCTTGAATTCTTTCCACAAAGCAGTAATTTTTTCTTGCAATTCTACAGATTCTTGAATCATTGTTCTTACATTCAACATTCCTCGCTTCCTTATTTTCATTCATAATCAATATCAGTTTCATTTTGAAGTACAAACAAGTCCTTTCTTGAACTTTCTTGATATGAAGTTGATCGCAGTTGCCATTTCTGTTTCGTCTTCTAATAAAGAATAGGAGATTGCATACATTTCATATCAAGTTCAGAACATTATTGTGCTTTACAGATTTCAGTTATCTTCATTTTTCTTTTTGTATATAACATCTCTATTCTTCATTTCTTGATATTGAAGATTCATCCAACTGTCACAGAGACTCAAGATTAGTATTAATTTCTTACTTGAAATCTTCCTGAATCTTGAACCATTGCCTTCTTAAAAGATGTTGTATCATTTCAAAAAAAAGTAACTCACTAATCTAAAAGCATTATATAATTTTCTTAGACGATTCGACCAAGAGTTTACTTATTAATATAATCTTTGTTACAGGGCACGAGCGGAAGGCTCATATCCTCCTCCCAGCGATCCACAAGAACAGCCAAACGCGGACCAGCAAGACAACATTCTAGATGTTCAGGAGCATCAAGGATCGTCTGATTTGGTTGCGAATAAGGTGATGAAGCGTGGAGTTAGAGGTCCGAGAGCAGAGAACTTGGGAATGAACCCTGTACAACAATCAAAACTCATAGGGAATCTCCTCCGAGGAAGAACTTGGATCAGAAGACTCCGAAGGAGTTTCACGTATCGAAGACGACAAGATGATCAAGAAGCAGCTCAACCCATTGTTCCAGGAGGGAATGAAGCCCCTGTTCAGGAAGCATAAAATGCTGCCTTCCAACAGGAGCAGATTGATCAAGTTGGCATACAAAATGTGCCGCTGCAAGGGGTTCAAAATGAAGACATCTGGGAAGCTGAAAGCGATACTGGAAGCATTGAGAAATTTCATCCTGTAAACCAGTAACAAGAAGAAAGAAGTAATAGATGGAAAGACTTGCTAGGAAGTGTCTCAGAAACTGTATGTCAGGAAGAGGTGATTTAGGGAAAAAAATCAAAGCCATGGCAGGAGATCCGAGGATTAACTCTACTGTGCCTACTCTGTTTCTTGATTCCTTTTCGTTTTTACTTGGTCCTTTTGCTTATTTAATTGCATGTCTGATAAACATGAAGAAAAATCAGCATCTTCTCGTCGTTATCTTGATGTATCTGCTGATACTTTAGAACACATTAAAAGTTGAAAAAACAGATAGACTAACCGCAAACATATCCTGCACCGTCTCAGCTTCGCAAAGCCCACAACTGCTCAATCAGCTCTTGTATGCTAGACAACTCCTCTTGCATCATTGTACCATTTTGTATAAATCCTTTTCATTTCCACTGAGATTGCAGGAAAACGAAATATTCCAGAATCCAATCTAGAGCAACTAAAAAGATTTAGCCTTGATAACTTTTCACAGTTTGTCAGGATAGTCTCTATCCCCTCCTTGTGTACCCCAGCTCTCTTAATTGTCAAAACCCGAAGCTTAAAGATCTGTAATGTGCTAACATTTTCAGCGCCTAACAGCCTTAACATTTTAAGATTTGGTAAACTTATGCAAATGTAGGAAGAAGAAAAGACAACAAATTATAACACAAAACAAAGAGACAGTAAAATTTTCCTTTTGCACAGAATATCAATTTATCAAGACACCACGGAGCAGTCTGTTTTCATACTCAAAACGTGTTCAGATATCAATATATTAAGACATTACTCTGCGCGGACAATAACCTCAGTTAAATATATATAGTATGTATATGTATAGTAAGTAAAGTTGCTTTTTTATCCTTTCACGTTTTCTTCTTTTTCTTACGTTTGTTTTCTTTTCTGTATTATTTTCCTTTTTCCTTTTACTGTTTATTCTTCTTCCTCACTTTCTCTCTCTGTAAGCTCCCTCAACTGATTCTCAACAGCAAGTTGTTGGTGTGCTCACGGTCATTATCTTTTTCTTTGAGTCCTACACGTGTTCAGCAATGATTCTTTAGTCTAGAACCTTCCTTTATTGTTTCTATATAGATTCATGTAATTTCCTTTTGTATTGCTATCAATGAAAGATCTGAAATTGGTTTTACTGAAAGTTTGTTGTTGTTTAACTTGGTATCAGAGCTAAGTTGTCAATGGCAGATCTCACTAACAATAGCAGCTCTCAATCCCCTGCCTCAGGCTCAAACAACACGGCGCCTCCATTGATGGGAGGTAACCATTTCACACCCTTTGGTGTAAATCTCTCACAAACTCCCTCTGTCAAGCTTGACAAGGAAAATTACCTTTTATGGAGGAACATGATTCTTCTTATCATCAGAGGCCACAATCTTGAGGGCTACCTTCTGGGAACAAAGTTGTGTCCACCGGAAACTATAGCCACTCAGATCACCAGTGAAGCAGGAGGTACAACCACAGTTGAACTAAGTCCAAATCCTGAGTTCAACCAGTGGAAGTCAGTTGATAATCTACTTATGGGATGGCTATTTTCAACTATGACTCTTGAAATAGCTATGAGGGTGATGGGCTCAGATGACTCACACAAACTCTGGGAAGCTATCAAGAAGAGTTATGGGATTCAAAACAAGTCTAGAATCACTTTCCTCACTGCGGAGTTACAGAAATCAAGGAAAGGAGATATGAGTGTTGATCAATACCTCAGTAAGGTGAAAATCCTTGCAGATAATCTTGAGGTTGCTGGGAAACCTATACTACTTGCAGACCTGGTCAATCAAGTTCTAGCTAGATTAGATGAAGATTACACACCCATTGTGGTACAAATCAACAGCAGGGAGACTATCTCATGGGGAGAACTCCAATCCACCTAGATGACCTATGAGAGTAGACTGGAACACATCAGAACTGTGAGGAATGAGATGGGAAATGTTAATCTCAATCAATCCTCAGTCAATTTTGCTCAAAAACACGGAGGAAACTTCCATCAAGGAAGAGGATATAAACCTAACTACTCTGGTAGTTACCCTGGCAGAAATCAAAACTCAGGTAACTATAGAGGTGGAAGAAGAGGAGGCAGGAATAGAGGAAATAGAACCAACTACAATGAAAGGACTATCTGCCAAGTTTGTGGAAAACCAGAGCATAAAGCTAATGTGTGCAATTATAGATATGATGAGAGGTATCAGCACAAAGACCACATCAAAATCATAATTATCAAGTACAACAAAGAACAATCCATCCACAAACCTTCATTGCTACTTCGAGATCATCGTGAGTGATCCTGCTGGCTAGGCGATGCCAGGAGCTAACAATCATGTGAATCTTCGACATCAACAATTTGAATTCGTGGAGGTCGATGATTCGTGTAAGAAGAAGATTATGGTGGAAAATGGAGATAAGTTAAATATATCTCCGTATTGGTAACTCGAAATTCCACTCTAACCGACAAACCTCGGTATTGAATAAACTGTTACATGTACCGAAATCAAGAAAAATCTTGTGAGTGTATCTCAATTATTTCGCCGATAAGCTGTGTTTTTATGGAATTTCACCCTGATTATTGTTGTGTTAAGGATCAATCAACGAGGAAGCTAATGCTGGAAGGGAAGCTTAGAGAAGGCTTGTATCAACTGGATCCTCCAAAGGTCAATAACTAACTCTCAGTCCAGAGTCAAGAGTCAGGCAATAATTCATGTGGTCTTACTTCTTCAACTGTCTCCAGTAAAGTTAAAGGTCATAGTCAAAAGTCTTCTAGTTCCTTAGGTGATATATGGCACAAGAGACTTGGACATCTATCTAGTCAAGTGATGTCTGAAGCTCTCAAAACTTGTAATCAGAAACTGAACATCAATGAATTGAAATCTTTTTGTGAAGCATGTCAATTTGGAAAGTCACATTCTCTACCTTGTAATAAATCCAAATCTCATCACAAGTTCCTCTTGAGTTAGTTTTCTGAGATGTATGGGGTCCTTCACCTATACCTTCAACAAATGGTTTTAGGTATTATATAGCCTTTGTTGATGACTTCAAACAGATTTACGGATATACCCAATGAAACACAAATCGAGGCTTTAAATCTGTTTGTTCAATACAAAACTACGGTTGAAAACAAAGCGGAAAGGAAGATTAAAACCTTACAATCGATTGGGAGGAGAATATAGAAATTTCGCATCCTTGACCTCTCAACGGAATAGAATTTAGACACTCATGTCCATATATCTCTGTACACAAAAATGGTAGAGTGGAGAGAAAACATAGACACATTCATTGAAATGGGATTGAGGGAATCCTTCCAAACAACAACCTACACGATAAATAGAACACTACACCTGTTCTTAACCTAAAATCACCTTTTTCATCTTCTATAAAAGTGATGTTGACTACAATTTCCTCAAAATTTTTGGTTGTGCATGCTATCCTTGCTTGAGACCTTATCAAAGTCACAAATTTAGTTTTCACTCTACTAAATGTGTTTTTCTTGGGTATAGTTCATCTCATAAAGGCTATAAATGTCTAAATTCATCTGGAAGAATCTACATATCAAGACATGTTGTATTCAATGAGTCTGAGTTTCCTTTTGATTCAGCCTTTCTAGATAACTCCAAGTCAAGTCCTTTAGAGTCTAGAGTCACTTTGTCAAATTGTCATCTTCCTTATGAAGTCAATTCTGCTCCTATTCCAGTTGATACAAACCAATCTAATGTCGACCATCCAGCAAACCTTGAGCTACCTGCACCAAATATTTTTGATCAGCATGTCATTGAGGTAAGAAATATGAGTGGTGATTCAGAAAACTCCACATATGGATCAGCTGAAAGGATACAGGCAGATAATCATGACACTGATGAAGGTTCAGCTGACAGAATTGATCAAGAGGAGAATCAGCTTGCCAGTGATCTCAGACCCATGAACAAAACTGAACACCCTATGATAACTAGAGCTAAGGCAGGAGTCTTTAAACCAAAGTCCTTTGTTAGCAAGTCAATCGAGTTTGACCTAAGGAATGAGGAACCTAGAAGTGTTACAGAGGCAATGCAAAGTGATAACTGGAGAAAAGCTATGAATGAAGAGTACACAACACTAATGCAAAATAGAACCTGGATACTAGTGCCACCATGTGAAAGGTACAACATAGTTGGTAACAGATGGATTTTCAAACTTAAACAAAATCAGGATGGTTCAGTACAAAGGCATAAAACAAGATTGGTTGCCAAAGGTTTTCATCAAACACCAGGGATTGACTTCTTTGAAACCTTCAGTCCTGTTATTAAGCCATCAACGTTGAAAATTATCCTTACTTTTGCAGTCTCTAAAGATTGGGTCATCAGACAGGTAGACATAAATAATGCCTTCTTGAATGGTGAACTGGAAGAGGTTGTATACATGTATCAACCTGAGGGCTTTGTTGATCAATCAAAACCATCCCATGTATGTAAGTTGAAGAAAGCTCCATATGGCCGCAAACAGGCACCTAGAGCATGGTATGACAAGTTGAAAATCACTCTCTTAGGCTGGGGTTTCAGGCAGTCAAAGGCAGATAATTCTCTTTTCTTCTACAAAACAGATAAGTGTATCATCTTTGCTCTCATCTATGTGGATGATATAGTGATCACAGGAAATGATAGTAAATTGCTTCAAAGATTCATAACTGAACTTGATCAAAGCTTTGCATTAAAAGACATGTGAGACTTGCATCATTTTTTCGGGAATTGAATTAACAAGACATATGAATCAGATCGTGCATCTCTCTCGGAAAAGGTACACTGGTGGTGAACTACTTGAGAAATTTGATTTTCAGTATCTCAAGCCCTGTCCTACTCCAAGTGTTGTAGGAAAGACATTATCAAAGGATGAAGGAGAAGTGATCAATGATAGTTCAGTCTACAGAAGTGCAGTAGGAAGTCTACAATACCTCTCACATACAAGACCTGATCTAGCATTTGCAGTTAACAAGTTAAGTCAGTTTCTACAATCTCCTACTTCAACACACTGGCAAGCCTTGAAAAGAGTCTTCAGATACTTGAAAGGGACCATTAATGAGGGATTGTGGATCAAAAGAAGTGAAAGACTCAATGAGTGGCTACTCGGATGCAGATGGGCTTCTTCCTTACGATGATAGAAGATCAACGGTGCTTATCAGATCTATCTTGGTGATAGTTTGGTGTCATGGTGCTCTAAGAAACAACATGTAGTTGCCGAGTGTCTAGCTCGAGACCGAATATAGAGCCTGGCTCTAGGCGCAGAACTAACATGGATTCGGTCATTGTTCAAAGAACTTGATCTTCCACAACATTCAACCCCTGTACTATGGAGTGATAACATGAGTGCAAATTCCTTAGCTTCCAATCTCGTATATCATGCAAGAACCAAACACATAGAGCTTGATGTCCACTTCATCGAGACAAGGTCTTGGCCAAAGAAGCTGGAAGTAAGATATGTACCTACAACGGATCGATTAACGACTTGATGACCAAATGTTTATCACATTCCGTGTTCCACTTTGAAAACCAAGTGGGTGTATGGCGAGATACCCTCCGACTTGAAAGGGGAGTTAAATATATATAGTATGTATATGTATAGTAAGTAAAGTTGCTTTTTTTATCCTTTCACGTTTTCTTCTTTTTCTTACGTTTTTTTTTTTTTTTGTATTATTTTCCTTTTCCTTTTAATTGTTTATTCTTCTTCCTCACTTTTCTCTCTCGTAAGCTCCCTCAACCGATTCTCAATGACAAGTTGTTGGTGTGCTCACGGTCATTATCTTTTCTTTGAGTCCTACACGTGTTCAAAGAATGATTCTTTAGTCTAGAACCTTCCTTTATTGTTTCTATATAGATTCATGTAATTTCCTTTTGTATTGCTATCAATGAAAGATCTGAAATTGGTTTTACTGAAAGTTTGTTGTTGTTTAACTACCTCACCAAGAACAACTCCAACTCGAAGAAATCTATTGTATGGCAATCGTTCCACAACAAAATCTCCCAACATAGATATCGCCACCATTGACAAACCTTTGAAATCTTGCAGATTTTTTTTTTTCATGGGATGTACATATCTGCATTTCTCCATGTTTTATATGTATCGTCGCTACCAGGTTTCCTCCTCCTCAAAATTTGACTCGGCATGTTATGTTAACTATGACTGATAACAGTTTTGGATTTCGATTTTGAATGGGATTCTCTATCGTGAGGAATGATCTACTCCCGTAGATATAACCCCCTGGACACGTGTCGAGAAGTTCGACAAATCTTGACTTTTTTTTGTCAAGCACTTTTTTATTGGTCAACCTCCCAACTGGACATGTGTCCAGTGGGAGTTATAAGAACTCCCCATGATAGAGAGTAGATCAATCCCTTGTCACTCCTAGGTCTTGCTGAGATGGACTTGCGACTACAAATTTGGTTTTCGTTATTCTTCTTTTGGCGAATACCCTTTTAATTCATTGTTAAATTTCACAATTTTTACCCATAGACAATTTTAACTCTTTTTCAGTAGGACCCCACCGAAATCTTATTTTTTTTTATTTTATTTTTATATTTTTAAATGGTATTTTAAAAATAAAAAATAAATAAACGAAGTATTTTAATCTCAGCACACTCTATTTCCTTATCGCCTCTCGATAATCCTTAATAAGGCAGGAGACGAGAAAGACTACTCGTGCCATATCTTACTCCCTTTTCGGCTTCTCGCCTCCCAATAATTCTTAACAAGATGGGAGATAGAAAGATTGTTTTGTCCTACTTCTACTCGTCTCGTTCTTGGCAGCATGCCATTCCTAGAACTCTTTCTCATTTTCTTGAAGTGTTGTAAAATACAAATGATAAAGGGTAAAAACACTGTTGGTCACCAACTTGTAGCAAAGTTTAATTTTAGTCACCGATCTTTGAATTATTCCCTTTGGTTATCCAAGTTTTCAATTGTTACTAAAGTTGATTCAATTACTAATTTTAATAGTGACTCATACATGGTATACTTACGATGTAATCATTAATTTGGGGTGTCAACAGGTTATACTGGGCCAGCACAACATGTGGAAGTGCCCAGAAATGTTCAACTCACTTGATTTTGTTTTAACAACCGAAATTTAGCTACTAAAATATCCTCCTAAGTTATAAGTTTGAAAAATATTATAAACGAGGGTCAGCCCTATGAATGAATCTATAGGCTCCTAGGATTGATAATAGTACATATAGAATCTGTCACATAATCCAAGAAATATAATTTATGTATTTAAAAATCTTCAAAATAATACACATGTATAAGTTATACTAAATTGATAAGAACTAATTTAATATGAATTATAAATTAATTTATTTGATCAAAATAATTTATTTGACCAATAATAATCAAATATATTATACTATAAAAATAAATTAGATAGGACACATGAACATGTACAATTAGTCTCATCAATGTAAAATTAGCTTATTTGAGCAAGAAAGAAAAATTTATTGACAATACAAAATTGTTTAATTTTGATTACAAGTAACTTTCCACAAAAGCAATTACAAGAGCATAAATTTTTTTTTACTTTTTTGAAAATTAACTACTTTTAAGGAGTAAGTTTTTAATCTATTTTTTATTTTTATCAAAGCTAAATTCTAAAAAAGTTTTAAACTGTTTGCATGAAAAGTTATTTAAAAAATGAGTAAATTTAATAAATAATTACTTGAAATTACTATTTGCTCATCTAATTTTGAAAGATTATCTGTTGCTCATTCATCTATCTCAAACAAATACTCATCCATCTATCATCGACTTATTTTCATCAATTAACCTTAATGAAAATTGTCACGTGGCGGACGAAATCTTATGTGACACAAAAATCTGTTAAAATCTGTCACATAGATTAAAAAAAAAAGAGGAAATTTGTAGCATAAAATAACCTTTTCTTAGCAATTAAGGTTCAATTGGGATTTTACGTTTTGTTTATTTTGTATGAAAACGTTATTTTTTTGTTTCAAATTTCCTCCTTTTTTTAAAAAAAAAATATATGTGGTAGATTTTAACAGATTTTTGTGTCACATAAGATTTTTTGCCACGTGGTATTTTTCGTTAAAGTTAATTGACGGAAATAAGTCAGATGATAGATGGGTAATGAGTAATATTTTAAAGTTGAATGAACAAGTAGTAATGTTAGATAAAGTTAAATAATTATTTATTAAATTTATTTTAAAAAAATATAATTACTTGTTTAATCCCGTCAAAATGCTCTAAATATTTTGAAATGAAAAAAAGTTATTGACGGTTGAGATTATTCACAATCAAAATAACTAATTTACTAATTTCGAAATTTGATCAGAATTCAAATAACCTGACAATATTAAAAGTAATACTAGTATTTTAATATTCTAACTCCCACAAAACTCTCTCAAATTAATTAATTGCCGTATTTTCCCTTTTCCTCCATTCTACATTAACCCAGTTATCTAGGGTTTTAAGATAATTTGAATCCACCTTATTATATATTATCCTTAACAATTTCCTTCAGCACTGCTCCGAGGTACAAACTTTAACTTTTTCCAGCAATTGTCATAGCAATATTGCGTGAATTTATATTTCTGCAAGTTGTAGTTCTTTCTTCTTTTTTTGCACACGGATATTATATTTCATTCCCTTGATAATGAAGTTGATTTTCGTATAGATATAATTGCATTTCTTGTTTTATATGGAGTTTTAAATATTAGGCTTTGTTGATGAAATTTTTAATTTTTCATTGTTTTTTTTATACTTTGGTTGTATTTTAGGCGGCTTTATATAAATTTTTAATGAAATTTAGGTGTTTTCTATTATAATTCATTGTTGCATGGCATTGTATTGATGAGTAAAGTTATATATCTTCCAATGAATAAGACCCCTTTATAATTTTATTTTTTCTTTACTCTTGTTCTTAATTATCTGCTGGAGAATAGGAGACAAAATAAGATAACTGCATTGTCAAGCCCAACTAATGCTTTATCATCCCATGAATGGGAAGTTTTAGCTGCATTTATTACAATGTCATATACTTAATGAAGACTAAACTCACCACATATCAGGCGAAAACGCATCAGTCCAAACTCACCATATTCTAGGTAAAATAGCATCAGTGCATTGTCGTATATTGTTTATCATGAATTAATATTAATTGCTACAATACATTCCTGGATTTTATAAAGGAAAATGATGCACATACTGGTTTTGACTCGTTTCGGTATTCACGTACAAGGGTAGGTTACTAGGTTTGCCGCTCCCATCTCTTTTACATGTAAGTGTGGACAATACCAAATTTGGCCTTTGTAGTTCTACTTCTCGTGAGTGATACTATGTTTTTGCTCATTTTCTCATATAATATTGTATATTGCTGTTAAAAGTATTGCTGCTTATTGTACATCGCATTTTCTATGGAAGTTTTTACAAAATTAGGTGATATAATGACAGTGTATATGAAATTTACATGCTATCATTTTGATAACAAGCCACACAAGTAACAGACTTCTATGAAAAATCTCTGGTTTATCATGTTAAAATCTGGTGAAGTGAAATATCATTAAATGACAATATCAAAAATAGTTTTCAATATATAACAGCCAAAAGTTAAAATATAATACCAACATTCAAAAAATTACTTTATATACAGGTGGAGGTCTTTAAAAAAATAGATTTTAAGAAACAATACTTTACTAGGGAATTTATTTGATGTTGAAAATGATGGAGTAACATAATTTTAGGAGCAGTTCTACTGTTTTTACTTTAGTTTCTTAAGAAGCTTTTTATTTCTTAAGTTCACTGAGTTTGACAATGCATTTTATTTTCGAAATCTCGTGTTTTAGATTGACATAACATCCATTCGATGAAAAAAAATATTATTTACACCATTTTCTGCAAAAAAAAAGAACTATGATTGAAAGATAGCACGAATATTGCACGCTAACATATCAAATGTAACATCTGTAATTTAAGATGACGACATAATAAACTTTTATATATTTCAAAATGGCAATCCCCTGAATCAACACCCATTATTTGTGATTTCACCGGTATGGACATTTCACTGCCCTCTCTTGCTTGTTATTTCCAATGTTGAGAACTTTCCCTTCTGATCGGCTAGAGGAAGAAAAATAACATAAAGAAATTCTAAAAAATAATTTTTCACTCTTCATCGCCATTCTTACATCGGGACTGCTTTAAATAATTGTGGTGACTTTTCTTCTCTTGCTTGCAGCCATCACATCAAGGGTTTCAACATCATTCTCTCTTATTGTCCGCTTATTTTTTATAATTCTCCTGAGAAGATCTCTCAGCACTCCTAAAGGTACAACATTTTATGATTTCTAACATTTTTTGTATCTTTCTTTAGTACTATTTGGATCTATAATTTTATATATATGTTTGTTTCTCTTAGTGTTTCCTTTTAAAGATGATTACCTGTTCAATTTATTATTTGTGTAAGATAGTCCTATTGCATGTTAGTAATTGCTGATCTAGAAATCTTGGAAAGGTTGTTGAGTGTCTGTTGACAAGTTTACATTTGAGGCAAACCTTTCCAAATTCAGGGATTTGTCACCTTTGGCTTGGTTTTGCATATTCATGTGGTAATTTTTTCCCCTCAAAACTAAAATAAAAATCTGTATACAGCCTATCCCAAGTGAAATGAAAACACAATGTTGTTCTGGTTCTGTAAGCAACTAAATCACTATAAACATCTAGTACCTAAATTTTACAGCAGGAACACACAAGGGAGCAAGAATTTCCATTCCCAGATTCAACCTCTATAATAATAAAATAAACAGAAAACATATGCAGTCGAGGTCTATCCAACGGCCACAAAGAGATCATTTTGATAGCACTAATGTCACCATGATTATTATTCCCTTCTAGATGTGCCCTTGCTGTAGTTTCTGTGAATTTTGTCTTGGGAAGAAACCAGAACCTCTGAGATGATCAGTGAGCTTTGCAGCCCTTCCAATAGCCTCGATGTTGGTTGAATTCGGCGATTTGATCGACAGGGGGTTCAACCACTTCAGGAACGGAGTCGTCATTTGCATCATTATTTGCTGTCTTGAAGCTACACTCATTTTTGTTTCTTAAGCTAACTGTAGTTTGACATCATATTTTAATTTAAAAGAATATGTTTTAGATTATTTTTTACATATCATTTTCAAGAAAAAAATTATGATGGAAGATAGCACGAATATTGCACGCTAATGTATCAGATGTAACATTTTTAATTTCTGAGTTACTATAATATTATGATAGAAGATAGCACGAATATTGCACGCTAATTGCTTGAGCTGCATCTTGCATTCAGGGGTTGATTTGTTGAAGTAGTATATTAAAACAAGATGGAAAAACTGATGGTGCATTGGAGTCCTATAGTCTGTACTGTATTTAATAGGAACAGGAAAATATACGTGTAAAGTCAATAGTGGAAGGACGTAAGTGTAATTATTCATTTGTTGATTATAAATAGAAAAGGCATCTCAGTTGAAGAGTACTGAGAAAAATTTCCCAAATCGTTTTCTTCCCATTCTTCAAATCCCTAAACCAAAATCTTCTAAAATCTCCAAATCCAAACTTGGTATTAGAGCATTAAAAATGGCAAACACCAACCCAAACAACATGATGAATATTCCATCAGATCTCGAGACCTTACAATCACCCTTGATGTCAGTTGCATCAAACATCACAGGATCCAAGGTTGCACAAATCTCAGGTAATAGTCTTGGTCAGTTTTGTCGGTTGAGTTGAATTGTGAACTATATATGGAAAAAATATGCTGCTACCAGTTATTAGAGGTAATCAATTTGAGGGTTTTATTAATGGCTCCAAGGGGTGTCTCCCGTAGAAGATTTGAGAGAAACTCCCCAATGCTGAAGAAATACAGTCAGGTTGAACCCAGATTTTGAGGATTGGGTGGCTCACGACCAGACTCTGCTGTGCTGATTATATAACACTGAAAGAAATTATGAATGGAATTTCTGTATATGTCATTCACTATACACTAGAGTACATTGGTATTTATACAATTACAAAGCAAAGATAAATGAGGAAAGTAGAGAAAAATTAGAAAAGTGATTGTGAGACAAATCAGAACAGATAGAGATAAATCTGTCATAGATTTCCTACAGAATAGGAAAATTCCAGTAATTGCTCCATGTAATCAGCCATCAATCTAAGATTCAATTCTTCTAGATTCTTCCACACTCTTCCTCAAGCTGAATCAAATGTGAATCAAATATGTGAGATCATTTCCAGCTTGCATGTAAGATTTTCAAAAGATTGTCTAGGGAGTCCTTCTCGAGAATGTCAGCAATTGTATATCTATAGGAACAAATGGCATAGTGTATGTTTGGCAATGTTAAAATTATTTTTCAAGTGCTTATAAGTCTCGGGTCCTACGGAATATGTGGATAATAAGTTGGTAGTAAGTTGTGGTCCTACAAAATGTGTTGGTAGTAAATTGTGGTTTTACAAAATATGTGGATAATAAATATGTTTGACCGCTTAAATTATAATTTAAGCTTAGCAAAACAAGTTCATACATGTGACTCTATTTTCTAACTTTTCCTTAATGAAATGACGATGGACTTCAATATGTTTTGGGCAATCATTGATTATGAGCCAATTGTTTTGCACTACATGTGGTACGTACGATGGTTTTTTTTTATTCCACCAAGTTACTAAGGGTGTGTTTGATTGGCATTTTTTCATGGAAAATGTCTTTTTCCGCCTATTTTTCAACTTGTTTTGTTTGATTGCCAAAAATTTTCCATGGAAAGGCATTTTCCACCTATTTTTATTGTTTTATTTGATTGCAACCTTTTTTTCCATGGAATTTTTTTTTAAAGTTTTCCACTTTTGGCCACATTTTCCTTGTTTTCAAGGAAAATATTTTCTTTATGGGATAGGAGAATTTTTTCATGGAAAATTTGTTAACATTTTCCAACCCATAATTTCTTGGTAATTTATTTTTATGGAAAATATTTTCTTTCCACCCAAAATTCTACTTGCAAGTTACTAAGTTTCTTTCAACAAATGTGCAATATCCTATGGTTGATCTTCTGTCACTAAATGAACCAATATGGTCTCCTTTTTTGAAGAATAGTCCTTTTCTAGAGCTCCTTTTAGGTACTTTAGCACATACTATGCCTCAAAATGTACTTTACGTGGAGAGTGCACCACCTACAATAAATGCAATGCCTAGTCTGGTGTGTGGAAAGATAAATCAAATTTTCAATCTTTAATACCGGAACACTTTCGATTGCTTATCCCAGCCTGTATGGTTAAGATTGATAGGGGTCTAAGTTGGTTTATACTCAACCAAGCATACTAGTTTTTTTAGGAGATCAAGAGTATATTATTTCTACGAAAAAATACGCCTGTCTTAGATCTAGCAACCTCCATACCAAGAAAATATCATAACGGTCCAAGATCTTAAATCTCAAACTCCTAGTCAAAATAATGTCATCAATGTACATTATGAGAATAGTTACTTTTCCATGTCATGAGTGTTTAAAAACAAGGCGTGATCAACTTGACTTTGAGAATATCTATGAATTTTAATCGACTTGGTAAGTTTATAAAACCATGCTCGCTATGACAAAAATGCACATAACTTCGTGTAGAAACTCCAAATTGAGATATGTGAAATGCACTAGACTCCTTACTCGATAAACTTTCAATGATATATTATTTAACTAGTGGAAGTCCCTGCCTCAATCTTGGCACTCATAGTTTTTCTATGTGTTCTAAGCGTCGGTTTCCTCACTTTGCAACTTTTTTTGCACTTTTCGTTCCAATGAACCCAAAGCACTCTTATCTCGTCTCTTTTCATCAATTTCACTTACAAAGTCATCAAAACTCGGGGTTAGTCTTAAGCAAAGCAAGAGAAGTAATAGAAGTTGATATTTTACTTGAAATACAAGACTTATACAAAATTGAAAAGACACTTAGAATTCCTAGACATCCACTAGGTGCATATTAATTTTCATCTAGGAAAACAAATACACTTTTTTGACTCAACACAGTTTCAAAACATAATTAAAGCTCAACAAAGACTAAATAATGATTCATTGACTCTTTAATTAAGATACATTAATTAATTTCCATCATACTGGATAATGTTTGGAGATTAGATATGTGCCCTCACATGATCAAATTGCTCACCCTCTGACAAAAGCCATATCCACTCGAGATTACCTTAGAGACAAACTTGGAGTGACAAAGAAGCTACTCTCGCTTTTGAAGGGGGGTGTTGAAGCAGTAGATTAAAAAAAATTGGAAAAACTGATGGTACATTAAAGTCCTACAGTCTGTAGTGTATTTAATAGAAACAGGAAAGTATACTGTGTAAAGTCAATAGTGGAAGGACATAAATTGGAATTTTCATTTATTGATTATACATGGAAAAAGCATCTCAGTTGAAAAGTACTGAGAAAAATTTCCCAAATCACTTTATTCCCATTCTTCAAATCCTTAAACCAAATTCTTCTAAAATCTCCAAATCCAAACTTGATTTAATTTTTTCACAAGGTAATGGAAAATTGTTTTAATTAATTTATAATTTATAGACTTGGCAATTCTTCTGTACATAGGTAAGAAATTTGAGAGGCAACTAGCATTGTCATCTATTGAGAAAAGGTGAGACGAGATTAAAATCCCGCTTTCTGTCAATTCTTTTATGTGTATATAAGTCCACTCTCTCATACAAATCTTTCCATGCCAAGAGATTATGTACTTAGAATATAATGTGAGCCATTTTGTTACCACAAAGTAATTTATACTTAGCATCATGTTGGCATTCAATTTGATGGTGGAAGGATGCAGAATTGCTGATTTTGTGTTTTTGGTGCTAACATATTCTTGGCCTTGTGCATTTCTTGTGAATTAGGACTTATTTTTCGTCTGGAAGGTGCAAAAATGAACCAAGTTATGCAATGGGATAACTACAGTGCCTCTCCATCCCTGCCAGTTAAGCGGAAACGCGGTCGTCCGAGGAAGGACAAGAGCCTAAAGCATGTTAAAACTGCTCATGTACCACCTGTTTTTGAAGCATTAAAAGAAAACTCGAGCAAGAAAGACGCTAGAGTTAATGAGAATGACACTAGGGTGGGTGAGGCAGTGATGGGGGTTGTTGAGGCCATATTTGATGCCGGTTATTTGCTTACTGTTAGAATTGGCAACTCTACTACAAATTTGAGGGGTGTTGTTTTTAAACCAGGGCATTATGTTCCTGTCACAGTAGAAAATGATGTAGCCCCATACGTTGAAATGATCAGAAGAAAAGAGGTACATCTTCCTGCCGGAAACCAAACTGGGTCTAGAGGCAATACATCTGTGCCACAAACAGCTAGTTTGGTGGTCCCAAAATGCAAATATTCATCTCCAAAGGCAGCTCCTGCCTCTTCAGTGGAAGGTGGAGGCCCAGAAGTTCTTGTTGCACTCCAACCAGTTGGTGAATCAAAAGAACTGCTACCTTCCAACAAAATGCCTGCAGAGGCATTCAAAGCCTCTCATGCGATGGCTCTGGGAGAAAGGGATGTGCAGACTGCTGAATCCTTAGCTATGTTACCATCTGATCAATCTATACCCTTCAGCCAGATCCTGACGGCCACAAGTCAAGCGATGCTTTTACAACCTCAATCCAGCATCCAAGTTGAGCAAGGACGTATGCAGAATGAAAGTGGGCCATTAACTGAAAGCGCCTCTGACGCAGAAGGGGAGGAAGGCAAGTTAGTGAGGTTGACAGACTTGTATACAACAGACTCTTTACAATCATCAAAAAGTGACACTGAAAATGGTAAAGCAGCTGGGATATCTTCAGCAGAAGATTTTGTTGTCGTTTCAGAACAAGATAGTGGCAATAGGAATGAGCCTTTTTTAACCAGGTCCTCACAAACTGAATCTGGTTTCGAACCGTTGCACAGTGAGGGTAGTGGAAGGATGTCTGAGCTTTTGCAGGTAATATAAGCATCAACTTATCTGAACATCTAAGTGGCTTAATGTGTACCTGAAGATTTTATAATATGTATCCTAAACTCAATGTGTGTTTAAAGGCTTTGCAGGAAAATATGGAAGAGAACCAGATGCCAACTTCTGAAACCCCAACTTCTTGATTGTAATGAAAGAGTTTACTTCTTGAACTGTAGAAGATTGTAGATGGAATTGGCTTATTCTTTATTTTTAAGGGAGGATTGAAAAGCTGCAATGGTGAAAGATCATTGTCATAGGCAGAGTAGCGCTTAGAATGAGGGATACATTAAATTCTTTAAATTTAGAGGAAATAAACTTCTGATCCGATGGATAGTGGTCCGTTTAGAGAATTTTTCAGTTGATTATTAGTCCTTTTCAGAGACTTACATTTTTGAACATTTGTTATGTTATTATTATAGTTGTGTTTTAAACACTTTTCCTTGATCTTTCCTTCATTATTTGCCTTATCGTGCTAATTTTTAATGGGTGACATTCTTTTCCTCCCTCAGTTATATATTCTTTGGCGTGAGTGTTATATATGCATGTCTGCCGTAGTATAGCCTCAAGAAATGGAATTGTTTTGTGTTTTGTAGAGGTTTACTAGTAATTACTGCGCAGATTGTCTGGATCCTGTAGTTTCATAGACTGACTTCTTCTTTTTTTCTTTCAAGATTTGAATCTCTTGGCCTTCCCCAACTCATTCTATATGTGTTCTATTTTGCATAACAAATGGAAGCCAAACAGGCACCAGGCCTTTCTGATATGGACATTCCACCTCACTTGGATAAAGAATCGTAATTTCTTGATAGAGTGTTTGCCTTCCCCATTCCGTCGTGTATAATTAGCCAAGTATACCAGAAAGAAAACCTTTGACTAATCAAATTTTTCCTGAAAATAGTCGTATGTTTCTTTTGCTCCAACATATGGCTTAGAAAAAAACAAATTCCTACTGATTCGTCCACGTCTACTCTAATATCAAGTCATAGATTAAGCAACCTTGCATAAAGCTTCAGGATATAAAAGATTTGTTTACCTCTGAGCTGAGAACAGTAATACCACTTAACTCCATAACAGCACAGCATAGGGAATGTGAAAATGCAGCAGCTGTTCTCGATTTTTATCTCTTTTTGCACTTTTTTCTCCAACCTTAATTTCTTGACGGTGTTGTTCTCTTTTCACTTTTTGGCGCGTATATTTGAAGTGTCGACTTTTTCAAAGTACAAGGATGGGTTCGATGCCCCCTTATCTTTACATGCAAGTGTCAGACGCATACCAAATCTGACCTTTGTAGTTCTACTTTTCATGAATGATATACCAGTATTTTAACCCATCTTTATGCTCATTTCTCTGTTTTTTTCTCTTGTTTTGTTTTTTTTTTTTTTTTTTTTTTTTTGGGGGATGTTGCTTTGGTGCTCTTTGTCTGTTTTTCTTGTACATTGAATTTCTATGGAACTTTTACCAAATTACAGTGTAATAGTGACTGTAGACGAAATTCACACAAGTAAAGGACCAAGGAAAAATCTCTGGCCCTCTGCGCTGGTGAAGATTGCGTGAAATCTAAATCTGATTATATTATTAGATGTGGACAATGTTCAATATATAGCAGCCAAAGATAAAAGATAACACCAGTATACAAAATTACTGTATATATTGGTTGAGGTATTCTAGCAAGAAATATCACACACTTCATCTGCTAGGCCCTAGGGCATGCTTTTTGATATTGAAAATGACGAGGGACATAATTCTTAGGAGCAGTTCATTTCTTTTTACTCGAATCTCTTAACAAGCTCCACTCAATTTTTGTTTCTTAAGCCAAGCTAACTGTAGTTTGGTAGATGTTTTATTTTTAAAAGCTTGTGTTTTAGATAGATGTGGAAATGGGTCGGGCCAGCCCTTACTACCAGGGCCCAGCTCGGCCCGACAAGCCAAGCCGGAGCTCGGCTGGTCTCCCACATGAGAGCCCGGCCCGGCAATGGCCCGCGGGCCTCATGTGCCGAACCGATTTGCCCACGAGCCTGGCTTGTCAATTTTTTTTTTAAATGTAATATTTTTCTAGGAATTTATTTAGAAAAAAAAATAACCATTTAAAAAAAAACAAAATCTGAGGACTAAAATGATCACAAAAGTGATCATCGAAAGCCCCAACGATCACAAAAGTGATTGTTGGGGCCCACGAGCCAGCTTGTGAAATCAAAGGACTGAGCTAGTTCGACTTTTTTTTTTTTCTTTTTTTTTTTTTTTGCCAGGCATCCTTAGATGAGCCAAGACCCGTAATAGGCCAAGCCGACGAGTCCACACGGGCCACTCAACCCAATTGTCCCCACTAGTTTTAGACAACACTATGTTCATTCGTCGAAAATGATTATTATTGACATACCATTTAAAAAAAAATCATGATATGAAGATAGCACGTGTACTGCATAGCAAAGGTGTATGCTAAAATAATGAATGTAACATCTGTAAATTTTAAAAAATTATTGTTAGAGATGACCGGCATTATTACCTACTATATAATGAACCGATGTCGTTTCATATTTCAAGTTAGTGTTTCATCTCAATTTCACATAACCATGGTGGAAACTTTGTTTTTTATGTCTCCAACTATCATCTCCTCTCAAATAGTATTAAGTGTAGATTCTTTACTGTTTAGTTTTGTTAAAAATCAATTTTTTGTCGATTTTGATAAAAGTTAATGAAATGTGTAGTTGAAAAGTTGATAAAAATTGTGAATTTCATAAAATGTGTGGTTAAAATTAATTGTTGAATTTAACCTCAACTATTTAGCAAATTATTAAGCAAAATCAAACAAATGCTCAATGTTAGTTATTTTCTTTTTTCCCAAATTGATTTTTTTCTTTTTTTGTCTTTTGGTTTTGGCTATTTAAATTTGCATTGTCAACACATGTCGGAGCGTGTTGAGTGTGTTGTTGTTGAGGACGTGTTGGACATCGACACACCGGCTCTGATGACGTGTTGATGCTTCTTAGTTGTCGACATACCATTTTTTGGGGAAAAATCATAATTGGAAGATAGCACGAATATTGCACACTAGTATTGGAACAAGAGAACAAGAGATGGACGTTGCACATGACTTGGCAAAAGACATTGACCTGAGTCATCAGAATGACATGGTGAATGAAACTGTTGAGCCTCCATCTGACTTGATAATGCCGCTGCTGAGGTACCAGAAAGAATGGTTAGCTTGGTCTTTGAAGCAAGAAACATCTGCTATCAGAGGAGGCATCCTTGCAGAGGAGGTGGGGATGGGCAAGATAGTCGAGGCTTTGTTACTCGATCTAATTACAATTTGTTGGGCATGAATTACTCTCATATTCAAGACTTGAACCACATCGTCCAATGCAGTAGGTAAGTGAGATTGATCCTTTCACTTCAAAAGGAAGCACAAAGTTGCTTATTTATCATGGAACCCTATCAGTTTTCTGAGTACGAATTTGTTAATAACTACATATTCTATTCATGAGCTTATCAAATCCTCAAAGGCTGTTGCTCGTTTCTACTTTCTTGGTATCACTAGCTAGACAAAAGAAAGGAAGTTAATGCAGGATTAAGGAAAGAAGCTGAGATTTTAGGGATCGGGAAAAAAAAAATTATGATTAGAAGATAACACGAATATTGCACGTAATTTATTAAATGTAACAATTATTATTGACATACCATTTTCACACATTTCGAAATGAAGAAATGATTGAACCATTTTTCAAAAAGGATACAATTGACTAGCTCAGTTTAGTTCGATGAAATGAAAATTCCGCATGATATATCTTAATAATAGAGAATTGAACGGCTTGGCTCGATTCAGTTCTTGATTTTCCTTTAAAAACCGAACATTCTATTCGGTTACCTTTGATAGAGTTAATTGGTTCATGAACCATCCGCACCTTAACTTTGATTTTGTTAAATGCAATAGCTACGCCAAATCACTCTGAAGTTGCACTCCATGTTTATGGTTAAAACTTTGATTTTGTTCAATGTAATAGGATAATGCTCATGCCAGCGAACGATATTGACAAAACTGAACTTTCATTTTTTTAGGGTTGAGATCAAACCGGCTCAGCTGGAAAGCTACCAGTTTCGGTCTGGTTCGATTCCATCATGAGACATAAAACTATTTGGTTCATGGGGACCACAATCCTCTTATTTCAATTTAGTCACCCAAATAGTCACCGAACATTATATTTTGTTTCAAGTTGATTATTCTATTAATCTTTGTCGCTAATTTCAATTAAGATTAGTCAAGGATACAAAAAGTAATGACCAATCTTTTGAAACAAATCAAAGACGAGTGACTCAATTGAAATGTAATTATAAGTTTGATAACCATTTGAGTGTTTTACCCCAAATCCACGAATATATGAATTAGGTGAATATCGATAAATGCTAAGTGAACTCATTCGAGCAAACTTGGTGCTCAACTAACCATTCGATCCTGAACCTGGCATGCCATAGGTCGCATTGCAGTGAAGAGAGGTTGTCAAATTGGAATGGAAAATGGCATGCAAATGGCTGTTGTCCGTTTGCTATTATAGAAGGCATCATGGTGCGGTGCCTCGACCGTTCCTGTGAAAATACACTTCTAGTTAAAAATGTTCCGATGACATTTGTAATCATTGTGGTGGAAGTAGTGTGGAACTCTAGTGGCGTACTTGATAAAGTACACTTATTTCACATAATTAATTAATTACTTATCACAGGCACTTTCCGAGGCACTAAGCGACGGCTTTGGCACCCAAGCTTGGTCCTAACATATTTGCAACTACCCAGAAGACGACGGGTTGTAGCTCAATATATGCCGGAGTATATACCATCAACAATGTAAAATGAGGTAGATAAGTACAGGGAAAAAGAAGAAATCAGGACAAATGAGATAGCTATAAGTTGAAATGAGCTTGATCCTTATTCTCTTGAATCTTAAGTCTTCATTTTCTTTGTTTTTTCCATTATTTTGGGACAGGCACCTCATCTGTCACTTAGTCGACTACACATTGGATCATAGCTATCGCCCATGCTCGTCCATGTGTGTGATGGTAACTACGAATCAGGCTGCATATATTTCGTTTGAACTGAATCTGCATCCAAAATAATGATAAAACCTTAATTTAGTCCTTTGCTCACAGTCGCTAACTTCAGACAGCCTAACTATTTATCCATAAACACAAGATTAGCGCATGGGGGCAACAAAAGTAAAAGATGGGGAAATTGGCACCAGAGGTCCCTAGCCTTTGCATAAGTTTGATTTGGGTCCCCATTATTTAATTATTCTAGCACTCCGATCCCAGAGAAGGATTCTGTCCAAAAAAACCATTAAATGGTCACGTGATTTGCACTTGACATGTAGTTTGAGGGCATAATATGGAAAAGAAAATAACGACGACTATGCCTTTTTTCCCAATATACATGGGATTGACTACATTAATCATTTCAGCTCAATTCAGCTCATTGCAGAAGAAAAGAAAAAAAATGTCATCTTCTTCCCTCACAGTCCAGCCCCCGTCCCCTCAGAACATATCGTGGCAAGTCACTGTCTTCCTGACAAAAATTGAACTGACCATTTTCCTCCGGTTTTTGGTCCTGTTGCGACAAGAAAATATTAAATGTAGCTAGCTGATTAACTCCATCTCTTGATTTTGTGAGTTAAAAATAAAGGAAAAAAAGAAAGTAGCTGTGCAGTGCTTGGTAAAACATGTAGTATTATCATTAGCATTTTGTTCTGATCCTTTTCTAGGATCAATGTGAGTAGAAAAATAAGACGTATTCTTTTATTTTCGTTTACTTTCCTTTTTCTTTTCATTGTTTTTTTGTTTCAACGAAATTACTTTTGTTTATACATGTTACCTCAAAAAATATGTCGTGCAAATCCCTTGATTGTTTAATGGTTCTTTTGGATGGACCCAATAAGTGGGAACCCAAATATCAAGAAAAATTAGTTGGGGGCTGAGTGCCAACTTATGCGAAGGTTGGGTACATCCGGTGCCAATTTCCCTGAAAGATAGCTGCATTCTGATCTAAAGGTTCTCTAATCCATGCTTTAATTCAATTTATGATCAAAACACTTGAACTACCACTACCTTCAAAACCAATTTAGAATATTAACTGCTACCTCCAAAATACATAACCCAATAGACCATCTGATTGAATCCACATGCTTGATTAGAAATTCTTCTACAATTATGATGTGAAGTAAAAACTACATTTCTAAGAGCTGAAGATAAAGGCATGCTTATACAACAAATATCAGGGAAACTATCAGGACTACAGAAACATTCTTTCGAGGCTTTCAACTTTTCTTACACACAATTAATAAAACACGTATAGAAATAAATCCAACTCCCTCTAATGCACTTTAATGATTAACAATTAACTGTATAGCTTATACCTTGGTGCTTGGGAATATGCATGTGATGTGGATTCAAGAGAGGTCCTGTAGCTGCTTGAGAAAACCCTGATGCACTCTGAATGGCGTCCTTAAACAAGCATAGAAGGCAATAATCAATTAAGAAGTTGGATGGTAGCAGATCAAAGGTACCACCAAAGCCAAAAGCAGAAGATGAGAAAAAGAAACACAAGCAGAGAAACAATTATAAAAAATTGCATCAAGCAAGATCTTTGGTAGCAAGAGTATGAGAGATATATTATTTTGCAGTTTCTTCCCTGATGTGCATATGTGCATATGACAACATTCATACATGCAAGTGCATGTTTTGTATGAGTACCGGAGTCATATAATGAACATGATTTTAGCTTCTTTTTTCTATCCAATCCTCCATCCTAAACATAACAGCAAAGGCATGATATTTACTACTGACATGCTCGGTTATCTCTATTCAGATGCCTGATTAGATCCATTTGAAAGAAAAACTGACGGATATTCACAGTATTCCTAGCAGGTCATGGATTGTGTCTTACTGAAATGGGATTCACACGAACAAGAGTCCCCGCTCGTCCTGCAATAACCTGACAGCATCAATCAGTACAGATCAGCCACCCCATTGCAAAACTGGTTGTATCCAAATACGATGATATTGCAGTAAATAAGAGTGTAAACAACCATACTATATACATTTTGAGAATTTGGATACACATAAGCAGTTCCAGCTTGAAGGTTATGATACTGACTGGCATATCTAATTGGTTGTGTCCTGCTTAACACTTGGCCAACAACCTACACATGGAAAAAGAAATACAGCGATAAATATTAGCAGCACCTTATATTTCGGAAACACTGCAGCTTCAGCACCCCTCTTGTTCTCTTTTCTGATATTTGTTTTGGTGCAATCTAACATTGCTCCGACAGTAATTGATACAATATACAGTATTTAATGTCCAATAACCATTCCCAAAACAGAGAGATAAAAGTTATGAATAACCTAAAACAAGCATGTCATTGACCAATGAATTGGCTAGGGAAGAATGAGATGGGAGAAGAATCAAAATGATACATCAGAGTTTTGCAAATGCAGATGACATCGATTTGATGCTTAATGATTTTATGAAAAAGGGAAGTAAAACCTGTCTCGAAATAGGAAAAATAATTTATAGTTATTTAAAAACAGCAATGCTTACAGGTTGGGCATACAGTGCATCACTGCCACCATTTCCAATGATGACATCACTGTATGGGACAAACTTCACGGGCAGAGAAGAATGAGGGGCAAACAAACTGATGTCAACTTCGTTTTCTGCAGTGGTAATGGGTACCATGGCATAGACATCTGGCATGTAAGCAACACTTGCTTCTGTTTGCACTGCAGGAGGAGTCACTGATCTATGGTGCACCAGCGAGGGAGAAAATATTTTTGCTTCAGGATTGAGCTTGAATTCCTAAATAGAAAGGAATACATGGCTAACCTTGTGAATGAAATAATGTGCTGAACTAATAACAGTTAATTTACATTGACGGATAAACTTTTTTTGTTTATTTAACTCAAGTTCTTATTTCTAGATTCTCAAATTCAATAACTGAATAGTGACAAATGTTCCTGAAAAGCTTTGAATAAACCTTTGACAAAGGATAGTAACTCCAGCAAAAAGAGCAATGCAACTTAACTATCCAATATCACAAACACCACGATCTTTGCAAAGGTGGTTTAGGGTTTAGATAATTTTAAAATAATTTATAAACTGGGAACTCATATGTTAGGCTAAAACTTAAACCATCCTGAAAATCCACTTTACCTTAGCAGTTCTATTTAAATTGGAACTTTTTGGAGGCACAGACGGAGTAGAAGCCAAGGATGAACTGGGGCTTGACTCTGAAGAAAAAACCAAGGTGGGTGTGGCAGCTACAGAAACACTAGATGAAAGAGCATCGGGACTTTTGGTCTCTCCTGAAGTGGGCCTCTTCTGATTCTGATTATCCAGTTTGACAATGGAGGCAGCATGACTACCAGAAGATACTCCTTCTAGTGTTTTTTGCATATCCATTTCCCCCAATATATTCTCAGCAGCAGTTGATTGAGATTGACAAGCATCTGCTATATGCAAAGAAATAGAACTATATGAAGCAAGAATAAAAGAAGAAGGACCCATAAAGTAGAAAACCAATCTGCTTAGCCAGTAAAAGGAATAGATAGGATGGAAATATTCATAGCATGACAAGAAAAGAAGTTTCTCATTTCTGGACACTCTTTCTAGTAGGGATGCTACTGCATCCAAACAGCAACTAACAGTATCCTACATTCAAATACAATCTAGCAGAATGCTTTATTTGAAATACCCCCTTCAACTACCAAGCTTTGTGTATCCACTCATGCTGTGATAAATTGTTGTTACTATAATTTGGCGGACTTCGTTGGGGTCAAGTCAGTGTTTTAATTAGACAGTGAAATAAAATTAGGTCTCTTATCAAACCCCCCCACCCCCCGCGGTTAAAAAATAAAAATAAAACCCACACACACACACACACACAAACACAAAACATAAGGAAGTCAGTGTTTTAATTAGACAGTGAAATAAAATAAAGGTTTCTTATCAAACCCCCCACCCCCCGCTGTTAAAAAAAAAAAAAAAACCCCCACACACACACACAAAACATAAGGAAGTCCTTTCTGTTTCCCATATAAAATCATGTACAGCTTCCATTCATTACTGAAGATCTGTAAAGCAAATGCAATTCCAAACTTGGTTGTGGGAAGTAGTAGGGTTTATTGGAATGAAATGCCTATTGCTTTCATAACATTCTGCAGTTCCAGAAAGCCAACAAGGTGATTATGTTGTGCTTTAACTTGGGTCATGTTCCCAAGACAAGCCTTTTCCTCAATTCATAATCCACAAATATTTGAAAATTCCTAAATCCATAGAAATAATGTTCTTGGGGGTAATATTCACAGCATCCTGAACAGACCAAGAATGTCTTTCTTGCCCTCAAACATTTTTCGCAAGATTTTGGCCAGCAGAAATACAAAAGAAATTAGATCAAATAGACTCTCCTACCGAATATCATTTTTAGTTCGAAGAGACCCATGTTGCCCTACAATAACCATTTCATACCAGCCCTCCAAAATACATTATTCGATTGAACTATTGCAACTAATAAGAAGCATGAAAGAAACTCACAGATTAAACTTGAGCCTTGAACTTCACGGGTCTGCAAAATAAAGATACATAAATTGTGCCAATTGACAAAAAATTAGAAAAATTAACACTTTCACTAAATGTACTGGGCATATTCTGATATTAACATACAGTTTTCTCATCTTGAAACTCAGGGTTCTCTTTGTGATTGCTCTGTTTTTCCGCCGAGACCTCCCCAATCTGTCTGTTAATGATTAATGGGAAGAATTTTTGGATGAGGCAGCAAACTTACTTGGAAAAAAAATCAAACTCGAAAAAAGGAATACTATGTTGAAAGTACAAGAACATATAAGGTAAGGACAGAGAAGAAAAAAATTATAGGATTCAGAAAAGTTAAAACAATCTCAAGAACAAAGAAGAAAACCAATGTCTAGGATACTGCAAAAATTAAAGAACAATCTCATGACAAAATAGGTAAGTTTGCACATTAGATAGACATAAAGAGTGATCGCTGAGATGGCCATCTAAAAATAGATAAAAATGTGATCACTAATGGACGCGTTTTGCAATGTCCAAACACAACATAAGGTATTCATCATGAAAATTGTGAAACAAAGGGTTGAATATGCAGTTTACTGCTAAGATAATAAGAAACCACACAAGATCAATGCCAAGATATCCATTCAACAGGCAAAAAAACTCAAGTTAAATGCACGATAAACATAATAAATACACAAGATAGAAGCAAAAAAAAAAAACAAAGAGAGAAAAATAATTTACTATAATCTCTACCTTCCATCAGCCGAAACAATGTGTGCCTCTTCCATCTGCACATCAAGAAAAGGTGAAAAAAAAAATTATAAGCCCTTCTGAGTAAGGTTCTTATTTATCGTGGAAAAGAATTACAAAATGCATAGTATGGATACGAATATAGGCACAAATAGCATCCACATGCCTTTCATTCTTTACTACATCCCATTCTGTAAAAATATATTGCAATTAATCTTCCAGTTTCATCACTTTAAAGTTCACCTTTCCAAAATCAGTGCCATCTGATCCCTCATTTTCTCCTTCTGCGGATCTGCTCAAGTGATTTTCCACATCAGATGCAAAGCTATAAGAAGAATCATTTTCCGAGCTGGCTGAAAACCTGCATGTAAATTGGAGTTTAAGAATATGTTCCCTACTAATTGTTGCCATAAAATTACAATGATCTCAACAATCTAAAGTCTCAAGCAACAAGCTTAGAGCCTCATCCAAGATGCCCTACTGAAGCCGGTGTCCTATCAACCAATACCAAGTGGTATAATGACAATGAATCTTGTGGTAATTGCCTATCGGCTAAGTATTAAAATACTGGAAAGTGTTGTGGACATGGTACCTTGTCTCACATCTGTGCTCTTTATCTCCATTGGACTCGTTAGCTTTTTCCTCCCTCTCTGAACATTCATTAAAGCCTGCAATGGCCTCTAAACCGTCCCTCCTTACATATCCAGAAACTCCATTTGAAGGAATATGAACTCCCTGAACACGGGCCAAATTTTATTACAGAAATTTGCTGTCAGATTTAATCCATCAGATGGTGAAAATTAAATTCAGAAAACCACAGGGACATGCCTTAGCAACAACTTGGACAAGATCTTCTGACCGAACTATGAGCGTTTCTATCATACTCCCATTTGCAACATTTGCAGCTCGGTTCCCCTTTTTAATCATCCTCGCGTTCTTCAGCACAATAGCTGGACCAAACATGTATAAATGAGAAAAAAAATTAAGGCAACAATCATCATCATTGTGCCTGTCAAGTGAGCAGAACCATAAATTTGAAAGGTACTTAATTTACACTTTCTTTAATGTGTACAAATAAGCAATTGTCTCAAGTTTTGTTACTAATCCGACAGTAGAATATGATAAATTAACAGAATCCAAAAAATCAATATCTTGACTTTTTAATTTAATCACCTAAAAAATGATAATTGGGTTCTTAGAAAAGTAAAAATCAAAGATCAGACGGCAAAGTTGAAATACAAATCATCACAAAACAAGCAAAAGTACCATAATTTCTCAATAAAACTAAAACCCTTAAGGAATTTTTGAGAATTTCAAGAGACACAGGCAGCGTAGGCAAAAAAGAGGGAAATCAAAGACCACAATACCATAGTCCTTGTCGACACAGGCGGTGTAAAAAATTCCAGAATAAATAGAGCCATCTTTTGCATGAACATCCACTGGAAGCTCAACGATGCACATGGTTGCGAATAGCAAAGCATCGCTCACTGTCAGTGAAGCCGCCATCGCGTTGTTCTCTTCCTCCCTCAGCCCCCCGTTTCTGCAGCCCATTTCTCCCTGTGTGTAATTATATGTACACATGTATGATCGAGTTTGAATTATTGACAAAACTTGGGATTTTAGTAAAGAGGGGAAGGACTCTTTTACTTCTTTTTAGCGAATGTTATGGTTCGCAGGAACAAGACGAAATTTCTTAATCTAAACAAGGAAAAAACAGCGTATTTGCGTGATTTTCATTTTCAATTTCCAACTTCATTTGCAGGGAATTTGTCTTCTGCTTTGGTACTCTCTTTGTTTGGTTAATTCTTCTAATTAATATATATAGTTGTCTGAAAAAGAAAAAAGAAAAAAGAAAAAAGAAAAAATTACCATCACAATTCTATTTTTTAAATTTTGTAACAATTTCATTTATATTTAATTTTATTCGCATATATCATTTTTAACCTTTCATTAATTTACACAAATAATATTTAGATAATCTTTTTTAATAATTTTATCCATAATTTAAATAAATTTAAAAAAATTTATCCCTAAAATCTTGATAAATTTCGTCCAAATGTTTGTTAATTAACAAAAAGTTTATATTATAAATTTGATCAATATAATAAGGTCAAAATTGTGTTTTAACATTCTATTATTAAAACAATTAAAAAAAAACTAAAAACTAAAACTAACAAAGGGAGAAACGTGAGAATATCATATTTTTCTCCAATCCTTTATTTTTCAGATATTTGGAACACAAAAAAACATAATTTGATTGGCTAGTCCAACCATCCAGAAGATCTGTTGAGATTAGGGATGGCAATGGGTGGTCGGCGCCGCGCCCGTGAACTTTTGGTTCGGCCGGCCATGTCATGACCGCGAATTCAAGGCAGAGGTATGGTCGCTGGAGGGTAGCATGGTCGGCCGTTGGACCCGCCAACCGCCCATGAACTTTTTTTTTTTTTTTTTTTTGTAAAGCGAAAAATAATTAAAAATATATATACAATTTTTTTAAATATTTATACCAAGCAAAACAAAAAAATTATAAGATTTGGGTTGTGGTATAGTGGTTAATGTTAATAGTTTATAAGTTTAACAGGGTTTAATTCTTCTTTAGTTTATTTTTAGTGAAAATCATAATTTCTACTATATTTTATGATTTTTCAAAAATAAAATAAAATTTAGGGGCGTCGCGGGCGGCGGCGGCGGGGTCGCCGGACCCGGCCCGAGCAGATTTTTCCTACGCCCAAACCCGCCCCCTATTAGCCGTGGGGCGGGTGGGCTGGCTCTTGGCGGGTGAGGCGGCGGGTTGGTCGTGGTTTTTTTGCCATCCCTAGTTGAGATAGATCTTAATCAAGATAGAACATTGGTAAAAGAGAATATCATATTTTTCCCCAATCCTACCCAATTCCACCGGATCATGCGAAATTGAGAGGGATTATCCCGGTCTCAATTTCGGACCGAACCCCAAAATCAAGAGGAGAAATCGTCTCCACTCCCACCTCCCTCTCCCTCCTCTCCCTCTCCTCTCCTCCTCATTTTGATTACAAGTTGGTTGGGATGGAATCGTAAGCGAGAAGAGAATATATATATATATATATACACTAGTTTTGGCTACGTGCAATGCACGTATGTAAAAAATGAAGGGAAAAGTGTAAAAAAAAAAAAAATCATTCGATTTGCCACCAAGATTTGACAGCGTGGATTTTGTAATTCTTGAATTGCATTTTTTAGCATTTATTTAGAATAATTTGTAAAAAGTAAAATAAAAAACAAGATTAGTAAAAATTGAATGAAAATTAAGTGTAAAAAAAAAAAAATATTTTTTTTTTTTAAGTTGTTGACATATTCCAACGATTTTAAAATAATAGGGACCTTTTGTACAATTATTCCTTGTAAAAAAAAAATTATTTAAACACTGTCATTGCCGAGCCACCTCGGCAATCACCTTAAAAAAAAAAATTTTTTTTTTTTGATTGCCGAGCCATGACTTTGTTAATTTTTTTTTTTTAAATTTTATTGTGTTAAAGAAAATAGGCTTAAGATCGAGTTGCTCGACAATGAACAATTCATTGTCGAATTTTTCGTCAAGTCAAGTTTTTTTTTTTTTTAATGTGGCAACATTATAAAAATAAAAACATTCAATTTGCTTAAGATAAAATAAAAAGATTAATAAAAAAAATTGAATGAAAATGTGTAAAAAAAAATAAAATCATTCAATTTGCCACCGTGGAATTTGAAAGCATTTTTAGCATTTATTTAGAATAATTTGTAAAAGGTAAAATAAAAAAAACAAGATTAGTAAAAATTGAATGAAAATTAAGTGTAAAAAAAAAAAAAAGAAAAATAAATTAAAGATTTTTTTTTAAAGTTGTTAGCATATTCCAACGATTTTAAAACAATATGGACCTTTTGTGCAATTATTCCTTTAAAATTGAAAAAAAAAAAGTTAAATACTTGATTGCCGACCTTTTGTGCAATTATTCCTTTAAAAATGAAAAAAAAAAAAGTTAAATACTTGATTGCCAATTGAGCCCAATTGGCAATCAAATTGATTGCCGAAAGTGCCGAGATGGCTCGGCAATCAAAGTCAGAGCACTCTTTATTTTTATTTTTTAAATTTTATTGTGTCAAATGGGCTTTAAAAAAAATTTGGTGAACCATACAAAGGTATATATACATTTAGAATTCAATGACAAGTTTATCATTATATAAATTCAATTTTACATTGAAAGAAGAACAAAATATGCAGCTATATTTTAATCCAAAAACATATCTTTAAATTCATACTATAAGAAATGATTGTCGATAGTTCATTTTTATGGATATGAACTTTTGAGACACGACTTCTCATAAATAGAGCAATCAGTTTTTTAGCTCTAATGGTAATGAATAAATGCTTTTAGGATTTATCAATGTGAGAAGATGATTCCCAGCTGTTTCCCTGTTCTATTTGTGGAGATGAAATTAATGCTTTTGCATTTAAAATCTATTCATAATGACATTTAAGGCAAATTTGACCCAATCTTGAAAATGGCACACACTTCTATCTTTTAATGGATTTTCAACGTTTCGGTTTTTCAAGAAATGGATTGCTACACTTGGTTTATCAAACACTGACCATTTTGACATTCGAGTGGGCTAGATAGTCCATTGAGTTCGATTTATCATTTTAATGTTGGTGTTCGTTTTATGCGTTCGACGTGGATAATTCAAAACCGGATCTTCATCTTGGTCATTGACAATCTATTTCTAAGTTTAGTGCACGCGGAGGTTAGTGTATACACATATCGATTATTAATGGAACACTTGGTGCCCAACATTTGCTTATCAAAATCTCGGCAATCAATTGATTGTCGCCAACTTCTCAACTCCACTCTCAACTCATCACCACCGCCTCCACCATCACCGCCGCTCAACTCTCCTCTCCCTCCTCCAACTCTACCTCTCAAACCCCTCAACCTTCCCACATGGAACCACCTTTTTCCACCAAATCCAAGAACCCAAAACCGCTCTCTCAAATGGAATCACATGACCAGGCACATCTCAAATACCAACCCGTTAAAAGCGTATCTTTATTCCAAGAAATTCTATTAACCTGCGTAAAAATTCCAATGAGAAATCCCATTTACAATTTCACAATGATCCTTTTATTTATGCTTATTTGATTAAAACTTGTAACAACCTTCGGGCTTTTGTTGAGGGTAAGTCAAGACATTTGTTATGTTGTGAAGCTTGGCATGGATTGTAATGTGAATATATTGAACAGTCTTGTGAGTTTTTACATGGATTATGTTAATTTAATGAATTATGCCGATGTTACATTTGATAGAAGATATCCGGGTATGTTAAAAGGAGGATCTTGATGTGGGTTTCACGTTGTTTATTAAAATGTTGAGGGCCTCTTTTGGTTTGAATGTAGTGCCTAATTATGTTAGTTATGTGATTTTGATATCCGGGTTTCTTCATGGTTGGCGATTCATGCATATTACCATTCTCATCTTGGATTTCATTGACCTTGATTTACGCACTTGTTGATACATTAGCCCTTGTTGTCCTTAGATTTACCAATGAATTTGATGCATCATCGATACTAATGGACCATACCTTGACAAGCAACTTGAGATGGCGCTTCAAATCCTCAATTTCAACTTCATTTTGTTGTAAGATTTCTGACAGAGCTATGACTTGGGGATTTCGATCATTCACTTCAATAGACTTCAGTTTCAACAGCTTGGCCTCATATTACGTATATATATACATAGATATATATATACATATTACGTAAATATATATATAGATATATTACTCGGCAACTAAGTTGGTTGCCGAGATTGCTCGGCAACCAGTAGTTTCAACAGCTTGGCCTCATATTACGTATATATATACATAGATATATATATATATACATATTACGTAAATATATATATAGATATATTACTCGGCAACTAAGTTGGTTTTCGAGATTGCTCGACTTCTCGAACAACCTCGGCAACCAAGTTGGTTGCCGAGAATTAATAAATTTTTTTTTTTTTTTTTTTTTTTCTCTTATTAAAAGCAATAGATAAATTGTAGTCAAATGAAGTATTCCCTACGTGAATGCGCACTCATTTTGTATCTTGGTGTTGGCAAGTGAATCTCTAAGCTGTTGTAATAATACTTACGGTGTCTAAAAATCTAAAGCTGTAGGATCCAATCTTTCAAAACTCGGCTCCACTATGAATTCTAGAATTCTAATTCTAATGGTGAATAAAATCGCTCCAAAGCTTAAAAAGTAATAGAGAATAAAACAAATTAAAATTAAAATTGTATAAGGACGGAACTCCAAGATCTCGAATTTGAATTTGAATTCTAATTCCAATAGTCAATAAAAGTCTGCTAAACCTCAAAAGTAGCCGAAAATAAAACAAATTAAAGTTGTAAAAAAAAATTGTAAAAGCGACGGTGTGTAGGGACGAAAAAAAATGAGCATAAAGAAAAATTTAAGGCTCTTATATTATTGTAAGGATATATATATATATATATATATATATATATATATATATATATATATATATATATATATATATATATTAATTGTTTGAAATAATTGAATCTAAAGATATTATTTTGTATTTTAAAAAAAAAAAACTAGGGAATTTAATTACAATTTTTCATTTTTTTGCTATTTTAATTTATTTAAGCTAGCAGCAAAATCGTAAAAAATGACCATATGTGCGAATTAATGAAAATTTGAGATGATACATGTGAATAAAATTGAAAGTAGATGAAATTGCTGCATACCTAAAAGAATAAGGACTATAAATATAATTTACCCTATAATGGTTTATTTCTAATTCTCTTAAATTTATTCATTATTGTGTGATATTATAAGTCTTAAAATTTATTCTATTTAACTGCATGTTTGGTGAAGTTTAAAATTAGTTTTTACTTTTTATGAGATTTTGAAGAAAAAAAAAATAGTAAAATGTGTAGTTGAATGGTTGATAAAAGTGGAAGGTCTTGTGAAATATGTTATTGTTAAAAATAACTCGTTTGATTTTTTGCTAAAAATCAGATTTTAATCAAAGTTGAAGAAATGTGTGATCGAAAAGTTGATAAAAAAATATAGATTTAAGAAATGTGTAATTAAAATTAATTTTAATTTGACTTCAATTTTAATAAACGTTGAACAAAATCAAACAAGTCTTTGAATTCACAAAAAATTATATCGAGTTTGAGTCTAAAACTGGGGGTAAACACCCCATTTCGATTTGGTCATAAGTTGGGTGGGGTGGGGTGGGGTGGGGTGGGGTGGGTGGGGTGTTATTTGTTTGAAATAATTGAATGTAAATAGATTATTTTGTATTTTTTTAAAAAAATAGAGATTCTAATTGCAATTTTTTCATTAGTTTTTCTTTTTCTACTATTTTAATTTATTTAAGAGAGCAGCAAAATCGTCAAAAGAGATCATCTAAGGATTTTTGTGCGAATTAATGATGAGATGATACGTGCGAATAAAATTAAATGTGGATGAAATTGTTAACTTGAAATAAAGAGAACTCTAAGTATAATTTACCACCAAAAAAAAAAAAATGGTTTCTTTCTAATTCTCTTAAATTTATTTATTATTGTTTGATATAGGTCTTGAAATTTATTCCAATTAAGTGTTTGTTCGTTTATTGTGCGATATATGTCTTGAAATTTGTTATAACCAAGTGTTTATTTATTATTGTGTGATGTAGGTCTTAAAATTTATTCTAATTAAGTGCACGTTTGGTGAAGTTTAAAAGTAGTTTTTATAAGATTTTGGAAAGAAAAATGGTGAAATTTATGATTAAAATGATAATAAAAGTTGTGAGTCTCGTGAAATATGTGATTATTAAAAATAATACTAAAAATCATATTTGTAGCGTATTTTGATAAAAGTTGATAAAAGAGGTGGTTACAAAGTTAGTAAAAATTGTAAATTTTATGAAATGTATAATTAAAATTAATTGTTAATTTAATTTAAACTTTTTAATAAATTTTAAACAAAAAACAGGCAAGTACGAAACTCAAAATTAGGGCTACAAAAAGCGTAAACCCCCCTCAGGAAAAAAAAAACCTTTGTTAAAGGTGTCTTTTTAAATAATAAAAGGGGTGACAATTACCTTGAAAATTAAGGAGTTTATATAATATTTTGTTTCATTTAAGTTATATTTTCATGTAACATGTGTAGGTTACACCTTTAGGTAGTCATCGTGTCACATGAGAGGTGCAATGCACTACTAGCAGCTAGCCAGTGTACATCGAAAATGACGCATTTGGGTGCTTTATAATTGTAATTTGTATTTCGTAATAGGTGGTGTATGTGTGATAATGATGTAACAAGACTTAAGTGTAGTGGCAATGTGAAATTTCTATGACATAAAAGTGTATAACAAACATGAAACCACATGATCTTGTTTACGGAGTTTGAAGGGGACGAACAACCATATTCGATGATTTTTAACTTTGATTGTGATCTAGGAGTGGGGAATGGCACAAAATTGACATGATAGTTAGTTCGTTTCTATAGATGAATATGCTTTTGTTGTTATGAAAAGGAGTAGCATCCAATTTTGTACTCATTGATATTGATTATGGTTTGGGTGTTAGTTGTGTAGTTGTAGATGTGTTTTGGACGTTGATTGCAGTCATATTTAATTTATTTAAGCTAGTGGCAAAATCGTTAAAAGGGCTCATATGAAGACGATATATGCGAATTAATGAAAGATTGAGATATTATGTGCGAATAAAATTGAATGTGGTTGAAATAGTTAACCTGAAAGGACAAGGACTTGTAAGTATAATTTACCAAAAAAAATGTTTCTTTCTAATAATCTTAAATTTATTGATTATTGTGTGATATATGTCTTGAAATTTATTATAATTAAGTGTTTATTCATTATTGTGTGCTATAGATGTTAAAATTTATTATAATTAAGTGCACGTTTGATGAAGTTTAAAAGATTTTGAAAAAAAAAATGGTGAAATATATATATTGAAAGATTGATAAAAGTTGTGGTCTCATGAAATATGTGATTGTTAAAAATAACACTAAAAATAATTTTTTTAACAGATTTTGATAAAAATTAATGAAATTGGTAGTTTAAAAGTTAATAAAAGTTAATAGTTAATTTAATTTCAACTTTTTAATAAATTTTAGTGAAATTGGCCCAAATGACATCTAACGTTTGTTTTTGACACAAAAGATCATAACCTATGTGTTTTGTTGTGCAATTGATCCTTATTTGATGAAAAAGATAAATATGCTCTTACTTTTAATTAGAGAAAACTATAATTGGATTCCTAATATTTGCAAAATGTGCATATAAGTCTGATACATTTATTAAATAATAATTAATTTAGCATCTTAAATATATCACTATTGTCGTGTTAATTAATTTTTTTATAAGAGAAAAATATAAAATTATGGCGCTTTAATTATATGTAATTGCTATGTAATTTGAAAAACTTGAATAAAAATTAAGTTAAATAAATAACAAAGTGGTATATATAATTTTCTAAAATCGAACAAATCTTATTATATTTTTTTAACATAAAAATACTAATAAAAATTAATTTACACATTACGTGTTCTTATTTTTTTACGATAGATTAAAATATGAAGAATATAATTAGAGTTATAAATTTGTAACTAATAAACGAATAACTCAATTAAATAAAAGTATGTGAGCATCAAGTTTGTGACACAATTATTTTTTCTTTTTGTTGTAACAATAAAATAAAATTTTAAAAATATAATTGCTTAATAATAATAAGATAATTTTATTTAATATATTTATTAATACTTATGAGCTTAAATTTTAGTTATTTTATAATAGTTCGTAAAATATATAAAATAATTTAGTAAATTATCAATTTGATCAATAAAGTGCTAAATAAAAAAAAAAGAGAACTCGTTAGTTTTCTTTAATTTTTATAAAAATAAAATTATTAGACCTATTTGCACATTTGGTAAGGATTAAGAATCCAATTACAATTTTCTATAAATAAAATTAAGGGTATATTTATCTTTTTTATCAAATTGCGTACTAAAACACATACGTGGTCTTTTGTGCTAAAAAAACTTTGAGGATCATTTATGCACTGAGGACAAGAGTGATAGACCGTTTGCGCCAATTTCCCTAAATTTTAAGCAAAATCAGGCCAGTTCTAAATTCAAAATTAGGGCTACAAAATGAGCTCAAAGAGATACACACCCCCTCCACACCCCAAACACACACACAAAACAAAACGTCAAAACCCTTTGTTCTGGTCCGACCGTCCCATCAAAAACCCTAGACCCTGCGTCCTCCTCACCTTTCCCTCTCTCGAAATCTCACCGTATAAATAGTTACATACAATCCAGACTCAGAAAAGCCCACTGCACCTCTCGAAGAAAATGAGAAGACCTCAAACTAAATCAAAGAAATTCAAGCTCCAGAAACGCCATTCAGAGTTCCAAGAAATCGACCTCCTCGAGTCATGGATTGAGTCGGGCAAACCAGATTCCGGATCTAACCCGCTCTCCTTATCTCCATTACCCGAAAAGTCTCGAATTGGTAGACTCCCAGACGGCTCGTTTTCTCGATACGCTGGAGTAGAAAAATTTAGCCAGTTGCCACTGTCAAAGAGAACTAAAGATGGGTTGGCCGAATCCAAGTACGAAAAAATGACTGAAATTCAGAGGGCTACGCTGCCGCACTCGCTCTGCGGCCGCGATATCCTTGGAGCTGCGAAAACCGGGTCCGGAAAGACCCTGGCTTTTATTATTCCGGTTTGTGTCTGGCTAGAATTGCGGGAAATAAGTTGATTGTGGATTATATTTCAATATCAACTTTTCTTTTTGCTTATTTACTGCGTTTATGCTGATTGTTTAAATGGTGAAACTAATATTGTTCAACAAGTTCGTTTTTGTTCAATATAGGTTTAACACTTACTATATAAATTTTATGTTTTCTGATTGCAATTCAATTTAGCTCTTCTGGGATTATTATTTTAGTGTCAATGGTAAGTTAGGTTTTCTTTGGTTGCACGGGTACTGCAGAAAATGTTAAAATTATGACTACTACGAATTTCTCTTTTTTCTAATTGAATATTTACAAACTCACACGCAGTCCTGTGTGTCCCCAGTATTTCGGAGCAGCAACTATATTAAGAAAATATGTTGATATCATATTAGTGCCAATGAGGTTTTGAGATTGGAATTCATGAAGAAAAAAATAAAAGTTTTGAGTGAATTTAGGTCATTAAATTTAGTTATACTAAAGGTCTTCTTTAGTGCCCTGTATTTATGACTTATAAGATAAGTTAAATTTAGGGATTTCAGCAACCAATTTTTGAATTGTTTTATCTTCAGCAGTGTGCACAGAGTATAAGATATTCTACCGGCATGCTTTTATGCATTGCAACTTGGCTCATCTGGGCTCATGCTTTTCTTGGAGAGTGTATGATCTTATTTGTGTTTATTGACAATGAGAAGTACGAATCACTTTAAGTCTTGTCTTGTTTCTTCTTCAGGTTTTGGAGAAGTTATACGGGGCTCGATGGGGTCCAGAGGATGGGGTTGGATGCATCATCATGTCTCCCACAAGGGAACTAGCTGGGCAGCTTTTTGAAGTACTCAAATCTGTTGGGAGGCATCATGGTTTCAGTGCTGGCCTTCTAATTGGTGGCCGCAAAGGTGTTGACACAGAGAAAGAGAGTGTTAACGAGTTGAACATATTGGTTTGCACTCCGGGCCGGCTTCTCCAGCACATGGATGAGACTCCAAATTTTGATTGTTCACAGCTTCAGGTCTTCTTTTGATATTGTTATTTGACTTTCTTTTGTTGTACCTATTTCTTTGGTATATTGTCATTTACTGGCATTTTCTAGACTTAAGTGTTTACCTGCCTGGTTATACTGAGTTAGGGATAAATGATATATATTGTGGAGAATATGTAGATAAGTAGATCTCTTCTTTTTTAGGTTGGGGGAGGTTTTTCCTTTTTCTTTTTTGGGTTTCATCAGAGGGAAAAGAGCCCCATCAGGGGATTACACCTGTTATGGATGTCCTTCAAATGGGTTTATGTGGGAAAATCAAACTAATGAACAATATTGCGAAGCGGAGGTACAGTATCCCGTGTGCAGTAGTTCGGCTTCAATATATTAGTCTCATTTTCTTCTATCTGAATCTTTATGCTCAGCCAATGATTATCTGACTCTGGTGTAAATTTCTGGCCAGTGAACAGGTTTTAGTTCTCGATGAGGCAGATCGTATTCTTGACGTGGGATTTAAGAAAGAATTAAATGCAATAATATCTCAGTTACCAAAGCACCGACAGACCTTACTGTTCTCAGCAACTCAAACAAAGTCAGTTCAAGATCTTGCAAGACTCAGTCTGAAAGATCCAGAATACTTAAGCGTGCATGAGCAATCTGCGACGGCTACTCCAAATCGCTTACAACAAATCGCAATTGTCGTTCCTCTTGACCAAAAATTAGACATGTTATGGAGTTTTCTGAAGGCACATCTCAATTCAAGGATATTGGTATTTCTTTCAAGCTGCAAGCAGGTAACCTCCTATCATCTTTCAATCAAATCCAATAGTTGAGTTGGAAATGTCTCATAAAATTTTCCAATACTTCTGCAACCTTTTTTTAAGCCAAACTTGAATCTGGTATTGAGTTGTCTTATATTAACTTTTAAGTACTTTTATGTGGACCAAGCCAACCAGCCTGTTAAAATTTACTTATCATTGTCTCTGGAAAAGGTGGTTGTTGAAATTTCTTCCGTTCATATTTAGCGCATGTTTGGTAGTGCTGAATTTTTTTTGAAGTGCTTATAATGGATAATAAGTGGGTGGTAAGTTGTGGGTCTTACAAAATGTGTGGATAAAAATTATGTTTGACCAGCTTAAATTATAATTTAAGATTTGACAAACATGGGCTTAGGCAGTTCGTTAATTGTTGATATTACACAAGTGAGATAAGGCTTTGCGTATTGCTGTTATTTTTTTGGTTAATCGAAAGCCTTCTCTTTGGTCATGTCTTATTATGGCTGGGGATAGGGGTGCTGGTTAAGGATGGGGCAAAAGTGCATGTTATGTAGGAAATTGAAGCACCTTGATGGCATGCGTAAAAGTGCCAATGCCGGTCTGATAGAAATCATTTAATACCCCTAGGCAACATATACCTTTTTCCTGTTCATGCTATTTATCTTATTGATGTACATTTGGGTCCGGTGTGTATTTTTATTTTCCTTCTTTCTTTTTCTAGTTATTTGTTCCTCATAGCTTTAAGTTTATGACCCGCTGAAGCCTTCATAAATTGCTTATCTTGAAAGCTTGTGATACAAACAGGTAAAATTTGTTTTTGAAGTATTCAAGAAATTGCGGCCAGGAATCCCATTGAGATGTGTTCATGGAAGGATGAATCAGGAGAGACGGATGGGGATATGCTCTCAGTTTTCTGAAAAGGTTTCAGTTTTGTTCGCCACTGATGTTGCTTCAAGAGGGCTTGACTTCAAGAATGTCGATTGGGTTGTCCAGGTTTGTTGCTTGTTTGTTAAAAAGAAAATCTTCAATATTGGAGTGATAAAGATTAAACAGATGTTCCACTTGTAAAATACATGTCAAGAATTCAGGTTTCTGATTTAATTGACTTCACCTTGTAGGTGGATTGCCCAGAAGATGTTGATGCCTACATACATAGGGTAGGGCGTACTGCTCGCTACCTTTCTGGTGGGAGATCTGTTCTATTCCTCACACCCTCAGAAACAAAGATGCTCGCCAAATTACAAGAAAAAAAGATACCCATTCGGTCTAATAAGGTGCAATTGTCTTTCTCAAAATTAATTAATCCTTCCTGGCCTTCTAATAGCTTATTTTGAGCATGTTTGGGCAAGTTTGGGCAAAAAAAGAAGGGAAGTTGCTTAATTAAGTAGGTAAGAGTTGGTTTTTGTAAAAAAGCCAATTTTTGTACTAAAGATTTAAAAGAGAAGCCAAACACGTCTGGTAAAGAAAGATACTTCAAATTAACTTTCAAAGCTAAAAACATGTTTGGCTAAAGCTGAGAGGCTAGGAAGCATCGACACGCCAGCTTCATGTAGGTGTCTGACAGGTAACACTTATCGGACTCGCAAGGTGGTGTGTTGCCCCCGCCCCCGCCCCCGCCCAGGACACGTTATTGACATGGTGAAGAGATAACGGAGGCCATCGGCAAGTAAATGGAAGATGCGTCACTTGAAGAGGCCCCGCCGGCAAGGATGGAAGAGCGAACGGAGAGGGAAGGGAGACAGTTCTGCTGTTTTGGAACCCTAAAAACTAAAGCTATGTTCAGCCCTATTTACAAAACACGGTTTTCCCCAAACATGTTTATTAATTGAAAATGAGCCAAATTGTGGGAAGCAGTGATTTTAACTCCAATTGCACAAAGACCCATGCAATTTTAATTTCAATTGCAAAAAGACCTATGCCAATTTAACTTCATTTGCAAAACCTATGTGTCATTTGAAAAAAAGACTTCACGATTTTAAAAACTAAAAAAGACCCAAAATGTTCTACAAAAAAATTTAATATTTTATTTGAAAAACTTAAAATAAAATGTTGTGTCTGACACACGTATATGTGCAAAAACCCATGCCAATTTAACTTCATTTGCAAAAGAAAGACCCATGTCATTTGGAAAAAGACTTGCACGATTTTAAAAAGTATAAAATAAAATAAAAATGTTCTACACTACAAAAATTTTAAAAATAAAAATAAAATATATTTTAATATTATTTTAACGGATGTGTCTTCGACGTGTCGTATCCTACTTTATTTGAAAAATTGCTTGTCCGTGTCCATGTTGTGTCTGGCACGTGTAACTGTGTTGATTCTTCCTTGCTTAGAAGTTTACCTCTTTTTTAGATTCTAGACAAGTAAATCTTGTTAGTCAAAAAAGTGACTTTGAAAATCATGTCTTGCAAAATAAGTAACTTAAAAGTGGGTTTGACTTACTCTGGAGCACAACCAAAATGCTCTTTGTATTATTTGCTGAGGAAGATGGCTGAGTTAAAAAAAGTTGAACTGCTATAATCTTGAGATTCTATAATCATGTTGCATCTTGTCTTTGCTAATTCTGTATTCATTCCTTGATGCAGGGAAAGATACTGCAAACTGTTTCTGGACTGTTGTCGGCTTTATTAGTCAAGTACCCCAATCTGCTGAGTCTGGCTCAGAGAGCCTTTATCACTTATTTAAAGTCAATACATTTTCATAAGGATAAGGAGGTTTTTGATGTCACAAAACTTCCGGTTGATGAATTCGCTGCATCATTAGGTCTTCCTATGACCCCCAAGATTCGGTTTCTTAAGCAGAAAGTTAAGGGCAAAAGTTTGTCCAAAGAGCCGTCTCTTGTGCCAGAAAGCACTGCTGATAAGAACTTGTTTGAACTTCCAAGAGAAAGTCAGGGGACTAGAACAGTTGAGGAAGTGGAAGTAGAAAAGGATTTCCTTCTAGAGAAGGATAGTCTGCTTGTTGGGGATGGAAAATCAACTGACGTTGAAGATGCTGTGTATGTTTGCTATTTTTATTTTTCTTATTTGGATTTGTGGCTTCTTATTATTCTCAATTGTTGAGATGTATGACTAAATGGATAGCTCTGTGATTGGTGAAAGAGAAATTACTAAAAAATGATTAGTGGGTTTGTTGCTTATATGTTTACAGAGTAGGCAAAGTCTTGCGATACTGATTCACTTTATCTCTTCCTATATAATATATTCATTCATTACCTGGGTATGGATTTCATTTGGATAGTATCTAAAGTTAGTGAATTTTGTATCTTTTCAGTGATTTACTAACATTTTCAAATTATAGAGGTGGTTAGCTATGTTGCCTCCTGCATGCATTGACATCGTATGGTTTCCACTTCCCCAATTTGAGTTGGCTTCTTCTGCCATCTGCTTCTGCAGGCCTGCAACGAGGGTTTTAAAGAAGAAGAAGTTGAAGATCAATGTCCATAGGCCTGTGGGTACTAGGGTTGTATTTGATGAGGAAGGCAACACTTTACCCCCGCTTGCCAAATTATCTGACCTAAAGAGCAGCATTGATTCCATTCGGCTAGACAAAGAAAAAGGTATATTCTATCGCAGGGTATATCACAACATGCAATTGATACTGTAAATCCTTTGGAGTTTTCTGGTTATTTCACTGTCCAACTGTATAACCAATTGGGATTGAATTTAGATTGCTCTGCTATGCATTCAGTTAAGCTTTTTTCTTGGGAAGAAATATCCTTAACATCCAATTGCTGATTCAGTATGATATTAAGAGTATGTTTTATGTTGTATTGGGTAGGATTGGACAGGATTATAGATAATGTTTTTAGACTTTTTTTGTCTTTTCTAATAATGTTTAATTGTACAATTCACCGACCAAACTAGCTATAAAGATACAGAAAGCTGTTGGAGAATCATAGTCTCAGCATGCTGTAGCAGCATTTTTTTGGCTGTGGAAATTCGACCTTGCATCTTAGCAAAGATTAAACCATTTGTGAATTTGACATGGTGAATGGCGATTACTTTAGTATTTTGCTCCCATTTTGCAGTAAATCAAAGATACGCAGAGTTGAGGGAAGAGATGAAGATGGTGGACAAGGAAGATAAGGCCTTGGACCGACAACGTCGGAAAGAAAAGCGAATGAAGGAAAAATTGAAGCGGAAAAGAGGAAAGGACGAGGAGGACGATGCTGTTGGGAGTGAAGACGATCACTCTGGTTCAGATAGAGAAGCAAACACTAGCAGAGCCCACAAAAAAGGCAAGATCTATTTTGGCAGTGACAGTGATGATGGTGAGAATAAGAAAAACAAGGATACAAGTGGTGGTGTCATTGCCGACACTGTTACTCTAGCAGAGCAAGAGGCACTGGCTCTTAAGTTGTTGAATTCTATGCATCCTTGAAGTGTTATGTGCCCTTGTTATTTATAACGTTCTTGAGTGAAGTTTTGCACGGAAAAATGGGGTTTAGATAGTTGTAGGAGAAATTTGATATATAGAGAGAAAACACATGATATTGGCCAGGTTATGTATAAATGGTTTTTCCTTTCAGCGGTTGGGTCTCTATCTGACCAGTTTTGGATTTCCGATGTATCGTTCCATAGACATTATATTTCTTGCATTTTAATATTATTTTTGAAAATTCTAAAATACCATTAATATATTTTCTTTACACCAGACTCCAAGCAAAAATTATAATAAATAATACTGCAAGGTTTCTTCCATAATTGTAACCAAAACCAAGGCTCGACATGTTTTCATTTTGTTAAAGTTCTTGGGCTAAAAAATTGATAAAAGCTGTACTTTCTATATTTATTATTAATTATTAATTGTACACTTTAAATTCAATTTTTTAACAAATTTTTAAACAAAATCAAAGAAACTTAAAGTTTTTGTTTGGTTTAATTTAAAAATTTGTTAAAAAATTAAAGTTAAAATTAATAATTAATATCAGATTTATAATTTTTATTAATTTATTAAATACGGTTTGATGAACTTTTATTAAAAATGTTTAAAAAACTGAATTTTAGCCGAATAGACACTAATTGTGCAAAAACGTTCGCAATCAGCATTATCCAGCGTAAAACACGGGCTCTTTATAGTTTGTTTAGAAACAGAAAGCTGCTGTACAAATACAACAAGATCAGGACAAAACGACAAAATAAGTATAGTCCCAGAACCAGAATAGCATACTGTATAACAACAATTTGTTAACGAAAATAATCGAATTACACGAAACAAACAATTGATTCTCTTCATTCATTTCCCTATTTCACACTACATCTCATTCTTAGCTGCAAAGACTCTCACTCTGTTCGCGGGGGTACCCAGAAAGAGGGAAAATCATGGAACCGAAGCTGATAATGATGGCAGTGCTAGTAGTATTAGCACTAGTAACTGCCACTGCCACCACCTCAGAGTATATCCGGCCACCGCCTCGGAAAACACTTCAGTTTCCGTGGAATCCAAAGCCTTCCTCCCATCCTCAACAGGTAATATCCATTTTTCGGTCGATTGTTAATATTAGGAAACAAGTTAAAGGAAAGGAAACAGATCCCTGATTTCTGCTTAAGATTCAGGATTGATTTTTTCTTGAAATTGGATATTTTTCATTTTTTTTGGGCTTTCAAATGATTAATTGATTATTGTTTGTCTTGATTGTTCAATTCTTGAAAGAGTGGGATTGGTTGTGTTTAGAGCCGGTATATTTAGTAATGGGTTTGCAAGATTTTTAGGTATTGGAGTGTGTTGGGATTTAAGGCATTAGCAATTGTAGAATTATTGATCAAATGACACTATATGTTTGTTGGAAATTGGTTTAAAATTCGAGAAATTAAGTAAGTGACTTCGTGTCACCTTGGCTAAAATATACAAACCCGACCCAATCCGTTTAGGCAAATTAGTTTTTGCCACCGCCACTCGGAGAAACGGGATCGACCATGATCGAATGAATGAGAAATTACGGAAAAGGACAAATTTGGGTCAAAGTTTTGACCATGTGATCGCATGGGTTTTTCCACCGCGATCGCAATTTGCCTAAATTTTAAGCGAACGTTTTGGGTCCTTCCATGCGATCGCAGGAGATAAAGCCTTGCGATTGCATGGTTAAAATGGATCAAGTTACATTCAATTTTTATCTTGCGATCGCAGACTTGGTAAAACCATGCGATCGCATAGGTTTCTTGACATATATGTTGTTTTGTAGTGTTGCACGATTTGATTCAATACATTTTCGTTTCCAACCGATCTTGACGTTAAATAAGACATTTGGACGTCCATATTTACGTAAAAGGGATATGTAAACATATTTGCAATAATAATCCACTCATATTTCATCATTGAACCAAAATTCATTGCATTTGTTGCATGATTTTTGGTGTTTCATTTTAATTTCATCTTTTGGAGTACAAAACCGATTTTCGGTTCGTTGTGCTTGTGTTTTGAAGTGCTACAAACACAAGCGGAAGCCGTTGTATCTTGAGAGTCAATTGCCATATGCCGTAGGCACCATTGCGGGGCAAAATTGACTTAAGGACAAAGTGTTCAACACTTGCCTCGGTCTAATTTTCATCCATTTTATTCGGTTTGATTGCTTTGGAGTCACTTTTCACATAAATCCGCCAACAATGTTTGCTGGATAATAACTAAATCAAATGTACAGTCTCCTCATATCGTATGGACAAATATTTATATGCTCGACCAAACCCTGTAATGACTAGATTAGAGTTTGAGTTATTTGGTTTCGAAAATCATTCTATGGCAAGTATTTTGGAGTTGCTGTTAAGTCTCTTTTACAAGACCAAGTTTGATAAGAGCATCTTAAGCTTCAAAAACAAAGAAGTTCTAAGAAATTTGTTTGACGGAGTTGCTCGATTGGGTACAATGGCTGATTGATTTTTCTAAACTTTGTTGCACACATGGCCATTTGCAGGTTCACATCTCCTTTGCTGGGGACAAGCACATCCGGGTCACATGGGTTACTAATGATAAATCTTCATCTTCTATTGTCGAGTACGGAATATCAACTAAAAACTACAGCTCCAAAGCTCAAGGAGAGAGTACTAGTTATAGTTATTTTCTGTACAGCTCAGGAAAGATACATCATACCGTCATAGGGCCACTGGAAGATGACACCTTGTATTTCTACCGATGTGGGGGAGAAGGTAATGAATTCCAGCTCAAAACCCCGCCATCACAATTCCCAATTACTTTTGCTGTTGCGGGGGATTTGGGTCAGACTGAATGGACGAAGTCAACTTTAGACCACATAGAACAGTGTAAATACGATGTGCAATTGCTCCCGGGAGATCTTTCCTATGCTGATTACATGCAACATAAGTGGGATACATTTGGCAATCTGGTGCAGCCACTTGCGAGTTCAAGACCCTGGATGGTGACACAAGGTAATCACGAGAAGGAGAACATACCAATCTTGAAGGATGGGTTCGTATCCTATAATTCTAGATGGAAGATGCCGTATGAGGAGAGTGGATCCAGTTCAAATCTGTATTATTCGTTTGATGTGGCTGGAGTTCATGCTATCATGCTTGGTTCATATACAGATTATGACAAGTACTCTGATCAATATAACTGGCTGAAGGTTAGCTAAATTCCATATTTTCTTTAAAGAAATCCTTTTATCGAGACATTTATAGAAGATTTATTCAAGTCAACATGCACTAATTTTCATAGAACGTGATACAACAGTTAATCCAAAGCATATGGTTAGGTTAATGCCACACTTATTCTTAAGTGACAGTGATGTCTCATGGCCTGTTGTGTAGATATACTGATTATGTGATTGGGCCCTAGTGATATTTTCTTTACAAGTGCAACTATTTGAGACAATATGACCAATAAAAATATCCAAGTATTTTTTGTCCATACTCTCCAGTTTCAAGGTTCCACCTTTTTCACTGTAAAGTAAATTTTACACTTGATTTTTTGCACTGAAAATATAACTGCATGCCTGCTTGAACTTGAATTGTAGGCCGATCTTTCAGAAGTGGACCGTGAAAGGACACCTTGGCTCGTTGTTCTATTCCATGTGCCATGGTATAACAGTAATAACGCTCATCAAGGTGAAGGTGACGACATGATGGCTGCGATGGAGCCATTGCTTTATGCTGCTGGTGTGGATATTGTTTTAGCCGGCCATGTTCATGCATATGAACGCTCGGTATGGTGTTATATACTGGTGTTGTTTCTGTCATTAGTTTTATCTTTCGGCACTTTACCAATTTATATTTGGTACTTCTGTAACAGAAACGTGTTTACAATGGCAAATCTGATCCTTGTGGAGCTTTCCACATAACTATTGGTGATGGAGGAAACAGAGAAGGTTTAGCACACAAGTAAGTCTTCTCTTGATAAGATGTATGCACATTACTATAAACTAAGGAATATAATGTTAAATAAACTGAAACTGAAAGCATGACATTCTCTGTTCTCTATGCTGTGTCCATATGAAATGGAAATGGAACTGTCACATGATAGACGTGCCTTGAGTGGGTTTCAACTATGTCCATCTTCCTATTGGACTATGTGGAGCCTAATTATATTGTTGATTTATCCCTTGACCACAGACCAACCTAGTTTCTACGTTGAGGGTGGGCCATTTTTTTGTATGTGAGATAAAACACAGGTGTGAAGAAACGCTGTAATCTCCTTCATTATGGTGCAAAATCTGTGGTGATGAGTGGACATAGCTCTCACATTGATGGCAAACCACTATAAATCTATGCATTCTTGTTCATTTATGATTTTACTTTTTCATTTATTATTTCTCTCGGAGTTGGGGATTAAGGTAATCCATGTACTACACTTTCCCTGACCTCTCTATCGACCTACTCTCTTTGTAATTGGCAGCTTGACTATTCTTTCTTGTTGATAGTTTCTTCCTCATTATTAATTTAGGTCATAGAAGCCCTGTATGGTAGTTATTCTAGCATCCTCTGCGCATTCTTTGTGGGTTCATCATACCAGATATCTGCATTAACCATATTAGCCGAACGTGGAAATTATTGACAGGTACAGAGAACCCCAGCCTGAATGGTCAATCTTCCGTGAAGCAAGCTTTGGTCATGGAGAGCTCAAGATTGTGAACTCGACTCATGCACTTTGGAGTTGGCATAGGAATGATGACGATGAACAAGTGAGATCCGACCAAGTATGGATTACGTCTCTGATTGGATCACAGTGCCTTGCTGAAAAGAGTCGCGAATAAAGAAAAATACTCAGTGAACCCTAAACCTGGTAGATTCCAATGCGCGTTTCCTGAGGCATAGTAAATATAGCTAGTAGATTGTCATACTGCAGCGGCTTCTTCTGCTGATACTTAAATGTCGTGATAATCCGGTTTCTTTATGTCTGTATCCAAGTTCGGTGTCTGTTTAGGTCAATCTTCACTAATTCCAGGCTGTGCCTACGTTGAATAACATTGAAGATTAACTGCTAGAATTAAATCTTATTTTCTGCTACGAACATTGAAGAGTGGTGATCTCATCACCACAGTAGGGAAGATTTATGTTGGCAAAAAATAAACTTATTTAATGTTAGCAAATTTTTGTGACCAATTGCCCACTTCCATGTGGGCAACATAAATCCTTCCCACTGTGAGGAGGAGATCACCACTCGAACATTGAAACGTATACTATATATATAGATTATTATTATTATTATTATTATTATAACTTATTATTAAGCTAAATATTATTGTTCGTGTATTTTTGGTTATATTTTGTGATGCATGGAGCAACTTATCAAGCTCAAGCTAAATATTATTGTTCGTGAAAAAATTTCAAGTGTATGATATTATGAGAAGTATTATAAAGTGAATTGAGTATCGTTCTCACGAAGAATTAATCATTATCGATTAATTTAATTAATTTTATCTGTTACTTGAATCGGTGCAAAAATATAACAAGGACATTTGTTTTTATTAAATTAATCTCTAAACTAAGAATTAATTAAAGTGATCAACAATCAAAGAATTGGAAAAACTTGATGATTTTAAAGATGTTAAGAGCCATGGTTTCATAGTAGTTATCATATTTAAGTTTGCCTAACGAGTTATGATAATTTATTTGATCGGAGTTGATGATTGGATTTATCTATATTATTTAAGATCTCTCTTGAGTATAATTTAACTTATTTATATAAGTAAATTCTACGTGAATTTCAACATATCCAAGTGCATTCAATGTAAAATTTAATAAAAGATTGTACAAATTAGAAGTATATTTCTATTTCTTATGTAAATTCATATTTTTTTACCGTTATAACTAAATTGGTATTTTACCTCTCGGTTGCGACACAAATTTAAAAACAATTCATAAACTCGCTAAATTCATAAAAAGCAATTAAGTCCACGATAAAAAATCAACACAAAATTATAATAAAATTATAATTGAAGCCATAACTCGAAAATTAAAATTACACAATTAAAATACATCTTTTCTCACAATTAAAAAAAAAATTTAGCCACTTATCATCCCATGACTATTATATAAATTCCATGAAATTGTATAAAAATAGGAACATTACCGAAAATTAATGGCAACAGATTGAAATGACTATGTCGAATGTTGAAGCAAGAACCCAATTTTTACGTTGAAATCTCCCCCTTCAACCTTGAATCAATTAATTCTCAGTCTGATACCCTCAAATTTTATATATAGAGTGTTGTTTTCTTTCTTAAATTGCATCATCTCCAATGACTTCTACACCATGTATATGTATATATAGGACATCTAAGAATCTTAAATTTCGTGCTTCAAACTTGTCAAAAATATATCTATAACACGTCATAATTCGAGTCAAAGTCGGATTTCAGCGATCATTAGCGCATGCTGCCCTTTCATCATTACGACTATCCAACTTCAAACGCACATAACATTTGATATACAATTTCGATTTTCGATCCATAAATTGTGTCGAACTCCAAATTTGATGATCTTAGTAATGACATATATATGTTTGGTAAAAATACATGAATTTTCTTGTGTTCCAAAAAATTCAATCCTTCAGTTATTTAACACCCATTTTCACTATATTCTTTGCTAATGTGTTTTCTAGGTTCGGGATTGTTCCTAATGGCTAATTCTTAAATACATTATAGCAATCAATAAATATTACACTAGTGTTTGTTTAATAAATGTATACTATAATCTTGTCTTGCTTTGCATTTTTGTTAAACTGATTAGAAACTAAGTTACCTATTTTTGAATTAAAAGTGAATCATGGGTAAATTTAAATTATAAAATGGTTAATTATTTCCAAATTGAGAAAGGGAAAGGCCAAAAAAAATGTAAAAAAAAAAAAAAACACTACATCGTGCATCGTGGAGTGTGGCGCCCAGGTATACAATTGATAAAGATAGCCAGTTGACTCACATTACCCTCCAAGTTTATCCACAGTTATTGTCTCCATTCTTCTCTCCAGCTTAAAATCCAAGGACAGAATAGACATTTCGCTACATATACACGTCAATACATGGAAAAAGAGAAGATCTGGTCCCCGTCACGGGGTCCAGATGGTTTTTCTCGTCTGCCTGCGTGTCAATCACGCAGGCATTGAAATTTTTTTTTTGGCCCACTCCACCCATCTGTCAGAAAAACAACCCCAACCCACCCCTCTGCAAGGAAAAATCACCCCGTCTCCCCAGCGCGCCGCAAAACCCACCACCCCTCATTTAATTTTACAATCCCACCCCTCCCTCCCCTCCCCTCCCCCAATTAATTTTACAGTCCCCCCCCTCTCCCCTCATTTAATTTTACACCCCCCTCCCAAAAAAAAAATCCATTTTTTTTCTTCATTTCCCAATCAAATACATATTTTTCCATTTTTATTAAAATACATATCTTTCCCTCCTCATCAGAATACATATTTTTCTTGAAATTTGGCCAACACAATCGCTTTATTTACTTTTACTCAAATTTAACTAACATCAAACGCTTCCAATCACTTTTGTTCTCTAAATTTATTTTACACTTTTGTTTATTTGTACATGTTTATTTTTGTAATTTGCAAGTTAGTTGTAATATTGTTAATGCTTTTTATGTTTTTTTTTTTATTTGCACATATAATTGATATAGCACAGGTGGCCACAATAGAAGAAACTGTCGACGTTACAAAATAGGTATGTTAATGTTATATATTTTTATTGCTCCAAATTCACAATACTCGATCACGCAGATAAAGAAAAATGCATCATATTCTCTAGACCCCGGGAGTATAATGCACGCTTTTAACCCTCGTCACTAATTTATTATTTATAATGTAATATTACTTTATTCTTTATGTGTGTATATTATCAATATGAGCAAATTTATTATGCACGCTTCATTTATTTTTATTTTTAAGTAAAATTTAATTTGTTACTCAAATATAAACTAATTAATTAGTCTCACTCTAATCTTAATAATAAAATTAATGTTAATTATATTATTTATTATATAATATAATTAATATTTAACTCAATAAATATTATTATATATTATAAATTTTTTTAAAAATACAATGAATATAATAATAAAAATTTATTTTTAATTTAATAAATTTAATTATATTAATAATGTGGATGTAAATTTGATGGTAAATAAATAAGTGATTGATTAAAGAATGTGGGAGATTGGAGAAAAGTGGTGGGGTTAAAATAAATTAAGGTGGGGGCTTTTTTGTAAAATGGGCGAGTTGGGGGAGGGCTGTTAATTAATAAAAGCTGAGAGTGGGGCTTTGGGGGGTGTTAATTTCTAGAGGAGGGTGGGGGCTTGGGGAGAGTGGTGGGTGCCATTTTCCCAGACGGGGAAATGATCTGGACCCCGTGAAGATTCAGAAATTAGAAACCCACAATTCTTTTTTCTTTCTTGATCTCTAAAACTTGAATTCAATCCCATAAAATTCCAATCTTTTTCAAAGAAATGCATGATTTTTGCTTTACAATCCCATATGGGCTGCTTGTGGTGAGTGGTGGCATCATTGGGTATGCCAAGAAAGGCAGTACAGCTTCACTGGCTGGGGGGCTTGGCACTGGATTATTGCTCATTCTTGCTGGTTATCTCAGCCTCCAAGCCTTCCACAAGCGCAAAAATTCTTACTTTTCCTTGATTCTTGAAACAGGTATGAATGATTATCGTACATATATTAGTATTTACATTGTCTTATGGGCTTATTTCCGTGTTTAATTTATGTGTTTTGGGGATCATCAAAGAATTTGTTTGTGTTTATTGAAGAAATTTGATTTTTATTCACGCAGTCTTGAATTGGATCTAAATGAGAAACGGATATGAGATGGCATTTTTTTCTTGCATATTCTTGAGAGCACAAATAAAGAAGATTACTATATAAATTATGCGGAAGAGGGTCTTGACTTTTCTGTCTGTCGACTAATTTACCTTTTTTTTTTTTTTTGGAATTTTCTGTTTTCAGTTGTAATTGCCACTATAATTTCATGGTGCTTTTAGTTAGATCCTTGTTCAATTTTGTTGGTAAAATTAGTGCATTATTTATATTCGGATAATTTAATCACGTGCAAAACGAGCAAAATGACCACTTACAGAAATAATGAAAAACGAAGAATTAGATTTGGTCGAGAGAAGAGTTGACGAAATTGCCCTATATAGGTGCTTACGATTTCTCGGCACACATCTCTCATACAACGACAACGACACTTCTCATAATACGAGCACTCCAAATTACGAGAACAACGAACTGTACATCATTTTCTTCACTCTTTTAAATGAAAATCGGACTTGGATTTTATGTAGAAATTAGTTTTAAACTAAAATGATTTGTATAAAAAGTGCAGCAATATTTTGTTTAAAGTGAAGTTATTTAATTTGCAATCATAAGGGGCTTATTTATAATATCTGTATCCCAAAAACACAACTTCATAGAAGGGCATGTCCAAAAGACATGTCCATAAGATGAAAGGATGAGTCTGTTTAGAAATGAAATGTCTAAACTGACACGACTTTTCAACCAAACGATTCTAGAATATTCTATAATATTCTAATATATTTTCCAACAATATTTGTATATTTAAGCGATTCACTTTGGACCTTAAATTCTCATTCACCGAAATTGATTCAAGCAACTAAATATACTATGTAAATATACTCACGTAGTAGAACACGTATGACCTTATAATTCTCGTACTCGACTAACGAGTCTCGCTTAAATAATTAGTCAAAGTTAGTCAAAACCAACATCTTTCTAACCAATTTTCAACAAATTTATGTATGGACTGACTTTCAGTTTTTTGCACTCCAGAGCTGCTCAAGAATGTAAACGTGATTTCTTTTGTATTGTTGCATGATTTATTTCTTCTTTAGCCAATGGAATTTCTGAGGAATCATCATTCTTGAATATGAAAATGCTGTGCTGTGTAGTTCGTCTTTGACAGGAAATGATATGCCAATAGAGTAGCATTCAGAAAAGTTGGAGATACACTGTGTTTAAATCTAATGAAAGGGTTAATTTGGAGTGTACCGACTTCATAAGGGTTAATTTTGCATCCCAATGCCAATTACTGCCAGGAGGAGTATTTTCTACTGGTATTTGTTAACCACCATAGTAGAATCGATATGGAGGAGATTTTCAGTGAGATGAATCTAGCTACTAACTACTATTATTCGAGAAATCTATCATGTAGATGCTTAAACAACATTTAATGTGCATCCCTGCCTCTGATAAAACAAACCTTAAGAACACATGGCTCAGTATGTCTGTCTTGCTAAGAATGGGAAAGTTTGAGCATGAACAACATGGATCATCCGTTACCCGTTATGAAAGGCACAATCAATTTCTGAATTATTGCATTAAAAAATTGATTACAGTTAAATGCTAGAAATTGGTAGCTCTATAGAGTATAGCGTCAAAACTATTTGGCCCTGGGATTGTAATTATATCTGTTTCTGTCTTTGACTATTGAATGATTGGTGCTGAAACCATACTTATTATTCTCCTTTCCAGGCTGACTTATAAATTCTCTCTCTCTCTCTCTCTATTATTGAAGCTCTTTTACATATCTTATCACCATGAAAATTTTACCATCCAATGTTCAAAAGTATCAGGTGTAAAGGAGACATTCTTATTTTATCTTACATGATTAAGTACCCATTATACTGAACCACTTGATGTAATCTGCTTTTTCCTAGCTAATGTTCAATTATAAGACACCAACTAACTTGGTGAACATTGGTGTATTGATCTCAAATGTTGGGGCTGACATTTCCATGATATAAACATGACCTGGTTGTCATAAATCAGAAACTTGGCTATTATAAACATTATGAACTTGTTCGAGTGCACCATGTAGACAGAGCATTGAACACTTGTTGAAAAATTCATTTCCTTAAATATGAAAGAGCGAAAACACTTCTACTTGGCTCCCAGCAGATTAAATATTAGGTGGAAAGGTATTCATTATTCAAAAAATATTTGACCTATCTGTGACAAGGCTTCATGGAAAGAAGTAATTTAAGTGTCGTGATTTAGATAGAGCCTTTATTTGAACAAAATTATTTGAATGGGTAATCTTCTGCTATTTGTGGTTCTTGAGGAAAACCGTGGGAATCTTTAGTGATGTCAAAACAGTTGGAACTTTATGTATGAATTTACAAGATCATGCAATTTGTTAAATTTAACTTGATGACCCTTCTAGATATTTTATTTAGGATTTAAATTTTACCTTTTGAGTAATTAACTCTTGTATATTGCCTATGGACAGACAATGTGATTTTCTCATAATCAGCCCCTTTTAACTGTTCTACTTCCTATTCATCTCAATTCTTAACCATGCCAACTTAAAACATATTGAATGGGAAATTGAACATGCTTTGCCCTTTTTATTTTCCTGGTGTCATCGCTTATTTACTAAATATATTTACCAATGTACGTGGCTTTCAACAGCCTGTGCTGCTATGCTGACATGGGTCATGGGACAGCGGTACATGCAAACTTCAAAAATAATGCCAGCTGGTATTGTTGCTGGGATCAGGTAACTGAAAATGACTAAACCCTTGCATCTGGTTTTGGATGTCCAATTTTGCGTACACAGTTATCTGCGTTCTTTGGCTTCTGCTATATCGTATCATATAACTTTCGCTGCATATCAGTTTTAGTGTTGCACTAATCTGTCATGTTTGTTATGTTCAAAATGCAGAATATAGTTGATAATAATTGTTTTCTATCTCTACTTCTTGAATGTCATATAGAAATCACTTCTTCCATACAGTACATTTGAACAATCATCTCTTCGCTCCTTTCTATAGCAAGCAGAAATAGGCTTATCAACCAAAAGAAGTTGGTGAAGAAAGAAAGTTATGATAGATTAAGAATACTTAAGTCACAGTGAATTTGGGTTGTAAAATCAGTCTTCTATAGAAATCATTCCACACACTGACCAGAACAATATAGATTGTGTATACTCACATCACAGGAGAGCTCCCTTGCCTTTTCCTTTTCCTTTTGAGGGTATGTCAGGAAAAAATCTGTCGACCATGTCCAGTGGACCATTAATATGTTCAGAGAGATGAATAACTTCTTCTCAAGGGATGCCCGAGTTTATTCTGAAAAATCAAGGCCAAGAATGAGTTGACACTTGAAGCTATCAGTGAAAATCTTAGCTCCTTTGAAGCTATTTTCACCATCTTTTGATTGCTTCCAAATTTAAGTGTTATATGCTACAGATCCTCTTTACTATTGTACACGCATGATTTTTTAGGAGCGAAAATTGTGATTGTGAAGTGGGCTGTGATAGAAATTGTGGTGGTGGTGGTGTGTGCCAGGGGGGATTAGTAGAGTGTGTGGTCGAGAGTGTTGTTTCCATGTTGCGAGGGAGGAAGGAATGGGGGAATCCTGTAAAGAGAGCAAGAAAAAAAGAGAGATGCGGGTGAAAGCATATAAAAGTGGTATATTCGAGACTTTTCTTCCCTTTGGCAGTCTCTATCATTTTGCCATTGATGATGAGAAGAGAAGAAAGGATTCTCTGGGTTGGGTCCTGCAGTTGGAATTTTCATCGGAAAAATCATTGAAAGGATGAAAAGTGGATGAAGTAAGCTAGGATGTAGTGGAACACTATTGATATCTTGACTAAAGCCATTCACATCACAACTAGTCCAAACCTGCTTAAATTTTGTGACACATATTAGTTAGTTTCTCATATGTTCAGTTCAGAAGTTTGAAAATTGGAACCATACCAAAAAGTGAAAATTTTGTAGATGAGAAACTGAATGGATCTTGCCATGTAAAACGTGCCCCATACTAGTTGCTTGTTGGAATTGTGGAACTATTGCTCGAGAAAGTCCATCTGAGGTCATGGGTGGCATGACTGGGGGTTGCCCCCAGTTGGTAATGGCACATCAGAAGAGGAGTAAGGGAGGCTAGGCAGCGCATCTTTCTCTGGTAAAGAGGCTGGGGGGGTTACCACCCTGGCCCGGATAAACCAACTGTTTTGAATTGATTCAGCCTGTTTTCTTTAATTTTAATTGGCATTTGTAGCTAAATGCAAATGTGTTTGCTATATCCTGATTTGAAGATCAAGGATGAGGTGATTTTACTTTTTTTATAGCTACCAATTTCTTGCGTATGATAATTGAACTTTGAAATGTAGAAGTTAACTGCCGAGAATCATGGATAAAATGTGGACTCTAATATCAAAACTTCATGGGAAATGGTTAACGAGCTTACAATATTTATAAGTTACTATTGTTAATAGTTGAAGTTGTGGATAATTCAAGTTTCATGGTTCCTTTTCATTTGTATGAGAATGTTGTTGAGAGCAAGAGGTGAAGGTTGCTATTTTCTGAATTGTGCCACCTTGTTTGTTATTTGTTGCATATAGAAAATTTTACTTCTTAATTGTTTTAATTCACTACGAGCTGTTTGAGTTAATACTAATTTTACCCAAGTTCTTAATGGCTTGCTATTTGCAGCGTCCTCATGACTGGATTTTATCTTTACAAGATTGCAACGGGTGGAAACCATATCCCTGCAAAGACTGAGTGATGGCATTGAGCATTTCTTCCTATAAGATTCCATACAGTATATATTGAGATTACACGTGCCACACGATTGGTTTGTTGACATTGGAGTATAGTATTTTGTTTTTGTTTTCTGAATACAAAGAAATGTATCAAGACAATAACAATTTAATTTTCTACATGTTGACATTGCAGTACAGCATTTTGTTATTTTTTGAACACGAAACTGTATCTGAATTTTCGACTTGTTGACATTACAGTATATCATTTTTTTGTTTTCTGAACACACAGACTGTATCAAGAGAATAACGAGAGAATTTTCCTGACCATTAATTTACTGGTTTATACCATTCTTGTGTATTGCAGCATTACTAAATAGTCCACATTTTCTCTGAAGTTAGATAAAAATTGTTAAGAGCACATTGTTAAAAGTAGGTACAATTGAATACTATTGTTGATGGAATAAAGCCTTCCTGCTAGACGAAGTTGTCGTTATGTTGGATTTTACTTTGCCAAGGCTTTTGCTTTTAACTTAAAGCTGATTGATCTGAACTTGATCAACCATGTTTCATGTCGAGTTTTATTGTGGATGGAGTCAAAGTACGTTAACGTATATCATAAATACTCATCAAGCCTGGTATAATTGACCGAGAACAATAAGATCTTAATCCCGGTTCATGACGCCAAGGGCTTGAATAATGTATACTTCGTCTATGAGAACAATACATCCAAAATGACACATGACCTACCGCCCAAGAGCCAAGAGTGGCTGAAGATTTGTTAGAATAAACATTACATTTACCGATCAAAAAAAAAATATGAGGGAGGTAGATAAAACAAGCAGATGCATCCAAACTTGCATAACCACTTCCTTTCATTATCCTCATATCATCATTAAAAACATTATTTATGCACTGATTAGTGGTTACCACCAAGTTGGAGAAATATTTAAGTGTTACAGAAACACCGTTGACATACTATAACCTTCCAAAAACCAACATATAATAAGGTCACTTGTCTCTCTACACTATTATATATCTGCAGTCTGTCAATCAGGTTCTTTCTGTCTCTTTGTTTCTCCCTCTAAACTATGAATATCTTTCTTGCCCTATCCTTATTTCTTTTGCCTATCTTCTTTCTCCTAGTCAAGAGAAGAAGATCATCAGACAGGCTGCCCCCGGGATCTCTAGGGATACCAATCATTGGCCAAAGCCTTAGCTTTCTTTGGGCAATGAGGGCAAACACTGCTGACAGATGGATAGCCAAACGAGCGAAAAGATACGGTCCAATCTCAAAGCTAAGTCTCTTTGGAAAACCAGCAGTTTTTATACATGGACAGGCTGCTAACAAGTTTGTCTTCACTAGTGATGACAGTATAATGAATAACCATCAGACCGAGTCGATTAAAATGATTCTGGGTGATAGGTGTCTGTCTGAACTCAGTGGTGAAGATCATAAGCGAGTACGAAGTGCTCTTGCTTCGTTCCTCAAGCCGGAATGTTTAAAGCTCTATATTGGAAAAATGGAAGAAGAGGTCAGGAGGCACCTTGAGATGCATTGGAATGGGAAGCAAAACATTACGGTATGTAGTATTGAATACAGTTGAACTACTTATCCTATAATGTCAGATTATGTTTAGGCTTATTCTACAGATACTGCATTGAAAATTTTTGTTGAGATCTTTTGTCTGGTAATTAATCTGTAATAGTTGTGTTTCCTAGGTTTTACCACTGATGAAGACACTCACATTCAACATTATATGCACTCTTCTTTTCGGTGTTGAACGAGGAGCACGAAGAGATAAACTGGTTCGGTATTTCGAAGAGATTCTTGAAGGATTGTGGTCAATCCCAGTTAATTTTCCTTTCACACGCTTCAACCGTGGCCTCAAGGCCAGTGCAAAGGTCCAGAATATATTGAAAAACCTTGTACGTGAGAAACGTGATGAACTGAAAAAAGCAGCTTCATCTCATCAAGACCTCATTACCAGCTTACTCAACATTCGTGGAGAAGACGACAGAGAATTGGTGTCCGAAGACGAGATTGTACACAATATCATGCTCATTATGGTTGCAGGGCATGACACCTCAGCAGTCCTGATTTCTTTTATCGTCCGACTTTTAGCAAATGATCCAGTTATATATGCAGCAATTCTGAAAGGTATAATTCCCCATTCACTTTATAGTATTGAACTCTTGATCCATTTTCGTGCAAAATCATGAACATGACTACTACTTGAACACTGGGAGGCTGGTACAGGAAGCACCTTTTTTTCATTGATTTGAAATTTAAATGAATTTTGGCCATTTGTTGTCCGGGATTAGCAGAACAAGAGGATATCAAAAAGAGCAAGCCCTCTGGAGCGTTTCTGACGTGGGAAGATCTTGCAAAGATGAAGTACACTTGGAGAGTGGCAATGGAGACTCTGAGAATGATTCCTCCAGTTTTTGGAGGGTTCAGAAAGACATTAAAAGACATTGAATATGAAGGATACCTCATTCCAAAAGGATGGCAAGTAAGAGAAACACTTTAGACCCTGCTACAAATTTATTTACATCAGAGTACCTAACATAACTCTGCTTACTTTTTTTTTTTTATAGTCGATCAAGTCTAATTAAAGGAGAAGGGTTGCAATAGGTTAACGGGGTAAAATTTTGTCAAATCTTATTGCATGAATCTTAATACACATCTTTGTTGGGACAATGTCCTATATAAACCTAAAGAGACTCCTATTCATAAGAGTGACGCGATCTCAATAAAACAAGTTAGAAGACAAAGGGGTTGACCAAGACTAATATGGTCTGCAGTTGTTGTTAATGATTTACTTTAGATCTTCGAGTAGATCTAGTAATCATTAGAACGGAGTGGCAAAAAATGATTCATCTTAGGAAGAGGGCTTAGTGCCTGCAAACATTTTGTATATAATAAGCAAGGGTTTAAACTCAATGTTGTTATTGATAACCAGGTATTCTGGGTTACCAGCATGACTCACATGGATGACGAAATATTTCAAGAACCCTCGAAGTTCGACCCTTCGCGATTTGAAAATCAAGCACCCATACCACCTTACTGCTATATTCCATTTGGAGGGGGGCCTCGTATGTGTCCAGGGTACGAGTTTGCAAGAATTGAAACTCTAGTCACAGTTCATTATCTGGTTAATCAATTTACCTGGAAACTATGCTGCAATGACAACTCCATCAGAAGGGATCCTATACCAGTACCTGCTCAAGGACTTCCAATTCAAATATGGTCAAAGTAAGTCTAGAACTTGGTTTGGATTTTTTAGGAAAGTATCGAGAGAGAATGTACTTTGGCAATGCCGGTAAAATCACAGTTTGGGGAATCAAGAAACCTGCTGTTGATATAGTTTGTCCTGCATAATGAAAAGATATGGCTTGTATCATAATTTCAAATGAATATATTTTAAATAAGTTAAAGTTAGTTAAATGTTTATCAAAACTGTTTATTTAATGATCAGTCCAGGAGAAAAAATGCTCAAATTCTATCCTGAAGAATTTTCAGAAGAAATTGCACCCGCTACCCAAGTCTTGCTCAAACTTCACAGTATAGAAAAACTTTTAGCCATTCAATCTAGGCCTAGCTGTGGAGTAATGGACGCCTTTTTTTCTAACGCAGAAAGAAGTACCGTCTTTTCCGCTAGACTATTTTCCATCTATTATCGATCGATTTGGGAAAGAAAGACAATTTTTTTTAAAAAAAAAAAAAACTTTACAACGTAAAATTTGAATGCATTGAAAATAGCTTCTTCATTGATTTACGTAACCAATAAATTACAATTGCTTGTGCAGGGAGGGGCGAATACTAGTGTGCTTGACAAGACTTCGAATATCCAACTACCTTCTATAATAGCTTAAGTAATAAAAACATAAGTGACATGAATATGCATTTAAAAGCTTTTACAAATGAAAAAAAAAAAATTACAACTTAAATTAATATTTACAAATACGGTCGAAATTGGGCAAACTGTAGTTGTAAGTGGTTAGGAGGCCAAGTATAGCTGCGGTCCACGATACTTTGACATTACTTTGAATGGAAGAAACACTTGGTCCTTGGATGGCCATGGTGATATTGAGCAAGTTTTGTCCAATACGCTTCAAGAAGACACTAAAGATATATTTGGAACACAATAATATGGACTATAATGTTCAACACAACGAACAAACTTTTAACTTATTTTTATTCTTTAATTGTGTAAAGTATCGTTCAATCTAACACATCAAACAAGTCATACAGAGGTAAAAAATTATCAAACTATGCGACTATTATTATCAAAGAAATCTGTTTTATAGTGGATCTTTAGGCACGTTAGTTTGAGCTAAACAATATTCAATTGAAGAAACTAAATTTAGTACACATTGTTTGAGTTGATCAATATTCTAATTGAGCTGTTATAACATAAAAGAAAAAGGTTAGGAGATTTTTAATGTAACCACAAAGTAATTGAATCTCCTTAAAAAAGAGTGATGTACTTCTGTTTTCGTCTAATTGTTTAAATTTGCTTTATCTAAAATATTAATTATATTGCCATGTCGAGTTCCTTTAATATTACAATTTAACTCGAAACACATACAATATGTATACAGAAGACAGTTATATGCAAGCTAAAACTATTTGAAGCAATGGGCATGAAACCCCAGAAACGTAGGCTATCAACAACCTGCCGGTCTCGAATATTTTGGTGGTAATGAAGGGCACCTTTCGTTCATGTGGGGATATGGATCCATGGTATTGTATCCAGGTAGTTCCATCCGGTATCTCCCTCGAATTTGACAATATGGAAGCTTCACCGTGTCCGCGTCATTGCACCACTTAGGCAACTGGCTAGAATTGTTATCGAAAAACTTGAGTGTGTAAGCATCTTTTATCTGCAGTTGTTAAAATAAATTGATTAAACTGCAAAATATTCGTAGAATTCTGGTCATATAATTCCGTTCAAATACCAGAGTATAACCTCTTTTAGTAATTTTTAAACACATCCGGCACAAGGGAAATAACAGTAACACGATACTTACCGTGAACTCAGTAACTTGAATCGAGCTTGCAAGTGAACCAAAAAGTCCCGCTTCCTTGTACATTTCAAAGACAAAGGCAATACATGATGTTGACTTCCCATCAGCGTATACCCAATTGTCCTGTTCGGGGATTGCCAACAGTTCACCAAAAGATGATCCGCGCTTCTCAACTTCTACGAGAATTTCAGAAAGACTAAGGTTCTGCAAACACAAAGAATGTACCATTGTTTAATATATTGCAGTGAACATATAGGGAAGTCTGCACTGCGATTGATCCACTAAATATGGCAAGGTCATAAACAGTATTACGATCTACTTCCTCTCTTCAATTGACCCCCTAAATATTTGCTTTGATATCGGTACACATTTGAATAATGAAATGGAAATGAATAAAACCTGAGTCCCGAGTCGCTTGTTCAATGCTTCATTCCACATGTTACCAGCATATGCAGGCTGGAACTGAGTCCAAATAGTCATAACAGAAGCAACCTGTAAAATGATCATAAGTCAAAAGAAATGAGAAAAATTCCCAGAAAATGCAGCATCCTGAACACGAGTGGGAGCTGGTATTAGCACTAACACAAACTAGACAAGAAATGCAATACCAAGTGAGCATCTAAGGGAGATGGATAATTTCCATGAACTGTGTCTATCCAGCTAAATATCAAGTTATGATAACCATAAGGTAGTCCTGCCATGCTTCGAGCATACTCCCAGGCAGCACTTTCATTGAACTTGGCCCGGAGGTCAGGATGCAAAGGAAGAAATGCAATATGTGGATTGGCATCATCTTTTGTCAGCTCATATTCCCACCATTCCTCCCACGTTAATATAGCAATGACATCTTCTCCCTATAATGCAAATATGAAATTCAAAACAGCAGACTTATATGCTAAAAGAATCAGATATTATCCCCTAGGAGAGTAACTTAAATATAAAGAAATTATAAGCCACCACTGTACAAAGTACAAACCAATAGCCTTTTATACCATCACAAACTCAAGATCCCAAAAATTACAAATAAGTTATTACATCATTATTGAGTTCAATTTTAACTACCAATTATTAGCTTTATAGAGTTGAACCAACTCATCTAAAAGCTTATGCTTTCGGAGAGGAGACACATTTATTTGTTAACTTAATCTTCATCTTATAGGCATCTCTATGACGACCAGAAAAGAAAGTGAATCACTTTGAGTTGGCACTCAATGTTGTACTCTTCTTTCATTTTATTTCTCCTTCTGTGTTAGCAAAAATAATGAGCTTCAATTCTAGCACCGGCTCCTTGCTAGGCACCCTCATATGAACATGGGATATGTTTGTCTCTTGAATCACACATAATAGATTATCCAAATTGAAACATCATTTGAGAAGGCCATTCATGGAATTTAACAAATGATTACTTAACAAGATTACGTATCATATTTGTACACATACAAAGTATTCTGAAAAGGTAATGTTCCGGATAAAAGTAGTGTCATTATCTCGCAGAATTCATTGAATATATTTAGTGCCAAAAGTTGCAACGCAGGAGAGCTAGGCAAAAGTTGAGCAAGTTCAACAAATAAGAGAAATGAACTTCATAGCCAAGAGCATGTTTGGTTAAGCCTAAAACAAAAATAAAGTTACTTTTTACTTTTTTTGCCTAAAATGTTTGAGCTTTTTTAGAAGTTGTTTCTTTTGGAGATTTTTTATTAGTTTCCACAAAAGTACTTTTACTTTTTTTAGTCTAAGCTGGACATGCTTTAACAGCATTTAATGCATGCCAAATTTTGGGCAGATTTAAGGTATTACCTGCTCATTCTCATGTCCTGATTCTCCAACCCATAGCTTTCCATCAGAGTCCCTTAAGGCAACAGCACTATGACCAGCATAAGATCCAGTCACCCATTTCTCTAGAGTCTCAAAACCACCCCAACGACCCCGAATTTTAGATAGAACTAGGAAATCTCCAGAGTGTATATCATCAGCACTAATGTTTGTGACCCATGGCTGAGGACGTTCTTCGAAGGTAGCCCCCATGTGCTTTGTAAGAAATGCAACATTTGAGTTCTCACCCCATCCAGTGTTTGTGAATAAAGGGAATACTTCCCATAATGCTTCAAGAGTTCCTAACATCCCTGCTTGCATGAGGAAAATTGAAATTCCCCTATTTTTGACCTATTTGTCATATAGGTTAATCACGATTGGTTTTTCATGCTTCAAATATATACGTATAACTCTGATTAAGATTGTTTAACTCACATATTCAAATTCAGCTTTTGATTGCCACTCTTTGAATTCAAGGGTGTGCTCACGAGATAAAAAATAATAATCCCATGTCACACGATAAGGAGTTGCAAAGAGATAAAGATCCATGCATGTCCAACTATGAGCCTTGCTAACCTGCATACAACAAAGAATGAAATAAGAAAATAATGAAGATGTAGTACAAATATTAACTAAATGTCATCACCCACTTCTTTCATGCTTCGTTTCCCTGTCAAACTAGAGAAATCGAAGAAACATAAGGACAAGACATGTCTTTCTAGCCTTTCTGTGACTAGAGAGGGGCAGAAAGAACATTGTTGCAAAATTCTATCAACTTTTTCCCAGGGCATAGGTGAATTTGTAGCTGAACAAGATCAACAACACCAGTATCTTAATAGCTCATATTAACATAGTTTCAATTTAATCCATTTTAAAGGGATGTCTGACAACAAATTTTCCAACAAGTGACGGATATAAAATTGGAACTTTAACGACCGTCTAATTGAAGCAAGGAGAATAAAAACATACACCTGAAATTAATGTAATAAACAAATTCGTTAATTAAAAGTAAAACTTGAAACAAAAATAAAACCATCAAACATTACTGAGATAGCAGCAGAACTCATAAAGGCATCTCCTTACATAAGCAAACCAGACTTGGACAAATCCAAGAAAAGGCGGATAAAAGCAATCCTTTCCAACCAAATACAGTTATGGTTCCTATCTTTGTCGTGAATTATGGCCTCAGCCGCATTCATCATAATCAACTAAAATCTAAAAGATATGCATAGTAATATGGCACACTTTCAGGCTTTTGATAAAAAGGAAAATCCTTTTTCTTTTCATTAAAAAAAAAAAAAAACACCATCCCAAGAGATTTAATTTAGAGGACGAAACTTCACAATCACCAACACCCCCAATCCTAACAATCGCAAATTCAAACAAGAAATTATTCGTTGAAAACATAACAAATTGTATATATTATTATAAAAAGTACCTCAAGAAAATCCATTCAACTTCACAAACTAAGCTAACTAACCTCCAAATTTCTATACTTCAACAATCGAACTTAAACAATTACCATAAATAACCCAAACCAGCTCAATTTAGACTACAATTTCCAACAGTAACCAATACACAACATGCCCAAAACTCAAAAACAAAGCCATAAAAATGCAAATAAAAAATAAAATCAAGAAAAGCAGTATTAAAACCTTGATATGAAGAGTGCCACCACCAAATTCAGTTTTACTTTTGTTGTGAAACTCCAACCAAGCACTGTTGTTGTAAAAGCAAGCACCTTTCCACTCTAAAGTATTCTTGACAGTAGTAGCAGTGCCCACAAAAGTGGGCAAGAGGTCCACTGCACTGTTGAGAGTATTCAGAATAGGCCATGACACTTGTCTTGGTAGAAGCGGCAATATGTCTCTGGGATCAAAGGGTGCTCTAAAGGCTTGTACTTTTGGATGTGAATTGGCATGGATTATGAATAGAAACAATATTATGTGATGGGTATTGAGGAAAAGTGTCATGGCTGAAGAAACTTTCGATCGAGAGAGATTTAGGGGAAGGTTTGACCTTTTTCTGTTCGGGATTGAGCAGATGGTTTCCATTTTATTTTGTGGTGAAGTGTTAAACAGTTAAAGTGTTGTTTTTTCTTAATTTTTTTTACAGTTTTGAAGGAAGCAGGAACTAGGAAGGCTGCTGTAAATAATATCATTACAATCATCGAACACAACGTAAATTGAGGATTAGGCAAACATTTTTTTTTTTTTTTTTGAATATTTATAAGGAGTTTCCAGATACATATTTTTATTTTCTGAATATTTAAAGAATTTTCCATATTATACAAATGGAGACAAGAAGTGTAAAAGATGCTCAAACTTTGCCTATTAAATGTTTAAATTGTTAAAAATAAAAAATAATTTATTTATTTAAATATTATTGTCAAGGGACATCATTTGATCACGCAAACTTTCAATCATGGGATCTTGACGTGGATATTCTGATGGCCATTATCAATCACGGCAAGTTCTTCCTAATAATTTTTAAACTCTTGTTTGAACTCTATTTCTTAAAATTAATTTTTCTAAAATTAATTTTAATCATAAAATTATAGGATATAAAATTTTTATTAATTTTTCAACAATATATTTTATCAAATTTTATTAAAAATTCTTAAAAATTTAATTTTTATCTCAACATTAAAATTATATGTCTAATTTCTTGATTCCACGTCATCGTATATGTGGCATATCCCAAAGACTAAAGAATATTCTTTAGCTACAACATGGTATCATAGGCCTAGTGTTACTTTATTCAATTTGGACTCTCCAACACACTTTGGGCCTAACCCTTTACGGACATAACAAATATGTTTAGAGAAATTTGTTTAGAATATACTGTTTAAATGAGAGAAAATGAAATGTACCTTCATTTTGTAAAATTTTGTTAAGAGTGCGATTAGCATGGATTATAAACTGAATAAATGAATTTTTTGTTTTTGACCTCGGTTCCACAATTGACATATGAAAATATTGATGAAAACAATTACTAAAATGATCAAAATCACACTAGAAATTCAACTCCTTTAATTACGATCTTTGATCGTTTCAACAAGAATTTTATTGAAAATTTGGTTGGTGGAAGAAATTGATATAGACGTTATGAGGTAGTGGCCCTGCAGCTAGTTGAGAAATGTTGACAAACTCTAAATAAACTGATTTTTAATCCCATCCAAACAAACTCTAAATATCTCACTTTTTTTAATATTTAAATACAATTTATATTTTTCATCTTCGCCATCTTCTTCCTTTTCTTCTCTTTCATTATTTTTGTTATTGTAAGTTTTGTGAAGAAATATCCAACAATCGAGTAATGCAAATTATATAAGAAGAAAGATTCATAGAAACAATTGAAAAACAAAATAGAAACAAAAGATGAAAAATAGGAACAATCATGTCACCTACACTAGCTTACAACAACATTAATGAGTCTAAGAACATGTTTAGATAAACTTAAATAAAGTTATTGTTAAGTAACTTTTATCTTCAAATATACAAAATACTTTATTTTACTTAAAGAAAAAAATTACTTATTTTGAAAATCACTTTTATTTTATGGTTTAAATAAGTAATATACATATATCTAATTTTAATAAAAAAAAATTTGTTTTTATTTTAAAACTTACCTGTCCGCCACCCCCACTTGTTTTATACATCAGAGTCCCCACTTTGTTAGTGCTCCCAGAACCTCCCTTTCTTTTTCAATTTTTTTTCTTTTTATTTAATTAAAAAATAAGATATAATAACTTTTTTTTTTTAACAAAATCTTTATTTGTAAGTAAAGTTGAAGTTTCAATCCATTATGACGATGAGTACTACAAAATTGAAACATTTGAATGACGTTAATATATAAATAAGTTAAAAATCAAATCGCTACAATTAGAGATGGCAATAGATCGAATCGAGCTAGTTTGGTCCATATCAACAAGGGCCTAGCACGGCCCTTATAACGACGAGCTGAATCCGAGCTCAACTCTTCTCCAAAAGTCAAGCCCGAGCCCGCCCATATTTATTAAGGGACTTGTTTCAAAAGACGACCTTATCCAAATCCGAGCTTTTTTTGGATCGAGTTGCCATCCCTAACTACAACACTGATCTACAAAAGATGCTTTGTATAAACATATTCATATCTAATTAAATTAGCCAAAAAAAAAAATAATACTATAAATCAAATAAAATTGATTCTGTGCCACTGAAAAACGGCTGAGGTTTGTAGTTGATAACCTTGTGAACAAACAATTGTGGAACGCGAATTCACTAAAGACCTCAATAGCCCCACGAATCTGTCTCTCCTACCACAAACGCAACTACTTTAACCCCACCCCACCCCACCCCACCCACACAGACAAATTCCACGTTCATACATAAATATATAGTTTCATCATTTACTATATGGTCTTTCTTAGTGCTTCACAATATTTATCCAATGGCCATTTTGCCTCGCCACAACCCAACTTTTAGGCCCCTACACCATGCTCGCCTGAGCCACCATAATTCCCTTCCGGCACGCATATATTGCTCCACCACCACAACCCCGCCAAACCCAGCCGCGATCAAATCATCAAACGGCCAACTATAGTAAATCCACCGGCGGCGTTGGTTCAAACTGCAGCCACAGTTAGTACACGTCCCGTTCTTAATGACCCGAGTTTACAATCAACATGGTCCCACCGATTTTGGGTGGCGAGTGGATGCACCACCGTGCTGATTTCTCTAGCGAAGTCCTGGACCACGGCCGTCGATTCACATATATGGATTGAACCCATATTAGCAGGCTTCATCGGCTATGTACTCGCAGATCTTGGATCTGGAATCTACCACTGGGGCATCGATAATTACGGCGATTCTGAAACTCCATTTTTTGGTAAACAAATAGAAGCATTTCAAGGTCATCACAAATGGCCATGGACAATAACCAGACGCCAATTTGCCAACAATTTACACGCACTAGCACGCGCAGTAACTTTTACAGTGCTTCCGCTTGATCTAATCTGCAACAATAATGCAGTTCTGCATGGATTTATTGGTGTGTGTTCAGGTTGCATTATGTTTAGCCAGCAGTTTCATGCATGGGCTCATTGTACAAAGAGCAAGCTACCGGCGGCGGTGGTCGCTCTGCAAGATGCCGGAATACTCGTGTCTCGTTCGCAGCATGCGGCGCATCACAGATCGCCTTATAACAATAATTACTGCATAGTGAGCGGCGCTTGGAATGAAATTTTGGATAATTCAAAGTTATTTGAGGCAATGGAAATGATCTTGTTCTTTAAGCTTGGAGTGAGACCACGTTCTTGGACTGAACCAAACTCAGATTGGACTGAAGAAACTGAAAGCGCGTCTCTAATTTCGGAGCTTTGATTTCAGTTTCTTCTTCTTCTTCTTTTCGCCAATATGGTTAATTTGTGCATACAATTCTAATTAAATTTTTTTTGATTAATGTTGGGCTCCGAACCACTTGTTGCACGAAAGTCTCGAGATTGAGTGTTTGTGAGGTTCGGATTAAAATATGTTGAAAAATTATAGTTAAAAGTGAATAATAATTTTAATCATACATTTTTTTATAGGATCTATAATTTTTATTAATTTTTATCAATTTTAACTATTTCATCGAATTTTATCTGAAATTTTTTTAAAAAAAAAAAAAAATTATCATCAATCAAGCTCTGAATTTTTTAGACAAAATACGAAAGGTCAAAAATAATACAACACCGATAGAAAAAAGCCAAGAATAGTATACAAAGCATTTTTCAAAAAATGTCACCGATAGAAAAAGCAAAAGCATCAAACCAAAATGCCCTGGCAAAATAGTCTTGGTCCATCTAGGAAAACTTCAATAAGACGCTAATACAATCTTACATGGTACGCTTAACCACTTAAATAGTGACATATGGCTTTTGTGTCCTATTTGTTTTTTCTCATTTTACTTTATTCAACTCACCCATTCAAATAATGACACTTGTCAATTGTGTAAAATTTAATTTACTTTATTTCTTTCTCTTAATTTTTTTTTTGAAATTTAATTTTTAATATTATATTAGTCTTATTTTTTATCCAAATGTTATTTGGGCATCAAATTCTCATTAAGGACTTCAGTTGAACACCTAAATTACGTTTGAAAATGTCTTAATATTCAATAAATTAATGATTTTAGATATTAATAAATTCTTCAAAATCAAATATAATAATTCAATACTCATTTTTTTTTTATTTTTTTAAGTTCAAAGAAATTTCATTAGTGTTAATACAAAACAATAAAACATCAAATATTTGAACATAAAAGCATAACCTCATTATGGAAAAATGAAAGATGTCACACGGTAGCTCTAGCTCGTAATAGAATATGTTCTCCTAAGGTTTTGTATTTTGACAATGCCTAAAAAATTTTAAAATTTACACATTTTGACATATGGTTTTCATATGCTCGAGCTATAAGGTTCTAGTTTTATATTTAAGTATTTGTGATTTTACTTGTATTAATACTAATGAATTTTCTTTAAGCTTAAAAAAAAAAAAAATATAATTGGTATTGAATTAATATATTTGATTTTGAAGAATGTTATTAATATAAAAAATTATTAATTTATTGAATATAGATAGTAGATTTGATACAATTTTAATAAACAAATAACTTTGATGATAACTCTTATTATTTATTGGGTTTCCTATTATATGTTAAATAATAAAAATAAATTATACGTCAATTTTTTGATCTCCAAATAATCATTATCATATAGGTGGCATATTCCAATTAGTACTAAATAATATTCTTCAGCTACAACATCATCTACAATGAGAGGCCAAGAATTGTTTGATTCAAATCGGACTCCTGGAGACATTTTTGGCCCAATAGTTTACTTGGACATAAGAAATATATTTCATGGCCCAATAAAAGTTTTTAGTGCAAGAATTTCTATATAAAAAACAATGAATAATACAAAATATAAATATAAAAAATAATTTTATATCATGTATGAAAAAATAAAACAAAAGTGAAGGGGGTCAACGTTCATTTTTTTTAGTTCTTTCTGTTTTTCAAGTAATGGAAAGAAAAGATACAAAGATCATCTCAGCATCAGTAGTTACTACAAACTTTCTCTTTTAGTATCTCAAGCTAAGATTCCGTATAAATTTTTGGGTTTTTGTCTCGAACAAATAAAATTAGAGATGGGTTGATGGAGATGCTCGGATCCCTAAGTTTCTAGTCTAATTAAATGATTAATTTTCTATAAGAAATTGAAATTTGGGGATTTTTTTTCTCGAACAAATAAGATTAGAGATGGGTTGATGAAATCCTCATTAAGTTTCATAAAATGATTGGCTCTACAAACCAAACTATAAGTCTTTCAAATGAAAGATTAATGGAAAGTTCAAGGGCCAAACCAAACTATAAGTTTCAAATTTACATTCAAAAGTTATGACCTTAAATAGTGTATCTTTTCAGATTAATTTACAAAGTTCAAATGAGGTACAAATTATGTGTCAGCTTAATTAGCTTTCTTGAAAAAACTTTGTTCACAACTATTGTTCTAACAATTTCATGTTTTTGTACGAAACTTCGTAACTTCTTAGAAAGCCTCAACTTTTTGTTCAATGGCCACGAACAAGCTTGTATATAGGGCTTCAAGGTTGCATGTCATTATGCTAAAATTAATTTCCAATCTCTTATCGCTCTTTCGTGTGAATAATTCATTCATTTTCGTGTCAAATTATTTCCCTTTTAGTGCATAAATCCACTTGTTCACGAATCACGATTTAAATTTATTTTAAAAATTTTTATCTTTCAATTTCTTGGTCAGCTGTTAATGACTTCCTTGAACACATTTTATCTCAAGAAAATTCAATATAAAAGTTCTTCCACACAAGTTCAAGACTAAGACGAAGAAGAAGGTCGTTTTGTTAGCACTTAGCACCCACTGCCATGGCCATCCCATGCATTGATCCAATTGATCCAAGTTCACTTTCCACATGGTCTCATTGTGCATGTTTGGTGAGTGGGTGCACCGCGGTGCTAATTTTTGTAGCACAAGCCATAATTTCCACGGTGCTTCCATCCCTTATTTGCTATGATCCTGTGCTTCTAGGGTTTCTGGTGGGGTATTTGCAGGATGTAGTTTGTTTAGCCTGCAAATCTATGCATGGGCTCATTGTACGAAAGACAAGCTTCCGCTGCTACTGATGGCCCCATTGAAGCACGCAGCACATAACTGTCCTCCATACAACACCAATTACTACTGCATGGTGACTCGCAGGTGGAATATGAAACAGGATTTTGGACAAGTCCAAATTTTTTATTACACTGGAGGTGATTATTTTCTTTATGCTTGGAGTGCGTCTGAGATCCTGGAATGAACGAGGGGTCCAAGAATGGATATAGATGTTTAAATACTAATTATCTTTCCAAATAAGAAAACTAGCTATATGCCTATATATATACACATATGTTCGAAAAAAAGATATATGGTGAAACCTCAAGAAACTGCAGTTTGGTTGTATCAAATGATTATTGTGCACTTCTGGAAATGCACTGCTACGGTGCTGCCAAGGCGTATGATTCTTAATCCCATAATTAATGCTTGTAATGCATATATAGTTCCATCTTAATCTTTTTCTTGTAGACAAACGTAAGCCATGAAAAGGTCTTGATTAGATCTTAATGCTCTAAAAGATTAAGGTCCGGTGATTTATTGAACTATTAAGGTAGGAATAATTGAAGCTAGCTAAACCAATTGACTATAACGTCTATGAAATTAAAAATAAAGTCTAAACAAATAAAAAAATAAATTAACGCCGAATACAGAATTTAAAAAATTAATAAAGAGAAGTGACATGATCATGATAGATAGTAGAAAAGAAAAACTATCCAATCATTTATGCAAATGAAACTACTCTGAATAAATCAATAAGATACAAGTTAAAAATCTCTAAGCATTATGGCTATGTTCTAAAAAAATCCATTTTTTTGCCTACGATTTTTGACTTTTTAACCATTTTACACTACAAAAAAATTTAAAAAATCAATAAAATACCCAAAAAACCCATTTTTTTCTAAAAAAAACTACACCGAATATGCAATATATATCTTCGGCCTTTCCACCACAATTGGATAATTTAAACTAAATTAAATCTCTAAGCATCATACTTCTTAGATGGAAACTAGATTGATAATCTTAGGGCTTGTTCGGTAGAGTTTTTTTTAAGGAAAAAATGGATTTTTTGTTCTTTTGACTTTTCAAATTTTTGTAGTGTAAAAGGGTTGAAAAGGTTGCAAAAAAATATTTTTTGAAAAAACTCTACCGAACATGACCTTGAAGCAAATAGAGTTTTTTCTCCAAAATCTATTTTTTTTCTTTAACATTTTGATTTTTTAATGCTTTACACTACAAAAAAGTTGAAAAGTCAAAAAGTAATCAAAACCTATTTTTTCCCAAAAAAAACTCTACCGAACAAGCCCTTAATGCTTTATTAAAATCAGATTTTTTTGTAAAAGTAGATAGAATATATGGTTGAAAAGTTGGAAAAGATTGTGGGTCATATAGAATGTAGCGTTAAAACTAATTATTGACTTTGACTTCAACTTTTTATCAAAATTTTAATTGAATACAAACGGGGCCTAAATTTTCTCCCTTTCTTTTTATTGTTCTTGTAAAAATTTAGTAAATTCAGTCATTAACATTACTACAGTTTACCATTGTACACTACAAGAAAAAGACCTTTTACAACAGGCGAGCACGTTGCTAAAGGGATTTAGCAACGTTCATCTGTACGTTGCGGTCTTTGATGTTGTCGAAAAGTCTCATCTATTACTGTTGCCAAAGAAAATAAGTGCATTGCCATTAACTTTTAGCAACGTACACAACACTTTTAACAACGATCAATACACGTTGTCTTTAATAAACTTTTAGCAACGCTTCCGCTGCGCGTTGTCATTTATTTTAGTGCGTTGTCATTTAGTTTTAGCAACATGTACATGCATGTTGTCTTTACCTTTGACAACATATTTAACAACATTCGCCTCGCACGTTGTCGTAGTTACCTTTGATTGCTTTCTTTTGCATGTTTTATCTTTTTTTATCTATTATTTTGAAACATATTTTATAGATATTCCTCTACATTTACTCTCATTTAATAAAACTCAATCCATAACTGAAATTTATACAATAAAACTCAATCCACATCAACTCTTAACTGAAATTTATACAATATTAATAAAATTTATCATACAAAATATAGCCTACAAGTTTCTTTAAACATACAAAGTTTGAACCAAACCTAGCAAAACACATGTTCTAAAAGTTTCTTAAATGTTGTACATTTAATCTACCAAAATATAGCAAAACAAACTTGATAACTAACACCCCGAATCAACGATTCAAAAACTACCAAAATGTCATAAATATCTATACGAAACATCTACTTGATCTGAGACGAGTCCGGGACTCAGCACTCTGACTCGAAGCAAAACATGGACATCTAAACGTCTTCATCTTTCCTGCAGCAATTTCAAAGTGAATGATATGAAGTACAGCCAAAATGCTTAAGCAAGTAAATCAAAGCTTTTCTAAGTAAGTTACTTATTTTGACAATACGGTAAGAATTACTTTTAAAATAATAAATTGTTTTGCATGTTTGACTAAACTGAAAAAGTTTACTTATTCATGGGTTTTTCATAAGATATGACTAGTTTCGGCCAGAAGAATATGAGCATTTTCATGGTTCAAAATTGAAACCTGTCTTGTTGGTTGATCTGCTGAGCAGTCTCTCTAGGCATACAGAATTTGGCTTTCAAACTACTCTTTTGTGCATTACGTGGCCATTCAATGCACCCTTTTACGAGAAATGCTGAGTTTCTTCAAAAAATGCTCGAGTTTCTTTTTCGAAGACCGGCGCTTAGTCTCAAGTTCATTGATTCTGGCTCGAGCCTGCTCAAGATCTGCCTCAAGTGCAGATATTACTGGAGCAGCATCTTGTTGGTTAATGTGTTTTGGTTGGCCAAATATCTGCTTTAATTCATCAGAAGCCTTCCAGCCAACAGGATCCCACTTTGTAGCCCCCTCCATTGCAAAATTCAAAAATTGAAACGAGCGCTCAAACTACAAGGAATATGAGAGCATCTAAGATCTGATAAGTAAAAAATCACACAGATGCGAATGCTGAAAATAAAGGGTAAAGTAAAAAAGAAAACCACGTCTTTGTTAATAGTTAAAATTAAAAGGAAAACTCTATTAAAAAAGAACAAGCATGCGCAGTAATTCTTTGCAGAATGCATAAATAACTGACCCTAATTATTCTCACCTTTGTACGATTTTGAGGACCCTTCTCATCCTTTGGAGCCAAAGGTTTTATGGCAACATTCGTTTTGGCTCCAAGCTCCAACCTAAATAAGCTATGGCAGATCAGATAAGAAAGCAGAGAAACAACAAGAAATTTGAGGATTCCTGCTGGCAAATGAAGAAGGCAAGATTGTAGACAAATCCATTTTTTGAAGAATTAATTGCATGGATTTAAGGGTTAGAGTTTCTACAAAAATTTATATATAAAAGTATTAAACCAGATTGTACAATATAATAAACAAAAAAAAAAATTCATTTTCTTCTTTAATATTGTCAAATACCATACAAATCTCTCTACCAATCATAGTGTCATTTTTCAACACTAATAGGATTATAGTTACAGCAATTCAATGTCCCAAATATGGCAATTCAAGATCCTGATTGAAACCTAATTATTTAAGGGCATAAAATATTAATAAGTAAAGAATATTATAGCACGAGAAAAGTCACTCATTTAGTCATTTATATCATAATAGAATATTATCATAGCATGAGTTTTGCATGATAAGATAGATTTGGCTGCTGGATATTGGTTTTCTATTTCAGTTCCATCAGAACATTTATTCTAAAGAATAAAGAGCAGTTGTAAAAATTGGTGAATTGGAGTAGGCGGTGATTTTTCTTGAATGTGGATTTTTCTTATTGTGCACAACTAACATGTTTGGGATGCTGGTTCTATAGCCCGGAACATTTGAGGGTTGTTGAATATTCTATCAGTATAAATTAGCAGCCAAAAATCTGAAATGTGTATTACAAGCCAGACTCTTTTAGCATTCACCTATTACGCTTTACAACCTGAATAACAGTAAGCAAACACAAGTCAAAATCATTATAAATCATGAGCATAAGTATGGTTTTGAGGATAAGGATCTGTGTGTGCACAAAACATCATAACCTTCTCCCAAATATGTCACAGGTGGAATTGCTCAGTTCCAGTAATAAACATGTAGGATTCCTAATTTTCTCAAAATTTGGCATGATCTTGTTTTGGGGGGGTGGGGTAATTTGTTACAAGAAAGTGAGAATAATTTCAGGAAAAGACAAAAAAAGCAGACAAATGTTCTGTTGAGCAATCTTAGTCGACCAAAAAAAAAACACATAAATATGTAAGTTAAGAGAACAGGTGAAGAAGGAGAAAGGAAAATAAAACGAGTAAATAAGGATGATTCTTGCAGAAAAGATCACTTTGTCACTGGTTTTGGGTGGGTTTTTTGTGCTATTTCTGCAACTGTATGATGCTTTGTTGTTAAAGCCAAAAAGGAGAAGATTAAAGCTTCAAAAACAGGGGATAAAAGGGCCTATACCTTCTTATTTGTACGGAAACATTGTTGAATTGAAGAGAATTCAACTTCAGAAGCGTTGGATTGGAGCGTCAGTTGCAGAAAACCATTCACTACAATTCTATCGAATTCCAACTAAAATCGCATTTCTGTTCCAAACCCTAGAAACCTTTACAAAATCGATCGGTCGATCCATCAATCCATCAATCAAAATCAATTCATAATCATCCAGAGAGAATTAAGAATTGAGAATTGGAAATGTCGGAGGCGTACGAGAAGGTTAAAGGCGGAAGATTAATCTTCAAGGGCGGCGCACTCGCCACCCGCGAGAAGCCCATCGACAAGAAGAAAAAGAAGAAGAAGAACAAAATCGAAGCAAACGACGTCGATTTACCGGTGGAGGATTCGTCGACTACCATCAGCGGCGATCCAGTTTCGGATATATACACGATTGACGCTGCGAAGAAGATGAAGTACGACCAATTATTCCCAGTTGAGGCCAAGAAATTCCGGTACGACCCGATAGCCAATTTCACCTAAACGAAATCCACAATCGAGAGTTTTATTCAAATTAATTTAAATATTTGAATAAGGGTTTTGAATTGGATTTTGGGTTACATTTGGGGAAGAACAAAGTGAAGAGTTGGATACACAGAACGTATTTTGATGTTGGAGGCAAATATTTTTAATTTTGCGGGTAGGAAATTTGTTAACTGGGCTCGTATTTGGGCTTTAGATTTTACAACGTGCAAAGAACGTTGCCAAATCTATTTTTTAATAAAAGTTTTAGCGAATGTGCCTCGACCGTGGTGCTGCAAAAATGTTTGTAGTATATGTTTTAACAACGTTCGGTGAACGCCGCTAAAAACTATGTTATACGACAAATGATTATTGTCAGTTGTTGAATAAGAAAAGATATTATTTTTTGCGTGAACTGGCCATCGACCGCCGTAAAGCCGTTATATTAACAACGTTCATTTCGATGTTGTTCTTTAAACGCCAATTGAATTAACCAATTGCAACATACATTTAATGATTGTTGCAGAGACCCGCTTTTAAGAATGTGTTTTTAATGAATGTTGTCGTTGAGATATAGAAAAGACTTTTTGTTGTAGTGGTAATATCAACAATCATATCTCCCAACCCCTCCCCTATCAAAAAAAAAAAAAATTAAAAATTAAAAATTTCAACAAACAATTTTCAAAAAAAGTTCAACAAAATGTTCATAACTCAAACATGTACAAAGACTAGTGAAATTAAATACCTCACAATTCAAGAAATAATAGCAGTAATTTATTCTAAACCCTAAACTAGTTTTTAAATATGCTAAAAAAATACAAAAAATCGGTATAAGACTAGGCTTTTATGGAAAAATCGATTCAATTTGTCACATTACCTCAAATGTTGTGACTAGAGTTGGAAGCAGAAAGATATCGTCGGAGGCAATCAACAAATTTGAAAGATGAAGAAAGAAATTGTAGAAGAATAGAGTGAAAAGATGAGATGAGATTAGATCAAGAAATCGTTAGACACAAAGTGAAGATTGGCGATTTTTAACAGGAGATTGGTCCATTTTCATGAATTAGCCAATTTTCATCAAGAAATTTTTAATGGAAATCTATTTTATTTTTATTGGACCTAAGATAATGGTATATTAAAAAAAAGATAATTTTAATATATATATATATATATATATATATATATATATATATATATATATATATTTGTGGGGTTAGTTTACCCCATATGACCCCATTGTGGGTCACCCCGACCTACTCGTTATCTTAAAAAAAAAAACAAAATTGTATACAAGTTTAACATATAATAAAAATGTCATTTTTCATAAACAATCCAAGATATAAAAATTATCTTTTTACAATAAAAAAAATCTAAAAATAACTTGTAACACACATTTTCCAGAACTTGTGATTAAGTGTACTTAATTATTACTTAATTCCAGACTGTCATTCACATTTATACGACAAAATATGATCTTGCAACATGTAACTTTGACATTAATTCTTTTTGTTGCTAGTATATACATTGTGAAAAATCAATTGCACTCCTATTTTAATTTTTTTTTAAAATATATTATTTTAAGTCAAGTCACGCTTTCACTACACTATAATCTTAGCTCCGCCTTTGCTCAAGTTCCCTTTTTTTTTTTTTTTGCATGAGTTGGTATGAGAGCGTAGACTACCTTGTTAATCATGCATCCAAGGAAACTATCTGCGATTCGTTGATGAAATTCACCATGTAAAAGAAATATCCTCTACTCAAATCCCACGGTCATGGGACTTTCCCTCGATTAGTGCAACATATGAATTTCAAACAAGAAGAAGTGTTAGTGACTTTGAATAATTGAAGATTTAGGGACTACTGCGTGAGGCTATAGGTTGATGCATGAGGGTGCGGCCGTCAAACACTAGCCAAATGCAGCGGTTGTGGGTGGTACAACCACTGTGCAGGAGCACGGAATGTGGCCGCAGATCTACTCCCTCTATTACAATTTACAAACAACGAGTTGAATTTGCACCCATATTTTAATTTAGATTAAATGGACCCCAAAATTTTAATTGAAGCCATTATTATTAACTCTCCTATTGCCTCCCTCTCACTTTATCTTTTGGAAATGATTTACTTTCATGTATTCTATCTATGTAGACAACCAACCAAAAATCCGGTCTGAGAGTGACCTTACTGAATCGGTTCATGATTAAATTGGTCCAATCTATTGAAAACCAAATAAAGCGGCTGGGTTTTATGGTTGAACTGATTTTATTTTTAATTGCTGAGGCGTACATGTTATATGAACCTTAGACCTCAATGTTAATATTGTTGAACTCTGTGTTATTTAAACCAAATAATTAATATACATTGTACACGACAATACTATAATCTTTTCAGAATTATTAACATCAACTGTAGTCCTCCAACTTTACCAGCGTCGCACTTGAGTCCCCATTGATTTTGGTACACTTCCTTTGACGGAATCTGTCAAAAGTCCGTTTTTTTTTTTTTTTTTGGGTCAAAAGTATGTTTAATAGTCAAGTGCCATGCACATTACCAGTTCTTCTAAGGGCATTTTAGTCCAATGCTTTTATTTATTTATTTATTTTTAAAAAAAAACTATTGGAAATGAAAGATTGCTAATACTGTATATTGATAAATGGGATATGTCGCATTAAAGGGAACATGGGCACTACTGTTAATTTCCAGTGTATGGCAAGTCACGATATAACTGGAGCCCACAATTTTAATTACTAGGCTCCATCAAAATTCATTATAAAATTCACACAAGACAAAGACGAAGAAGAACGTTTTGGTTAGCACTAATTAGTCGATCATGGCTCCCCGATCCCAATCCACTTGGTCTCATCGCATATGGTCGGCAAGTGGGTGCATTGTTGTGTTGATTTCTCTAGCCAAATCCATAACATGTGCATTCAGCTTAAGTACATGGATCCAGTTAATATCATTAAGCTTGATTGGCTACGTACTGGCAGATCTTGCAAGCGGAATATATCACTGGGCTATCGACAATTACGGTTGCGCCAAAACTCCTATATTTGGATACCATATAGAATCATTTCAAGCACACCATAAAACGCCATGGGGAATCACAAGGCATCAATTAGCTACAAACTTGCATATTCCAGCTCAAGTCATAACTTTCATTGTGCTTCCTATAAATATAGTTTACAATGAACCACTTCTTCTAGGTTTTGTTGGGGTATTTGCAGGATGTATTTTGTTTAGTCAGCAGTTCCATGTATGGGCTCATGGCGAAAAACACAAGCTTTCAACGATAGTGGTAGCAATGCAAGATGTCGGAATAATCCTACCGCGGTTGCAGCACGCAGAACATCATCGTACTCCAAGTAACACCAATTATTGCATTGGGAGTGGTATGTGTAACAAGTTATTGGACAGGTCCAAGTTTTTTGTGGCACTAGAAATTATCTTTTTCTTTATTTTTGGAGTGCGACCAAGATCATGGACTCAATTTCAGGAATGAATATGCAGACACGTTCAAAAAGCTCTACTGTGACATCTCAAGTATACCAGTTGCAGTTTGGTTATATATATTTGTTATAATCAAATAAATATTGTGCACTTCTGTTGTTATCAATGCACTGCTAGGTGCTAGCTGTCAGGGCGTGTAACATTTAATCCCATAATTTCTTGTAATGAATGCATATTTAATTACATTATATCTTTACTTGTAGGCAAATTATGTAAGCAGGCTCGAAACTTAAGTAAGTCTTGTTAGGCCAAACTTAAAATATAATTTAACTTGGTTAAATTGATTAAACATGTTTTTTATCCACACATTTTGTAGAAATCATAACTTATTATTCATTTATTAGTCTCAACTCACAACTTATAATCACTTAAAAAATAATTTTAACATAGCCAAAAATGCACTTTTAGTCTATAGCTTGGTGGGGTAATTAGGTATTGTTGATGGACCTAGTTTTTAGGTATTTTGGCGCAAATGGTTCTTAACGTACGCTCTTAGTGTGTTTTCGGTCTTTAACTTTTCATTTTTTGCTAGAAGGCCCCTAACCCATTGGGTGCAAAAGTGGTCGACCCTATAGACGGATTCCGTCCAAATTTGCCGTTAGTTAGGTGTGTGAAGTGGACTCTCTTTTAATTTGTCTTTATTTGCAGGGGCAAAATCGTCACTCTCCTTTACTTCTCATTTTGTTGGTTTCGGCAAACAATTGCTACATATACATACATTTTCTCTCTCCTTTGAAGTAGTATTTGACTGGAATTAGAAAAAGTAAATAAAATATAATTTTTGTTGGTGTAGGCTACCATTGGAAATGAAGATTTTACGAACATATATGAAATTTGGAAGACATTTTCTCGCTTTTAGAGAAGACGGGTGAGCCATTGTTTGTATTTCTCTTTCTCCGGTAATGAGTTATCTCGCAAAGTTCATAATTTTTAAGTTTGTTTTGCCAAAGAAGACGGGTGATCCTTGGAAGATTTGGTTTCGGGTTTTATATCGAAGTTGCTACAATGTGAATGAAGGGTTTAGGTGTTATAACATGTTCTAATGTGTATTGTAGTTGATGGATGAATAAATGAAAATGTATGGAGATGGTGCTTAGATGTAATATTGCCTTTTGTTTTACTATGTTGAATTTGTGGAGATTGTGCATAGATAGTCCCTAACATTTTCGGTAAAAGTGTGTGAATGGTCCATAACGTTTAAGTATATATGCATATGTGGTCTCTAACGTTTTCAGTAAATGTACGCAGGTGGGCCCTAACATTTTCAGTTAAAGTGAACAACTGGTCCCTAACGTATGTAAAATGGTGCAATGTTAGTCTTGAACCTATTGAAAAAGTTGGGCGAATATTCCTTCAAATAACATTTTCTAAGAAATTTTCAATTAAGCTGGTGCCCATTTACACATTTGCAAAACCGAAAAATTTTCTAAAAAAAAAAATGTACAAGATACCACATTTGAGACATACAAACTATGAGTGTTATTTACACATTTGCAAAACTAGAAACACTCAATCTCTACACCAGTCCTAAAAAAAGTTCATCCAATGCAATCTTCTTTTCTTTCCATTGGGTTCAATTTACGTTTTTTTCAATGATTGAAGTAGGGTTTTCTCGCATTTCAGGTGTGGTGAGAGTTTTTTTCTTCAAAATTCTCGAGACCAATATTGTTGGATAATATGTAGACATGCAAAGTAAAAGGAAAAAAAAGAAAAGAAAAAGAAAAAATAGTGATTCGACCAATTTAATCCTCGAAGGTAAAGACAAATTAAAAGAGAGTTCACTCCACGCACTCAACTAACATTAAATTTGGACGGAATCCATCCATAGGGGTAGTATCAACAATCATATCTCCCAACCCCTCCCCTATCAAAAAAAGAAAATTTAAAATTAAAAATTTCAACAAACAATTTTCAAAATAAGTTCAACAAAATGTTCATAACTCAAACATGTACAAAGACTAGTGAAATTAAATACCTCACAATTCAAGAAATAATAGCAGTAATTTATTCTAAACCCTAAACTAGTTTTTAAATATGCAAAAAGATACAAAGAAATCGGTATAAGACTAGGCTTTTATGAAAAAATCGATTCAACTGTCACATTACCTCAAATGTTGTGACTAGAGTTGGAAGCAGAAAAAAAATCGTCAGAGCAATCAACAAATTTGAAAGATGAAGAAAGAAATTGTAGAAGATCAAAGTGAAAAGATGAGATGAGATTAGATCAAGAAATTGTTAGACACAAAGTGAAGATAGGCGATTTTTAACAGGAGATTGGTCCATTTTCATGAATTGGCCAATTTTCATCAAGAAATTCTTAATGGAAATCTATTTTTATTTTTATTGGACCTAAGATAATGGTATATTAAAAAAAAGATAATTTTTTAAATATATATATATATATTTGTGGGGTTAGTTTACCCCCATATGACCCCATTGTGGGTCACCCCGACCTACTCCTTATCTAAAAAAAAAAAAAAAAAAAAAAAAAAAAAAAACATTGTATACAAGTTAACATAGAATAAAAATGTCATTTTTCATAAACAATCCAAGATATAAAAATTATCTTTTTACATTAAAAAAAATCTAAAAATAACTTGTAACACACATTTTCCAGAACTTGTGATTAAGTGTACTTAATTATTACTTAATTCCAGACGGTCATTCACATTTATACGACAAAATATGATCTTGCAACATGTAACTTTGACATTAATTCTTTTTGTTGCTAGTATATACATTGTGAAAAATCAATTGCACTCCTATTTTAATTTTTTTTTTTAAAATATATTATTTTAAGTCAAGTCACGCCTTCACTCCACTATAATCTTAGCTCCGCCTTTGCTCAAGTTCCTTTTTTTTTTTTTTTTTTTTTTTTTGCATGAGTTGGTATGAGGCGTAGACTACCTTGTTAATCATGCATCCAAGGAAACTATCTGCGATTCATTGATGAAATTCAGCACAGAAAAGAAATATCCCTCTACTCAAATCCCCTGGTCGCGGGACTTTCCCCTCGATTAGTTCAACATATGAATTTCCAAACAAGAAGAAGTGTTAGTGACTTTGAATAATTGAAGATTTAGGGACTACTGCGTGAGGCTATAGGTTGATGCATGAGGGTGCGGCCGTCAAACACTAGCCAAATGCAGCGGTTGTGGGTGGTACAACCACTGTGCAGGAGCACGGAATGTGGCCGCAGATCTACCCCTCTATTACAATTTACAAACAACGAGTTGAATTTGCACCCATATTTTAATTTAGATTAGATGGACCCCACAATTTTAATTGAAGCAATTATTATTAACTCTCCTATTGCCTCCCTCTCACCTTATCTTTTTGGAAATGATTTACTTTCATGTATTCTATCTATGTAGACAACCAACCAAAAATCCGGTCTGAGAGTGACCTTACTGAAATCTATTGAAAACCAAATAAAAGCGGCTGGGTTTTATGGTTGAACTGATTTTATTTTTAATTGCTGAGGCGTGCATGTTATATGAACCTAAGACCTCAATGTTAATATTGTTGAGCTCTGTGTTATTTAAACCAAATAATTAATATACATTGTACACGACAATACTATAATCTTTTCAGAATTAATAACATCAACTGTAGTCCTCCAACTTTACCAGCGTCGCACTCGCACTTGAGTCCCCATTGATTTTTGGTACACTTCCTTTTGACGGAATCTGTCAAAAAGCCCGTTTTTTTTTTTTTTGGTCAAAAAGTATGTTTAATAGTCAAGTGCCATGCACATTACCAGTTCTTCTAAGGGCATTTTAGTCCAATGCTTTTATTTATTTATTTATTTTTAAAAAAAACTATTGGAAATGAAAGATTGCTAATACTGTATATTGATAAATGGGATATGTCGCATTAAAGGGAACACGGGCACTACTGTTAATTTCCAGTGTATGGCAAGTCACGATATGACTGGAGCCCACAATTTTAATTACTAGGCTCCATCAAAATTCTATATAAAAATTGTTTCATACAAGACAAAGACGAAGAAGAACGTTTTGGTTAGCACTAATTAGTCGATCATGGCTCCCCGATCCCAATCCACTTGGTCTCATCGCATATGGTCGGCAAGTGGGTGCATTGTTGTGTTGATTTCTCTAGCCAAATCCATAACATGTGCATTCAGCTTAAGTACATGGATCCAGTTAATATCATTAAGCTTGATTGGCTACGTACTGGCAGATCTTGCAAGCGGAATATATCACTGGGCTATCGACAATTACGGTTGCGCCAAAACTCCTATATTTGGATACCATATAGAATCATTTCAAGCACACCATAAAACGCCATGGGGAATCACAAGGCATCAATTAGCTACAAACTTGCATATTCCAGCTCAAGTCATAACTTTCATTGTGCTTCCTATAAATATAGTTTACAATGAACCACTTCTTCTAGGTTTTGTTGGGGTATTTGCAGGATGTATTTTGTTTAGTCAGCAGTTCCATTTATGGGCTCATGGCGAAAAACACAAGCTTTCAACGATAGTGGTAGCAATGCAAGATGTCGGAATAATCCTACCGCGGTTGCAGCACGCAGAACATCATCGTACTCAAGTAACACCAATTATTGCATTGTGAGTGGTATGTGTAACAAGTTATTGGACAGGTCCAAGTTTTTTGTGGCACTAGAAATTATCTTTTCTTTATTTTTGAGTGCGACCAAGATCATGGACTCAATTTCGGGAATGAATATGCGAACACGTTCAAAAAGCTCTCTTGTGACATCTCAAGTATACCGGTTGCAGTTTGATTATATATATTTGTTATAATCAAATAAATATTGTGCATACTGTTGTTATCAATGCCTTTGCTAGGTGCTAGGCTGTCGAGGTATGTAACATTTAATCCCATAATTTCTTGTAATGAATGCATATTTAATTACATTATATCTTTACTTGTAGGCAAATTATGTAAGCAGGCTCGAAACTTAAGTAAGTCTTGTTAGGCCAAACTTAAAATATAATTTAACTTGGTTAAATTGATTAAACATGTTTTTATCCACACATTTTGTAGAAATCATAACTTATTATTCATTTATTAGTCTCAACTCACAACTTATAATCACTTAAAAAATAATTTTAACATAGCCAAAAATGCACTTTTAGTCTATAGCTTGGTGGGGTAATTAGGTATTGTTGATGGACCTAGTTTTTAGGTATTTTGGCGCAAATGGTTCTTAACGTCACGCTCTTAGTGTGTTTTCGGTCTTTAACTTTTCATTTTTGCTAGAAGGCCCTAACCCATTGGGTGCAAAAGTGGTCGACCCTATAGACGGATTCCGTCCAAATTTGCCGTTAGTTAGGTGTGTGAAGTGGACTCTCTTTTAATTTGTCTTTATTTGCAGGGGCAAAATCGTCACTCTCCTTTACTTCTCATTTTGTTGGTTTCGGCAAACAATTGCTACATATACATACATTTCCTCTCTCCTTTGAAGTAGTATTTGACTGGAATTAGAAAAAGTAAATAAAATATAATTTTTGTTGGTGTGGGCTACCATTGGAAATGAAGATTTTCTGGACATATATGAAATTTGGAAGACATTTTCTCGCTTTCTAGAGAAGACGGGTGAGCCATTGTTTGTATTTCTCTTTCTCTGGTAATGAGTTATCTGCAAAAGTTCATAATTTTTTAAGTTTGTTTTGCCAAAGAAGACGGGTGATCCTTGGAAGATTTGGTTTTCAGGTTTTATATGCGAAGTTGCTACAATGTGAATGAAGGGTTTAGGTGTTATAACATGTTCTAATGTGTATTGTAGTTGTTGGATGAATAAATGAAAATGTATGGAGATGGTGCTTAGATGTAATATTGCCTTTTGTTTTACTATGTTGAATTTGTGGAGATTGTGCATAGATAGTCCCTAACCTTTTCAGTAAAAGTGTGTGAATGGTCCATAACGTTTAAGTATATATGCATATGTGGTCTCTAACGTTTCGATAAAAATGTACGCAGTGGGCCCTAACATTTTCGAGTTAAAGTGAACAAGCGGTCCCTAACGTATGTAAAATGGTGCAATGTTAGTCTGAACCTATTGAAAAAGTTGGACGAATATTCCCTTCAAATAACATTTTCTAAGAAATTTTCAATTAACTGGTGCCCATTTACACATTTGCAAAACCAGAAAAATTTTCTAAAAAAAAATGTACAAGATACCACATTTGAGACATACAAACTATGAGTGTTATTTACACATTTGCAAAACTAGAAACACTCAATCTCTACACCAGTCCTAAAAAAAGTTCATCCAATGCAATCTTCTTTTCTTTCCATTGGGTTCAATTTACGTTTTTTTCAATGATTGAAGTAGGGTTTTCTCGTATTTCAGTGTGGTGAGAGTTTTTTTTTCTTCAAAATTCTCAGACCAATATTGTTGGATAATATGTAGACATGCAAAGTAAAAGGAAAAAAGAAAAAGAAAAAGAAAAAAATAGTGATTTGACCAATTTAATCCTGAAGGTAAAGACAAATTAAAAAGAGTTCACTCCACGCACTCAACTAACATTAAATTTGGACGGAATCCATCCATAGGGACCACCTTTGCACCCAATGGTAGGTTAGAGACCGTTTAGACAAAAATGAAATGTTAGAGACCAAAAACACACTAAGGACATACGTTATGAACGATCATTACCCTATGTTACAATTATTAGGATACTCTAAAATATTAAGGAACTTCTATATATAGGAGAACAATTAGAGCAAAACTAGTGTTGGGGAAAAAACTCAAACGGAACAAATCTAAACTCAAATAATATTTAGGGGGGAAAATTTGGGTATAGATTTTTGGATTTTTTAGACTACACATTAATTGAAATAAAATGCCAAATTATAACACCATACACTATTTTTCATTTTTTGACTTATATGCCGTCACTTTGGACAGTTTATATTGCTTCTACTTTTTTATTCATGCTAGTTTATATAAATCACACATATCCTATCTCATCTTATCTTCAAACATTATCTTTCTTCACATCTCATCTTCATATATGCAAATCCAACCATTACATTTGCGTTCTCATTTCATTAAACTTTCAATCTCATCATTCAACATTAATAAAGATCATTTCAACGAGATGATTACTCACATGGTCATCTAAGATGAAGATGAAGAAGACGATCTGAAGTTTCAAATGGTGATGGGGCAATCAAGCTCAATGGTTGGCAACACGAATCGAGGAAGTTCAAGTACTCGTTAATATAAAGATTGTGGTCGAGAAACAAATTATCGTCAATTCATGAAGGACTACTTTTGTCCACGCCCTATTTATAATCAAGAGAAATTTCGAACTCGAATTTGAATGAGTCGTTCCTTGTTCAAACGCATACTCCGCGATGTTGTAAAATTCGAAGCCCCTCACACAAAGCCAATGTCTCAGCAACTTCAGCCACCTCAATTGAAAAGAAACCCAGTAGTCTTCTGGAGAAAAATGCCAATGTCATCCCCTCATGATCTCAAATAATGCCCCTCAACCTCTCTCTATAGCATCTAAGTTTAATATTAAACCCCCAACTTGAGATGGTGACCAGTGTCTCATCTCCCTAGTTATCTCAATCCCTCGTCACCTTCACCTGTGTGGCTTGCCTCCTTGCCTCGGTAGAGGCCTTCCGAAGAGGTGCGTGGGATTCCCTCTTATGTCCCCTTACAATGTCGATGCCACCTGGAGGCGGGAATTTTACATCAAATGATATACCCACGTCATGGGCTATAAGTCCTTGGGGCAAGGTGACCCAAGACACCGTAATATGCGAATCTATTGTCTACGATGAGGAATTATGTACTTTCTTGTTATGCACAATTCTTCTCCAAATTCCACACCCGAGGTAATCTTTCATCGCAAGACAAAGTTGCCCCCGTGAACCCATAAAGGCATAGGTATGTACTCGTGATTGATCGTCGTGTGATTAAAGGTGATTTCAAACAAAATGTTGATAGAGCTCCCTCATTGATCAAATCTTGTTTAGGAATGGCAATTTGATCGGCGCTTCACGCCTCTCCCCGTTTGTGACTACCTCGCCCTGGACAATTCGGTAACGGGTTCAAATTCGGGGCAAAGAAATCTGTCCCGCAGCGGGTCCGGGGAAGAGTTGACCCGTCCGAAAATGATAATTTTTTCTCAATCAAAAATCATAAACTAATGGAAATGAGTCCAATGGGAATCGAACCCAGAGTGAAAAAGTTGTTATTTCAAATCTTAATAATTACACCACAACTCCAACATTACTTTTTTTTTTTTTGTTTAACTTGCTACAAATATTATAACAAATTCCAACTCCAACCTTACATTTTTTTTTTTTTTTTTGTTTAATTTGCTACAAATATTATAACAAATTCTTATTTCCTATAACAAATATTATTTATTGTGCGGAAGTATATATATATAAAATTGTACCAATTGCTCCTTTCAATATATAAAATAATACATAAAATATATATATATAATCGTGATAGCGGCGAGACAGTGGAGGCGCCCTACTCTACCAATTGGCATATCTAGGGGCAAGGTCGAAGCACCCCTAATGTTTGGTGGGTCGGGACGACGATCATTTGCCCTGGACATGTCCCATTGCCATCCATAATCTAGTTGCAACACTAATTTTAGTCTCTCAAGCCAAGATTGGTGTAAAATTTTGATTTTTTTTTTTTTTTTTTTTTGTCTCGAACATATAAGACTAGAGATGGATTGATGGAGATGCTTACTTAAGTTGGCATAAAATGATTGGCATTCTACAAATTGAAATTTGGGGAGTTTCCCACGTGAAAGATTAATGGAAAGCGTCAAGCCCAAACCAAATGATAAGTCTTTCAAATTAAAAATTTCAAGGTAGGGGTCAATTCGGATCAAGCAGGCTGGGTCGGCCCGCCTCCAATAAAGTCCGTTAACGGTCCACATTAGAAAAAATTAGATGCGGCGATGGTTTATGACCTGGATCAACCCACCGTACAAAAATTGAACACGAACCCGAATCACCCGTCGGCACACCCAAGTTGAGCCCATGTGGGCCGCGGTTCGGCCCATATGAATAAAAAGTTAATTTTTTTTTAAATTACTAAGAGCCTGTTTGGTATGATTTATAAATTAGTTTATTTGACCAAAATATTTACCTTCACAATATGACATTTTATACCATTCTTGATCAAATAAATCATTTTTTGTTGAAAAACTGATTTATAAACTACACCAAACAAGCTCTAAACTTATTTTACTTCAAAAAAAAATGTTTATTTTTATAGTAAAAAATCTGTTAAATTACTAAATAAAAAATAAATAACAATAATAAATTCACATTTGTTATTTATAACAAAAAATATTTACATGGAATTTATATCTTATTTTACATTGAATTATTTCTAACTTTGTGAATTTAAATAGAATGCAAACAAATAACAACTAAATGTATCATTATAGTTAAAGCACAAACGCATTTTTTTTTTAAAAATATTAAACAGACCAGTGGTGGTGGCCCGTTTGATGCTGAATCGGCCCATGAACAGCCTACCCAGTTCAAAGGCCGGCCCGCGACTATGAGTTGATGCATGTGGACCAATACGAATTTTGTGAGTCCGTCCGTCTTTACACTTCTAGTTCAAGGTCTATGTTTACCACATCAAGTTATGACCTTAAATAGTGTATCTTTTCAGATTAAATTTACAAAGTTCAAATGAGGTACAAATTGTGGGTCCTTAGCTTTCTTGAAAAACCTTTGTTCACAATTCTTGTTCTAACAATTTCATGTTTTTGTACGGATCTTTGTAACTTCCTAGAAAGCCTCAACTTTTGTTCAAATGGCCACAACAAGCTCGTATATAGGGCTTCGAGGTTGCGTTTCAGTATGCTAAAATTAATTTCCAATCTCTTCTCCCTCTTTCGTGTGAATAATTCTTTCATTTTCGTGTCAATATATGCTTCAAAGTTTGGTGGAAAAAAAAGAAAAAGAGTTTGGTTTGTTGGTTCATGTGAATTATTTTTTTTTCACGTGATTAAAAATTAAAATATACATTCGACATATCTCAATTAACAGAAAAATAATAATATCATAGTATGAAACAACCTAGAAATAAATAACGCTTTCTTCCCAGTATACAAATATCATAATTGGTGTAATAAACTGGAATACATGCTAGATTTTCTTCTTCTTCTTCTTCCAATGAACAAGCCATTGCAAGTAATGTCCCATTATTTCCCTTTTAGTGCATGTTGTAACATTTTATTTTTTAAAATAATTTTATTATTGAAATATGAAAGGTTGAAAGTTTCATGACATGATTTTGGATTGTTACTATGAGAAGATCCTAGGTCATGAGTTATAGTGAGTTGTTATTGTGGAAGATTATAAGACATAAGTTATAGAATTAAGTTTATGAAATTTAATTTCTTATTTACTTTTATTGTCTTCCTAACACCTATAAATACCTTTCTTTTCTCTCCAACTTTACACAAGAAAATATATGAAGTTTATATTTTTTTTCTCTCTACAAAGTTAATACATTTGTCATAAGAAAGATGTTCTTATAGTGGAGCTTTGAGTTCATCTTCTAGTGCAAAAGAGGTTAAACTAAACAACGTTTGGTTGAATGGGTCATTGATCTGGAGGACAAGTCGAAGATAAATAACATCAGACCGGTGATTGAGGATTTTCAACACCGCACAAGACTTGAATCTCTTAAAAGAGGCGAGATACTCGTGGCCCAAACTTAATTGGTTCTGAATTTGCTTCTAAATTTAGTTGTAAATTTTTATTTGTAATTGTATTTTCACTAAAAGTGCATAAATCCACTCATTCACGAATCACGAATCACGATTTAAATTTATTTTAAAAATTTTATCTTTCAATTTCTTGGTCAGCTGTTAATGACTTCCTTGAACACATTTCATCTCAAGAAAATTCAATATAAAAGTTCTTCCACACAAGTACAAGACTAAGACGAAGAAGAAGGTCTTTTTGTTAGCACTTAGCACCCACTGCCATGGCCCTCCCATGCAATGATCCAATTGATCCAAGTTCACTTTCCACATGGTCTCATTGTGCATGGTTGGTGAGTGGGTGCACCGCGGTGCTAATTTTTGTAGCACAAGCAGCCATAACTTTCACGGTGCTTCCATCCCTTATTTACTATGATCCTGTGCTTCTAGGGTTTCTGGGGGTATTTGCAGGATGTAGTTTGTTTAGCCTGCAAATCCATGCCTGGGCTCATTGTATGAAACACAAGCTTCCGCTGCTGCTGATGGCCCCATTGAAGCACGCAGCACATAATTGTCCTCCATACAACACCAATTACTACTGCATGGTGACTCGCAGGTGGAATATGCAACAGGATTTTGGACAAGTCCAAATTTTTTATTGCACTGGAGGTGATTATTTTCTTTACGCTTGGAGTGCGTCTGAGATCCTGGAGTGAACGAGGGGTCCAGGAATGAATACAGATGCATGTTTAAATACTAATTATCATTCCGAATGAGAAAACTAGCTATATATATGCTATATATATATATATATATATATATATATATATATATATATATACACAAATGTTCGAAATAGATGTATGGTGAAGCCTCAAGAAACTGCAGTTTGGTTGTATCAAATGATTATTAATCCCATAATTGCTTGTAGTTGTAATGCATATATTATCCCATAATTTTCTAGTTGGCAAACGTAAGCCATGAAAAGGTCTAGTTTAGATTTTAATTAATGCCGTAAAAGATTAAGGTCCGGTGATTTGTTTAAGGTAGGAATAGCATAAGCATATAGGCTTTGAACTTGTTGGACAGCTAAAATTCCACCGATTTCCGTCCTTCACAGGATTCAACAACATGGGGGACTAGTAAAGAATTTTTTTAAGCCAACTTCGACAATATAAATACTGTAACCTTGAACCTCATTTTGTAACCTTATACATAGCATAATCCAACGAGGCAACACTTAAACCTCATTTTGTAACCTTAAAATTTTCAATGTAATGCGCATTTGCCATTAAAAAAACTTTGGAGACAAAAATCCATTAAAAAAAATAATTTAAAAAATATATCTTCTTCCCCTTTTACAACTTTGATTTATCACGAGTTTCGATGATGATAATCTTAAGTTGCTACTCTTGCAAACAACGATTAAAAATCTTTGTTTGTTGTTGAAGTTACTTTCTACTTTTCAAAAGTAATGAGACTTCATTTGTAATTTTTTTTTAAAAAATTAAAGAGGAGGGCAAATTAATCAAAATCTATCAATTGGTTCATCAAAATCTGTCAAATGGGATGTAATTTACAACAAAATACAAATGTTAGGAATATTTGATGCTATAAAAATTTGTTGAAAGTATATTAGTAACAAATTAGAAATGTTGGACCAAAAGTACAAATTTCTCTTTAAACTCCACCACTCAAAAAAGAAGGAAAAAACAAAAGGGTTTATCTTCTTCTTCCAAAACCCCCACCCTGTCCCCAACAAACACCCCACCCCACAGTCCCTAGCAACCAGAGCGGAGGGAGGGAGAAACCCTCTCCCCGTTTGCTTGTGAAACCAGGGAGAAAAGTTTCGCGAGCAACCGGGGAGATTTCTCCCCCTCTGGTTGGTTGGAGATTCGACTGGCCGTTTGAGTAGAGGCGTGGAGGTGGGGTGTGTGTGGTGTGGAGTGGAGTGGGGACTTGGACCAGAGTTTTACTGGGCCATTTAGAAAAAAGACAGGTCAACTCGGTGTTAGTCCAGTTCGCACGCAGGCTGATCGTACCGGGCCAAATAGGCCTGATTTTTTGGGGTCAGTCAAGACCAAAATCCGCTTATCTGGGCAAGTCCTTTGGCCGGCCAATCTCTATCTGTAACTAGGACCAGTGGGCAGTGGCAATCTGGTAGAGCCATGTCTTGTAGGGCGCAAATTTTCCGAAATTTTTTAATTTTAATCTTTTTATTTTCCCCAAAATTTACAATTTCATTATTTTCATCTTTTGAGATATTGTGCACCATTTTTCTCCTAAAAGTCCAAATCATCAATTAATTTTCCATTCCACTCCAATACTTCGGGCTTCGCTAATTCATCAAAATCTAGGGGTGTTTGATTTGCGTTTCAGTTTTAATTTTTTAATTTTTAGTTTTATGTTTTGAAGATCTATTTTAAGATTACTAAAAACGTGTTTGGATTGTCATTTTGGTAAACTATTTCTGAAAATAGAAATTGAAAAATAAGTTTTGTTTGGAATTTAGAAAAATTATTTTATAATATTTTATTCAATAAATTTGACTATTCAATAGAGCTCTATAAATAATAACCCATTCAGATTCATAATTAGCAAACAATTTTTGTTCTCTTTGTTTTGCAATGACGACCAAAGAGTCGCAAGATCGAATTTTACCTCATGTCAATATATATATATCTCACAAACATGTACTCTCTAATAGACAGTCATACATTACACATTCAAAAAGAATTTCGATACAAACGACAAAGGCTTTACTTAAATCGCCTACTCCTTACCTAAAAAAAACTATGTATACAAGTTCTCATATAATAAAAAGTCATTTTTCTTAAACAGTTTATATATAAACAATATAACTATTAATTAGTATTAATCCAAGATATAAAAATAATATTTTTACAAGACTTTAAAAATTCAAGCAGAATTTTGGAGAGAATGGTGGTGAGTGGTGACTCCGGCTGGTAGAGTTTTGCCTTCTCTTTTTTAGTTTTAGGTAGACAATGGGGAGATAGTGAAAATGAGAGTTTGGCTCTTTTTTCCTTTTTAGTTTTAGGTAGACAATGAGTTTGGCTCTTTTTTTCCTTTTTAGTTTTAGGTAGACAATGGGGAGATAGTGAAAATTAAAGTTTGGCTCGTTGAGGCGAAAACCATTGATAAAATCTCAAACTAAAATATCCTTCATGACTAAAGTGATTAAAAAGTTGTGAATCTTATATAATGTGAAATTAAAATTAATTGTTGATTTTAACATCAACTTTTTAGATATTTTTTAAGCTACCAAACAAGTTGAGGCGCTTATAAAATCTTATTTGGAATCTAAAGTGATTAGAAAAGTTGTAAATCAAAATCAACAATTAATTTTAACTATACATATTATTAAATTTTTATCAAAAATTCTGCTAAAAAACTCCCACAATATATGCTTAATATATCTCTAATTTGTTTGAGAAAAGCAAAAACAAGTGGGCCATTTTATCTTTTGATTACTATATACTAATATTATATAATACGTTTTTATTTTATGCTTTAACTTTAAATTTAGAGCTGTTTTCTACATTATTTTTTTATTTAGATTTGTATTAAGGAATAACCCATCTTTTAAATTGATAACCTGACATTTTATTAGAGTCAATAATCAGGTCGAATATGATAAATATAATTATATCAATACACGTGTTCCTCAAAGACATGGCTAGAACCACATTATTTAGAGCCTGTTTGGTCTAGTTTATAAAACTAGTTTATTTGAACAAAATAGTTTATTTGATAAAAAAATCTATTTTACTAACTTGACATTTTTTACTATTCTTGATCAAATAAACCATTTTGATAAAACAAATTAGTTTATAAACTATATGAAATAAGCTATTAATGGAGTTTGATCTTCTACCCATAGTAAATAGGAGTCAGAATATGGCAAAATTGCAGATTTGCAGGGAGTAGGATCAGAAGCGGTGGTTGCATTATTTGCATTATATGCCAAATCTTATCTACGACAATTGCAGTCCACAATTTTAACGTTGAAGCTAATTATCCAACGAAAATTCATTATAAAAGTAGTTCCATAAGTCGAAGAAGAAACTAGAGACTATTGTATATCATGGCTTCCCCATACAATGATCCAAGTTTAATTTCCACATGGTCACATTGTGCGTGGTTCGCAAGTGTGTGCATCACTGTGCTTATTTCTCTAGCCAAATCTGTAACAACTGCATTCAATTCACGTACATGGCTCGAGTTAATTTTGTCATACATGGTTGGCTACGTGCTCGCGGACCTTGTCTCTGGAATATATCACTGGGCGATAGACAATTATGGCAGCGCCAAAACTCCTATTTTTGGAACCTAAATAAGATTGTTCCAACTCCACCATGAAACGCCATGGGCAATCGCAAGGCAACAAATGGCTAAAAGCTTGCATGTTACAGCTCGAGTCTTAACTTTCATGGTGCTTCCTATAGTCCTTCTTTGCTCTGATCCTGTTCTTCTAGGGTTTGTGGGAGTATTTGCAGGATTTATTTTGTTTACCCTGCAAATCCATGCCTGGGCTCATTGTACAAAAGACAAGCTTCCGCCCCTTGTGGTGGCGCTGCAAGATTGCAGAATAATAGTAACATCATCGAAGCACGCAGCACACCATCGTCCTCCATATAACAGTAATTACTGCATTGTGAGTGGAATGTGGGACATGTTTTTGGACAAGTCCAAGTTTTTTGTGGCACTTGAAAAGATCTTCTTCTTTATGCTTGGAGTGCCACCAAGATCATGGACTGAATCCAACTCTGAGTCGACCCAAGGTACTGAGTTTCAGAAATGAATACCAAGATCATGGACTGAAGACTATTAATTACCTCTCCGAATAAGAAAATCTCTATTGTCACACCCAAGGCTAAGTTCTTGCTGCAGTTTGGTTATATATTGTTAGCGATTTTTATGTTTAATATTCTGCAAGTGTACGGATCGTATGGGTAATATAATATATGTTGAATCTGATTTAATTCAATTATATCATTAAGGCTTTGTTTGATTGGAATTTAATTCATTTTATATAGTAACATTAACCTACTTTTAACATGAATCTATTTAACTTTGAAAATTTGGTGTTTAAACTAACTAAAATATAAACTATGAGTAATTAAATAATTATAATTCAAGTAATTAAAAGATTAGATTTATGAAAAATTACTTTAGCTTTGAAAAATAAAAGTACTAGAATCCCGAATCCACTTATAGTTGTTAATTCTTCTATCTTGATTCTTGATTTTGACAAAGCTCGTTTGTTATAACAATCAATATCCTTAAATTGTTTAACAGTTTCTCTCGAATAAAATCAAACATATTCATATGTATGATTTGACTATATCTATATGACGAATGCGAATACATAACAATGCATTAAATTTTTATAAATAATTAAAGATCACATAAAGCATAGCGTTATATTTCTATCCCTATCGGACTTTAAGATAATTAAAATAATGTCTAACATGTTTTCGATCTCTCAATAGTACAACAAACCACAAGAATTATACAATTACTACTTATATAATTATAGATGAAAAGAAATCAAAATTAATTATTCAAAACTATATTAATGCAAATCGTCAAAAATCAAGTTTCTAAATAGAAGAATTTAAACTACAAGTTTCATCTTAATCCTAGCACAAAATAATCTAGCCCAGCATACTAAGAATAAGAAAATAAAGAGAAAAATAAAACATAGAAGTTATCACCCGGATATGAAGAAAACTTAAAAGATAAAATCTTGAATTTGATCTTCGTTTAATTCTTGAAATGATGAATCTTGATCTTCGTTTCTTGATTCGTTTCTTGTTTTTCTCTCCAAATTCGGACTCGTCGTTATGAGTTAATAATTCATATTTATATTTTTCTAATAGTGCTCAAAAGGATATTAAAAAATTCACTAAAATTGCGTCCCACAAAATTTCTTAATCGGAGTCGAGCTAAAAAGGAAACAAAAATCTATGGATGAATTTTTGCCCTGGGCAATCGCCCTGGCAACGAAATCAGCCTCAGTCATTTTCTTCCTAAGCTGGGCGGTCCCAGCTCTAATTTTTCATATTTGCGTCTTTTAGTTTTTCAACTTTGGATTGTGTCTTTTTTAGGCCTCAAAACCTCCAGTAGCCTTCAATATGGTCTTTCAAGTTCCAATTGAGTGCAATTGAGTCCCCGTACTTCCGAAACATCTTCAATTTATTGCTTTTTCATCCATTCTTCTCCAATTTCTTACAAACGAGGTTCGAAACTAAAATAAAAAGAATAAAATACTAAATTAAGTAGAAAATTCATAAAATAACAAAATAAAAACTTAGTTTAAAAATTTGAATAAGTGCACAAAATGTACTTATCATATATCAATACATATTATCAAATAAATACCGTGAACTTTTGTTTACTGCAAAAAATTATATCTTTCAAAGAACTTTTTTCGACAAAACAAATTGAAAATAACTTTTTATGAAAAAAATTTGCGTTGGCGTTAAAAACTTTTTTTTTTAAGTGGTTGTTAGCAATTCATTGCTACGGTGCTGCCAACGCGTGGAACACTTGATCCCGTAATTACTTGTGATGAATTGCATATTTAGTTCCATCTTAATCTTACGTCTCATTTGGTGTATGATCAATGGTTGAAAATAATATATAAAATTTGTTTTATCTTGTTTTGAGTGGAATTGATATCCGGATGCATTTTATTTCGGATAATAATTTAAGACAAAAATGAAAATAAGTTTTATTCTTGGAAAGATGAGAATAAATTTTTTTATCTTGGTAAAAATTCACTTATTTTTTAATAGACAAACGTATTCTTTAAAATATAGAACAAATTTATTTTTGAACATCCATATTCTAAAATAATCGCCGCCGCCGCCCCTTGCCACCACCGCTTGCCGCCACCATCACACCTATTTTTTTTTTCTTTTAGTTTTTAATTTACTTTTTAGTTTATTTAATAATAATGATAGAATTGTATTTTTATGAAAAATTGACTTTTTAACAATAATTTTTTCTATTATTATGTCTAGTTGAATGAAATAGGATAATAATAAACATATAATCTAGATAACTTCTATCTAAAACCAAAAAAAAAAATTATCCACAAACCAAACCCACCTTATAGACAAACTAATGTAAGCAATGGTTGAAATAAGACAGGAATATCAAAAGCATACAAGCTTAGAACTGGTTGGGAATAGAAATTTTGGTCTATCCTTCTCTTCGGTTTTTCTTTTTTTTAGGTCAAGAATTTTAAATCAGCAATCCTGTCTATTTTGTGAAGAAGGGGCCACAGTAACCAAGCCCGAATGATTGTTTACCATATGTCAGGTCTAAACTCGTAAAACTACATACAGCGCTACCACTTGTAACTCTGACTACATCGAATCATGCACTCAATCTAGTAGAAAAACACATTTCATACAAGTAAACGAACACACTTCATTATACAGAAGAAACGCGAAAAAAGAAGCATTTTCAAACTGACACTTAACAATAATCAGAATCCATTTCCCAAAATGTCTGGATATCTTCTTCGCATATTACATTTTCTTGCATAAAAAAGGTCAAAAATCAAACGGAGGAATCCTCAGAGTGTGTCACCTACATAGGAGGAGACACTAGATACACACGGAAACCAATATCGACGTCTGCCATCTATATGGCCATCATCAATCATTGCAAGACCTTCCTGTATTACCCAAAAGAGTTTTATTAGCTCTCGAGCAAATAAACTAGCACACAGAAGAAAAGTAAAGGATAGAATAGAAAATAAGCAACAGTAACGCACTTCTAATAAAGTTTCAAGGGCATCAGTTGCACGACCAGAAGACCAAGAGAGTCGTCTCTGTACCTCATCAACCGTCACATAGCCTTGGCCCTAAGAGAACAACAAGAACACATAACCATAGTAAAAATATAAAAACGAAAAAGGCTTTCTGCTAATAGCTATGAAGTTACATGCTATATTGACATGAAAAAGAAATATCTAAGGAATACAAATTTGGGGAAAATATATAGACAAGGGGAAACCTGAGCCAGCTCTAGAATTTCATTATGGTCCTTGTTCAATTCCGTAGGAACAGACCGAACAAGCTTCTTCTTTCCAACAGAAATCACCTCAAATCCATTACCTAGTACCTGAAAAGTACATTCATAGTTACTATACGGTAAACCACAGTAAAATATCATGTCATGTGGATTTTTAGAGATAAACACGGAAGAGAAAGCAAGTTAATGAAAGAACAATTATCAATAGGTGAATAACACCGATAGAAGTGAAAAGAAAACAATATATCATGCATAGAGCAGAGAAAAATATGTGCAACGTTTGGTCATCAGGGCAAAAGGTGAGGCGTGGTGGTGAGAAATCTGCAATTAAACAACAAATTGATGACATAGTAGGGCAACAGTTGAGAAAGAAGTCCTACTTTACTCTCAATTAACTGTGACAGCATAAGAAGTGTTTCAGAACAATTTTGATCAAATGTGAACTCGAGATGATCAAATTGATTGGTTCTTGCTATGTCAAGAGCAGTCCTAAACATCCCATTATCAAACCAAAAACCAGGATTGATTATCACATACTTGACTCTTACAAATACTCATGCAACACTTGGTTCTCTCTAAACATCCTACATAAATCAGTCTATTAAGTGATGCAGAAGCTTGGTTAGTGGCAAGTGATGCCCGATGTTGGGCACAACTAAAGTGCTAGCTTTCAAAAAGACCTCAAGCTACGACAAGGCAGTGTGGAAAATAAGTATAAAATCAAGGAAAACACAAACATAAGAGAGATGGACAAGAGCTTGAGTAAGAGAAAGCTTTTTATTGCTCAATATTGTACTTTACAGCCTGATCATTACAGATGAGCAATTCGAGCCAACGGGCCTACACCTAGCCTGACGCAGTCTTCATTTGGACCCATAGACTTCTTGTGTGGGACACGGTGCTCATATAATTGTACAACATGAAATGAAAGCATACATATTTATGCCAACTATACTATTATCACCTCTTAAAATTTAGAACAATTGTGGATCCTGAATTTTGATGAATACAATCTTAGTACACGCTCTGTAAACAGAGGTTTCGAAAATCGGCTGGAGGCTTGCAATAGCGAATACCATGTGCCTAATATAACTTTTTTAGGTGCACACTAGCATGAGAAGAGGAGAAAATCTTAACCATAATACCTTTAGCTTACTTATGGCACGCAAGCAATCATCCTCGGAAACAACTTCACGAGCACCCTTCCTCCTCTGACCGAGAAGTTTACAGAGATCTTCTAAGCTAATTAGACCACCATTGTGAGGTCTAGTAGCCAAGCAAATGTCAACAATTTGCACTCCTGTCTAGATAGACAAATTCATCTTAAATTAAACACGAAAAGAAAAAAATCCTGACTTTCAATCCTAAGAAGCATAACCAGGCACTGAAACCAAACATCGGAAATAAATCACTGTCAAAGAATGCCAAAACACTGAAATCAAAGGCTACAAAAGGCTTCATCATATTTCATAAAGAACCAATTATTGAACATCTTCTAGAACAAATGGGGCATACTATACTTGATTTTAGTTAAATATAAAGTAATTGCATGTAAATAATCGATAACAGAACTCCCCACTCTACAGTGATGACCATAAAGACACAAGAGACAATAACTGCAAGAACGAAAGCCAAGAAGAAGATTGATACCAACCAAGTTCATAATAGAAGTCACCAATCCCCAATAGCTCAGCCCAAAATCCCTTATTCGAGGCCAGTGGGTCCACGCCTACTTTAGCACACATTTCATGGAACTGTGCCCTGAATGCTGGATTCTTGCGTATATCATTCTGCAAAAATCAAGCTGAGTACAATTATTTTCTCTCTCTTTTTTTGTAATTTTGCACTCCTCTATTTGCACAATTCAAATACTCCAGCAGCTCGACAACACTTAATTCTTTTATCCTTTTTTAAGTTAATCTAAATTTTAACATGAATCCGGTATACGAATCCAGGAATTCTAGATGTACTTGATTAGCAAATGTTTTCGTATCAATATTAATTAACAGGAATGATCTATTATTGACCAATATAAAAGAAATAAGTAGATAATGAAAACAAACGAAGAGTTGAATCTAACTAAAACAAGGACCTTGTGTTTGCGAGCGAAGTCTTCGAGCTGAGAGCGAAAAGTAGAAAGCTGTTCTTTCATGACATCAGTTCTCAACTTGGCCACATTTTCTCCCAGCAATCTATATTGATCCTTTTCATCATGTAATTAAAATTCAATTAAGTTGATATACATACACAGAATACAATCAATACACATATGCATATGTAGAATCACATAAACACCGTATATATGTGTGTGTCTAATGATTATTCATTAATGAAGAAGAAGATGGTGACAAACTCTAGCTGCGGCGGCGTTCTGCAGACCTCCGATTCCAGGTCTTCGCCTCATTTTTCTAATTCTGATTTCAGTACTTCTTCGACCCAATTGCTTCACAATAATATCGCAGAGTCAGAGTGTTTAGGCTGTTCCCTCAAATCTGTTTTCTCCCCAAAATATACACTAGTGGAAGAATTTGTCCACTTTTCAATTTCTCCTCATTAATCATATTACAAAGTTGCTTATGAAATTCTTAGGGCATCAGTCAAAACAAAATTATCAATCAGCTTCCAGATTGAAATTACATTGTATAATTATATTTTAGGTAGAATTTTTGACAACAAATCAGAGTGGCGCAGCGGAAGCGTGGTGGGCCCATAACCCACAGGTCCCAGGATCGAAACCTGGCTCTGATAAGCTTATAGAGAAAAGCTTCTCCCCACTCCATTTTTTGTTTTTTCTTTATTTTTCAAATGTTCCTAATAAATATTTCTTGAATGAAACTAATTGGGTCTCCCTTTGCAAGATTAAAAACTGCTCACTGTTATGGAGAAAATCAACCGAATCTTAGAAGAAGAAAAAAAAGTTTAAATATTATTTGTTTTACTGTATAGTGTTACGTACTAAATATACTTTGAGCGTATAATACAGTGCAAAGAGAATACAACTTATTTAATAGTTCAACAAGTTGAGTTACTAGTAAAAAAATATACACTTAGTTTTTGTTTTATTTTTTATATATATTTACTTGACTCAAATATTTTCTACTAGAAATACTGGAATAAACGATATATCATTATTTCGCCCTCTATTTTTATTGAGAACTTTCCTATGCAGTAGTAGATGTATCGTAGTCGTACTACCATAATAAATCTCAGTAGGGCTGCCTCATATTTTGAAAATTTTATTTCAAGATCAAAGGGCATGAAAGTATTTCAAGAAAAAATTAATTGTAGATAAAAACACTCACTTTATCCGTATCTATTAGCCAATCATTTGATGTTTCCTCGATGTAATTTCATGTAATGCCTAATACGCTCATTTAATTGTCATGAATACTCGAAGATATATTCTTGAAAGTATATTTAGTATGTTAAACTTGACACGATTAAAAATGACAAGTACGTAAAATTTATTGTATTGTTTAGTTCCAAGTTCTGTAACTAAGTTTAGAAGATAACCAAAAATAAAACCCTCGAGTGGCCCATCAAACGGAATCTCCCTTCCACAAAGTAAACGTTCTAAATTCTCCTTGTGCAAAATCAAATCATATATGCATCTAATCATTGATCGGAAATATTATTTCATTTCAATCTTAGCCTCATGTACTCCACAATTCACTTCAATAACTTACAATACATATCAACTGCTTTCTATTCCATTTTTCAACCATGAAATAGTCAATAATTATACAACAGTGCACCGCAATTTTTTTTTTTTTTTTTCATTTTAATTATTTATCTGTTCACAGTGTAATAGCATTTTCTAAATGCAGTATGTAGGAACATTGGCAGGACGATAAACGAAAGGTTTAATAGCGTGTGAATAGCCTGATGGATGATTGTAACTGAACTTGACACCAGTACTACCATCTCCGAGATGTGTGCAGTGATCATGGAAACTGCTGATGGGTCTCGCTAAACATGCATCCCACCGGTCACTCTCTGGCATAGTCTCTGCAACTGTGTATATCCCATTTGAATTTGTAAATGCCTGATAGTTAAGAACTTCGCCTGACTTGGTTATGCAAAGCACAGCCACCTCAGCCCCTGCTTCAAAAACACGTTACTTCTATTACAAAGTGAAAATTATGAAAGTTGCACAAGGAAACAAGTAATATCACCTATAATTTTCACATTTGTCCAGGTCACAACTCAAGAGTATATACTCTCGTAAACATCGTGGCAAAACATTAAGAAAGGTGGAAAATTGATTAACCAATTGAAGAAAAGAAATTTCTGCTTACTAATATGTCTAATATGCTTTTATGTATGCTTTTACTATAAAAGTTCATCTAGAGTTGAAGCCTTCGGAAAACATTACTCATAGACTTGGCTCACAAGGTGGCGCACATACATGAACAGTAAAGGACCAATATTAATTGTGTCATATGTTTTGTGGTAAACAAACGTTTCAAATTTAATGAGATAAAAGGACGATCTGTTTAGTATGCAATGCCATCTTCTTCTCGTGAATTAATTTGACCTAGAACACTTGAAACAGGGTATAAACACAAGGACTATTCGTGTCAGCTTGAATTTTACCTGAAAGAGTTGGTTCAATACTCTAGTTAATTATATTGTAAGTGTTTAAAGCCTTGCAAGTATAATTTTGTGAATGAAATTTTTTAAATGAGAGACAACTGTCCAAATTTTCAAAATGTAAAGATATCCCGCATTTTGATGAAAAATAAAGAGTTAAACCTCTTATATGCTTTATAATGATGTCTTGGATGCTTATTTATACTATAAAACTCTTAGTCCAACATATATAAGAAAGAGAATTGCTAGAGCAACAAAATCCTATGACCTAGAGCGTGTATGACTTAGCTTATAAGTAAGTCAAAGATAAAAAAGAAGTTACTTTTTGGTAGTAACGTGAAGGTTGGTGTTAAATAAATTACTTAACTTATTTCCAACGAAATGACTTATTTACCATCAAACTTATTTATTTATTTATAAGTAGACTTATAAGTAATTTTTTTAAGATTACTTACATCCACCAGCCATGTTAGCTTTTTCTTTTATGTTTAATTTTCATAAGGAATGTCTATGAATGTCACATAGGACTGAATTCCTTTTGAACATAGGACTGAATTCCCTTTTGAAAACTTTATCAAGCTTTTACCTCATCTTGATCGGGGGTGAAGTTCCATGTTAGGCAGAGATGGCGGTAGGTGGAGGTGTCAAATAAACTATCATGCCCATTGTCACATCTTTGGAAACCCAAATCAGTCCAGAGAGTAGGTAGACCCACGTGGGAATTGTCAGGCGATGAGGGTTTGGCTTGTTAACAGCTTATAACTGTGGGTCTGACCATAAAAACAAGATTGGATTGAGGTCTATATTTTTGGTCTAGTAGTATCCCCAGGTATTCAATGGCAACAGAGTTTCTTTGGAAATTCATATTATCTAGAAGAGGCAGGAAAGTTCCCTCCCTAATGTGATTCATCACTAATCACTGAAGACGACTTGTTTAGCATTTAAGCCTTGATAGAATATTCTACAATTCCAGAAAATTAAGTAAAAATGATAAAAGCTGCAGTCTACACTCATGAAAAATGGTAGAGCAGACCATAAATGCTAACCATGGATCCACAAAGTGACTCCTCGGCATTTTGTCAGACCTTGATCTCGGCTGTTGACAAGCCGAATCCTCCTTATCATCTAACAAGTCGACATAGGTCTACCTACTTTAGTACAGATTGATTCAGATCTCCAGAAATGTGACAGTGGACAGAACATTATAACTCTATATGAACTCTTGGCCATCTCACTCCCAAGCAAGTGAAAAACATTACTAAGCAAACACTTCTAATTTTCAACATGTTCCTATAGCATTCTACTGATCCTGACTTTGTTGTATCTCATCATATCAGATTCTATTCTGTGATACCTTAGTGTAGGTCTGGGATAATCCTTAGTCTTTAACTTTCGCCACAAGTTGGATAAACTCGGAAAAAGCAAAAAAAAAAAAAAAAGAAGATAAAATTGAAATTGATTTTCATTGACCGATCAGAATTGTCTCCCAGGCAAACAGTAATGATAGTTTCTTGTACCTTAATGGTGGCTCACTTTTTCTATGCAATGGGGGTTTTTTATTCTGATTGTAACAACACCCCCTGTATTTCAATTATGTTTAAATCTTGTATTTTTTCTTCGTGTTGCTTGTCGGAGTGAGATCCACCATCTCTCATGAGTGTGGCCGAGCTCACTAACCGAGTCTTGTTTAGCAGATATTCAAGAAGAAACAGTTTAATAGATGTTAACTAGAAGTCTATAAGTCCAGCGATTTTCCATATCAACTAAGGCTATTGAGCAAACACTCATAAACAGAATTAAGTAAATCCAGTCAAACCAGGGAATCATAAAGCCACAATCTGTAAACCCTTATGTAATTAACATTAAATTGATTAAAATTACCAATCTAAGAAGTAAAAGTGAATAAAGCTGGTAAATGTAGAAGAAGAGAAGAAGGGGAGTGGACTTGCCGGATAAAACATGATCTTCAGGACCAATAGAAGAATCCCCACACACATCACACACCACTCTACCGTGGATTTCACCTGTCCACGCTCTCACTCCATTTGCCATCAAGATTGTGGCTGTGATTGTGAAGTAAACTGCCGCCAATACGTTCCTCCACTTGGAATCCATTCGTGTGTGGAGTGAATTGTAGCAAAATTGTAGCTTTGCTCTCGCGTATTCTCAAGTTTTCGACAGCTTTATGAAAAGTAGTTGGGGGTGCTAAAGTCGGTAGTTCAGAACTGAAAGTCGCATTTCATCACCCCGGCAATCCCTCTCTGAAACTCTGACTTTCTTTGTTTGGGTTATATTTAATTTAGATTTTTAAAAATTGATTGACATTTTTAAGAGATTGATTTTTATGATTTTTATTAATTTTTATAGATTTTAATTGATTTTCATAAACTGTTATAAATTTTCCTTTTAAAAGAGTTTCACATATTTTATAGGTTTTTATTTTTTAATTAAAAATTTTGAATATAAAAATATAGTGTCTCACGGCTAACAATAAAAAAATAGTTAAAAAATCTTATTATTTTTTTCATAAAAAAATAGTAATTAATCAAGATTTTAGGAATTATAGGAGGAAAAAGAAGGACAAAAAAAATATAGGATAATAGTGAGAAGGGAAAAAAATCAAATTGAAAAGAGAGAAAAATATTAACTTTTTTGATAATTAATTATGGTTCTATAGTTCGTAGAAGGAAAGAGAGAAAAAATTGATAATTAATTACGACTCTATGATTTGTAGAAGGAAAATATTGAAGAAAAAAAAGAAAATAACAGTCTAAAAAACGTTTTTATTTTCTGGAAGTGTGCTAAATTGTTGGGGTTGAATGAGTGACAAATTGCGATATTTTTTATATATCCATTGTCTTATATTTTTAGTATGTAAAATTTTATTAAAATTCATTAAAAGTCATTGACAATTTGAATACTCTAATTTTCGTAACATTTTAACAAGCTTGGATTAAATATTACATAAATTTTTAAAAGTCTATATTGAAAAATACCCCGACTTTATAAAGTTTAAAAAGTATAGACCTAATACAATTAAATTTCTTAACTCAATGAAAATATTTAAAAATCTACGTTAAATACACTCTTCTTACATCTTAAGATTGAACAAACATTGTTGTCGCCGTATTTGAAAGTGTTTTAACAAATTTATAAGTTGGTTAAATATTATTTTTATCTCTATTTTATGTAAGATTCACAAATTTTATTTATATTTCATCTATATATTATTTATAACCTACGCTTATAGTTTACAAACAACTTTATCAAATAAGAAATTTGTTATAAATATAAGACAAAATTACATATCACGATAAAATAATATTGTTTTCACAATAATCACATTACTAATACTTACACTTGGTCGATGTGGTAGTGTTGACTTGATGTGACACATGAAAGTAGTTGTTTGATTATGTATTGGTAAAATTTAAATTGATCAAATATATTTTTTATTCATATATTTCGTAAAGATTCACAACTTAATATCTACTTATTATTTATATATTCAATAAAATCCTACAACTTATAAATACTTAAAAAATAAATTCAGCACAATCAAACATGCGATAAGCTTACACTTGACCCTATAAGTTTGTAAACGACTAAAAAATCTTCGTGTTGTTAAGATTAATTGTCGAACACTATCAAACATGTTCAAAATGGCTTCTTCGTAATAAAGTTAGGTCACTTTCATGTTTGCTAGTATTTCCAAGTATTTATAAGATGGTTAAACATCATTTTTATCTACATATTTAGTAAGATCAATAATTTTTATCAATTTTTTATCTACACATTTTATAAGATCAAATGCTTATATTTTACAAAAAAAAAAAAAAAAACCTTTATCAAACAACCACTAAGATATAAATTATACATGGCAACGATGTGAACTACCTAAAATTAAATCAAGTACAAAATACTAGTGTTTTAAATAGCCCGCTCAGGCATTATTTGCTTGACGTGAGACAGTCTTCACATTTAGCCACGTCTAACGCTTAGTTATATCTTACGTATTGCCTTTGCCTAAGTCTGAAAATTTTGAAGTTTGATCTCCACACTACGCTTCATAATTTTTAGAGGAATGCAAAATACGTAGTCAATTAAATGATTAGAATCGGCTTTTTATCCCTCCAAACAGAGACCTTTTTCTTAGTGGGATAAGTGCTGAACCCGGCCAATTTTTCAAAATGGCCGTTGACCTATTTTGACATATAAATTACCAAATTTACTAATGTCTTCTCTTCCCCGCTTATAACTATTTCAAACAATTTGAAAATATATATCTTTAAGAAAGTGAAGATTTAAAGGTTAGAATCTAACTCATTTCAATATTAAAATCCAACTCATTTCATTTGTATAAGAAATATCATTTCAAAGTAGAAATTCATCCGTCTCTATTTTATTTTTGTAACTTACGATAGAAATTGTAAATTTTGTAGTATAAATCATGAAAATATGTATAAATCTGAGTATAAGTTATGATTTTTATTTTACATTTCTATAAATTTGAATTCAATGAAAGTGAGTTAATTGAAAAATTAGTTAAAATGTGTAAATTCGCGTTAATAGACAATAAGTCTGTTAACAAAATGTTGTCTTTAACAGACTCACAGATCTATTAATTTAGTCCTGTCGTTTATTAACAATCGTGATTAAGTAAGAATATTTAAGTTTTTTATATATAAAAGAGGTGTTTAAAATTTATTTGATATAAGTTAGTGTCATTTGCAATTTCAGAAGTTTGACAATACATTTAGCCAAAGCGTCCTTTTCTTATCGTATAGCTTCTACACTCTCTACATATATACCCTAATAAAACCCTTCACACATTGTTTCGCCGCAACAATTTCTTCTCCTCTTATCCCACACCCCAATTTTCTGTTCGGATATTAGAATAAAATGTGTATAACGCATCGCACGGCGTCGTTTCAAACTCGAGGTTACAGCCTATCCTTCTTCTTTTGGGCACAAATCAAAATTATGAATTAATTAACAACTTCATAACCGACTATTTGTCCAATGAGGAAGAAACGCCAAAACCCTATTGCCACAAGGATCCAAATTATTTTAATTATTCATACAGAGTTTAATTTTTTTCCCCAATTACCACCTTTCTATTTTTCGTTAAATGTGATCAATCACAACCAACAAATTATGAATAGTATGCGGTGTATATTGAGGAAGGAAAAAGGGCTAACCGTAGTGATGAGATGATCATACTCCTTATCACCAAAAATCCCCTATATATAAAAGCTCAGAGAATTCCAATCACCACCAAAATCATATCATCGTTGATCAAACACAGTGATTCAACACACACACACACACATGCACGTATCTATACATACACATACATAGAGTGAGGTGAAAGTACAAAGGAAAAGCGGAAAATATATATATATATATATATAGAACCCGGGACGCTAAGAGATTTGGGTGACCCGTGTTGGATCAAGCGGAATAGAAGAGGTACCCGTCGTCAATTTCAACACCGATTCTTTTCTGATGTAACACAAAAAAAAATAAAAAATAAAAAAGAATCAGTCATCATCTGTATTCTTCATGAACATACAAATACAAATATACATATACATTTAAATACGAATTTATTTACACAAAAGTGACATACCCTCCGGGGATTCGGACAGTAGAATGAGAAAGATTCGGAAAAAGAAAAAAACAGAGAGAAACAAAATAAAACTGGAGGGTCCATCAAAAAATGCTTTTGTTTTTACCAAAATTTCTCAGTTTCTTTTGGTGGCAAAAAACCAAAATCATCTAAGAGAGTGGCTTTAGGTTTTATTTTGTTGTGGAGTGTTACAATTCAATGAAAAAACAAAACAACTGGTGAGTCGGCGTAGGTTCTTGGACTTTGTCTACAACTGTTTTTATTTGTCACTTGCATTTAACTACATTTTAGGGACATTTTGTTCCCCCAATAAGACTTGGTGATGAGTTGATGGTTTAAGATAATATCGTTCGCATGAAAATAACTACCAAAACATGAATTACTAAAAATATTAATTTCTTCATCCGTCATCTTTCCAGACCGGTGTATTGATTTCATAACTCAAAAAAAAAAAAAAGGAGCAAAATATTTATGTGTTTTCAATGACCACATGAATAGTAGAATTTCTAAGCCTCTTTTATTTGTAGGGCATCATTGTTTGAGTTTGAGATTCCCTTTGTATTTTTTTTCTTTTACATGGTAATTCATTAATGTGTTTAGATTCAGAAGGAACAAAATTCATCGTAAAAATCAATAAAGGATGACAAGATGGCTACCAATAAATCTCAAGAAGTAGAACACCGCATCTGAAAGTACAAAGAATCGATTAATGGTGTTTTCATTCGATGAACTTAAGATTATAAATGAAAAATCGATCAAAATCAATTAACCGTAGATGTACTCAAACATCGAACTCCACAAAATCGAGATATTAAATAACATAGCAACCACAAACAAAAGTGGACGAAAAAGAGGTGTTTAAAATTTATTTGATATAAGTTAGTGTCATTTGCAATTTCAGAAGTTTGACAATACATTTAGCCAAAGCGTCCTTTTCTTATCGTATAGCTTCTACACTCTCTACATATATACCCTAATAAAACCCTTCACACATTGTTTCGCCGCAACAATTTCTTCTCCTCTTATCCCACACCCCCAATTTTCTGTTCGGATATTAGAATAAAATGTGTATAACGCATCGCACGGCGTCGTTTCAAACTCGAGGTTACAGCCTATCCTTCTTCTTTTGGGCACAAATTATTGTATGTAAGGTATATAAATTATTATTGTGTATGTATTTATTTTGTGCTTGGCTTTGTATTATTCTTATTTTTTTATTTTTTCTTCGAACTATCCCTGTGAAGAACGTAAGATTGAAATAAAAGTAGTGGCCTGATTGAATTTGATGAAAATATTATTCCGAGGGATATTATTTTTATTTTGAAATTTTATCACCCATGTTGGAGCTTATGGTACAACCTTTTAAGCGTAACGTATGACGTTTTATCGCTCCTCTTGCATTTATTTCTGTATTTTTCTGTTGGAATGATGGAAATCAATTTATTATTTTCACCAATTCATTCACAAAAAAATGTTTTATTTTTAATACATAAAGCTAATCTTTTTGAAGGCTAAAGATCTTTTTTTTTTTTTTTTTTTTATTTTTGTTTGTGATAAGTTATGCTGCTATTTTTAAGAACGTCTTGCATCCCCGTGATGAATGTTTATAAATTCTTAACGTTAAAAGTAGACTGATATCCATTGAAGAGAAATCAGTTCTGAGGGATGTGCTAGATTTATTATTCTCTTGAAAATGCTAGACATAACAAAAATAGCAAATTACCAGATGTTCAAACTTTTCTAACAAGATGTGCCATTTGCTTTGGCTTCAAATTTTAGCCCTATTTGAGTAACTCTCTAAACTGAGTGTGGTTTATTTTGTTTTGTATTATCGGCTCGGTTAGTCCCCATGAAGAACTGGTAATTGATTAAAAGACGAAAAGTAGTGGACAGATATCCATTGATGATACTTTCAGTCTGAGGGATCTTTATGTTTTTCGGTCCATATTCTGTTTTATGTCTGTTCATGGCATAAAATTTTGTCTGTTTTATAATTACACAATTTTGGTTTCATGGCATAAAATTTAAACAAGAAAAGCTAACTAATTGTACTAACTAGATGGAAGTAATTAAAAGAATAGGAAACATGATTTTTGGCTGCACAAAACCTTCCTTTTTAAATTATAAGACCCTGCACTTGACTAAGGAATAAGAAGTGAAGACCGAGGTTTGAAGGTTTGTGAGGTCATACAGTTATTTTATTGTGGGATATATTCCTTAGGTGGGATAATTTTCTATCTGTATACTCTTATAATTTGACAATAAATAGTATGGGTCTGGTTTGGTCCAAGTTTCACAGGGAAAAAAAAGAAGATATATTGGGAGCTGAACAGGAGTCCAGTAACAAGTACTTCATTATTTTGAGCTGGAGTCGTCCACGGTAAGTATGTACTTGTACTTGTATATACGAGACACCATTTACATTAGAAGGTTGTTCTTTATTCTTTAGGAGTTTTTAACACTTGCACAGCCGAGGCTCCGATTTGTACTAAAACTTGGTTGATGGATTTTTAGTAGTCTACATAATAATTATTGTTCTAGGGAGTCAGAATTTTACGTAACTTCTTATGAAACTGTGAGTATATGAATATTATTTGATAGACATAAAGAAAACAATTAATCAGAATAGTTGATTCGTAAAATTCTGCCTCTTCTATGCAAAACATGTGTAGGTGGTTTTCAAGAAGTATATAATCAATTTTGAGTACAAATTAAAGCCTCAGTGGTTGAAGAACTCCTAATATACTTGAGAACAAGCTCTCTATTGCTAAACATTAGAAGTAATGGTGGGTATGATATGGTGTTCGTGCGTGGAAACACAGGGATTTATAGGACTATTAGTTGTCCTACAAATGAAATTTGTTGTAACTAGGAAGTATTATTTGGATTATTGGAGTCTTCATTTTGGGAAGCAGTATATTCATCTGTCCTCGAGGGGAAGCAACACATGCCCTTAAAATTCGATGGTACTTGATGCTTATTGAATACTTGGCAGTTGGCAAGTGGCAAGTGGACAGGACTGTTGCAGGGCTCTTGGTGACAATATAATAACGAATGGAATTTGCGAGAGACAAGTCCGAAAGAATCACATAGTTCATGTCTTAAACATGAAGTAGCACATAGTTCAATCATTTTGTTTTTCCAATTCTTCCATATAAAATCATGGGAAAGCTTGTGTTTCTTATTACAGCTCATTTCTCATGGAATACCATTGTATGGCACTAGTGCATGCAGTTATTGCTAGTATTGATCAATCTTGTAAAACTGGATGGGAACGCCCGTTCAAGCGGCGAAAACGGGAGCCAGACTGGTAACAGATCCAGATTGTATGCAAAAAACTGTATGTATATAACAAAATTAAGATTAAACTCGGACTCAGTCAACTTGCTGGTTCAAAACTAGAATCAGATGCAACTCAGTTGGCGGAGCTGGTCACTAATTAAGCTCAATTTATTTTTTATTGCAACAACACACCAGAAAAGTAAGAAGAAAAAATAATTTAAAATAAAAATAAAAACTAAATAAATCTTTGTTGGCCACCGCCCCATCAAATGATAGTAAATGTTTATTTGTTGGTGGTATTTTTGAAAATGATAATTTATAACAAGTTGAAAAATAGTTATTTTGGATAAATGTACTCTTAGATGGTTATTTAAATTTTACTATATCTTTTTTAAATTTAATTCAAAATTAGATTTATATTTTACTAAAATTAAATTTTGTTCCGTTACCCTCCTCCTTCGTGCTACAGTTTGTTGTCAGCTAACTCACTTACCACTTTAAATAAGTTATTTTTTTGATAGATTATTTAAGATTATAAAAGAATAAAAAGTCAGTAAGTTTTGTGCTAGATTAGTTTGATTGATTTTATATCTGAAAGTAACAGAATATAATTGTTAAAAAAATTATTGGAAGAGATTGTGTTTATAGATTAATATCTGGGTTGAAGAAAAGAATATAGAAATTGAAAAAGTAAACAAAGTGAGTTGAGTTACTGTTGTTTGACAATTCAGTTCAAATGTCTGGAAAAAAAAATAAAAAATGTAAACTATTGGGCCGACAATAATTTTTTTTTATTTTCACCCGACAGCTGAATGACCAAAAAAAAAATGAAAATTAAACTATAATTCGACATCTCAACTGTCTTTTGGCAAAATGGTATATCTGACTTTTTGCACCAAAAAGTTGCTATTTTTGCAAGGGTCATTGTATTCACACCACATATGTTATTAACTACACTACATTTAATTGCAATGAAGGTTCCCAACTATTGCTTATTTTTTGTATTTATATCTCCAACTATTTTTATCACATTCTTATTATCAACTTATTAATTTGCACATCTTACCTTTATTTTTTATGATGGTTTATATTCAAAAAGTTAATTAGAATGACTTAAAAATATTTTATTACATCTAGTATTTTTAAATAAGCTAAATAAATAACAAATATAAAAGTTTAACAAAATATTTGTTCATCATTTCAAGGCACATTAGTAGAATATTTGGACAAAAATCTTCATCGGAGGAAAGATCTTAAGATTAATTGAAAGTTAATTATAAGAATATGACGGAAAAAAATTAGAGACATAAGTGTCAAAATGTCAAATGTTTTGATACATTTGCGGCAATTAAAACATGGTATAGATAACAAAATTTGTAATGTGAATATAATTACTTTTTTTGCAAATGTTATTAAAAGTTGGTATTTTTAAATATGATTATTTGCATTTGTCTAGATTTCTAAATTCCCTTGAAATTATTGATGCTTTTATTGCAAATATTTGTGAAGTTTATTGAGAGCATTTTCAATGCATTCTATGAATTGTTATCTATGTGACACAATGTTGAAAAGTTTATAATTTATGTGGTATTGATGTATAATGAATAAACATTTAAATTCAAATTAAGTCTTTAATGCATTCTATTGATTGATATCTACATTGATTTTATCTATTAAAATAAAAAATAGATTACCTTTAATTATGTATAGAAAATTTTGTTGAGTTGGCATGTCTAATAGAGCTTCTAAGTGTAGACGGAACTTTAGACACTGCCTAGTTTTTTCTTGTCACGTCAGCTTGACAGTATTTTTACATTAGAGAGGAATTTTTTGACATTGTTTATTTTATTTATGTGCAATTTTTTTTTAATAATTCACAATGATATTGGAGATGTTTGAGAATAAAATTTAGTCCATTGTCAAAATGTGATGTCTATCCTAAATTGGAAAAACATTTAAATGTGTTTTTAAATAAGTTTATTTTGGTAATAGAGATTGACATTTATCAGGAGCCAAATTTGGTATAATTATCAAGGGAAGTGAAAAAGATAGATTGAGGGCATGTTCGGTGTAGCTTTTTGGAAAAAAAAAAGGGTTTTGTTATGTACTTTATTGACTTTTCATATTTTTTTGTAGTGTAAAAATATTGAAAAATAAAAAATTGTAGACAAAAAAATGGATTTTTTTTAAAAAAAATGGCTACCGAACATGACCTGAATATACATATTTGTCCTACTTTAGTCTGTTAAATAAAATGTCCAATATTTCGATCAAAAAATAAAATAAAATGTCAAATATTATGTAGTGTTAGAAATTCTGAAATACAAAATTTTGGTAGAGGCACATGAGGAATCTATCAAATATTGGTAGCTTTCCTATAATTGGTTTATACAATCAATTGCTTCCATTTTCTTAGAACATTTTCCACAATGCTCCCTTGAATTGTTAAAATAAATTTGTAATATAATTTTTTTTTTTACATTTCAAAGCAATCTAATAAAGACTTTGTCAAGTTGATATCACAAAGAAAACCAGACTCTATAAAAAATTATCTAAATTCAAAAGTGTTGTTTAACATTTAATACCGTCATACAGAGCTCTGCTCGGATTCAGAAGTTTTGTTGGCATTTAATACCATCCTACTCATATATTTGCGTAATTATCTGTCATACTGTTTTACGCATTTAAAATATCGGTAATTTGAAATTTTACCAGTCAGAACGGTTGGTAAGAGTAAGTCGGTAATTAATGGCGGATACGACATTTAATACCGTCTACATAAATATAATACCGTCATGATATTTCTTTCTCGAATTCCACCCGAGCCAATTTTGTGCATTCGCTCTTATCATCTTACAAAACGATCAAAAGGCGAAGATATCGGTGATTAATTTATCGAAAAAGTACTCTCAACCAAATATATTTTTTGTTTAAAAAGGTATGTTCTCGTTTCTTTATTTTTAACAAGCCTTTAATTTTTAGTTTGGCCAAGTTCTAATATTATGCATGCATATGATTTTATTTTTATACTTCGCTTGAGCACCCACAAAGTGATGTTTGAAAGATTTTGAAACAAATTAGAAACGAAATGGGAATTCTGCGTGGAAGCTTCTCGAAGCAGGTCTTTTGCTGCTTATGCAGTGAAAGCTTTTTCGTCTATCGTAGAACAATTCATTAATTTTTCTTTATTTTTGAGTTTGTCCGCCCTCTCATATTCAGTGTTTGTTTGGTCGAGTTTAAAAAGATTATTTATAAGTAATTTTTTTCAATTCACTTATAAGTAGTTTGTATTTAATAAATATCTAGATTTGAGCAACTGTTATTATGAATAGATCCATTATAACAATGGTGGTATTTTACTAATAGAGTTAAAATGTTAAATTATTCAATTAATATTTTGAACTTGCATTTAATATATTCGAAAATTCATTAACCAATTCATTAATTATTTTAAATTATTTTATAAAAATCTGAAAAACCACTGTATGCAAGGACAAAAGCATTTCTTCATGAAATTCTTTCTTCTTCTTAAATTGTAAATGTTATTTTTTTTTTTCTTCTTTTTTGATGTTCTCTCTTTACCTGGATTAAAGCCTTATCATTCAACAGCAGTTGCTTCTACAAGATTTATTTATAAGTTGTTTTCGTTTATACAGATTTGAGTCTTAATCATGGTAGAATCATTTCAAGAAACCATTGTGGAGCAAAGAGAAGAGCTAATGGTTTCACCCACCGGTGGTATACCAACTTTTAGAAAAGCCAATTTTCTTAAACCCTCTGTTTCCTCCATTGATGGACCACCAATGAAGCTTCCATCTCTGACCCCTAAACCAATGTGGCCTCTGGAGGTAGTTTTCAATGGGTGGAGGGATCCAATCAAGAAATGGAAAACATGGGTCAACAAGATGGAGTCGAGGTATCACACTGTCTGGAAAAAGTCGGAATTTATGAAGCTATCATGGCGTCCACGTACATAATACATGATGATAGTGATTTGATTTTTGGGCTTGCAGAAAGATGGTGTTCTGATACTAACACCTTTATTTTCCCATGGGGTGAGGCAACTATTACATTGGAGGATTTGCTGATTTTGGGTGGTTTTTCAGTTTTAGGCAGTCCTATTCCTCTTGATTCCCAGGAACTTGTTGATATCGAAAATGTTCTCGTAAGTTTTAATACGAATAACCATTCTCAGTGGTTGACTATGTTCATGGACAACGGGAGCGAAAGCGAGCACGTAGCTTTTCTTTCTCTATGGTTGTCAAGGTATGTTTTCCCTGGAAATGAACCGGATCAGATTGGTAATCATATTTTTCGGATTGCAATTTACCTTGCCAGAGGAACCCGGTTGGCGCTAGCACCAGCTGTTCTAGCTAGCATATATAGAGACATGGGCTTGTTGAGAGCATCAATGGTTGCTTCAACTCAGATGGAGGATTCTGACAGCTTTTTGGCCCTTACCCTTTGGTCCCCATTGTGTTATGTTCAAATTTGGGCATGGGAGAGGCTGCCGCCACTGCACCCAAAGCCTAATTTCATGAACGCTGGTGAGCTTCGACTGGCTCGTTGGAAAGGCCTGAAAAAATCTGATATTGGGAATGTGAGGCCGGCTATTGATTATGCTGGAGAGACTTTTCTGTGGCGACCATATGCATTGGCTGTGGATAATTGGTCGATTCCTAAACTTTACAAAGAAAAAGAAGAATGGGTTGTCGGCAAGGATTTGGATTGTGAATTAGAATCCTTGGCTAGATGTTTGAGGGTGTGTAAACTTGTTGGGGTGGATTGTGAAGAACCTTATAATCCACATCGAGTAGCTATGCAATTTGGACTCGATCAAGATCTTCCGGGATGGGTTTCCCGGGACAATACGAGCCGTGATATTGCCTGGCAAAATTTTTGCAGGCCATTGAGTGATGATGAGTTGCTATATCTTCCGTCCAGACTTTCTGAATCGGATTTGACTACACGGTATCTGGAATGGTGGAGGAAAAGAGTGACATGTCCGGCTAACGACTTTAAAGGCGTGGTGAAACGACGAAGAAGTTTACGATTACCTTATAATCCGTTGAAGCAACTGAAAACAGGTAGTTCTCCTTTGGCAACATCGCAACCCTGTAGCAAATTCAAGTGCAACGAGGGATCGTCTTGCAAAGTGCAGCCAGTGGTAAAACTAGAAGAGGATACAAAACGACATAATTCAAGCTATGACCCTGATGTCCCTCCTGGTTTTCTACCCAAATCCATTGAAGGAAAAGGAAAATGTATGTTGTAACTTGTAAGCTTGTAGCAAATTCACGGCAATTAGGAAAAATCCTCTTGAAATGTTAATCTGTTGTCGTCTGCTGATTTTCATAGTTTTTCGTTTACTGTGGCAGGTGTTGGATTTTGTCCAAGTATGCAGCCATGGATGCAAGAAGATTATACTATACAGAGTGAAGCTGCAAGAATAACAAGATCAAAGACAACCACAGACAAATTCCTACAATCTAAACAACCGACAATGGTTCATTATCCTGATGTCCCTCCTGGTTTTCCACCCAAATTTAAGAGCATAGAGAGAAACTGCAATGAGGAGAGATCATCCTGCAATGTTGAGCCTCACGAAATGCAACCCAGGATAAAACTGGGAGGACTTGCAAAAGGAAAATCTGTCATGGTTGAAGAACAAGTTCATGGAAGTAGAAGTGGGGAAAGTTTATTGGTTCAGAACACAAATAGCACATCTAAATCTGAGTCGACAAGAATTTTGGAACTTGAAGCTCGCTTAAGCATGCTCGAGAGTGAACTTGCAAGGCTGAAGAAATAGTTACATGCACAGGCATATAGAGACTCATCATGTTTGTGGGATTACAGTCTTATCTAAATTTTGTCTTTCCATTTCTTTTACCTGTATCTGAACTTTTCTGGATTTTAGATTTACGGAGAAACTACATTATTGATCACCTGATAGGAGGCAGTGGCAGAAATTTTATATAAATTGAAGTGAGTTTGCTGCTGGAAATTGTTGCTGTTCCCAATTTGATGCTCACCAAATCATCTACTCCGCCAAATTCTACATCACTTTGTTGTTCAGAGGCTGAATTCTAAGTTGATAACTGTCACATGAATTCATAAGCACATGTTTTCTTGATTCTGTCACTATCATTTACCTTCTCAGCATTAAACTTCCACCCTTTGTATGATGATAGATGATGGAGCTTGGAAACTTTCCCATCAGAGTCAGACGCATAAAGTCTCTACAATTAATGGTGCGTAAAATAACACTGTTTTGTTTCAATTTGATCGCTCAGTTAAAATATATGAAATGTCTTATGTGCGCTTTGGGGCTGGTGGGGTTAATCAGGATTCAGGTGGAACAGGGTTCAGGCAGTGGAAAGAGGAACTCCGCCATAAGAATTAAGAAGTCTCGGCTGGAAGCTATGTATGAAGGATATTTATGTTCTCTCATTTATGCTACTACTCTTAAAATACAGTTTGATTGGAAGTTTGTATGTACGATCTTCGGGTGAAGACGCATATATCTTTAGCAAGAAAGATAATACATTTCTTTTATGAGGTAATGCAAGTGACTAGAAGAAATATATTATTTTTTGAAATATATGACAGATTTTTTTAAAAGATAGCATCGAATGAAGGTTCTGTTATCAATGCATTAAACGATGAACAAAACAAAGCAGGACCCAAAGCAGATTAACAGTATTCTTAAGTAGAAAAAATAACAGCGATGGATAGGCAAATAAAATCAATGTCTTGGAGCCGGGGCCTGTGTTCAACACAGTGTCCTTAAAGCAATATTCGCCCCCTCACCGAAGTAACGCGAGCGCTTGCTTCCCAGGATACAGCGGCTTGTACTGCAACTGAGCAGTCGAACTGAGAATATGCTGGAACAGAATCACCAAGCGATTGGAAGTAGTCAGGAATGAGAATGCAGAGAGATTTCGTGGAGGAAGAATTGTTGTGTTTTGGACTGAAGATTGTTGCTGTATATATAGGCAAGGAGGAGCCTTATGCATTCAGTACACTGCCTTTACTCCAGACGTTTTGGAGTTACAAAACGTTTTGATGTTACAGAATAAATGGATATAAGTTTTGGAGTTACGTTTTTAAATGAAAAAACGTAAAATAAAATTCCAAAACGTAGCTTGTACTTTGTGGCCAATTTTTGGTTCATTCGGTCCGACATTCGTGTACGCAGTCGCGCCCAAGACACAAGTTCAAGGCTTGAAGGCCAAGTCGGTCCAAGATTTGCACCCCCCCTGCGGGCGCGTAGGCCACGGAGGATTCTCTATGCAACAAATGGTTACACTTTACAAATTGTTAACCATATATAAATTGGTCCACAATCTTGTTTTTATCCGATGTGGGACAACTATTTAAGTTTTCACACATTTTCATTTTTTATCCATTTTCCAATGTGGGATGGAATATTTATATTCTCCATAAATTCCCACTATTCCATTTGTAACCGATGTGGGATTGTAATCCCTTTTTAAGGCTCCTCTCCCAATCCCACTTCTCAAGCAATGTGGGATTCAATTTCACTTCATTAGTGAAAATCTATTTTCCTCCAATATATTTTCCAACAATCCCCCACATGAAAGGAAATTGATAGAGACACGGAATACTTGATGATAAAGTTCCATAGTTGAAACCTGCATAGGATAGGTAGGAGTTACCTTTGAACCTTCCCTTGTTAAAGTACATTTACTTTACTAGCTGATTAGTAGACACGATGTCTTTGAACTATTCTGCCTTTTGTGTAAACGATGATGTACCTCACGTGATTCTTCCTAACACATTTCAGGTTCTCATTGGTATGTTCGTTTGTGGCCATGAACATATGCCGGATTCGATGAGAGTTATTAAGAATTGAGCCTCACAATTCCCTTGAGCGGCCCCACTTCTCTCTCACATAGGTGATTTCTTAATTAAGAGTAACCCGCATTACTCGCTCGGATTTTCGGACGCATAAGAATCATTAAAAGCCTATTGCTTATCCTCTTTCCACGGGCATCACTGTTATTACAGGAATGGACAGGAGTTAACCCCCACAGTGATCCTATTAAGTATTTGTAATTAGGTTTTCTCATTGAACCTAGATCTTGGGATCTCCAGTCAGTTAGGTTGAGTTTCCATTACAATAACTTATTCTTTCAGAGGCTTAAGTCCCATTCCTATAGATGACTTTGCAACTAACTCTCTATTTAACCCTTTGGTTAGCGGATCCGCAATGTTATCTTTAGACTTTACATAGTCAATAGAGATAACTCCAGTTGAGAGTAATTGTCTTATGGTATTATGTCTACGACGTATGTGTCTAGACTTACCATTGTACATGTTGCTTTGTGCCCTTCCAATCGCAGATTGACTATCACAATGTATGCAAATTGCTGGCACAGGTTTTGACCATCTTGGAATATCCTCTAAGAAATTGCGTAGCCTTTAACCTCTTCACCACATTTATCCAGAGCTATAAACTCGGATTCCATGGTAGATCTCGGTGAACGATTGTTTTGTTTAGAGGATTTCCACGATATCGCTGCACCTCCCAAAGTGAATACAAATCCACTGGTAGACTTTGAGTCCTTAATATCAGATATCCAATTAGCGTCGGTATATCCTTCAATAACTGCGGGATATCTGGTATAGTGCAATCCATAATTACGAGTATATCTCAAGTATCTCAAGACTTTACTATTCCTTTCCGATTGGTCGGACACGGATTATCGGTATATCTACTCGGTTTGCTAATCGCGTAAGCTATATCCGGTCTTGTACAACCTCATTAAGTACATAAGACTTCCAATTATTCTAGAGTACTCAACTTGAGAAATACCATTGCCTCTATTTTTCGATAGATGTTGACTTGTATCTATCGGTGTTCTAGCCACTCCAGTATCATCATTATTGAATTTTTCCAAAATTTTGTCCACATAATGTGGTCGACTTAGAACGAGTCCATCCGATGTTCTTGAAATTTTAACTCCAAGAATCACATCGCCTAAACCCATATCCTTCATGTCGAATTTTGAATTCAACATATTTTTAGTAGATTTAATCATCTTATCGTTGCTACCAACGATGAGCATGTCGTCAACATAAAGACATAAAATGACATAACCATGTTCCGTGTCTTTGATGTAAACGCATTTGTCACATTCATTGATTTTAAATCCACTTTCTATCATGGCATTGTCAAATTTTGCATGCCATTGTTTTGGTGCTTGTTTTAAGCCATATAATGACTTCACCAATTTACACACCTTGTTTTCTTGTCACGGTGCTGAAAACCCCTCGGAGTTGTTCCATGTAAATTTCTTCTTCTAAATCTCCATTTAGAAAGCGGTTTTGACATCCATTTGATGTACTTGAGATCGTGCAAAGTCGCAATCGCTAATATCATTCGAATGGAAGTTATTCGTTCTGGGAGAATAAGTGTCAAAGTAGTCAAGGCCTTCTCGTTGCTTGTAACCTTTAATTACAAGTCCGGCCTTGTACTTATCAATAGTTCCATTTGCTTTCATTTTTCTTTTGAAAATCCATTTGTAGCCTAGTGGTTTGCTTCCGGGAAGATCCACCGACTCCATGTATGGTTTTGCAAAATGGAATCTATTTCATTTTTAATGGCCTCTTTCCATCGAGGTCCTTGAAGAGTTCTGACTTCTTTGAAGCTTTGAGGTTGATTTCTAACATATAAGTCGGAAAATCGGGACCATAAGATTTTTCTCGTCCTTTCTCGTTGCTTCGTCTTGGTTCAATCTCAACTTCCTCTTCTACTTCTTGGTCCCGACTATTCTCAATCATAGTCTCATATGTTCGTTTAGAAGAGCTCGCTTCTTCTTTGGATTTGTATGGAAATACATGTTCAAAGAATGATGCATTTCTTGATTCCATTATCGTATTTTGTGTATATCGAAATTTTTGAATCATACACAAGAAATCGATAAGCATCATTATTATGTGCATATCAGATAAATATGCAATCAACGCGAGTTTTGGTCCTATTTTCACCTTCTTTGGTGTAGGTACCGCCACTTTGGCAAGACACCCCCACACTCGTAAATATTTGTAGGAAGGCTTTCTTCCTTTCAATAACTCGTAGGGACTCTTATCTTCTTTCTTCCGGCACCTTATTTAAAAGGTAATTAGGCGATAACACGCCTTCTCCCCCATGTTACGAGGTAATCCGTAACTTAACAACATTGCATTCATCATTTCTTTCAATGTTCTATTTTTCCGCTCAAAGCAACACCATTTTGTTGAGGTGAATAAGGTCTTTGTTGTTTCATGTTTAATTCCGTGTTGTGCATGTAATTGACAAATGGTGATTCATATTCACCACCTCTATCACTTCTCAACACTTTGATCTTCTTGTTGAGTTGGTTTTCAATTTCATTCTTATAGAGAACAAATTTCTCTATAGCTTCATCTTTACTTTTAAGCAAATACACAAAACAATATTTTGTGCTATCGTCAATAAAAGTAATAAAATATTTGTTACCTCCCTTGTTTGTATAGATTTTAAATCACATACATCGGTGTGAATTAAATCAAGTGGTTGATTTTCCTTTGAGCAGATGAAATGATGACCTTGTCAATTTTGCCTCAACACAAGTTTCACACTTATGTTTATTATCAATTTGGAATGTAGGTATGCAATTCAAGTTAATTAGTCTCACAGAAGTATCGTAATTAACATGTCCTAGTCTACCATGCCACAAATTGGAAGACTCAAGCAAGTAAGCGGAAGAGTTTTTCATTTTATTCATTTTGGCTTAATAGAATGAGTATAAGATGTAAAGTTTACAACTGGTAGTATAAATTTACAAAACTTTATAAAAAACTTATTTTGCCCGCGATTTGAAACTTAATTACTTCCGAGACATGTAAAACAACGACAAATTAGTTTGATAACATCACATAGACAAAATTAAATGGCGCTTTAAAACATAAGCAATTACAGAATCAACACTATACTAAAGAGGTGAGTTCATGTGGTAAAATTAATTAGACAATATTCTCCTACATCAATCCCATTTAGACCATGAAACTCTAACAAAACCTACTCCAAACATACCGCTAAATTCCCTATACATTCATTTATTAAATTTTTATATATCAGGTAGAGGTAAAAAATAAAAAGCCTAACAATGTGGTGATGTAAGCAAAATGCCATCGCTTTTCAAAATTAGAGTATAATAACCCGATTCCGTAGAATGGTTTTACTTTTGTTCTTTAAGGGTAAAGTGAAAATTTTGGTGTGTAATTTTGGGCGGACCGGTCTTACAAATGTGACTCATATATACAAACCCGGTCTTCTTCATAGTTGTCTTTTTAGCAAACAATGCGTAGCTACAACTTTAATGTTAAGACTTAAACGATAAAATCTAATTTTTTATGGTTTAATTCTAATTGTGACGTTGAATAGGGGTTCATGTTGAGTTTCTATTATAGTTATTATTACTGTCATATTTTTGACAAATCTATTTGTGAACTTGTATTAAAATTGATAGGTTAATGTGCAAGTTTAGCACTTGGAGAAAGCCAACATGCTCGTCGTAGAATGTAGAGATATGTTATTACTACTTGTGTGATTTTGTCTTGAATTTCTTCATGTTTTCATGCGCTCTAATTTGTTAAATTCACCGATAGATATGTATACACTTCCAAAGTGTATTTGATTTTACTTCATTATTGAATAAATTACGTAAATTTAGGGTCAACATGAAGAAAATATTGTCAAAAACATGATATACTTAATCTACACCGAATTAGATATGGCGAATCTAAGTGTAGTCCTAACACTTTTACTTCATCGTATTTTTCTAAAAATGAGATTACAACCTTTTAATTGATTTAGCTTTTTAATTATGATTCCGGGTTTAAACAAAACCATCTCAATTTTTTTTTTTTTGTTCAAATAAAGTTAGATTTATTTGGTGTGGTTTACATGATTTTCTTTTCTATTTTCTTTTTTCATTTGTCTTTTTCTTTTGTTTTTTCTTTTTAACTTTTTTATTTTTAGTTATTTTTTTTTTAGAAAATAGTGTTTAACCAAAAATTGAATGTTTAGGGATGGCAATATTACAAAAATTGAATTGAGGCCAACTCAATCTATTTTATTTTTGTCTTAGTTACATTTATTAACCTATTAATTATCTCTAACATTAGATTAGATCATTTGGCAAAACATATGTTCAGTTATGTAACAAGTCTGTGCTTAGTTAACTACAAATGATGGCATCACAACCATAATGTAAGTGCACTTCTTTTTAGATACTTGGCATCCCCAGTATAAAAAACCACAGCATAAACTCAGGATTGCGGAGTGCATTTAGGTCAAAACAAACATAATCAACAGGCAGAAACAAGTTGATATATCCATAGATTAATTACTCACACACATCTGATTATAATATAAAACACACGCAACCCACTTTTAGAGTATATAACCTAAATTCTAAAAAATTGTAAAAACAGGGTTCCAAATCGAGAAAAGAAAAATCTTGGAACATGATGTTTCACTAACCTGAGCCTTCTTAAGAAACATGCCAGAACTTAATGCGGACTTCACTTCTATGCTTTTCCCAGATTCATTGTCCACAACCATAGACTTCTTTGAGCTTATCCTCAGCCTGCTCATCCAAGTTCAATCAAACGGATATCAAACAAATGAAGATCACACACTTCTTTCCCTCCTCAAATTATGAATTAATTAACAACTTCATATGGCCCGATTATTTGTCCAATGAGGAAGAAACGCCAAAACCCTATTGCCACAAGGATCCAAAGTTTTATTTTAATTATTCATACAGAAGTTTAATTTTTCCCCAATTACCACCTTTCTATTTTAGTTAAATGTGATCAATCACAACCAACAAATTATGAATAGTATGTGTATATTGAGGAAGGAAAAAAGGGCTAACCAGAGGATGAGATGATCACACTCTTTATCAACAAAACTCCTCTATATATAAAAGCTCAGCAGAATTCCAATCACCACCAAAATCATATCATCGTTTGATCAAACACAAAGTGATTCAACACACACACACACACATGCACGTATCTATACATACACATACATAGAGTAGAGGTGAAAGTACAAAGGGAAAGCGGAAAATATATATATATATATATATAGAACCTCGACGCCAAGAGATTTCGGTGACCCGTGTTGGATCAAAGCGGAATAGAAGAGGTACCCGTCGTCCAATTTCAACACCGATTCTTTTCCGATGTAACACTGAAAAATAAAAATAAAAAGAATCACCATCATCCTGTGATTCTCTATGAACATACAAAGACAAATATACATATACATTTAAATACGAATTTATTTACATACAAAAGTGACATACCCTCCTGTGGATTGAGGACAAAGAGAATGAGAAAGATTCGGAAAAGAAAGAAAAACACGGAGAAAACAAATAAAAACCGGAGGTCCATCAACAAAAATGCTTTGTTTTTTACCAAAATTTTCGATTTCTTTTGGTGGCAAAACCAACTATCTAAGAGAGAGTGGCTTTAGGTTTTATTTTTGTTGTGGAGTGTTACAATTCAATGAAAAACAAAACAATCAAAGTGGTCGGCTGTGAGGTTCTCGGACTTTGTCTACAACTGCTTTTATTTGTCACTTGCATTTAACTACATTTTAGGGACATTTTGTTCCCCCAATAAGACTTGGTGACGAGTTGATGGTTTAAGATAATATCGTTTCGCACATGAAAATAACTACCAAAACATGAATTACTAAAAATATTAATTTCTTCATCCGCCATCTTTCCGCAGACATAGTGTATTGAAAATCTGTAGTCTTGAATGAGACTTTTCAGCCACCCAAGAACCATTGGTCGAGGTGTAAGGAAATAGTCTCATTCCTACAAAGTTGAATATGATTAGTGTTCCCAATCAAAGAACACTTATCATTTTCCGCTAGCATTCTATTTTTGCTCAAAATAAATACAATAATAATGTTTAATCGGGCTTCCTACAAAGGTGATAGTGCATAGTATGAGATGCTAGGCAAAATGAGAAACACTTAAAATAGATTAACAACTTGCAATTACTATCAATATTACATAATAGTAGGATGAAGTAACAAGAACGAGAACATCGAGTTGTTAAAGATGATGCATCTATAGTGAACATTAAATAGAAATAACACATATTCAATTAAATTGGCATATATCATTAAAAACACAACTACATAGTACCGAGTATTAAAGCTCATTTCACACATTTCTTTTCTCCGATTTTCCGCGTTGTTCCCAGCTCCACTCGACCTTTTTCGGATTTAGTGGGTTCTTTCGCTTGGTGAGTTATAATGGGAATTCTTTCAGTGTAGGTGGAAACATCAATATTCGTAGTTAAGTAAGGTAATTTTAATTTCTCTTACGCGAAAAATGTGATTTGAAATGCCCCTTTTCACTACACGCTGATCTTCATTCTAATTCTATCAACATGTTAGGTTAGCAAGGGCATCATTGTTTGGGTTTGAGATTCCTTTGTATTTTTTTGTCTTTACATGGTAATTCAATGTATTTAGATTCAGCAAAGACAATCACGTTCTTGCCATTTACATTTAAACACAAGCACCCCGTGCAAATAAGTCGGAAAAGAAAGAAAAACAGAAACAAATAAAACGAGTCATCAAAAATTTTTGTTTTACCAAAATTTTTTTCTTGGGAACAAAATTCAAATGCTTTTTATCATTTTCATGTGGATGATATTTATAATAACAAAATCACTTCATTTGACCGAGGTGGTTGGACTTTTAAGTTTTTCACTTCTTAACACATTTGGCATTTTCCCAATGTGTTAATAAAACAAAATAAATATTTCTTCGTTAAACTATTGTTCAACTGGAATCAATATTCCAATTTTCTTTTTAAAAAAATTATCAAGAAAATAAATAATGATAGAAAAATTAAATAAAAATATAATGTAAAAACCTAATTTTTCTTTGTTATCTTTTGTTGGTTTTTTGAGATGGGAACTATGTAAGATTTATTTTAAAATTAACCCTTCTTATATGTTTTTTCCTTTTTTTTTGATTATTTCAGAAAATTAAAAAAAGACAAAAAACACATATTTTTATATAAAAAAAAAATAAAACAAATAAAACAATGAAAAAACAATCTTTATAAAAAAAAGAAAAATGAAAAAAACGGAAATAGCGACGAGTGAAGAAAAAAACGGAAAACTGTCTCTAAAAAAAAAGAAATTTTACAATTACCTTTGTTTTTCCTTTTTTTTTGATTATTTCAGAAAATAAAAAAAGACAAAAAACCAAATATTTTATATAAAAAAAAATACAAACAAATAAAACAGAAAAAACCGAATCTTTTAATAGAAAAAGAAAAATAAAAAACGGAAATGCTTACGAGTGAAGGAAAAAGGGGAAAACGTCTTTTTTTATAAAAAAAAAAGAAACTTACAATTACTTTTGGTTTTTTCCTTTTTTTTTTTGATTATTTCAGAAAATAAAAAAAGAGCAAAAAACACAATATTTTATATAAAAAAAAATAAAACAAATAAAACAGAAAAAAACCGATCTTTAATAAAAAAAAAGAAAAATAAAAAACGGAAATCTTACGAGTGAAGAGAAAAAGAAAACGGTCTTTTTATAAAAAAAAAAAAATTTTACAATTACTTTTTTGTGTGAAAGTTAAATTTTAATTTTTAAATTATTCAACTTTTTCCCAAAACCTCTTTCCATTTCTCCCCCCATTTTGTAAAAAGTTAAGTCCTTTTTGAATTAGAATTTTTTTTTTGTTTTTTTTTTTTTTACCAAATAAAAAGCTATTAAATTCGGTTTTTTTTAATTTCCTGTGACTTATTTCTTTTTTTTTTTGAGAAATTTTTTCATTAAAAATTTTTTAAATTTAAATTTTTTTTTTTTTTTTTTTTATTTTTAATCCGATTAATTATAAACTAAATGGTTTTTTAAAAAAAAATCTAATTTAACTTTTTTTGTTTTGTAATTTCCTTAAAACGGTTTCTACGGCCGAGGGAACCTTTGGTTTTTGCTTTTTGATTGAATATTTGTTGAAAAAAAAAATGAATAAAAGAATTTGAAAACTCTTTAATCCGTAGAAAAACGTTAGTTGGTTTTTGGTTTGGGATTTTATTAAAGGGTTGCATTGAAAAAATGGAGCAATTTTTGTGGATTCTTTAGTTTTTTTTTGTTTTATGCTTAAATGTGTTTAATTTGGGTATTAAATTTAAAAAATAATTTAAATCTAAAGGTTTAAAATTTAATAACATAACATAATAATAAGGGGTTAAGGTTTGATTCAAAATTTAGATTTGTTGGTTTTGGATCGACCTAAATGTTTATGTGAGAGGTGGTGAAAAGATTGACAAATTAAATATTTTTTTCATTCAAAGGAATTTTTTTGACTGTTTATAAAGGGACCTAGAAAGGGACTAAAAAAAATATAAGATGTAAAAATGGGATAATTTTTTTAACAAAAAAAAAATAAAAAAAAAAAAAATTTGCCCCCAAAATTTTTGTTTTAAAAATTAATAAAATTTTGAATGTTTAATTTTTTTAATTATAAATTTTTTAAATAATTTTCTCCCCTTTTATCTTAAATTTTTTTTATAAAAAAATATTTTTTTTTTAAAAATTAAAAATTGGTTTACGTAAAAAAATAAAAAAATTTTTATCAAAAAAAAAAAAAAATGGAAATTTTTTTTCCACAAAAAAAAATAAATATTTGAAGTTTTACAAATTTTGGTTCTTTAATTATAAGTCCATTTTTTTTCATTTTTATTATTTCTTTTTTGTTTAAATATATAAATTTTTTTAAAAAAAAAAAAATTAAAATTTTTAGTATTGAAAATGAATATATAATATAAGAAAATAAAAAATTTATTGATAAAGAAAATTAAATTTTTATTAAATGTTTTAATTTTTTTAATCCTAATTTTTTAATTATTTGTATATTTATAAATTATTTGTAAAATTAATAATATTATTTTTTTTAAAAAAATCTTATAAATTTTGATGGATTTTTTCGATTTTTAGATTTTTTTTTTATTTTTTAATGTGTTTAGATTCGTAAAGGAATGCAAATTCATTAAATTTTTGTTTTGCAATTGATAGGAAAATGTGTTTTAAAAAAAGTTTTTTTTTTTTTTTTAAATAAAAAAATAAAAAGTTTTAAAATCACATTCTTTTAAAAACATTAAAAAAAAAAAATTAATTAAAAATTTGGGAAATGTTCATTAATGGTTTGATTCGCAGCGAACAAAAATTCATTTTTTTTTAAAAAATTATAAACTAAAATAATAGTTTATTATCGTATTTTGTTACCTTATTTTCTTAAAGATTAATTTCGAGGTGAAGATAGGTTACAAAACTTTTCATCCGCATTTTCTTAAAAAGAGTATTAAAACAATTTTTTAAAGTTTTTTTTAACTTATTTTTGCATATTTTTTTTTCCAATTAATTTAAAATAAAAGGATGATAGTTTAATTTTAAATTATTTTTTTTTTTCCTTTTTTTGTTAAATTTAATTTTATTATTTAAATTATTACTAAGGTTTTATAAATAATTATATTTATTTATAAATTACATTATTTTAATTTTAAAAAAACAGAAATTTAATTTTTTAATAATTTTTTTTTTTTTTTTCGTAACTTATTATTTTATTTTTTTTTAGATTAAACTGAAAAGTTCCCGGCATTTAAACATTTTAACCTTCCTGCCAATCCCCAACAGCGGTTTAGGGGGCAAAAGAAAGGAAGGGAAAAGATTAGCATTTTTGGTAAGTACTTTTTCCGGGGATTGGTTTTTGGGTTTTTTTGCTCTTCCGATTAAATATTTAAACTGTTGAGGAATTTTGTAGTTTCGAAACGTGATTTGTATTCTCGACCGTGCTGGTTAGTTAGGTTTTGCCTCCTTGCCCTTTAATTGGGGGCCCAACATTAGGGTAAAACAACACCACGGTAGCGTGATGTTTCGGAGCAGGAGAACACGGTCGAGTTGGAGAAAATGAGCCGGTCGGAGAAATTTTGCTTTCCTTAGTTGGAGGGAAAAATCAATAAAGGATGACAAGAAGCTACCAATAACTCAAGAAGTAGAACACCGTGATTCGAAAGTACAAGAATCGATTAACAAAGGTTTTTTTTTTGGTGTTTCACGAATAAAAAAAACAATCAAAACAGTTCCCCGTTTCCCAAGAAAAATCACAAGCGATGACAAGAGCTACCAATAAATCAAGAAGTAGAACACCGCGATCCGAGTACAGAATCGATTAATGTTGTTTTCATCTTCATTTGTTTTTGAATTCGGGAATTTAATATTGAATTTCCATTCAACCAATTTTTGATATAATATTTTTTTCTTAATCCCTTGTGAATTCAAATAGAAAATTTTTATTTAAAATTTGGGGGGGTAGTGGAGGTGGAAGACCAATAAGGAAGTTTTTTAAATTTGATTTGGACCTTAAAATTTTTGAAAAATTTTTAATTGGGATCAATTTCTTTAAAAATATTCTCAATTTTCAAAGGTTCTAATAACTTAGATATTGTAGAGTGTCAATAATGATATTTACATTGGTACGAGTCCTGTTCGCTTATGTTTTGACATGAAGACAAGAGATATGCAATTTACAAATACTACGGCTCCATAAGTCTAGATAGTATGCAAGGTGCAAGTTTTGAACGAACTTTGACATGTGGCTGTAAATTCTAAAGTGAAATATTATACTAAAATAGTTCATTGCCTCTTAGTAGTATAAAAGTATCCTCGAATTGATGCTAGTTGTTGTTATTTTATCAAAAAATTATTTTTCTCATTTTGCTTCACTTTTACACAAAACCTTAAAGTAAGAACAAAACTATTTTTCCCAAAAATTTCTACCAACAAGTTTAGATTTAGTTTTGTGGACAAGATATTTTAACGAATTCCATAGTTTTCATTTTTGATTTTTGGAGAAAATGACCAAAATGACCCAATTTTCTCGTCAAATACTGCTCCTTTGAAAGCAAGGATCATTTTGATGATTTTTAAATTAAAAAATGGAAATCTATCAATTAATCAGAGATGTACACCAAACACTAACTTAGGGTTTGTTCGTAGAGAGATTTTTGAGAAAATAGTTTATTATTTTTCGACTTTTCAAATTTTTGGAACAGAAATTCATTGAAAACAATATTATAAAAGAAAAATAAATTTTTGGGAAAAATCTGTACCAACATGTCCTTAGTAGAACCCAATTATGCATCAATAAAGTTGAGGAGCTTTTGATTGTCACTAGCTAACCGATTTTTGGCACCAGGATGTCTTTTTAGTTATGTTTTGTTTGGGGCTTATTGAAATTTTACCTTTCATACGAAAGTTGAACAATCATAATAATGCTTTAAAAGAGGAAAAAATGTCAATTTTAAATTTTGTGTGCATATAGAGTTAGAGAAAATAAAAATTAAGGTGAAAGATAGAAAAAATAAAATCTATTCACCTTACCTGGGGTTTCTTTCGGCCTTAATTTTAATCTTATACAACAAAATTTCTATTTCATTCAGAAAAATTTCAGATGTAATACTCAGGTAAGACATTTTTCTTTCACAAAGTTCTTTGAAACGATGATGTATTTAACGGAAAATCTACTTTTTATAACATCCTCAAAAATAGTGTAGCTAGAACATTTTTGACTTAATTTTGTTAGATCTTTGAATGGTCAAGCCAGTAAATATAGAGCATAGAAAATATTAGAATATTTTTGATGAAATTTTAAGAAAGTCCTTAATGGTCAAGGGCTAGAAGTAGTATCAAGGCTCCACACTAAAATCCATACTTCAGATCCAATTGGTGAATAGTCTATTCCACGAATTTTTCTCAGCTTTAAACTCAAACTATCACTCCAAACTACTTTTCTTCTCTCGCTAAGCTCGAAGATCCCTCCTTATAAAGTAAAATAGAAATGAATTGCAAGCGATTCAATCGGTACTTTTAAAACCTTTTAGCTGACTTATAAGCGATGTTAACCAAGTGAACTGCACCTGCCCCGACTCTTACATATTTGCTGGGTAATCAATAAAAGCTCATCTCAAACTTCCTAGACTTTACTACGGTTAGACTTTCTTACGAATTTCTGGATAGAATCTTTATTTTTAAAACTGTTTCAAATTTCTATAGCATAATTATAATATTATTTTTAAGTAACTTCTCCTATATTTAAAACACACCCAACACATATAATTAAGCAACTCATATTAATAAATTATATTTCTCATGTCAATAAAAATATTTTGTCACAAATATATCAAGACCTTAATAAAATTAACAAATAACATAAATCCAAAAAGAATTAATAATATTTTAGTAGATTAACATATGTTATCAGAGCATAAAACATGCGTATCGTATCGATCTCTATTCTTTATTTCTTAATAAAAATTCTCTAAAATAGAGAGAAAACATTAAAAAAATTGTGTATTTTAAATTTATTTTTTGGCAATAAATATTTTTGAAGAAACAAGACATATATAATAACAAACGACAAAAAATAATGGTTGCTCCACCTAAAGATCTGAACGGCACAATCTATTTTCTAAAAATTAAACGCCAAATCAATTATTCACTAAATAAATAATCAAAGTACAATATGCATTTTCGGGTAATGCTAAACTACTACCATGGAATAACCCCTAATGATTAAGCGAAAAATTTGACCCCACCAAAAGATTAATTAAAATATGTAAATTCATCACGCAAAATATCCTCAACTTTGACACAAGACAATGAATGCGATATTGTGTTTTGATTATCAGTAAATTTAGTTACATTTGTATATAAGAATTATTGATTACACAAATTTGCTTGAATGGAAGAGACAATAAAACCCTAGGAGTGTGAGTGTCAGACAGTTCTTTATTTTCAGCCTCCAGAGTGCCCACATCTCATTGCAGACGACTTTTTTTAGATTACATTTATACTTCAATTAAAGTCTCAAAATCTCCGTAGAGCCTGGGCAAGAAGAGTATAATCCCTGTGCTCCCTAATTGGAATACCGCGGACTTATACATACTCTCTGCTGCTTTTAATTGAACACCCTCAGAATCCCTTGTACACTTTTTAAAGCCCCCAAGTTCCCAAAAACTTAATCAATCACAATCAACACTTTTTAGATTCTAAAAAGCCTATATCGAATATTCTAAACCTTTTAATACCAAAAGTTCTTAAAAAGCCCTGTCTCTTAAATATTAACTTCACTAAACGCTTTTCCTTCCGGGGAATTTTGAAGAAAAATTCATATCCTAATTGTCGTTGACTAATAATTAGTCCGATTTCATAACTTAAAAAAAAAAAAAAAAGGAGCAAAAGCAATCGTTTTCAATGACCACATGAATAGTAGAATTTCTAAGCCTCTTTTATTTGTAGGGCATCATTGTTTGAGTTTGAGATTCCCTTTTGTATTTTTTGTCTTTTACATGGTAATTCATTAATGTGTTTAGATTCGCAAAGGAACAAAATTCATCGAGAAAAATCAATAAAGGATGACGAGAAGCTACCAATAAATCTCAAGAAGTAGAACACACCGCATCCCGAGTACAATGAATCGATTAACGGTGTTTTCATTCGATGAACTTAAGATTATAAATGAAAAATCGATCAAAATCAATTAACTTAGTAGATGTACTCAAACATCGAACTCCACAAAATCGAGATATTAAATAACATAGCAACCACAAACAGGTGGACGACAACAATGAAAAAACCCGGATCTAAGGCGAATTCACCGCTAGTTTATGTATTAAATCGATGTTAATGAAGCAAAAGAGAAAATAACATGGAAGAAAAATTGAGAAGACTAAGAGAACAAAACCAGGGTAAAACACTTACACGACCCATTGTGTTTGAAGCCGGAGAACACGGTCAGAGTTGGAGAAAATGGTCGAAGTCGGAGAACAAGAAGAGAGCAATAAACGGCCGGGGAGAGAAAAACCTAGGCTGAGGACACTTACACTCTTGTGTGCATACTATGTGTATTTAGTCTGATTTCATAACTTAAAAAAAAAAAAAAAAGGAGCAAAACGCTGTCGTTTTCAATGACCACATGAATAGTAGAATTTCTAAGCCTCTTTTATTTGTAGGGCATCATTGTTTGAGTTTGAGATTCCCTTTTGTATTTTTTTGTCTTTTACATGGTAATTCATTAATGTGTTTAGATTCCGCAAAGGAACAAAATTCATCGAGAAAAATCAATAAAGGATGACGAGAAGCTACCAATAAATCACGAAGAAGTAGAACACACTGCATCCGAGTACAAAGAATCGATTAATGTTGATGTTTTCATTCGATGAACTTAAGATTATAAATGAAAAATCGATCAAAATCAATTAGCTTAGTAGATGTACTCAAACATCGAACTCCACAAAATCGAGATATTAAATAACATAGCAACCACAAGCAATTGGGCGACAAATGAAAAAACCCGGATCTAAGGCGAATTCACCGCTAGTTTATGTATTAAATCTGATGTTAATGAAGCAAAAGAGAAAATAACATGGAAGAAAAATTGGAGAAGACTAAGAGAACAAAACCTAGGGGTAAAACACTTACACGGCCACTGTGTTTCGGAACCGGAGAACACGGTCAGAGTTGGAGAAAATGGTCGAAGTCGGAGAACAAGAAGAGAGCAATAAACGGCCGGGGAGAGAAAAACCTAGGCTGAGGACACTTACACCGCTACTGTGTGCATACTATGTGTATTTAGTCTGATTTCATAACTTAAAAAAAAAAAAAAAAGGAGCAAAACGCTGTCGTTTTCAATGACCACATGAATAGTAGAATTTCTAAGCCTCTTTTATTTGTTTAGGATTAGGATTAGGAAAAGAGGTGTTTAAAATTTATTTGATATAAATTAGTCTCATTTGCGATTTCAAAAGTTTGACAATGCATTTAGCCAAAGAGTCCTTTTCTTATCGTATAGCTTCTACACTCCCTACATATATACTCTAATAAAACCCTTCACACACATTGTTTCGCCGCCACAATTTCTTCTCCTCTTATCCCACACCCCCAATTTTCTGTTCGGATATTAGAATAAAATGTGTATAACGCATCGTACGGCGTCGTTTCAAACTCGAGGTTATAGCCTATCCTTCTTCTTTTGGACACAAATTATTGTATGTAAGGTATATAAATTATTATTGTGTATGTATTTATTTTGTTCTTGGTTTTGTATTATTCTTATTTTTCGATTGTTTTCTTCGAACTATCCCTGTGAAGAACGTAAGATTGAAATAAAAGTAGTGGCCTGATTGAATTTGATGAAAATATTATTCCGAGGGATATTATTTTTATTTTGAAATTTTATCACCCATGTTGGAGCTTAGGGTACAACCTTTTAAGCGTAACGTATGACGTTTTATCGCTCCTCTTGCATTTATTTCTGTATTTTTCTGTTGGAATGATGGAAATCAATTTATTATTTTCACCAATTCATTCACAAAAAAATGTTTGATTTTTAGTACATAAAGCTAATCTTTTTGAAGACTAAAGATCTGTTTTTGTTTTTTTATTTTTTATTTTTTTTGTTTGTGATAAGTTATGCTGCTATTTTTAAGAACGTCTTGCATCCCGGTGATGAATGTTTATAAATTCTTAACGTTAAAAGTAGACTGATATCCATTGAAGAGAAATCAGTTCTGAGGGATGTGCTAGATTTATTATTCTCTTGAAAATGCTAGACATAACAAAAATAGCAAATTACCAGATGTTCAAACTTTTCTAACAAGATGTGCCATTTTCAGATTAAGCTTTTTCTACGTAGTGGACTGACTATTTGCTTTGGCTTCAAATTTTAGCCCTATTTGAGTAACTCTCAAAACTCCCAAGGGTTTCGATCTCGTACCTGCTTATAATGCCCACACACACTGAGGTGGCATCGCATGATGCCAACGGTGTCAGTCAATCTCAAGCGGGTAGGAGATCAAAACCCTCCATTGATGATACTTTCACTCTGAGGGATCTTTATGTTTTTCGGTCCATATTCTGTTTTATGTCTGTTCATGGTAATTTCATATGGAATATAATTACACAATTTTGGTTTCATGGCATAAAATCTAAACAAGAAAAGCTCGTCTAATTGTACTATCTAGATGGAAGTAATTAAAAGAATAGGAAACATGATTTTTGGCTGCAACAAAACCTTCCTTTTTAAATTATCAGACCCGGCACTTGACTAAGGAATAAAGAAGTGAAGACCGAGGTTTGAAGGTTTGTGAGGGCATACAGTTATTTTATTGTGGGATATATTCTTTAGGTGGGATAATTTTCTATCTGTATACTCTTGTAATTTGACAATAAATAGTATGGGTCTGGTTTGGTCCAAGTTTCACATGGAAAAAAAAAAAGATATATTGGGAGCTGAACAGGAGTCCAGTAACAAGTACTTCATTATTTTGAGCTGGAGTCGTTCAGGGGTAAGTATGTACTTGTACTTGTATCTACGAGACACCATTTACATTAGAAGGTTGTTCACTTGTTCTTTATTCTTTAGGAGTTTTTTAACACTTGCACAGTCGAGGCTCCGATTTGTACTAAAAATTGGTTGATGGATTTTTAGTAGTCTACATAATAATTATTGTTCTAGGGAGTCAGGATTCTATGTAACTTCTTATGAAACTGTACATATATGAATATTATTTGATAGACATAAAGAAAACAATTAATCAGAATAGTTTATTCGTAAAATTCTGCCTCTTCTATGCAAAACATGTGTAGGTGGTTTTCAAGAAGTATATAATCAATTTTGAGTACAAATTAAAGCCTCAATAGTTGAAGAACTCCTAATATACTTGAGAACAAGCTCTCTATTGCTAAACATTAGAAGTAATGGTGGGTATGATATGGTGTTTGTGCGTGGAAACACAGGGATTTATTGGAATATTAGTTGTCCTACAAATGAAATTTGTTGTAACTAGGAAGTATTATTTGGATTATTGGAGTCTTCATTTTGGGAAGCAGTATATTCATCTGTCCTCGAGGGGAAGCAACACATGCCCTTAAAATTCGATGGTACTTGATGCTTATTGAATACTTGGCAGTTGGCAAGTGGCAAGTGGACAGGACTGTTGCAGGGCTCTTGGTGACAATATAATAACGAATGGAATTTGCGAGAGACAAGTCCGGAAAGAATCACATAGTTCATGTCTTAAACATGAAGTAGCACATAGTTCAATCATTTTTGTTTTTCCAATTCTTCCATATAAAATCATGGGAAAGCTTGTGTTTCTTATTACAGCTCATTTCTCATGGAATACCATTGTATGGCACTAGTGCATGCAGTTATTGCTAGTATTGATCAATCTTGTAAAAACTGGATGGGAACGCCCGTTCAAGCGGCGAAAACGGGAGCCAGACTGGTAACAGATCCAGATTGTATGCAAAAAACTGTATGTATATAACAAAATTAAGATTAAACTCGGACTCAGTCAACTTGCTGGTTCAAAACTAGAATCAGATGCAACTCAGTTGGCGGAGCTGGTCACTAATTAAGCTCAATTTATTTTTATTGCAACAACACACCAGAAAAGTAAGAAGAAAAAATAATTCAAAATAAAAAATAAAAACTAAATAAATCTTTGTTGGCCACCGCCCCATCAAATGATAGTAAATGTTTATTTGTTGGTGGTATTTTTGAAAAATGATAATTTATAACAAGTTGAAAAATAGTTATTTTGGATAAATGTACTCTTAGATGGTTATTTAAATTTTACTATATCTTTTTTAAATTTAATTCAAAATTAGATTTATATTTTACTAAAATTAAATTTTGTTCCGTTACCCTCCTCCTTCGTGCTACAGTTTGTTGTCAGCTAACTCACTTACCACTTTAAATAAGTTATTTTTTGATAGATTATTTAAGATTATAAAAGAATAAAAAGTTAGTAAGTTTTGTGCTAGATTAGTTTGATTGATTTTATATCTCAAAGTAACAGAATATAATTGTTAAAAAAATTATTGGAAGAGATTGTGTTCATGTAGATTAATGTCGGGTTGAAGAAAAGAATATAGAAATTGAAAAAGTAAACAAAGTGAGTTGAGTTTCATTGTTTGACAATTCGAGTTCAAATGTCTGGAAAAAAAAATAAAAATGTAAACTATTGGGCCGACAATAATTTTTTTTATTTTCACCCGACAAATTGAATGACCAAAAAAAAATGAATGAAAATTAAACTATAATTCGACATCTCAACTGTCTTTTGGCAAAATGGTATATCTGACTTTTTGAACCAAAAAGTTGCTATTTTGCAAAGGGTCATTGTATTCACACCACATATGTTATTAACTACACTACATTTAATTGCAATGAAGGTTCCCAACTATTGCTTATTTTTTGTATTTATATCTCCAACTATGTTTATCACATTCTTATTATCAACTTATTAATTTGCACATCTTACCTTTATTTTTATGATGGTTTATATTCAAAAGTTAATTAGAATGACTTAAAAATATTTTATTACATCTAGTATTTTTAAATAAGCTAAATAAATAACAAATATAAAAGTTTAACAAAATATTTGTTCATCATTTCAAGGCACATTAGTAGAATATTTGGACAAAAATCTTCATCGGATGAAAGATCTTAAGATTAATTGAAAGTTAATTATAAGAATATGCGGAAAAAAATTAGAGACATAAGTGTCAAAATGTCAAATGTTTTGATACATTTATGACAATTAAAACATGGTATAGATAACAAAATTTGTAATGTGAATATAATTACTTTTTTGCTAATGTTATTAAAAGTTGGTATTTTTAAATATGATTATTTGCATTTGTCTAGATTTCTAAATTCCCCTTGAAATTATTGATGCTTTTATTGCAAATATTTGTGAAGTTTATTGAGAGCATCTTCAATGCATTCTATGAATTGTTATCTATGTGACACAATGTTGAAAAGTTTATAATTTATGTGGTATTGACGTATAATGAATAAACATTTAAATTCAAATTAAGTCTTTAATGCATTCTATTGATTGATATCTACATTGATTTTATCTATTAAAATAAAAATAGATTACCTTTAATTATGTATAGAAAATTTTGTTGAGTTGGCATGTATACAATTTAAGTCTTCAGGCGGAACTTTTTAGACCTTCTGCTTAGTTTTTTTTTCTTGTCACGTCGACAGCGGTATTTTTACATTAGAGAGGAATTTTTGACATTGTTTATTTTATTTATGTGCAATTTTTTTTAATAATTCACAATGATATTGGAGATGTTTGAGAATAAAATTTAGTCCATTGTCAAAATGTGATGTCTATCCTAAATTGGAAAAACATTTAAATGTGTTTTTAAATAAGTTTATTTTGGTAATAGAGATTGACATTTATCAGGAGCCAAATTTGGTATAATTATCAAGGGAAGTGAAAAAAAAAGATAGATTGAGGCATGTTCGGTTGTAGTTTTTGGAAAAAAAAAAAAGGGTTTTGTTAAGAGTCTTTTATTGACTTTTCATATTTTTTGTAGTGTAAAATATTGAAAATAAAAATTGTAGACAAAAAAAATGGATTTTTTTGAAAAAAATGGCTACCGAACATGGCACGAATATACATATTTGTCCTACTTTAGTCATTAAATAAAATGTCCAATATTTCGATCAAAAATAAAATAAAATGTCAAATATTATGTAGTGTTAGAAATTCTGAAATACAAAATTTTGGTAGAGGCACATGAGGAATCTATCAAATATTGGTAGCTTTCCTATAATTGGTTTATACAATCAATTGCTTCCATTTTCTTAGAACATTGGCCACAATGCTCCTTGAATTGTTAAAATAAATTTGTAATATAATTTTTTTTTTTACATTTCAAAGCAATCTAATAAAGACTTTGTCAAGTTGATATCACAAAAAGAAACCGGACTCTATAAAAATTATCTAAATTCAAAAGTGTTGTTTAACATTTAATATCAGTCATCTGAGCTGCTTCGGATTCGAGGAAGATTTTGTTGGCATTTAATACCATCCTACTCATATATTTGCGTAATTATCTCTGTCATATCTTGTTTTACGCATTTAAAATATCGGTAATTTGAAATTTTACCAGTCAGAACGGTTGGTAAGAGTAAGTCGGTAATTAATGGCGGATACGACATTTAATACCGTCTACATAAATATAATACCGTCATGATATTTCTTTCTGAATTCCACCCGGAGCCAATTTTGTGCATTCGCTCTTATCTGTCTTACAAAAACGATCAAAAGGGCGAAGTATCGGTGATTAATTTATCGAAAAAGTACTCTCAACCAAATATATTTTTTGTTTAAAAAGGTATGTTCTCGTTTCTTTATTTTTAACAAGCCTTTAATTTTTAGTTTGGCCAAGTTCTAATATTATGCATGCATATGATTTTATTTTTATACTTCGCTTGAGCACCCACAAAGTGATGTTTGAAAGATTTTGAAACAAATTAGAAACGAAATGGGAATTCTGCGTGGAAGCTTCTCGAAGCAGGTCTTTTGCTGCTTATGCAGTGAAAGCTTTTCGTCAATCGTAGAACAATTCATTAATTTTTCTTTATTTTGAGTTTGTCCGCCCTCTTATATTTAGTGTTTGTTTGGTCGAGTTTAAAAAGATTATTTATAAGTAATTTTTTTCAATTCACTTATAAGTAGTTGTATTTAATAAATATCTAGATTTGAGCAACTGTTATTATGAATAGATCCATTATAACAATGGTGGTATTTTATTAATAGAGTTAAAATGTTAAATTATTCAATTAATATTTTTGAACTTGCATTTAATATATTCGAAAATTCATTAACCAATTCATTAATTATTTTAAATTATTTTATAAAAATCTGAAAAACCACTGTATGCAAGGACAAAAGCATTTCTTCATGAAATTCTTTCTTCTTCTTAAATTGTAAATGTTATTTTCTTTTTTTCTTCTTTTTGATGTTCTCTCTTTACCTGGATTAAAGCCTTATCATTCAACAGCAGTTGCTTCTACAAGATTTATTTATAAGTTGTTTTCGTTTATACAGATTTGAGTCTTAATCATGGTAGAATCATTTCAAGAAACCATTGTGGAGCAAAGAAGAGCTAATGGTTTCACCCACCGGTGGTATACCAACTTTTAGAAAAGCCAATTTTCTTAAACCCTCTGTTTCCTCCATTGATGGACCACCAATGAAGCTTCCATCTCTGACCCCTAAACCAATGTGGCCTCTGAGGTAGTTTTCAATGGGTGGAGGGATCCAATCAAGAAATGGAAAACATGGGTCAACAAGATGGAGTCGAGGTATCACACTGTCTGGAAAAAGTCAGAATTTATGAAGCTATCATGGCGTCCACGTACATAATACATGATGATAGTGATTTGATTTTTGGGCTTGCAGAAAGATGGTGTTCTGATACTAACACCTTTATTTTCCCATGGGGTGAGGCAACTATTACATTGGAGGATTTGCTGATTTTGGGTGGTTTTCAGTTTTAGGCAGTCCTATTCCTCTTGATTCCCAGGAACTTGTTGATATCGAAAATGTTCTCGTAAGTTTTAATACGAATAACCATTCTCAGTGGTTGACTATGTTCATGGACAACGGGAGCGAAAGCGAGCACGTAGCTTTTCTTTCTCTATGGTTGTCAAGGTATGTTTTCCCTGGAAATGAACCGGATCAGATTGGTAATCATATTTTTCGGATTGCAATTTACCTTGCCAGAGGAACCCGGTTGGCGCTAGCACCAGCTGTTCTAGCTAGCATATATAGAGACATGGGCTTGTTGAGAGCATCAATGGTTGCTTCAACTCAGATGGAGGATTCTGACAGCTTTTTGGCCCTTACCCTTTGGTCCCCATTGTGTTATGTTCAAATTTGGGCATGGGAGGCTGCCGCCACTGCACCCAAAGCCTAATTTCATGAACGCTGGTGAGCTTCGACTGGCTCGTTGGAAAGGCCTGAAAAAATCTGATATTGGGAATGTGAGGCCGGCTATTGATTATGCTGGAGAGACTTTTCTGTGGCGACCATATGCATTGGCTGTGGATAATTGGTCGATTCCTAAACTTTACAAAGAAAAAGAAGAATGGGTTGTCGGCAAGATTTGGATTGTGAATTAGAATCCTTGGCTAGATGTTTGAGGGTGTGTAAACTTGTTGGGGTGGATTGTGAAGAACCTTATAATCCACATCGAGTAGCTATGCAATTTGGACTCGATCAAGATCTTCCGGGATGGGTTTCCCGGGACAATACAAAGCCGTGATATTGCCTGGCAAAATTTTTGCAGGCCATTGAGTGATGATGAGTTGCTATATCTTCCGTCCAGACTTTCTGAATCGGATTTGACTACACGGTATCTGGAATGGTGGAGGAAAAGAGTGACATGTCCGACTAACGACTTTAAAGGCGTGGTGAAGCGACGAAGAAGTTTACGATTACCTTATAATCCGTTGAAGCAACTGAAAACAGGTAGTTCTCCTTTGGCAACATCGCAACCCTGTAGCAAATTCAAGTGCAACGAGGGATCGTCTTGCAAAGTGCAGCCAGTGGTAAAACTAGAAGAGGATACAAAACGACATAATTCAAGCTATGACCCTGATGTCCCTCCTGGTTTTCTACCCAAATCCATTGAAGGAAAAGGAAAATGTATGTTGTAACTTGTAAGCTTGTAGCAAATTCACGGCAATTAGGAAAAATCCTCTTGAAATGTTAATCTGTTGTCGTCTGCTGATTTTCATAGTTTTTCGTTTACTGTGGCAGGTGTTGGATTTTGTCCAAGTATGCAGCCATGGATGCAAGAAGATTATACTATACAGAGTGAAGCTGCAAGAATAACAAGATCAAAGACAACCACAGACAAATTCCTACAATCTAAACAACCGACAATGGTTCATTATCCTGATGTCCCTCCTGGTTTTCCACCCAAATTTAAGAGCATAGAGAGAAACTGCAATGAGGAGAGATCATCCTGCAATGTTGAGCCTCACGAAATGCAACCCGGGATAAAACTGGGAGGACTTGCAAAAGGAAAATCTGTCATGGTTGAAGAACAAGTTCATGGAAGTAGAAGTGGGAAAGTTTATTGGTTCAGAACACAAATAGCACATCTAAATCTGAGTCGACAAGAATTTTGGAACTTGAAGCTCGCTTAAGCATGCTCGAGAGTGAACTTGCAAGGCTGAAGAAATAGTTACATGCACAGGCATATAGAGACTCATCATGTTTGTGGGATTACAGTCTTATCTAAATTTTGTCTTTCCATTTCTTTTACCTGTATCTGAACTTTTCTGGATTTTAGATTTACGGAGAAACTACATTATTGATCACCTGATAGGAGGCAGTGGCAGAAATTTTATATAAATTGAAGTGAGTTTGCTGCTGGAAATTGTTGCTGTTCCCAATTTGATGCTCACCAAATCATCTACTCCGCCAAATTCTACATCACTTTGTTGTTCAGAGGCTGAATTCTAAGTTGATAACTGTCACATGAATTCATAAGCACATGTTTTCTTGATTCTGTCACTATCATTTACCTTCTCAGCATTAAACTTCCACCCTTTGTATGATGATAGATGATGGAGCTTGGAAACTTTCCCATCAGAGTCAGACGCACAAAGTCTCTACAATTAATGGTGCGTAAAATAACACTGTTTTGTTTCAATTTGATCGCTCAGTTAAAATATATGAAATGTCTTATGTGCGCTTTGGGGCTGGTGGGGGTTAATCAGGATTCAGGTGGAACAGGGTTCAGGCAGTGGAAAGAGGAACTCCGCCATAAGAATTAAGAAGTCTCGGCTGGAAGCTATGTATGAAGGATATTTATGTTCTCTCATTTATGCTACTACTCTTAAAATACAGTTTGATTGGAAGTTTGTATGTACGATCTTCGGGTGAAGACCCATATATCTTTAGCAAGAAAGATAATACATTTCTTTTATGAGGTAATGCAAGTGACTAGAAGAAATATATTATTTTTCGAAATATATGACAGATTTTTTAAAAAATAGCATCGAATGAAGGTTCTAATAACTTAGATATTGTAGAGAGTGTCAATAATGATATTTACATTGGTACGAGTCCATGTTTGCTTATGTTTTGACATGAAGACAAGAGATATGCAATTTACAAATACTACGGCTCTATAGAGTCTAGATAGTATGCAAGGTGCAAGTTTTGAACGAACTTTGACATGTGGCTGTTAAATTCTAAAGTGAAATATTATACTAAAATAGTTCATTGCCTCTTAGTAGTATAAAAAGTATCCTCGAATTGATGCATTTAGATTTAGTGCTTGTTTGGTGTACATTTTAATGAATTTATAGTTTTTTATTTTTTGATTTTTGGAGAAAAATGACCAAAATGACACAATTTTCTGGTCAAATATTCGGCTCCTTTTGAAAGCAAATGATCATTTTGATCATTTTTCTGCAAAAGTTAAAAAATGAAAAACTATAAATCCATTAAAATGTGCACCAAACAATCATTTAGTAGAACCCAATTATGCATCAATAAAGTTGAGAAGCTTTTGATTGTCACTAGCTAACCGATTTTTGGCAATTGAGATGTCTTTTAGTTATGTTTTGTTTAAATTTATTGAAATTTTACTCACGATGTTGAACAACTATAATAATGCTTAAAAGAGTGAAAAAAAAAATGTCAATTTTAAATTTTGTGTGCATATAGAGTTAGAGAAAATAAAAATACAAGTGAAAAAAAAGATAGAAGAAATAAAATCTATTCACTCACTTAAGTTTCGTCCAATTTAATCTTATACAACAAAATTTGCATTTCATTCAGAAAAATCTTAGATAGAAAATTAAAATAAGACATTTTTCTTTACAAGAAAAAAAGACGCTTTTAAAATGATCACATACGAACGAAAATCTACTTTTATCCCATCCTCAAAACATAGTGTAGCTGGAACATTTTTGACGAAATTTGTTAGAAAGATCTTTTGAATGGTCAAGCCAGAAATATAGAGCATATAAAATATTAGAATATTTTTGATGAAATTTTAAGAAAGTCTTTCTTAATGGTCAAGGCTAGAAGTAGTAACGAAGGCACCAATACTCAAAATCTACTCGGTACTGAATTAGGAATAGTCCATTCCACGAATTTTCCCCGGTACTTAAACTACTATCCTATTGCTTTCTTATATGCGTTTTAAGTTGGAAGATCCTCCTTATGAAGTAAACAACCGAACTTTTAACTAAATGTTTTCCGTGAAATTTTGAATAAAATCTGTCCTAATTGTCAAGTTGACCAATAATTAAAAATAAATAATACAAGGAAGAGTAAAATTGAAATGAGAAAGATAAAAAGGAAAAGAAACAGTTTTCCTCTTTCCTACCCACTACTCCACTGGCCACCACCCCTTCAGCCCAGAAATAAATATGCAGGCACCTTAAGGGTACAACCATTGCAATGGCGGCAACAGAATCTCATTATTTTGCGACCATGCTAAAGTTTATTTTCCTCTCTACTGTTCTTGAAAATAATATATATATATATATATATATCGGTGTTAAAAATTTAAATTCAGACGTGCTGCTTGAAGACGCGCTAGGCTTAAAGCTTTCTTTTGCCGCTCCGCCTCGCATCGCTTTTTTTTGCTTGATCGGCCGTGCATTGCCACGCTTAGACACGCCTAGGCTCAATGCTCGACTCGCCGCGCCGTAGCATTACGCGTTTTAGAACATTGAGATATATATATATATACACACACATGATATAGGATTTCAATCAATGAGGGTCACTATATAAATAATAAGCTAAAAATATTGCTATGAATAAAAAATTGTCTATGACGAGTTTTTATAATCTTAAATCGTTTAACAACATTGTCGTTACAAATCTTATAAAAAATATTTTTTTCAAAAATATTTTTTTCAATGTATGCAATCATTTATCCATTCATCTCTAATCCGATTATGCAATTGATATTTATGATATAGATAGCTGAAAACATACTTTCTACCATAGTAGTTTGCAATTGATAAAAGAAAAATCAATTTGATGAGCAAATAAATCAAAAAATGAATTTAGTTTTTTTTTGTGTGTGCGCGCGCGCGCGTGTGTCTCAATCAGCTTTTGTGTAAAACCACTGACCTTTGATTCTTATCAAATTCGAAAATTCTACATTGAGGAGCATACATCTACTTTATAATTATCAAATTAATCACCAAATAATACAAATTGAACATTAGAGAAGTTGTTTAGATTAAACTTATTAAGTTGAACCAACTTAAACTTATCAAAAGCTGAAAATAAATTAGTTAAATACAAACATATCAAACAAATAAGTAATATGTGTAAATTTAATTATTTTCACTTAAATTGAGCATGGACCTAGGCCCCCTCTTGGGCCCAAGTATATCCGCCACTATGAGAGAGAGAGACATGAACAGAAACAGTGTGGAACTTGTCCAAATAATTTGTGAAAGGAAAAGTACTTTTCCTTGAAATTCTTTCTTTTATTTTTATTTTTTATGATTATTTCCCAAGTTAATCGCATCAATAGATTTAATAAGAGCATGACCCCATCCGTAATTGAATTGAGCAGGTTTTGTGCTTTGGCATGGATTTATTCTCAACAATCCCATCCTTCGTCACATGGTCGGCCCCGCTTATCAATAATCCATGAATTATTCAAAGAAGTAGTAGAAGAATTGATACCGGTGTGTTAACATAAGACTTATCATTACCCGCTTTGTTGTTTAAAAGTGTCATGATCCGCTTTCAGATTCTTTGGTCGTGAGCGCTCTTCCTTCCCTCGGGTTAGGTGCGTGCGAGTAACAATATTTGTGAAGCGTTTGTTTCGTGGCTTCACGCACGTCCCATGAAACTTGTGCCATAGAGGAAAGCCATGTATGAAATAGCGTGTATCAACAATGTGGCCGGTCATCATACGAGAGGTGCAATCGTCATTGTCCGGGCTGTCGTCGAAACGGTCGACCGGTAAGATGAAACGGTCGACCTGGTTCAGCCGATCTTCACTTTTCCTAGGCTCGATCTCCAATTGATTGAATGTTGTCCTGGTGCTTTGATCTTCTCATTAAGTAGTTTAGAAATAGGGATTATGCCGGGATAATCGGATTGTCAGATAGCCATGAGATCCGATTGGGCAATCGTCGCTTCTATGGTTTCTCTATTATCGTTTGTGCGAAGCATCGCCACCGTAATCGCCGCCTAATACCATGTAGAAATATGAAAGAGATGAAGAAATATAAAAGAGAATATGTGTGGAGAAATATAATTCTCTGTATTGATTCAATTGAATGAATAATTGAATAAGAGTACAACGCATATATATACTAATAAAGAAAGGATCCTACCTAAAATAGAAATATTACATACATATATTTTCCTATATACAATTCTACTAACAAGGTAAATATATGAGATATGGTAAGTAAATATATTTGTTAATACGCCGCCTAATTTCATGAACTTTGGTGAGCTTCGACTGGCTCGTTGGCAAGGGCTGAAAAAATCTGCATATTGAGGGACTATTGATTATGCTGGAGAGACTTTTCTTTGGCAACCATATGCATTGGCTGTGGATAATGATCGATTACTAAGCTTTACAAGGAAAAAGAAGAATGGGTTGTTGGCAAATATTTGGATTGTGAATTAGAATCCTTGTCTAGATGTTTGAGGGTGTGTAAACTTGTTGCGATGGATTGCCAAAAACCTTATAATCCACACCGAGTTGCTATGCAATTTGGGTTCGATCAAGATCTTCCGGGATGGGTTTCCTGGGACAATACTAGTCCTGAGATGGCCTGGTACAAAATTTTCAAGCCTTTGAGTGATGATGAGATGCTTTATCTTCCGTCTAGACTATCTGAATCGGATGTGACTACGCGGTATTTGGAATGGTGGAGAAAATTAGTGTTATGTCCAGTAAATGCCTTTAAAGGTGTGGTGAAACGATGAAGAAGTTCGTGAGTACCTCATAATCGTCCACACAAGTTGAAGCAACTGAAAACAGGTAATTCTCATTTGGCAAGGTTGCAACCTTATAACAAATTCCAGTGCAATGAGGGATCGCCTTGCAAAGTGAAGCTATCGCCGGTTGCTTTATTTCCAAGTGTTTCGCCTATGATTGGAGGGGTCGGATGGTCTACAAGGCTGCATCCTGTGGTAAAACTAGAAGAGGATATAGAACAACATAATTCAAGCAATTACCCCGATGTCCTTCCTGGGTTCCTGCCCAAATCCATCGACCTAAAAGGAAAAAATATGTTGCAAGCTTGTAGCAAATTCCACGACTATGAGGAGAAATCCTCTTCAAATGTTAATCTTTAGTTTTTCTCCTACCGCTGCAGGTGCCGGATCTTGTACAAGAATGCAGCCATTGATAAAGCAAGAAGAAGATACTATACAGAATGAAGTTCAGATAAATTTCTTCAATCTAAACAACAAGATCCAGTCCATTATCCTGATGACCCTCATGGTTTTCAACCCAAATGTGAACAACTGAAAATAGTCAATTATCATGATGTCCTTCCTGGTTTTCCACCCAAATGTAATGGGCATAGAGCGAAAATCCAATGAGGAGAGATCATCCTGCTATTCTACATCGCCTAGTTATTAAAAAGCCGAATTCTAAGTCGATAACTAACAATCATATGAGTTCACAAACATGTTTTTTCTTGATTTAGTCTCTATTACTACTAAGTACTACATTCTCATCACTATAGTACCATTCCTTTGTATGATGATAGATGATGGAGCGGGAGCCTGGAAACTTGCCCACATCAGGTGCAAACGCACAAAACCTCTATTCGATGTTGTGAAAAAATATTTTTAAAAAATTCATCAATGAAGTGTTGAAGATTTTTCCTTAAATTAGATGTAAAAGATCTACTATTATTTTTGTAAAAAAATGCATTCTTCTCATTCAACAAGATATCAAATTCAAGTATTACATATTTCGATTTTTTAATTCTTGGAGTGGACAAACTAGCCAAATTTGACTTATCAAAGGAAGATTTATTGCTGCAGATAGATGATGTAATATACTAGAAATGTAGTTCCTAACAAATCTCATAAAAAAATATTTAATACTAAATGCTAAAATACAATCTTAAAAGTTAATTATAAGTATGTTTACTTATAAGTAAATGGATAAATTTTGAAATAAAAGTTAAAATGAGTAAGTTATTTATTTTGTATCTAAATATTAAAATAAAACTAAACACTCCCCATAGGCCATATCCTTAAATAAACATTTGGCAAAGTAACTTTCTTGTTTTTAATCCGCTTAAACACACTTGAGATAGAAGTGAGTCTATTTTCTATATAAAGTTTAAAAGAGGGGACTTTTTTCATTTTCTCACTTTTTGTTCTCTTTATGATAATTGCTTCTAAAATTGTGCCCCAGCACAAGGCCACAACCCACAAGAGTTGACAATAAAAGCTTAAAACTTAAAATCCCTATTTTTGGCTTTCAAGTCTTTCCCTCTTCTTGAAGCCTCGCTCTCTCTCTCTCTCTCTCTCTCTCTCTACAAATATGTGCTCTGCACTTGCCAATTCTCACTCTTCAGTCGAAGACAAACAACTGTAAAACCTTCCTATTTACAGCGACCTACAATCGGTAAAAATAATTGAACTGCTATTAAGACATATTACCGAAACGGCCGCTTCTTGTATTTTTTTTAGCAGCACTAGCACTAAGCTAGGAAGAGTTGCAGAAACCATGGCTAAAATGGGTTTCTCTACTCAGACAAACCCCTTCAAGCCTTCCTCTTTTTCTCCCCCATATTTCTGGTTCTGCCGTTCCGGTACTCACGTTTACTCCTCTCCTTCTCGTACTGTTTGGGCTTGTTCAAGAAAAGCCCTCCGCAGGTACAGTTTTTTTAAAAATTCACTCGTTTTTACTCGTGTGATTTCGTTACATTTTTTCATATGGGTTTTTGATTATTCTTAAAGTTTTTTGTTTTTTTTGTTGGGTTATTGGGATAGACCCCGATTTTTTATTTATTTATTTTTTGTATTGTTATGTGACAGATGTTGAAAAAAATGATATATTTAGTATATGCATGATTTTTCCTTTGGATTTTTGTAGTTGAAGAAAAATGAAAGAGAAATTAAAAAACTACCTAAGAATTGAGGAACGTGTTAATGTCAGGGGCTTCCACGACTAGCAGTTACTATTTAAGTTTGAAATGGCAGTCACATTGATTATGTGGAGGCTTGTAATGTAGCTGCATTGGGTTTGAGCTTGCTTTAGAGGGTTTAGACTGAATAGTAATCTGTCAACTGTGTTTTCACCTTTTATGTAATTGCAGGCCGGAAGATTTCAAACTCGAAAGTGCAAATGGTTCCTTATCTATTGGAGCTCTTAACCTTGATTCCCATCAGTTAAAACAAAGATCAAGTTATAGTACTATTCAACACGATGGAAGTCAAATGCACCATCAACAAAGATATACTCACATATCTCCTCAGTCGCAGCAGCCTTTTGCATATAGAGGGGGCAAAAGGAGAGAGGGCAGTAATGGGGAAGTTTGTGCCAGCATCATCACCCGTGGACATACAGCTGAAGCCTGGGGTAAAGCAGCTGAAGAATGTAAAAGGAACAGGGCAGTATTTGCACATAAAGGAAACATTTCTGTCAGTCTTAGAACCGTTCCAGAAGAAGATATAGAAGGTGCTCTGCATAATAGGTTACGGTTGGAGGATAATCTGGAAAATGGGAAAGATGAAGTTTCCAAAATCAGCAAAGAAGTCGCTGTCGTTGAAACAAAAAATGGTGCAGCTGATCGTGAATGCGTTGTCTCTGACATTGTTAACGGAACTTGGATTGAGCAAATCACTCATGAATCCAAGAATGTTTTTGAGAGGCTTCATAGCGTATATGACAAGGTTCTTGTAGTTGATAACATTTCCGCAGCTAGGGAAGTGGTTGGTTTGCTCACAAATCAATACAGGCATCTTGTTCATGCATGTGATACTGAGGCATGTATCCACCTGATTCATTTACAATTCTTTTCCATTTAGATACAGAGAAAATAGAGATTTTATTTTCTTGAATTGACTTTACTCACAAATGTAAACACTTATGTGCTTTTTCAATGTTATTGGTGATACTAAACAGGTAGCCAAGATTGATGTTAAGGAGGAGACACCTGTGGACCATGGAGAAATTACATGTTTTAGTATATATTCTGGTCCAGAGGCCGATTTTGGCAATGGGAGATCTTGTGTCTGGGTGGATGTTCTTGATGGCGGTGGCGAGAATCTCATAGCCGAGTTTGCTCCATTTTTTGAAGACTCTTCCATTAAAAAAGTAAATGCTTTTGCTAATGTCTATTTTCTGGAGGCATCTTCTATTGGTTGTCAGTTTTACCTTCCTATATCACAGTTTAAGCACTTAAGCAAGCATATCTAACCAAGATGTAGTCAGGTAGTTGGGTCTATATTTGAACATCAACCTGATGATCAGCTCCGTCATGCATTTTGTAGGTGTGGCACAATTACAGCTTTGATAATCACGTAGTAGAGAATTATGGGCTTAATGTTTCTGGGTTTTTTGCTGATACAATGCACATGGCTCGGCTGTGGAATTCTTCTAGGCGAACCGAGGGTGGGTATTCTTTAGAAGCACTTACCGGCGATCCCTCTGTCATGTCTGATGCTAAGCTGGGCCCTGGTGAAGAGATGATTGGTAAAGTATCAATGAAAACCATCTTTGGCAGGAAAAAATTGAAAAAAGATGGATCTGAGGGAAAAATAATGGTCATCCCGCCAGTCGAAGAGCTGCAAAGAGTTGAGCGAAAACTATGGATTTGTTATTCCGCTTTAGATTCAATAAGCACACTAAAGCTATATGAAAGTTTGAGGAGTAAACTGTCTAAACGGGCTTGGAATCTTGATGGAGTTGTGAAAGGATCAATGTTCAACTTCTATGAGAAATATTGGCGTCCATTTGGTGAGCTTCTAGTGAAAATGGAAACAGAGGGAATGCTGGTTGATCGTGCCTATCTTGCCGAGGTTGAAACAGTGGCTAAAGCACAACAACAGGTTGCCGCTGATAGATTTCGCAAGTGGGCGTCCAAACACTGCCCAGATGCGAAGTACATGAATGTGGGTAGTGATACACAGTTGCGCCAATTCTTTTTTGGTGGTATTCAGAATAGGTATGAAACTGCTTACTGCATCTTTAATGAATAGAATATGAGATGAGGGAGGTCGTGGAGTCTAAGGAAGTATGCAATTTAAGGACTATATTCATGTGAAAGTAGATGGCAATACCACGCACTTTAGCTCTCATAATGAATTATCTCTTTACTAGTCCAGTAATTTGTTCTTGTAATTTTGTGTCAGTTGTATCATGTATGTAACGTGATCTCAATTCCCGAGATTGCAGTTGCCTGTTGCTCCGCATCCTAATAATAGGATTCTTAACAAGAAGAAATTTTTGGATTGAGGGAGGGGCCATTGCCGCGGCAGCTCCGCTTCTCACTACTGTCTGTCCATCAGGCATCAGCTATGCATAAATAAAAGGAATAATACGTTTCTGATCAGTAGTAGAGGTAGAGTGACTGGTGGGATAAGCTTTGGGAAAATTGGCCTAACTTTTAATTTTTTAATAATACGTTTCTGATCAATATTTTAATTTTTTATTTGGAATTAGATTTCGTTCTCTGTTTGCATGAAAATGATACAGATAATAACTGAAATAGCTATTGCTGCTTTCTTTTTCTTTTAAAGGTTTGATTTTCTTGCTGATTGCAATCTCTGCACAATAACTTGGAATTAGCAATTTCGCCCCTTGTTCACTGCCATGTAGTGACTTGTTCTTTTCTCATCATCTATCTGCAGAAGAGATGCGAATGAGATTCTTCCACCAGTGAAGGATTTCAAAATTCCCAACACAGACAAGATAATTGAAGAAGGCAAGAAGACTCCAACAAAATATCGCAAAATTACACTACATAAGCCCCTTGATGTTAATATAGAGGCTGATGTGTATACTGCAAGTGGTTGGCCTTCTGTTAGTGGTAATGTTTTAAAGAATCTTGCTGGGAAGGTTTCTGTTGACTTTGACTTCGTGGATGAAGAAAGTGTTGAAGAAGTTCCAAAAGCAGGGGGTGGTGAAGCTTGTGATGGCCCTGATAAGTCTGCTTATGGAGCAGCTTACGCTGCATTTGGTGGTGGGCAGTCGGGAGTTGAGGCTTGCCATTCCATTGCTGCTTTATGTGAAGTTTGTTCAATAGACTCTTTGATATCCAACTTTATTCTTCCCTTGCAGGTTATTTGCTACCAAACTTTCTTGGCGACATGATTTAAATTCCTAAATAACTTTCTATGCTTAGGGTTTTTGTGCGGACTCCTTTTGTATTGTTTTTTCCATATAACTTTGTGAGATTGCATTTGGTACTCGAAAATTTTTCTAGTGAAACAGGGAAGGCTTATTAATATTGGGGTACGAAATTGATATCTCCCCTTTCATTCTAGTAATTAAGGTTCATGTTGTAAAGATTTTCCTTGGTAAAATGCTCACTAATGGTAAATACGAGGTCATAAGCTCTGAATAATTCCCTGTTGTTAGCAGATGCACATATATATATATATATATATATATATATATATATATATATATTTCAAGGCTGGTAGCTATATTTTGGTTTTAAAAATTTGAAAAAAAATTGTCAGAAGGCACTTTTAGCACATCCAGGTTCTAGTTTTTTTAGTTTTTCTAAATTTTCTCAATTCTTTCCTCCATCTTTGCATGCATAAACATCACTACGTGTTTTAGGTATGTATTGTTGAGTATGTGATGATTTGGTTCTGTAGTACTGTAGTTGTTAGCTAACTGGGGCAGGTATTCGCGAGGAACGGGTCAATTTGAAGGGCTCAGTTGTTTATGTTTTCCCTTGCATAGCTCTGTTTTGCTTGGGAAGAGATTCCTTATCTCCAGATAGTTAATCTGATCATACTATTATCTTCTTGTGATCATCCCTATGTTCATATTGAAATGAAGATCTTCTGAAGCGTTAGAAAATACTAGCGCAGACAAATTTTGCTCTATTCAAACCTTGATTGTTATGGTCTGCAAATATTGTTCTTCCCATTTTTCTTTTCCTTCTACCAGATCTGCAACTATGGCTCAGATTTCCTGGTTCATATCTTATACCACCTTTTGTAATTTAGATGGGCACGTATTTTTTGTTTTCTTCGTTGGTTATTCAGAAAAAATGTATAGTTACTTGTCATCTTAACAGATCTTGACCGATATTAGAATTCTTATGGGAGCGCAACAAAAATTGCTTGTACTTCACAGAAGGATATCTTTGCTATTTGTGAAAGCTATTTTTTCCATAATTAACTTTATTCTTTCGAAATAAAAATACATCATTGGGAAAGAGGAGTCTGTAATATGTTAATCATATCTTTTCTTCTACCTCAGGGTAATCATATATCAGGCAAGGATGGGCGAATTCATTGTTCACTGAATATTAACACAGAAACTGGTCGGTTGTCTGCCAGAAGACCAAATTTGCAGGTCTGTTGTATAATATGTGCAATCTAATCTAACAACACAAATATGAAAATGTAACTATAGCTTTTAACAAATATATTTCTATTTCTTTTAGCCCAATGGATTCTCCTATGTTGTCCTATTGTATGTTGTCCGAGCCCATTTTTATTTTTTTTGACAAACAAGTTTGTGAATTCAACTTAATAAAGCTTTATCCCATGCTTTTGCTACATGGAGCCTTTCTTCCAATCCCACTGAAAGGAAATTATCATAGTTCAAACAAAATGTTAATCTCCATCATTTTTGTTATTGGGAACTAAAATGTTTTCCTTCCTGTATCTGGCATGTTTCTGGTTGAAAATATTTGGTCAAATAACTTTGTGAAGCAAATATCTTCCAACTTCTCCAAGAAACTTGCAGACCTTGATAGAAATGCATCTAGTCCCACGGTGTTACCAACTTTTATCTCTAAGAGGGCTTCTTCGCTGCCTTCGAAAATAGGTTCTCTCTGTTCTTTCGATGGTATTAGCTTTTTTTAAACCAATACTTTATAGGCTAAAGTTATTAGTTTGTTTTACATCAACACTCATGCTACCAAAAAAAAAATTTACTGGTTGGAAATATGTACAAAAATGGAGGAAAAGGTGTTCTCTAGAACACAAATGAAACAATATCATTCCAAAAAAAAAAGCTATAGACTGATTTAATTAAAGAATTGCTGTCAGCCCAATTAAACATCTACCAGAGTATCACAATGTTAAGATGGCCCACAATAAAAATAGAACCAGTCTATCCCAACTGCAATACATGATCCTAGCATATGCGACAATAAGTGCCAAGGTTGACTTTATAGCTTAAAGAAAGAGATTCTTTGGTTAATGATTTTATTGCCTCCATGGACTTGTGTTGTTTGTGGCTTACGACTATACTGCAACCACCTGAAAAAGAGTACAGTGGCAATTTTATGTTTTATTTATTTTCTTTCAACATAATGTTTAGTAGCGTTAATTATTTAGTTTCTTCTAACCAGAACCAACCTGCTTTAGAGAAAGACCGGTACAAGATTCGTCAGGCGTTCATAGCTGCACCTGGCAACTCTCTGATAGTTGCTGATTATGGACAGGTAATGACTTGCACCCTCTCCTCTGTTGTGTCTGTCCCTGGTATTCTTATGTGATTTTGTATGTGTATTGAACAAGTTCCTCTAATCAGTTGGAACTTAGGATTCTTGCGCATCTTGCCGACTGTAAGAGCATGTTGGATGCTTTCAAGGCAGGTGGAGACTTCCATTCAAGGACTGCAATGAACATGTATCCGCACATTCGTGAAGCTGTTGAACAAAAGCATGTGCTTCTTGAGTGGCATCCTGAACCTGGTGAAGATAAGCCTCCAGCTCCTTTACTGAAGGTTTACTCAGGGATATTCCTCTTAGTTTTATGTTGTAGTTTTCTTCAAATAGAAACCGTAATGTAACAGCATTTTAATATGATGTGTATTTAGTGTTTTTAGTTGGCTGGAGGCTAAAGTAAATTGGTCACCCCATCGGGTTTTCAGTGAAAAAAATTTAATGTGCTACATGTAATGATGAAGACTAGATAAGAATTGTAGTAGCGTTAGTGAATCTTAGCACTTGTAGCACCAGTAGGTATAGCCATATTAGATGAAGATGTACATCATATCACGTGATTTTTATGATAAATGGTTTATTCTTTTCAAATAAATAGAGCTTGATCTCATGCTGCATTAAATTATTATTAGAATTGTGCTAGTAGTAACTTAAGATTATACAAGGAGATCCAATTTTGGTTTCCGTAAAGGAACTTCCTGATTCCCGAGGGACTATGTACATCAGTATGTAGTTCTCGCTAAACTGACAAGTATGTAAGGTATATCGTATAAAATGACCATTTTATTTAGTCTTAACTTCTCTAATTCTGAGGGCTAAGCACGTGGTACATAGTTCCAATCAGCCATTAGGTCCTTTGCCAGTTCGTCTGAATGCTAACCTCTAATATAACTCCCACCAAGCAAGCTAAGCTATATATAGAGTGCTGCCTTCGAGTAAATTTATAATTACCAAAATATTTTAGAATTGCCTTGTTTAAAGAAGCAAATCAAATTTACTCCGTTGGAATGTTAGGTTGGCTAATAAAGTTACGTAGTTTTCTGTTGCATAAAGGCCTTTTTGAAAATGACACTTCAAACAGAATCTTTCCTGAGAAATTAATTTTTGGCAAGTGGAAATTTCAGAAGTCATTACAGATTGTTTTGGATTTGGTTAAAGTTGGCTTCTGGTTTCTTGTTCTAGAAATTTCCTCTTCCATATTTTTTGGAGGTAGGCTATCTAGGCCCATAGTTTTCTGAAAGCCCTTGTTTGTTACTCTACCAAACAACTTGGATGCCCATTCTAATTTTCTTAACAAACGAGATAGTCTCTGCTGACATCCACGTGTCACATACGAGGATGTTTTGTCAGGGTAATTTTGATGATCTTCTTCTACAATTGCCAAGAAAAGTAGAATGGGGATCCAAGTGCTATAAAATGGAAACCACAGTTGCATTTTTTACTTTGTTATGGTTGTAATCAAGTGCTTTATTTCTCAATTGAAACCAATATGATTTATTCTTTCAGGATGCTTTCGGTTCTGAAAGACGAAAAGCGAAGATGCTTAACTTTTCCATTGCATACGGGAAAACTACGGTGGGGCTTGCCCGTGATTGGAAGGTATGTCAGCTTTATTAAACCAGACCTAACAAATTCGTTCTTTTCAGTTGAAACACAGTTATTGATATGGGTTGTGATTGCTATCACAAACTCTCAGGTTTCTGTCAAGGAAGCCAAGGAAACAGTTGATCGCTGGTACAGTGATCGGCATGAAGTATTGTCTTGGCAGGAAAGACGCAAAGAGGAGGCACTCGTAAATGGATGTGTTCACACATTGTTAGGACGGGCTCGCAAGTTTCCTTCTTTAAGAAATGCTACTCACTGGCAGAAGAGTCATATTGAACGGGCTGCCATCAATACCCCTGTGCAGGTCCCTTTTTCTTGTTGCCTCAACTTTTTACACTCCTCCCCATCCTCCTCCTCATCATGTGCTTGTCTTCTGACTTGAAAATTTTAACAGGGAAGTGCTGCTGATGTTGCAATGTGTGCTATGTTAGAAATATCAGAGAATTCACGTCTGAAGGAGCTTGGATGGAGGCTTCTTTTACAGGTTAGTTGTGCATTGTCTTTTCCTTAAATCTGAAGTGTGTAGCTTCTTGCTTTTGTTGTGAAAATTATCCACAGATGTTAAGCTATCTGACCTTTTGACGTTGTAAATAATCAGGTTTATGGATCACTGTGATTAAATCTCTGTGATTTCTCCCTTCCCATGCGCATTGGCTCCCCCACCCCTAATTTTGTAAGAATTTATTTTAATGCACTTTCGTGCTTCTGAAATATGGTGTTGAAAGTAGCTTTGTTGCCAATGTCGACTGTGCTTCTCTTCTGTCTTCATGCAAAAGCGTCATCATTCTAATTTTTTTAAATGAGTTGATATGTTGTGTCGTTAGCTATAACAAGGACTATCATGCTGAAATGTTCAAGATTAACTTCTATCTGAACAGGTTCACGATGAAGTGATACTGGAAGGGCCAACAGAGTCTGCTGAGGTAGCCAAGGCCATTGTGGTTGACTGCATGTCAAAACCTTTTGATGGGAAGAATATCCTTAATGTTGATTTATCTGTTGATGCCAAATGTGCGCAGAACTGGTATTCAGCCAAGTAGACAATTTTCATTGCCTTCACATGAGTGAAATTTTGTTAATCCCCTCCTCTAAGCTCACAAACTTCATCGTGCTTCCAGTAGAGGTGGTTCTTTTATGGTTGGGAATTTATAAATTAGTATTTGAGTTGTATATATGACAATCTTGCATTTTGAGGGATGTATGATCAAATATCTCCCAATTTCACTCGTGTTAATGAAATTGGTTTAGTAAGGGGGGAAAAAAAGAAAAGGAACATCCTTCGTTTGCTCACTTGGCAAATTGTACCTGTTATTTACTGTTATTTCTGCCTTCGTTTTGTCATGTGCTGTGCTCAGACCAGCGCTTTACGGCTGCATGGTCATGATTTTAACCTTTCTTAATGCAACTTTGTGAACTGATACAACGTTGTTCTTGATCTTGATTTACACCTGGATCACATGAGATAAGAATGTCTCGCATGGACAATAGATGTGTACAGCAACATAGATACAAACCAACATCATAAATGTTGTGCACAGCTCGCCATTTTCTACAAGCAGCAGTTTTAATTCAATCGACAAGAAATAAGCTAGATCTTTTCATACATATAGATGAAAGAATTACATAATTGGGGTTACGGAACTGTACAGACACAAGCAAATTCAATCAACAGTCCATACACAATTAAACGATGGCAATCCAATCTTTATTTGCATCCAATGAATTTTTCCTCACGTAATCATGTAAGTAAACTTAAAAACTGAAATTCTGGAGAGAATTCAAAATTCAAGCCAATAGTATTGAACCATAAATGTTACATTTCAGTGGATTGTTGTTTCCCAGGTACTTGACCTTAATGGCTTGTCTGGTAAGGTCTATACTTTGTGTTCTATCTAGTATTACACACCAAACACATCCCATACATCCTACAAGATTTGTTAACTACAAAACACTTAATACATAGAATTGGTAGTTAAGCCACCTATTTATCCAAGTGTTGCAGATCAATTTCCCAGGCTGATGCCAACTGCAGTAAGAGTTGATCTGGAGTTTCACCTTCCCAGTCCTCAGGTAGTTCAACTGATGAAGAAGCTTCATGTAAACTCAACAAAATCTCTCTTTTTACTTCCATGGGAATTCCCAGTACATCTGGCCCGTTTTCCATCATGATATCCACCAACTGAGAACAGGCAGTAAAAACACGGTCAACATATAGATCTTGATTTTATAATGCTTGTAAAATTACAAGAACTTACCCCGACTAAATTTTACAGGATGAGAAAAAACCTCTTCAAGTTTACTTGCACTGGAAGATTTAAACGTTAAATTTAGGAACTATTCCTCTTTTTATTTGTTGAGGCCGAGATATGTAAGCTAAAAATTGAATGACTTAAAACTTCAGAACTCGGATTTGCAGATATACAACTATATACGCCAACAAGAATCCTCATCCAAAAACAATCCAAAAACACTAGCAAATGAGACAGGTGTTGATCACTTCTTCACACGTTTTGAAGCTATAATTTCTTGATTTATTTTAGAAAGTGAAAAGGCAGGGTACTAATAATTAAAAGATATACCTGTTGAACCCAATATAAGCTGATCTCAAAAAAGTTTGGCTCCAGGAATAACTGTGCAACAGCATGCAAAACTTCAGTAGCTACGTCTAGCGATAGTTGATCCATTACAGGGCCTGATCTGTCCATGAGCTTTGCAAGCAATAGATCATCTCCAGTTGACAAAACTTCAGAAAAAGCTGAATCCATATCACCAACATGAAGTGCATCCATTGCATTGCTCCAAGAAGTCCAGTTGGGGTCACGCTCTTGCAATGTACCATCATTTTCTAATGCTTCAGACGTCATTTCCGGTATAGCTACTCGAGCACTTCGAGCATCTCCATTATCTTCTCCAGCAAACCGAATTGCTTCCAAAGTTGCTTCATCCTTTGAAGCTTGCCACACACTTCTGGCAGACGGCCCCTCACCAAACCTAACAGGTCCAGTTCCTTTTTCCCAAGCTCTCCTGCCACTAACCTGATCAGTCTCGTTTTCCGATTTAGTGGACCTAATGTCTACGGTACCACCACCTGCCGCTCTCCTTTGCCCACTTTTACCATATGCATGGAAGTACGAAGCATCAGTTGCATCAGATCTCCAAGATGGGGCCCTACCTCGTGTGCCCGAAGCAACACCATCAAGTGCTGCATATCTCTCCCCAAAGGGGATACGCCCATCATTGCTACCTCTTCCTAACTTGGCATTAGAGTAGTCTGGGAAGCCATTGTACTTTCCTAGATGCCTATTGGAAGAACCCTCGAATCCAGCCATAATACCACCAACTCTTCTACCTGTTGATATTGACAAATCTAGTGCCATGTCTTCAACAACTCTCTCGAGACCCCGTACTCTGTTTTCAAGAGTCATCATGTTATCATGAGACCCACCCATAAAATCCTGAAATACAAGAGAAAAGTTAGGCAGAAATAACACAGGACTCATTTCCATAACGCAAACAAATTAATCATACTTGCAACATATTCATGAGATGGGATTGTTGCCTCTCTAACTGTAACAATTGCCTCTGAATAGTCAACCAATTTCCTTTATTATTCATAAATCCCTCAGATTGACTAGAATTTTTAGAAAAATCTGCATGAATGCTGGATGGCTCCCTCTGATTTGTGTCACTCCTATCACCTGTGTGCCTTTCCCTAAATATTGAACCAGAAGTTCCTCTCTCCAAGTTTTTGTAATTTATCTTAACGAGTTCATCATCTAGCTGGAAATTCCCCATCTTTCCCATTGAGCCCGTATCATTTGGCTCTGACTCTTCCTCATTTGGCTGGTCTGAAGGATTAAGACATCGACGAGGGACAATCACTTCTACAGGCAAATCATCTGAACCTCTTCTTTTAAGTTTCTGGAAGAACTCTGGGTTCAATTCTTTATCGGTTAATGCTGGTGCTTTCTTCTTCAGTATCCCAACCGCCTTGTCCAAATTATTGTTACCCTTATCTTTGGAAGTAGAATCAGTAGGTGAAGATCCACTGGATGAGTACTTTGCTGATGTTTCACCTATTCTCTCCCCAAGACTTGGAAGATCATTCTTTTCAAAACGGTCAGCCGATGCAGAAGCCTCGCCATCTGAAGGATTGATTAGTGTATGAGAGGGACATATAACATCGCTAAGTAAAAAAAAGTTCAAATGAAGAATATTTTAATCCCAGTCCTACCATGAGATGAAGCTTTTTGGTCATCTGAAGATCCATCTCCTATTCCTACAACTTTCTTCCAGAGCTGCAAAGCCTCTGTCATACTATCTCTGACAGGTTTTATCTGGTAAAAAAATAAATAGCATTGGTTTTTGTTGAGCGAGTTTTCAGCCATGATATGCAAACAAACTGGGCTTGACCTAAAACGACTCTTCATATATCCCAAAATTGACCTTTAAGTCGAACTGAACATTATTAGCAATGGACATTGATATTACGGATGAAAAGTAGCTCCGGCCAAGCAATCTTCTAAGTAAAATAACTTTGCCCATCAAATACAAAAGGTCGTTTGACCTGCAACTGTTCTGTAAGTTATGTTGAAGACATAATTTAAATAAATAAAATTGCTTTTCTATTCACTTAAGCTTTTAGATGAAGTGGTTCAACGTGGTATAAGAGAGATTTTCTATTCATCTTCGAGATGCATGTACACAAGGGTGGGGGTAACTGCAGGACATTTTTCCCTGGCATCATCTGCGGTATGTAAACGTGGAAGACGGCTCAAACAATAGAGGACTCTTATTTCAAAATTTATGGTATTATTAGGTAGAGGTAACCTATAATTCTCAAACAAGAACAAATACAAGCAGCTAATTATGTGAAAGGCAATAAAAACCAAGTTAACAATTATTTCTTCAAAAAATCCAACTGACAAAATGGGAAAAAGAAGCAAAAGACCATGATAGCAGGTGTCTGATGCATTAAATGGCTCTATAACTTCATAAGCTTTTGGCACCATATATAGGAAAATGTAAGAGTTAAATAGTTTTTTTTTTCTGGAGGAGTTGATTTTGTGAGCTCACCTTGTCAAACCGGCAAGCCTCGAGCACATTCAATGTGGAAGCAGCTCTGTCTGTGATCAAGTTGCTTGAATGAAGCGCCAAAGCACTTAGTGTATCGGCTGCAGCCTTTCGAGTAGCCCAATCTGAACTGCCAAGGCATTCGTGAATACTTTGCAGTAAGGTTTCCAAACTTTGTGGTGCTATTGCGCCAACCTGCAAAATAATATAAAAACTCAGATTGGTACTTTGAAAAAGAATGTCCAAATTCTTCTTTCCCCATGACATTGTTAAATGACATGCAGCAGATAAATAATTAAATTTCACATAGTCTGACCACATTGACTCATTCAAAATGTCAACACCATGCACAGTCTGTCTATTACAAATACAGGAGGGTCATTCACCCTCTTATGGACTAAGCCCATGTTTGGTTGCTTAAATTAAAATTTAAGCTGGTCAAAATAGTTAAACATATACTTTTTATCCACACATTCCATAGGACCCACAACTTATAAGCACTTAAAAAATAATTTCAACACTGCCGAACATGTTATAATATACAAGGCAACATGGTCATAAAGGGGAACCATTGACAGTGGATGATGCATATTGCAGGTGAGCATTTGGCAATAAGAGAAATTATTTCATATTTAATACAAAGATAACAGAATTCTGCTGCATAGTATTCCACCAACAAAGCATGAAATATGACTCGAAATCATTTTTGACAAATTGAAAACTCAAGCATGGAAAAGGGAAGAAATTTTCTTGTGGTTTGATGTTCAATTGATTTCCATTCATTTAGTCATCCACTAGTGTACCCCAGTGTGTTGTGTTTTTACAAAAAAAAATGTAAATACTTCTTCCCTTAGGAAGGTCCTCTAAGACTTCCTATGTCATTTTTCAATGTAAACCTCAAGGATGATCTTACATGAAATTTATCCAGCCCTCAATCTTATATAGACTTAATTCAACCAAAGCGTTTACCAAAGTTTTACAACATGATTGCAACTTTGCATTCTTTCCCACAACTTTTAAGCCATGGAATTGAAGTACCAAAATCAATAGCACAATGAGTCAAGGTTCCAGTTCTCTTTTCCTGCAATTTGGCATCACCAAACAATTTACAAAATGTCAACAAAATCAAATGTACATGACGTCTGATATGATTCAACAACGATTCATACAATATTCAGCAAATCCCTCCCAACTCATTCATAATGAAACAAATACCAGTCCTATGAAAAATGAACATGAGACCTTTAGTAGAGTCCATATAACCTTAACAAAAAGAAGTCGAATTGGACAAACCTGGGATAGTCTCGATACAACTGGCAATAATGAAGCCTTTGCCATGAAATTGAGGCTATTCAAGTACTTGCAGACCCTCGTGCAGAGCTTCTGAAAAGCAGTCAAAGGTGGGTCAGAGGCACATTCAATCATCTTAGCAATGCACATTGCCGCCCCACCTTGCGCAGTCTTGTTATTCTCACTCATAACCTCAAACAACGGCTTCACGAACAGCGAAACCACCCCCTCACCGCCATTGCCGCCCTTCAAGTACAGGGTGGCAAGCGAGCCAATAGCCTCGCGACACGCTTCCCTGACCTGTGAATCTGAGTCCTTGAGCTTCTTCACAACGTGGGCAATTATTTTTGTCAAGTGGGTCGCGCAGGAATCCGAATGTGCGGCGCAGAGGGCTGCGAGGAGACGGAGGCTCTCCTTTTTCACAGCGGGTTTCGAGTCGTTGCCGGCGTCATAGAGGCAGTTAAGAAGCATCGGAACACCGTCATTGGACAGTGAATTTATAATCTTTTCCAGGTCCTCCACAGCGATCTGGTGGGTGTCGCGGTCTGAAAGTTTAGAGAGAGAGTTGATGATTTTCTGCTTCAATTCAACCATAGCTAAATGGGATGATAGAGAAGACGAAGAAGATGTGGAAGATGATCTTGAAGGGGTCGATTGGTTAGGTGGTTTTGTGGGTTTTGAGGATCTTTGTGAACTCATTTTGCAATCTTGTTAAAGAATCAACTAAACTATGTTACAATGCAAAAACGTACAAGATTTTTCAAATCCAGAGAAATACAGAAAGAGATTGAGCAATGTGATGTGTTAAGAAGGAGTTTGAAGTGAAAAGCCTTTGTGGGTGGGGGTGGGCTAGGGTAGGGTGAGAATTAAGGGATGGGGAAGATGATTACTGGTTATTCAAGAATGAAAGCAAAATGAGAACTAGGTGGAAAGGGTAGTGAGATCTGTGACTCTGAATTATTAGATTGTTTTGTCTTTCAAGATTTTTTATTTGAAAAAAAAAAAAAGGATTAAGATCTGAATTCATAACAAACATGTAGGGCCAATGGGAAACCTGAAGGATTAGGAGTATTTAATTTAATAACATGAAATTAGAGTATATTTGTTTGTATAAATCGATCAAATATTATTTTTATTTATATATTTAATTGAATTCATAATTTTTATCTATATATTTTATAAAATCCACTTATTATAATTTATCAAACATATTTTTAGAATATGAATTAATAGAATAATTTGAGTCATTGTCAAAAGGGAGCACATGCAAGTTTGAAATTGAGCATCTTGGATCCCATTTAAACACTATATACTAGAGCGCAAGAGTTTTCCACGTAGGCGATGACACCGTCACCACATTTTAGTTAAATTATCGTATATGGTAGAATGACAAAATCGTATTAAAATAAGTTCAATAACTCGCTTGATATATTTGTTTAAAAGTATTCGATTCAATAAATAATCTTATAAAACATTATGTGTCAAAAACTTTATCGATTAAGAGCATGTTTGATAGAGTTTATTTTAAATTTTGTTTTATCAAACTCATTTGCAATCATATATTTCATGATATTTGTAATTTTTATCAATTTTTAATCACACATTTCATAAAATTTTATCAAATTTTTTAAAAGACTACTTTTTAAATTTTAGTAGGGAAAAAAAAAGCACTAAGTTAAAAGATTAGGCCCTAGATGATTAGTCACCCACATGGACATGGCATGATTAGGATAGTCCATCCATCTAATAATATAATATCACAAATATACAGCCTATAAGTCCAAGATTATGACAACTTGAAAATGAAATCCATATATATGTCCTTATTATTCATAGATATTATTAAACGTTGTTTTTTTAAAAAAAAGTAAATAAAGTAATTGTCATAATTATTGTATGAAATTTTAAGTTGAGGGAATGAATTCCTGTCCATCAATTTATTGTTCACAGTTTATGAATAACTTTTGTATACATGCACAATTTGTGTTCCGTTGCTGATGTGACACTCCCACATTAGTAATAGGCGATTGATCTCATTTCCTCATTCTTCTTATAGTTGAACCATAAAAAGTAATAAGTCCCAATATTTATAAGTAAAACCAAACATGTGATAATTTTTATTAGATTTCTATTTGATTTTTTTATATTTACGCCCCAACAATAAAGAATTGTTAATATTTAGTATGTAAATTAAAGCAAATTAGGTACGGTTTGAAAAGAAATTAAAGCAAATTAGGTAAGATTTGAAAAGAAAAACGCTTAATATTTGTTGAGTCCAACTTATTAAACTTCTTGCTTGAAACATTAAAATGAAAAGAATTTTCAAAAACATTTAAAAAAAAGTAAAATAAGCAAAGTGGGCCAAGAATTAACCAAAAGGGATTAAAGGGAGTTACATCCAAGATCCATCCCAGAAACTATAAGATAATAATAAGTCAGATCTTGCCCGAGCTCCATTGTGAGCTAGATACACAGGCAAACAATATATTAATCTTGGAGTAGATTTATTGAAAGTGCCATCACAACTGATGCGGGCTTCGTATCATCAAAACCCTCTCTCTCGAGTCTTGGGTTTGAAAATAGAATATATCACCCTATTCATAGCATTTTCTCGAGCTTCCAGAGTCTTTGCTTGATTTTGTTGGTAATCTTCTACTGTCTTTACTTTTATTGGTGGGATTTTTGTTGGGTCAAGTTATTGTTATCTATCTTTATGATGTCTTGTAATGGTTTTTGATCTTTGTTCTATTCAAGTTTTATGTTCTTTGCTTATAGTTAGATTCTTGTTAATTTGATGCCCAAGATTCTGTCTACCTTCCTTGTTTGCTACAGTAAATAAGTAGTGGTGCTAGTTAAACTTGTAAATGATCTTGAATCAAACTATTTGCTGAGAGTCTGCTGTAAATGAAAAGCTGTGTTAGTCCCGGTCGGTTGTCTAGATGGTGGTGTGGTGACCGAACAGGCTCCAATGCCTAAGTTAGGACGGAGTTTTTAAGATAAAAGTGTTTGATTTTTAGAGTGTGAGTTTGTGAATTTGAGTGTTTTAAGATTGTGCGTCCCTATCCTAAAAGTACTCTGTTTTATATAATTGTTTGTTTAGGAGCCAATAACTTGGCACTTCACCGATGCGCCTGCCTTTTGGGAGTTGTCCGATTCCTTGGTTTGGGAGGTGAATATCTCCTTTTATACACTTGTTGTTGCCCTTGATTCAGTCTTATACAGCTTGCATTCACAAAAAGGAAGTAGAAGTCTTTTTAGTGTTAATTGATAGCTTTTATTGTATACTGAGCTGTTTAATGACCGGAGCTGAATAGGGATGTTTAACAAAGCAGAGTCTAAGTACATGTTTATCAAAGCTTAAATTATAGTCAAAATAGTCAAACATACTTTTTATTCACACATTTCGTAACACCCACTACTTACTACTTATTATCTACACATTACGACCCACAACTTATAAGCACTTAAAAAATAATTTCATCACTATCATACATGGGGTTGAGGCTTATGAATACGGGACCAAAATCCTAGCTTGGCTTGGTCCTTCTCTAAATAGTACAAGTAGTAGTATGATTTTTCAAGATTGCACTAGTTACCAGTGAAGGACAAACATATTTGTTCTCCTAGTGTTTTTCTTTTTTTTCTTTCTCTTTGTTTTTGGGTGGGGGGGAGCTTGAATTTTGACGTGGGAAATCACAAGTTTATATATTCCTTTGTGATTAAAAAAGTCACTAATTTATACATTTGATGGAGAAGTTGGTTACGTTTTGTTGACGATGGAGCACTGTATAATTACTCGTGTTTAAACTGTTTGGTGTTCCAGCAATGTCAAATAGGAGCATTTTTGTTCTTAATATGAGTTTATCTTCCGCTTTATGTCCCAAGTGATTTACATTGTAGATACTTTTAATTTCAGTTAAAGTAGCTAGAATGCTCTCTCTCTCTAGTTATAATGATTTATATGCTGTTTTGGTGAACAAATTAATTTATTCTCTGCTTTATCTTAGACTGGAGGTCCCTTGAGAGCATCGGCAATTCTGATGAACTTGCATATGTTGTCCTCAAAATTTGGAAACAAAAATGCAAAAGTTTTGATATTTATAAGCGTACATTTGTACATTTACGTGCTTGCTGACACTTCTTGAACTGAATTGTATTAAACCCTTTTGAATTCTCTTTAAAATTTAAACAAGTTCACCTGTTAAAACTTAAAAGGGTTATTTTGATCTTTACATGTAGACAGGAAAAGCTATGGTTCAGACATTAGAAGCTATCAAGGGTGGTGGAGGATCCATTAAAGTAGGAACCACCGGAAAAATCAGTGCCCTCATGTCTAGGGAAGTAGAATCCGGGAAATTTGCATCTCAGATTCCAGTTGCGTTTGGAAATGATTCTTCTCCAGTTTCTTCCTCAGTATGCTCTGGTGACAGCACTCCAAGAAGGCCGAAATCTAGAATGTCAGTGGGTGAAGCAAGCAGCAGCAACAAAAATCATAAAGCCCCTGAAGTTACAAGGAAAAGGCACACTGGAAAAACTCATCGAATTCCAATGCTCAAAGCTGATAATGTACCCATGGATGGAACTCCTACAAGGCAAAAACCTGTCAAAAAGGGGCCTGGCATGGTTGAAATTGTGGACATAACATGTGGGAATCCGGACAGTACGTGGGCAAACCCTATAAGAAATCGTTTAAAGAAGCTTGGTTTCTCGAAATTATCTGAGAGCCCTGTCTAATAATGCAACCCCTTAAGATCGACATTCAAATTCCTTCTAGTGAATTGTGTTAGGCTGGTTGTTCTCTGCAAAGTCCACAGTAGAACACGTGGCGAGCCCATTGCCTCCTTTCTTCTTCTTTTTGGAAACAGTGACCGGCAATCCAAACTCGAGTTTAGCAAAATCACTGGTAGAAGCCAGGTTTGCGAGTTTATGGGTGGCTTGTGGGACTGGGAGGTACTTTGGCAGCCAAATTCAAGCCTGCTAACAGTGCCCATCCGAACAGGTTTATTTGTCACAGGCATTTGCTTGGGAATCATCAAGCCAACTCCATTGAATTTATACGCCGCCTTGTATAGGATAGGACGGAAAGTGGAGGCTTGTGGTTGAAGAGGGATAGTTTTGGATAGAGATTTACTTAAGAGCACGAGCCACGAGGATCGTGGTTACATCCTATTGTCTTGTGCTGTTGTATGAATTTCTTTACCTTGTATTCTTTATCTTGAATGGAGAATGGGCAGCATTGTGTGGTTATGTTCCTATATCATGATTTTTGTTGTGTTTTTTCCTTGTGTTGTTTATGTCCTAATTAGTTCTAGCGTCAAAGGTTGCTGGAGCCGCACGGAGATTGGTCTTAGCCTTTGATCTTCATGTTCTCTTTAACTCCTAGTATTTCATTGTTTCAGGGTGTTGAGAAAGTTCCACAATTATCTATACATATCATCCTAGAGACACAAACCCTTCTAATGTTAAATAATGTATTTTGAGGTGACGTGGGAGAAATCTTCCCCAACGCAGTGCTCGATCCTAGAGATTTTCAAATACCGTTCTAATGTTAAATAAAGTATTTTGAGACATCCCCGATTTATAACTCGTCTCTGGTCAATGGGTGGGAAATAGAAAACCTCTTTGAATTTATTTTGAGAAAAATTATGAAAATAGAAAAACCTCTGAATTTATTGGATTATAAATGAGGGCCTTTCTATTTATCCTCCTCATACTTTACTTTTTTTTTCCTCTTAATTATCTACCCTTTCAAATTAATTCACAATTTTGAAAGCTATATTGTGGGTGGTAATTTGCAATTAAGTGTCTATTTGGTTGAGTTTAAAACTAATTTTTTAAGAAATTTTGGAAAAGTCGAGAAAATATTGTGATTGAAAAGATGATAAAAATTGTGGATTTTATGATATATGTGATTGAAAATGAATTAAAAAAAATTTAAATAAAACTACACCAAACATGTTCTAAATTAAAAGTTTCTATCATCCTAGAATAAACTAAATAAAATCACACGATTCACCATATAGCACTATAAAATATCTTAAGAAAAGTATAGAAACAATAAGAATTATCTATGAATTAATTGGATTTACAATAATCATACTCCATTTTTAATAAACTAGAGTATAAATTCTTAATAAACGATATGAAAAGATGTATCTTAAACTTTTTGGTTTGACAAAGAGGTTTTGTAATTAATTCCCAAGAAAAAACAATATATTTTTCATTGAGGAATTTTTTTTTCTCTCATGAAAATGCTTTATTTAATTAAAAAAAAATTGATTAATAAAAAAGGTGAGTGGGAAGAGAAGCTTGCTCTCTTAATATCAGAGCCAGGTTTCGATCCTGGGACCTGTGGGTTATGGGCCCACCACGCTTCCGCTGCGCCACTCTGATTTGTTATTAAAATTATGTTTCTAAATATATATATTCAAACTATATGACACACGCTCATGTCAATGATAAGGCTGCTACTTGGTTCGAATGTGCCTGAAACTGAAAAATGACCACAATTCTAAGTACTCTCCAGCTAACTTTCTTCTCATCAAGACCCACTAATTCTTCTTCATCTTCTTCAACTGGGTCTACTGCATATTTCTCCAGGCTAAATTCTAAGTTTCTGGGTAACCCAACAACTAAAACTCTAGGATGGTGCAGACCCACAACAAGACTTGGCCCAAGCTCAGGTTCAAGAACCACATGCTGGTTCAGGTTTGGAAAAAATGGCGTTGATGCTGAAGGTGCCGGCATTTACGGCAGCCAGACCCGCGATGATTTTGACCGTGACGATGTTGAACAGGTAATCACTCATCCAATTCTATTCTAGGAATTTGTGATTGCTAACTAGCTTGCTTTTCCTATAAATGTTTCCTCTATATGAATTTGTTTTTGGCAATTTGGACAGTGGACATGTGAGCTATATTCATTAGCACAGGTAGGATTTGTTGGAAAGTGGGGCTGTTTTAGCATAATTTTGAGTGGGACCGTTTCTTCTTTTTGGAAGATCAATGTAGATTCGTGTTCTACTACATGAGAACATTGAAATCATATATTTACTTGCTTAAAATGATGCTCGGGTGAATGAGAAATTGGATTTCAAAGTGTATACCTATGGAAGTGGTCTCTAGGTGTTGGAGGGAAACTGGGAAAGCAATAAAAGCTTGTGGGACAATGGGAAAATGTTAAGGCAATGTCTAGTTTATATAAGGCCACATTTTAAGAAGGTGTAATGTTGTGCAGTATAGATGCTCTCCCTTGCACGAGTACCGGGGATTTGCACCTCAGGATATTGAACTCGTGTATGAGCGAGACCTGCGGCTGTGGACACGGTGCTCTGAATAATTTTGCCTAGGAAAGCAGCAACAAATATGCGGTGGGAGGGTTGGTAACGTAAGTACCATACTTTGTGTCCGTAAGGATAGCAGCTGAGTGTCAAGCTCAGTTCATACTGTGGCCCTTCCTTTCTTTTCTTTTCTGTTTACCTATTACATGAAATAGAATATGTTCTCATTTGGTCAATCATGGATGTAATGAAAAGCGTTTCTTTTCTACTAATTTATTTTCTCGGCCACTTATTTATGCTTCTTGTTTAATTTTTCAATCATCTTGCTAGTTTTAACTCTTAGATTAATCTGGAAATAGTCATTTAATGTGATGCGTTATTTATGGACCAGAAGAAGTTTGATGACATTATGTCTATTTTAAACAGTACTTCAATTATATGGGCATGCTAGCTGTGGAGGGTACATATGATAAGATGGAGGCTCTTTTGAACCAAAACATCCACCCAGTCGATATCCTGCTGATGATGGCAGCCTCAGAGGCTGACAAGCCCAAGATTGAAGAATTGCTAAGAGCCGGAGCTGATTACACTGTAAAAGATTCAGAAGGCCGGAGTGCCCTTGAAAAGGCAGCGAGTGATGAAATCAAGGACTTTATTCTTGGTTTTTCAGTTCAAAAGGCATAATGTAGAGTCCTGCTAGAACTACATACGAAGTTTTGTGATTGTATGTTGCCTCAGCTTGTATTTGCTAATCTCTTCCCCAACTGCAATTATTGCCTCAAACAGATAAATTATGTAATTCCTTTCATAATGTTATTATGTTGACACTGCAATTTCTTTTGTTTCTTGCCTAATGAAGTCGTCTTCACGCATCTGGATTTTGTCCTGCAAAAAAAAAAAAAAAAAAAAATTTGTGAGAAACTGAACAACAGCTTCCTGATTTAAAGATTCTATGTTATAAAACCAAGGGGAGGTCTAACACGAACAACTCAAAGTCTCTGCTCGCAGTGGAGCACAATAAACAGGGGCTTTTAGTTCTAGATCAGGAAATATGTTGCATCTCAAACATGGGCATGGCTGCTGCAACCTGACCTCTTTCTTGTGGAGTGACCTGGAGTTTATTAGGATCTTATTTATTCAATATTTTGTGCCCGTATAATTTCATCTTTATCGCTTTCTCCTTTCTCAAGGCCTGTACCAAAAACTAGTTTACTAGCTAATCTTTCGAAGAAAAAAAGATGATCTTTCATGGTAGTATAATTGAAAATATGCTCCCTTGCCTATCCGAATGTCAAATAAACTAAGCCGCCCATTACTTTGTTGAGACTTGATAAATCTGTTGTAATCACACATATTGTGCAGTTTGTCTTGAAATTCTCCCAGCTGGTTCAATCTCTCAACTTCTTCTATTGGTTCTATTGCAACAGTAGTGTGAGGCGTTGAGTCTCTGCAAAAATCCCTATTGATATTGTTTTTACCTTTGACCCATATGTATCTAGGCATTTGAGGTTGGTCAAGCTTTCCACTCCTTAGGTAACTCTGTAATGGAAGTTTTTCTGAGGTTCAGTTTCTCTAACTGTCTTGAGTTGTCCCACTGGTGGCACAAATGTGAGATTGTTTTTGTTGAAGTCTTCAGGATACAATAAGCAATACAGAAAACAATGTTCTAGTTTTGGATCCCTTAATCTATTAAAACCATGTCATTTTGTTTCATAGAAGATGATTTCAGTACTACGCTTCTTTCGAAATGAACAACAGTGTGCTAGAAACGGCCAACCGAAGTTAGCTGCTCGAAATTATACACACAAATTTCCAGTTTGACGTTGCACTTTGTCGCCAATTTTTGGGACATGATTGTTGATTGTGAAAAGCTACATCTTGATGTTGTTTCAAAAAGTTTGCGACATACTTCCCTACACTGCCTTTGAAACGGTTAGATGATGAAATTGGAAGAGTGAGTTAAAAATGACTACACAAAAGGAATTATTGTTCTCCTTTTTTTACCGTCATACCTGACACCAATTTAAATAAATTTTTATTTAAATTTAAAATACGCTTATAAATTTTAGAATTAAATATAAAATTTTCGTGTGTTACAAATAGAACTTGCCAGTGGACACCAACGACAATACAAAGCAGTTTACAGTTGACAATGACTGTGGTTGACTTTAAAACAAGATCAAAATGATGAAAACACAATCCATCTTAAATATTTTCTTTACTTACTCAAATTCAAATTATAAACCCATTTTGGTTTATTTCAGTCGTAATTTTTGACTTTTCAACCCATTTTTAACATGAAAAGTCAACAATTTCAACTCAAATAAACAATATTGGTCAAAAGAAACTAAAAATTGGTTTATAAACCATTTATAATCTTCAACAAACGGCCTCACCCGTGCATGCATCAAATTTGTAAATTGCAACCTTTGCCAATTTGATACATTAAACTAGATAAAATGTATAAAATATAAAGAAAGAAAGATCTATAAATAAAAATGAATTAATCATATTTAATTAAACCATTCACTTTGAGACGAGGGCGGAAAAAATAATTTCCGTAATATTCATAGCGGAAAATAATCTTTCTACATTAGTCGTAGTAATTGAAAGAATTAATATCAAAATCACAAATACATATGTATATTAATGAGTATAAATTACCGTACTTTGTCATAGTCGAAACTAAAAATTGAGACGTATACATGTGTATATTAATGAGTATAAATTATCGTACTTTGTCGTAGTCAGAAACTAAAGGTTGAGACGAAATATTACGTAAAAGAAGAATATATAAAAGCAAATGGTAGGGAAAAGGTTGGATGAGTCATATTATTACTCACCCATTTTCCAAAGTATTTTTTAAAAGATAGCCATCAATCAATTACAATTGGTACACATCTTGCCGCCTCTATCATTTGAGTTGTGTGATTTTTAGCTTTCTTTGATGTGCCTACACGTGTGTAGACCATACAAAAACATTGAAAATTACTGTAACTAATGCTACTTATTAAAAGGTTGTATTCATATCTTAATCTTAACACTTACATTTGATAAAACTAGCCTTTTTTTTTTAATTATTAATATTGAGTTTGGTGCCACTTTTATAAAAATCTCACCCAACCCCATGACCTTAGATTTTAGCAAATAATATACAAATAAAATAGTAGGTGGTTTGCTCTAGGTGTCTTTGCTTGGACCCAAGGGCCTCAAGTGCTCAAACACCTATACATATAAATGCGTTTGTTGATTTTGATAGTCGTTTTGTACAAAATCATTTTTTTAATGTAGACTTTTTATTTTTATGTAGTTTTGTCGATAGAAAAAATGATGTATAATCAAAAATAAAGATCAATGAAACCCGCAAACCCACTCAAGTATTTTTTTAACTATTTTTTCAAATTCACAGTAATTATGACATTTATAAAGAATATAAATTTTGAATTTTTGATTGTGCTTTTACACTTTAATATCTGGTTTTGGGGTAGTTGGCAGGGAAAAAGAGGGGCAAGATGAATATTTTAAATAGGGAATGCTTTATGGAAAGGATGTGAATTATACATGTGTCATACAATGGGGTTTTCAGCTTTTTCTTTATTCTTAAAGGATATAAAACTTTATTATTTTTTCTTGATCTAGATCCTCCAATAAAATGATGTGGTCCACTCATTATTTATATGCCATAGAACATGATTAATGAATTAGCTATTAAATAATTTATGTAATCATGATTTAATTTCTTAATGGATTCTAATAGGTGGGACATGTCTTTGATTAATCTCTCTTTCAAGTCCTTTATTTTTTAATAAAAATTTCTCCATTTCCCGACCCAAGAAATAATAATATTATGTATCATTAATAGAGGCGATCATCAATTTATGTGATAATAAGACTCTTAATTTATTGTCTAATAAATTGAAATGCATCATAACTTCATTGAATAATAAATCATAGACTGATGATGATCTTTAATCAGAAAGAAAATATTATTTGAGTGAAGTAAAGTTATAAAACAAACCTTAAGAAACGAGAATAAATAGATCCATTTTATTAAATACTTGTTTGCGTCATTTGTTACTACTTTTCTAGTTGATTGATACTCGGTTGATTATATGTTTCATTTCGCCTGCAATTTGTTGTTTCGATTTAATGAAAGGTGGTATTTTGGTTTTAAAAAAAATAAAAATCACGCCGTATAAACCTAACTGCTAAGTGTTAATAATCAGTTGAAGTAGTCCTCCAAATAACTACCAAACCTAACAATTGATGATAGTTATCTTAAGTTGACCTATGTAACCAAGCTACGTAGAAAGCAATGAGCCGGCAATTTGGACTGTTTCGGTTATCCACACAACAAGGGTCAAAAACCGCCCCCCACGATAACTACACACACCTTCTTAGATTCATTCATTATTACTATTATGAGTAAACAAGAAGTCACCAGATCATATAACATTCATGTCTGGGGCTGCTATAAGAATTCATGAAGCCGCAGGAAAGATGACGAAACTCTGCCGGAGAATCGTCCACTTCAATATCCGGTGGAGCATAATAGATAAAGTTTCAGTATTCCGGCAGTTCTTCAGATTCCTTTGGGATAGAATTCTTGTTTGTTCAATAGGGAGGCCTATTCGGTATAGAAGATTGTCCCGAAAATCCTTTTCTTCTTCTTCTTCTTCTTCTCCTTCGTCCATGGAAGCTATAGAGTCTGGCACAAGGCATGAAGAAGACCCCATGACTACATGCAGCAGTAGCTATGAAGACACTAGTGATTCAGATTTAGTTGCCTTAAAAATCAGTCTTTTGGGTGATTGCCAGATTGGAAAAACAAGCTTTATGGTGAGTAGCCTATCCGAAATTGAATGGCGAATTCATGTAGTCGACCTGAAATTTATCGTAATTTGTTTCTTGGGATGTTTGGCAGCCGTTTGATATTTTGTCTTGATTATTTTTTGTTTGGTTGAATGTTTTAGATAAAGTATGTAGGGGATGAACAAGAAAAGATAGGGATGCAGATGAAAGGACTAAATTTAATGGATAAAATTTTACAAGTTCGAGGTGCAAGGATTGCATTTAGAATATGGGATGTGGGAGGTATGATTAAATTAATTATTTCCTAAATGTTAATTTGCTTTTTAATTAAAATAATTTATTTTCCCTAATCATAATGCAGGTGAGAGAAGGTCTTTTGATCAAGTTCCAATTGCTTGCAAAGATGCCGTAGCAATCTTGTTTATGTTTGACCTTACTAGTAGATGTACACTCAACAGGTATTTTTTTATTCTATTTTTCTTAAATTCAATAATAATTATTAATAAAAATATTTTAGAGTCTGTTCAAAGTCATGTGTTCTTCAATTTTATAATAACATTAACTAAAGTACTTACACTAGTCATGTATACTTTCTTATTTCACCAGTATATTTTTGTGTATGTTATTGTAGCATTATTGGATGGTATAACGAAGCAACAAAGTGGAACCAGGTATGAACATTGCTTAAGCTTTACAAATTAAATAAAGAATTTTTTATCGTATTTTGTTGATTCACACACACACGATTAGTCGAGGGCATATTTGAAATGTTGTTTTGTAAAAAATTGATCGAAATAGAACTAGAAATACTTAATAAAATTTATTAATTGTTTTTGGCACGGACAATGCAAACTTATCCTAATTTTTAAAATGTTAATTGCAGAATGCAATTCCTATATTAATCGGAACAAAGTTTGATGATTTTGTCCAACTTCCACCAGATATTCAATGGACTATTGTCACTCAGGTACAAATTTCTTTTTCACTTATAAAAGATGGTTACACGGATATATGATGTAGATATCTAATAAATAGATATTTAATTTTAAATTTGATTTCTAATACATTCTAGATTGCTATTTAGATGTATTTTATTTTATTAAAATAAAAATTAAATTACATTTAAATATATATAGAAAATTTAAATTTTAATAAGTTATTATGTCTAATAGAACTTCTGAATTTGGACGAATTTTTAGACATTGTTTATTTTTTTTCTACCACGTCAGCTTGATAGAGTCCATGACAACTTGTATTGGAGAATATTTTTTTAAGACATTCTCTACTTTGCTTACGTGACAAAATTTACTTTGCAATCCACGATTCCACTGGAGATGTCTTAAAATGTCGAGAAATTCAATGCCACTTTTCTTGAACAATTTCTCTAAGTTATTTTTTAAATGTTTATAAGTTATGGATTTTATGGAATGTGTGGATACAAAGTATGTAATAAGTTGTGGATCTTACGAAATGTGTAGATAAAAAGTATATTTGACCAACTTAAATTATAATTTAAACTTAGTCAAACAAGCTGTAAATATGTGTTAGTGGCTTTTTCTTGTAAACTCGCACTATTATTTCACTCTTTTATTAGAATTGTGTTTTTTTTTCCAGTATTTTGTTTAATAACTTCGGCGTATGATCAAAGCTTTTATACCAACCACTGCACTACATGGCACTTAGTCGTTCGAAAATACCTCTGTTGTTTACTAAAATTCTATTTAAGGCTAACGGAGAATACATCGCTTTTTGATGCAAATAATAAAGTTTTGAATTTTTTGGCCTCTTTAACAATATTGTTGTTGTAAGAACTGAACCGAACAGGCCCAAATTTATCAGAATATTTGATTTTAAAGAACGGAAATAGTGAAATATGTTAATTTGATTTATTAGCTTTAATTAACATGTAACCTGAACATTTTTTTTAGCTAATATTAAACAACATAGAACCCAACTATAGCGAACAAAATCCACTTTATAATTGATTCTTGTAAAAATCGACTCAAATCGATATATAAAACAAAATTTATCATTAAGTTCACATTAGTTAAGACTCTATAATAGATCTCTTTTAACTTTCGAATTTGTGCAAAGCAATACATTTTTCTAGATCTGTTAATTACGATTATATGCTATGATTTACATTGATTAATTTTATGTTTTTTGAATTATAAATTTGTTTAACAAATATGGAAATGCAGGCAAGGGCATATGCAAGGGCTATGAAAGCAACCCTGTTCTTCTCAAGTGCAACACACAACATCAATGTGAACAAGATCTTCAAGTTCATCATGGCCAAGCTCTTTAACCTTCCATGGACTCTAGAAAGAAATTTGACAATTGGTGAACCCATTATCGACTTCTAAATAGGGGAATTAGATAGTACAAATATTTTAGTTATTTTTAATTCTTTAGTACAATCTACTTTATAAACAACTCATAAATTTCTCCTCTTCACTTGTAAATAGCAATCCTTCTCCTTTTTCCATCCCACCAAGAAGAAAATTGTGAACAGGCATGAGTGTCAAAAAAATTACACGAATCTTTTTAAGTCATTCCATTCGTTGGAGGGCACGGTGAAAAAGTAAGAAATTAATGCTTGTTTGCCTCATAAAATGTTTTTATCTCTTTTAAAAGAGTAGCACAAGTGACAATCGCTTAAATATTATCAATACTTATAGTGCTGTATGCTCAAGAATTTTCTCTTGAATTTTCAGTTGTACAATTTATTTTGTATATTTGTTATAGATTTTCGTGGGAAGATTTAAAGGTTACACTAAATATGGATAATTTATAGAGGCCAAACCTATGGTGAAGTTTTGGAATCCATATATATATATATATAAAAACATAAGTGCCGTCAAAATCTATTTTTCCGTCCAAATGTAATTTTCTATTTAAAATTTTTGTTTTTTTTTTCCCAGTTTTCGGAAATAGATTTTTTTAATAGCCATTAAATGTTCATTCCTAATACTACATTTAATAGCCGCTTGATTTTTTATTTTTTCAACTCGAGTCCCTCCATCTACCTTCTAATTTAGTTATCATTGCAAAAACTAATTTAGTTTTGTTATCATTACAAAAATTAATTATCCAATGCATTTTAATTTAATTATCTATATTTAAAATATTTAATTAATCTTATCTTTGTTTTAGTAAAAAAAATGCATGGATTTTCCAATACTAACTAAGATTTAAGAAATCGCATTTTCAAGATTATTTTCAAGTTTATTATAGAAAACAATCAATGCACATTGAAAGAAAAATAAGTCCAAATCTATATTTTTAAAGTTTTGTTATTATTGCAAAAATTAATTTTCCAATGTATTTTAATTTAATTATCCATATTTTAAATACTTAAATAATTTAATTTAATTAATTAATCTTATCTTCATTTTGGTCAAAATATGCATGAGATTTTCAATGCTAATTAAGATTTAAGAGATCATATTAAAGATATTGCATTTTCAAGATTATTATGGAAGACAATCAATACAAAGTGAAAGAAAAATAAGTCAAAATTCATATTTTCAAAGTTTTTGTTATCATTGCAAAAATTAATTTTTAAATGCATTTTAAATTTAATTATCTATATTTTAATTTAATTTAATTAATTAATATTATCTTCATTTTGGTCAACGTATGCATAAGTTTAATACTAATTAAGATTTAGTGTTTGATTTTATTATAACTAATCAACTTTATAGATAACAATCGAAATTATTTTTTGTGATGCACGAGTACAACACTAGTTTTTGTTAAAAATAAGAATAGTCACAGTAAGAATTTTGTATATTTTGATCCAGAGTTTTGGTTTAACTTTATCTCAGTGTTTTAATTTGGTAATGATATAGAAGATTAATTGCTAGTTTATAATTATATAAATCTTTTAGTTCAATGAAATTGTAATGTACTAATAGATGCGTTTTTAAATCATATGGTATGCTTTTTGCTTTTAATCGTGACATGCAATATTAATTATTATACTCTTGAAAGGCATCCTCATAATTAAATCACATATTGAGGTCAAATCCACTAGCGTCTAGCAAGTCACACATTTCATAATCCAATAATTTGAACTCCTAATGTATGTCCAAATTAAGCGTCATGAATGTGAGGCTCTTCAAAAAGTACTTGTGAAAGGGAGTGGGAAAAACACCAACATTGAAGTCAACAAATTATAAAGTACAAATAGTGTAGAGTGTAGCTTTTCATACCTTATTATAGTGGGGTTGGGGTCATAAAATTATATAAGTAAATTTGTTATTTATTAATTTTATTTTTATTTAAGTGTTTCACATCATATAACAATATTTACATATATTTAAAGTACAATAATTTTTTTTAATAAAAAATTTAATTCAAACAACTATAATAATGATATATTAGTATGTAAAATTAAATATTATTTAATAAATATACTGCACTTATCTGCACATTTTATAAAAGTTAAGAATTTAAATACAATTTTCTCTAATTAAACTAAGGGCATATTTGTCTTTTTCATCAATAACTCACCAATCGTGCACCAAAACACAAAAAAAAAAAAAAACATTGAGGACTATTCCTATACTGAGGACAAAGATTGAGGACCATTTGCGCCAAATTCTCCTTAATAATTTATATCTTTTCCCAACATAATGTCTAAGAAAAAGTACTTTAAACTACAAATAAGTTTTTTAAGTTTTAATTTGTAATTTCATATAAAAAATTAGGAAATTTTGTAATTTTCATTCCCAACATTTTTCAACATGTTACTAATCTACTTCAACCAATTTTTATAGTATCAAACATCTCTAATCTTTTTATTTAATTACAAATCACGTTCCTATTGACAAAAAATAATGAATTTACCCTCATTTTTAAATAAATAAAAATAAAAGAAAGCTACAAAAAAAAAATACAAAAAAAATTCTACAACTTTTTTAAAAAGTACAAAATATCATATTCTCCTTCCACCCACCTCATCCTCATCCTCATCCTCATCCTCATCCTCAGCCTCAGCCTCCCTCCTCCAGCCACCCTCAACATCTAAATACAATTATTAAGGCACAAATTGTACAAAACTGCAAAGAACTCTTGAGCTTAAGCACAAAATGCAAATCGATGCAAGTACTATACCCAAGTGAAGAACAAATATTTCAAATGGCAAAAATCAATGTGTGATGATAATTTATCATTACTAAGAAACTGAAGCAATTTTCGGTAGTAGCATCAAACATCAGTTGATTTATCCACCGACTCAATTGAAATAGCACAAATTGATTGTCTCTAGATTATATACGTTTTAAGCAACCTCATCTCCGCAGAAAAAAAAGAAAAGAAAAGAGAACGCAACAATAAAAAAATCTAAGAAATTAGTGGTTCAAACGAAAAAGATCTCATGTTTTTTGCAAAATTTGAATGGTTCGAGAAAACAATACTTGCAAAATAGACAAAACTCGCTTTGCTGTACTTTATGCTCAGGTATTCTCTTATGCCTGCTTCAAAAAACATGACAAAATAGAGAACATAATTGTGAAATATTACCTCGGCGTTCGACGGAGGGGCGGGCGGTACTTGTTAAAAAGTTGGGGGACTTTTTGCGTTTTTTTTTGTTTTTAAGTTTCTTTTATTTGTATTTATTTAAAGAGGATGATAAATTCGTCTTTTCTGTCAATATGGACGTGATTTGTAATTAAATGAAAGGTTAAGAATGTCTAATACTATAAAAATTGGTTGAGAGTAGATTAGTAATATATTAAAAAAGTTGAGGACCAAAATTACAAAATTTTTAAAAAAATTATTAAAATATCATGTACTTCTCACATGACCATATCGAGAATATCACCATCATGGCACTTACTAAAAAAGTGAAGTTTTAAATTCGCAAAATAACACAGGAATAAGAAGAAATGTTTGACCCTTCTATATAAGGAGAAAATTTTTAGTGTTGCTGTCTGTTTGTACCTTAGTGGACCCACAAGTAGTGGGTCCGTTAAGGTACTTGTTCCAGTGTACAATCAAACACGAACACTCACTCGATTTCCGTTTTGTTTTTAATTTTCAATTACGCACTAAACACAAAACAATCGCGCTTAAAACGCTGCATTGCATACTAATACTATAATCCCCATTCCTCCATTGGCTTTGTTTAGATTCTAAAGAATTCGATTCTGGATTCCCCTTCTTTTACAGATCTATTATTGGTTTCAAGGCTGTTAACAATTTTAGATCCTTTTTTTTTTTGTCATAATAATTTCCCATTAGTCATGGTTTCGACAAGTAAAATCAAATCAGTGGATTTTTACAGGTTAGCTCTTTGTCGTTATTTTAATTTCTCTTTCAATTAATACTTTCGGAATTTTTATGATTGTTATGTGTATGCCGTCCTATTTTGTCCGATCATGAATATGAAATTGTCATTAGATTATTTGATACAATTGATTAATCGAGTGATATGCAAATATATTAAAAACTCATTTTTTGCTCTGTATTACTATTTATTTGCTTTTTGGTTGAGATACTGTGTCATATGTGCTGCTTAGGTGTTTGATTGTGGGCCTCAGGGGATATGCGACAATTTAATTAAACTACTGCGTTAGGAAATAGTTTAGTGAATTGCAGTAAGCTCGTGAAAATTGCACCAAATTTAGTGCAATGGTTGGAGATGGCCTAAGTGATGCAATGGATGATGTGTAGTGTATGTGGACCAACCATGAGAACAAAGGAAGAATTATGTTTGGATATATACAGATATTTTGTCTATTATTTTGTTTAGACGTTTTGGTGTTAAAATGGGAACATTTTGAAATGAATGTGGACTAGAAGGGTGACGACCTTAATCCATAATGTCAGCTTAGTAGATTAGGGGACATTTTTTGAGAAGGTAATTTTCCTGGGGTCGATGAATCTATTTCGGGATATGGCTATTTATAGCGCATAGAACCAAGAATACCTTGTTTGGCCATTATCATTTTGGCAATATTTTTATTCTCATTACCATGCTGAACATGAGTTTGTGCTTCTTGTCGATGTATAAAATATTGTGCATATGAATGTGTTCTTTGTTAGAGAATAACTTTCCTGATGAATGCAACTAAACTAAGTGTAGGATTGGTAAAGCTTTTTGTAGATTATAAGCGGCGAGTCCTACGAAATATGAAGATAAAAATGATGTTTGACCAACTTATACTCTTAAATTTTTTTTGCCCAACGTACTCTAAGTATGTCAAGTTTCATGCGTGGAAATAATAAAATATATAAAATAAGAAATAAAGACGTGTCCACGTGTGAAGATGACATTAATTGAGGATATGTCAAAAGAAAGATGGCTTAGATGATTGGGACATGTGTTGCATGGACCTAAAGATGTTCCTATTTGGTTGTTCACACTTCACAGGAGCCACATGTTTCATAGACCTTTTAGCAGATGTAGTGCCGGATCAAATGAAGTGCTAAAAAATGATTCATAAGACTGTAAGTTTATCAAGAATAAGGTATAGCTTGTTGTTCAACTATTGCAAAACCACATTAATTCCACAACTCATAAATATAATCGAAAAAGATACGATGATGCAAATGTAAAATTATATTTCTAAAGAGAAAAATGGAGATGAAGAGATGACAAAATTAATTTACTATGTCCTCTTTTATAATTTTGATTTGAAATTGTACTCTTTCTTTCAAGCAGATCTTTTTTCTTTTCTCTGATAAAGGAGGAACTCTCATTGTAATCTGATATGCTCTTCTGTTTTATTTACATAACAAGAAACAGTTGTTCTCCAATTGATATTATATTATAGTACTGTATGCCTGAGTTTTTGGTGAGTCAATCCAGCGTTTTATCAAACTGAAAATCCCTTATTTCTTTCATTTTCTTTGCAGGAAAATTCCCAGAGACCTGACTGAGGCATCGTTGTCAGGTGCTGGGCTGTCATTTATAGCAGCCTTTTCTATGATCTTTCTATTTGGAATGGTAGGAAGTTGACTTCTTGCTTGTCCACAATTAGTAGATTTTTGCACGGATGTAGCACCAGATAATGATTATATATGACTGCTTTAAATTTAGTCAGTAATGAAAGAGCTGTGTTGTCTTCTTCATTCTGAATATTTTAAATGCTATTTTATCTTATAGGAATTTCACATCAACTGTCATAGTGAACTGTAGTTTGACCACCTCGTGCTTATGCTTTCCTATTGCAGGAGTTAAATGATTATTTGAGAGTGAACACATCTACCTCGATTATTGTTGACAATAGTTCTGATGGGGACTTCTTACGAATTGATTTCAATATTAGGTAGTAGAGTGCACACTCAATTTTGTTAATGAAAATTTCTTATACCTGTTTCAATGTATATAACTACTGCAAGGTCACTAGTCAGAAAGGCTGGGGACTGTCTTTATTCCGTGAAATAAGCAAATTCAGCTGCCATTTGATAATTGTTTGTTCTTTTTTTGCTTCTTTTCTGAGATTCTACAACAGAAAATAAAACATTTGTTGGGGTGTTTTTATTGGAATTTTCCTCTGTAAATGTGTGTGATTTTTTCAGTCAAACTTGTGAAATGCAAAATAGTTGCGATAACAGTTTTATTTCGAACTAGAAAAATGCATCATGATTTTGCATGGACGAGCTATCACATTAGAAATCATATCTTAACTAGCAATTTCCTTTAGTCTTCATTCTCAAATTCCTAAATTGGCATTTCTTTCTTCTCTAGCCATAACATCAATATTTCTACATTTAAACTTTTCTTCAATTTTGATTTGAAAGCTGGAACTAGAATTCAAAATATTAACTTGTTATTTTCATGTAACTCATATAACTTCTGGTTTTTCTCTTCTTGTCTTCTCTGGTATTATATTCATTTTACTTTTTACAAAAAAGAAAAGGCGAAACAATTCATTTTCTTCGAAAGCTACAATGAAATGTTTGGACAAGAAAGAAGATGCACCAGTCTTCTTTCTGGCTGTCATATGAACCGTCATCCTTGATTTCTTTGACTAAATTGAAGGCACTTAACTCTGTTTGGGGTTCCTATTGTTTCCTTTAGGTGCTTAATTCTTATGATCTATAAATTATGTTCTTTGATTTGGAGTATGCAGAGCCCTCACCCTCATGGATAAAAAGTGATATTTCCATTACCCTTAGGCTAATTATGTTTCCAAAGGTATTAGAAATACTATGGATAATTTTTACCATTGATAAATATTTCATGAAATTTGTGCCAATTCCTTTTTGCTGCTTCTCATATGCTTCATTTATCTTATTTTACGGTTAATATTGCCAGATTCTATCCTTTCTGTCATTTTTTCCTTTTAATCTACGTGCCACATTTGTTTTGATCCTTTTGTAGTTTTCCAGCATTGTCCTGTGAATTTGCATCTATTGATGTCAGTGTCGTCTTGGGAACTGTAAGTTTCTTTCATTTACATTTTTTTTGGGTTTTAATTCAAAAGTTTTCCTAAATACCAAAGGTGTTTGTAGAATGGCATTGCTGCCTTCAGGATGAATAAAGTTTTCTCAAGGCTTGAGCTGATTACCTGGGGTGTCATATTCAAAACAGATAACATTTCTTGAACTTCGATTCTTACCAGAGATGATAGAGACAAAATAGTGTTTTTTGAATTAATCTGCAAATGGGCTTTTGATACATTAAGTGGTGAAATAGTGTTTTTGGTGTTTTTGGATGGAAACCTACAATTGAAGGTGGTGACTGTGGTTGTATAATCTATATATTATTTTTATTTTTATTTTTATTTTTGGCAGTAATGTTCCCCAATGAATCAGAAGAGCTTGTGTAATTGATGCACTTACTGGAAAATGTACTTGATAAATGTGTTTGGCTCAACATACTCTGATTGACCACAATTGTTGTCTATTGGAAGACTGTTAAAATCTGGGATGGATTGTATGGTTTTAAAGAGTGCTGTGTTGTAAAAGGGATATCTGAAATGACTCAGTATAATTTTCCCTGAACTATTTATTTATTTGACAAGATTCTTGTTTTCTTTGTCTGGGATTAAATAACCAGCAATCATACTATTCTCATAGTTCATGCTGTCTGATCCTTTTATCATATTCTATTCTCAGCTTTGAATGTGTATTATGTATATTACTTAATACATATTACTGAGTAGATGTCCTCTTTTTCCAGAATAGGTTGAACATAACTAAAACTGTTCACAAGTACTCAATAGATACAAATTTAAAGACAACTGGCTCGGAGTTTCAGTCAGGGCCAATTACAGAAGCAATTAAGCATGATGAGGAATTTGATGAAGAATATGATGAAGGTTCTTTTTCACTCAATACTCACAATTTTGATAGAATCTCACACCAGTAAGTAGATTGTATACAGCTTGCAGAACTTCAAATTTGTAACCCTGTTATATATTTCTTATTATTACATCTGTATATATAATGTTTCCCTTCTCATATTGTAGATAGCTGATTTGCACCACATATATCTTTGCAGGCATGCCATTTTGGTAGTAAATTTCTATGCACCTTGGTGCTATTGGAGCAACCGCCTGGTATTGTTACTACTCTATAATTTTTTTGAAATCCTTCTGCTGGTTGGCCTTGGATTGCTTTCTCAATTTTGCCTCTCACACATATTCCTTCCAGAAACCTTCATGGGAAAAAGCGGCCAAAATTATGAAAGAAAGGTCTAATCCTGTTGTCTAATGTTATATATATTGATATATATAAAATAAAACTATGTAGTATGTACACTGCAGTTCACTCAATTCTGGAAATGGAGTTGATAACATTTTCGACAATATTGTGCCATTCAAAATCTCACTTGCAACTTTGGGTTTAGATATGACCCAGAAATGGATGGACGCATTCTTCTGGGGAATGTTGATTGCACTGAAGAAATTGAATTGTGTAGAAGGTACTTTCTTGATTGTCATTTTTCTTAGCTATCCGTTTGACAATCTGTAAATATGTAGTTTTCTGAATCCGACAAGGTTCACTTTCTTTTTATTTATTATTAAAGTAAAACTATCATTTCTATATATTTCATGCAGAATAGCATACTTGTTGGTACCCTTGGACATGAACTTGGGTATGGCTATTTGGGTTTACAATTTGTGTAAGGTTTTACATGGGTTTGGGTTTCATTTTGCATAAAGTTTGATATCTAGTTTTAATTAACCATTCGATCACATGGTATATTTCTTAAGCTCTAAACAGTTCACTGGTTTATTCATTCGTGCTGGTTAATTCTACTTTCTTTTTTCCCCTGACATCAGTTCTTTGAATTATGTTTACAATGACCAGGCTGAATTCTGTAGACATCTTTACTGGTGTATTTTTAATGGGCCGAAAATTATAGTTATGACTGAAGTTTTGCCTGACAATCATTACTCATTATGTAACGACCACAGATTTTCTCCTACAAGCCTCTCGCTCATGGACTATTTCGTGCACCACTAGCATACGTACTGTTCACAGGAGGTCTCGCCCCAAACTGGTTTCGAATAAATGGGGATGCCGGACACGTTAGAAATCCAGTTTGGAGCGAAACATCCATTAGACAGTACGTATGCTAGCGGTACATGGAATAGCCCCTGTGCAAGAGGCTTGTAGGGGAAAGTCCGTGGTCGTTACACATTATGGTAAATTAATTTTTTGACTTGACTTATTTTATCCATTTTGTATTTATTAATATAATAGTTTACTCCTTTTGAAGTTCCCATATAATAAGACCATTATAAATGTAGTAGTTTCTTGCATGTCAGGATCCTTGAACCTTTCTGAAACTCTGAATAAGTGGCTTGGTGCCAACTTACTGTTTTGTTTTTCTTTTCTTACAGTTCTTTCTTCCGTTGCTTAAATCTCTTATTTTTGAATTTCAGGAATCACATACAAGGTTATCCATCTATTCGCATCTTCCGTAAAGGAGGTGACGTCAGGTAAAAAAATTTCATCTTTTACCATCTCTTTGCAAGTCATCAACCTCCTGAGCATTATATAGCTTAATGCTACTGAACAAGTGCTTGATTTAGTTGAGTATCTCTCAGTTTCAATACCCTATGCAGCTGGATCTGCCTTCTCTCTACATGCATGGACTAGCTTTTTATTGTTGCAAAGAAGTTGTTGATTGTGGTAAAAACTATCACATAATTTGTGTTGATTATGCCAACCTAGATATAAGCAAAGAATATTTTTTGGCTTATTGTTTTACAAAGAGTATGTTTGTGTGTGCTATAAGCACTTATAAGTTGATCAAATATCATTTTTATCCACACATTTCAATAGCCCATTGCTTATAATCTACAAATTTTTTTTACCAAACATACACTAATTCTGTTTTGTTTAGAGGCCATAACTGGCAGGGGTACAATGTTCAGGCAACAATGGCAAGTTTGTAGTTCCATGTCTGTAGGCACCCACTTTCTGCAAATAATGCTTTGTTTTTACTGGCTTTGCCTCCCTATGCCCCTGCTTAAAGGATTTCAACGTTCTTTTTTTCTGATTTCATTAGGAAATATGTTTTTTGGTCATTAACTTTTAGTCATTTTCATTTCAGCCATCTAAACTGCTTTGTCGTTTTTGACAGAGACAATCATGGCCATCATGATCATGAATCATATTATGGGGACCAAGATATGGATAGCCTAGTCAAGGTGAGAATTATTAATATTACATAAACAAAATTTTTGGATAGAGAAATTACAACCAAAAATTACAAAATTAGTCAAAAAGGGAATATGCATGGAGGAACTGTGGATTGGTGGGAACATTCTTGCTTAAATCTGTGGATTGCATGCTGATTAGAAGTTAGACGCTAATCTCTAGCCTTTGAAGAATGTCAACGTAGTTCGATGCTTGCAGACAATGGAGAATTTGGTTGCACCTATTTCATTGGCATCGCAAAGGATTGCTTCAGACAGTCAGCCTAACATGACAGATGATGCAAAAAGACCTGCACCATTAACAGGTGGATGTAGAATTGAGGGTTTTGTACGTGTGAAGAAGGTAAAAAGTTTACGTTAGCTGAAAGCGAAGCCCAATATTCTTTGTCTAAAGCATTATTTTGGCCTAATCCAAAATACTTGGTTAGAGTTTCTCCTTACAGTGATCAATGTACTGCTCACTGCCCCCTAAACCAGTTCACCTAAATTTTTATTTTGTAGAAGTCATTATTACGTCTTTCTCTTGTGTATTATGATCTGAAGTATGGTTTGTGTCATTCAGGTTCCGGGGAACGTTGTCGTATCAGCTCACTCAGCTTCCCACTCGTTTGATGCATCTCAAATGAATATGTCACATATAATTTCCCAATTTTCTTTTGGTAAAAAGGTCTCTCCAAGGGTAATAAGTGATATGAAGAAATTGCTGCCGTACCTTGGCAGAAGCCATGACAGGTTGAATGGAATGTCATTCGTCAGTAATCCAAGTGATTACAGTGCAAGTGTTACTGTAAGCTTAATCACTCTTGCAGCATTTCCTCCCTTTTGGCGTCAAAGATGTCCATATTCTGTTGGCTTATCCCTTTTTGGCTAGAAAGTGAATTATTATTAAGAGGCTTAGACTGATCCTCAAAGTGCGTTACAGAATAATGATGTTTAGTTTCTTAAACAATTTCTTGAAGAAAAGCAACAACAAACTAAGCCTTGTTCCCAACAAATTTTTGAAGAAAAGCAAAAATTCTTAATTTTGTTTTATGTTGTTCAAATCTTTGAGAAATGTTCAAGAGGTGGAACCTGTCTCGGTTTTGCTATTGAACTCACAGTGTAAATTGGTAACGAACCTACATCCAGGGGTCACCTTGTTCCCAACAAAAACTCTCTGAAGAAAAGCAAATATTTTTATTTTTATTTTATGTTGTTCAAATTTTTGAGAAATGTTCAAGAGGCGGAACCTGTCTAGGTTTTGCTATTGAACTCACAGTGTAAATTGGTAATGAACCTACATCTAGGGTCACGGACCATCCATAGAACGGGTCGCCAGCCTCATATCTTTCTGGAAACCCATGCTGTGAAGTCTTCTTTATCCTACTCCTCGATCACCTTTCTTCCTCATATGAATCATAAGAAAAGACAAGCTTAGCAATGGCAATCCACTAACTACTCTTTGCAACAATAAAAACCCAAGTAAACTGCTTTGTCGTTTATGACCAAATTAGCATATGCACTCAGAAAAATTGCTCGATTATGATCTCACAATGATCCTGCATTTTTTTTGTACTTTGCAGATGGAGCATTATCTTCAAATTGTAAAAACAGAGGTGATGACAAGATCTTACAAATTAGTTGAGGAGTACGAGTACACAGCTCACAGTAGTTTGGTTCACAGTCTTCATGTTCCTGTTGCAAAATTTCATTTTGAGCTGTCTCCAATGCAGGTTTGAGCCAATTCGTTTGGCGGTACACTTTTAAGATTGCATTGACCTGTATATTTCATTTGTTTCATAGCTAATTTATTTTGGAAATAGGTTTTAATAACAGAAAATTCAAAATCCTTTTCACACTTCATTACAAATGTTTGTGCCATTATTGGAGGTGTTTTTACGGTCAGTTGTTCTACCTCGTACCTCTATCTCTCTCGGCATGTGTGTTCTTTTCTCTCATTATTTTCTTTTCATCAACCTTAATTTTTGGTAATTTTAGGTTGCTGGGATTGTGGATTCGATTCTGCACAACACTGTGAGACTGATCAAGAAAGTTGAACTCGGAAAAAAATTTTGAACAGAAATTAGCATTAGTCAGTGTATAAACAAAACGAATCATGTATACATCCTTTAATTGACATTTTAATAAACTAATTTAGCAGTGTTTTTTGCTGTCAAAAAGTTTGAAGTGAAACATTTTTGTCAGTTTGGTAGTTATTGAAATGCTTTTCCCTATATCTGTGAGATTTTTTTTTCTTGCTCCAGTTTATATGGTACCGAGTAAGATTTGTTTGAAGTGGAATGCTAGGGATACTCGAGGTCGACATTTGCACATTGAACTGCATATTGATAATCCTTCATGATAAATGAAAACGTGAAATATCTTCAGCACTGAACTTGAAGAGGTGCTATACATCATTTGGGTTCTGTACTTTTTCTTTCATGTAATATGGATGGAATTAAAAAATGATCAGAAAACATCAAATTTAGTATCCACACAAAATATATTATAATTTATTTATTCCTTTGTACGCTGTCGATAAATACATAATGCTGCAGGGTACAACGCAAACTTTGCAAAGCCATCGGCTTATTTCTCAACTCTATCAGACCAATTTCAACAATCTGTAGGTGTTGAATCCACCAAAAAGGTAGGAAAAATTATGGACAAACAAACCAAAGAACTTCGAGGGGAAAGAAAAGGCACATCTCCCGTTAAGCATGCACATCTTCAGGTCAAAAAACTAGAAGGGACGAACCGACAAAAGCTCCAATGAAGCCAATGACAGTTGAGCAAATAGCAGAAGCACCATTTGGAGGAGGAGGAGGAGGAGATTCCTCAGAAGGAGCTAAATTCGGGTTTTCCTCCATAGGAGGTGGAGAAGGGGACTCTTCACCGGCAGGCGCTGGAGACGGGGGAACCTCTACTGGGGGAGGAGGTGGGGATGGTTCTGTTTGTTTAGAGTTTGAAGAACGGTTGCTTCTATCTGCCATCACAACCACTACCAATTTTTCATTTTTGAGACAGTTATCTACTACTCCACTTATAAAGTAATGTGGCCCTGATTGATCAAACTTGAACACAGTGTGGCCATCAGAGAATTTTTCGAGGGGCGCAGCCGTGTTGCAATTTGTGTAATCATTCTTTGTTACTTGTAGCACAGAGTCTTTGTCAGCAGGATAAACAAATACTGCAAAACAACAAATATGGATCAAGTTATTTGAGACAAAAAGAAAGCACTCAATTATTTCTACATCAATCACTCTGTCTTTGTCAGTGTCATCTATGAGTAGCACATGCCTCGTTCAATATATTCAATTCGAAAGTGGAGACAATAAATGAACAAAACTTCTTACATAGGGTGTCCCCAATCTGAAACCTGTTCATCTCTGCCCACTTATTGAGGCTAGCTGCATTAGGATCACTAGGAACTGCCCAACTGCCTTTTGGACCTCCCACCTTGAATTCATAAGCATTACCTTTCTGAATCAGCAACAGAACACTAAATAGCCCCAACACATAAAAGGCTTTTCTACTTAATCCTAAAACAGTTTCAGCCATTGAAAATGATGTGGACACCAGGACTTGAAAACAAGCCTTTTAGCAAAAATCTTAAATTGTTAGTTTTGAATGAAGCTACTGACGTGAACACAATTGTTGCTATGAGGGTATTTATAGATGAGGTTGCATCTTTCTTTCCAAATTGTGTCAGTGAAGCTTTGCTTTTGCTTCCTTTTGTTATTATTCCCCCTTTTGGATTTCTTGGTTTCCATTACAAAGCATTAAGCATATGGCCACTTTTTCAACAAGACCTGTGCTGTTCTTGAGCACTTTTAACGCCTTTTTAGTATCTTATTCTGGGAGTTTATACTTTGCTTCATCATTATCAAGAATTTTCATTCCTTGCACTTTGGGCAATGGCATCTTAGAACATCAGGAGAAGATTAGAAGTGTCAGTTCCCCTAACATTACAAATTCAACACAGGTATTAATTATTTTTGAGCAGAAAAGTTTTCAGATGCCTCTTCTTTTCCGTGCTTCAACATATTGGAGTTTGATCCTCTATGAAAATGGCAGCAGTTCAAAAGTTGAATACTCTGTTTCCTTTGGATAAATATACAAATATACAGTTATCAGAATACATTTTAACATACTACTACGTTTTATCACACTACAAACTTGGAGCAGTAAACCAAAAATGGTTGTTCTCTAAATATAGTTTTGAGTTCAATCAATTGATCCTGACTATACAATATATCGGTTGGATTGTTGTATCTTGAAGAGAACAATCCAAAAATAAAGTAGCTCAATTGCAATCTGAACTTTCGAGGTATAATTACTAAATTTGTTGAAGAGATGAGCACTTTAAAAGCAGCTTTCCTTAACAAAGTCATTTATGTGATTAATGCATGCTTCAAATTGTCCCTATAGAGCTTTTTTGTACTGCTATCAAGAATACAAGTGAATGAGTCCCATCACCTAGTGAGTGAAGTGCTTACATTCACTAAATTCCTTAACCATGAAAGTCAAGCAATGTTGGCTTCCTCGATTATGCAGTTGACACGTGCACTCAACGATAGGTAATAATGCACTCGTGAGATATTTCGATTGATATCTGCTAATCCTGGCTTCCTATATGCTGAGCGCAGTATTGGAGCTCCTGGTCTTCCTACATCTATTTTGGACCAGTTATAACATCTTCCCATTGTAGATTTGGTTCAAGTTCAAGAGCTTTAGCTTGTCGTTCTTGATGGTAAGAACTTCCCTATTATTGTTGAGTCAACCATACTGTGCGCCAAACCTTATTGACTCATGAATCATTCCTTATTAACCCAATCGGATCCCATGGCTCTACAAAGAATCCGATCATCCCGGCTTAATCCTTGTTTCTAAACCACTTGATGGAAACAATTATGGACAATGGAGTAGATCTATGAGAATTGCTCTAATTGCCAAGAATAAGATTGGCTTCATTAATGGAAAAATCGAAACACCGTAAGCGTAAGATGAGAAGTATTCCATATGGGATCAAGTAACCATATGGTACCCGCTCTTGGATACTTAATTCGGCACATCCAAATATTCTTTGAAAGTATCATATACTCCGAATCTGCCACAGAGGTATGGAACGACCTACGAGATCGATTTTCTCAAGACAACGATGCGCGAATATATCAGATTCGCCAAGAGATTGCTGAGCATCGACAAGGAAATCAATCGGTGTCAACCTATTATACCAAATTAAAGGGACTATGGGATGAATTGGGTTCTTATCACAACCCAATTGGATGCACTTGTGGAAATCTTAAAGCATTGGCTGAAAGGGATGAGAAGGAGAAAGTCATGCAATTCCTGATGGGGTTGAATGATTCTTATTCTACATTCGTGAAACATACTAATGATGAGCCCCTTTCCGACACACCGTAAAAGTCCACGCTTATTTTAATGCAACATGAAAGGCAAGTTGAGGTTACAACAGATCGTGAAGGACAACATTCAATCAATTGGGAGAAGTCGAGCAATTGGGGGACCTAATAGGAAAGATAACAATCGGTCTAACCGGTCGTCTGTTTTATCCGATCGGTCGACCCGGCTCAACGGAACTCGCCGTAAACGATGCACCCAACGTGGGATGATTGGCCACATCATTGATACCGTTATTTCATCCATGGCTTTCCTCCGTGGCACAAGTTTCATGGGAAGGACGTAAAGCCACAAAACAAATACTTCACAAACACGACTATCGCTTTTACACTTGATCCAAATGAAGGAAAAACGCTCATATTAAAAGAATATGAGCAGATCATGACACTCCTAAACAACAAGACGGGTAATGATAAGAATTCCTTTTCTTATTAGGTTTCTATTAGTATATATATATATCCTGAACACTACTTAAAAACTTTGTGAGACAATAAGGAGATAAGTAACTCTCATATTTTGCGAAGGCGATCCAATCCTCGAACAGAGGGAAATAACTTTTGAGACAAAGGAGATCACTAGAAATCGCTAAGGCCCCTAAATGATTGTTAGTGAATTGGCTAATAAAGAGATATAGTAAGATTTGTGTAATATAATTTTTTTGGGGCTGTGCACACCGAAAAACAGTCTAGCAACAAAAAGGCAAAAGAGCATTTGGGAGCAACATGTAGAGTTTGATCAACGGTTAATGCAAAACCCTTAGAAATCAACTGTATACATTCATCAAAATTCCTGATTTACTCCAAAATCAAATGTATACATTCATCAAAATTCCTGATTTTGATCCTATATAATATGAGCACCTATTTTATAAGTTCTAATAATGAAGCATGTTCAGGTCCAACTAAAAATCTTGAATCCCAGATAGAATTCTGCAGAAAATTGACAATAGTATTATGTGATAAAAGATCCTAAGATGAGAGCAAATAAACTCTTCATTACCAACATGCTAAACAATTCGAAGTTAATTTGTAATAATAGCTAGAAGTAGTATAATCATTTATAAAAACAATCACAAATTCCTATATATCTCAATCTTGTTACAATCCCTTCATCTCCTTGTCGGATAAGAATGAGTCTTCAATAATCTTTGTTGCATTCCCTGCTGTTCGTTATCCTCACAAGCACATTGTTTCCGTCTAATTTCCGAGACAGAGAAAGGATTATATCCGTAAATCAAAATCAACAAACTACTTGTTCTTTATCAAAGCTTAAAAGAATTAATTTTCATTTCTCAAATCTTGTACCCTGGAACATTTTAGCAGCACTGACAAGAAAATTCTGAAATGTGTTCTCAGTTTAAGCGACCCGTTAAAAGCATAAAAGTAGCAGCAGAAAGCAAAATTGCTGGAAGCAGACCGATGGGGGATCGGGTGGCGCCACTTCTTGCGGGAAATTGTTTTGGAAGAGCACACTCTTCACCATTGAAGAACACTTTTGAAGGGAATCCATCACCTTGTGCCACTTTTATATGGGGCGTGTCTTTTTTCAAGAAGGAAATAACAGATTGCTGTTTTCCAGGAACTCTGGGGTCTCTATCAGGGTGAGTCCCGTTTACCTCTCCTACCAGGTAATTCAAACCTGGTAAGCCTTCCATGAAAATGGTGTTATTAGGTCGAGTCAGTGTGGTGCCATTGAAAGAGTAAACTTTCTCGTATCCTGGGAAGGCCTTCTTAAATTGGAATGCAGCGAACCAATCAACGAAGGAAAATTCATCCCAGTTAAAGAGTGTGATTCTTGCAGTCCATCCAGTTTTGTAATCAGTGTCAACATGCCAGTTGATGCTCACCCCACAATTGTCAGGGCACGGAAGTTTTGCCGGCAGTTTGTGGTGTTTCAGATGTGCCCAAGCTTTTGCTTTCTCCGTCCTATTATCAAAAGGCACAAGAAGAGCATCCGGAGGCAAAGGCAATGGGTCGGCATTTTGATTGCACCGTGCATCATCATCACAGCCGCAGGCACAAGTGCTACAGGGAACGACAGATTCAGCATAATAAGCCGAGAAAGAAACGCAGCATTTTGCCTGTTTCGGCTTGGGACGTGTAATGTTGCAAGAAACTTGCCAACTTGCGACAGCAGAACTCGTAGAAGCGATTCCACTAGGATCTGGAAATTCTGTCGGATCAACTCTAAAAGGAGGGCCACATTTATAAGTAGGATTGAGGACTCCTTCAATTTTCCAATTCTGGGGTGGATAAAGTGCAGTCCTGTTCATGTCAGGCGGAAGCTTGAAAACTTCTAACTGAAAAATGGCTCTTGCCTTGGTTTCATTCATAGTATTTGGCAAAAGGGTGCCATTCTTACAGCAATACGGCAATTTCCCAACCTTGTCGTCGTTTTGTAACTCAGGAGGTAGGTCGGAGATAACTGGCTTCTTCTGGCAATTCAATACAGTCGAGAAATCGAAATCCTGATAGTATTGTCCCTGTGCACCGTAAATGCAATCAGAAGGGTCTTTTCTGTGAGTGAAGGCTCCCTTCATGCTATTAATGAATTCATTTCTCATCCAGTCCCAAGTTAAGTTCCATTGATCAAGACGACCAAGTGGATGATTATTGTCAATGGTGACCTGGGCCATGTATTTGTTTTCGTATGCCTGAAGAACATCGTATGTGAAGGAGAGATCACCATATTGGCGAGGCATGAACTTTGTTTTGATTTTCTTTGGCTTGTATTTTGGATCCCTTTTACAGCAGACGTGCATGTAGCTTCCTGCAAAATAATGTAAAATAACATAATATGTTTTCTTCAATTGTGTGTTAAATTATACAATGTTCAAATTATCTGAATCTTCATTCCATGATAGTTTTGGTACTTCATCTTCAATATAACATCTACTTTTAAATTAAACGATTATTCAATAACAAACTCAAATTTTCAGGTCGAATTATATATACATCTAACACAAAACTGCCACGAAGAAATACCATGAATGCATTGTTTCAAAATTTTGTGAAACATTAGCACGAAATTAAATCACATGAAAGTTTAAAAATACTCATATAGTAATAGATACCTCGACGCATGGCTGCAGGACATTTATATCCATCGTTGACAAGCTTTATTGTCTTAGGCATGGGAGTGGCCTTCGGCTTCACCCCGAATTGTGTTCCTACAATATTGACCTGCACCATCATCTGAGTGTAATCCCCGGCGGTGTCAATGGCCGTTTCCAAATCTGACTGTGGAAATCCGGCAAGGAGGGTCCCATTCTTTCCTACCTGAACCGGAAATCCATCTCCATCTCCGTCAACAACAACCGCCCCGTCGGCCGAAACTAGCAGCTCATTATGCTGAAAACCAATGAAAATCTTCCACGATTTCAACTCATAAGCCCCGGCATTAAGCACCGTCGCCATTGCCTTAAATGACCACGCCTGCGCCGACACGTTTTTCACCAATGGATAAATTTTCTCTCGTCCCATAAAATTATAGGTGACAAAAATGCCATCACATTTCCCTTGCTCCGGGGGCGGCGCCGCAGGGGTATCGGAGCCGTCGTCGTAATCTTGAGCCTTAGTTATCTCAATGCTAGAAGAAAACAAAACAAGAGCAATGCAAGAAAGCACCCTCCAGGGTATTCTTATACACGTGCTTCTTATCAACATTTTGGAATTAAAAATTGTTTATATTTTATTGTGTAAAGATGAACAACAATGAAGAAGAAGAAGAAGAAAAGAGGCCCGGTGAATGTTATTTGAGAAAGGATATTCACCAGCCAACGCCCCGTGAGATCACACACACGGTGCAGGAGGTGACGAAGAAAAATGTAGAAACTCGAAAAGAAAACTTTGTTTGTGACAGTTAAAATGGGATTGTAAGAGTCGCAGAAATTTGTATGACCAATTCAGCTACATTCTCTTCCTCTACTTTAACCTATTCTTTCGGACAACAAAGTTTAAATTCATACTTTTGTTTCTATCAATGGTTATTACAAACCAAACCATATATTTACTATAAACACTCTCCATAACTTTTATTTTTACCCAATTTTAAAAGGGTATTTTGGAACTGCATTATTTTTTCAATTTTTATCATTTTGGTAGAGAGAAGATTCCAAATAAAAAAGATTACTTTTTTTTTCGAGTTCAAACAATTAGATACGTACTTCTGAGTTTATGTTCAAAAATATTTATAGGGAATAACGTCTTATTGCATATTGCAGTTGTGGGTGGAGAATGTTGGCGGAATTGGAGTATTTTAAAAATTTGACTATCACAATTTTATTTTATTTTACTTTTATGTGTATGTGTGTGTGTGTGTACATAACTACATATCCCTACTTACAGTATCGATCTACTGCCCCCAGGTAGGCACGCAGTAGAACAACATCCTCCCTACTTATTTCATCATGCAACATGCATTGGCACGGTAGCCATTAGGGAATATAGATGTTAAAAATTGAAGAATTGGAGATGGAATGTAAGAAAATAAAGAGTGAGGATTAAAATATAAAAGAAAATAAGGATGAAGGACGAAAAATACATTTTCTCCTTTTTATTTATAACCAAGAAAAAGAATCAATCCTCTACCGTTAAAATTAGTTTTTAAATATTGATAAATTGTGTCATTCTATTCTATTAAGGGTAATTTGCAGCCACGGTCCCCAATCTTTAAATTTTTGGCACTTTTATCCTCATTCTTTATTTTTTGACACCTATATCCTCAACATTTCTTAATTTTGTGGCTGAAGTCCCAAATTTTTGAACTTTTGGCACTTTTATCCTAATTTTTCATTTTTTTGCATCCATATCCTTAACCTTTCTTAATTTGGTGGCTAAAGTCCCCAACCTTTAGACTTTTGTATCATATTTTTTAATTTTTAAATTGAAACTTATGAAAAGTCTATTTAAAGCCAAGTTTTGTGAGTAATTTTGTCTATAAATGTTGGTTTATTTAAAAAAACTTATTTTTAAAAATTTTATGAGATTTTTAGATTAATTTTTAATTTTTTAATTGAAACCGGGTTGACTTTGGTCTGACCCGGTTCGACTTTTTGACCCTTGACCCGTTATGTTTTTCGAGTTGATGACCAATCCTGTTTTCTGAACATTGTATTATTCAGATAAATAGTTTTATTTAGATAACTATATTTTGATTAATGCTCCATTTGGGGATATGGGTGCAAAAAAAATGAAGAATGAAAATATAGGTGTAAAAAATTGAATTTTAATTGAAACCAGGTCGACCTTGGTTCGACCTGATTCGACCTTTTGACCCTTGACCCGTTACCTTTTTCGGGTCGATGACCAGTCATGTTTTCTGAATATTGTATTATTCAGATAAATAGTTTTATTTAGAAAATCATATTTTGATTAATGCTCCATTTGAAGATATGGGTGCAAAAAAATAAAGAAAATCTCATAAAATTTTTAAAAATAAGTTTTTTTTAAATAAACCAACATTCTTAAATAGATTTTTCATATGTTTTAATTAAAAAATTAAAAAATATGATACAAAAGTCCAAAGGTTGGGGACTTTAGCCACCAAATTAAGAAAGGTTGAAGATATGAGTGTAAAAAAATGAAGAATGAGGATAAAAGTGCTAAAAGTTCAAAGGTTGGGACTTCAGCCACCAAATTAAGAATGGTTGAGAATATGAGTGTCAAAAAATAAAGAATAAAGATAAAAGTGCTAAAAGTTCAAAAGTTGGGGATGGCGACTACAAATTATTCTTCTATTAACGTGGGCTAAAAATAGGAGTAGTGTTCTCCTGCCACTAAAGAGAAAAGATGTAATATTAACTTATTGACGTGTCAGTAGATGGATAGTTCATGATAAATAATCAAGTAAATTGATTGTCCACCGCTGACACATTGTGCATCTACTGATAACTAGCATGTGGGCATTTACAGGAGAACACTACTATAATAAATAGATACTGAGTCCTGGATCTAACGAGATGCAATTTGACCACGTTAAATCCATCTACACCCGCCCCCTGCAATCACCAGCTTCTTCTCACCTTACTGTGACGATCCCATTTCTCCACTTTGCCATCGGCGTCTTGCAGTCGAGCTGTAGAGAATTCTGCTCAGTTTTTCCGTTTCAGTACTCGAAGGTAAGTTCCAGCTCAAGTGGTAAGAGCGAAGCTCGGAGGTGGGTTCGAGCCTCCTTTTCGGAGGAGGGGTGAAATCTTTAATCCCCTTTTAAAAAGCAAGTGCCATGTCTGTTAGCTTATAATTTGAAGCTTTCTGCACAATCATTATTCTCTAATGAATCATTCTTTCCAAGTATTAATATACAGCGTGTCATTTTATTTGTGAAAACATAAAAATGATTTTGATCTGATAGAGAAAATGTAGCAAATTCCAGAACTGTTGCTTGCTTTCAAATTTAGTTGCAAAGATTAAAACGAGTGCTTTAAATCTTTATATTTACTATTTTATCAGATACCCATATCTTGATTTAGAGCAAAGCAAAATTACTGTGGTTTTTATAAAACTTTCCTTGTATATGGGTGATGTCAAAATATAAAAATTGCATTTGTTCTTCTTGCTGCATTTTGAAGTTCACTTCTAACTTCTAAATATAAAATTTTGTTTTCCATTGGCCATTATTATATCCAGGCAAAACCATGAGTGACAGGTTGACCAACGCTGCGGTGGAGGCTGCGTGCAATTATTATGGCCTAGAGGAAAAGATGCAAAATCTTAAGAGGAAAATCGAGCTGCTCAATAGTCAACAAGCTGATGTGGTTGCAATGTTAAGAGAAGCAGAACTCCGACCAATGAAAAAGCGAAAAAGTGTAGTTCAATATTGGTTGAGTAATGTCGAAAAAAAGCAAGAGGAATTTGAATTCTTGGAACAAGAAGTGAACCAAAGCAGATTTTATTCACGTGTACAGTTGTCAAAGCGTGTTGATAAAATGATTGAGGAAGTGACAGAACTTGTTGATCGAAGTACATTTCCTGAGGGGATTGTGTTAGATGTTAATGAGACAATAGAAGAGCAATTTGTAACAGTAGAATGGAAGCACCAAACATTTGAAGAAAATTTGGGGACAATTTGGGCATGGTTGATGAGCTATGAGGTCTCAAGTATTGGCATTTATGGTATGGGGGGAGTTGGCAAAACAACTCTGGCCCAAAGTATCTATAATAAGCTAAAGAATGGAACTGGGTTCTGCGGTAATATATTTTGGTTTACTGTCTCGCAAGATTTAAACATTCACAAATTGCAAAATGACATCGCTAAAGCCCTGAATCTAGATATTTCGGATGAAGATGATGAGCACAAGAGGGCAGCCAAATTGGGTAAGGCATTAGAGAGAGTGAAGAGATTTGTATTCATGTTCGATGATGTGTGGACTTCTTTTTCTTTACAAAAGATTGGAATTTCTCCCTCTCTTGCTATGTATGGATTTAAGATGATAGTAATTAGTCGATCACTAGAGGTGTGTCGCAAAATGGAATGTCAAAAGTATCTAAAAGTTGAAGTTCTTTCTGAGGAAGAAGCTTGGAATCTATTTATGAACAAACTTGGTCATAGCAAACAACATAGCAAACAACTTCCTCTGGCTGTGGAAGAGACAGCAAAAAAAGTGGTAAAAAGGTGTGCTGGTTTGCCTCTTGCAATTATCACAATGGCTGGAAGTTTGAGGGGGGTGATTGACATTCATGAGTGGAGGGATGCCCTGGAAGAACTAGAAGAATCTTCTATTGGACAAGCCGACATGGAAAATGATGTATTACCAATACTCTTGTATAGTTTTAATCGATTGAGAGATCCAAAATTACAACGTTGTTTTTTGTATTGCTCCCTGTATCCCCAAGACTACTACATTCAAAGAGACGAATTGATAACAAGATTTATTTCAGAGGATTTGATGGAAAGAAGACGAAGCAGGCAAGCAGACTTCGACCAAGGTCACTCAATACTGAATAAATTGGAGAATGTTTGCTTATTTGAAAGAAGTACAAGTTGCCATGGAAATGAAGGTGTGAAGATGCATGATCTAATTAGAGACATGGCTTTAAGGATCACTAAAGATAAGCCTAGGTATATGGTAAAAGCTGGAATTCAGTTGAAGGAAATACCAGAGGCGCAAGAATGGAAGGAAGATTTGGATAAGGTTTCCTTGATGCAGAACAATATAGCTGAAATTTCGAGTGGCACATCACCCAAGTGCCCTAGACTATCAACTTTGCTTTTATGCTTTAATCCTTTGAAGTCAATTCCAGATTCTTTCTTTGTGCAAATGCGTAGCCTGCATGTTCTCAATTTGTGTTACACAAATATCGAGTACTTGCCTAGTTCCATATCGGACTTGAAGGAACTTAATGCATTATTGCTCAGATATTGTTTTAAACTTTTGTATGTACCACCATTGGGAAACCTCAAGGCACTGAGAGAGCTGGACTTAAGCAAGACTGGTATTAAGGAAATACCTCAAGGCGTGGAAATCTTGACCAATCTCAAACGCTTAGACACATTTGACTCGTGTATAGAAACAATTCCAACAGGGGTTTTAAAGGGACTCTCACTTCTTCAACGCCTCACACTGCCTAAATGTATGATAGTACCAATAGAAGAAGTTGAGGGATTGAAACAACTAGAAGAGTTTCAAGGAAAATTTCGCAGCATGTGTGATTTCAACAGATTTATGAAGTCTCAATTAAGTGATGGGCGGCTCAGTTTCTATGATATTCAGATTGGTGACAGAACTAGGAATACATGTCATAACCCTGAAAGATTAGCTTGTAAATTGGTAGCTTTTGGAAAAGACATTTTAAAGGAAGAGGAAAGATTATGCCAAGATGAAATTATGGTTCCACAAGATATTGAGGAACTATTCTTTCAAGGATGTGGCCTGAGTAGCTGCTTATTGGATGATTTCCGACAACTGAATAATCCTATAGAATTGAAGCAGTGCCATATTGAAAAAGAGGATGGAACAGAGTGCATTGTGAGATTGTCACCTGAGAAGGAACTGATGGCAGAAGTAGAAAATTCTCTTTCGATCCCACTCCAAAGCCTTCAAATTTTACGTCTTTTCAACTTGCCGAATTTTATTGGTCTCGTAAAGAGAGGAGGAGCAGCAGCTGCACCTCTTCCACATGGTGCGTTTTCCCAGCTTCGAAAGTTGGAGATTCTGAATTGTAGGAAAATGAAGAAACTTCTTCCTCGTTGTTTGGTAAATAAACTCCATAACCTCCAACTGTTGAAAGTCGAATCATGTGTAGAAATGGAGGAGATAATAGGAGACAACGACGACGGAGGCCTAGGTTCAAACAGTAGTGCTGATGTTATCCTGCCAAGGTTAAAGAGTTTAATGCTTCAGAGTATGCCAAAATTGAAAAGCATCTGCAAGGGAACCATAATTTGTGATTCCATCGAGTACATTGGGTTGTTTGTGTCCACAAGCTTAAAGAAGATGCCTCTGTTTCTGCCGCCTCTCTATGGACAACCATCTCCTCCCCCATTTCTTAAAAGTATACATATATTCAAAGAAGAGAAAGAATGGTGGGAATCATTGGAGTGGGACCATCCCAACGCCATCAATGTCCTTCAACCCTTCGTTAAATATATTTGAGTTAGGCGTCGTGAATCGTGATATTGCATGATCAAAGTACTCATCTGTTCACAAATAATGGAGACTGATCAATTTTACAGTCAGATTTGCAAACACAAGCTGCGTGTTGATTTGAGACTTTGAGTCTTGACATGAAGATAGCAGCACACTGCTTCCTTCAATCCTTCTGAATGTGTTATACTTCATGCTTTTATTGGCAAATAGACACAGCCATTATGAAGCTACAAAAGATTTAGAATGAATACAACAACCCAGTGATGAGAAAGAAATTATGTAATTATATTTCAATAACAATGATATTTCCCGAAATTATGATAAGAATAGCTAGGGTTTCTAATATTTTATTCTATAAGCTAAATTCTAACCTTATTCATGATCATGGAACTTTGTGTTTGTTTATATGAACAATACTGCAATGATGTTATTATATAATATATTATGTAATAAATGGAGGGTAGGTAGAAAATTCTAATGAAAAATATGTAAATAAGTCAAGTATCCAATTAGTAATTGGACAAAATACCTACTTTTGAATACGAAAATATGTTTGATTTTGAAAACTTTTATCAAATTGTCGAATTTTTTATAAAAAGAAGTGACAAAAATATCTTTAACAAATAATCAAAATTTCAATTTTTATCATATTCTCTTTCCAATTTTATGTCTTCTCTATGCACATTTATCATTTTACATCACTCGTCCCTCTTCTCTCTCTTTCTTTGCCAGGTTCTACCGTTGTTACCACTTGAATCAAACAAATCGATTTAACTGCGACTACAACGTCGTAGCTGTATTGTTGCCCCACTCAAACACTCAATCAGATGTTTTCTCGCTGCCATTTCGTCGAATTTTAGACCAAATAAATTTTTTATTTTACTCTAAATGTTTTTCAAAAATTCAAAAAATAATAATTTGAAATCAACAATTACCTTAGTGAACTATTAATTTTTCAACAATTCAAAAAGTTGGTTAACTATAGATTTATTTTGTCTCGCAATAATTAAATGTTTGCCTTCTATTTTAGTTTAATCATTAAAAACTATTATAAAAATAAGATATGTCTTTTGACTATGAGTTAATTTATATTATTTTGTATATAATTACATTATATTGTACGTAATTTCAAATACATTTTGATAAATTCTCTTTAAAACTATTGTAAAAATTTCACGGACTATGAAATTTTAACCAATTGTGAAAAATATATATAGCCTTGTGTATCTAAAAATGGATATTTTATAAATGTTATAAAAATTTCCATCTTTTCAATGGCATTTTGCTTTTGGCAAATTCCCTAATTTTTAAAAATAAAAATTTTCATTTTTGGTCTTCAACCTTTTAAATTTGTTACTAATCTACTCCCAACCAATTTTTATAACGTTGGACATCCAAACATTTGCAGTTTGTTGCAAATCATGTCTCCATTGGCTCTCTCTATATCGTAGACCCCCCCTGCCCGCTGACTTATACTAGCCATGTTACCAAGTTCTCCTAAGAATGAGCATCCCCATTAACATATTTTTGCCGGATTTGCACTCTCATTTAAATAAACAAAAATAGAAAAAAGTTGTTAAAAACAACAAAAAAAAATTATAAATAAAGTCTCACAACTTTTAAAAAGCACAAAATAATTTCATCTTCTCAAAAAACCTACCTTATCACATGACCAAATCACCACCCCACAGTAGCATCCCTGGCTTTCTCTATTAAGCACCATGTCTGGTCCACAACAGTGACATCCAATTTCGTTGTCAATGATTCAGAGAAGAAACAAGAATTTAAAAATCTAGATCAAGGACCACCCTTGGATGCTAATGTCAATACGAATTCTTCTGATAATTATAATGTAGAAAAAAATAATACATTAATGGTTAAAGAAGAAAAAGCTACTATTCCTTCTTGTGATGAAGAACAACCTACGGATTCCGAGTTCAATGATTCAAACAACAAACAAAATTTAAAAGACCAAATCAATGGCCATCCTTGGATGCTGTTATGGGTTCTCTTGGTAAATTTGATGTTAGAAAAATTCTATTTTAATAGTTGACAAAGAAAAAGTTGCCAACACAAAAGTCGAATTGGCTCATGGGATGGAATATGTTTTCAAAGAAGATGAAACTATTTTGTGCTCTTTAAAAGTTATTAAACTTTATTTACAATTTTTTTTTATTTCTTGTTCTTTTTAGTTTTTTTTCTATTTTTGTTTATTTAAAAAGTCAATATAGACGTGATTTGCAATTATTTGAAAGAAATCCATCTAAAAAAATATGTCAATGTAAAGCCCATTTGTGAGCGTAATTTACAATTATTTGAAAGGTTGAATATACCAGTGCTAAAAAAATTGGTTGAGGACAAATTAATAACAAATTTGAAAAGTCGGACAACTTTGAAAAAATTACAAATTTCCCTTACTAATATAATGAAACTACTGAATCAGAAACTCGAGAACTTCACATTGATAATTTTCACCCATCTAGGCTACTCTCTTTCATAAAAATACTGGTAAATTCCCCTTTATAATGTACCAATGCAAATGAAATTAAATCTCGTTTTCTTGCCCTTCACTTCATTAGAAGCAAATACCTCGAGAACATATAAGGCTATGAACAAAAGAAGCCGATGTGAATAGCAATACCAAACTACCATTTTCGAATCAAAATCCTTTTACAAGGAATACAATAACTAAAGCATCAATCACACAAACCTCTGAACAAACACTTGACCATAGAACTATTTATTCACATTGCCTAGAAATATCAGTACCTTTTACTTGTACATAGATAAAGGGCACAGTATCTTTAATGTAATTTTTCATGTTTCACCAGCAAGAATTCAGGACAGGAAAAGAAAAATTATTTAGAGCCAGAGTTCAGGACCACCAATATCCGCCACTTCCACTTCAACACCTCCGACCCGGAACAGATAATAAAACAGAAGAAAACAGCAGCTTATGATCTCCACAGTTTTTGGTTTTGTGTCAATTCAAATGTATGGAAATGCAGAAATGATTTGTTGTATCCAAAAAAAAAAGTGACGAGATGCATGGAAATATGGAATCAAAGTGCCAAAACAGATAGAAGGAAAGAAAGTTGAATCTATATTACAAAGGCATACGGCCGCAGAAATTCCATGGGCTCAGAGAACAATATCTTGAATGAGGACTCAAACAGAGTATGAAATCAACATAAACCAACAAAAACACTTAAATATATCAAGATTTCGTGGTTTCCGTCATAAGGAAGCATTGGTAGAAGAAAAGGCAGATGAAAGAGAATCAATCTCAACATCCCTCGATGCAGAGGTAGCAAAAATCATGCAAGCTTTTCAGTAAAGGTACCACATGACCAAGAGGTGCAGCCAAGAACGTATAACAAGGCAATGGACGAGAGAAGTCACAGATAATAAAATAAAGAAGCAGCAACTTTGGAATCTCGACTCCCCAAAAATATCCATTATTATGCACATTCGTTAACACTAATAAACATAGCATTACCATCACAGGACACTTGCAGGAGAATTAGGAAGCAAACAACGAAATAAAGTTTACAGTATCCAAAATACATAAAAGAACTATTAGGCAAATGGACTAAGTTCGCATATCATGTTTGCACTTGCGCTAGATTAAAGTGTGAATACACATATCATGTCTGCCCTGGCATGAGAATGAACGAGAACCGTGCAGTAAATGATGATGCAGCTCAGAAACCATGAATCTTGATGTGCTCCTTCTTCATAATTCCAGCCTGATTTGAAACCAAATTAAAACAAATAGTTAGTCACTAAAACACCAAAGCCCTAAATTGAACATCCCGCTCGTTCTTGTCTTTTTCCTCACTCTCTCTCTACACCCACACATGCACCAAATAAAAAATTTAAAACATGCTTTCTTCAACTTCTCTTCCTCCTTGGCTATTTATGATTTCATTTTTATTACATATCACATAAACATATGATGAGATATAATGAACCAGACAAAAGTAATCACCTGAACAAGAAAGGTGGAGACGTTCTTTCGCTGATCACCTTGAAGTTGAATAACCTTCACAAGAGAATCATACTTCAACATCCAACATGCTGAAACATAATTAAATGGAAGGAGGAGAAGGAAATAGATCATGAGTTAAGAAACAATACACACCTGGCCTAGTTCAGGGTCCTGGACAACAGTACCATTGCAGCAAAACTCTTTCTTAAGGTCCTTGAGGATTTTATTATAACTGAACTCTTTCTTCAATCCCTGCACAGTTGTCAGGCTTTTCCTACCATTCCGTTGTTGTACGCGAATGTGAACGTAATCTTTTGAACCAGAACCAGTATTATCAGCATTTGCCTCAGCAAAAGGATCTAGCATTAAATGAAATTTCCAAGAGAGTCAATTGCAAGCAAGAGGGAATTTCCCTCTTAAACTCTTACTACTCCGAAAGAGGACAAGACAGGATAAATAAAATAGTCTTACTTCCTCCTACTCAATATGAAATGTATATACTCACTTCCACGTTTCAGCGAAAAACCAAAACATTAAGGAAAATGTTGCACAACAGACAATTATTTCTAAAACACAAAAGAAATAAGAGAACGGCATACCAAAAGCAGTGGGAGTCTGGATGTCAAGATCAGACATGAAACTTGGCTAAGCGCGACTTGTTGAGGAAGATTTGAATGCTCAGACCTGGACGAAAGAAATGAAATTACAAATCACAATGAGAACTCAAGGAACATATAATAGATAGACGCAAGTTTAAAGTTAGATATTAATGCTCAGGGGTGAATGAAAGAAACAATGGATTAATCAAATACATCAATACTGTATGCATTGAGCTTATCATTGAAGATCCCCTGTTTTAACTGGGGAAGATAGAAATCAGTGAATTATTTCCAGTATTCCTAAAATAAGTTCTCAAACTCAGCAGCACCAGCACACACGCGACAACTTCCGAAAATAACTGTCCAACGTGGAGATGAACAAGAAAACTAGATATAGTAGTCGCAAAAAGTTCACATCCAAATTGTATCCACAGATAGTCTACAAAAACCACTGATGACATATGTGAAACACGTAACAGACAATGCGGGATATCACAATAGACCCGAGATAAAGATCCTTATATACCTAACTTATCATGATCACAACTTGTTATATCCGCCACTGGTATCACCAGGAAATTGACATTTCACAAGGAAATAACTTTTTTTATTTTTCTGCAATAGGTTAATTGCATAAACGATACTCAGCTGACCTAAACCATTTTATTTCTTTTTGACAGCTTAGCAATTTCGGAAAAAAAGAACTAACGAAAAACAATCAATAACAAACAGATCGATCTTTAAAACCAAACAAGGAAATCAAAAGCACATCGATCTATAGAAATAGATCGAAACAAACAAAAACCTTCAATTTCACAGCTTACAGAAAGGAATTTACAAACAAGAACATGCACTTCAATATAACCAGGAATTCGCGATTATAACAATTAAACAAAATAATCCGAAAAAATGATTGGGGGAGAATTACCTGATCAAAAGATTAGGGTTTAGACAATTTCAACCTAAATCCGGATAAGTCTGAGCGAAGAGGGAGAGTTTGGGAGAGGGATCAGTAACTTATGAGATAAACGAGGTTGGGAAATGTTGGTCGGTCGAGATTTTATTGCCTGTGTGCGGAACAGCGTACAGTTTTCTGGTTTTGAAGAAAAATTGTAGGCGGTTATATACGGAAGGGGCAGCGTGTGATATTTTAATACGGGAGTAGACGTAAGATAATCAAACTTTTACACATAATTAATAAAATTTAATTATTATAATTAAAATAATAAATGTTACTTACTTTTTTTTCCTAATATATCATCTATAATTAATATAATAGTAATTCTTATTTATTGATAACAACTTAACAAGACAAATTAAAATAAATTAAATAAAAATATATTAGAAAATTAAGAAATTAAATATCATATCAATAAAAAAAATATCTATAATTTAGAATAAATGAATAAAGAAAATAATTGTATCTTTATGAGAAAACGAGTAATTTTGTTTAGACTCTTCCAACATAATTAGATGGTGATTAACTTGTTGGCCTGTCTGTGGTTTGTGCTCAAGGCAAGTTGGCCTAAACATGGGACGGCAAACGATATGAAATGGAAATTAACACAAAGGGGCATTAAAATGTTCTAAAATTGATTTGGAACACTTGTTAGACATCCATATAGAAAGTTGCCAAGCCTAAAAAATTAGAAGTATATACATGGGTGGAGCCACATGGAGTCGAGTGTCGACGACTGTCTGCACTGAACTTTGAGATATTTGTGAAAGAGCAAAATATTTATCTACACTGACAACTGATATTGGCTATAGTTTTAACTATTAATCTTCAAAATATTGTGTATATATAAAATGAAATGGAGCAATAAAATGTACACATCAACAGAAAAGAAACAGAGGAAAACGGAGATAAGAAGAATAATATTTCGTAATTTTTTCTTGATTTTCACTACAGACCAAAACAAAAGAAGAATATGTGTGTGTGTGTTCTCTGTGTGTAACTATATATATTTTACTGCATTGAATGTGAAAGAGAGAAAAATAGGTAATTTTGAATTCAAAATTTCACCTAAGGTCTATGAAATTTGAGAAATTAAAAATAAGATAATTCTATGACTAAATTCTTAAGCAAAAATTTATTATTCTCTTAATATGGTAATTTCATTGGGGTGGGGTGGGGTGGGGGGGTGGGGTGGGGTGGGGTCGGGGTCGGGTCGGATCGGGTCCAAATTGAAGAATATAGAAAACATTTTCAGAGTTTTTGATGTCGATTTTTTATTATTTGTCATGAATTTGACGTTATTTTAAGTTTCTTTATGCACAAGTGGTCAAGTTGAATCAAGTGTGCAGCTATGATTTCTATTTTTAACAAGTTGAGGTTATGTCAACATGTTGTTTTTGCACTTAAATTTAACTTGGACCAGAATTCTAGTTCCGCCCCTGATTATATATGTCAAAAGTGCGTAAAGACGTACAGCATGATTGGCTGCTACTTATAAGTTAAACATAAGCATCATTTTCAAAAAGTATGTAGAGATAGCAAATTGATATGACCCTATTCTATATAATTCTAGTAGATACTAAACAGCATGTACGAGTGTACATAGTCAAGTATAATTAATAAAGAATGAGTAAGCTAAGCAACTCAATTCCAATTAAGTAGAATAAGTAAGATTTTGTTGAATTTTTTACTTGAAAACATTATGAATGCTCAACGTTGATCAGCCTAATTATATTTTTAATAGTGATAATTTTGTCACATACTTGACTTTATATAAAAATTCTACAATTGTCTTTTAACTTTTTAAATTTTAAACGTAATAAATGTAACACATGTTTTTTATAAAAAATTTAACAAACGTGATAGAAGTAACAACAAGTGTTACAAAAATAAAAAAATTAAATATTATATTTTAAATTATTTTATATTTTATAGTATATAGTGAAAATATCCCATTTTAAAAATGTTTTGGTGATTCATTAAATAGTGATGATTGATATTTGGGTGTACTAAACCTTTCCTTCGTTCTTTGAGTTAGAATTATTATTTATTATTTGTATGTATTAAATAAATTGGATTATGATTGATTTTTGGATGCATTGGGGGGACAGCTAGCTTCTGATTGAATTTTTTAAATTTTATACTTGAAAAGTGCTTAGCCTGTGTGTAAGATATTTTTTCAAAACTTGTTAAAATTAAAATATGTATCAATTGTTGAAAGAGTTAATTTCAATAACGATCATTGAAATTACTTTAAAATTTTAAAATAGTCATTGAAGTTCAAAAGTTGCAGCACTGGTCATTAAAGTATATAATCATTTCTCAAACGATCACTCTGATAAGTTTCCAGCTTAAAATAGTGACGTGATACCGTTAAGTGATAACGTAGCACACAATAGACCATTATTTATTGCATATCAGTTACTATAGTTTATAAAATATTCATTTTAGTCCCTATATTTTTAATTATCTTTCAGTTAAGTCTTCCATTAATTGCATCTTAGGTCATTATTCCTTTTATATCTTTACACTTTGGTCCTCAAATTTTTAATTATCTTTCAGTTAAGTCCTCTAAAAATTACATCTTAGGTCTTTCAACTTTTTACATCTTTAAACTTTGATCTCCCAAATCTTTGATTTTAATGGCCAAAATAAGTACAATTTTAGTGGTCAAAATAAATGAACTTTTAATTAAATCATTAACTTTACACTCGAGTTTTCACCTAAACGAACAAAATAACATAATTACATAATAAACTATTTGACATGACTTACAAATGTCCACTTTTAGTTGTCAAAATAAGTGCAAAACTCGCACTTATTGATAGCCCAAGAATAACTAACCAAGAGGGGGTGAATTGGTTTCTCAAATTTTTCGAAAAATATTCTCAAAAATGATATTTAAGAGATAAAAATAGATTCACAAGAATATAAGCACAATATAAGTAAATAAAAGAGAAGAGAGAGTGCAAACGATTTTTATGGAGGTTCGATCCAACCAATGATCTACGCCCCTGTTACCAAGCTCTCCAACACGAGCACGGCTTTTCCACTATTTTGATTGACTTATGGTGCAATCCAAACCCTTACAATGTATCCGGTGACTTACAAGCAAGGAGCACCGATCCTTATACAATATTGAGCTTTTCAAGGGACCTCAATATGACCCAAATGAATAAAGAGATTGATTTAAATATTTCTCTCTAGATGAATGATAGATACAAGTTTAGCTCTAAGAGAGACTAACACTTTAATGAATAGCAATGGATGAGGAAAGCTCAAGTGTTAGAAGAAAAACTTTGTTGAGAAAGATGAACCAAAAGTATGATTTAATCAAACAAAGTTTTTCAAAGAGAGATATTGAAGATATGAATGCAATGAAGCTTTGAATGATGTTTTTCAATATGATTCTCTCTATAAAATGCTCTTGTAAGTGTTATTGAATGATAGTAAATGAAGTGGTATTTATAGAGATGAATTTTCGTCACTTTCTGACCAAACGGATGACCAAACGGTCGACCAGTCAGATTGGTCAGAACTAGCCGTTGAACTGCAAAAAGTCAGAACGGACACTTTTTGAAAAGATATGCTCAGACGGTCGATCGGTTCAAAGTAAACGGTCGACCGGTTCATCCGGTTTTACCAAACGGATGATCCGTTTCACGATTTTGAAAATCGATTTTGGCTTTGATAAAACTAATTTTTATGCAAATGATAAAATTATATTTGAGCTTTCATTCATTTAATTGCTAAGGATTAAAGAGTTAATACCTTTACAATTTTATCTAAAATCTATTCTTCAATCTTGATCTTGAATCTTGAAATTCAGCGGATCTTGAGATGCTTGAACTCTTGTATTGATTTTGACTTTGAACTTGACATTTGCATGAGAGTTCGATTTGTAGCGCTTTGAATTTTGCTTGAAAATAAAATGTTAGAAAACATAACCAATTTGTTTGTAATAATCAAAACATTAAGGTTTAAAGTTAACCATAGGTCAACAATTTCCCCTTTTGATTATGACAAACAATGTGAGAATATAGGATAATAAGATACAATAAAGCATATATATTCCCCTTTCTTTTCAAGAAAACATGATTTGATGAATTGATGGATTTGTATCACATTATATCATTTTCATGCCAATTTCATCTCATTACATGATATCAATTCCATTTGATCACATCACATATTTCATGCCAAATCCATCACATATTTCATCACATATTTATTTTTCCCCTTTTGGCATAAACAAAAAGGCAAAAGATAAAACATTAAGGTTTAAAAGCATATTCCCCCTAAATGAAACAATATATGCCATTCATTAAGAAACTTAAAATTGAAAAACAAGCATAGTTTCATAAAAGAAAGCTTAGAACATAGAATTCGTTTCCAAATCATAGCTACAAAAATAACAAAAAAAGAAGTAAATAAGCTAAGGCTCCGGGGGCGGCTGTGGAGGAAGCACGGCATCGAGATGGGAGTGAAGATCTCGGAGCAATGTCGTCATGTCGGCAACCGAGTGCTGGAGAGTCCCCATGGTATGGTGTAGACCCTCGACTGAAGAAGTAAGTGAGTCGATCCGTCCACGAAGTAAAGTGAATTGGTCCTCGTTGTGGCCGGAAGTGGAGGACGACGGCCTTTGAGATGATCGGGGTCGCCGCGGAGGCGGAGCATCTTCGGCATTACCACCTTCGTCCATTTCTTCCTCATCCTCAAATGGCAAAGTCGAGGGGCCGGACTCATCGTCAAATCCCTTGGATTTTGCCACCCATTGCCCATTTTCCTCGACGACGATTTTCATACGGCGAAGGTAAGAATATTGATGGTGTCGGTGGGTTTGGGAAGAGTGGCAACCGAGTTACTGGAAGGAAACTTCAAAATGTTGAAAAATCTTAGTGAGAAACATTCGTAGGGAAGCCCCTTAGTCCTAGTGCCGTTAAGGATGGATGACATGTGTTGGATCATTATGTATGGAAAATCAAGTTTACGCCCATGGAGGATAGAGTCGAGAAGAAATACATCATAGTGATTAACCTCATCTAAGTGACCTTTACGAGGAACAATAATATGCTTGATGATGATGTTATGGAGGACACGACACGGAAGAGTAAGTTGGTTCGCGCGAAGACGGACGGCGACTTCAAATTGCTTGTTGGGTGACATGACAACAAAGCCGCGATTGGGTCGTAATCTTGAGTATGAGGAATTGTTTTGTGGTGTACATGCGAATACCGCCTTCCTCAAGATGAAGAAGTGATCGAATTAAGTCTTGAGTGATTCTTATTTGTTTATTTCGAACTAGACAAGAAATTTCGACCTTGGAGAGGAAGACATATTTTATAGAAATCTTTGACAATGGAAGGGTAAACTTTGTCATTCAACGTGAGAATGCTAACCCAACTCATACCTATGAAAAGATCCTCTATATGAAAGGAAGGGGCTTCAAAAGTAAAAGAGGCAAGGTCCACGTTCTTACCGATGAGGACGGGACATTTGGCAATCCAATTTCGAGGAGAATCTTCTTCTTCGAGATGATGGAGTAGGTTGCCTATCCCTCCTAGGACGTTTGGCTGCCATTTTCATTCGAGGCATGGTGTTGAAGACGGATTTGGAGCCTAGGGTTTAGAGATCGTCCGTTTGGGTGGAAAGGGTAAAATTTATGGATAAAAATTGGGGATTTTTCGGTTTTTGGTTAAAAAAGATATGGGTTTTGTGATTTTGAGTGTAAAATGGAAAGATTTTAGGAGGATTGGTGAATGGGAAGAGATTGGGAGTGAAAACCGTAAGTTCGCGCGAAGTTGGAATGAAGAAATTTGAAAAATATCCAACTTAAAACCTTGATTTCCGCTATTACGGACGACCGGAACACTCAAACGGTCGACCGTTTTGACTGAATTTTTGAAGTTCAAATTCTCTGTTCAGACGGATGATCAGACGGATGACATACTGATCGTCCGTTTGAAATAATACGGACGTCGTTAAAATGAAACGGTTGACCGTTTAAACTTTTAATTTTGCAAAAATCTACGGTTAGACGGATGATCAAAACGGATTTGAACAATTGTTCATCCGTTTGACATGAAACAGACGTCCGTTTTAATAAACGGTCGTCCGGTTGGACAATTTTGCAAAAATTTATAAAAATCATCGATTTGATCTTTTGTCAAATAATTTTGAAATATATTTATCACATAAAATGCAATCAATTATAGAAAATATAAGGAGTTAGCCACATATTTCACATTCATCAATTATACCTAAATTTCGCCGAATGTAAGAAAATCTTTCAAGTGCTAATGGTTTTGTGAGAATATCGCCAATTGTTTTTCGGTGTTTACAAACTCCAAAGTTATATCTCCCTTTTGTGCATGGTCTCGTAAAAGTGATGTCTAATCTCGATGTATTTGGTACGAGAATGCAAAACGGGATTTTTTGATAAGTTGATCGCACTAGTATTATCACACATAATAGGAATTTTGTCAAATGAGATGTGATAATCATTTAGAGTTTGCTTCATCCATAGGATTTGAGCACAACAACTAGCGGCGGAGATATACTCGGCTTCGTGCGGTTGACAAGGCAACGGAATTTTGTTTCTTACTAAACCATGAAACTAAAGCAAAGCCTAGAAAATGGCACGTTCCACTAGTACTTTTACGATCAATTGTGCAACCGCCCAATCGGCATCCGAATAGCTAAGTAAATCAAAATGAGTTTCTTTGGGATACCAAAGACCTAAAGATCTAGTTCCACTAAGATAACGGAAAATGCGTTTTTACGGCACTAAGATGGGAATTCTTAGGATTAGATTGATATCTAGCACATAAGCATACACTAAACATAATATCGGGTCTACTAGCGGTTAAATAAAGAAGGGATTTGATCATACCTCGATATTTTGTTACATCAACGGAAGTACATTGCTCGTATTTATCTAGTTTGATTGATGAGCTCATTGGAGTGTTCATTGGCTTCAACTCTTCCATTTCAAACTTTTGAGCATATCCAATATATACTTAGTTTGACTAATGAATATTCCATCATTGGTTTGTTTGATTTGGAGACCAAGAAAGAACTTGAGTTCACCCATCATGCTCATCTCAAATTCTCTACTCATGCACTTAGAAAATTCTTCACATAGGGAAATGTTAGTAGCACTAAAAATGATATAAATCAACATAAATTTGAACAACTATCATATCATTCTTTTTGATTTTTATAAATAATGTAGTATATCGCTTTACCCATTAAAAACCATTTGATAAGAGTAATTTACTTAATCTCTCATACCATGCTCTAGGAGCTTGTTTTAAACCGTAAAGAGCTTTTCTAAGTTTGAAAACTTTATCCGGATACTTATGATTTTTAAAACCGGGTGGTTGCTCAACAAAAACTTCTTCTTGAATGACTCCATTCAAGAATGCACTTTTGACATCCATTTGAAATAAAGTAAAATTCTTATGACAAGCAAAAGCAAGAAGCATGCGAATTGATTCTAATCTAGCAACCGGGGCAAAAGTTTCTTCGAAATCAATGCCTTCTTCTTGATTGTAACCTTGAGCCACTAATCTAGCTTTGTTACGCACAATTATACCATTTTCATCTCGTTTGTTTCAAAAAACCCATTTTGTGCCAATTACGGTTTGTGAATTTGGTCTAGCAACTAAATCCCAAACATGATTTCTTTCAAATTGATTTAGTTCATCTTGCATAGCTAGGATCCAAAATTCATCAAACTCGGCTTCTTTAAAGTTCTTTGGCTCAATTTGAGAAAGAAATACACAATTGTTATGAAAATTTCTAGAAGAATTTCTTGTGCTTACCCCTTTGATGGATCACCAATGATGAGATCTTTTAGGTGAGATGGGACAAACCTCCATTCTTTTGGTAATGATGAAGTGTTGGGATCTTCATGAGGTTCTTCATCATTTTGTTGCATACTTGTTTCCTCCTCATGTTGACTTTCAATGTTATTTGGATTCCTTTGTCTTGATTTTGAACACTTAGTTGTTCAAATGGAATTTCTAAATCTTCATCATCAATAACTTTTTCTTGTATAGAGGAGTTAGTTTCATCAAAACAACATGCATGGATTCTTCAACTACTAAAGTTCTTTTGTTGAAAACTCTAAAAGCTTTACTAGTAGATGAATATCCAAGAAAAATTCAAATATCGGATTTTGGATCAAATTTTCCCAAATTTTCTTTTGTGTTTAAAATAAAGCACTTGCAACCAAAAACTTTAAAATATCCGATATTGGGAATTCTATTTTTCCAAAGCTCATATGGAGTTTTGGTTTTCTTTCGACTTACCAAAACTCTATTTAAGATATAACATGAAGTGTTTACGGCTTCGGCCCAAAAGTATTTTGGTAAATTGTTTTCATTCAACATGGTTCGAGCCATTTCTTGCAATGTTCGATTCTTCTTTTCTACTACACCATTTTGTTGAGGAGTTCTAGGAGCCGAAAAATTATGTTCATATCCATTGGATTTGCAAAACTCATCAAAGGCTATATTTTCAAATTCTCCACCATGATCACTCCTAATTGTGGTAATGGTGTATCCTTTTTCATTTTGGACTCTTTTGCAAAAATGTTTAAATGCATTTAAGGCTTCATCTTTTAAATTCAAGAAAATGACCCAAGTAAATCTTGAAAAATCATCAACAATAACAAATGTATAATGTTTTCCACTTAAACTAAGCGGTTCTAGATGGTCCAAATAAGTCCATGTGGAGAAGTTGCAAAGGTCTTGAAGTAGAAGAGTGTTGTTTAAGTTTGAAAGAACTCTTTACTTGTTTTCCAAATTGACAAGCATCACAAATTTTATCTTTTTCAAACTTTATATTTGGCAACCCTTTCACAAAGTTATTTTTGGAGATATTTGAAAGTAAGTCCATGCTAACATGACATAATCTCCTATGCCATAGCCAAGAATCATCCTTTATACTTGAAAAACATTTTATTTCCTTTTCAAGTTCAAATTCAATAGATATGATGTAGACATCTTTGCTTGACTCCCCATGAACAATACCTCTTTAGATATAGCATCCTCAATGAGGCAATTAGAAGAATCAATTTAATGAGATAACCTTTATCACACAATTGACTTATACTAAGTAAGTTATGTTTGAGGTTATCAACTAATAAAACATTTTCAATAGATGGAGAAGAACGATTACTAATATTTCCAATGCCTATGATTTTTCCTTTGGCATTGTCTCCAAAAGTCACATGACCTCCATCTTTTCTTTTGAAATTTGATAGTAATGATCGATCTCCCGTCATATGTTTCGAACAACCACTATCCAAGAACCAATTGCTCTTGACCTTTTGTGGTACCTACAAAAATAATTTTAATTTTTGACTTTTGGTACCCACATAAGTTTGGGTCCTTGATAGTTAGTGCTTGTGGATTCTTTTATCTACTTGTGTTTCTTTTCAAAGTATAGTTTCTTTTAGTCAAACAATTGTAAGCAACATGACCATCTTTCTTGCAAAAACTACATGTGATGTTTTGTTGAGAAAAGTTGGATGATTTTACAAAAATGGTTTCAAGGGATTTTTGTTTCAAGAGAGGTTTATATCCAATTCCTCCTTTGTTAAACACACATTTTTGCTCACCAAGCATTAATTCAAAGTTTTTCTTTCCTTGGGTGAATTTGTGAATAATGCTTGTTAAATCAACCACTTTTTCTTTCAATAAAACATTTTCTTTAATCAAGGACTTATGATCATCCTTTTTTTTTTTCAAAGTCCTTTTGTGCAATAAAAAGCTTATTGACTACATTTTCAACAAAGAGTGTTTATTGTTAAGAATGGAGTATTTTGACATAAGTTTCTCAAATTCTTCAAGAATTTCATCATAAGAGGTAGATAAGTCAATGTAAGAGTCATTGTTGTTTGTACTTACCTCATCCTCAATAGCCATGAAGCACATATTAGCGATTTCTTCTTGAATTTCATCATCTTCTTGATCATCTTCATCACTATCATCCCATGTAGCTTGAAGTGCCTTCTTTTTGTTGAACTTCTTCTTGTTTGGGCATTCGGTCCTCTTGTGACCGGGTTTGTCACAATCATAGTATATGATCTTTTTGTTCTTTTCTTCACTTTTGTCTTCTTTCTTTTGAAATCGTCTATTGTTTGAAATCCTCTCCATTTCTTGACAAGAAGAACTAAGTCATCAAGTTCTTCATCACTCAAGTTTGTGTTGGATGGTCCTTCATCATTTGTTGATTTCAAAGCAATTTGCTTCTTTGGAAGCTCCTTCATCTCTTCTTTGCTTCTCCTTGTTTTCTCCTTTGTTTCGGCATTGTTGAGCTCATATGTCATCAATGTTCCATATAGCTCCTCCAATGGATAATTGTTGATATCTTTTGTATTCTCTATCAACATCCTCAAGGAGTTCCAATCTTCCGATAAGGACCTAAGCATTTTGCTCACAAGTTCACCGTTAGTAAATTTTCGATCAAAGTCCTTAAGGCCATTAATAATATCGGTGAAACGAGTAATCATATCAACAATAGGTTCATCTTGTTTCATAAAGAAATTTTCAAATCTTTTGTCAAAAGATTTATTTTGGTTTCTTTAACCTTGTTGGTACCTAAATGAGTTATCTCTAATGCATGCCAAATATCATATGCGGAATCACATGTGCTAATACGATTAAACTCTCATTTTGTCTAAAGCACAATAAAGTAAATTTTTGGCTCTAGCATTCAAAGACAATTTTTTTTTGTCCTCTTCATCATATTCTTCTCTAGGCTTAGGAATAGTTTGGTCCGGGTTTATCATCAACTTTGATAATTTTTGTAGGCACATATGGACCAAACTCGATGACTTCCCAAATGTTATAATCAATTGATTGAATATAAATCATCATTCTTGTTTTCCAATAATTGTAGTGGGAGCCATTAAAGAAGGGAGGACGATTTGTAGAGTGACCTTCAAGGTTTTGAAAATTTTGGTTAGCCATTACTCAAGATTGTGTAATAAAAAAAAATGAGCACCTCGCTCTGATACCAATTGATAGCCCAAGAATAACTAACCAAGAGGGGGGTGAATTGGTTTTCTCAAACTTTTTCAAAAAATATTCTCAAAAATGATATTTAAGAGATAAAAATAGATTCACAAGAATATAAGCACAATATAAGTAAATAAAAGAGAAGAGAGAGTGCAAACGATTTTTATGGAGGTTCGATCCAACCAATGATCTACGCCCCCTGCTACCAAGCTCTCCAACACGAGCACGGCCTTTCCACTATTTTGATTGACTTATGGTGCAATCCAAACCCCTTACAATGTATCCGGTGACTTACAAGCAAGGAGCACCGATCCTTATACAATATTGAGCTTTTCAAGGGACCTCAATATGACCCAAATGAATAAAGAGATTGATTTAAATATTTCTCTCTAGATGAATGATAGATACAAGTTTAGCTCTAAGAGAGACTAACACTTTAATGAATAGCAATGGATGAGGAAAGCTCAAGTGTTAGAAGAAAAACTTTGTTGAGAAAGATGAACCAAAAGTATGATTTAATCAAACAAAGTTTTTCAAAAGAGATATTGAAGATATGAATGCAATGAAGCTTTGAATGATGTTTTCAATATGATCTCTCTATAAAATGCTCTTGTAAGTGTTATTGAATGATAGTAAATGAAGTGGTATTTATAAAGATGAATTTTCGTCACTTTTCGACCAAACGGATGACCAAAGCGGTCGACCGGTCGATTGGTCGAACTAGCCATTGAACCGCAAAAAGTCGAACGGACACTTTTGAAAAGATATGCTCGAGACGGTCGACCGGTTCAAAGTGAACGGTCGAACCGGTTCATCCGATTTTACCAAACGGATGATCCGTTTCACGCTTTTGAAAAATCGATTTTGGCTTTGATAAAACTAATTTTTATGCAAGTGATAAAAATTATATTTGAGCTTTCATTCATTTAATTGCTAAGGATTAAAGAGTTAATACCTTTACAATTTTATCTAAAAATCTATTCTTCAATCTTGATCTTCGAATCTTGAAATTCGGCGGATCTTGAGATGCTTGAACTCTTGTATTGATTTTGACTTTGAACTTGACATTTGCATGAGAGTTCGATTTGTAGCGCTTTGAATTTTGCTTGAAAATAAAATGTTAGAAAACATAACCAATTTGTTTGTAATAATCAAAACATTAAGGTTTAAAGTTAACCATAGGTCAACACTTATCACTTAGAATTGGCAAAAATTGTCTAAATGATGGAGCAGACTCGACTAACTGCTCGAAATCAGATATGGACAATATGTCTCTCTTTATTGGAGATAATGATGTTACTTAAGTGAGATATTTGCATCTCCGTTGCATGAGCTAGTTGCCATGATAGAAGATGTGTTACTACTAGCTGGTCCACAAGTTTGCACACAGACATTGACTTGACATTAATGCAATGTGTGTAGTGAAATGTATGTCGATGACCGATAAACATCACGGTAAGTCAAACAAGGGAGTTGCACTATAATATTTCAACAAATTTATTCAACATCAACCGATGAAATTCTAAGAATTCGTTATTTATAAGTGATTATAGTTATATGGTTAAGTATGTTAATTCTCTAATTTAAGAATTGAGATTGTCAAAGTTGATGATATTTTTCTCAAGTATAGAGATGAAGAGCTGCAGAAGAGATGATTGAGTTTTGACTCATTTTTTGTCACGGTGTAGATTGTTGGAATGTTTTCTTAAAACTTGTCAAAATCAAAAGATGCACCCATTTTTGAAAAAGAAAAGATGTGAATTATATTATATTATATTATATTTGGTGACTAAAATTGAACAAGTTTTCAAATATTGGACACATTGGCAGTCAAAATTTGAAAGAAATTTAAGTTATACTTTAATTACAAATTGACGTATTTTTCTCTCTTTTGTATATGTGACTTGAGGATATTTTGATAAAAAAATTATAAGTCTAGCATCCTAGTTTTTCTTGTTATCTTTGTGGATTGTACAAAAAGTAGAAATTTGTAGATATAGTAAATCTTAGAATATTATTTTTCTTAAGATATTTGAAAATTTTGGATGAGTGAAATTTTATATGATAGTAATGATTTTTCATATATTGGAAAACTTTTATAGTCCATAAATTTTTCTATTTTTTTATATTTTTTTGTCTCGTTATTTTTCCACTGAACAAGAATCTTGTGGATAATAAAGAAATTTGTCTCAATTTCAAACAGTGTGAATTGCCCCGACCAATTAAAGTTCCGCGAAAACTTTTATTAATATTTACTATAAATATGTAAAATTACCAAAAAAAAATGTTAAAAGTTGTTTTTTTAATTAGTTTAAATTCAAAAATTATTTTATATAAAAATATAGTATTTGTTCCATCTTAAAAAATTAATCTTGTAAAACGGAATAGCTAAAATCTTTATAGATTGATTATTGATTTCACATTTAACCGATTTAAGGTTTTCTTCAACAAAAGAAAAAATAATTAAAAAGTAACTTTTATAGTCTATAATTTATATGTAAATATGTCATAAAGCATTATTTCGACACCATGCTAAAGGGTAAACAAGTTGGATTGAAGTTTGATTTGATATTGTTGTACTTTTAAGAGAATCGATTTTTGCTTTACAGTAGAAAGAAACAGTTGTGAGAAAAATCAGATAAGTATTGGTAAACTCTTATTTCAAAATTGATAATAATTCCAAATCGACATTTAAACGTTTGATAAATAAAAGTGATTAAAATAAATATTGATTATAATAATATTATTTTGTATTATTATTATCGTGAATAATATTGTAAAATTTATTTTTATTTTTATAACAATATGTAATATTATTAAATATTTTTTTCAAAAGAATATATTCACTCTAGTTATTTTAAAATAAGATAATAAATATATATTAAATCTCAAAATTTATAAAAATTGCAAAACAATAAGTACAGTCTTATAGTACAAAAATTAATTAAAAAATTATTTTTAAAAACCATGACATAAAAAGAGTTAATTTAATTAATTAAAGTTAAATATGATATTTTAATAATATATAAGTAGAAAAGCTAAAATCAAAATTTGAGAAACCACATTTGCTACTTCTCAAAATATGTGGTCAAATAGTATAGATTCTTTTATTATAATTTTTTAAAATTTACCAAATATCTAAAATAACTTTTGATTGTTTGATAATCAAATGTTGAGTTCTAAAATCAATCTCAAATGGACACTGAGTCTAACTTTGATTTAAAGTGTGAACAAACTAGCTAAGTACGAATCTTAATAAGTTTGGAGTATAGCTCTGATTTAATTTCATTAGTTGCAAATTATAAAATAAAAAATAATTAAACAACGCAAATAATGTATTGAAACTCTTTAGAAGTTTGTCTAAATTATTAAAAATTAAGACTGATTCTTTGATTCACCTAAAAAATCTTCATTAAGAAAAATATTTAAATGCTACAAAAATAAAATAGATGTAAAAAAATATCACAAGAATTCAAGTCGAAATCTCTGAAATCGAAAAAACCACATACTTTCCACAACAACAAAATTTCACTGTATAAAAAAATTGTTACAGTTATATAAAATTGGGATTTTGGCGCAAATGATCCCTAACATATACTTTTAGTACGTTTTTGGTTCCTAACCTTTCATTTTTTGCTAGAAAGTCCATAACCTATGCCTTTGGTTGCAAAACTGGTCCCTATTGATGGATTTCGTCCAATTGTGCCGTTAGTTGAGTGAGTGTAGTGCAATCTCTTTTATTTTGTCTTTACCTGCAGGGGCAAAATCGACAAATCATTTTTCCTCTTTTACTCTTCATATTACCCAACAATGGTTTGAGAATTTTGAAGGAAAAAAAAACTCTTACCGCACTGAAACACAAGAAAATCTCCATTCAATCGTTGTAAAACCTTAAATTGAACCCAAGGAGTAGAAAAACAGATTGCGTTGGATGAGGATTGGTGTGCAGATAGAATGTTTCTAGTTTTGCTAATGTGTAAATGACACTAATAATTTATAGGTCTCAAATGTGGTTCCTATGTTTTGTTTTGTTTTTTAAGAAAATTTCTCTGATTTTGCAAATATGTAAAAGGCACTAGATAATTGAAAAATTCTACGCAAATGTTGTTTGAGGGAATATTTGTGCAACTTTTTCAATAGGTTTAGGACCAATATTGCACTATTTAACATACGTTAAGTACCAGTTGTGCACCTTTACTGAAAAGGTTAGAGACCACTTACGTACATTTACTGAAAACGTTAGGACCACATATACATCTGAAACGCTAGGGACCATTCACACACCTTTATTGAAAATGTTAGGGACTATCTATCTATGCACAATCTCCAACAACTTTCATCTCCAATAATTTTCATTTCCAACAACTTTTATCTCCAATAATTTTCATTCATTCATCCAACAACTACAATACATATTACAACATGTTACCAGTGAACCAAAAAAAACCCAAAAACTAAATCTTACAACTCCCCACATAAAATTCCAAAATCAAATCTTCCAAGAACCCAAAAACCAAATTTTCCAACTCCGCACATAAAATTTCAAAATCAAATCTTTCAAGAACCCAAAAACCAAATCTTCCAACTCCGCACATAAAACCCAAAAGCCAAATCTTCCAAAACCCAAAATCAAATTTTCCAACTCCGCACATAAAACCCAAAAATCAAATCTTCCAATAATCACCCATCTTCTTTGGCAAAACATACGTCAAAAATTATGAATGAAAGTGGAAGTGGAAGCCTTCTGTGCGTTGAGGGTTTTTTTTTTTTTTTTTTCAAAACATGGAATAAAAGTGGGTAATCTGAAGAGTAAAAGGGGGGGAAGTGTGATTTGATGATTTTGCCCCTGCAGGTAAAGACAAAATAAATAAGATTGCACTACACTCACCCAATTAACGACACATGCATTTGGACGGAATCCGTTCATAGGGACCACTTTTGCACCTAATAGCATAGGTTTGGGACCTCTTAACTAAAAATGAAATGTTAGAGACCAAAAACGCTCTAAGGACATACGTTAAAGACTATTTGTGCCAAAATTTGTATAAAATTTTGTTACTCACCCAAACCCTCAAATTTTTTTACCCTACAAAAGAGAAAATTGTTGTCAATATACTCTTTTCAAAAATGGCCGACTCAAAAGATCATTAAATTGGATTAATAAGTGTTTGTTCTAAGGAAAGACCAATTTCACCATTATTAAGAAAATGATCCTCATCTTTAATTCTTTAATAAAAGATTTTGTGTATACACTTATTAGTAAAAATCAGTCTCCACAAACGAAAAAAATGCAATTGAAGAGTGCCTTTCAGTGGATGGAAACCAGGTGCAGAGAAAAACCAAATGATATTTGACAGGATATGCATGTGTATATATACGTGTAAGCTGCAATCCATCATTCCGCCACATCACCGCCGTGTCTAGCCTCCGCGTCCACCCTCCAAACCCCATCAACCTCCACGTACTGCCCATGCACACGCCCAAACAAGTATAAATACGCCCCTCCTCCACAGCTTCCACTCACCCCAGCAAGCAAAAACTCCAGCATATATACAAAATCACAATGGCCAAACTCATATTCCTCGCCGCTTCCTTTGTGGCTCTTCTAGCCCTCGCCAGTGCCTTTGGATACCGCACCACCATCACAACCACCGTGGTGGAGGAAGAACACGATGACTGCAGGCAACAGTTCCAGCAGCAGCAGCAGCTCTACCACTGCAAGATGTATCTGTCTCAGGGATCACAATCTGAACAAATTTCACTGAGAAGTTTCAGAAACCCACAACAGCAGGAGGAACACCTCGACGATTGCTGCCAGCAACTGAGAAATATGAGTGAGAGGTGCCGTTGCCAGGCTATTAAGCAGGTAGTGCAGCAGCAACAGCAGCAGGGAGGAAGGTATCAGACTCGAGAAATGGAAGAAATTGTTCAGAAAGCTGAGAATCTTCCCAACAAATGTGATGTGGAACCTAAGCAGTGCCAAATCCGTGCAGTGTTTTTTTGAATAATGAGACTTTTGGAAATCGTTTTTATGTGTAAAATAAAGTTGTTCCCTCTTGCTTTTCGGTTAGTTTAGAGGGAACACATGTATCAAGCACATGATCCTGTGTGCTTTCCCTTTTCTACATGAAATGCTTTTCTCTAACTATTTTTTCTTCTTTCTTTTTAACTTTTGAATTAATGCCATGCCACACATACTTATAGCGATCATACATACATTAATGCCATTCTGATAGGTCGGAAGTTTTAACCTTATTGTTGTCTTTATATATTCCCAACTAAAAATTGAGATAATTATATCTACTACTTTATCTTGAAATTGTTAAGAGAAAATAATTATTTTGTAAAAATAAGTGCTTGTTTGTTTTAGCTTAATTAATTATAATTGAAGTTGGTCGTACATATTTTTTTTACATATTATATAAATACTTAAAAATAATTTAAAATAATTTCTGCACAGCTAAACATGTGCTAAATGATTCGTGAATTGCTGATTATGGGACCTATTTCTTTTTTTTACTTTCACTCATATTCATATACTTCTACTTTTCTTCATCAAATAAGAGAATTGGATTAACATTTGAGGAGTTCTTTTTTATTTTTTAAAAAATGACACTTTTGATAACCCTTTTTTTTTTTTTTTTTGTTTCTTTTGATACTTTTGGAGTAATTATAATTTTTCTTTTAAATTTTTTAGAAGTAGAAAATATTTCCTTCTCAAATTTTCCAATCTTGTTTTCTCTGAGTCCCTAAAAAAAAGAGGGTCGTTTGCAAGGAGAACCAAAAGGAAATTCGTTTACCATTCCCTAAACTTTTAAAATACTAAAAAAAAAAGTTGATAAAATTAATATGTGTACAATTTTTTCCATAAAAGCTAAAATTTTGTTTAAATTATAGCCCTTGTTTGATTCAAATTACAATATGCTAATAAGTTGAGTTAAAAAATTAACAATTAATTTTAACTACACATTTTATAAAATTCAAAACGTTTATTAACTTTTCAACAATACATTTTATCAACTTATTATCAAAATTTGATAAAACGCTCTATCAAACAAATATAAGAATGGACCTCAATGGTGTCTATGATATCTACGTTTCTGAAATTTTTTAGCAATTTTGATAATTTTATACGTTTAGTGTTTTTTTTATTGTTATGTTATTCTACTGTTAAGTTGAAATATTTTTTGAAAAAAACGCAAATTTCCACCTGTTTTCCAAAGCTTGCACAAAGGAACGATGGGTTGGTTGCTGGATGTTCCAAAATCTTTTCGATTGCTCGTTCAAGAATTACGATGTATGATAGTCCTAGTTGGAACTAGGAACCCCCAAATCACTTAGGAATCTTTTTTTTTAGTATTTCGAAGAAATAATTGATTTAACTATTGACAGGACCGAACTGTCTCACGACGTTCTGAATTCAGCTCACGTACTGCTTTAATGGGTGAACAGCCCAACCCTTGGAACATACTACAATCCCAGGTGGCAAAGAGCCAACATTGTGGTGCAAAACGTTTGCGTCGATGTGAGCTCTTGGGGAAGATCAGCCTGTTATCCCTAGAGTAACTTTTATTCGTTGAGCGATGACCCTTCCAACGGTGCCTTTTATGATTCTCTTCCTTTTTGCGTATGGCATCGCCACTCCCTTTGGTAGCATCCACTAATTTAGAACTTAATTTGAAAGCCATATTTCAACCCGGATGTTTTCGGATCCCTTTTTCTCTTGTGCCCATCTGGGCGGTAAAACAAATTCGAAATGAGCACACTGATAAGAACCATGAAAACGTTCTAAACCACATCGCCTCTCCCCTTCCCCACTTTATGCCCCCAGGCTCTACCTAGATTTTTACAAATTCAAGCTCAATACTAACTCCTTTTTTTTCCACATAAAAAAACAAAAGATTTATTTCAATTTCTCGAGGTTGATTTCAACATCTCCTTTGCGACAAAGATTCAAAATCGTAGTGTAACGCGTATCCTCCCCTGTTCTAGTCATAGAATAGATTAAATAAATTAAAAAATGGATTATCGGATCTTTTGAAAAAAAAAAAAAAAACAACACAAATTTTGCATACTGAATTTAATGTGCCATGCTATTATTACTTAATATTCATATGGAGAAAGGCATAGTCTTCTTTTTTCTCTCAAATAAAAAAAAAAAAACCTGATTGACGCCAAGCGTGAGGGAATGCTAGACGTTCGTAATTTCTTCTCCAACCAGGATAAAAGATCCCATTAACGCGGCTGCAGACTTGCAGTGGCAAATTCAAACCACCTTTGGGCTTCTGTTTTCATTGTCTTTGACTTCAAATAGACATAATTCTATTCATCAAAAGATGGCTCTCCCTTCAGCAATAAGATCATTCGCAAGTCGCAACCTTCTCGAGGTGCAACTCGGCCTTGGAGCTCCTGAACAGACCAACATGCTCGAACTCGAACAAGTAAAAAGATCATTTATGGCAAAATACAGGTTTGTGGTGCCATAGTTCTCTTTGCTGGAAAAAAGGCGCGGCAATCGGAGCCAAAGAGTGCTAAGAAGTGACATTGCTTGAGACCAGAGCAAAGTTGCTACTGAGATGGCTTTCAACATTGACGAAGAGCTGTGCACAACTTGCATCAGTATGAGGACAGGACAGTGATGCTAGGCCACAACCGTGCTCAAGAATTATTAGCCAAGCCTATGTGCATGGTAGGTTATTATTTTTTGCACTGCTGTCATTCATTTGAGTTTTGGCCTAATTAGAATCCTTCCAACTAGTCATACTCTTCATTCAGTCATTACATGCACTCTAGTTCAAAGAATTTAATAAATAAATAAATAAATCTCCATAACATGGTAAGGGCATCTCCAACCCTACTCCATTTTGGAGTGAAAACTCCAAAATGGAGTGTGAACTCCCTCCAATCCAGCGCCATATCTGTGCGCCATTTTAGTGTTTTGAACAGTGCTGCGCCATATATGGCGCAAAGACTGCTCATCATTGAAGTTGGAAATGGCTTATATCCGTCCATTTTTTTTTTTTTTTTTGGTTTTTGATGTTAAATGTTTTGTTTTTTTTTTTTGTTTTTTTGATGTTAAATGTTTTTTTTTTTAATTTTTCTGTCCAATTTTTTTTTTTTTTTATGTTAAATACATTATATAATTAAATAATTTTTGAAATAAATTATTGTTTAAAATTAAAAATATAAATGGATGAGAATATATACTATTCTTATTCGTGCAAAATTTGAAGTAATGGGTTGGAGATCATATATGGATTTGGTGTGAAAATTGCACTATTTTAGAGTAAAAGTTGCACCAATTTGAAGATATGGGTTGGAGATGGCTAAGTCATTTTTTCTTGATGGACTAATCTGCAAGCACTTTAAAAAAAAAAAAAAAAAAAAAAAAAAAAAAAAAAAAAAATCTCCATTACAAGGCAAGTCATTTTTTTCTTGATGGACTAATCTGTAAGCACCCTAGTCACTTTATATCGCTACATAATCCACCGTCTTGCGTGATCACTTAGTAAGACTCTTTCTCAATTTATGAAACCTCAACTTACGAATGCAAGTCACATAGACAACGTACAAGGATCAAGAGAGTTCAACAACAACCACTTCCTCATAAGTTCCCAGCATATAACTCCAGGCAATGAAAAGGTGGAACCAATCGAGAATATTTTATAATCCAACACAACATTCCCTCATCACAATCACACGAGAAGAAGAGAACTTAGAACATGAAGTCCATCATCACAATCATACGAGAAAGAACAGAGAACATGAAGAATCAAGATGATATTAACCAAATACAAATAACAGAAAGAAGATAATATAAATAGAAAAGAGAGAACGAAAACAAGTAATGTTCGGGAAGGTACATTCTACTTCGTGCAATCCAACTATAGTTCCAGCAACATTATACCGTCTAAGGTAATTCCAGTAGCATGTTGGAGTAAGTGCTATTGCGTGCACATGTATGATGTATGCTGCTTAAGCCGCCTATTTGGCCATTGACACACGCTTCCCTCGACAGAAGGAAGAAACAAAGGCGAATGGACAATGAAACAAGACAGGTTAGACAATCTTGCTTCCCTTGACAAAAGGCGGAAAAGAGGGCAAGATGAACAAAGATGAACAATGAAACAAAGGCAGCAAGTATCAATAAACAAACAAGAAATAATTTCTTATCCCTTAAGCATCCTTCTCTGCCATAATTTGCTCGGGATCCAGGTTCTTAATCAGATTCACCCACCACAAATATTATAACAGAGTCCATCCATCACCACCACAAATATTATAACAGAATCCATCCGTGACCACAAACATTCATCTGTAATTGCGAGTTATGTGCATGTTGTTGGTGTTCATCAGACAAACAACTAACATTCAAGACGGAGAAATGTGCAAATACTAAATTTTATTCATAATTGGGGAACCCCTTAGAACCATTGTCTAAGAAAACACACAACTGTCCCCACGGGGAACAAAAACATCAAAATATTAAAAGTTTCACATGAGCCATTCAAAAATGGCTTATAACAACCATAGAACAGACACTATAGATACCATACCAAAGACCATACGCTACCACCTGCAGACCACTGTCAGGATAATTTTCAGAAACCACCTCTAAGGCGGAGGACAAGATGAAGGGTAGACTCTTTCTGGATGTTGTAGTCCGCCAAAGTGCGACCATCCTCAAGCTGTTTTCCAGCGAAGATAAGCCTCTGCTGATCTGGTGGGATGCCCTCCTTATCCTGGATTTTTGCCTTGACATTGTCAATGGTATCTGAGCTCTCCACCTCCAAGGTGATTGTCTTGCCCGTCAAGGTCTTCACAAAAATCTGCATGCCTCCACGGAGCCTCAGAACCAAGTGAAGGGTGGATTCCTTCTGGATGTTGTAGTCTGCCAGAGTGCGACCATCCTCAAGCTGTTTTCCAGCGAAGATTAGCCTTTGCTGATCTGGTGGAATGCCCTCCTTATCCTGGATTTTGGCCTTGACATTGTCAATGGTGTCCGAGCTCTCAACCTCCAAGGTGATTGTCTTGCCCGTCAAGGTCTTCACAAAAATTTGCATGCCTCCACGGAGCCTCAGAACCAAGTGAAGGGTGGATTCTTTTTGGATGTTGTAGTCTGCCAATGTGCGGCCATCCTCAAGCTGTTTCCCAGCGAAGATGAGCCTTTGCTGATCTGGTGGGATGCCCTCCTTATCCTGGATTTTGGCCTTGACATTGTCGATGGTGTCTGAACTCTCCACCTCCAAGGTGATTGTCTTGCCCGTCAAGGTCTTCACAAAAATTTGCATACCCCCACGAAGCCTCAGAACCAAGTGAAGGGTGGATTCTTTCTGGATGTTGTAGTCTGCCAGAGTGCGGCCATCCTCAAGCTGTTTCCCAGCGAAGATAAGCCTCTGCTGATCCGGTGGGATGCCCTCCTTATCCTGGATCTTGGCCTTAACATTGTCAATGGTGTCCGAGCTTTCCACCTCAAGAGTAATGGTCTTGCCGGTGAGAGTCTTAACAAAGATTTGCATTCCTCCTCTCAATCTGAGGACCAGATGAAGGGTGGACTCCTTCTGGATATTGTAGTCTGCCAGGGTACGGCCATCCTCGAGTTGTTTACCGGCAAAGATCAGCCTCTGTTGGTCTGGAGGGATACCTTCCTTGTCTTGGATCTTAGCCTTAACATTATCGATGGTGTCAGAGCTTTCCACCTCAAGGGTGATAGTCTTTCCGGTCAGGGTTTTTACGAAAATCTGCATCTGTTAAATCAAACAAAAAACAAGATCACATCAGAATTTAACTCGTTTACGGTAAATGTATTTCTCATACAGGGCAAACCAAACCAAACAAAAAAATTCATCAACCAACGACTACGGGGCATATAATCGATAGGAACCTCCTCAAATTCTTTATCTTTTCGTCAAAAAATAAAGAAAACAAAACGGTGCAGAATATAAATTTGTCAATCAAGTAAATATAATCCCAAGGAAATTTCCCATCATCAAATCGCAGGAAAACCTCGAACAACATATACCACACCGGACAAAAACAACGGAACCAGGATAAAAGCAAATAAGTTGTATTAAATCTTATCCAAATACTTGTTGAGTCAATAGATTCAAAAAATCCAAAATCAATAAACACTACAACGAGAATTCAACAGCCCCTATAATTTTCTTTCGAAGAAAAATAATAATCTCCTATAAAAGAGAGGCCATGAACAGAAAAATACATCGATCTACCGTAAAAACTAATAAACAAGATCCCGAAATAAATTACTTTCAGATCGTCTATAATATACGTCCCAAGGAAAAATTCATCAAAATAAAACAGTAGCTCAGAATCATCAAGAAATGATAAATGAAATAGGAGAAAACTCAAATACCTTGAAAGGAAGATTTGAGAGAGCTTCACGAAAATAATAAAAATGAGAATTGGATGATCTATCCGTATAGACGATGTCCCTTTATAAGCCATGTGACCGTCTGAGGCGAAACCGACCTAGATAGGAAGCCTATTAGATTACGCCACGTCTCCAATATGACGTGTAGTGCACCAAAACCACAAGGCAAAGGCAAGTTGTTCTTTTCTCTGAGTGGGGGAGATAATTAATTGCGTGTGGACCACCGAACTTTTCGCGCTCACAGTAAGCGGTGTAGCGTAGGACACCTTATAACAATATTTATTTATTTTCGTCAAATTAGGCCAAATGAGGGAAATTGGCTAGAAAGTCTCCGTGATAAATAATTGAGAGAGGGGTAGGTGAACAATAATTACATTTAATAAATGATTTTTAAATTAGTCATTACGTTAACACTAATTATGATTAATTGCAATAATATTGATTAAAATTTGTGATATTTTTTCTTTGGTGTACCTTCTGGGTTAGGAATCTCATTGACCACATAATCAATATTGTCGACTCACAAGTTTTGAAGTTTTGATTTATGATTAAATTAAGATACTATTAGGAAATTAAAGTCATTAAATATGTTTTAATAGTTTAATTATGTAAATTAATCAAAATTAATAATTATTTACAAAGAAAAATCAGATAATAAACTTATTTATGAATAAATTGAGAGAAATACTTACATTTATTTTTAAAGAATACGTAAATAAATTTTAAATTAAATATAAATTGGTATATTGAAAATTTTGCTTTTATTATAGAATATTCCACACTTTTCTTTTCTTCCCTAAGCTAAGGTTCGGCATGGAAGTCAAATGTCAGCAGGTGCGTGCTACCTGCTGGACCCGTTCTTCTATATAGGTTTGATCGATAGTTTATATCACGTGATAGCCAACCAAATATGACTGAATTGAGCAGTTCAAGTCCATCGCTCCAACAACGGGTCTGTAGTCGGCAGAAATTCGCATAACTTAGCATGCCATCATTTGAGCGTTGGTGCACCCAGAAATGGTGCTGAAATTATTTTTTAAATATTTATATTTTAAGTTGTTGGTAAATGTGTGAATAAAAAGTAGATTCAGAATGTAGTCTCTATTAAATGTATAGATAAAAATATATTTGATCGGTTGACCAAATTGAAATTATAATTTAAGTATTGTCAAATAGATGAATGATTTACTCCATGGTGGAGAGTAGATATAAAGGCCATCGAATATGTGTTTAGTGGCTATTAGATGATGAAAAAGTGCTTGATAAAAAAGTCTAAGTGTTGGATAAAATTCAACATATGGGGTCAAACATGTATATATTAAAATGTGTGGTGCTTATCTTAAGGTTGTAGTTAGAGCCGGCAAATGGGCTACCCGGCCCGGCCCGGCCCGAAATGGATGGGCCATACACAAAATTGGGCTGGGTTGGCCCTGGCCCAATTTTAGACGGGCCAGTAATTTTTGGGCCAGCCCAGCCCGGTTTTGGACCACCGGGCCAACGGGCCAGCCCGACCACTTTTTTTTTTTTTTTTAGATTTGTTTTTTTGAAAAATTTTTTTTGACTTAGCTAGTGCCTACTTGCGTAATTTTCTCAACTCAATACTGCTGCTGTTGTAATATCTCTTTGATCAATTTTAAACAGAAAATTGGTGATTATGCCTTCATTGTGTTATTGCTTGAACAGATCCAAAAACAGTAATTGAGGGTGTTCGATTTTGATGAGTGACGACTATAGCCAAAGGACAGAGTATCGCTTCATATACGATAATATACAGCCATGTACAAGCAGCGAAATGTAGGTGGTATGTGCAACAAATGAGGGTAAAAATGGTTCTCTGATCAACCAAGTTTAACAATTACACAAAGATATCGGTTCTGAGGTGTTTTGTTGATTCTCTCCTTTCTCCAGGGATATCTGCAATTAGAACAAAACTTTCATTAGTACATCGGCTCATAAATTTCACGGTTCTCAGCAAAAATGCCATTTTCCTAGTTTTATAGAAGAGGGCAGCTGTGGCAAATGAATTTGTTCCATCAAAATATCACTTTGTTTTACCAAGAAAACACAAATCAGAAACAGGAGGTTGATGATCGCACGCTGATAATATTCGTCAAAGGTCATTCCTGAATACATTGCAAAGATCATTCATAACAGAAATGCATACAAAAGAAAAACATTAGAGTATACACATTTCTCTCAAAATATACATACGTGTTTTTACACATCAAAAAAGTTTACACATCAAGTCTCAAAATATTATACGAGAAGGCATTTCTCTCTATAAGATCTGTACGGCTATGAAATCCCACTGCAATAAGCAAAAAAGAATAATTATATCCATTCAGGCAAAAGATGAATAACTGGCTTCTACAAAGATGAATTCCAAGCATAAAATTCCAAGCATTTTGTATTCCAAGCATATAATTCTTCAATTGTTATCCATGGTGAACATAGATTTTCATCCAAACATGCTATATCAAGAATTTGTCACTGATATCTGATACTAGATTAAAATATGAAACTGCAGAGACTACATTTACTAAGGACAGGCAACCTGGTTCTAGTTGATTCACTCAACCATGAATGCGTTTGTACACAAATGTAAGTTTTACAATTGTCACAAAGTATGGAGCTGATTAAAATTGTATTCAAGAAAGTTTGCTTCCTACCAAATATTTTGAGAAAACAACTGAGCACCTATATGGTGCCAATTGACAAAAATTGAATATTAAACACAAACTTCAAAAAACTCATATTTGTAATTAAGTAATTTGTTTCAAAGCTCCTTTTATTGATAGTCAAAGATCTTGATCAAGAAATTATTCCCAGTCCTCCATTCTTTGTTCAAATTTACCCATTCCTTTATCTCCTCTAGTCCTGTAAAATTTACAAAATTCAATATGCCTTAATCCAAAAATTCAAAATCTTAATTTTCAAAAATAGAAAATATAATATTTCAAAGAAGAGATCAAATACAAGATAATTGAATATTAGATAACTAAACTAGAGATTCAACACTGTATCAAACAGTTTCATGACAAGATTGTCAATGAGAATTCCAACATTCCTAATTTGTTTTTTTTTTTTTTTTGGAAAAGAAAGAAACGTGGTGTTTCTTTACCCTATATTCTAATTTCAATGAGTATAAGATTCCTGCAAAATATAAGCCCATTCAAATGAAGAAAGAGCTTCAAGATTTTTGTATCCAATAAATCATTTATCTCCTTGCAAAGGATTTAATTAGTCCCAATAATTCTCCATAGAGTTGCTCGACTTTTTATCAGTGAGGACCACAAGTAGCAGCTCATGCGAAACCACTTTTTATTCACCATTATTATCCCACAATTTCAACAAATCAATCATCTTATCAGGTTAATATATCGATCAAAATCTTTAGGCAGATATTAATTAAACTCAAATCAAATTGATCCGCGTAAAATCACAAAGTGATAATATAGCATAAATAGGTTAGTATTCCAAATTTTTCCCTTTCCCTATTTTCCTCCCATATCTTCAGGTCCAAACACCCAAAAAAAAAAGAAGGAAATACAAAAATTACCGATTATTTTTCGCACTTCGCGGTCAAATGTCGTACTCAAAATTTGCAGTCGCCGATCGGGGAAGGAAGAAAATAAATGGAGTTGTCAAGATGGATTAATGGGTGTTGAGGCTGATTTTGGCAGATTGCACCATGAATTGAGGAAATGGAGTGAAATTGTTGAAAGAAATGTAATGGGAAGGTGAATGTAGGGTTCACGGAACTGGGCCACTGGAGCTGGGTTGGAATGAAGGGAAGAGAAAAAGAAAGCTTGCGGGCCAGCAAAAACCAACTGGGCCAACCCGGATTTAGGACAATTGGCCCAACGGGCTAATAGATCCGGGCCAAACAGGCCCTATTTTTTTTGGGCTAGAATTTTTTAGGGCTGACCCAGCCCTAAATCTGGCTTATCTGGGCTGGCCCATTTTGCCATTCTAGTTGTAGAATAATAAAGTGATCCACTAAAAACTATTTTGAATTATGTGCAGATTAAGTGTCGTGAGATTAAAGTGTAGAGACGGATCAATGTTTTAAATTGATGAGGTCCAATTTAACAACGTTGAGACATAATAATCGCTGCCTGCAGTTATTTAGACAGTCGTGGTTCCCAATTGGCGTGATTTTCATGCTCTGCATCCCCATCGCCAGCAGACACTAAAGAGAAAACCACGGATCAATTGGAAGACCATAATCTCGTTCGATCAAACAAAATCATGGATTCATGTACGCCCGCTTGGCCTCGATCTTATTAATTACAACGTGATGTTTTTGAGTTATAGATGTGAAATCATCTATATATATGTTCAATAAACAAATCTAACATCAAGTACTCATCCAATTATATCTACTCCCCACCATGGAGAGTAGATCATTCCTCTTGTCAAACATGTGTTGATTTTACGTTAAATTATACGCTTTGTTTTTTTATTTCGAGAAATTTACACTTTTGATTCTCAACTTTTATAGTTTATTACTAATCTATCATTGACTAATTTTTATAATACCAGACATTTCTAATCTTTCATTTAATTACAAATCACGTCTCCATTAATAAATTTTGATGGATTTGTCATCCTCTTAAAATAAACAAAAATAAAAGATGGCTAAAAACAATAAAAATAAAAGAAAATTAGAAATGAAGTCCCATAATTTTTTAAAAATACAAAATAACTTCTTGATCCACCAACCCCATTTCATCCCACCATTTCCATGACACCAAACACCTACCCCACCAAAAGAAAAAAAAAATTCATCCCACCCCACCCAATCGTAACACCATCATCTGTCGCCATAATCCTCCCCGCGAAACCAATGAGATTTTGCCTATTTAATCCCATGACGCATGACCTTTTTTCGTTGCTGATTTTCTTTCTTATTCTCAATTTCTATTGCTTTCCTTCATTCTTCTTCTTCAAATAAATCTCAAGAAGATGCAACGTCGCTTCTGAATTTCAAAGTTTCAATCTTTCAAGACCCCAACAATCTCCTCATCAATTGGAACGCCGCCACTGATCCTTGCGCTACCACTGCCTCCCACTGGTAATGTGTTTCATATGATCTACTTTCTGCCACTGTCGTGTCTCTCACCTACACTGGAAGAGCTCACTCCGATTATGCCACCTTCTATTAGGTTTTTCTCAATTGAATAACATGATATTTTTAAAATCAATCGATTTTTTATTTAATGAATTATTATAATTGTAATGCGTTGTTTTGCTCTTTAATTACGATAACTTTGCATTCATGATTTTTTCGATGCATGATAGCATGGTTTTCATCTGATATCATATTCGTTTGTCTTCAAAAAAAATATTGTTGAATTCATACATTTTATCTTGGAATCACTTTGCTTTTTGAGTTCGTTTTGAACAATAATTAAAATGTCAAATTTATTCCTCCTCCTCCTCCTCCTCCTCCTCCTCGTCGTTAATCTAATTGATTTGACTTTATTTTTTAAGAAATATTTTTATTGACATGAGAAATATTTATTATTTTGAATTCTTAATTACATGTATTGTGGATATTTTGGACATGCGAGAAGTTGTTCAAACTAATCCTGCTTTATATAAGAATTTAGCATATCATTTTTTTAAAAAAATTGAATGTCTTTCATTAATGTCCATATATAAAAGTCTACATAAGTTAATGAAATATTTTTATTAATTCTTAACAAATTCATAAAAGTCCACAAATTATATTAATTACATTAACTAATTAAAAGTTGAATTTAAAATCTTTAAAAAAAAAAAAAAAAGTTACAAGCAAAAATGTAACAATGATTGAAAAAGACGTGTATAATTTTTAACCAATTTTTATTGTATGATTAGATAGACTATATAAAATTATAAATGGAACATGTCCATATAACGACAAGTAACGAGTCTCAATTCTCAAAGACGGCCGAGTGCATTTTTTGCGATCAACACAATTAACCGGTCAATATGAAATTATGAACACTTGAATCTTCATTCACCACAAGTTAGACAATAATTCCTCTTCCAATGATAGTTCATCCTTTTAAACAGATTTTTTTGACTTTTGAAAATGCTATTTTTATTTACATGTTTGTTAGTATTTATAAGAATTCATAAATTGATCAAACATTATTTTTATTAACACATTTTGAATGATCCATAATTTTTACTCACTTGTTATTTACATATTTTGTAAAACTCACAGTTTATAATTTATAAAAAAATTTATCAAGTATACTATTATATTAATCTCATATAAATGCCGTAGGGGACACAAGTTTTGCTCGTAAATCAAAACTTTAAACAAAAATTACAATCAAATTTTTACCTTAACTTCGTCAAGAATTTTGTTGGCAAAATCAATAGCTCGACGAATAGGCTCGTATGTACTTTTATAAATTTTGGACCTATAAATCTTACTTTTGTTTAGAAAATTTCCATTTTGCATATTAAAGCTAAACCATTTTATTTTACAATTTTAAGCGAATTATGTAAGAGCTGAAGTCTTGATGACAAATAAAAGTAAATAAACCATAAAACATATGGAATATGAAGTAAAAAAAAATACTTTTATAGTTTTATGTCCCATTTCATCGCATTCCATTCATAAAGCGTGATCTAGAGTATAAAATTTTAATAAAACTTCCAATAAAATATATTGAGCATTTGTTTTGTTTTGTTAAAAAATTGATAAAAATTTGAATCAAAGTCGACAATTAATTTTAATTACATATTTTATGACACTCACAATTTTTATCAAATTTTCAATCGCACATTTTATTAATTTTTATCAAATTCTGTCAGACACTAAATATAAATGTTGGATAATTGGATTTAAATCAAAATAATCCTTACAAACATATAAGAGTTGGTTTGGGAAATCACTATTCACGCCTTCGACCAAAACGGCGTCGTTTTGGCACTTCTTTTTTTATTTTTTTTTTATTTTGGGATATATAAGATTAGCAAGACATTCTCTCCCCACCAAACCGTAAGCTACTGTTTCTTCTTTTCACCCACCCATCTGACACACCCATCTCAAAGTCTCCATCTCTCTCTACCCATCTGACACTCCCATTTCCCTTTAACCCGCAAAGTCTCCATCTCTCACTTGCACACGCAAACTCTGCATTCCATTCAAGAATTTGGCTTCAATTCTCTCACCCTTTACAGACAATCAATGAAAAAAATTGAAGAAAATATGGGTGATGGTGGTGGTGCAAATCTAGGTCTAAGCCGGCGGCGGGTCCTTGGTTGTCCAAAGGTATTACAATTTCCTTCACAAATGCAAAACCTTCTTCCGATTTTGCCTGTCTCTTTTTTTTCTCTGAATCTCCACACATAAAAATACATAGAATCATTTTTTTTACACCTACCCAGTTGTCAAGAAATGATTTTTTGTACACCCATTTGTTTAAAATCGAATCTTTTTCTGCTTCACTATTCTGAAATTGCCTGGAAACATAAATCTGTAGAGTTGGATATGTTTTGAAACTTTCTAAAAAGGGGGCTATTGTTTTTGAATTTTTTTTTTCTGTTTTGAGTTTTGATTTATGGGTGAGAGAGGAAAAATGCAAGCTTTGATTGTAATAAATATTTGACTATTAATGGAGGAATCACTTTGTTGGTTTGCAGAAGTTTTTCTCCTGGCAATAAACTATTTCTAGACTCATGGATTTCATGTATTTGTGTTCTTTCTGCGTGTATGTTTTATATATATATATATATATATATATAGGATCTCATGTATATATATATATATATATATATATATATATATATATATATAGGATCTCATGTGCATTAAATATAATGTATACACTACTAATTGCCAAATGCTGCATGATAAACTTTTCACGATTTGTAACACATAGTCTTCATGAATCTTGGATGCATTGATTCCTTTTCGCTGCCATTTCTATACTCTCCCACCTCTGTTTTCCGCCTCATCTCCTCTTGATTAGTTGCAGAGTCGTGAAGATCAAGCTGAGACAGGCACTTGGAGTAGAGACTTGGTTCCATTTCTTCCACCATTTCCTTGACATTTTACGTGAGTTGTCAAACACTTGTGCTCCAATGCCATTTCAATTTTTCTCCATACCTTCAACTACAATTGGAAACACCTCTTCTATGTCTTGTGAGTTGTGATGCCATTTTCACAAATTGCTCATTGTTCCAAACATAGAAGGCAAAGTAAGAACATCTTCAACCCAACTTCATTTTCTTGAGCCATTTTGGATTCATTTTCTTTGGAATATATATATATATATATATATATATATATATATATATATATATATATATATATATATATATATAAGATTGCTATTGTAGTGATGCTATTTTATTACTTTGCTCACTGGTCTGCATTTATGGTTTATGTATTGTTTTGACATTAGCTAAGTTTGTTTAAGTTTAGTTTTTCACATATGGAATTTTGCAGAATATTTTTATGGTTTGCTCCATATTAATTGGCTCGTACCAATCTCCTCCTACCTCACAATTCAAAGGTAATTTCACTTTTTATTGCTTATAATTGTTTTTCCCCCTATTTTCTGTATTTTCTACAGATTACATGTTTGAGGGAGAAATTTGTTGTTTGAACGTAGAAATTAAGTTGAAACGAGGACAACATCATGAGTTTTTTTTTTTTTTTTTTTTTTGTAAAAAGAACTAAAATTATGGTCTAACATGCAATGCGATATTTAAATTTGCAGAATATCACTAATGAAACTTTGAAATTAATTTCAGAGAATTATTGAGAGCTAGAAGCATTGAACCTCACGAGGTAACAAACTTTCATTTTTGGAATCATGATTTTTTGGAATATTTATGGAACATAGAGTAATACATTCTTTTTATTTGTATTTTTGAATCGGTTTCTTGTCGGGTTGAAGTTAAAGATTTTTCATGGAGAACAATTTTGTTTTCTTCTTTAGTTTCTTTTTGCATTTGATCATAGGAATCAAGTTAAAGTGTAGAAACATTTCGATTTTGAATGACATGAGGTTCTTATTGGTGAAAAGTTGAAATTGATTTGATTTCTCTTATCATTTGTTTTAGGTGAGCTTATAAATCAACAACGGTGCATGCTTACTCATGTTTATTTTTGTTGACGATTTATATAGCGATTTTAGTACATCTCAATTTTTGTGGTTATTTAGTATTATCGGATCACCTCCCTTATCCTCCTTTCATATCCTTCAAACAGAGCTTAAAAAATAATCATGCACTTTGTTTTTGTAGATTTCTTTTTTTCTTGAAAATACGTAGGTCTATATTGATGCAGCACCACTAAGTTTGGATTAGTGGTGGGTAGCTTTTGTTAGGCTGAAGAAAGTGATGGAAATAAGGGTTCAGTTACATATTTTGTGAAGAAACAATTCTGTTGACTGTTGACACCAAGGCTTTAAGGTCTGCAGTGAACTATAATGATGTAATAGAGATAGAAAGATAGGCTGAATTTAGTAAATAGAGATTGATGATTTTGGAGGTGAAGATGAAGGTTTGAGATGTAGATATAAAATAAAATTAAGAAGATAAGTAGAAAAATGATGAACTAATCTGAAGCTGAGATGATAAACTAACTCAAGTCGAGATGATAAACATTATGTCTTCATTCATTTTCTCCACGTAGTTCAGTGCTTATGTACAGTATATCCCTTACTATCTTATAAGTATGAATAGAGAATTTACTGCTCATAAATTAGTCCAAATCAGACACCATTTTTTGTGTTTTTTCTCGCGAAACGACGTCGTTTCATGGGTGCGTGTAAATCATATGGCCGAATTCCAATTTCGATTTCACTAACCTAATTTTTCATCCGTTCTATTTTTCTCCAAAGGAAATGTGGTTGTCATCTCTCCCTTTCCAATTCAAGGCTATTGTCGTCTTCCTTCAATACATAAAGCATGGAATCGACATAGCTGTGTGTCTGACGACTTCACGGAACCTAGAATGAAAGTGTATTTGTTGAGAAGGTGTGTTCTTGTGGTGATATACGAAACCTCAAAATTCTTACAGATTTGTTTAGATCCTTGAAATTTCTTTGTAATTTCGTTTACTTGAGGATGTTCTTTGAACATTTTTTGTTTGATTTTGTTAAATTTCATCCGTCCTTTTCGTTATTTTTCTACATTGTTGATGGTTTTGCTCCTTTATGGTCTTTGAAACTTGTTTTATGTCAAGTTCTTCTTGGCGACCACTAAGATGGGGCAAATCCCTTGCATTTACTTCAATTCATGCTCTTCAACTTTTAACATCGAATATGGATAAAGAAATCACGCTTGTAATTAAACTTTCATTCGAGTGGACCTTTTGGGGATCAATTGCGTAAGATTTTGAGTCGATAGGACCTTTCACAGATTCCGAGGGAATACTTGTACATTGGGCACCGCCGTTTTAAGCTGTGATATTTTGCATTATCGAGATGTATAAGCCAAGTGAATTGCACAACTTTGAACATCATATTTACAATAAGTAGAGAGGAGCTCGTGATAAGTTGATAGCCGATTACGACACCATGGACATATGGGATTTTAACGAGAAGTACGGGGGCATTTGGGATTTCACTTTGAAGAAGGATGACGTTGTGAAGAGATGAAATGCAGAAGTGATCATATTAGAGATGAAAAGGTATTGAAGTACCTATTCTCTCGTTCATTTTTCGTTGCAAATTGTATTGCTGTTTTATGGCATTTGAAGACAATCCCATATGGAATAAGAATCATCTTTTGTATGTCTTACTTGTAATGGGATTCACCTGAGAGCTATCTATTGGGATATATCATATTTTGGTTGAAAGCATGGTATATATCATATTTTTACATACATTTAATACATGTTATACTAATTACCACTGTAATCATGTATGCTCTCTTTCTTTCAATGTATGAGCGCATTTTACTAACTAAAAATTATAAATAACATTGTTAGTTTCGATTAAATGAATGACTAATCTTCATGCCATTAGTCTCTAGGATATTCATTTCTTCGTGTTTTTATCAACATTACAGTAATTTATTATTGCATGTGCTTGAGCAGCGTTTTTTTTTTCTTCTTATATGTAAGGATTAGGGCTCTCCATAGAATCCATAAGTATACTAAAATGGTGACTAAATTGTAACTTTTACTACAAAATTACTCGACTAGGAGTGAACTTGTATAAACTTAACTACTCTTGGCCCTGCATTTTTGTTAACTTTTAGCTTTTTCTAGATCAAAATAATTGATCCATTGGTGGGTGAAAACTTCATTCTTTTCTCTAATTGGAATCTGGCCCTAGCATTCATTTGGACTCTGGTACGCACATAAATTTTTACAGTTGTTATTACTCGAAATTATGAATCTCAATCCCATTGTTCACTTGTCATTTTAGAGTTTTGGGATGGTCAACACATAAGTTGCAACTTGTATGATTTGTATGATACGTTAGATTTGATGAGATTGTGCAAGGCAGATAACAAATTTTGTGCCGTCTCTCTCTCACTAATCATATAGTTTCATTTAGTCAAGCATGCTAAAGATGTCCTTAATGCTGTGATCAAGATTTCAGTCGACATGCTATACATGTCTTTGAAGTAAATGGACGTGGATGGACTTTCTATGTTGATTTGATCTTTCACCAATATGTGAATCGATAGTTGCCTTGGTTTAAGAAGATAGCAAATTATAATGGATGAGCACCTCTCAAACACGATTAATGGAGGCTCATTCTTTCAAACTTTGGACTAATAACTAACTAGAGCATAGCGTGGCATCACTTTGGCCCCCTCAAACTATACTCAAAAGTGTAGTAAGCTACGAGTTATCAATGTAATTTATTTTTCTGTTCTTCAACAAATACAATCTTCTAATTCACTTACTATTTGCCTCTTTATCTATTTTGAGGATTGGAGGAAATAGGTTCAACAATAACCAACTTGTTGGATTTACTTAAATGTGTAGATAAAAATAATGTTTAACCGACTTGTAAGTATTTATAAGCAGGAACAAAAATACTTTAAGGACTTTTTTAGATTGGTTGAGGAATTGCGAATAAGTTAAGTGGGAGGTCCTTGAATGATGTAATTGGCATCAAGGGAGAGATTTCTTCGGCTAAGTTAATACATGAGACTACGGACAGTAAATAAGTGTTAGAAGGAAGCTTGAAGTGACTCAAAAGTATTTTTCGTTTTGAAATTGAGTTACTTTGGAAAATGACACACAAGCTTATCTTGGGCGATGACTCGGATCTTTGGGATAATATATTTTAAGATGCTTTTGTTGTACGCATAACTTAGTAGATACAAGTTGTAAGGCAATGTTTAAATTTCAAATGTTTTTAGTGTTGGTTGAATTCTTGGTATTGGCTGGTATATTTTGTATTTTTTTGTACAAAATTTAATTGTTTTTAAATTAAACTCGGTGTTCACTACATAGATATTGTCAAGTATTTTTAACATAGTATTGGCCAATCCTTCACTCACTATATCTTGTGTTGCATGCATATATTTAATAACTTTCATGTATTAAATTTTATCTAAACTATAGTTAATTAATCTTTTATTTCTTAATTTTGCAAAACTATCAAGAATCATATTACAACTATTACACGTGCTATAACATAGTATTGGCCAATCTTTCACTCATTATATATTGTGTTGCATACATATATTTAATTACTTTCATGTATTAAATTTTATCTGAAACTATAGTTAATTAATCTTTTATTTCTTAATTTTGCAAAACTATCAAGAATCAAATTACAACTACTACACGTGCAACGCACGTGCTACAACTAGTATAGAGATAAAGGTGAAACAAATCTATAGTTGTGCTTGGATATTTCTTTTCTTCTTTTTCTTTTCTAAAGTTTACTCGAATTGTTTTTGATAAAGAATTGTTCCACTTGCTTGAATTTTTATGATGCCATTGGTTGTGCCACTTTCTTGAATAGTCTTCTCTTAAAATTATGATTCCCTTGGAATTCACCTTTTCAAATACTTATCCTTTCCTAACGCCCTTTTGGTAGTGGATGATCATCATGTTTTATTAAAGTGCATGTTTGATAGAATTTAAATAAAATTACGCCTAACACGCTCTAAATAATGTTATAAAGAAATACACTAGAAATACTTATTTATGTGTCAAAAGAAAAGTGTAAAATTAATTGCATTATTTTTATAATAATGTTCGAAACGGTAATATATCGATTATGTACTTAATTGTTTTCCCTTTTTGTAGAGCAAAGAAAGAATAATTTTTTTTTTTTTTCATTTGTTGTTTAAATTTATATATATATTATCTTCATAATGGAGTTCCAAACTTTAAACATTGGTTCTTTGCGTTACATTGAGTACTTAATTGTTTTCCCATTTTGAAGAGCAAATAATGTGACTTCATTTATTAATAATTTTTTTTTAAAAAAATTGTTGTTTAAACTTATATAATTTGTTGAGCACATATATATCAAGGATGGTTTCAAGATCATAAAAACGTTATTAAATTATGTTTATCAAACGTTAATCAATTTCTATTTTGTAATTTTATACAGTCACATCGATAAATTCACTTATAAGGTGGCAAGTAAAATTCTTTTAAGTAAATTCTTTTATATAGTTATAAAAATTACTTATAAGTAAAATTCACTCACAAGTAAAAATTTTCGTATCCACGTATGAGTAAAGGATGCAAAACAGGCTCGGCATAACTCGGATTTTGGGTTGGGTTATGTTGGATTGGCCCTGGTCCGAACAAAATCGGCCATATATGGCCCGGTCAGCTAGCCGGGCTAGTCGAGTTGGCCCGCAATTTTATTTTATTTCCTGATACTAATCGCTCATTTTGTGAATAACTCCAATATATTAACTAAATAACAATCTAAAAATGGTCTAAACCCAAGTCTCCAACTTAAATTGTCTTTTCTTGAAGGGTAATTACTAATTAGCACAAAACGTCCCTATTTTTTGAAGTCATTGTGCAAATCGTTCATGCTTTTGAAATTTTGAAATTTTCACGCTCACATACATCATTTCTTGCACAAAACGTCCTTTCTGTCCATTGTCATCTATTTTCTACCATTAACTCACTTCTACAACACGATTCGTAACACAAATGAAGGGTAATTTTGTTCACCTACCTATTTCACTTGTTCACCCCAATCCCAACAAGATGAGGTGCAAATGAAATCATTTTTTTATATCTGTGAATTTTTTCCATTATAATTTTTGATAAAAAAATTATTGAACATCACCGTGCTTCGTTGAATTCCATCTCTATATGGGTAAAGAGATGTATTGGTTGGGATCAATATTTATTAGATTTATGCTTTTGATCTTTGATTTTGTCATGCCCCAGCTGCTCGAGAACCTTCAATTGCCCACCTATTTTTAGCTCTATGTGAGTTTTAATCGCCAAAAAGCCAGCAAACACACAAGCCGGATATGCTAGTGCTTTTTCGTTGAAATTGTGTTGTCCAAAATGTCCAAATGAAGATGATGGAGGAAGAATGTCTCCTTCTTTGATAGCTAACCAGGTAAATTTGATTTATATGCCATTTTGAAAGATCTCAACACAGTAAATTAAGGAGAATGAATCTGTTGTTTAAACTTTTTCTATTTTTGGCACAAAAGATTTAAGGCTAGCAGATAATCTTTTAGTTATCTGTCTCTTTTCCAAAATTTCTAAAATCTAGATGCAAATTAAGTGTTCTATACATTAAGAATGTTCAATGCATTGTAGAATCTAAGATAAGGACACTTTGCACAAAATATAAACAAAGGTAGGGACAATTTGCATATTATTATCTAAATGTTTGAATGTATTCCGCAACGACAATTAACGAAAATTACACATAAAAAATGGTACATAGCATTACCTGTTAAACAATCCAACACTGCATTCTACACCACTGAACCATGCTTATAATTTAGGCAATATTAGTATTACAACATGATTCTTACATGAGTACCCACATTACTACGAGCTACAAACAAAATCGAAAAACCAGCTCCGAACATAGCACGCTCTCTTCTCATTCTGCAAATGGAGAACTTGTTCACATTTATTACAGGATTTGCTTGCGTCCACGAAGTCTTCATCTCAATTTGGATTCTACATCTGCATAATCGATTTGCCATTACTTTCAAAGGTATGAAAAAAGACTTCATTTGCATCTCCTCTTGTTGGACTTTGGGGTGAACAAGTGAAATAGGTAGGTGGACAAAATTACCCTTCATTTGTATTACAAATCGTGTTGTAGAAGTGAGTTAATAGCTAGAAAATTGATGACAATGGACGAAAATGACGTTTTGCGTAAAAATTGTGTAGGTGATGGTGAAAATGCCAAAATTTCAAAGGTATTGACAATTTGCACAATGACTTCAAAAAGTGTAACATTTTGTGCTAATTACTCTTTTTTGAAACATTAGTCCAAGAATCACAAGCTCCAACATAACATTGTTTAGATTTATCTAAAATTTAGTTTAATTCAAATTTCAATCTAAATTATGTTTGGTGTGACAAATAAATTATTTATTTTAAATTTACTTATAAGTAAACTTTTAATTTAAGCTAAACATGCTTATATCTCAAACCAATAAGACTAGCATGCTTTTACTATTTATGTTTTAGAAAAAGTGTCAAGAAATAGTTTACGATTAACCAAAAAAATATTATTATTTTTGAAAAAAAAATTGATTTATTTATTGATTAATAATGAGAGTCCCAATTTTATAAATTAATCTCTTTTCAAATATCAAAAATATATATCTAGCCTGTATAATTGCATTTTCTATTAGCTTATGGATTTAGTCAAGAAAGATTGCCGTGTTTCATGTTACGAGGCATTGAACAATTTAGAACAAAATTGGTTTTAATTTGATCAATTTAGTTCTTGAAAAGTTGTCAATATTAATTCTATATAAAATTGTGTATGTGTGTGTGTGCAGATGTATTAATAATCAATACTCTATATTATTGACGTAATTTGTTACGTCAAATTGAACATGACAACTAGGATTGTATTTGATGCAATATATTAGATTGTATAAAAAAATTAAAAAAATAAAATTAAGATTGAATTTGCCCGATGAATTGGGTTGGGTTGGGCCACATATTTCTAGCCCGCACAAAGTTGGGTTGGGCCAACTCAATCTAATTTCAAGAGTGTCCCCTACTATGGTGGGCCGGCCTGACCCGACCCGTTTGCTAGCTCTATGTACAAGTAAACAAATTATTATCAATAAGTAAAAAATTATTGTATAAGTCTAGAAATTACTTATACATAAAAAATCACTTATGAATAAAAATATTGTAATATTCTTTTTATTTTTTAATACTTGTACATTTTTTTAATACAGTGTAGCACCAAACATCGTATTAACACAATACATTATAATCTAATTTAATACAATCCCCTAATCCTATATATGTACCAAACATGCCAGAAATATTTTTTAAAATGCTATATATGTACCAAACAGCCAGAGAAAATGAAAATGCTCACATTGTTAATTTTTTAAAATATTTTATTTATATAATTTATCTAATTTTTTCTGCAATCAAAAACATATATTATTCTTTGATTGAGCTCTACGTGAATTAACAAGATAAGCGATTTGCAAATTGAATTTGTGTCATTTAAGAAATTAAACATGGATCTACTAATAACCAACTCGAACTTAGAGGAAAATGATTTAAGAATTTGAGAAATTGACTAAGTGTTTAAAAATAATTAAAGTAATTTTGTGTCAATTTGACTAAAATATATAGATCCGATCCAATCCATTTAGGCAAAATAATTTACCACTTTGCCGCTTCCTGGAGAAACGGAGTTCGACCCGTGATCGAATGTGTTGAAGGATATATTTGGCATCTCGAAATCTCGAATGAATGAGAAATTACAATATCGAATGAATGAGAAATTGCATGTGTAAAAATGACAAAATTCAAGAGGTCACCATGCGATCGCAGAGACCATGCGATCGCATATCGACATGATGTATTTTAAAAATGGACCTCGCGATCGCAGACTATTTGAAACCATGCGAATAGGGATGGCAAAAAACCCACCGACCAACCCGCCCCGCCCAAGAGCCCGCCCGCCCCGCCCAAGAGAATGTTTGGGGCAGAAAAAAGGTCCTACCATGCGATCGCAGAGAACAAAGTCATGCGATTCGCACTAAAAATAAACTAGAACTTGATGAAACTTATAAACTATTAACATTAACCACTTTACCACAAAAAAAATGGACCATGCGATCGCAGATTATTTTTGAACCAAAAGTTGCGATCGCAAGTGGGTCCAATTCGAAGCGCCCGAAATGGTCGCGGGCGGGCGGCAGACACGCCTCTTTTGAAGTGTTGCACGATTTGGTTGATTGGCTTACCATTTCGTTTTCAACTTCTCATCCTCTATAAAAAGGACCATCTGAACGTCCTATTCAATATAGAAAACATATGCAAACACTCAAAACTCATATATTCATCTCTTGAACCAAATTCATTGCATATGTTACATGATTTCTAGTGTTTGATTTCATTTTCATCTTTGAGTACAAAAATCAATTTTGGTTCGTTGTGCTTGTGTTTTGAAGTGCTACAAACACAAGTAGAAGTCGTTATATCTTGGGAGTCGATTGTTATAAACCGTATGCACCATTGCAGGGCAAATATGACTTAAGGACAAAGTGTTCAACACTTGCCTCGACTTGCATTTCTTCTTTTTCATTCGATTTTCTACACTTTAGAGTCACTTATACAAAATCCACCAACAGCGTCGAGTACACGGACTTAAGGAGCTTGATCATATTCAAGTTGGTCGAACCTTAGAATTGAGGTGCTTAGAATAGCCAAGTACATATATTTGACCAACCAATTCATTCAGAATTAACAAACGTGGATATGTTGGAAATCGGGATCTAGACATCACAAAATTAATTTTCTATAATGATCAAACATCTCTCTACAAGATCTGATTTATTTCGTGTATTCAACCAGATTAAATAAAATTACAATAACACATAAGTGTTAAAGGAATTACCCTTATAGCGTACTTTACAAAATTCATATCAACAGCGTTCTTGAATCTTCCAAAGCTCCAAACTATCAAGCCTTTCACAATGTTCTCCAAGAGTAGCTATACCGGTGTGTGGTCACCTCTCTAGATCTAGGTTATACTAGGATTAGGGTTTTCTCTGTTAGGAGAAAACATACACTTCACACTTTAGTGTGTGTCCCGCCTATATGTTTAACTCCCTAGAAAAACAGTCTTATGAGACTATTTATAACCCACTTACATTCTAAAAAAACCCTACCAACCCTAGTACCATAACCCATGCCCATTTCTGCACAACCCAAAATAGGTAATAATCTTATTTAGCTCTATATATTGGAGCAACTGAGGGGACTTGATCGGACCCAATTAAACTAAACTCTAATAAATTAATTTTGACTCGGTCAACTCTTGATCAATCAAAATAATTTATTAATCAAGTTCTATTCCACTAAAAGAACAAGACTGCACTCTTAGTCTAATTGAAATTACTAAAGCAACAATCAATAATTATATCCTCCAATTTATCGATCATACATATTACTTTCGTCGATCAACTCGAATATTCAGAATAAGTAAAATGACCAAAATGTCATTATTCGAATATTCACAAATTCTCAACTCTCATATTCTATCTGACAGTTCGATGTGATCACATTACATCATTGAATTCAACAATTAATGTCGAACTACTGAGCTCAGATTAAACTGTACATTAGAAGAACCAGTGAGATTATGATCATACCTTAAAAGACACGAATTCTTTATTACGAATATATGTTCCTCGTTAGTTCACTTTAATTCCCAAAGTATCGAGATATTGATCAACAATTTTATCTCACTTATTGACACCTCAAAGAACTTCAAGTTATTAACCGAAATCCATTATCTGCTCAGGATTAAGGTCCCATGTACGATAGTCAAATGAAATTAAATTTGTCTGATCAGTGTCACAAATTAATTTCACGTGGTCCTGTTGAATACATTCCAAATGTATTCTCAATTTTATTACCAAAGTCAAAGATAAACTTTAATAAAATCGATACGATCTTATCAAAATAAATTATCCATATTTATTTACTGATCGTGAACGATAATTTTAGATTGAATTACAGATTAAATCTTTCCGTGTTTAACAACTTAAACACTCAATTTATAATATCAAATCGACCTATGGACAAATGTAAGCTCAAAATAATATAATAAATATATCAATCAATATATTAATTTTATTTCAAAATTTCACGATTATAAATTATTTAAACACAACCTAACAAGATCCTCCAGAAAAAATAGCAAAATACGTTAATTAATTAAAGTTACTGGCTAACAGCATTTAAAGCTTAAAAGGTTTGCCAAACCTGTTTTGAGTTTTTCATAAATCACTTCTTTCTTTTGAGATTTTAGTTCAAAATTTACTTTTTCAAAAGTGATCAAGTCTTTAGAAAAGAGTATTTTACCTTTTTAGCTTAGCCAAACATATCTTCGATGGGTTAATTTGACAACAGTCGAGTTTGTTAAAAAATTTAAAATAGTTATTAAATTCAATTTTTATTTTATTTTTACAGTACTAATTATTCAAGTTTTTAACAATGATAATGATCACTTAAATGAAAACGTTAATCTTAAATTCCAAGTGTCACGTTTAAATTCCACCGTAATCACATAGGTTATAATAAATTTGGGTAACACATGAAACTGGGGAGGAAATTGGGAAAATGAGGGATAACATAAAAATGTTTTAGATTTAATTTAATACAACTTTAAGTTGACTTTGATTTTTGACTTAAGATGCACGGTTTTTTTAAATTACGACTTTGTCTAATTTAACGTATCAATTAACTTCATTTGTATTTATGGTAGAATTTAGGATTGACAAGTAAAATCTTAGATAAACATTTTCTACTAAGAGCATCCCATGCATTCTATGTATTTTCATCTAGTTGATACAATGGTTGAAAGACTTTTAATATATGTGATATTGATGTCTAATGAATAAAAATTCAAGTTCAAATTTGATTTCTAATGTATTTTTATGTATTGCTATCTAGCTGTATTTTATTTTATTAAAACTAAAAATAAGATTACATTTAAATATGCACAAAAAATCTAAATATACACAGTAAATTTAAATTTTAGCTCAATCAGCATGTCAAATGGAGCTTCTGAATTTAAACGGAACTCTAAATATTTTCTATTTTTTTCCTACCACATAGTGATGGCAACGAGGCGGATCGGCCTGATCCAAATCTGCAATGATCTGCCATTTTTCAGGGCGAATTGGATACGGATCGAGGCGGATCATAGCCCTGATCCGTATACTGATCCATATTTTTTTTTTGGCATTCAAAAAATTTAAAATATATTGAAACAAACTTTACTACTATACTATAAGAGTTTAAACAACATCATCATTCTCACTAAACCTTGTGCAAGGTCCACAGTATGTCGAAGGTGATAAATTTTTTATTCAAAAAATATTTTAATGATCAAATCACATATAAAACAAAATATAAATTCAATATTTTAATTCTTTTTTTTAAATTCGGGGCGGGGCGTGGCGGATCGGGGCAGCTCCGATCCGATCGGTCTCGAGATCCACGGTGGATCACAGATATCTGTCCCGATCCACCCCGCCCATCCGTGGATCAGGTATTTTTCGCTCCATTCGGATCAGGTATCCATCGTGTTCGGGGCGGATCGGATATTTTTGCCATCTCTACTGCCACGTCAGCTTGACAGAGTCAAGTACAACTTGCATTTAAGACGATATTTTTCAGACATTATCTATTTTGCTTATTTAATAATTTTTTTAAAAATAATTCACTATTGTGTTGAAAATGCTTTAAGGGTATGTTTGAGAGTTTTTTTTCATCGGGTTTGACCGATTTTAGGTGGCACTGTTTATGAGAGGTTGAGAAAATCGGTGCTTGTTAATTTTTTGGAGCACCAATTTTGAGTGATTTAAAAACCACTAAAAAACAGTGTAATGTAATTTGGGGTGTATTTCTCAATCATCAAATCGGTAGTTTTTGATCGTTCTTCAAATTATCTTTCAATTTTACTCTCTATAAATAATTATTTCTAAATCTACCTTAAACCTAAAATACATAATTCATTCTTCTCAATCTCTCCAAAAGCACATTTGGCCTATTTTCTCAAAAAAATAATTTTTTTATGTATTATTTGAATTGTTTTTGAAATTTTTTACAATCCAATATATGAACTTGTCTGATATCACTAAAACATGAAATCAATTTTTTGATCAAACAACGTGGTCCCGATGGATACTATTTTGGAGGAAACTTATGTGAGAGTAGCCCACAATTGTTGACTTTTCTTTACTTGGTTTATTACGAATTTACTAATTTGCCCCTCTATTTAATATTTGGATACACACAAAAAAGGCTAAAATAGAACTTACAAATGTATTAAATGGAATGTGGTCCCAGAACTCCTCCAAACAAATCGATTTTTTCTCCAAAATATTTATATTTACATATTTCATATTCGTTTATAGTACCTATATTTTTTAATATATAATTTTATAATTATATAATTATATATATAATTTTATTCTTTTAAAAAACTTTCATAACTATTATATAATAAAATATGAGTTAAACTTATTTAAAAACCACTATTAAAACCACTCAAAACTCTAACTCCTTGTAAACGCCAAAATTGGATACTTAAAAAATCCATCAACTCCAAGCAAGCCTAAATCTCAACCATGATAAACAAGAAAATTAGAGCCAATTGAATATTTTAACGCACTTGACTGACCTTTGCCAAAATTAACACCTATGTTAGATACTTCAAACGGCTCCCATCCGTTCTCATGACTCAAATCTTAACTTCCACTGTTCCACAGTTACCGCCCCCAAAATTCTCCAAATGGCTCCCGCGGCTCCAAGATCCGGCGAGGCGATTTTCGCCAGCGTTGAACACGTGGTACGTTAATTCCATAAAATCAAACATTTTTTAACTGTTCGATCACAGCTATGTAACACACCATTGCCAGTTATTAAAGCTATAAAATTTTCGCAGAACTCGGAGCTTTTTACGTTGACCTACGGCGCAATCGTGCGTCAATTGCTCACTGATCTGGAGGAGGTGGAGGAGGTCAACAAACAACTCGATCAAATGTGATTCATCATTCATTTTCCTCTGTCCTTTTCTTGTGTTTTCAGTATTACATACAGTGATTCGTGTATGATTTTGTGGTAAATAATATGAATTCACTAGACAATCATTTGAATGCGACACTTCTTTGGTGAATTTGAAGTATTTTTTGATGTTATGTGCAGGGGTTATAATATAGGGATCCGGCTAGTTGACGAATTTCTGGCTAAATCAAATGTTTCCAAATGTGTCGATTTTAAGGAAACTGCCGAAGTCATTGCTAAGGTCGTATACTTATACTGCAGCTTCTCATTTCTCGCCGTATATTCTGTGTTGAATCAATTATAGCATTTCAGATGTTCCAGTTTTTGGATTGTAGATTTTAGTATAAGCTATGGGCCTATTATCAGTTCCTCGAGAAGGAAAGGAAAGCAAAGAAAATATTAGAGCACAATTTGTCCAAAGTTGAGTAGATAGGGTTAATCGTTTTGTTCTTTTGTTTTCTCCTATATCACATTGATTATCTTGTTTCTCATTATAGGAATATTTTTATATCAGGATCCATGAACCAATTGACAAAGGCTGATTATACTTGATTGAGACTAACCATATATATTTACTAGATGGTGCCAAGCTCACTTTTCTCTCTTTTTCACTCGGGGAGTGTACAAGTCAAAAGTTAGAATGAAACACCTCATTAGATTCATTTTACAAAGTAATATCTTTATCACTATATCTATTTCTTTCTTGTATAACTTTGTTATGGATTCTCATCAAATAACAATTTCAGTTTAGGCTGTGCATCTTTGCACATTGCTGTATCATTTTCTTTCTTCAGTGAACCCCAAGTTGATTTGTGATCCAGAACCGTGTTGATTTTTACAATGTTTGTGTCCCCAAACTAGTAGCTAAAGTGGGCACAAAAACACACTATGTTTTGGACTTTTGGTAATGATCATGCTACCAATCCTCTTTAGAGATTATGTGCATAAGAGGTTTGGAGATAGGTTGAACTTTAACATTTTATGTCAGTGAGACTCAAGTTCTGGCAAAGACCAACAAAAATCAACATATTGAGCCAGTTTTCATTCTAGTTACAAAAATATTTGGATAATTATGAGATTGAGCACCAAAAGTCCAATAGGTAGCTATGTCTCTAAGGGTGGTGCATGAGTGAGAACATGTGCACTTTGTGGGCAAAATCTAATAAACAAGAATTTTTAGTTTTGCCGATACTACTTCCTTGTTCCAAAATCATTGAGGTGACTAAATTAGCTTATTAGGAACACGGAAAAGAAATCTGCATTGAACTGTACTTGGCTACACTAACTTACATAAATAAAACCAGAGAATAAAAAATCATTTCCATCAAAATCCTTTTAGTTCAATCATGACTAACATTTTATCGGAACTGATTAGAACTGACTTAATTTATGCGGCAAGTACCATGCTGCTAATTTTATTTTTGTGTTCATATTAATGCTTAATTTATGTTCTGGCCAACTCCAATATTTTGAGAGTATGCAAAGCTAATCATGAAGGAGAAAGAAAAGAGATAATCACATTCCCAAGGGAAGGGTTACCTACCATAAAGTTGGGACAAGAATCTCCCCTTAGCGTTCCATCGACATCACACATGATTGGATACAAACTATACTATTTATAATTTGCCAATTTTTTTATCCCTTAAATACTGAATAAAAAGTGGAGTTTAGATTGTAGTCCTTCTTCAATCGTCTTTTGAGTTGTATAGAACAAGTAGCAGTATTTTATTCTAATAAGCATTTAATAGGTTCTCTCCATCTTTCTTTTCCGTTTATGGAATTCATGTTTTAAAATTCATATAAATAGGTAGGGTTCAAAATGTTCCTTGGGATCACTGCATCTGTCACCAACTGGGATGCTGAGGGAACAACCTGCAGTCTGATCTTAGAGGATAATCCTCTGGTAGACTTTGTTGAGCTACCTGATACCTGTCAAGATCTGTATTACTGCAATATTTTTAGTGGAATCATCAGAGGAGCCCTCGAGATGGTGAGCTTTCTCCCTTCTATGAGCATTTGATTCTTCCTATAAATTATCTTCTCTATGGAGTGCGGTTTCTGCTACATAAATATCTTCATAGCGGTGTTTCAGTATGTGATCAGAAGTTGTTTCTATGTTGAAATATACCACTGAATATCTTAAGTGCAGGTCAGCTTCCTTGTTAAAACTATTTGAGAGATAAAAGGTTTGATGGAGAGGGAGAAAGGGAGGGACTCGGGGGATGTAATTGAGGGGAGGGAATAATCTTTTCTTTTGTCCACAGTAGGAAGTGTAGCGCGTCTACTTGAGAGTGCTTCATATTCTTCCGTGTTTGTCTATGTGCTCTTTTGGATGATCTACTTTGTTTACTTGAGAAAAACCCAAAAAAGCTTACTTGCCCTAATATTGCTTTCTGAAAATGTACGTGTGCAATTTATCTTCCCTTGTTCAGGTGTCAATGAAAACTGAGGTCACATGGGTCCGTGACATGCTTAGAGGGGACGATGCATTTGAGTTGAAGGTCAAGCTCTTAAAGCAAGTTTCCGAGGAGTACCCATACAAAGATGACGAGTAACATGCTTTACCTTAGTCTATGTACTTACAATCTGTGATTTTTGTAATTTTTATCTTCCTTCAGACATCTATTTACCTTTTATTCTTTTAGTCATATGTTGTATCTAATTTAGTCTTCCACTGTGAAGCCTTATCCACGAATTCTGATAAAATAACTCTCTCTCTTTTTCCTGTCATGTTGATTTTAATTGGTAAATGAATTTGCACTAATTATTTATAGGTTTGTTCTTTGAATCTCTCTAATAATAGATAATAGCATTATTGGGTTACTAGATATGATGATCCTTGTATAATAATTATTGTGACCATATGATCTTTTGTATGAACCAATTGAATGGATTCAGAGTTTTGAGTGGCCATTACAAATAACATGGTGTACCTAAAAATTTGTCTTGTTTTCTATGAGCTATTGCCTACCAGGGTGCATATCCAGATAACTTACTGTATCGTTTTGCATTCAGACATTTTGAGAAAAAAGTAATAGGCTGTAATCATGCTTGCATTTGTTATTTAATACATAATCCTTAAACTTCATTCACTGCTCCAACAGAAATTAGGACAGGATATCAAGTTCTGATTTTGTTTGTTGGTTAAAACTGAATTTCGATGTGTGTTATCAAGGTGATTTAATGCCTCCAATCAAGATGCATGGATACCGAGTTTATAGATAACTGTAAGTTGGGGTATGAGATGATGACTATTATATTATCAAATATAGAACTGATTAATTAGTTTCCATCCTACACTTGGAAAAATGAAATGAATCACCTGAGGTTTTTCTTCTTAATTTTTCTTTGACCCTCGGGGCTGGGACTGTGTCTAATTCTGTGACCTGGTTGTAGGTCTGAGAGCTAAACTCGCTGCCATATTACTTGCATAGTATTTTTCTACGTTAACTTATAAAATTGTGAATTGCATTGGTATCAACTTGTTGGGCTTCTTCCATCATCTGTCAACTTCACTCGCTCTTAATTATGTTCGTGAATCAGTTTCAACTCCTTGAGATTCGCTCGAACATTGGACTTTTGTTCTTACTAGTTTCTGTTCGATTTGGCTCTTTCTTCTTGTGCCATAAGTTTGCAATCCTGCTCTAATAGAAGGGTCGACTGCTGCGGTCTTTCATCAAGGTAGACCAGATTTTGCTTACTTAAGAAATGACTGTTAATAAAGCACCAACATCACATAGGTAACTATTATTTTTATGGAATATTGGAATAATTGATTATCTGGACTTGACGATCATAAATATTGTAAATGAATAATTTTGATTGACCACCATTGCACCATGCGGAGATCTAGCATGGATCATACATGGACGATAGTTGGAGTTGCTACTATGTCAAGGTCCTGAATTTGTTGTCATGCCTTTCCGCCTTAATAATATAATTGAATACAATGCACCGTCTACTTTTTAAGCTCAATCATTCCCTTCTTCATAGCTTTGCGGAAGCCATAGAACAAAAGTTCCAAAGTGTTCAGTTATTGGATCATCTTCGCACCAAGGAACTTCCCGTGAGCGAATTAGAACTCGATATAGAGAAAGGTTGGTCTATGAGAGGCAATCCCATTGGTGTACTCTAAGCTTCTATAGTGGCAGGATCAATAATTCAATGATAATGTCGTATATTAGTTGCTTAATAAACCGTGCGATATTTGATGTAGACACTGAGCCAAGGCCATTTATTCAAGCTAATGATCATCTCAGAAGTAAAGTGAAGGGGTTTCCGATGCAAATTAAGCCAGGTCCCCTAATTATCAAAGTTCCACCTTCGGGTATTAATTATTTGTTGAAGAACTTACGAAAAATCATGCCATTTTCCTTCGATATCAGGTAAGTAAACAACTTCCATTTGCCTAAGACCTTGTGTTGAATTGATCATGTTCAATTCAAATTTTCTGCTTCTTGCATGTGGATCTACATTGGTTTTGCTCCATTAATGCAAAGTATTTACTCCATTATGGAGTGGTTCCACTGAATCTCAATTTTCTTCCAGCAAAAGGATTATTTTCATCCATTTTCAAGTTTTTCAAGTTCTGCTTCAGCACACTTCGGGTTTTATTATTCAGATTTGGACTAGTTCTTTCTGTTTCCCAGCTGTTTTCCTTCTGTCGGCCACTCATTCTTAGCTGGAAAGTGTTTTTTTTTTTTTCCAGCTTTTTCCAATGGGTAAAAAGCAGAAGGGTCCTGCTGTCCGGAAAAAACAAGGGTTAGCGGATTTCATTCGCGATAATGGCGATGGTTGCTCGTTGACTGGTAAATCTGTTACTGCGTTCGCTGGCCATGAAGATGGGTCTTCGGCTTCGCATCAACAAACATCTAATGCTGGTTCCAAAATGGGTGTTGAAGGTACGTCTCGACCGGTTCCAAAATCCCCTTCGGTCTCTCAAACTTTGGGGGATTGTGATACGGAGTCCGAAAGTTCTTCAGAAAAATGCCATTCGGTGAATGATGGAATTAACACTCCAAATGTCGCTGATCCTACTGAAAAGAAAGCTCCTTGGGTGAGCTTATTTTCTAATAATAGAAAGCCTCATGACTGTCTTAAGCTTCCAGTGTTTGATAACTTACTGGAAAAGCTTATTTTTAAGCATGAAGATGTGGAAGACGTTGAAACAGCATGGAGATTTGGCCTCATTGGTTACTTCGCGGGTAGATTTCCGGGAAAGAAAGCTCTCTTGGGTTTGTGTGATTTCTGGAAAGTAAACTACAAATACTATACTCATTCAAGCGGTTGGCTTGTCTTTAAATTTGAGGATGAATCTTCCCGAGATCGGGTGTTAAACGCTGGGCCTTACTTTGTCTTCGGGAGACCGCTTCTTCTTAAAATCATGCCGGAATTCTTCGATTTTAATGAGTTTGAAATCAGCTCTATGCCTGTGTGGGTAGTGTTACCGGGTCTACCTTTAGAATTTTGGGGGACTAAAGCTCTTGGAATGATTACTACAAAAATCGGTAAGCCTATCTCCACGGATAACCTTACGTATGTTAGGGGAAGATTATCGTATGCACGAATTCTTGTTGAAGTTGATGCGGCTAAGGAGTTAGTGCGTTCTGGTAGTTTTCAAATGCCTAATGGTTGTGAAAGAGAGCAAGAAGTTGTGTTTGAACACGAACCTAAATTTTGTACTTGCTGTAGAATGTTTGGACATAATTTGGATAATTGTGCTGCTTTGGATAAGGCTTTGGATATCTCGGGTGAATCCACTAAGGTTCAAAATGACTGTGTTACTCCTCCGATGGTAACTGAGAATGAACCTCAGCTAGTTGAGGATGCTGGGGTACAACCAGTCACGGAGGACGCTAGCCAGGATGACTTAGCGACTAAGTTGATTGATTTCATTGTTCACAAGCGTAAACAGCCGATAATATCTGGCGAGGCTCCGTTCATTTTAGTGGATAAAAACAAAAGAAGATGGTGAAACATAAAGGAAAACAAAGAACAACTTCCACGATTTTTACATTGGTAGTTCGAGTCTTATTTCCAAATACTAGGCTGTGGGGATAGCTAATCGATCAAAGGATAAAGCTCAAAAGCAAGGTATCTCCTCTACTTCTTCGGATAAATTGAAGGGTCCTTCCCTTCCTTTATCAACATGAAGTGTGCTACTTGGAATATTAGGGGCTTGAATACGCCCCTAAGACAAAATGGGGTCCGTGACCTCATCAAGCACCACAATATTGATATTTTGGGTATTTTGGAAACGAAGTTGAATCTTGATAAACTTCATAGCATCATGAGGAATAAATTCCATGGTTGGTCACAAATCAATAATTTTGAAACACACGAAGCTGGTAGAATTTTGGTCCTTTGGAACCCGACTAAGGTTCATTTGGAGATTATTGATGTTCTTCCTCAAGTTGTTCAATGCATTGCCACTTGTAAGGTCTCTTCCTTATCTTTTGAAGTTAGTTTTGTCTATGGTTTGCATTCTATAGTCAATCGAAGGCCACTGTGGAATTATATTATTGATAGAAGTACTATGACGTCTATCCCGTGGATTGTCATTGGAGATTTTAACAATGTGCTCAAGGATGGGGAAAGGTGTAATGGGAATGAAATTACACCATATGAGGTTAAAGACTTTGTTCACTGCTGTCTCACTGTTGGACTTACAGATTTGAGTTCCACGGGGTGTTTCTTCACTTGGAAAAACAATTCTGTTTGGACTAAACTTGATACGGCAATGGTTAATAACTCTTGCCTTCTTGCTGGTTTTTTTTGCGGAAGCGGAATTCCCGGCCTCGAGTTGTTTCTCGGATCATTCGCCATGTATTGTCTCTTTATTTGATAACATTGAGAGATCGAGAAAACACTTTAAGTTCTTTAACATGTGGGTTAAACATGATGCTTTTCTTCATGTTATTAATGATAATTGGAACTTGGATATTTTTGGGACTAAACAATATATTCTATGCACCAAACTCAAACACTTGAAGCAGCCTTTAAAACAGCTGAATAGGAAGCATTTTGCACATATCTCGACTAGAGCTGAATCTGCACGCAATGATCTTGTTTCTGCCCAACAATAGCTTCATGATTCACCGGCTAACCTGGAACTTCAAGCAAAGGTGGCTTCCTTGAGAAAGAATGCTGTTTACCTATCGGAGGCTGAACGTAGTTTCTATTTTCAGCAGTCCAAAGCTAAGTACATCACGAACAGCGATAAATGCACCAAATTCTTCCATGCAATGGTCAAACGGAACACAAAAAGGAATCACATTTCCTCGCTCATCAAACTGGATGGGAGTTATACCCATTCGAATAAGGAAGTGGCTGAAGAATTCGTTCAGTTCTATACAAATTTGCTTGGAACTGACAGCGACATGGAACCTTTGGATCCGCTTGTTCTCTTAGAGGGACTGAAAGTTTCATCAGATCAGTCGGTGAACTTATTGGCTCCATTTTCAGCTAAGGACATTAAGAAAGCTGTTTTTGACATTAATGATGATAAATCTCCGGGGCCGGATGGGTATACATCGTGTTTTTTCAAGAAAGCTTGTCATATAGTAGGGAATGATGTGTGTGAGGCAGTCCAGGAATTCCTCTCCTCTTCGGCTTTGCTTAAACAGATTAATCACTCAGTTATTGCCCTTATTCCTAAATCGAATCATGCTCCTTCGGTTGGGGATTATCGCCCCATCTCTTGTTGCAATGTTGTGTATAAAATTATCTCTAAGCTTCTAGCTTCCAGATTAATGCCTCTTATGGACTGCTTGATTGATCAAGCGCAATCGACTTTTGTTCAAGGTAGAAGTATGGCTGAAAATGTTCATCTTGCGCAGGAGTTAATCAGGCAATATAATAGAAAACGGATTTCGCCATGATGTATGCTTAAAATTGATTTAAGGAAGGCTTATGATTCCATGGATTGGGGATTTATTCGATCTGTTTTAGAGGGGTTGGTTTTCCCGTTGGTTTTCATCAATTGGATCATGCAATGTGTTACTTCGACTTCATACTCAATTTCAATCAATGGAAGTTTATTTGGTTTTTTTAAAGGGAAGAAAGGACTTAGGCAAGGTGATCCTCTTTCGCCTTTCTTGTTTGTGCTTTGTATGGAATATTTTTCTAGATTACTAAAGCTTCATACGGATAACAGCGAGTTCAATTTTCATCATAAATGTGGTCGTCTTAAAATCACACACCTTGCTTTTGCCGATAAACTTATGTTGTTTTCAAGAGGGGATCATGTCTCTGTGTCCATCCTTATGAATTGTGTTAAGAATTATAGGAACAAGTCAGGGTTATGTGCTAATACACTCAAATCTAGCTTGTATACGGCGGGAATTTCAGATCCGGAGCTGGAATTAATCAAACAGGCAACTGCTTTTCCAGTCGGTTCCCTTCCTTTCCGTTATCTTGGGATTCCTCTTGCAGCTGAAAGGTTGAAGGTAATGCATTTTTCTCCGTTTATTGATAAGATGGCTTCATATATTAACCTTTGGACTTGTACTTCGCTCTCTTATGCGGGGAGAGCTGAACTTATAAGGGCAGTCTTACAAGGTGTCGAATGTTTTTGGATGTTTATCTTCCCCATCCCTGTAGCCGTTTCGTCTCGCATAACTAGCCTTTGTCGGAATTTTCTTTGGGGAAATAAACTACCGTTAGTTGCTTGGAAGGATGTTTGTCTCCCTAAAGCTGAAGGGGGGCTGGGATTTCGACAGTTTCAATGTTGGAACAATGTTTTGCTTACAAAAACGTTATGGAACATACATGTCAAGAAGGATACGTTGTGGGTTCGTTGGTTTAATCAAGTTTACCTCCGTGGTGAGTCGTGTTGGAGCTGGGTTCCGAAAAAAGCAGATTCACCACTGCTGAAACGAATCTTTATCATCGGGACCAAATCCTCTCTACCAAGATGGCATTGTTTTTGGCAATCTCGAAAATTGTGATCGGGCGGCCTTCGTTGGGTCGTTCTTATGTCGCATATGATTATTTCGTGGTCAACGACACTAAAAAATATGGGTTGCTCATGTTTGGAAACCGTGTATACCGCCTAAGTATTCGTTCATCCTTTGGTTGGTCAGAAAAGAGAAATTGCTCACTCGGGACGGGTTGTTGCACTTGGATATTGATAGAACATGCATTTTTGTAATGATCATGAGGAATCAGTAAGAAACCTTTTCTTCCATTGCGGCTTTTGCTCCTCCATTTGGAACAACATTAGACGTTGGTTGGGTATTCGCAGATCGATGTCAACAATTGCAAGCGCACTTAAATGGATTCACAAAGAGGCTAGGGGAACGGTTGGGAATCTCTAGCTTAAGAAAAGCGCTCTTCGCGCCACTATCTACCATTTATGGATGGCTCGTAATTGTTGGATTTTGAAGATCTCAAAGGCGTGCCGGATAGCATTTCTAGAAGAATTAAAACACAAGTATACAAAGTTTTATTTTCTTTGTATCCTAATATTTTAATTCGTTTTAAGTCATTAGCCTTTAGTATATAGTTTTCTTTTTTGGGATTACATTACTTCTTTATTTGCACGTTGCCTAAGGCAAGTGTTTGGGTTTAATGTGGTGGGATAATAGATAGATTCATTTTCTTTTGTATTCCTGGGTATGCTTAGTGTATTTGTACAGTTTTGATCTATAAATTTTTTATATTTTCGATAAAAAAAAAAATTGTTAGTATGTGCCATCACACACCTCCACGACTCATTAGGAAACTTTTGCCAGGTATTCTTCTTCATCACGAGGAACATGTTTAATTGCCAAGAAGGCAACGTATGAATCTCATAGAATGTAGGTACATAGAACAACACAAGGAATGAAGGGATAGGAATATGAAATATAGTATCATCAGGGGCACTAGGACCTTCTTCCACCCGAGGATGTGATAAGTCGATATCGAGGTGCAAAATGACTCTGTTGATAAGAGCTCTTTAGGGGGTGGGTTCATTCGCCTGTTATAGTGATCACCTCTTCCATCTAGGGAACACAAGTTCAAAGCTTAATTTATTTCCTTACTCCCACGTCTTATGGTCCGTTTGGTACAACTGTCGTGATTAGGACTTTTAGCAATAGAGCTTTTGGTAGTAGAGCTTTTAGCAGTAGAACTTTTGTTAAAAAACTGTTGACTGTTTGGATATGAATCCAAAAAGTGCTATGAATATTAAATTGAATGTTTGGTTGCATAACTATAAAAATACTTTTGTATAAATTTTATATTTATTTGATTAAATAGTAATTAATTATTATATATCTCATATTATTTGTTCTAAAATAAATAAATTTTTTTATATCCTATAATAACTATTAAAATTAATATATTAATATAATTCTAATAACACGATTATTTTATTATATTTGACTAAACAATAATTAATTATTGTATAACTCATATTATTTTTTATAAGAAATAATATATTTTTATATCATATAATAACTATTAAAATTAATATATTAATTTAATTATAATATCAAGATTATTTTACTATATTTGATTAAACAATAATTAATTATTTAAATCAAATCTATTATGTATAATTTGTATTATATTATTTAATACGTCAATATTTTTTTCACTTTATATAAATATATGAAGTGACAATTTGATATAAGTAATTAATGTAGTAAATAAATTAATATTTTTTTTGATACATTAATTGTAATTTTGTTAATTTTTAAGTTCATTAAATGTTAATTACAATTTTCCGTACAAGTTAAATTAGAGCTTTTTAGAGAAGCTCAAAATTTGGGCTTTTCTAAAACAATTTTTTTAGTCAAAAAGTGCTTGTTGATTTTAACCAAACAACAATAAAAATAATCAAAAGTATTTTTACTCCTTAAGAAGTACTTTTAGACTTCAAAAAGCCTTTTAAACGCACTATTAGTCACCTTCTCACTTAATAACCCAAAAGCTATCGAACTTACATCTATTAATCCTATATATCTTTCTAATGCTCGGAACTTACGCCCGTTACTCCTAAATATCTTTCTGGGGCCCAAAGCCAATCTCAAGAAATAGTAAAGTTTTGTAGTCTTTCATCCACAATAATGGAAAACGTTTCCTCTTCTTGGTCACCAAGTAATTTAACATGATTTATCGTAGGTCTTATCTAGCAGTGTTTAAATGTGTAGCTCAATCCATGTGAAGATGGATTTTCTCCTATAGTCAAGATTGTAACTGCTCAAATGTAGATAACTTGCAAAACAAAGAGATTTGGAACCCGTAAGCCAGTAATGTAACTTGAAGAAATACAAAGGCAGGGTGTCACCCTTCACCAAACGTGTTTTATTCAGAAAATAACACAAACAAATTAGGGGAAAAAATAGGTTATAAAATGAGGCTAATTAAGCCATAGGAACCTTAAGAACCTCAGAAATTAATACCTGGTTATACAAATATTTTTTGTCTTTTAACATTTTTTTCTGAACATTCCAATACGATATCGTACTAGAATTATGAGTCATGTGCATTCTTTTACCAAATGGAATTTTAGAACAAATTAATTCGTTATGTATCTGTTTGTTTGGAGGAAATGAAATGAAAAGGTAACAATTAGTAATGAAAAAGTCAAATGCTTAAAATTACTTTTGGATGATTCCATCTTTTTTTTTTTTATCCTCTTTCATGGACCCCATGTAGTTACGCGGTACGGGAAAGACCTAAAAAATTTCTCTTAATCTTCCACGAAACCAACCTAAATACCCTATATGGCTATATATATACAGGGTATTTCACAATCGAAGCTACCCCAGTTACTGGGAAATTTGGGCCTGTTTGCATTTGCAGGCACATTTCTATCTAACTCCAGTATCTTTTCTTCATAAAGAAACCACGCTACTTTCCCTTTTCCATAAATAACGGAACTAACGGTTCTTCGTCGTTGACGACTGGAGAACAGCTTTTCCGACATGTCAGGCAATGGTGAGGGCCGTTGTTGTGACCTTTGTTTCGGTAAATGCTGCCGCTTTATAATCACTTCTGGCTTTGCTGCTCTGTTCTTGTGGCTAGCTCTACGTACCTCCAAACCCACTTGTTCCATACAAGATTTTTATGTGCCTATCCTTAACAAAACGGATCATTCGACCATTACTAGAAACAACCACAGCATATTCTTTGACCTCAAACTGGATAATGAAATGAAAGAGAAGGGGTGCACTATGATAACATAAGTTTAACCTTTTTTTACGGCCCAAACACTAGCCTTCCCATAGCCAACTACACGGTGCCCGGATTTTACCAAGGTCACGGCAAGAAAGCTCACCAGAAATTGGTGGTGGAGGCTCATGGACTGCCATGGGAAGCAGCTTTTAATAATGTTTCAAATGGGCCCATGTCAATTTTCAGAGTGGGTCTATCCACCAAGGTGAGGTTCAAGATTGTGTTTTGGTTTACCAAGAGACGCAACTTGGTGGTTGGGGCCAATGTTGAGGTGAACGAATCCGGTAAGAAAGTCAAAAAGAAAGGCATTAAACTGAAATCCGGCTCACCGGAGTGTGGTTGCCGTCTTGGACTATCGCTGTTTTCTATTGTCTTGGTTGCTTTGTTGTAAGTTTCTCTTTTGTTTGGGAATTCTTTCTAAGATTTTCCAAGTATAACACTCAGCAGATTTTTTTGTGTAACATTCAGAACAGCTTTTGATTAGGTGTGAAATAGGATAATATTTATGTAGATCCTCAAAAAGTGTGTTATATTGAATGAGAAACAATTTAGAGCTTGTTTGGTTTATGTTCTGGACATAAAAATGAGTTTTTTTTTTTGTTTGACAATTTTGATTTTCAAAGCTTTTGAAGGTGAAATGATTATATTACCTTTACTATTTTGAAATGGAATTGTATTGATTCAAAGGTAAAATAGTTATTTCACATTCAAAAACTTTGAAAAGTCCAAAATATCAAGTCCAAAAAAACATCCTCTAAAATATCTTTGAGATTCGGAATATTTAAAATCCTTATGTTGGAGGTGAAATTTTGTGATCGTCTTTTCCCAGTTTTGTTCATTTGTTGTCTCGATAAATCTAGTAACGGATCAAATGAAGTAATGAATAAAGATTGATGTAGTTGACTTCATATTTATTAGTAACAAGACTTCATATATTGTTGATTTTGTTTTGTGTTGATGTACTAAACCTTTGTGCTAGTATATACTAGATAAGATGTAAGAGTACCAAACTACCAATGGTGGTGGGAAATAATAGGACAACAGAAACAAGTGAATTATTGTGGTTATGATTGGTTCCCTTGCTAGTTTAGCATATGGTTGTTAATAGATTAGATCCCAGTCGAGTCCAATCTTGATAGGATGTAAAACTTATAATTTAAACTTAAGCAAATAAACTATAAGTCACATGTCAATACAAGCTTATTCTAATTCAAAGAGCTGAGATGACCTCAAGAAAAGTCGGATGAAGACTAGCCAAAAGGCCTCTAGTTTGCTGCTATTCGGCCGTACAGATATGAACCACATTAAGCAGCATATAGGCCACTAGGGTGTGTTTGCAAATTTTCCATGAAAAATATTCGAAAATCTTGTAAATCAAATCCACGCTTTTACAGATATGACATTTTTAGACACAACCATTTAAAGTATAGATTTGCTTTTTTTGGAAAATATTTTCTTTATTGAGATAGTGGAATTGATTTTCCCACTTACATGGAAAATATTTTCATTTTCCAGCTACCAATCAAACACACCCTAAAAATAAAAATGATAATTACAACCAGTTTTTTAACGACAAAAAAAAGTAAAACGTCGAAATGAAAAATTTGTCTTTAAAATTTCATTGTGGATTTCGTTATAAACATTTTTTAACAACAAAGATTTTGTTGTTAAATATAAGTATTTAATGGCGAAGCCGCTTGTCGGTGTTGAAAGTTTTTATAAATTGACGCCGTTTGGCCAAATATATTTTTTGACACTATATGTACTTTCTATGACTATATTGCCTCTAGGGGAAAAAAATTCAATGACATAACTTATTTTGCCATTGTGTCACGGGCCGACTCTTCAAGTCGCACAACGCGATTATTTTTCGCCTCGTGCAGCAGTAGTTTCACTCTATTCAACTCCTATCCACCTTTTCTATCACGAGTCTATACATAACCCGTTGCTAATTTTACCCACAAAGCTTACTAGTATGTAAACACTCGAACGCATCACTGCGCTGCACTTGGTGCCAAAACGCTCTCCTATTCGCAATGCACACCATCATCGATGTTTTCCAACTCTGTTGGACCCGACTTAGCTAGCTTGCCCGCATGCTCATGTACAACATACGGTCTTCTCGAAGCATACTCGATGGATGGAGCTCTCCTAGCTTCATCCGAAGCATTGAGGGTCATTTGCATGCCCCACAACACAATTCTTGTACTCGTCCCTTCCTTCAGGCATAATGGCTAATTGTGTGCCATAATATCCTTCGTTAGGGCCTTGCCCAAGCAGGGTCAACTGATAATCCTTAGCTAACTTGAAGTGCCTTCATAGCATACTCAATCCAACAGTAGCAGTATCTTGCTATATTTGTCCAACTATGTGGCGTCGTCCCACAACCGCATTTCTAGTCAATGGACCCCCGTAGCAAGGCTAGAACCCATAGCCAAAGCGCACGAGTTAGCATAAGAGGCATTTAGAGTGTTTTCCTCGATAGATCATTTAGTCTAGAGGTGTTACTGTATCCTTAGCGTAGCCCTCCGACATAGCAATGCTCTATCGGTAACCTCAGACCTCTTCCGGATGCCCAACAAAGGTCCCAAAAGCCAACACCGTCTGAAGAGTTTCCGAACTCAAACAAGTATTTTAGCCATCTCTTGAGGTGCCTAAAGCAGGCCCTTCGTTGCTCCATCGGCCTCCTAAAGATTGCTCATTTAGTGCATAAGATTAGTCCGCAGGTTGGCTCTCTGTTAGGACAAAAGCACTGGAGAGGCTGGCTGACTGCTCACCAAGCATGTCCCCCTTATAATAGATGCGGAGAAATAACCCAAGCGACACTAATATACATCTTTTGGCCGAGGAATCATAACTTTCATAACCGATGTTCCCGACCTCCAAATGATGCTCTATTTGATCCGTAGCGAAGCTAACATCTTCAATATGAAGTCCAATAAGTTTCAGCCTCAATGGATACTCAACCGCTGAGCTATTGCCATTTCAATATTCTAAAATTACGATAATGCCACTGCATAACACTGTCTCCTTCGGCCCCTACGTTTCATAACCAAACGGACCCTCTTGTCTTCTGCCTTGGTAGGAAGTTTTCTAACTCCTTAGGGAAGATCTTCGTAAAACGGCTTCTCCAAACTCTATTGTTAAGGTTCTTTGCTCATCACACAAAATTGCTGCCATTACGGCTACCTATAATCTCATGCCAAGCCAACTTCACCCGTCATTCTTGATGGTCACGGATATTAGCATTAAGCTAAGATCGGATATTAGCGTTAAGCTAAGGTCCGATCTATGACACATTGGATGTATTAAAAAAATTGTGCTAGGACTTTGTGTTCCCACTAGAAAGTTTCGCAACCTACCATCTATGTTCTATTACCGTTGAATTGTTGTTGAAAACCAATTCAACCATGTCGTCGTTGATAGTATTTCTAAAATTTGCATCGTTAATTTGCTTTCCCACTAAAAAGAATTAGCAATGAAACTTTCCGTTCCAACTAAACTTTTTGCCGACGAAGTGTATACTTTCTACAACTAAAACATGCGTCGTTGGAAAAACTCAATGACAAAACATGTTGTATAGTAAAAAACCTTAAAAAGTTAGCTTGTTAAAAAGACAAATTCACCAACTAAAATTTATGTCATTAATATTGAGAAATATATTCAACAACAACACATGTCTCATCGTTGAAAGAATTAGAAAAAATGGCTTATTAAAAATATTTTCAACAACGAAACTTTTTAATCATTGAAGATATTTAAAATTTAGATATTTAACGACATTATATGTCGCGTTGCTAAAAGTCTTACAAAAATTGACTTGTCAAGGAAAGTTTTTAAGAACAAAAATTTGTTTGTCATTGTTATTGGAAAACATATGCGTAATTTCGCTAAAATCTTTTTCAACCAAATATATATTTTCTACTACTACAACATTTGTTTTTGAAAGCATATTCAACTATTACAAATATCTTGTTATTAAAAGTATTTTAAAAACCAAATTTATTTTGTTGTTCAATACATTAAAAATTTGACCCTAAACCATTTTACAATAGAATTTGTATATTGTACTACCAACATTTTTGTTGCTGAAATTGACACATATAACTACGAAACTAGCTTCATAGTCTTTCCTACTATTACATCCTAACACTTTATTCAAGCGATTGACTGACGAGATGAAAAACATTTTATCCGCAAATAATGTAACATTTGGTTCGTGTGTGCGCTTTTAATTAAAATGAGAATTTGTATTGTTCTTGGTTTTGTTGTATGTAAATATGTGCATATGCTTGTGTTCGTGTCTTCCAACTGAATTTTCTCCATTCTGCTCAATTGGTACCCTCCAAAGGTGGCTGAACATTAATCTATGTGGTAGCACGGTAGAATTCGGAAGCGTGGTAGATTTTGATCTTTCATCAATTTCATATGTTCGTTCTCAATATGGAAGTGATTAGATTCGACATTAGAATGAACAAGATTCCTAAAAGCATTAAATAGTATATGTTCGGTATGCTGATAGATTCGACATTAGAATGAACAAGATTTCAACTTCTTTACCAATGCTGTTGTATCCACATTTTTGAACCTGCCATCAAATGATTCATTAATGCATTTTTCCTCTCATAATCAATAAAATTCAAAAAGAATTGGCTACAAGAATTGCCTGTCTGCACCTTGCCTTGGCCTGTTCAAGTCTCTCATTCAGTGTCTCTTCTTTTACAGAAGCTTTTACCATAGCCAAGTCCATTTCCACTAGCTTCAAAACTCTGAACAATTCAGTCACCATTCTGTCCTCAACTTTCCCTTCATCTCTCAGTATTTCAGCTTCTTCTCTAGCTCTCTCAGCCACAATCTCCCCGACCTTCGCCAACAGCGCGGTCGAACCGAATTCCTTGTCCATCAATTCCACCAGCTTTTCCAAGAAGTCCATTATCACATACCCTTTAGGCTTCTCCAATGGAATAGGCTTAGTTCTCTTCCATCCTATCTCAAAGTTTGGCGGTTCGGGTTTGACAATGCCGGTTCTTGCCTTTCTTTCGCGTATAATCTCCGATCTTCTTCGTTTTTCGATTGGAAACTTGTCAGGGCTGATGGTTGTTTCAGAACCTGGAGGGGGAAGAGGAAAATCAGGTTCAGGTGTTGAGTTTGAGGAGCATTTGATTGTGAAAAGCTTTTGGGGTGAAAAGGGAGAATTGATTATATGTAATAATGAATTTACAGGGGTTTGGGTTGAGCTGGGGTGATTCCAAGGAGAAGGGTGTGGATGATGGAGAAGTTGAAGGACAGTGGAAGCCATGAGAAAATGAAAGAGGATAAGGCACTTTGTGATCTTTAGATTCAGGAATCAGGACTACTTGGATTTGAGCATAATATCTTCTGCGTAAATGGAGCCCAAAAAGCTAGTTTATAATCTATCTAGCTAAGATTAAGTAATGCTACAATAACCATAAGTTAGATGAAAAGTTGGACAATTATGAATAAAATGTCTAATATGTCATTTCAAAAGACACAAATCAAATTTCCAATATGTCTTTTCAAATGATATATTTGATAATTTATCAATAAGGGTGTGTTTGATTGGATTCCATGGAAAAGAAAAAAAATTTCATGTAAGAGGGAAAAAAAAATCTATCAAATTAGTGAGAAAACATTTTCCAATATTTTGGCCAAATGCATGCTTTAAGTGATTGTACCTTAGATTTTCCACCTTCAATCAAACAGCTAAAGTTGGAAAATATTTTCCTCTGATGTGACATTATTTTCTATGGAAAATTGACCAATCAAATACACTATAATAGTCCAAATTTTGGTCCATCTTTTGGTTAAACCAGCATTTTCTGGGTCTAGAACCACTCTGAATTTCAGTTGAGCCTGGTCAAGAGCTGCACTCTTTTATTGGTGGGTGAAAGAAAGCTGGTCCGCTCTATTTGGTCAAGGTATGGATGGTTACAAATCGAAAAATGCTTCACCCGTCTCAAAAAAATAGACTTTACTTATATTTTCATACATATTAAAAAAGTACAGTTATTATAGTTATAACGATAAATTTTATTAACGTTTTTTTTAATATACTCTTATATTAATATTATTATTCTATTAATTAAAATCAACTATACTATTAATAAGAAAAGTGACATATAATTTGGGACGGATAAAAAAAAATGACCTTTTTGGAATGGAAAGGGTCTGACACTTTTACTTTTGGTCTAACTTGAGTTCATTGTAGCATTACTCTTCTAGACCCACCCAACAGGCTATAAATAATGGTGCATGTTTGACAGTACAATTATTTTTTAAATATTTATAAGTTGTGTATCTTATGAATTGTGTGGATAATAAATAAATAGAAAGTTTTGAATCTTATAAAATATATAGATAAAAAATATGTTTGATCAATTTAACTAATTTAAATTATAATTTAAACAAAAACAAACAATCACATAAATACCATAAGTTTTGCCTAAGCTTATATTATTATATTTTAATATATCATTAAATAAACTTTAGATAGAAAAATACTAGTATTCTTTTTTTTTTTATTATTAGAAAGATGTTTTAAAATAATCATCCCCGCAAGAAGTTTTCACTCCTATTCAATATAAAAGTAACATGCGTTTGTCTTCATTCTTCACCAACATATTTACGTAACATTTGCTCATCTACTCAAAGATTCTCACCATAAAAAATAGCATACGTCTATCTTCACTATTCACCAACATATTTAGATAATATTTACTCCTCGGTTCAAATCTCCTCTCTATCTCATCCACCATTCACCACCAATTTCAACTATCTATCAAAATGTTTTTCGGATTCTATCTTCAACAAGAACAAGATATTCACCTCATATTCACCAACATGTTACTCATGATTGAATTTGAATTTTGAACTTTTGGTCAGCGCACCGCGAGTATGGTATACTAATCACCACCATAGGATAAGTTTTTTTCCACTAGAAGTAAAAAAAAAAAAAATAGTATGTATGCCTTCATTTCCAAAATTATTTCTTCTCGTCTTCATATCTCTTTTAAACTCAAAATCCATATACTTATCTCTTTTCTCACAATCTTTAGTAGATTCTTTTCAAACTTTCAATCTATTAAAATCCTTTATTACGACGGGATCTCACTGCAATGAAACGCAAAAAGTAGTTAAATAATAAAATAAGTAAAGGTATCTAAATGACTTTCATCTTGTAAGCAGGCAGTAGCCGCAGGGCGAGGGATTGCAGCTAACGTGCGCCAGGGGTGGTTGAAGACTGATCATCAATGGCGAAGATCTCGTTAGGGTCCGAGCCCGTGGTGGGATCCCTAACGCCTTCGAAGAAGAGGGAGTACAGAGTGACAAATAGACTCCAAGAAGGCAAACGCCCCATTTACGCCGTCGTTTTCAACTTCATCGACTCCCGCTACTTCAATGTCTTCGCCACCGCCGGCGGCAATAGGGTAAGTAATTTACTTTTTTGGTCTTCGTTTTACTATTAGGTTTTGCTAGACGATTTTTTCACATCAATTTTTTGGGTACTCGTGGAATTTAGGTTACGCTTATTTTTTCCTTTTTTTTTTTTTTAAATTTTAACATGTTTTATATACATGCTTTCACGAGTTAACGTAACATAAAGCAACATGGAAAGGATAGAGGAAACAAAGTAGCTAGAGAAAATGAAAATTAACTTCTTAAAAAGATGCATTTTTTACTTTAACCAATCTTTGATCGAAAATTGGCCTTTCATTTCTTATTTTTCAAGGGTTTTATTTTTTATTTTTCAGTTTTCTGCGTAGATATTTGTTCATGTATGACATTAAACCAATGTTCTTTGGAAGGAGTAAATGTAAGAAATGAAGTTCTATTTATGAACTTGTATTTGTACGAGTACTGAGAATATGGAGTGAGAAAAAATAAGAAACTATATACAGGTACAAAAATAGCTTTAACTCCTCCCTGTCAGGAGGGTCCTGTTAGTTGATGAGAGGTTGGTTGGGTTGACTCACCACTGAATTGAAGATAATTTCTTAGCAAAGTTAAAATAGACAGGACAGTTTTTACCCTCAAAAAATACTGAAAAACAGGTTATTCTTCATCTTGATCTTTCTAAAATTTCCCTCGAAAGAGAACCACAATGTCTGAAAAGCTTTTGCTTACTTACAAAACTAGTTTTTTGCACATCATTGTTTGGGATCCATAAAGAATCAAAACTATAATAACAAACAAATTAAAACATTAATTTTGACTCAATTCAATATGTGATTTTGGCAATTTTACATTATTTTCAAACTCGAATACTCTTAAACAAAAATTGGTTTGCGATACATCAAGACAAAAGTGTAAATATTGTGAAAAACTGAAAGACAGCTCAACAACTATATCTCATCATGGAAGAACACTATGGTTGTGTTTGGTATACTGAATTATATTGTATAAGGAATTTATAGCATGTTTGGCAAAGCTTAACTTTTTTTTTTTTAAGCTCGTAGGACCACAACTTCCTACCGTGCTTATTATCTATATATTCTGTACGACCCACTTCTTATAAGTATTTGAAAGCATAAGCAAACAAGCACTCGGTACAAAATTAGAGTAGATATAGTATGTAGATAGTATTAGGGTGGATTAAGGTGGATAGTATTTTTAGTTTTTTAGAATCTTGTTTGCATTATCTTTCTTAAGCCAACCGGATAACATAATACGAATGAAGAGGTTGGTTTAGGGCGTATAAGAAAGATATTGCAAATAACATTTTTTGAATAAAAAACTTATAAATACTATCCACCTTAATCTACCATAATATTATCTACCTACTACTACCTCTACCTCCTCTAATTTTATGCATAATATCTTGTATGGTCTAATCCAGGTGTGCCAAACGTAACCTAAAGGTATTATTGTGCATTCTGAATTTCGATGTATCAGTCATATGTAGATGCAGAAGTAGAGCTTTTGAGATTTGAGAAGAAATAAAAATATATGTCTATGAAACAATAACTGTTGCTTCCTTTGTAGTCATTTAATCAATTAATGACACATGTTGCTTGAATACATCAGTAAGATTCTAAGTCAAGCATTAAAATCAATACATATATGCTTTTCCATGAACCGTATACAATTTTCAATTAATTAGTACATATGGGTGGGAAATATTATTGCAGATGTCTTACTTAATATAATATAAGGGAATTTACTGTGATAACTCAATCCATTTTCAATTATCATTCCACGTGTATTATTCTCAATAAATGTCCACAATATACCGCAGCAAAAATAAAACAATGTAGCTGTTACTTGATATCGATACCACATATTCAACTTGTTGCATTATGCATCTGTAGTCCAAAAGACATTAAACTAGTAGCAGAATTTTCATTTTAGACACAATGGATGATATGGGATTTCTTTCGCTAAAGTAGTAAATGTGACAATGGAAAAATAGAAACAGTAACATTAAAGGTGGATGATATCTCCAATATAGGAAGTGGTCATATTCCCACGTAACCCTTGCTTTACCCCCCATCATAACGTTCTGACAAAGATAGTATCAAGATGCTTACTGTAAAGTCGTGTCTCATCCTCCATGAATTAAGTGCTTGTTTCCAAGCAAAAATGAGCACAAATCTTCATTAACAATAGACATGGAGAGTGAGATTAATATTATTCTGTATGGATAGTTAAGAACCATTATTTTGTGAAAGATCAGGAAAATTAGACAGTTGAACCAATATGTAATGATATTTTGGCCTTTCAACTTATGGGATACGATGAATGGAGAAAATAATTTAAACAGAAAAAGAAAAAGAAAAACTTGAAACAACTTTGGCATTCATTAGAGAATAAAGTTGGTTTGATGGCAATCCTCCATGAATAAGGAGAAGAATGTAATGCGGTTTTCAGGCCTGGGAGATATAAAATTATAGGGACTTGAACTTTGGCACATCTGTTGGAACAGAGTAGCCTCTGATTACACACACACACACACACACACACACAAATATATAGTAGATTGCACCACTTAAATAATTGTTGTTGCATAAATCTGACATTTTTTACAGGTGACTGTATACCAATGCCTGGAGGGTGGTGTTATAGCTGTCCTGCAGTCATACATTGATGAGGATGTAAGGGATATATCTTCTCTACTAGTGCTTCAAAACTTTTAGTATGTCATAGCTGCATATTCTCATATGGCATTTGGTCTTTCCATATGCTTTGTAGATCAGAAAGATGAATCTTTTTACACTGTTAGTTGGGCGTGCAATATTGATGGAACCCCATTCTTAGTGGCTGGAGGACTCAATGGAGTTATTCGCGTTATTGATGCTGGCAGTGAGAAGATATACAAGGTCTCTCATACCTCTAGTAGTGTTTTTTACTTTTATCTAGTGTTTGCTAGGCTACTGTACACGAGGAGCGAAAAGAGGGAAAAGTACAAAAGAAGCAAGAAATACTGAGAACTGACTGGTTGCAGCAAACATCTATTTCTGTGCAGAGTTTTGTTGGTCATGGGGATTCAATAAACGAGATTAAGACTCAGCCACTTAAACCTTCACTTGTGGTATCTGCAAGTAAAGTAAGTTCTCTGATATGCTTTGCTGGACATGTCATCTTTGTACTACAAAGATGTATGCTAATATTGCTCTATATTTACAAGTAGAATGAGAGATGTTCTTTTTATCTTTTGCAGTCTTGGCAAATAGAATGAGAAGAGATTGTTTTTCCTTATTTTATGTAAGATTTAGCATGATAATGAAGGTTTTTTCAGGACGAATCTGTTAGGCTGTGGAATGTTCATACTGGAATATGCATTTTGATATTTGCTGGCGCCGGTGGTCATCGCAATGAAGTTCTGAGTGTGGTATGTTGAGGTCATATAGTTTTGTGTGACACACTCGTTTTGTCACTTGTCCTTGTGTTGTAGGGAAGGAATTATATTAGTCTTTTGCACTGTGGTTTACGCGTGTTAAATTCTGGATAAGAATTTAAACATCTTAAATTGGGTTTGGTGATTCCATTCTAGGATTTCCATCCTTCTGACATGCATCGCATTGCAAGCTGTGGAATGGATAATACTGTCAAGATCTGGTCAATGAAAGGTAAATTGACATTCCCAATCATTTTTCTTTTATATTGGCATGTGAAAATAATGAATGAGGTACTGGTTCAAAGGGATAGCCAATGAGTCCTCGAATGTATTGTGGTTCTTTGGGAATATTGTGCAGCAGATGATGTAATTCTTGTGAAGTTAAACTTTTGTTTTCTCAAAATATAAGACCTGGTGGTTTTGAAGATTGCATTCGTCAAAATTTTATTTTGGGCCCTCTCTTTGATAACTCTTTTATAATCTGATCCAGTTTGAGCACAAAACCTTAGTGTTCTATCTTTTGGAATGAAGTCTGAAGGTGCATATCCATCTTTCCTGGGTGTTGTGCTACAGAAAGTTGTACCGAGCTTATTTTGATTTGGCATATTAACATTGACTCATTGTGAAGACTCTTGTTTTATATACTTGTCTATCAAACATCTTACATAAAACATGTTATTACTTCTGTTCTTTGACTTGTCTCATTTGCATTTCATCTGCATGAAGTTGTAAGTTTCCATGATGCATTTTATATTAGTTACGAAAAATATCATCATTTAGCATACCATTGATCTTACATGTATAATGAGTCTTAATTTTCCTTTTTTAATTGGCAAAACTATCATCTAATGCATTTTGTAGTTGTTTCGCTATCATCATCCTTTAGTTAAACTAGTTGAAAATAATGTCTATTTAGCTTCAAATTTTCCTTAATAACTTTTGCTCTGCTGCAGAATTCTGGACATATGTAGAGAAATCATTTACTTGGACGGATCTTCCTTCCAAGTTCCCTACAAAATACGTACAATTCCCAGTGAGTGTTAGTTTTCTTTCTTCTTCCTCGTCTCCTATTCCTTAAATTGCAGGGATGCATAGTGTTTCATGCTGTATCTGAAATTACCTTTCCTTACCAGACATTTATTGCATCAGTGCATACGAACTATGTCGACTGCAACCGTTGGATTGGCGATTTCCTCCTGTCTAAGGTGAATGGCTTCAACATTCTGTAATATCATCTCTGAACTTTTCTTACATTCAATAAGTGAACTGGTATTTTGGTTTCTAGCAGTATTCTTGGAATTAACAGTAAGATTGATTTCTTCTTGTTCATAATATGAACATAAAGTCATGTTTTGTTTTCCACCAGTAATGAAATAATTGGAATGTACTGAGCAGTGAGCATGTTCCATTGGCAAAACGTATTTCTATCATGTTTCCGAAAGTGGCTTCTATAGCTCTGTTTTAACTCAGTCAGCAACAAATGTTTAGGGAATTTCTACCATTACAAACTTTCCAAAAGCAGTAAAATAATTGTTCTCGACCTTTTTATTGTAGATTTTAATTGGTACTTGAATTATTTCCTAACGCATTGCTTTGGCTGTGTAATTCTTGTGGAAATTGGAATTCAGAATGCTTTCCTGTACAATTGACATCACTTTTCTGGTTAATTTTCAGAGTGTTGACAACGAAATTGTACTGTGGGAACCAAAAATGAAAGAGCAATCTCCAGGAGAGGTTAGATTATATTCTTTTGAATCTTAAATTTCAATCATTATGGATGTTTTCCATTCGTGTTGAAATTCCTGATCGTATGTACTATCAACTTATTACTAGTCTACTTATTGTCCAGGGCTCCGTTGACATCCTTCAAAAGTATCCTGTTCCAGAATGTGACATTTGGTTCATCAAGTTTTCTTGTGATTTCCATTATAAAGCAGCAGCTATAGGTAGTTCCAAGCTTTGTGTACTATACTACACTAGTGTTATATTTTTGGTTTGTTGTGCATTTTTGCTCAACTAATGCTCACACTTGGAATGGAGTGATTATTAGACAATGTGACATCTTGGTTGGTGCCAAGGTCTGCATCTGATAGTGCATGATACTGAAAATTTAAATTATGTGGAAGGTCTTAGATGGAGTGCTGATTATTCATGCATTCAGAATATGAGCTGCTAGTAAAAAGCAACTACAATGGTCTTTACTTCTCTCACTTTCTATCCCAAATGTGATGTTTACCAGGGAATAGGGAAGGGAAGATATATGTCTGGGAAATCCAGTCCAGCCCACCTGTCCTCATTTCAAGGTCTGTTTCCATGATTCGTCTCCTGTTCCTTCTTGCTCCAATCAACCCCCCAACACACAACTTGTGTTTTGGCTCCTATTTTATTTGAGATGTACCCTCCCTATTGCTTTCTCAGGCTATCTCACGTTCAATCGAAGTCTGCAATTAGACAGACAGCAATGTCCTTTGATGGAAGGTAAAAGCTCCCGAATGGATTTGCTTTGTTTGTTCAGACATGCACATATTGTGTATAATTGTGGAGCACCTAACTTGTGATATCTGTGCACTGCAGCACCATTCTTTGTTGCTGTGAGGATGGAACAATATGGCGCTGGGATGTCGTAGCAAGTTCTTGAACATCTAAAAGGATAATGTTCCTGGGCAGAAGTTTTAAGTGTTTTCTTTGCACACTTTTTTCGTTATTTCCCAAGGAAAATGGCCTTTGAAGGTGCGAAGAACAGTTTCATGGTTGACTGAACCACGTCGAATCATGCTTCATCACATAATCTGCAGCGAGAACAGACTGCAAACTGCTACTTATCATATTCCAAGAAGCCATTGTAAGTAGCGTCTGAATGAAGGAAAACTTGTGGGGGCAGTTATGTATTAACTTTCTTTCGTTTGTATCTCATAGATGCACTGCATAATTTAGTTAGTTAAAAGAAGGAAAAATACTACTTTTTTAAGTTGTGTGCACTACATATATTTATGTACCAGCTCCTCTATCAAAATCTTTATGATTTACAGAAGCAGCAGCACCTCTTTGCCATTTCTGGAGCACCTTCAAGTGCAAATTACCAATCATTGAGTTGTATTGAAATATATAACACCAGCAGGTGCACCCAAATGCAATAAGCTGTTTTCGTCTTCATCTCGGAAGAGAGAAGTAAAGTGACAAGGCAATGGAAAAAATTCGGTGATATCAGAAGATAACTAGCGTACGCAAAAATAGAATTAGATGACATTAAAAGAACTGTCATTTTACGCCACATTAATAGAAAATTTGGATAAAAATTGTCGTTAAATATTCTGTATATAATTTAACGTACTAAATGTGTTTAGTATATTTATAATGCATTATATTGTATTACAGAATATACCTTCTCATAATTGTTCTTAAATGTTATCAATTTTCAAAATACAAGCCATTGTTACTTGAAATCGATAAAAATTTAGAATGTATATCACGATAACAGTTGCGAAAACTACTATCTTCTTCATCAAATGTGGTCAATGAATCTTACAAATTTAGGTCAAATTTTAAGATAATTGACGTGATTCGCACAATCATAAACACTTGTTGATAGTTTTTTCTCTTTGATTTGATTCTTTCCAACTAATAAATGCAGCCAAATCTTTTTAAAACCATGATTGAGTTGTGATAGGACAGAAGCTAGAAAGGGAAAATAATAGTAAAAGTCAATAAAAGATCATAACTTTCCAATTACTAGAAAGAAAAATGAAGCATTTATGTTTGGCCTTTTGATTTGAGGAAGAAAAGAATAAAAATCTTTTGACTTTTGGGCATTTTGTAGTTTGGCACCAGAAATTTGAAGCTTTTGACAATTTGCCCCACTTAAAGAACCCTAAAATTATTTTACCTCCTCAATTTGCAATGTGTTACTTAACATACAAATAGATTCCTCAACCTTCGTATGTAATCCACTCTCCCAAGTTTGCTGAAAGCTTTAAATGATGTAATTATTTTACACTAAATGAGTAAATATTGGTTGAATTGTTACTAATTATGTACTTTTTGCACTATTGTCTCTTGTCACGCGAATGTAATTATATGTGACTAATCAAATCTTTATGAGGATTTTGTGTATCGTATCTCTATCAACATGCATAATTTACAACTCAGATCTCACGTCTTCGAATGACTAGTCATTTACGTGACAACATAAGACACATTACAATTAACTAGGAACTCAAAATTCAAAAATGATGTAGTCGCAAACTCTCAACTCGGACAAGGATGTGCACTTCATGTAATCAACACACATTGGTAACCTATACAGAGGAACTAAAGACACTGGTGTCTCAACCAGCATAGGCGTGGACACCTATGACGGTTGCCCTCAATGTGGATTTAGGCCAGATGTCAATAAATGGAAGTGGGGTGCGGAAGGTGGAGCCAAAGAAACTGGAGCCAGCGGTGGAGCTGTCGTTGGCGGTGTTTCCATTGCTAGAAAGTTAGGAGTTTAGGGAGGAGGCCCTTGCGGTGAGGGCCCTACTAGTGGAGGGTTAGGATCATAGGACGGAGCCCCTGGTGTAATGATCCTACCGGCAGAAAGCTAGGACCCTGTGGTGGCTGAGAAACAGCAGCGTTTCGATCTTGGAGTACAGTCGTTAAGGCCGCCACCTGAGCTCACAGTACCGCAAGTTGAGTGGTAGAGGTAAATTCTTCTTGTGGGTGATTAGTGGAGGCGTTAGACTCGGTGTCTACATCCCCATCGGGGACTAGTAGAGCGGTTACATTCCTAGCTCTTCTAATTCGAGCTATGACTTCTTGTGCGAATTCCCACATACGGTGTCAATTGATGATAAATATTTTTATCCTTCTCTGAGCGCGGCTGTGATAGTGGAGAAGACTTGCAAAATAGTGGCGGTGCTTCTTTCCCCCATGTCCACTCTTGTGTGATAATCAGTATATGATTAAAACAGATGTGCAGAATAGAAATGTAGAGTGTATGAGAGTTGTTCTTTTACCTTTGGGGGTTGGCCTTTATTTATAGGGATATGCTGTAGTTACGACATTCAATGGTCATTAATGACTGGTGTCTCTTCATCTCCCTTATTATTAGGAGTTAATGAGAAGTGTTTCATCTTCTCAATTGTCGATGGTGACTGTCAGTCTTCGGGTTGTCTGTCTGGTTAACCTAACGATAGTTGAGTTATTTCTGTTTATCTATAAGAGGCGAGCTTATGAGACTAACGAGACGGGCGACCTGTTGAGGCGAGCGTGCCACCATTGACAGATAACATATAACAGCTGTCATTATTTCTATCCTCACATATAATTGTGTTATATTATCAAAACATCTGATTTATTGATTAAAAATAATAAGACGATTAAACTAATAAATTAAATATGATAATTTCAAAATTAAATTTATACGATTCAAAAACCGCCTCAGATTCTAACTCCTCAAAAGGGTTCTATACAAATAATAGGCTGAGAACGTTAAATTTTATTATGGTGTGTTTGATTGACAAGTTTTCCATGGAAAATGTCACACGTTCGAGGAAAATGTTTTCTACTTTGGCCGTTTGATACAAATGTGGAAAATAAAAATAAATTTTAGGGTACAACTACTTTAAACTTGTTTTTGGCCAATTCCATGGAAAATATTTTCTTATGGGTTTGGTGGTTTTTATTTTCCAACTTACATGAAATTTTTTTTTCTTTTCTACCTTTGCCAATCAAACACACTCTTAATGTTTTATTACATAGGCTTAAAACATTAAATAATCAGATTCTACCTGCACAATGTTTTATTACATAATAATAATAATAATTATTGCTTAGTCTTTTAAATTAATAATAGTTGTGTGTTTGTCTCGATTGACAGATTTAGAATTGAGTGATGAAGAAATAAATAATTATACACTCACAGAGATTGAAAAAATGTTGTAGAGTAGAGGAAAGAATTTTTGAGACTTTCAAACAATGCCCTTCCTTGAGATCTTAAATGTTTTAATTCGCAGTAATAGACTTATAAAGAATGAATTGTATTATGATAGAAGCGGTCTGGTTGAATAATGAAAAAAAAAATGTTTCTAATCTCACAACTGAGCAAAAAAACACTTATGAAACAATAATACAGCCCAGATGAGATTCTCAATGATTCATTTGTTAAGTAATTGTTCAATTTCAGTTAATTAATTATCAGTATTTCAATACAGTGTAAATAGTACTGTCGGTTCAGCTTTCCAATGTTTTGAATTTTTTTCTCGATAAAAATGAATAAAATTATGAATTGACATTTCTAATTAAAAAATACACATCTTCCATAGTAAGATAAATTCACTTCAATTATTAGTAATAACAAATTTGAATGCTGCGTTAATTAATCAATATAAAATTTAGAGTATGAAAATATTATTAATTGTCTACAAATAGAAAAATAATAAATTTTCATAATATCACTAACGCAATATGCATCTTTACAATTTAGAAAATCAATTTTCAAATTATAATATACATGCGGCAAAAATTAATTATTTGTCTCATACGTTATGGACTATCAATAAGAGTTAGGATCAATCTTTCTCCCGCATAAGATTATATCTGAAAAAATTAGTTTTTAGTCATGGACAACTTTATATTGCATTGTTTAGAATTACAAATCGTACGAGATTAAAGAAGTTGATTTGTAATAGGGATGAAGTTCCAACCAATTTGACCACAAACGTAATTTTCAAAGAGGCATTTGAAAATCTAGATTAGTTATGTTGTTTTTTTTCAATATTAATGAGTAATCAAATGTTATTTATATGATACTTTTTTTATTTGAATGTAATAAATAAACAATATACTCTTAAAATATTTTAAAATCACTATTATGAAAAACAAGTATCGTGCATCGTATGGGTAATATACTAGTTCATCTAAAAGAAAAAGAAAATAAGATAAATTCCATCCTCGAGCAACAAATAGAAATGTTTTGAAAAGTTGCAAATATCGTACTACACTGATGAGTCTTAAAAATAATCCATTGCATCTGAGTTGAAGATTCGACTCCCTCAATGAGTGGTAGGCTGATTTAATATTGTGTGCGTCAAACTTAGACGACCATGCTCATATTTGGTCAAAGAAAGATCGAGTGTTGAGAACAAACGAGTAAGTAAACATTGAGCTTAATTCAAATATAAATTCATACAGAGACTATCGAGTTCTCAATAAATATGCTACAACCTTTTAGTATTATTCTTGCACACTATCTCTTCCAACTTTTATAATTTTTATTCATATTCTTTATCACTTTCAATGACTTTATCGTTAAAGTCTAAATGGAAATCCAACTAAACGTTTTTGTCACTTGAAGAAGGCATATTTTAGGTGTCATCACCCACCATGTAATAGTTCACCATTCATAAGAAAGATATGTTAATTGCGTAGGTAACTTGATTTCAAGATTTCACATTGATTGCAAGGCTACACAGATTGTTGCTGATGAAAGATGACACAAAATCTTTCAACCTTGGCATGAAAAGGTAAATATGTAGTTGAAATCAAATATAAATCTCAGTTATCAATTTTGGGAACCCAAACCCCTAAAGCATGGCAATTAATTTGATGAGATAACCAACAAATTTGTCCATTAATCGCATTGGCAAATTGGCACAGCTATCAACATGTCGAGCTGTTAAAAAAAAAGTATGTCTTTGTTATGAATTGATCATATAATCGGCAGATCAAGGCTGGTCTATAGCTTGATTTGTGTTTGTTACTATTATTTTGGGTAAATTGTACTAAGACGTCGAACTTTTAAACTTTGTGATTATGGAATTTTAAATCTTTCAATTTCTAGTACTTCGAGTTGTTAACATTTAAAAAATGACGAGCATAGTCATTCTGTATTGAAAATCATTAATTTGACTATTAAATTGTCAATTTTTTTTTTAAAATTACCAATCCACCATGTTTTGAATTAGAAAAATAACAAAGGAAAAAAAAATAAAATAAAGCAAAAATTGCAAACAACTCCCTCATTCGCTTCTTCTTCTTCAACAAAATCCCAACCAACAATGAAAAAATTGCAACTAACTCACCTTTCCACTACTTATTCTTCTCTAAATCGCCGTCACCACCAACCACCACCCACAGAAAACCACTGGTACCCACAATCATTGACACTGCTAAAAACAAAGAAGCCACCATACCACAATTCTCCACCAGCTGCCGCCACAACTAATCATCACCAACCAAAAACCAATAACCCTCTGCCCCGCTACCGCCACTTTCCCCATCTTGTTTTCACTGCTGCTTTCACATCCCCCAACATCTGTAAATAAAACTGTTGTTGTTCCTCATTTTGATCGAACGAAGGAAAGTCCGACTTAGAAATATCATATGAACGAAGCTTATACGATTCACTTAAAAATACCCTTCGATCTCGAAAAGACGAAAGTAAAATACAATTGTTCCAACTTTCGTCGATTTAGACGACACCTCTGCCTTATTTGTTATCTGTCAATTTTAAAATGGAAAGAATATTCTTGAGATCACTAAATGAATCTCATGGCAAAATCAGTTACAACCAAAGCACACGATGGAATAAAAATCAAAACTAAAGAAAATGATAGCCGAACCAATGACCTCTTGCCACGTGTCATGGCATCTTCTAGAATTAAGAGCCTCCTAATTAGAAGGTGACACGTGGCAAAGAAAGAAGAAAAGACAAAAAAAAAAACTACAGGCTTTGTAACATCTATAAATAGTCGAAATTAAATAGAAGGAATGAGAGAACAATTAAAAAACCTTAGCCAAATTCTTGCTCTTTTAACTCTTAATCTTCGAAGGACTATCCATATGAGGATTAAGTTGATTATTTCAGCAAGGAGGCGGTTGAGAATTTATTGCCTACGATTTTAGTGGTTAACAAAAACAATACCAATGAAACATTCGACTAATTAATCAATCCAAAAATTCTATTTCTACCTTCGCAACACCGTCCACCGTCATCAACACTAACCCACTCCACTTTTAAAATATATTTGAAATGGTGTGAAGCAAGAGATGGGGAGGCTATCGTGCAAAATACAAAAAAAAAAATATATACAAAAAAAAATTACATTGGTGGATGGCGGTTGGTGGTGCTTTAGTGTTGGAGTGGGGTGGTGAATTTTTTTCTTTTTTCGCCATGGGTGGGGTGGGATTTTTTTTTTTTTTTTTTGGTACATGGCACTGGTTGGTTGCAGGTAGTCGGCCGAAATTCTTGCCCTAGAAATTCTGGTGATAGAATCATTGGAGAGAGATATAAACGGTATGATTTACATTGAGGGTTTGTTGCAAATTTTTGTTTTAATTTTCTTCTATTTTTTGTGTTATTTTATTGTTTTAATACCAAAAAAAAAAAAAGTAGATTGGTTATTTTAAAAAAACTTTAACCATTTAATAGTCAAATTTTTTAAAGGTTACGGACCTAAAGTGTTATAAATTGAAGGTTTTCACAAGATTCGAAAATTTGGAATCTTCAGTACTATTTATCTACTTCTACTCAGTATGGAAGAGCTTTTTAAAGAAGTCACTTTGTGATAATTTCTTTTAAAAACTCTTAGCATTTACTTAAATAGACAAAACAATTTTAAAAAATTATTTAAACAGGTCCAAAAGCAGCTTCTTAGTACAAGTTGAGATTGAAAAGTATTATAAATAAAATTATTTTTTTATTTGTATGAATTTAAGATGTAGATGGATGATGTGCCATTTATAAAAGAATAATGATATTTATAATCGTTCACTATCGATAGTGAACCTATGTAGTATTACTCAATTGAAATAATTATTCATAATTGTTGACTATAAATATATTACTCAATTGAAATAAATAATTACTCTAATTGAGTAATGCCACGTAGGCTCACTACTATTTGAGAGCGACTATAAACAGTATTATTTTTTATAAAATCGCCCAACCACGTTAGTGTAATTTTCTGTTAAATAATGGATGTAAGATTACATGGGTGATTGAATGGAAACAACTTAGAAAGTATAGCGATCAGTTTAGAGCTAAATTAAATTTGGTGACCAACATGAAATTTTGAGAAAAATTCAGTGACCATGTGTGTTATACCCTATTTTAATAGTCTAACATTATTCAATTATCTTGTTAAGAGCATCTCCAAGAGATATTCAATTTAGAAATAAGCATATTTTGTATTTTAGAAAGTATTTATAAATTTAGAGTAAATTTTTTGAAGTGCTCTAACCGTTTCTTTATTTTTAACACTTCATTTTACTTTTTTCAATAAGTATTTATTATTTTTTCTATATTTTATTTTAACATGCTTCCCTTTTAATTATTAAACGATTTTCTTTCATCATTCTCTATTTTATTTTGTAAATTTTATTTAATTTAGCCAAATATATTGAAAATTGGAATTCTTTGAATGCATTTAATTATAGATAGTGAGTTTGCCCATTTTCTATTTAAAAAAGTTTTTTAGAGAGTCTAATCTACAACAACTTATCTATATTTAAAGAATATCTATAAATTTAAAGATCAAAATTCTTTATCTCTATGTTCTTCAATTTATTTCTTCTAATAAACATTTAATATATTTCATTCTCTCTTTTTCTTTTTTTTTTTTTTTCCCTCACGTGCTTCTCTTCCCACAAAGAAAAAATGATAACATATTTTGGTAGTGGTGAGAAATAATAACATAAATTATTTAAATAATTAGAGATTCTCAAATTTATTAGTTTAATATCATTTGTATTAGTAATTCATTGACTTGCATTCACCATTATAAATTCTCTATGAATGATAATCTTTATATATTCGAAATTGTTATAACATTAAGAAATTGTGAGATAATATAACATAGAGGAAGGGAGAGAGTTAAGAGTCATCTATATATGATTTTAATGAGAGTTACAATTTGAACATAATACAATTTTTTTTAAATAAGTATTTATTTTTTTAGATATCTAAATAAGGCTAAATAGTCATTTATTATTATATATTATTTTATAACACTTCTCATTAGATGACTATTTAAATAATTGTAATCGTCTCGTTAAAAATTTTGTTCAATAAAAATTCAGTACGAAAAGTACGAAGGACAAAATAAAGTACAATTAATTGTCAAAATTTAGAGTAATAAATTATTGCGTCATTTAAACTCTGTTAGAAAATCCAGTAAGACAACATGTTTGAAGAAAAGTGAGTAAAGCTACTCCCATTATATAAATCAATGTAGATACTTAAAACGACACATTCCTATTTTGTATGACCAATGTCTTAAATATATTTTGTCAAATAACCAGCTACATTGTTATTTGAACAAATTTATTGAATATCGATGTCACCAATAAATCTCACTAATTTTTTGACGCTATGCATCATCATGTTCTCTTGAAATATTATTCAAAATAACATCATCTTTCTATAAGGTTGTCAGATAATCTTTGATTGACATTTGAATATGATAATGTCAATTGGATAAGTATTCTTTATAGAAGACAGATACACAAGTATTTCTTATGAGAAATATTCAATCTACCGTCTAAGAGAAAAGTTTATTTCTCAAGTTTGTCATCTCAAATTCATCTTCAAATTATTTGCAATTTTGTTAAGCTTTTTGTGAGTTCAAATAAGATCAACAAAAACTGCAATAATTATAAATCTATAATTTGTTTTCTTTAAAAAAACACGTGATCAAAATTTAATTTTAGTTGTTATTTGAAAGTATTTTTATATTAAGTTTCTATTTTTTGATGTATATGTATTTATTTGTTAGGTTTTTGAAAGAAAATTTTGGAAGTTAAAACGCAACAATTGTTGAAATGAAAAGCATATATTTGGTGCTATTTTTGTTCAATTGCTATAACAAGAAAGTAAGTAGAACAATAGGTTTAGAATGTCAATGAAATATTTGAAAAATAAATAAAAACTCGAGTTAGAGTAGTAACTCAAACTCCAAACAATAAAAACAAATTAATTTCATATCACGAGGAAAGCTGGCGAAATGATATAATTTGTTTGATTGGACAAATTAAAAAAGATAAATATGTAAAAAAAATATTATTTATTTTTCTATCTTTATTTTTGTTTTTATTTCCATTAAAGCTACTAAAATACAAATTTAAATATCCCTTATGCTATATTCTCATTTATGAACAAATTATCATATACATATAAACCATCTCGTGAGTATTGAGTAATTGACAACCAAAATATTTTTTCCACATGAAAAATCCGTACATTCTCATCAGATTCCATCGTACCAAAAGTCAACTCTCTTTCTCCACACTCCCATCTATCTTCCCCCTAATTCTCTACTTCCCAATCGTCTGATCAAAATTCTAATCAAATTCCCACCACAAATAATTTCAAACCTACTATAATTCTCCACCTGACACTCGCTCTATCTAGTCCCCACGTGTTCTTTCTTCACCACAATCAACACATGTGTCCTAATTAAACACGAGTGTACATCAAAACCAAGAGCGCGAGTGAAAGATAAAAATAATAAAATCTTGAAATTTTGAATATTTTTTACCGTTTTCCCACGCTGTAATTAATGTTTTGAGTCTTTTGACTATTTAGAAATTAGAATAGGAGAAGACGTGCAGAGAAGTTGCCTTTTTTTCAACGGCAAAAAAATAGAAATACAAAAAAGAAAAATTAATTATAGAGAGAGTAAGAGACGTAAAACAGAGAGTTTTTATGTCTTCACCTCTCTTCATTATCCAATCGTTCAATCTTCCCCCTTCTTTCTTTCTCTCTCTAAAATTCTACATTAACATTACATACAGTATTTATTATATATATATATATATACACGCAGATTACTTTCTCTCTCTACCAATCAATCAATCTCAAAGATCATCGAAATATTCGAAACCCTTAACAATTTAATTCGTTTTATAAAATCTTTTAAATTTCTTGATTCAATTTGTATATATTCTTTGTATAATTATTCAATCCTTTTATAAATTCTTTCAATTTATTTGTACCGTTTGTTTGAAGTTAGGGTTGTGCTTTGTTTATACCTACAAAAAATACATACAACAAAAAAGTTTTTTCGAGGAATTTGTTGCTTTGTATTATTGAAATTTGTAATCAAAAACTATAGAACTACCGGTTTTAATTTTTTTGTTTTTTTGCTTGTTTTTTTGGTCTGATTGATGGAAAAGTAAGAGGGAAAAAAAGGAAGAAACAAACTGAAGACGACAGGGGGTGTGCATTTATTTTTGTGGTACCGATTTGCATGGTTTTTGAGTTGTAAGCTGAAGATGGGTCTGTGAGCTGAAAACTTCAATCTTTTTTAGGGTTATTTATTATTTATTATTCTTATAAAGGGAGGATTTGCTGAGGTTATGATCATTATCGGTTTGAGAGGTGAAAGGGCTGAACTGCTGTGAGTGTGCGTTTTACATTTTTGGTTTTTAGCTTTGTTGGGCTTTGGGGATATGAGGAATGATAGCCAGAAACGTGGTGGCGGTTCTGGTGCTGGAGGGATGCTGCAGTCTGGACGAGGCAATAATGGGATCATTCCGACATCGATTAAGTCTCTTTCCAGCTACTGGAGGATTGTTTCCTCAGGAGCCTCAAGCGTGGCATCTACTGTGAGGTCTGCTGCCTCTGCTGCTTCAGCTATGGTGGACAGGGACGGTGAGTCCCCCAAAGATCAGGTGAGACTTTAAGGAATTTATCACTTTTTGATATGGAAAGTTCTAGAGAAATGTTCGTAACTTTTAGCTTCTCTGGTTGTTTTATGCTTCTATATATGACTCTGCATTGACTGCATGATTTGCTGATATTGAGTCGTTACACATGTTACTGTAAAATGGAGTTGTCCTAGTTGAAAATCCTTTTGTTTCAAAAGGAAAAAAATGTTTAGTTGGCAATAAAGTTGAAATTGATGGTTATATGTGAGTATTTGATGAAATTTTATACTGCTATGATTCATTTTGAAATTGAGATGGAAACTTGTTGCTTCAAATCTCTATACTTGTTTGTTTTTGTTAGTTTCTTATTTTCACCATTTTCCCTCATAATCCTTTGGTATAAAGATGAATTGTGGCAACAAGGATTTGCATGCAGCACTGTGTCACTCTGTGTGCGATTCGAGGAACAATTAAGTCATCGATCAAAAGGACAGTGAACTCTTTTTTGTTCTCCTGCTAAACAGTTTGACACTGGTAATGCCAGGACATATTGGTCTGATTTTGTAAAGTCAGAGAGTGTTTTGACCTGTGGATATGTTGCATTCTTTGTTTTATGTGATAGAAATGGTTTCCTGTCAATCTGGGATATGTTAAGTACTGTATCCTGAAATAAAGTAACCGTTGAAGACGGTTAGTATTGGATATTGTTGTATGCAAGATCTACTGTCTCAAAGGTTTGTCGTCTTGCTTCGAACAATACTGCAATTATTGTAGAAAAGTAGTTGTAATTCTTCAGTTTTTTCGTTCAACTTTTTTGGTTGTCGAAGACAATTGAATGTTTTGGCATTTTATGACAGCGTTGCTTTTTTGTCTTAATCGGCAGTTTCACCATTATGCCATGGTTGCGTTTCAGCAATTGTTTAGAGGACTTGCATGTTCATTCTTACAGTTCGACAATATAAGTTTTGTGAGATTTCTTAAGTAGTGGTTTACTTTTTGTTAGTGGCTGTCATGCTTCATGCTATCAGGGTTTTGGTGTAAAGAAGGATTATATGATTTAACATTTGCTCTGGGAGGTGGCATGTTTTCTTTGACTTATGCATGAGTAATGATATGTCAGATTTTATTAATAAAGGGGATCTTCTGTAGTATTATTTCGTCAAATGTTTCCCTCTGTGTCAATTGACGATATGAGTTGTGTATGAATTCCCAAGAGTAATTTAAACGAATTGTGTTTACGGAGAAGGTCAATACCCGTGAAAAACTGGTCAAAATTCGGTTTAACTCGAATTGGACTGAACCCGGCGGGTTTAAGGTAAATCCAAGATCCGAACTGTAATTTAGTAAAAATATTAAGTTCCCAGTGCCAGATAAAGTTTGAACAAGGGACCTCGCTCAACAAAGTGTCATTTGTCTACTGCGCCAGTATGAGAACTACCCAAAAATTGATTATTACGATTCACAATTTATCATTTAAAAATTGTAAATGAATATTTGAGCATTTAATTTTTTAGTTAATTACTATATTCTTATTTTAGAACCACAGTTGTGCCTTAATTTTAACACGATATTTTAATTTTAAAAATATTTTTTATATAAATGTTCATCTAACATTGAACTGGTGACCCGCTGACCCAGTGCTTTGGAAAGTAATGGTGAAGAAGTCTGTCAGTCTAATCAACTGCTTGAATTTGTGTTTCTAGTTTGGGTGGATTAGCAATATACTATAATTGGACAAAAATATTAACTGGTGGTGGCAGGCAATATGTAAATGCCATCACCAAATTTCATTGCATGCAGATTATGCTGTTCTGATAAGAATCTGTTAATTTATCATGCTATACTATATGACTATCACCTCTAGTATTTGCTATAGTTAATGTTGCCATAATTGGTTCACGAGTATCTTTCTCTATGTTGTGCCAATTCATAATATAATATTTGGCAATTGCATTTGTCATATTCTAGATCTATTTGGTATGTCTGACTTATTTTTTTTATACCTCTCCACCAATTGAAGGTTTGCTGGGCTGGGTTTGACAAGCTAGAACTCGAGGGAGGCATCACAAGGAAAGTTCTCTTGCTCAGCTACAGTTATGGCTTCCAGGTTTGGGATGTTGAAGAAGCAGACAATGTGCACAAACTGGTTTCCAGGCACGACGGTCCTGTTTCATATATGCAAGCATTACCCACGCCAACAGCATTAAAGGATTCTGGAGACAAGTTTGCTGATAGTCGCCCATTGCTGATAATTTGTGCTGACGGATCGTTTTCTGGAGGCAATAGCATTCAGGAGGGGATTGGTGGTCCTCGTAATGGGTCCGTTCAACACTGCCATGGTTTGGTTAATGGTAGTTGTGTGCCTACGGTAGTTTGGTTTTATTCGTTGAGATCACAATCATATGTACATCTTTTACGGTTTAGGTCGGTTGTTCATTTAGTGCGGTGTAGTTCTCGAGTTGTTGCTGTTCTACAATCAGCTCAGGTGTGTTTCACCAAGTTTTAAATTCATCAAAAGTTTTGCCTTTCATCCTATGCTGTCATTTTGTTCTTGTCAGGATATGTTGATAAGATATGTTTTATACAGATACACTGTCTTGATGCTTCTACGCTGGAGAGTCAGTATACAATTCTAACAAATCCTGTTGTTACGGGTGAATGTGGATCTGGAGGTATAGGCTTTGGGCCCCTTGCACTGGGTCCCAGGTGGATGGCTTACAGTGGAAGTCCAGTTGCTATCCCAAATTCAGGGCGTGTGAGTCCACAACATCTTACCCCATCTGCTAGTTTCCCTAGTCCTGCTTCAAATGGAAGCCTTGTTGCGCATTATGCGAAAGAGTCAAGCAAGCAATTTGCTGCTGGTATTGTTACACTAGGGGACATGGGTTATAAGAAATTATCAAGGTACTACTCTGAGCTGTTGCCCGATGGCAGCAAGTCTCAGCCAGGGAGTACTCGTACAGAAAGTGTTGGCATGGTATGTATAATTATTCCCATATTCACATCTTGTTTATGGTTTCTAGAAACCATTTATTTGAATGTGATGTGCTATTGTAGCTGTCTCTGTCAAATTTCTTTTACCTGCTTTGCAAGTTATTGAACCTAATACTGTCACTGTACATAGAAAGTTTCTTCTCTTCTCAATATTGGTGCAATAGATAAGATATTCCTAAGAGACACGCCACCAGCACCACCATGTCGATGTCAGACACATATCGGACACGTTGTTGGGTACTTGTTTAGGGTTTAGAAAAAACAGGCCAATCCTTAGGGTTTCGAAAATTGCATGTCGATGTATCCAATACGTGTTATGTCGGACATGCGTATCCGTATCGGTGCATCATAGAGATATTCTATAGGTATAGGATTAATAATATCTGATTGATGTTCATTGTGCATCGCAGGTGCAGTGTTGATTTTTCTGAGTTTGACCTGATCATTTTGGGCAGGGAACTAATGTTTGTGTGCGCTCTTGCACATTTCAGTTTGAAATAATATTTTCCTCATTTTGTTTCTTTTTTATTAATCAGGTCATTGTCAGAGATGTTGTCAGCAAAAGTGTTGTTGCCCAGTTTAGGGCACATAAACATCCTATATCATCGCTGTGCTTTGATCCTAGTGGCACCCTGCTAGTGACTGGTTCAGATCAGGGCCACAACATTAATGTTTTCCGTATAATGCCTGAACTTTCCGGAGGTTCCTCTGGAGCTGCTTCTGGGCCATCTTATGTCCATCTTTACAGGCTGCAACGTGGTGTCACACCTGCAGTACGAACTAAGAATTAGTTTTTATCTTATATATGGATGTTATTGTCCGTGAATGGGATCAATCTGATACTCTTTCTGTTTGATAATGCTTTCTCAGGTCATACAGGACATAAGTTTTAGCAGCGATAGCCAATGGATTATGGTTAGTTCTTTAAGAGGGACAAGCCATCTTTTTGCTATTTCTCCTTCAGGGGGTTTGGTTAGCATTCAGTCCTCAGATGCTTGTTTTAGTTCCAGAAACAGTGGATACAGTTCAATGAAGAAGACTGCAGTTCATGGGCCACCAAATTCGGGGTTACAGCTTCTGACCGAACAAAACATTTGTGTGTCTGGTTCCGCAATTACACTTGCTCCTCTTATCAGAATAAGAAATGGAAATAATGGTTGGAGAAATGCTGTAAGTGGTGCCGCTGCAGCTGCTACTGGGAAGACAAGTTCTCTCCCTGGGGCTATTGCTTCAACTTTCCACAACTGTAGAGGTGATGATTTGTATGGACATGCCAGTTCTCTGAAGACAAACTGTTACCTGCTTGTTTTCTCTTCTTCTGGTTGTATGATACAATATGCATTGGGTACCTCTGCTGTGCTAAATAGTGTGACAGCTTTACCGGAAGTGAGTGCCAGCTATGAATCAGGTCTAGACGGTGATGCAGGGTTAGTAGTGAAGGCAATCCAAAAGTGGGATATTTGCCCGAAACTTAACCGGAAGGAGCGGGAAGATGATATTGACATATATAGCGAAAATGGAAATTTAGATCGTGCTAAAGTATTTCCTGAAAGAACAACACAGGAAGATAATGTGTGTTCTGATGTCATGGGTACACCCACGAAAGATAAGATCACTACTGAAGAAAGACATCATATGTATATATCTGAGGCAGAGCTTCAAATGCATCAAAATCGGAATTCATTGTGGGTGAAACCTGAGGTACTTGATAGGTCGTATAAAATTTGAAATTTTGTTTTAGCAAATTTACTCCTCTATCACTGTGATTCTTGACATTTCTTCTTATCATAATATCTTTTGGCAGATAAATTTTCATTCCCTGCTACTGACTGATGACTTTAATGAAGACGAGGAAGGTGCTCCTAGGGGAGAGATTGAGATTGAAAGAATCCCTGTTGACATTCTTGAAGTTAGGTCAAAAGACTTGGTTCCAGTTTTTGATTATCTTCAATCTTCTAATCTTCATTTTCAGGGGAGGTAGGTCGAAATTTTATAGACATTTTCTTTAGTTTATTTTATATAGTTATCTGTCTTTCCACTTTGCTCTCTATGGTTTGACTAATTGTCTAAATCGTGGTTTCTTATGTTTGATTTTAATTTCTTCATGGCTATCATGCCCAATTTCTAATAAATGCTAGCTGTCATCAGGATTCCTGTTACAAATAGCAATAATAATGGGCAACTGCTATGCCAGAGGTCTGATATGTCTGATGGTTCTGGCTCTCGTGATATGATGACCGATGATGGCATTGTTATGGCGGAACCACACAATGGTGCTGAGGAAACAATCAGGGGCATTGTAAATACTAATGATAGCCCAATAGCAAACACTCGGCCTCAGACTGTACATACTAGAGAGAACTCTGTGGGAGAGACCCAAATTAACTCTGTAAATAGTAACATAGCTGGCCTGAAACTGGAGAATCAATTTGGAGATGAAGGCGATGAGTTTGATTAAAGGTAATTTCTTACAGGTCCTACTCCAAATATAATGTATGACACATCAGTACACCATGTGATGCTTTCTCGTCCATGTTGGTCGTTTTTCAAACTAAATGGTATGAGTTGATTCTGGTTGTCCATTCCATGTGGTTGGCCTAAGATCTTCATATAATTGACACGTTATCTAAATTTTGGTGCTTAAACTGGATTTATCAGAACTTCAGAGTTGTCTGGCATTGGAGTTTAAGTCTCACTAGAGCCTCTGCTTGCCTGAGCTTTAAATACGAGTTAATGTTACTTTACCATTTTTTTTTTTAAAGTTAAAAAAGTTATTTATTTTGAAAATAACTCTTATTTTAATATCAAAATAAGTAATTTGCTTAATTCCAAATTTTGATCAATAAAAAAATTATTTATTTTAAAACTCATTTACTTAATAGTAAACTTTTTAAGCTTAGCCAAACATGCTCGAAGTCCTTTTCTTCCCACTCTCTCATATCTAGAGTTCTGGAAGAAATGAAGGGTTGAATACCAGCCTTGTATGCTTTAGCTTAAATACCAGCCTTGTACATTGCTCATTTTCATTTTTTTGTCTTTTAGCTTAAATACCAGCCTCGTATGCATTAATGTTTGTAAGGGTGTTAAGATACTTCGGCTTGAATTTAATTTGCCTAGAGTGTTCTTATATTATTCTCTTAGAAGTGATGCCAAAGGTTCTTCTAATGTGAATCATTTTGTATGTTTTGCTCAGGGGTGAAGCTATTCTTTTATTATGCTGGAGGGTTCCTTGAAAGTGTCAAGAATGTGGAAGAATATGTAGAGAAGAGTGAAGAATAGGGACTTTTGACTGATTTGAAGTGTGGATACAATGCTGTTGGTTTTTATCGTCTGTGACTTGTGTAAAATAAAAACTGGATTATAAATCCAATAAGTAGTTGTAATATGTACATAATAGCTTCATCTTACAACATTTTAATGCTACCCTCTAGGTTTCTATTAATTTTAGCTCGACTTTCATCCATTCGTGTAGTTGCATGTTCAACAAAAGCTATTGCAGGAGTGATCTCGACATGCTTCTAGCGATCATTCAGGTGTCAGCACGTTCAACGTAAACTTTTGAGTTTTTACATTTTGAAAATGTTGTGTAATTATCTTATTATAAAGGTCATGAAATATGTACTTCTCAATTAACAACAAAATAGTCATTATGCATTCATCTCCAAATTGATTCTGCTGTTCATTCTTCATGATGATCGCAATAGAAATATTCTCTACAATAGGAACATGAATTTACGGAAACTCTGCTACTTTATAGAACACATTAGAGGCATCCTCTTTTTTATGTTACATTAATTTCCTTGTAAAAACATACGACAAAATATGATATCTTTTCTATCAAGAAGTGAGAGCCGCTCAACTCGCTTTATCCACTTTCTAGAGCTCCTTTATGGTAGAGGCGGCAGGTTTTTGAGACCTACTTTTTATTGAATTGAACTAAAAAGCAAGTCTACAATGACAAAACACGACTGAGTTAGGATGTTAGGTAATTGTATATTATATTGTTCTCATCTTTTAAGTAAAAGAAGTTACCTGCATGTTATGTTTACTTTTTTTTTCTATCTTAATCCGATTAAAATTCAAACACATATATCTAAATCTTGGGTTAACAAAAATCCGTTCTTATATTTTCTGCATATATTTATGCAAGAGATGGAAAAAGGATGCTAATAGCCATGATATTTACTTTAATTTCATGAACTACAGATCAAAAGGGAAAGACAAAAAAAATTTCACTACCCCACCACTAAGAAGAAAGGGAGTTGAAAAGAGATAAAGTTGATGCACCTTCAAGTTCTACACTAGCTGTACCTCACAGTTTCTTTCCTCAACATGCCACACTGAATTTGCAATATCTTGCATTCTCTGTAATTACTTGAGCATCCGAGTTTACATTTTTATCAATATTTTGCCATGGAGATTGTTACTTCAGTCATTAGTTCATTACTCGCTGAACCCTGTCGACTTCTCTTCAATTCCATTGATGCTAAGATAAGAAATTACTTCAACTTCAAGTCCAACTTGAAGGATCTGGACAAGGCAATGGTAGATTTAATTCAGCGCAGAGATAGCATAAATCAAGATCTTGAAGTAGCTGCCAGAGAGGGATTACTACCACGACCAGAAATAAGAGAATGGCTGAGAAGAGTCAATAAGATGGAAATTGAAGTGAATTCAATGAAGACGGATATGGCAGGAACCTGCAGTTTCAGTTTTAGATGGTGTCAATTCAAGTGCTGCATGCTACCGGAGAGAGCAAAGGAATATCTGTTTGAGACAAAAGAACTTATAGATGCCTGCCACTTTCCTGCTGGTGTGGCTACTGAAAATCCTTTTCCTGTAACTGTTGAATATATCCCGGCGCCATCCATTGATGATCAAGAAACGGCAGCGAAAAATATTGCCAAAATTATGGATCTGTTGAGTAATAGTGAGGTGAAAAGGATTGGTGTATGGGGTATGGGTGGAGTAGGGAAGACTACTCTTGTGAAGAACATAAACAATAAACTCAATGACCCTTCTCTTCTATCAGAATCTTTTAGTATAGTCATTTGGATTACAGTCTCCAATAAATCTCAGGAAACGGAATCGGAACTGAAAAGGGTTCAGAAACAGATTGCTGAAAGATTGAACTTGGTACTCAATGAAGATAGCGTTGAGAAAAGAGCGATTGCTTTGCACAAAAGGCTAAAGATGGAGGAAAAATTCCTCCTAATTCTTGATGATGTTTGGGATCCAATTGATTTGGACGATCTGGGAATCCCACAGCCTGAAATTCACGAAGGCAGTAAAATCATGTTGACTACCAGATTTTCAGAAGTTTGCAGTGCAATGAGGACTGATGTCGTACTCAAAATTGAGGTCCTAAAGGAAGAGGAAGCTTGGAAACTGTTCTGCAGAAGTGCAGGAGAGGTAGCCACTCTGGAAAATGTTGAGCCACTTGCAAGGGCGGTAGCTAGAGAATGTGGTGGACTACCTTTGGCAATCAATGTTGTTGGGGCGTGTTTGAGGGGAAAGAAAATAGCTGAGCTATGGGAGGATGCATTGAACATGCTTCGTAGGTCGGAGCCTCTAATTAGAGGAATTGAGGATAAAGTTTATAATCCCCTAAAGTGGAGCTATGATTTGTTACCAAGTGAACGCATTAAATCTTGTTTTCTGTTTTGTTGCTTATTCCCAGAGGACTATTCAATTGATGTACACCGACTAGTCAGATATTGGTTAGCTGAAGGTTTGCTAGAGCAGCACCACAATTATGAGGAAATAATGAACCGGGGAATGGCTGTTATCGAGTGTCTCAAGGATTCTTGTCTATTAGAGGAGGATGTGAAGTCAACTGTGAAGATGCACGATGTTGTTCGTGATGTTGCTGTTTGGATTTCTTCCTCATCCAACGTTGAACTTAAATCCCTTGTCAGGTCTGGAATTGGTCTACGCAGGATAAGACAGGACGAGATTTTGACGTTGCACAGGAGAGTTTCCTTCATGTGTAATGAAATATATGAGCTGCCCAATGCTGTGATACAATGCCCTTCAGTATCTACTTTACTCTTACAAGGAAATCGCAACCTCGTGGGAATTCCAGATGAGTTCTTGCAATCATTCCTATCTCTCAAAATCTTGGATTTAAGTGGCTGCTGCCTCGTGTCTTTGCCTCTTTGTTTGGACCAACTTGTTGAACTTCGGGCCCTCCTTCTTGATGAATGCAATCATCTGCAAGAATTACCTCCACTTGGAGGGCTTGCTAAACTTCAAGTGCTTGATTGCAGTGGGACAAATATCACATCACTGCCAGAAGGTATGGAAATATTAACAAGCCTAAGACTCTTGAATCTATCGTACGTCAAAAGACTTGTAACGATTCCTGCAGGAGCTATGTCAAGGTTGTGTAACTTAGAGTACCTCAATATGAGGCGAAATGAAAATGAATGGGATTTGAGACCAAAGGCCAGAGAGGGACTTGCACCGCTGGAGGAAATAGTCTTTCTCGAGCGATTAGCTATTTGGTACGTTGATTTAGACAGCAATTTGAGCAATCTAGAAACCACTGATACTCTTCTCAATGGGATCAAGAAACTCAAGAAGTTCGAAATTTCGATTGGATTCTATCCGCGTTCTATTGACATGTTAGGGGGTCATACCCAAAGGCGTGTGATCCTCAATGGACTTCGTCTATCAGGAGAGTGGATCGCGTGGTTGTTCATCAATTCAACTTCTGTGCATATATATGGTTGTGAGGGAGTAAATTATATGTTTGCAAAATTAGGCATGAACAGTGGTGCTGTTGGTTGTTTTGATAGTTTGAAAACACTTGATATTTCCCATTCTATGAGCAGCCTCAAGCCCTCTGTAGACAATGCTGCACAGTTTGATCTACTGCCAAATCTAGAGCAACTTTATCTTCGTGATCTCGACCGGCTATCGTGCATTTCAGAATTCTCCATGCACCTTGGACTAAGATTTGCTAAACTGAGATTCATAAGAGTAGAAAGGTGTCCAAGAATGAAATATCTTCTCACCTTGGAAACTGCAGTACCTGCACTGGAAAAACTTCAAGAAATTAGTATAAGTTCATGCGGGGAGGCAGCAGAACTGTTCAGGTGTTTGGTTCAGGATTCTGTTTTCCCAAACCTGCAGACAATTAGATTGAGCAACTGCTGGAAATTGGAGACTCTCTGCAGAGGAAATGGAGCCTATCCGCGCCTAGAGAAGGTGGAGGTAATCAACTGCCCTCTTTTAAAGAAGTTTCCCCATACTGTCCAAAATTCCAGCACCATGCAGGAGGAATAAGAGGGAAAACAGTGTTGGGGTCGGAAAAGAACAGTTTTCAACACATTTGTTTTTTGTTGATGACAAATTTAAATGAATACCCTTTGTCAATCTCAAACATTATAAACTTTTAGACGAGATGTTCCACTAGTTCTATCGTCAATCAAAGTTATAAACCGTCACTAAAGGTGAAGATGTATTTTGTTCCTCATTGCAGAATTTTCAACTTGAACAGTTTATGCTGACAAAGGTCTTTCCTTTATTACCCCGGTTTATTATTAGTGCGACGATATGAGTCAAATTGACCATTTTTTTATTTATATTTTTGACAGAAACAAAGAGTAAGGGTTAAAAAAAAAAAAAAAAAAAAAAAAAAAAGAGGACAGGAGACAGAAGTACAGAAAATGCAGAGGTTGAGCTTATGCAATTTACCCCCGGAAAATGTTACAGCATCAGCAAATTTTAAAATTCTTGTATTCTTATCCAAAATTGATGATATATCGATGTGTTTCAACTTTCAAGAGATACAATCTTAGTCATACAAGATCTGAGTCGAAATAAAGAGATCTCTTTATTTAAGACTAGAAAATGTGAATTCAGATTGGGTTGATGATAAGCATTTGAATCACAAACAGCAATTCGATTGATGATAAAGAACGATAATTCTCGATTCAATTCTCTGCCTTAACAACATATAAAAAGCTTGATCAAATTCTATTGAGTCTAACTGCGTACTGATGATTTATCAAAGTGAACAATCACAAATTACAGTCGAGACAGTACATAGTTGGCAAAACTAATACCGAGACAGTTGACGAATACAACATTCACAAGTTAGAAAGTTGGCAAAAACTAATACAGTCGAGACAGTTGACAAAACAAATCAACAATTGGACCACAGTGCGATTCCCACCATCACAGGAATTGACTGCCCACTTAGGCAACTGGTGGGCGAAGCACATGATCCTGTGAAGTATCGACAGCAGCAGGAGGCATGAACTGCCACATGGCAACTCCAGGATAACTGATGACAGGCACAAATTTGTTCGCTGCAGCTTGACCTTGGGCAGCAAATGCAGCAGGCATGGCAGGAGCAGGTAGAAAGCCAGGTTGCACATTTGTCGTCTTTAGTTGTTGCTCTAGCTTTTCCTTCTCGGCCTTTAACCTTTGCTTCTCATCCCGGAGCTCATTCTTCTCTGCCTACATAAATTAATGGAACCCCGGATTGTGCATAAATAAGTGATCGTCTTCTGGTCCATCATTGCAAAGTCAAATAAAAAGAAAACATAGCACTTGTTTTCTTGAGAAGATTAAACTTTTAGACCAGATTGGAATCACAATCTATCCAAAATTATTAGTGGAGACATATACACAGTTATATATAAATAACAGGCAATCTTACCTTCAGTTCTTTAATCTTTTCCTGTAGATCTGTATTTGAGTCCTTTAGCTTCTGGGCTTCACCTCTTAGCTGAGTCACCAAGCGAGCAGCATCAAGTAAAATAGCAGCCTTGTCTGTTTTGGGAGGCCTTCCAGGCTCCAAGAGAGCACTCAATTCCATAAACCTAAAAAACGAATGATGCTGTTACTAAAGCTGTGTGATTGAGAGAGAGAGAGAGAGAGAGGGTAGGAGAGGCATAGAGCAAGAGCAGAGAACATGATCACACTTGTCATTCATCTTATCCCTTCGTTGTTTCTCCCTTCTTGCTTTGGAACTTGATGGAGCACAAGATTCAGTTCTAGCTCTGTGAAGCACATAACAAGGTGAGATGAAACTGTTTTCTAGAACGAGGGTTTTATTAACTGGGCATATTGCTTTCAACAAAAAGTAACACCATATCCACTAGGGGTAGTTTAGTTTTTATAACACACAGATTACAGTTCTCTCTTATGAATTGTCAGAATTCACATTAGCCATGTTCAGTTTATAGGGGCAAAACTCTTAGTTAACACCGCAAGTTTAGCATGTAATTTGTTGGCATGTTTCTATAGCATGAAGGGATAAAGGGTGAAATTTCAAGCAAGATGCATTGTAAGTGAGACAGGTTGAACCCCCACCCCCACCCCCACCCCCACACCCACACACACACAGCAGATTAAACAAAACTGTCCTTAAAGTTGGGGAATATCTGGTTCTAATGAATGCAAAATCACCATCTTTACCCAGACTTTGGGCCAATACAAAATGTGAAGACTATCTTTACCGCTTCTTTGAGCCAGGTTCCTTCTGGACATCTGAATCCCCAAATGAGCAATCATTTTCCAAGCTGTAAAAGATTAGATCACGGAAAAGGAAAGGATAAGAAAGTGATGAATTGACAAAACAATAAGTTAATGAGAAAGAAATGAATGGAGAGGAGCAGTTACAAACACAATGAATTTAGGACCTCTTTAAAACTTGAAAAGGGAATGCAACATATATGATGCGAGTACTTAGGTTCTTGAAGATTTATATTGATTTCAAACACATATACCAGAACATTGTACTCTCTCCGAAACTCCAACAAATTTCAAAAACTATTCCATCCAGAAGCACTTAATAATTGGTAAGAAAATTAACTCCGGGCCATTCTAATCAACATCATTGACCTTTGAGTGAACACCATGAATATCCACAGTTGGGTTATATTTCAGCAAAGAACTAGAGTGATAAAATGGTTGTATTTTAACCTAACGACATCATCAACTTTCATTTGTCAGTATGAAAGAATAACCTATTACACACACACACATGAAGAACATAACTTGAATTATCCGACATGCAGATCATTATTCATGCATAATGACAGCTGACATGTAGCCCGAGGGGTTGGCGCTATAATTAGAGAGACCCATTTTCATTCTTCTGATATGACTTACAAACCCTCATTAGTTCAAGTGTCAAAGATATCAGTTACAATGTAAAACAGTAAAAGCCAACCTCCATCTCAAATTGAATTATTTAATCTAAGCACAAAAGAATAGACAGGACTGATAATTAGCTAATTTACATATGGAACATCATCATAACCTATCATCAAACAGGAAAGCCTAAATCATAACCAGAAAATACACCATAGTTTAGCACCTCAATCTCAGTGCACCATCAAATGTAAGATTAACAGTTTCAAAACAATAAATAGCCCAAACTATAACCAAATGCGCATAATAGAAAAGAAATGACCAGCAATAAAAGCTAATGACCAAAAGAACTTTTCCACTGGCAATAGAATGACCATGCTTTTCACAAGACAATAACCAAGAAAACGCCTTTAATTTTATTAGAAAGCATAATCTTCTTCATTACGAGATAAGATTACATAATAAAAAAACCCATGCAGCTATTGGAGAATTTTTTAGGTCTAATAAAAAATTCGAAAAGCAGCTTCAACAAATCAACTACCAAAGGCCTAGGTACAAAGACTAACTGAAAGGAAAACAGAAAAAAAACCATTTAAATTACAGCATAGACTAAATCTGATCTAGAGCGAACCAATTCTCCTCTTTTGTTGATATGATTTATAGAAACTGGTCAGTTCAAGTGTCACAGTAATACCTCTTACAATATAAACCTCAAGGGCAGTCCTAGAATTAAGATATAATCTAACTTGTATTAACCATGAAGAAATAAAGTCCACTACGTAGCTAATTTTACGTACGATAAGCACATATCATTCTAAACAATATTTGATCTGGAACCTAAACAATAACCCAAAAACATAACCAAATTTTAGCATCTAAAGCTTTATGACCAGTAAATGCAACGATAAGAATAACTACCCAAATTACAACCAGTTACACTGAAACATTCTCTAATATTAATATATGATGTCCAAAAGAACTTCCTCGTTTCTCCCACCATCCAAAGAATAACTTAATCTTAATAAAGCCAAAGATATCGAAAATATTTGCACTATCACAGACCTAAAGAAATTCAATAATTTTCAATAAAGTATTAACCAGTAAAAAATCTGCAACCGCTACTAGTGAATTATTTACTTCTGCTAATTAGCTTAGAAGACCATTTCCAACAAAGCAACTTCCCACACAAACTTGTGGGATAAAAAGGACTAAATAAAATGGGGAAATGGGAAAAAATAGAAAAAAAAAACGTTGAATAGATTACATAAACCAAAAATATCAAATTATGGAAACAAAGAATAATCAAACAAACAACAAAACCGCACGAGTCCCTTAAAACCCTAAAACAGCTAAAATTCCACCAACAAATACCAAATAATTGTAAGCACTACTAAAATTTACCAAAAAAAAAAATAATAATAACAAAAAAGAGTCCCATAATTTTTTTAATAGCTATATCAATAGCTGAAAAGCCCAAAGCTTTATCAATTACAAGTAGAATATAGTCAAAATAAAGGGGGGGAAATAGGAATGATGAAATTCCCAGACATTACCTGACAACGGATGAACCATTCACGGCTTGCACGGACCACGAAAATCCAGAAGCTGGAGCAGAGAAATTCCCTTCAGGAACAGCGACATCCTCGACCACATAATCATATAACCAATTCGTGTTTTCCGGGGAAACCATTTCCAATCAGCCGCCGGCAAAAAGGAAATTGCTGAAGTCAACACAAGTAAAAGGGGACTTTTGCAAATCGATTTCACGGGAGTTAAAAAGGAAAAAGGGAATCTGAGGGGAAAAAATTAAAAATTGAGGGAATTTTTTGGGAAATGATGCAAATTGAGCATTATATATTCCCACGGACACGCGATTATGAACAGCGAAACTCCTATGCCACCTGGGCTGTCATTTTGAGTTTTCCCAACTTTGTCAATTTGGAACTTTTTAGCAATTGGGGCTTGGAAACATAACACTTACTAGACTCCCCAATCTTTTCATACATATGCATTTGAGTACCTAATTAATTTTAATTTTTTTATAGTACCTAATTGAACACTTATACATATATAGGTACTCTTATTTCTGGATTTTTTTTTCCTCAATTAGAACCACACGTAGTGGCATGTTTTATTAATAACGTACAAACTTAGGAGGGAATATCCAAATTTCTACAAACGAAAATTAAATTTAATAAAACAAAAACGAAAGACAAAAAAGAGAGAAGAAAAGAGAAATAATCACAATCGCCTTTGCAGACCCTACAACGTCGGCTAATTCCTTTCCACTATTGTCCCACTCAAGGACATAACCTTTAAACTAGGCTATAATTCTTATTTTACTTCATAAAATTGGTCCAAAAAAGATTTAGTCCAATCGAGCTCTAAACTTTAGCTAATTTCCAAAATCTAATTCGAGTTGGGTTCCCTTATCCATGTTTCTCGCTAGTTTACAATTACTGGACTATAAATATCTCGTTTTTTTTTTACTTGGTAAAAGTATTATTTCAAGTTTTCGTCTTTATTTGAATACTGAAGTCAATTCTTTGACCAATTTGAGGCTACTTTTCATTCTATGACAAAATTTGGTTGAAGAATAGAATCCCTCATAATTAAAAGCATCTTACTTTGGTCATATATTAAAAGATTATTATTTTAAGCTAAATTGTCAAAGATGGGAAAGAGGTAGGTAGATTTTTCAAAATTTCATTCCCAAGTTATGGATATGGATGACATGTCGAGTTGCCATTGGTGAGTAATGATTGGATAAAAGATGGAAGATGAGTGGACTCAAAAGCCCCCAGCCACCCCCCCCCTCCAAAAAAAAAAAAGAAAAAGAAAAAAGAAACAAAACTCATTTGAGGTCCAACTACAAGAGTGGAAGTATCAACAAAATATTTAAGTCAATATATTTTTTATGCACTTCGGTAGTCTTTTCATAGTTGGTGTCAATTTAATCGACCCAGATAAATAGTTTCTTTTGTTTTTTGTTATTAGTTTAGCTCTCATTTTTAAGACGGTAGCTAAATTGGATTAAAACTTTCGGTATCCCATAAAGCTAACAAATACTTGACGATGAGGAGAAAGCCTCGGCGCGCTCCTCCACCACTGCTGTCGAGGCCTCGATCTGCGCGGGTAGAAATCGAATCGAGTGATGTGACGAGTGGCGAGTGGACGTGAGGAGAGAGGCCAATGCCCAACCTCCAAAGATGCACCCCATAATATTTCGGTGAAAATCTTTCCCACGCGAGAATCGAACCTGCGTTGCCGGAGGATTTTTCCCCACGTCACCTCAGACCTTACCAACTCGCCTATGCCCTGGGGGCAAGCTAACAAATACTTAATAAAGCGCAAGACTTACTAAAGAGTATATTCAAGACCACAATGGGTTGGTACGTGTGAAGCTTTAAAACTACATAATAACATTAACTCATTTTCTCATCAAACGAAAGGTAGATTTCAATTAGAAGTATAATTAAAATCTCCAATTATTTTCCTCTTCTTCTATCCCTATCGAACAAAGCTAAGATTATGGAGAAAAGGAAGTGGACAGTGGCAAGTAGCATGCTCTGAAATCTTAGTTGTAATATGTGAAAATGACTCATTTTAGACCTTATTAATTCAGATGTCTTCCATGATAGTGACTAGAGTTTACTGAGCATGAGTATATATTCAAGTGGTTAGAACTTAGAAATAAGCAGATTGGTGAAGTAGATAAAGATGCTATAGCAAGATGATATCACATATTATTCTCTTTTTGGATGTCACCATCTAAACAACATATTTTTATTTAGACATATTTACATATAAACCTAATAAATGCGGGCGCTCTTGAACAAACCTGGTATAAGAGTTCTAGGCTTTCATTTGATTCCTTGAATGGAAACTTGTCATATTTTGTTCCAGTAAGAAAATATAGCATAATATCATAATTAAATAAAATAAGTTGATTGAAGTGGTACTCAAAACAGTGAAGCACTAAACTCCTTTGAAAACTTATGTGGGGTCGTTAATGCTTCTCTTTATATATAGTCGGTATTCATTTTCTCATCAGAAGTTTCATCGTAGAACACTAATTTATGAATCATTCCACATTCCATAAAGAAGCAGATTACAAACCTCAGAAAGGTTTGGCATTTGCTGCTAAAAAAGTACTTCTCAATGCTTGGTCAGAATCCCAACTTATTTTTCCTCATAGTGATTTTTACTGTTGTATGTACTATAGACCTCATCAAATGTAACCACTGGCTTTGCTGGCACTCTAAAATTGTTTGGATTTAATATTTTCTTGTGTCATATTGATACCTAATAAACTGAAAATCAAAATTCACTAACTCCCACTTATAGCATTCGATCTAGTCATTAACAGTCAATTCGTAGCATTACGATGAATAGTTTCAATTTTAGCCCATCATTATTCTCAAGAGAAGCACAACACATGGTTAAACTGCATGTTTTTTTTTCTTTTTAATAAAGAAGAACCTTTCATCGTCTATAACCTGAATTATACTATACAAGAGGAAGCATATATGGAAGAACTATTGGTGAATTTTTTAGTTCATTCACAGTTTTCATTCAATTTAGAGAAGCGTAGATAAAATTTTGAATTTATTGGCATAATTTGTAAGTCGTATACACACACAAAAAGTTGGCAATCAATTATACAAAAAGAAAATTAACTATCAATGCAAGGATGTTTTCAAAAATACAAATCAATAAATGAAAAGCACAACCCCAAAGATATTACTGATACAAGGCCAGAATACTCTCAACTACACAAATTACAAGAACATGCTGTTAGACGTGTTTCTTTTTCTCGGTTAAAATTACCACAGATTTCCTAAACTCTATAAACATTATTATTTCAAGAATCAACCAATGCTCAGACGAGAATCTGAAGATCTCAGATTGGTTTGACGACGGGGAACACCAATCTCACAAGCATTCACACGTGCTGCAAACCTCAGTGAACAAAGTGATTCACCGACTGAAGAAGGATCCGGTGAGACATTGACAAACATCAATGTCTTGGAATCTCCACCTAAGCAAGGCTGAGGAAGGGAGAAGAAAGGAAAATTATTGATCACATTAATCAAATGATACTGTACCACAGGATTTGAATCAAATAGAGAATGCAAGACTTCTCTGTAATTTCATTTTCTAGTTATTATTAACTTTTTCTACATTTTCGTTCTAACAATGTCATGGTTGTTTGCTAAACATTTTTTCCGAAAAATCATGCTAATTTTTCGTATTTTCATTTGACTAGGCACATTAATATTTCTATTTTTATCATCCGTAAGTTGTTTACGTACTAGCACTACCAATATCATCTAAAGATTCCCCTACAACATGATTAAGAAATTCAACATCGCATATTTACCAGCAATAACAGTATATGTCAACTACAGTTAACTCCGTCTCCAGAAAGGTCCATATCATTCCAAGAAAGACATGGTTAAACTCATGAGACGTGCATCTAATTCCAATTTTAGAAAGTTTAGTAGTATTATCATCAACTAATAAGTTCAGTACAACATTTTCATTAAACTAACAGAACAATATCATCTCCGGGTTACTCCACAAGAAAGGTGTGGCAAAAGCTGGGACCCCCTCTTACTTAAGTAATCAGCACTCAAAAGGAAAAAGATACCTTCAACTAAGAAATCACTCGTAACTCTTGGTCGTAGTGTAGTCTACCATCATTGTATGGATGAGTGAGATTATTCATACTCAAGGCCAAAAGATATTTCTTAACTGCCTAATGTATTAGGTATGAACAAGAAAGCAAAATCTTCCACTAAGTGAAGCATAGTGAAGCCTTAAATATACTTATACTTTAACATTTTAATCTATCGGTTAACTAGGGAAAATGCTCCTGTAAATCTTCTTTAAGATAGAAATACTGCAAAATACTTTTGAAAATATAAACCTCAATATGTTGTCACTCATTTGAAGTTAATCAATTACCTGGAGAAGATAAGTAAGCTTTGAGTTCCTAAATGGCACATGCTCCTCCTTCTTCGCCAAGGCAAATATAACATCACTTAGGGATGATAGACTCTTATTGATTGCCTGATTACAAGCCAACAAATAAAGATGATATGTTAGGACAAATCCATTATATGAACAAATCTAGAAATAATGGAGATAGTTAAAGTTTTTATGCCTGAGTTTCTTTCAGTCGATCCCCAGTAGACCCACTCTTTGAAAGACGCTCACTACCAGCAAGGTCAATTAGATTCAGGATGCCTTGTACCTGTTGATCGGTGCTCTATAAAACAACAAAAATATAACTTGAGTTTTGTGGATTTCTATCCAAACAATGATAAAGATGGAATAACCACAACGACAAACCAGAAAGGTAGATCCGAGTAAAATAGCCATACCTCATTGACACCCATTATTCGCAGTGTGAAGACGAAATGGCTCCTAGAAGACTGTTCATTCATTTGAGTCTTTCCGACAGATCTAAGGAAATTTAAGCCCCACAAAAAGCAAAATATCAATCTCTTTGATGGCCACTAATTGGAAAAACTACTATCATGTAACATTTGTACATTTGTCCATATTACACACCATGCAAACTATGCATTACACTGGACTAAGAAACTATGTCTTTGTAAAGTAAATAAAAGTCTCGGTGCTGAACTACTTCCAAATCCAATATGAATTAGAAAGACATGAATGTCAACACAAAGAAATGAGAAACAAATAGATAGTTTTCATTACCTGCTTTGTGCTGCCCGCTCTAAAAGATATGAAACCTCATTGCTACTACGAACGTCTACAACTGTTAGATCAGAGACTTGAGTGTTTCCATTGGCATCGTGTTTGATTGCATATTGCTTTCCAGAATTCTCTGTCCGTGATGTATCAAAGCCTGATCGATTTGGTATTAAGAGATCACGTATTGTTTCATTGTATATTTCAAGCATTGACACCTAAAAATAAAAGTTTGAATAGATGATTAGGAAGCAAAGATAAGAATGATCAATTAGTGCAAATAAACAAACAATGGCATTCACTGTGCACCTGCATTTCATATTTCCATCCTTGGGATTGAAGATCTTGCCTCGTCTCAAAAACCTGTTCTAATGTCCGTGGAATCAGACCTTTCTGGTCGTGGAGTCTTGACTTGCCCATCATTGTGTAAGTCTTCCCTGAACCAGTTTGTCCATAAGCAAATATACAAACCTAAAAAGTAGAAGACCACACCGCATTTGTTAGTTAGCTCAATGATGTAATTATTTAGTAATTCCAATTTAGACCAAGTTACTCAAATCAAACTATGCATCCATTACCACAAGACAACTTTAAATGAGGCCAGTTACATCACACCCTTTACATAATGTAAGAAAACACATCCTCAAAATCACAACCGAATTAAATTCGGAAGGTAATTGATCTATCTTCTATTGTTTCACATACACAAGATTTAAGATCCTCAGTACAAAGTTTATATATATCAACATGTCAACAAGTATTGCAGATATTAGATGCTTGCAATAATTCAAGGCAAACAGAAGAGGATCAGCCAGGAAAAGTTGCAGGTTGTTATCCATAAGAAGTTCTTTTTACCATTATCAACCTTAACTTCTGAAGTGAGAATATGTAGTCCTTAATATTTACAGGGAAGAACAAATGACATAACAAAGAATGTACATCACCTTGTAACCGTCAAGAGCACTCTGCACAAGTTGTGATATTTCAACAAAAACATCTTCTTGGGAGGCATCAGGGAGAAAGACTTTGTCGTAAGTGAAAGAGTGTTTTTGTCCTTGTCAATATAGAAAAGGTAATGAATAAGAGAGCTGGTTATGATAATTATAAGTAGTACGGTATAATTATATTACTCTGCAACTATTTTTCAATTAAGACTCACCATTTAGTGTCAAATCAATGCCACGCCCAAGGGTTTCCATGGCCGTCGGGAAAGAGACAACTTTATTTTCTGTCTCAACATCATCATCAGACAACAAGGGTCTCACCCTACAGAAGACCCGGATATTCCCTTTCAATTCCTGTATGACATAATACTTTCAATGAATAATCTTGACACTGATGGAAGAACTGCTATTATAATTTCCATCAAAATTCAATTGACATTACCAGAATGGTGTTGTGCAACTTTTTCCGTAATTTTTCCCCTTCTACAATTTTTAATTCTGCACCAGCTAGACGACTCTGTAACTCACTAATAGACTTCTTTTGCTCCTCGTATTCAGTTTTTGTCTCCAATACCGATGTACTGGACATCTAACAAAATGATAAACACAAAGTATAAGAAAATTCATGTAATAATACTGTTGAATTATAGACTGTGCAAACCTTAAGATTCACTAGCAACGTGTCTGTGAATATAGACCTCAAAGAGAACTTCTCCAAATGTAATTTATCATCAGAAACTTAAAATGCCAGATCAGAAACCTGCAATTTCTTCTCTGCAAAGGCAAGCTGCTCCTTCAGTCTTCTAATTTGTTCACTTTGTGATAGACAAGTTGACTGAGAAAAATAAATGTTATTCTCTAATAAAGTGATTTTCGATAGTCAATCAAGAAATCAGATGACAAAAACAGACCTCTAGCTCATTTGTTTTCACTGTTAAGCAATCTAACTCTGCAACAAATTTTCCAGTACATTCTTTATATTGTTCTACTTCAGCCGATAAAGCCCGGACTTGTAATAATTGACGGTCACGATCATCTCTGACTTGTTGCATATCAGCCCGCAAGCATCCCACTTCATTCACTAAACCTTCCTTTTGTTTGATAGCTTCCTCTTGAGAAGCCTTTAAATATCAACCATCATTGAGCATTTTTAAGAAATGTTCAAAAACATTACAAGTACTATGAGTGATAACATTAAACCAGTAGATATTCTGAACAACAAACCCTGACAGTCAGGTCAAACAATGAGGCATGCAGAAACAATGCACTGTCATAGAAATCAATCAAGTCCTACACAAGATGCATATTTATGCGTGTGAGTGTGTAATTTTTACGTATAACTTTAAAAACGGCATCTAAAAATTTTACATTATCAAAGAAGTTTTGACTTGCAATCCATTTGACATTGCTCCTTAAACATGTCCACTATATAAGTTGTCAGATAGATATCATACAGTATTTCTAGTAGTAGGGTAAAAGGAATAAGAAAAGGAAAATGTAAGACCAGCGATTAAAGATCCTGAATGCTACTTTTTTCCTAGTTATGAAGTTGTCCTCATTTGATTTATGATTATGAGTTATTTGGGAAATGCAGAAGACAAGCTTGTGAACAAACTTCGACTCAATGAAGCTGAAAATGAATGATCAGAAACTAGCCACTCTACAAAAACACCACACACACTTGAAATAAGATATAAACGTACGATCAAATAAACCTTCTCTGGTGAAAAGCCTATGATGGGAATATAGATAAACAACATGATTGTGGACAATTGATAAATAAAGTCAAAATAAAGGAAAAGGAAATACTCACTCTAGAGGAAGTAAGTTGCTCCTGCAGAGAAGTATAATGGCCCCTCAAAGTGCTTAGGTTTTCAACCACTGCCGCCTTCTCTTTCTCCACACGCTTAAGCATCTCATTTGTTGCAGCAAGTTCTGATTGAAGTTTACTATTGTATTGCTGTAAGCTGGTGTTGTACTCCTGTAACCGCTTATACATATCATTAAGCGATTGTATCTGCAGAATCACAAGCCAAGAGCAACACAGTTCTCAAATAACTAATATTTTGAAAGTACACTGAAATATTCTTTCACAAACACGTCTTCTCCACTTACCTTTTGGTTCGAACTTGCATTGTCTTGTTGTGTTCTCTTGAGCTCTTCTGAAAGAGAAGCTTGCAGCCTCTCCAGTGCCGCTCTATCATCTTTCTCTCTTGCCAATGAATCTAATGCTTCCTGATCATTCACAATCAACAGTTTGATTCTCCGGAAATATTCAACAAAGTAGCTTCCAGAAACTGGATGCCAACATTTGACAAGTCAATGTGCTTCTTACCATTTTATCAGATTCCTCCTTTGAGAACTTCTCTTGTACTGCATCCAAATTCTTTCTCAACTCCATTATAATGGAATTCAACTCTTCTTCCTTTGCCTTCATCAGAGACTCTGAGAACAACATAAAAAGATCTTCACATGCTAGAAATTCTACAAATTGCTTTTCTTTTTCAATGCCAACAAAGCAAGAAACACTGTGTTGCTGTCCAAATAAAGGAAGACCATTAATACCCATTTCATTGAATTGCTTCTCTGCTAATTCCAACAAATTATTCAGTTTCTCCTGCTCTGTAATATAATTTCCTTCAAGCTGTTGGAACCACTTGATACATTGCTTGAGTCTTTTTATGTACTCAAACCTTTGCTCAGATATGTCCTGGCAGCAATATCAATATTCCAACATAAATAAACAAATCAAAAGATCCAAACTCAAAGCTGTTGCCTATTAGCAAAACAATCTAATGATAAGCAGCCCAGCAAAACAATTGACATGTTCCAGTCGCAACCAAAATCACCTGTTCAACTTACCTTATAGTTATATTTATTCTTAATTTTAAACTTCTCATTCAGTAATGCCACAATATCCTCTTTGGTGAGCTCAATTACACCACAATCTGAGCCAGCAACGCTTGGCGGGCCACTTGTAGGGGGCTGATCATGACTACCATTAACCACCGAAAATGCCTGTCGGGTTAGAGTTCTCATACCAGTGCTCGGTGGCATTTTTGTGCTTCCGACCCTTCGCCTCTTATCTACTGAAACCTCATCAACATTGTACTTGCTCTGGAAAAATCAGCAAAACCCCCACAAAAACTCAAAAATATCAGAATCTTATGGCCTAAAGCAATTAAGAAAACTAAATTACCAGTGATAATATTTCCATGAGTGAGCAAGAAATTACAATTTGTCATACAAAGATCAACCAGCTAGTTGAATATAAACTCACTAATTATAAATAAAATTCATCAAAAAAACTGTTGATTTTTACAAAATCTAATTAAATCATCAAAAAGTTTCCTCTTAGGACAGACCCACAATTTAGAAACCAGAAAAAAAACAGAGAAAGCAACAAAAGTTTGCACCAAACACACTTAATACAACTCACAAATCTCTTAAAAACCCACCTTAAGGCTGCAAATCACATATTAATCCAGATGACCCATCAAAAATAAAATTCAAAATTGTAAGGACTAATGCGAAAGAAGTACTCTGTACTCACACTCGACGGGCTAGACGGGGTATGAACTGGAGGCTTGTTCTGGTTCTTGGATGCCATTTGAATAGATCGAGTATCTTGTAGTATAGAATTGTAGGTAGAGATGAAGAGAGACTGAAATTAGAGAGAGAAAGAGATGGGTTTTCAAAAATTAGGTGGGGCCGTGGATTGCAATCAAAGCTATGGCAAATTGTATGTCTCCCAGCGGTTGCTTTGAATTGCAGTAACCAGAGAATAACACCACACAACACTCACTGAAAGTGAAATCAATTGTTTAACCCCTACTAATTCAGAAAAGGGAATACAGTAATTTTAATTATTTTCTGTTCAATTTTTAACTAATTTCAGTTCTGTGTGGATTTAAAATCGTAATTTGATAAGTGAAATTGTTTATTGTTGACTGAGGTTAGGGATTGGAATCCGGCTTAGAGAGAGAAAGAGAGAGCGTCTGAAGAGAGAGAAATGAACTTTTTTGAAATGGGATCGGGCGGCATTATGAGAACGTTGTAATATATATTGACCGTTATACCCCTACATTCGAATTGTAGTATTTTCAAATTTTTACATAATTTTTAATTTTTTAATTTTTGTTTTTACCCGTATTTATTTCCCTCACTAATTTTAGTAATATACTTTCAATTCTAGTAATTATTCGTGGATGAAATATTCCAACAAGGATAATTAAAAAGTGAAATTTAATTGAGAAGAGTAATAAGTTTACCACTTAAAATATTTTAGATGTGCTTGTAATTTGTAAGTTAGTGACTTTATTAAAAATTATTTAAATTTCTATAACATATTTGATACATTTGATTGAACTAAATAAGATGCAAACTTCTTTTTATTAATTATATTCAATCTTACTAATTCAATATGTAAATATGAAGCATTCAATAATGATGAATCACATTTTGATATTTTTGTCAAACAATGATTATATTTGTAATGGATCTTGACAAACCGCAATAATATGAGTTTGAACTATAGTCTTGCTTGTCTCGTAGATCCTATAGTCTTGCTTGTCTCGTAGATCCTACTGCATTACAATCCCTTGTGAAACCAATAATTTTTGGAGGTTGAACTGTCACTAAAAAAAACTTGCACTTCAAAACCGAATTGTTACTGAAAAAAATTTACATTATAAAAAAAATTTTTTTGGGATGGGACCGGAATCCGCCCCCCCCCCGGGCCCGATCCATTCATGATTACAATGTTGAGCACGACTTGTGGTATTAAAAAAAAAAAGGGCACGAGGATGAATTGATGATATTCAAGTAAATAAGCTTGTGACAAACTTTCTTCATGGCAGAGAGTCATTTGAAGAATAAAAATTCAAGTTTAATCGGCATGGTTTAATATTTTTTGATTAAATATTACATCGAGTAAACTCGAAATGCTTTAGAAACACTTTAGCTAATACATGTTGTCATAATTCACGCTTTTTCATAAGAGACTATCTTGTAATTTATCACGAATATTTGTAGTGAAACAAAGAGACTTCATATATTTATATTTATTATTACGAGCTATGTGTATAACAATTACGACTTATAACGAGTAACCTACAAAATAATGGGACGAGTAGTATTTTACACATTAATGAAACATCACCTTATAACCTTATAATTTTCAATGTCTATAACATGCATGAATTTGGAGTTAAACTTCATTGACTGATTGAGATGGGGAAAAAAATTAAAAATTATGCCAAATAAACCATAAAACCAATTATTGATAACATTTGTAGTTGATCAATAAACAAAAAGAAATTTTGTTTTAATTTTGTCTTTGTTCTTTAAAAAAATGTAATTGTTGTAATAAGTTGAACGTCATGTTTGATATAAAGAATGGATAAAATTAGATAATATTAAAATATTATTTATTATAATATCTAATTTTATCAAATATTATATATCAAGCATGTATATAAATCATACAATAGCGATTGTCATATCTAATTTTGACTATCAAAGTTTGTCACTTGCATGAAAATAAATTACTCCTTTTACTTGCCGTCTAATGCGTGGCAAGAATTTCCACTTTACTTTCCCTCTAATACCCATCTTGCATGTTTTGTGTGGTTTTAAACTTTTTTGAGGCTTCTTCTTTAGCCATGTTCATCAATTTGATCTATTTTTTAAAATGTCAATATTGTCAAGAGGATTAGTCAATATTTATCATTAACGTACTTTCGTAAGATAGTGGCTTATTTGAGAACATTATTATAATATGAACGAAAAATAGGTAACGAAAAAAACAAGAATACACAAATTTACGTAGAAAATCCTAGAACATAGAGAAAAACCCATGTGGCAGATAAAAAATAATTCACTATATCAAAAATGATTGCAAAGAGGAGCCGAATCGCTAACTCTAGAATCGTCTGCAGAAATAATCATAGTCCTGTAAAAACAGGTCCACACACTTGGTCCGATCCCCCACTACCACTATAGAGACCTATTTTTTTCATAATTTTAATTTCACTACATATGTCGCATCACAAACTTTTCATATTGGATCCAAAAGAATTTGGGTCACCGAACTCTAACAAACATCAAAATTGAAATTCATGTACTCGTTTGAGTATTGGTCAAATCAAATTGCTCATTTAAGTTTAATGGACCATGATACGATATTAAAACTAAGTGTAAAATGTCAACATTATTAAGAAGAGTAATTTAATTATTTATATATTAGTTAATATTTTCATTATTGTTATTCGATGTAATTTATCTATTAACAAAATATATTTTTTTATATATAGGGTTATACTAAACGTGTTTCCCTCAGTCTTGATGGAAAAGATTGTTTAGCAGCTTTCCAACTCAAAATGACCACAATTCTTTTTGCACCTAATAAGTGACTAGGGTTGTTTCAAAGCTTTTAATGTTCAGAACTGCTTGCCTTGCCCAGTAGGTAAACAATATTACTATTTGCTTGAGGTCTCATACTCATAGTGCTAAAGACAACTGTGTATGTGAGACTGAAAGGATGGTGTGCACCTTACATTTGATGTGGATGCCACAACATAATTCTACAATTAAAAAGCATGATGGCTGAGCCCACAAGCCAAATACAAAAGCACTTATTATCTTGTTAACGTTCAAATTGTTATACTTATCCAATGCTAATAGTAATATCCCACGACAATAAACAAAATATAAGGATTTGATTTTTTAAGTTCAAACAAACAATTCAATTCGTCAAAAGTTCAAATTAAAAATAAAAAATAAAAAAATTATAACAATATTATTATCGTACTATATATATTAATTTATTTGACGGGGACTGCAGCACCTTACTAATGACAAATGGCTAATTAAGTTTTACTTAATTTATTATTGTGGAATGTTGTTGTGCAAGACGGCCATTAGGAATAGTTAGCTGACCTGCCTGATTGACTTCAATATGTCGGATAAACGACTCCAACAATAGTTACAAGGAGGTCTGCAACAATTATTATTATAAATATGTTCAAAATCAACAAATTTAATTAGATTTATTTTATTGCGTATAATAAGTAAAACAATATAATTAATTGAATGGTTGAACCACTACTTTTGAGTCGATCAATTGTTTCTAAAACTAGTTCGGTTTTTAGAACATTACACATAATATTTATTTCAAAGAAAAGAATGTAGAGATGAAAATATGGTAAATTAGATAAATGGATGGTGTCACTATATATTGTAAAAAAGGAAAAAAATTTAAAAAATATTATTTCACTTTTTTTGTAAAATTTGTTACATTTGTTACGTTTGTTACATTTTCTACAAAAAAAAAAAGTGTGTTATATTGTTATATTTATTACATTTACAATTTAAAATATTGAAAAATAATTGTTGAATTCTAAATATAAAATTTAAGTATGCGGCAAAATTAAATAATCTGGGTAATGACTAATGTGTGAGCAATTTATACTAGCATTTAAATTTGGGCCTAAAGTTTACCTGCTCTCAACAATCTTGGGCTGAAAATGTTGATTTCTCATGGGTTAGTTAGGCCCAGCACTTTAGTTATCCAAGATTATTATGGGGGATCTTTTCAAAAATAAACCACTTTTTAAAAATAATTTAATTTTATCAACTTAACAAATTTATTCTAAAAATACTACATTCTTAAAATTATATTAATTAATAAAATAATAAATTAAAATTAAATCATATACTACAAAATATATATTTCACGTGAATTTACTTAAATTTGCATTTGAGTCTTTAATTATTTGCACAATAAGTCCTTCATCTTTATAAAATTTTCACTTTAGTCCCTATATTTCATCTTTCATTTCAATTTCGTCCTTTTTATTTGCAATCCAAGTCCTTCAACTTTTAAATTTGTACAAGTTGGTCCCCATATTTATACTTTTATATCAGTTTAGTCCTTTTTATAGTACCACTATTTGATACATACGTTATAAATGATATCACAGATCAATGTTTGATACAAATGTTATAAATGATATTTTGTAACAATCGTACATAAATTGAAATATAAAATATCGGTGATACAAAATATTAATTCACGTATATACGTGTTGTGTAAAATAACATAATATAATCAGAATATATTCGGTGATACAAAATATTATTTGTAACATTTGTATCAAACAATGATACACAATAAAATTTGTAACATTTTAATAAATCATGATACTAAATGTAAATTGTTCTGTTGTAAAATCAACTCTAAACTTCAATAAGTTCGTTTATAGTATGATATAGATATGAAACATAAAGTTAAATTTAACAAATAAAACTATTGATTTCATCATTTTGTAACATCGTAACATCGATGATCTGAAAATATCAATTCACGTAATATGTGATATGTAAAATAACATAATATAATATGTAATATATTCAATGATACAAAATATCATTTGTAATATCTGTATCAAATAGTGATACAAAGGACTAAATTGATATAAAAGTATAAATATGGGGACCAACTTGTACAAATTTAAAAGTTGAAGGACTTGGGTTGCAAATAAAAAGACAAAATTGAAATGAAAGACAAGTATAGGGACTAAAGTGAAAATTTTATAAAGATGAGGACTTATATAATCAAGGACTCAAAAACAAATTTGAGTGAATTCACGTGGAAATAGTTATTTAATTTTAATTTATTATTTTATTATTTAATATAATATTAATTATGTAGTATTTTTGAAATAAATGAGTTAAGTTGTTAAATTTAATTATTTTAATATTTGTAAGTAGTGGGTGTAAATATCCCTTATTATGGTAGAAAAAGGAAGGGCCGGTGCTGGGATTAAGTTTCCGGCGGTGTTTGTCGGCGGAAAATTGTTTTGAGGGCTAGAAGAAATCGTGATTGCTCATAGTTTCCGTTAAACTGGTGCCTCGCCTGAGAGAAACTGGAGCCCTATGGTTCTGATTCATTGAACAATCAAGAAAAATTTGGAGCCAAGGATGCTATAAATTTTCCCCTTTGTTAATTATCTTATTACATCCTTAATTCTTCAATTGTGGACAAAATTCATCCAAGAAAGTAGGTTGAAACTTGAAAGAGTGCAAGCTCATGCAATTTTTTGGCTTATTTCTGTGCATGATTAATTAAAATTAGTTACTTCATACTAGGCTAATAGTTGAATAGGTGTAATCTTAAATGATGTTTGGTCTTATTAATTAATTGGTAACTATAATTTTAGTGATTAGTGAGAGATGAATGAACAGGGTCAATACTAGTGAGTTGGGCAAAACAATTCGACGGAGGATGAGAGGGATTTGGATCAGATAATGGCAGATCCTAGGTTAGCTGAGATAAAACTTGATGTTAAAGAAGCTCATTTTTCAGCATAAAATACATATAAGTCTAAGTGCCCAATATTTACAAAACAAAATATTTCTAGGTTTTTTGTTTCACTTTAAGGTTTTGAAGGGTTTTGGTATTTACAAGAAATCAATTTGGTGACTACTATATTGGATGTGGTTTTTGGTCGTGGTGGTGGTTTTGGCCTTTTGGGGGTTGTTCTGATGATACTAGTGGTGAATAGTAGCAGATAGAGGTAAAGGATGTGATGATGATTTGTGTCATGTTTAGTTTTAAAAAATGATACATTTTAACATTGCATTGCATCATAATTTAACATGGAGAAAAAGTTATAATATCAAAAAATTACATACACTATAACAGGACTAATGGAGTGTCCTCGATCTCGATTCAGATTATAATAGATTTTTTAAGTTTATGAATTCTTATAGATTTCATGGATTTGAATACAATGCTACCGAATTCATAAGATTGTAACAAAATTCTATATTATAGATTTTTACATATTTCATGGATTTTAAATATTAAAACTAACTTTTTTCTAGGTACATCTTAACTTATTATATGAATATAATGTGTTTTTATTTGATATTAAACAAAGTTATTTAATGTGCATTCTATCTCAATATATCAGAAAAATAACATTTGGTTTTTTAATTATCTTTTATGAAATTTAGTGTCCAAACTATAATTTTTTGTAGGATTTGAGTGAATGAGATATTCAAGTACTTAAGTAAAAAACAAGAAAATGTTGCTAGGATTAAAATAAAGAAAGAGTTTGTACCTTAAAATGTTTGGTGTTATAAATTTTGTTTCTGAAAATAATGCTATGTTATAAATATAAATCTAATTATTCTATTTTAATGAAGTTTGTATTTGTGGTCTTTTTATTTTGATTTCTCGTTATGTACAAATTAAATATGAATTTTTTTAAAATAAAAAATTAAACAAGTCATAGGCTCGAAAATCGACTCAAATCTATGAAAATTTGAGAGATTTGACTCTCAGTATTTATATTTATTAACTGAAGTCGACTAAAATCTTTCACATTAATAAAATCTTTAAAAATTCACGAGTTATTAGAGACATTAAAAATCTAAAAAATATATTAGAATTCAAATTGGGAACACTTATATTTTAATGAAAACTATTAAAATATGAGTTCACGATGTTCCATAAATTCAAGGTTTCCCAAATTTCACCATAAAAAAAATACATACACCGTAATTTATCGTATTTTTTTTAAACACTCATCTACATTGTAATTTTATAATATCTAACAAAAATCAATAATTTTCAATTCACCCCCTTTATTTTTGTCGTAATTGTGTAATTTGCCCTTTCTTCTATGTCATCTGGGGTCCAACTTGCAAAAAATTAATAGTCAAATTTAATAACCCAAAAAAAAAAGAACAAAAAGGAGATGCTGGGATCGTTTTATAGCATCTGGGTCTGGGCTTCACCTTGCAAAAAAAAATAAAAAAGGTTCAATTTTATTCTCAGTCAAATATGATAACTGAAAAAAAAAAAAAAGAAGGAACAAACATTGGAGATGCGGGGTATCGATCCCCGTACCTCTCGCATGCTAAGCGAGCGCTCTACCATCTGAGCTACATCCCCATTTAAGTTATTTGCTCTCAAAATATATATTATATACTAATTCAGATGGAAATTCATGAATAAAAAAGTGAAATGCATTGCCTTTTTAAATTTATCAATTTTTTGGATTGTATATTTTAATAGCTCCATTTTGTAAGTAAGTCATCAAAAATTAATTTTTAAAGCGTTAAATTCCAAATTTAGTTTTAATAGGTGCAATATGCTTTGCTGAAAAATTGTACCATATCATAACTAATTGTTCAAGTATAAATTTAATCTATCTTTAGAAAGATACGAAAATTATACAGTATAATTTACTATTTATAATTTTAAAAAAAAAAATTACCAAACAAATACGTATGATACGAATGATATCCAACTATTTATGTGAAAATTAGGTACTACACCTACTTTTTTATTAAAATTTCAAAATTACTAAATGTCTATATTTTTTTCAATATTACTAGATATTCATTTTTTATATTGTATAAATTTAAATAATATATTATATTTATTTTAATTATGGTCATTATCACTTTGTAACTGAATTAACTAATTTTAAGAGATTTAAATAAATCAATCACTACATTTAAGCACTAATTAGTATACATTACCATTTTGCCCCCATTAGTTTCGCAATCAATGTACATCACCTACACCCATTTCTGGAATCTTCTCACGTAAGGATGAAGAACCCTCTTTCACAGTCTCTCGAAATCTCGATTATCTGGGAATCAATCTTCTACAAATCGGAATTATTCGAACCAACATCCAACGAAGTAAGCGAATATAATGTAATTAATTTTGATTTCGAGTCATATATCCATTTCCTTTTTCATAGTCTCTGATTGAGAATTTTTTTGTCATTGTTTGTGAATACACAGATTTAATAGAATAACATCATCATGCAATGCTTCGAATCAAAGCGCAGAAGCAGAAAAAGAAAAAACCCTTCGGCCACAAAGAGGAATTGGTCTCAAAATAAAGCTACAACCAAGCCGATGATGAAAAAGTACAATATTCCGGTACCGGAAGGAGAAAATGTAAGTTTTGGTGATCTTATACTTTATCAACCATTGTATGCAATTGATTATGTTCAAAACGTTTTTTTATTAACATTTTAAACCTTTTTTCAACTAAATGTTCTTCTAGTGTTGGTGTATAAGACTTCTGTTTATTGATTTTTTTTCTCATGAATATGCTTTACTTTTTATTTTACATTTTGTGGATTTGATATTCATGAAAAAAAGTTTTTTTTCAATTAACGTGAGAAAATATAGTTGTTAATTTTTTTCTGGTAATATAAATTAATTGTTGTGTGTTAAACAAATTATTTGTTAATATATTATAATGTGTTTTCAATGATTCACATTCATGTTGACAACACTTAGTTATGTGTTAATATATATAATTTATCTACGTTGTTACCTTAATTTATTTTGATATAATGTTAACTTGAAGTGTTGTTTATTTATTTTTAGTTATAAATTTTAGTAACACGTGAATTATTTAATATATGCGCTATAATCTGGGCATTGAGTTTGTTACCTTGAATGAATGTATAAATACCCAAGATTGTTACGTGATTTCTTATTGTTGTAATGTTAAAATTTATTATTAACATATCTTGTTATTACTAACCTATTTAGTCAACTTATTTTATAAGATCAATGTGTAAACTTTGTTGACATTGTTAACACATTATGTAATTAATGACCTGTTATATTAACTTCTTTTATAACTATGATGTGTGCAAATCGTTTACATTCATTATTACGTAACTCTCTTATGTTAACCAATTTTATAACGATTATGTGTTTAAATTGCTTCTTTTAACTGTTACGTGTCCCACTGGTACATACTTCATCTTATATGAGTGCGGTGTATGAGAATGGATGTATATAATAGCTTGCTTGCACTTTGCATGCAGTGGCAATTGTGGGATTTTCATCATCAAGTTTGCAGAATATATATTTGGGAGCAAGATTAAAGAAATACCTAAGAAGTTTGATACAAAAGTTGCTTATCATATCATGGCTGTCCATTGTACATATTTACTTTAGAGAAGCCGGAGTTGCACCTATCTTGGTAGTTTATGATGTTAACATAATGGATGATGTTTTGCTAATTTGATCATTGAACGAAGTTTTTTGTCTTGATAAGTTAGTTTCTTGGTTGCTAAAATCTTTCTTTAGCATAGTCTCGAGACTTCATACATGGTGCAATATGTTTTGTTTTTTTTTTTTTTTTGGGTTCGTTTTTTGAATCGGCTATGTATATGAAATGGCACTTTGTCTAGTTTATTTTTCAAACGGAATCATTGCCTTGTACTAATGTTTTGCAACATACTATATAATTTTAGCATCTGATATCTAATGATTCATGCCACAAAGTTTGTCAAATGGATGTCTTTGATATTCATTATGCCTTTTCGTAAGTACATATTGCTTGTTAATATCTTGGTAATATCCAATTTAGTCCGATTTCATTTTGTTGCGATCAATTGTTTTCATTACCTTTGTAGATCCCCAAAATGTATTTGAAACAATGAGTAATGATTTTGAGGTGCTGACATTGTCAAATAACATTATAACACAATTGAATTGATCAAGGTTTAAAATAATATATTACACTTTACCATCTAAAGATAACATACAATTTCAATTGAATGTAAGGTGTGGTCGTGCTTGATAACAACCAAAAATTGCTACTAATTGGTAAAATGCTGGTACTAAGATCAATTGGTACATGAACACTAGAAAGTCAAGTACACATGAACACTGGAAAGTCAAGTACTGTTCACATCATCAAAACATTTGTGCCTTCGCATCTATTACTTATAAGACTTGATAGGCTGATCATTAATCAGATAGTGTAAGCACAAATGAGCATAAAAACCAGCTACAACAAGAAGCTTACTTCAAGCAAAAAGATCTTTACAACATTGTAGGTGGTAGCCTGTTCAATCTGTTTTCACCATCGTTTCCTGAAAGCGTAATTAAGGAAGGGACCAACTATTAGACCACCTAAACTCTCTTCCATGAACAAAAAATACGCAGAAATGCCAAAAAGAGTTCTTTTCCCATTCTTGGTAGAACGCAATCCAGCAAGGGATTTCATAACCCCTTTGGTTGCATTTGAAGTTGCTGCATTTAACAAACATCCTCTCTTGCTTGCCACCTAAGTCTTTCAACAAAATCACCATCTACACCTTTCCCTTGGTACTTCCAGAAGCTTCTTCTAAGTAATTGGCCAGAAGAACCGCATAGCTGCTGATGCGAATGCTTCTACCTGAAGAGAAACACTGGCAAACATAATCAAATATAAATTAGACAATATGAACAAACACACATATGTATTCATTTGCACTATAGTCATTTTGATAATTCATTCTAATACACAATATCTGATAATGATAATACATACTCAATGTGAATGGTGTTATAATATTGCCTAAATTATGTAAAGTCCGATCTGAACATAGAAACATAAATTCAAAATAATGAAAAAATTATATTCACAAAAAATTTGATTTCCGAAGCAGTAAAAAAATTATACAGTATCATTCCAAATATGTCATTTATATTGTGTGCCATTTTTTAAGATAATCATCATGATACTTCAATTGTTATAACATTTGTATTCAAATTTAACATCAATAACAAAACAGTATCATACTAGATTAACAAAATTCCGCCCTTGATTGTATCTAAGTGTTTATATCGATTTGTAGAATGAGGATGACACAACATTAATGTTAAATCCTAAAGATAAATTAGAAAATTACCTCACAAATTTGTCAATAAAGCACCCAATGAGAGTTATAGATCGATATTCCACGACAATTTAATCCAATTGCAGAGATTTTAATGCTGATAATATGGTTACCAGATGAGTTCTGATACATGCGTTACGAATACCTATTACGAGAACATTCAATTTCATTACCATTCTAAAAATATTAATTTCGAAATTTGAATTTACCATAATCCTCGCAGATAATATGGTTATTATCTTGATTCTGGTAATATGATGTGTATCTGTGTTAACAACAATGCTAAATCTAAGGGATGGATCTCAGTTTACTGTGGGCTTTATTTTCAAGCCCAGTATATTTGGTAACATTTTGACTAAATCCAGTATAGTTACAAATTCCAACTTCGGCCAGTATAATTGAAATTATCAAGATGAAAATAGGGTATATATGTTAATAACCCACTATTTATCCGCTATCTATTCAACCACAGGCCCATTGTATTTTACAGTTGATCCAACTATGAAGCCCACTTGAGTAGAGCCACAGCCAGCCCAAAATAATACTCCATCCGTTCTATTTAAGTATTTATATAAGCTGCTTTGATTTTATTTATATTTTTTTACTACAAATTATGAAATTTTAATTAATATTATTGAAAAAGTCAATTTTGCAAAGAATTTTTCTAGTTTACTGTTTATCCTTATTTAAGTACTATCAGTAACTAATGATTATTTTAAAATAATGGTTATTAAATTATTGTTGGAAGTACAAATGAAATTGAATAATTTAAAAATTACACCATTATATATATCTACATCTATATCTATACTAATTCTAAAAGATCCTAAAAAGGAGAAATAATTTTGGACAATTTTACCCTCATATATTACAATTTTAGACTATTTTACCCTTCTACATTAAATTAAAAAATTCAAAACCCTTTCATCTCCCGGATTATTTTACACTCCTACATTAAATTAAAAAATCCAAAATCATTTCATCTCTCCGGACTATTTTACCCACATACATTAAATTAAAATATCCAAAACTCTTTCATCTCCCACCATTATTGAACAAAATAAGTTATTTGGGGCTTTTGGATTATTTATGTTCAATTTTTTTTCCACTGCGGAATACAAATGATAAGCTCTAAAAGGGATAAACAATTTTGGACAATTTTATCTTCGTACATCTAAAAGTCTAGAAAATGAATAAATATTTTTGGACGAATACATCTTCATTAATATTTTATATTTTCTAAATTGTTCTTCAATTAATATTATAATTAAATTCTCAAAATAATATTTGTAACCATATCTAGTCATTGGAAGTTTAAAAGGCTAAACACCATTTATTACATTTAATTACTGGATTTTGAAATATTTTTATCGAATTGTGACAGTGGATTTGGTCAGTTACAAGGTGAATATTTATTTACCTTCCACAACAAAGTATTCAACTTATTTTAAGTTTAATTTGAAGTTTAAGGTTGCTTCATTTGAAAGTAATTATTATGTAGTTTGTGAAGTCCATAGAAAAATCTTTTGAAGATTTGTGTGTTGTGATTATGGTTTTTGTTACTTCATGTGAATAATAATTTCTCGGTGCTCTATTTTTTTTTTTATTTCTTTTTAACTTCAATAATTAATACGGATCTCATTTCTATTATTTTTTTTTATGTTTTTGAATTGAATTGTTATTTATTGCTTAAACTAATTTTCTTCACTATTTATGCTCCCGCATAAGTTGCTTAAATCATTAGAATATTTAGTTTGGTAATATTACTTTACTTCTCCATTACCATTTGAATAAGTTCACACGAAGACATGTGGGCACTCCATTACAATGGCATTCTAAGAATGTTTGACAAAATATAATAGCATTGAGAGTATGTAATTCGAGATTGTTCTATAAGGTAAGTTCAACTTAAGCTTAAATAAATAATTTTCTAAAATATGTTTAGATAAATGATTTAAAATCGGTCAGGGTAATTGATTTGGGAAAGGCAAAAAGGAGTAAAAGTTAAAGGGTTGAACCGGTAGCAAAAGTAATTCGTTTTCTTTAAAGAATGAACTTCTAAATTGTAAGGAATTGAGGTATACATGCGTGAAATTAAATGCTCAATTCCTATAAGCCCCGGATCAACCTTGTACTTAGATAGGATTCGTGATAGATTTTTACCTTTGATGAATGTCTTGAATCGATTGGCTGGAGGTGCGATCTTCAATACCACAATTGTCAATTGTCCGACCTCAATGGTGATCCACACAAAGAAGAACATATCTGAACTCCACAATCAAGAACAGATGAAAGCGAAGTTTTTGGGAGAAGTTGATTGGGTTGTCTTTTGCTTGTGCTAGCAAGTAATGGAAAAACAACTCTTAACCCTAATATGTTGTCCTTGTATTTATAAGGCGGGGCTAACCATAGCCACAGTTCTAGTCCAACTAGAACTCATCAACAAAGCAAAGCCCAATTAATTAATCTAATTAATTAATTCGGTCCAATAAGTAATTAAGTCGACCCAACTAATTGGACCTTGGATATTAATTCTTACAATCTCCCCACTGGACAAGGTCCAACTCCGGATGCTCAATTCTCGCTTTATGTGTGTGACCCATTAGGTTCCCATTCACGATGGCAAACGCAGCGATGATATTCTCATCGATTCACCGAGATCGATCAATTCACGCCGCCATCCAAGATTGACATCTAGCAATGTGTCAAGGCAATCCATGTGAAGGAAAATGTCATGTGGTATTACAGAACCAATATATATCACGATTCTGGTGGAAATATAATCCCTTCATCAATATAACCCAATTGGTTAAGAGATATGGATCACAATCTCATTTCAACCAATCATATTATTCACCTCAACTCTTTGTTGATCTAATCTAGTTATGATTGAAACATTTTCAACTCATAACTCCACCCCTACCGAGGAAATTTATATCAACTTAAGTAGGCAAAATCACGTGTTATAATCTCCTACTTTCCGGAGTGACGAATCCTCATATTGGACATTCACAACTTTCATATGATTCTCATTATACCCGTACGACGTCTTCCTATGATGTCCTCAAGTCAAAGGACCAAATCCACAACCACAAGATTAGAGATTTACCGCGACGCTTAGATAGTTATCCATGTGGAATCTCTAGGCGGATCATCCAATGTCATGTTCTCATAACAATGCATTCATGTGTTCATTCGGATGTCCTCTACATCTTAGCTTGTGAGATCGCCTACTTTCTTCAAAAGAAATGTAACACATGCTAGTCTATCCGCAATAATGATATCTCGTATCTCATTATTACTATGACTAGGGATATTTTAAGAATAAGTTATTTATAACTTGTATCTCACAATCACAACACCTTGTGATTAACAAGTTACTATAAACTTTTCTTCTGGACTCTATTATTTTAAATAATAAAATTTTAAAAATAACAGATCATCATTAAAATGTAGACAAACATTTAATTAATCAATTTGTTCATATACTTCAATGTCTAACAAAGAATATATCACAAAATGTCCCATACAAACTAGATCCAATCACTCAGGTATCTTAATACCATCAAATTTAGCATGACCATCATGCTTGTGCTTGACAACAACTTTGTCAAAGGATCTGCTACATTATCGTATGTTAGGATTCGTTCTATCTTTATATAATTTCTTAAGATTATCTCTCTGATGAGATGATACTGCCTCAATATATATCTGGATCATTGATGAGACCTCGGTTCCTTCGCTTGTGCGATGGCTCCATTGTTATCACAATACAAGTTATTGGATCAATAATGCTAGGAACTATTCCAAGTTCAATAATGAACTTCTTGATCCGACATTTTCTTTGCTACTTTCAAACAAACTATATATTTGGCTTCAGAGTTGAATTAGCGATCGTTTCTTGTTTGGAACTTTTCAACCGATGCGCACCACCATTTTGAGTAAACACATATCCATAACATGTCTTTAGTTCTATACACCAAGAACATGTCTTTATCAGTTGAAAGTCGACATCGGCATAACCTTGAACTCTAAGTTCATTTCTCCATATACCAAGAACATGTCTTTAGTCCTTCCTAAGAACTTAAGGATGTTCTTGATCGCGATCCAATGTTTCTCGCCAGGGTTTGCTTGGAACCTGCTTGTGACACTCAAAGCATATGAAACATTCAATCGAGTACATAGTATTGCATGCATGATAGATCCTATTGCTAATGCATAAGGAATTCTATCCATGCGATCTCTTTCAATTTTTGTCTTTGAACACATCTCTTTTTAGAGATAGATCCCATGCCCGATGGGACTGAGTCATCTCTTGGACTCTTCTATGCTAAATCTTCTTAAGATTTTATCTATGTACATATCTTGAGATAGGCCAAGCATTCTCTTAGTGGATCTATCTCTATAGATCTTTATACCGAGAATGTACGTTGCCTCTCCCATATCCTTCATGGAGAAATTTTTGGATAACCACAATTTTCTTCGATTTTAGCATTGGGATATCGTTTCCTAATAATAGTATGTCATCCACTTACAAAATTAGAAATACGACTTTATTCCCACTAACCTTTTTATATACACATAGTTCATCTTCATTTTGATAAAATTAAACATTTTGATTGTTTCATCAAAACGAAGATTTCAACTCGAAAAGGCTTTGCTTTAATCCATGTATGGATTTGTAGTTTGCATACCTTGTTTGACTCTGTGGATTCAAAACATTGTGTTGTGTCATGTACACATCCTTGCTAAGATTCCTTTAAGGAATGCAATCTTGACATCCATTTGCCGATATCATAGTTATGGTATGCTACTATTGCAAGCGGAATCCGAATTAACTTAAACAAAGCTCTTTGGTGAGAAGGTTTCGTCAAAGTCAACCTCTTGTCTTTACTTGTAACCCTTCGCAACCAATCTTGCCTTTGTAAGTATGAACATTACCATCCATGTCGACCCCTTTTAACGTAAACCAATTTACGACCTATAGGTTTTACCCCTTCATCGGGTCAAGCAAGGTCCAAACCTTGTTTTCGCACATGGAGTTCTTCTTAGATTCCATGGCTTCCTCGCCATCTCTTCGAGTCAACACTTGACTTGATTCTGCGTAAGTAGTAGGTTCATCTTCCTCGATTAGTAATACATTACTAGTGATCGTGAGATCGTATCTCGAAGAAAATGAATGACTCGCCGACTTACGTGGAGTGGTGTGTCCTCGGGAACCGGTGGTTCCCACTTTCTCAATCATGCTTCATCGGATGCAAGCTCGACCATTGGAATATCTAATTGGTCAATTTTATTTGTGGTTTCTTGAATCTTTTCAAGATCTACATTGCTCCCAATCGTCTTCTCTAAGAATACTGCAAGTCTCGATATGATGACCTTCATCTCGATAGAATTGTAGAAATAATATCCAACACTTTCTTTTGGATACCCCACAAATAAACAATTATCGATTTAGCTCATAGCTTATCTCGATTCAACGCGCTTCACATAAGCGTGCCGCATCCCTAAACCTTCATGTATGAAAGATTAGGTATTTTTTTCCTTTCCATAACTCGTATGGAGTTTTATTGACCGATTTAGATAGGACACGGTTTAGTGTATAACATGCGATGTTAATCGCAAACCTCCAAAACGATTTTTGAATAACTACGCAACTCACCATTGATCGCACCATATTAAGTAAGGTGCAATTTCTCCTTCGGATACACCATTTTGTCATGGTGTATACGATGGAGTCCATCGCGAGAAGATCCCATTCTCTTTTAGATAGTCTAAAACTCACCCTTCAAATATTCTCCACCTCGATCAAATCTAAGTGTTAGAATATTTTTCTCGATTTGCCTTTCTACTTCTTGCTTGAATTCTTTGAACTTTTCAAGGGCTTCACTCTTGAATTCCATCAAGCATATAAAACCATATCTAAAATGGTCATATGTAAATATGATAAAGTAAGAAAAGCCACCTTTAGCATCTTTAGACATTTGTCCATATACATCAGTATGTACAAGACTCAAAATGTCTGCAACTGTGTCTCCCTTTCCAGAAAAGAGGGTCTAGGTCATTTTGTCCCAACGAGCATGATTCACACTTATCAAATGATTCATTATCATTTGAATCCAAGTATTCATCTTTATGTAACTTGGTGATGCGTTTTTCATTTATATGACTGATAAGTACTATTTTGTACTTACCTAGGCTCACAAAAAGGGATGATTATTAGTACTCTTAGTTGTTTTCAGTTTAATTGCATGTTGTTTTCTTATTATTTTAGGAAATAATCAAATTCAAGTATCAATCTGACCAAAAGACGAAAAAGAGCGCAAAGAGAAGAAAAGAGGACTTAATTACAAAGATAAAGAGACTTGAAGGACTTGGGATGCAAATATGAAAGGAAGAAAATCAAGAAGGCGTCCAAGATAACCATGAGATCGCATGGTTATCCAATGATGCGATCGCAAGAGATCAATTCCAACTGCAGAACCTAAAACCATAGAACCATGCGATCGCAAGGTTCTAAACCATGCGATCGCATGGGCATACGCGGACCCGTTTTGGCAGTTTTCTGCTGGGATTAGAACTCTACAACTCCAAGATAAAACAACAACTTAAACACACGTTTTGGAGTCTTTGAAGAGCATTATAAAAGCGGATGATAGCCATACAAAAAGGGGAGAATAATTTTGGAAACAAGATACAAGAGGAGAATCGAAGATCAAAGCTCGGGATTGAGGATTCTTCAGCCGGAGTCACGGGTTGTATTTATTTCTTCTTCTTTTTCTTTCGCGGATCATGATGAAGTCAATTATTGTCATAATTGACGAAATCATGTCCCGCTAATTTACTTTTTTCTAGGATGAACGATGAAACCTCATGATTTTTAATTAATTAGAAGTTTTTACATTTTAGTAATTAATTGCTTGTGGATTGATTATTCTTTATGCAATTTTTCTATTATTTTAATGCACGATCACCATTAGAATATATTGTGGTCTATATTGAAGTCGAGAGATTCAATATAGATTAAGCACGTGGTATTGAATAACATAGGGTCCAATAATAGATAGAGATTCTTGTTATGCTTTATGAAATCTATTTAGGTGTTCTTGAGATTTTAATGCATGTGTTTATGTTCGAAGCTTAATTAGAGATAATGAAGTTCGCATAACATATAGAATTGATTGACCATCGAGAGAGGCTTTCGATTAATTTAGAAGGAGCGATTTTCAATCTATGGTAATTATAAGCTAAAAGCAGTTAAGCGGATATTTGATTAAGGAAAGTGTTGGTGGATTCGCAAATCCTAGAGTTAGTAGATCTTGAATTCGTTCTTGCCTTTTTAAAGTTACTTATTGTTATTTTCAATTTAATTAAAATAGTTAAATTAGTTTAGAATCACAAAACAAAATTAAATCGTGTTTCATTTTATTGTTAGAATTAGAATTATAAATTAATAGGTTAAATTAATATCTGGTCCTCGTGGGTTCGACACTTTATTTATCACTTTATTACTTGTCAACGATCCGTCCACTTGCGGGATTTAAATCGCACAACAATGACCGAGTATGCAATGCCAAATATATGAGTATTTTAGTTTTATCTCTTTTATGCCTTGTGGTTCCACTTCTAATGCCATTTGTTTTCACATTGAAAACACGGATCATCAGATTTGGATTCGTCTTTGCTTAACTGTTTTCCAATAGATTCGGCCTTTTTGGATCCTTTCTAAAATGTCCCTTTAGATTTCCTCTTAGTGCCCTTAGAGGTATCAATGGCCAAAGTTTACCCATTCCTTTGGGCTTATGCAGTTTTCAAACATGTTTAGCGATTCGAGTAGGGTACATGAATCTTATTCACATTGAAGTTCATAAATATGAACTGGGAAAAGTTATTAGTGGGGACCGCATAACTAAGTCAACACTTAGCTCTGGTCCATGGTAAAACTTAATTGATTTTATTTTTCAATATAATCAATCATCTTCAATACATGAGCACTAACTGAAGATCTTTTTACCATCATACCTTTTCATAACCTTTTGGATGTCTCATATTGTTCAGTTCGTGACTGTACATCATTCAACTCTTTGAAATGATATATTTTGGTATAGGCATCCATATCCTCGTCTTCGCTTTTCTAACTCAAGTGACATACTGCAAGCATCACATGTTGCGGTGTTACTATAATCACTCATTTGTGTTTTTGTAAGTCGGACGTTCTCCGGCGTAGCCTCCTCAATAGGAGCTTCAAAGCATTGGGCGCTTATTGACATATCAATTTTTTTTTTTTATGCTTGAAAACAATTCTTAGAATGCGGTGCGGTCCAAAATTTAGTCGATATGTATGTTGGCATCAATATGCCTCTCAAACTCATATGGTTACTCATGATTCAACAATTAAATAATAAGATAGAACAATTAATTAAATGCATAAGATTAATTTAACATGGACTTATATTAAATTAATTATACTTCCATTATTTAAATTGAATTAATGACCTTCAAACATTAATCAATAGAACCGATTAGATTCCCGATGGGCTATGATCCCTTTTGTTTTATTAGAACTTGAGTGACTCAACAAATCCTAATAAAACATCCGGTAGATACTTCTATTAATCACATCTCTATGTGACTTCTAGATCATCAAGTAGACAACTTATTGTCGCACACATCTTATGTGTTTACTTGATTGTGCCCAAAAATTCTATTTCCTTGAGTGACTCAACAAAAATAAAATTTTAGTTAAATTCGACCCATTGTTCGAAACATCAAATGTTTCATAGTGATAAACATATCCATGAGCGGCGCCTCGAGTGACTCAACAAACCGACATCGATAATGGACTCTAGTTTTTTCACTATAACAATGCAAGACACGTTGTATTAACCATTTAATACGAATTTAATATTTTGATAAAGAGGGGTTTGTCTCATCACATTTATGTATATTAACTAACATCCAACATGCAATTAATCATACATAATTATAAGCGTGGATGATTATGGACTTTATCTATCTAATCTTCTTGAGCCAAAAAGAAGATTAGTTGGTCAATTCCTAAGGGACGTTGCATTCGTTCATCGAATGCTAGATGCAATCATCTCTATTTCCTGCTGCAACATGTATCATATACTAGTTGCTTCTTTGTGGCCCAACTGCACCATGTATCATATACTAGTTGGCACGTGAGCTCAAATTGATGGACACGCAGGCCCATAATAAATAAATAATTCAAAAACTCAATTAATTAAATAATAGGCTCGCAGGCCCAACCAACAATTAACAGGAATAATTAACCATACAACCAATCACATGGGTCGAGTCCATAATCATCCACTAAACATCTATTTTAATATCTAATATTAAAATATATTAATTTCTAAATTTGCAGCTTTTGTGGTAAAAAGTCTAAACCTTTAGACATTTTAGAATCCGGACTAGACATAATTAAATAATTAATCTAATTAATTACTTAATTTTTCAATAATAAAATTAATCAATTAATCTAATTAACCAATTAATTTTATTCAAAAAGGAAATTTTTCAAAATTTATTTTATCTCTCAATTTAAAGTCATACTCTAAATTGAAGACAAAATTTGTATATGGTCAAAATTGTAATTTTATAAAGTAAAGTCAAAATTTAATCTGGTCAAAATTCAAAATATGGTTTAAAAAGAATTTTAGTCAATACTAAATATTTGACCAGCATTAAAATTTAAATAATTTCAATTTTTCCATAAAAATTTAAAATCACATTTGAGACCCTAATTTCTTTTAAAGTTCGAGGACCCAACGTGCAATTTCTACAATTGCATAGTCAACCTTTAAAATTTTTAAAACAGTGAGTCAATCCATTGCAATTTCTGAAATTGCAAAAAAGTCCAACAACAACCTTTGAAATCAGAAGGGTCTCTCATACAATTATTGTTCGATTCATCAAAGCAATCTAACGAATCTTAACAAGTAACAAGGTGAGGCTCGATACCAATCGTAAGGAATTGAGGTATACATGCACGCAGAATTAAATGCTCAATTCCTATAAGTCCGGATCAACTTTGTACTTAGATAGGATTCGTGATAGAATATTACCTTTGATGAATGTCTTGAATCTGATTGGCTGGAAGTGCGATCTTCAATACCACAGTTGTCCAATTGTCCAGCCTCCAATGGTGATCCACGCAGAAGAACATATCTGAACTCCACAATCAAGAATAGATGAAAGCGGAATTTTGGGAGAAGTTGATTGGGTTGTCTTTTCTTTGTCTTGCAAGTAATGGAAAAACAACTCTTAACCCTAATATGTTGTGCCTTGTATTTATAGGCGGGGACTAACTATAGACCCAGTTCTAGTCCAACTAGAACTCATCAACAAACATGCCCAATTAATTAATCTAATTAATTAATTTGGTCCAATAAGTAATTAAGTCCGACCCAACTAATTGGACCTTGGACATTAATTCTTACATAAATTTGGTAGAATTGGCTCTCATTTACTCGATTCTTCATGCTATCCAATCTGTTTGTGTAACTCCTAAGTAGTAAAAAAAAAATATTTATTTTGATTAGTATATGTAATGTCTGTTTTGTGTAGATAAAAATATTTTTATGAGATTTTAATAAAAATTGACGAAATGTGTAATTGAAAAATTGATAAAAGTTGTAGATTATATGAAATGTGTAGTTAAAAATAAATTTTAAAAATGATCGTAATAAATTTAGCCAAACATTCATTAATTGTTGGCAAATGCATATGCTCAATCTAAAATCAGGATTAGTATCACTTTTGTGGATGTATGAAAATTTTACGGCAAATTGGATTTTAATTACAACAATTTTGACCGTACAAATCACAATTTTGTCACCTCTCAGAATGAAATCTTGAATTGTTATAGACTGCAAAAATCTTTTATTAATTATCTATATTTCCTAAACTATTCTCGAGTTTCGAGTTCGACTCCTGTAGTTCAGATGTACAATCATGGCAAAGACTACTCTTGTGCAATCCATAAGACGAATTGTTTGTTTGATAATTTTTTTTTAAATTATAAGTTGTAGATTTTACATATCACGTGAATAACAAAATTGATAAAAATTTTGAGTCTTGTATAATATGTTGATAAAAATGATGACCAACTTCTAAGTTTAAAAAAATATACTCAAACATACATGCTTCAAATCTAAAATTAAACTTATAAATTAGTCAAATATTATTTTTATTTACGTATTTAATAAAATTTATAATTTTTATTTACTTTTTATCAATCCCTGTCAAGAATCAAACCAGTACTGAATTTAGGAGTTCATGGTGTGGCAGCCTTTGGCTAAGTGCATTGTAGTGTGCATGCATTGGGGCTGGCTGGGGAGAAGTTGGAGCTCTGAATAGTGGTGGGCCCAAGTCCCAGGAGGTGGAAGTCAGGCAGGTTACCTGGGTTGCACATTGATGGGCCTTGGTGTCATTTGAAACAAGCTGCGGTGAAGCGGATCTAGATGTAAACCAGGCTTCTTTCTAATAGCATGATCGGGAGTGTTTTTTTATTTTTATTTTTATATACTAATTAAATATTATTTTCATTTATATATATATATATATATATATATATATATATATATATATATATATATACTTTATAATATAATATGTACAGATATTTACTATTCACCCTTCAACCAACGTGACGTCGTTTTGATGTCAGTATTAGTCTTAATTTTGTCCAAATCTCACCATTTTGTCCTAATCTTTTGACACTTTTGTATATTAAATTAATATCTTTGGCGCATTTTTGATTTCTTCATCTTTTCTTTTCTTTTATTTGTTTTAATATACATATATTAGTTTCTTTTTAGCCATAATTATTGACTTCTTATATATTATAGTCAATATATATTCATTTTTCCTTAATAAGTCATCAAATTTAGTGCTTTTTATCCCCAGCATTGTGGAGAACAAATGATTTAAATACAATCGATTCTTAAAGGTTTTGTTAAATTTCATTTTCTAAAGCGCAATTTTTTGTCCAACATAAATATTTGCTCGCACTTTATACATTAAGTATTTTGACATAATTCCAGTTGGAGCGATATCCCTATGGGTTACCTAACCATTGGATTTGGTTTCACATAATTTCATGTTGTATAACTCAAGGTATGGATATTTTTGTAAGCCGCGACAGTATGAATTCGAGAAACCGACTTAGATGTTTTGGTGATCATTTTAGTATGCGAAACATGCCGTCGGACTATAAAATTTTTATATGTGGTAGCTACATGGGTATTCTACGTTCCTTGAAATTTTCATATTGTTCGGTGATCGTTTTCTATGTCAAATAATTTTTTTTAATCCATGACCGGGTGAATTGTTTCTCTAAATTGTTTTTTCTTTGTTCACCAACTCAAAAATATGTTGCACCTTATATATTAAGTATTTTTACATAATTCCAGTTGGAGACGATAGCTCTATGGGTTACCTAACCATTGGCTTTGGTTTCACATGATTTCATGTTATATAACTCAAGTTATGAACAATTTTGTAAATTGCGATAGCATGAATCCAGAAACCGCGTGATGATGTTTGGTGAGCATTTTAGTATGTCAAAACATGCCGTCGGATTATCAAATTTTTATATGTGTTAGCTACATGGGTATTCTACGTTCCGTGAAAATTTTATATTGTTCGTAATCGTTTTCTATGTCAAATAAATATTTTTGCTCCATGACTGGGTGAATTGTTTCTCGAAACTGCACTTTACTGTTGACCAACTCAAAAATATGCTGCACCTTATATATTAAGTATTTTACATAATTCCAGTTGGAGACGATAGCTCTATGGGTTACCTAACCATTGGCTTTGATTTCACATAATTTCATGGTATATAACTCAAGTTATGGACAATTTTGTAAACTGCGACCGCATAAATCCGAGAAACGCCTAGGGTGTTTGGTGAGCATTTTAGTAAGTCGAAACATGTCGTCGGACTATCAAATTTTGATATGTGGTAGCTAAATGAGTATTCTATGTTTCCTGAAAATTTCATATTTTTCGGTTATCGTTTTCTATGTCAAACAAATTTTTGTTACTTCATGACCGGGTGAAGAAATTTTTATAATGATGCCCTTATTTTGAAATTTTTATTCACTGGTCATGGAGTAACAAAAAAATTTTTGACATAGAAAACGATCACCGAACAATACGAAATTTTCAAAGGACATAGAATACTCAGGTAGCTACCACATACCAAAAATTAGTAGTCCCGACGGCATGTTTAGGCATACTAAAATACTTATTGCGAAACCTCTGAGCCGCTTTTTCGGATTCGCTATTATAAACCAATCAAAAACTTTAAGTAGTGTAAATATCTTCTTAAAATTTTTGGACCTTGGGTTTGTGGTAGTTTTAGTGGATTCCCATGTTTTGGTTACACGTTAATAATGTGAACTTGAAAGGTTTTGCTAAACTTCATGTTTTTCTAAGATCTGATTTACGTTGTCCAACTCAAACATTTCTCGCACCTTATATATTAAGTATTTTTACATAATTCAGGTTGGAGATGATAGCCCTATGGGTTACCTAACCATTCACATTGGTTTTACATAATTTCATGTTATATAACTCAATTTATGGACAATTTTGTAAACTGTGACAGCATAAATCGAAAAACTAACTAGGATGTTTCGATTAGCATTTTAGTAAGTCGAAATATCTTTTGTCGAATTGTCAAATTTTGATATGTGGTAGCTACATGAGTCTTCTATGCTCTCCGAAAATTTCATATTTTTCGGTGATCGTTTTCTATGTGAAATGAATTTTGTTAATCCATGACTAAATGAAGTTTTGAATTTTTTTTTTCCCACGCACGTCTAAATGGAAAAGTGATTGTTTATGAATTTTTTTTTTTTTTTTTTTTTTTGTAGGTGGACTTTTCATGACAAATATAAAACAAAAAAAATATATTTCCCACTTTGCCGAAATTTTTTTTTTAATTTATCCACATTTTATTTTTTCCCACTTTGCCGAGTAACTCGACAAAGTGGGAAACATTAAATTTTTTTTTTTTTTTTGTAATTTGCACTTTTAGTCCACAATCTTTTCATTTTATAACAAATTTACCCATAACCTTTTTTTTTTGCTTTGGCCATCCCCGACTTTTTAAATTTCGTTACAAATTTTATTTTGTCCACCTCTTTAAATAATAATAAAAAAAAACAAATAACAACAAAATAAAATAAAATGTATATGAAGTCCTACAACTTTTAAAAAGTAACCCAATTTTATTTTGACATTTTTTAAATTTTGTCGAGTTACTCGATGTTTTTTTTTAAATTTGTTGAGTTACTACCCAAAAATAATAAAAACATTTTTTTAAAAATTTTGTAGAGTTACTTCAATTTAAAAAATAAAAAAAAATTATTTTTAAATCTTGTCAAGTTACTCGAATTTAAAAAAACAAATTTTTTTTTTTTTAAAAATTTTGTCGAGTTACTCGAATTTAAAAAAAAAATTTAAAATTTTTTATTGAGTTATTAGAATTTTAAAAAAAAAAAAAATTTTTTTTTTTAAATGTTGTCGAGTTACTCGAATTTTTTTAAAAAAAAAAAAAAAATTTTACTTTTCTCGAGTTACTCGAATTTAAAAAAAAAAAATATTTTTTTTTTAAACTTTTGTCGAGTTACTCGAATTTAAAAAAAAAAAATAATAAATTTTTTTTTAACTTTTGTCGAGTTACTCGAATTTAAAAAAAAAAAAAAAAAATTTTAAGTTTTGTCGAGTTACTCGAATTTTAAAAAAAAAAAATAAAATTTTTTTTAAGTTTTGTCGAGTTACTCGACTTTTTAAAAAAAAAAAAAAAAAAAAAAATTAAACTTTTGTCGAAGTTCTCGATTTAAAAAAAAAAATAAAATAAAAAAATTTGTCTAGTAACTAGACAAATTTTTTTTTTTTTTTTTTTTTTTAAAATTTGAAAAGTTTGTCGAGTTACTATTTAACTCGACAAACTTTTCGAGGTGAATAGTAACTTGAAAAGGTTATTGTTCATTAAATTTTTTTTTTTTTTAAAAAATTCGAAAAAGTTTGTCGAGTTACTATTCAACTCGACAAACTTTTTCGAGTGAATAATAACTTCGAAAAAAGTTATCGCTCATTAAAAAAAGTTCTTTTTTTAAATTCAAAAAGTTTGTCGAGTTGAATAGTAACTCGAAAAAGTTATTGTTCATTAATTTTTTTTTTTTTTTTTTTGAAATTCGAAAAAATTTGTCGAGTTACTATTCAACTCGACAAACTTTTTCGAGGTGAATAGTAACTCGAAAAAGTTATCGTTCATTAAAATTTTTTTTTAAAAATAAATTGAAAAAGTTTGTCGAGTTAGTAACTCGACAAACTTTTTTTCGAGTGAATAGTAACTCGAAAAAGTTCTTTGTTCATTAATTTTTTTTTTTTTTTTTTTAATGGTGAGTTTTACATTTCTAATTTTTTTTTCAATGAAAAAATCACCAACATATTTTATTTTTATAACTATTAATTATAACATTCTTACTAATAATGTTATAAATTAAAATTTGATTAGAGTAGGTGTAAACAAAATTAATTATATTATGACCTCTTTCTCTCAGATATATTTTTCACTTTTAATATTTAAAATTATTCACAAGAAAAAAGGGAGGATTTTGTGCAATTTTCAGAGTTCATGCGTGCATATCTAAGATGATTCACCGAAAATGCTAAGAGTTGTATTATTTTTTGTCTCTCGCTTACGAAGAAGCGATTATTGCTTATTAGATTATTAAACAAAGAGTTAGAATTTTTAACTTAGCAAAGGCATGGGACAATTAGAAAAAAAATCCCACCGTTGGAACAACATATATGCAGAGGTTCTGCTTTTTGTTAATAGAATTTTAACATTTTACTTAATTAATTGTATTAAATGGTATATTCAAATTATTGAATAGTGAATAGTTTTATTCAATATTGAATTTTATTAAATATGTTTTTAAAGTTTGAAAACTTAATGTGCAATTTTAAAATTATACAATCGAGACCTTTAAATTCTAAAACAAGGGATCTTTTAATACAATTTTTAAAATTGCACAGAAGACCCCTTTTTTATTTTTAAAACAGTATGCCTTCTCATGCAATTTCAAAAATTGCACAAGAGGCTCTTCTATCTTTATTTTAAATTTAAGGGACTTACTATACAATTTTCAAATTACATGGAAAACCCTCTTTCCAAAACATAAAACACCCAAAAGGTTTTGAGTTGCTCGACAACATTAGTCTGTTGATGTCAAAGAGCTGCTCTTAAATGAAACGGAAAACGGTGCATTATATTGAAATTTTGCACTTCTTCACCAGAACAATTGCTTTTCTTTCAATTTACAGAGTGGTATTAATTCCCAACAATCTTAGAATTCAGTAGTGAGTTTACAAAGGGGAATTATTAGAAGAAAAAAATAAGATAGAAAAGAATACATATATATATATATTGGAAGTCGAAAAAATTGATACGGAATCCCATGTTGTCGAGCTCCTCATGGACTCCCATTTTGTCGAGTCTTTCGACTCACATTTTTTCGAGCTACTCGACAAAATTGGGGCCTTTAATATATATCTTTACTATATATTCGTAAGTTGTGGAAATCAAGCTTTATGGCATAGAATACGAAGGCATCAGCACATTCTCTCAATGAAGCTCAGTATAACTCAAGCATGTCAACATTTTTTTAGACACAAGCTCCACGGTTGCAGAAGCATGTTTGTATGCTGAATTTTATGCTATTACATTATCATTTCTCTAATACTCATAACCTCCACTCTCACGTCCGGGGATGGAAATTAACATAATAGATATATATATATAACATTGTAGAATTGAGGACAAATAAATGAATATTATAGAATTCGGGACATAATCGCACAAAAAAAAAAAAAAATGGTCGGATTGAGCTTTCAAGAAAATTTAAGATGAATAAAAATGTTTTAATTTTCCCACTTTGCCGAGTAACTCGACAAAGTGGGATAAATTAAAAAAATTCCCCACTTTACCTACTCGGCAAAGTGAGATTTTTTTTTTTTTTTTTTTTTTTTTTTTATGTTTATCATGAAAAGTTCACCTACAACACAAAAAAAAAAAAAAAAAAAAAAATTAAACAAATGATTTTTCCATTGCACGACGTGGGAAATTTTTTTTCAAAACTTCATTTAGTCATGGATTAACAAAAATTCCTTTCACATAGAAAACGATCACCGAAAAATATGAAATTTTCAGGGAACATAGAATACTCATGTAGCTACCACATATCAAAATTTGACAGTCCGACGGTATATTTCGGCTTACTAAAATGCTAACCGAAACATCCTAGTTAGTTTTTCAGATTTATATCATCATAGTTTACAAAATTGTCCATAAATTGAGTTATATAACATGAAATTATGTAAAACCAATGCCAATGGTTAGGTAACCCATAGGGCTATCGTCTCCAACTGGAATTATGTAAAATACTTAATATATAAGGTGCAGTAAATGTTTGAGTTGGACAACGTAAACTCAGATCTTAGAAAAACATGAAGTTTAGCAAAACCTTTCAAGTTCACATCATTAACGTGTAACCAAAACATGGGAATCCACTAAAACTACCACAAAACCAAGGTCCAAAAATTTTAAGAAGATATTTACACTACTTAAAGTTCTTTGATTGGTTTATAATAGCGAATCCGTAAGCACGCCGAGCGGCATAAATCCGAAAAATGACCTAGAGGTTTCGCGGTAAGTATTTTAGTATGCCTAAACATGCCGTCGGACTACTAATTTTTGGTATGTGGTAGCTACCTGAGTATTCTATGTCCCTTGAAAATTTTGTATTGTTCGGTGATCGTTTTCTATATAAAAAATTTTTGTTACTCCATGACCAAAGTTAATAAAAATTTCAAAATAAGGGCATTGTTAAAAAAATTTCTTCACCCCGGTCATGAAGTAACAAAAATTTGTTTAACATAGAAAAGCGATAACCGAAAAATATGAAATTTTTAGAAACATAGAATACTCATTTAGCTAACACATATCAAAAATTGATAGTCCGACGGCATGTTTGGTCGACTAAAATGCTCACCCGTAACACCCTAGGCGGTTTCTCGGATTCATACGGTCGCAGTTTACAAAATTGTCCATAACTTGAGTTATATACCATGAATTTATGTAAAACCAAAGCCAATGGTTAGGTAACCCATAGAGCTATCGTTTCCAATTGGAATTATGTAAAAATACTTAATATATAAGGTGCAGCATATTTTTGAGTTGGTCAATGAAAGTGCAGTTTGGAGAAACAATTCACCCAATCATGGAGCAAAGAAAATTTTTTGACATAGAAAGCGATCACCGAACAATATGAAATTTTCAAGGAACGTAGAATACCCATGTAGCTACCACATATAAAAATTTGATAATCCGACGGCATGTTTTCACACACTAAAATGTTCACCGAAACATCCAAGCGGTTTCTCGGATACATATGTCGTCGCAATTTATAAAATTGTCCATAACTTGAGTTATACAACATGAAATTATGTGAAACCAAAGCCAATGGTTAGGTAACCCATAGGATATTGTCTCCAACTGAAAATATGTAAAAATACTTAATGTATAAGTTGTAGCAAATATTTAAGTTGGACAACAAAAACTGCAATTTAGAGAAAATGCGAGAATTATAAAAATTTATGAAAAGAAAACAAATAAAGACCAAATATAAATTAACTTTTGTTTAGATAAATCAATGAGTTTTTTTTTTTTTTTTTAATAATGTTGTCGAGTTACACATTTGATTAATATTTTTTTTATAGTCTTTGTTGAGCAACTCGACAATTTTTGGTTGTTTGATTTATTTATTTAATTTTTTAATGTTGTCTAACAACTCGACAATATTTGACTTCTTGAAATTATTTTATTTTATTTTTTTTTGTTAGTGTTGACACTAAGCCATTGGAAATGTTTTTTTTTTTTTTAGTGTTGTCGAGCTCGACAACACTAAGACATTAGATTTTTTTTTTTTTTTTGTTAGTGTTGTCGAGTTATAATGAAGTCATTGAAAATGGGCTTTGGCCCAATTTCACTTTGTTAGTAGTTTTTTTTTTTAATGGTGCATTTTACTTTTTTAATTTTTAATTTTGTATTCATTTATTGTAGGGTGTGTAAATTAGTCCATTTTGACAACAAATTTTTTTAATTTATTTTTCTTATTTTTTTTTCTTTTACACCTAATTTTTATTCAATTTTTACTATTTTTTATTTTACCTTTTAAATCTACAAATTATTCTAAATAAATGCTATTAATTTTTTCTTTTACTATTCACACACATTCGTCAAGATTGAAAGTTGTAGGACTTCATTTGTAATGTTATTTTATTTTATTGTTTTTTTATGCTGCATTTATTTAGAATAATATGTAAAAAAAAATTTGAAAAATATAAAAAATTTACCTTACAATTCAAAAGGTAAACTGAATTAAAATCGAAATAAAAAAAAAGTCGAGTTATCTGACAAATTTTTGTATTTTTTTCTTCATTGTATGTTTTTTAGAGTTACTCAAAAAACCAAGACCAAATCTTTAAAAAAAAAATAGCAAAGTTAACAAAAGCTGATTTATAAAAATTTAATGCAAATATGTAGGACAAAAGGATGATAGTTGGATGGCCAATGTCCAAAAAAAAAAGTTGGGGTAGATTAGTTACAAATTTGAAAGGTTTGGACCAAAAGTGCAAATAAAAAATGAAAAAATGTCAAAATCAAAATGAGATACTTTTTAAAAGGTTGTAGGACTTCATTTACATTTTATTTTATTTTGTTGTTATTAGTTTTTTATTTAAAAAGAGGACAAAATAAAATTTGCAACAACATTCAAAGGTCGGGATGGTCAATGTAAAAAAAAAAGTTAGGGGTAAATTTGTTATAAATGATAAGGTTGTGGACTAAAAGTACAAATTACTAACCAAAAAAAAAATAAAAAATACACATATTCAAACAGGCAAAGTGGAAAAAAAGAAAGAAAAAAAAAAAAAACAAAATTTTCATTTTTGCTTTCTCAAGGACTAAAAGTGCAAATTACTAAAAAAAAAAAAAAAAAAACCAAAATTTCATTATTGCTTTCTCGAGTAACTCGAGAAAACAAAAATGAAAATTTTGCTTTCTCGAGTTATTCGAGAAAGCAATAATCAAATTTTGGTTTTTTTTTTTTTTTTTCTCGTAACTTCGAGTAAGGTGTTTTTTTTTTTTTTTAATACTAATTTTGCCGAGTTATGAGGCAAAGGAAAAAAAAAAAAAAAAAACAAATTTCAAAACTTCACTTAGCTATGGATTAAAAAAAATTCATTTGACATAGAAAACGATCACCGAAAAATATGAAATTTTCAGGAAAAATAGAATACTCATGTAGCTACCACATATCAAAATTTGATAGTCCGAATGGCATGTTTCGAACTTACCAAAATGCTAATCGAAACATTCTAGTTAGTTTTTGATTCATGTCATCACAGTTTACAAAATTGTCCATAAATTGAGTTATATAACATGAAATTATGTAAAACCAAGCCAATGGTTAGGTAACCCATAAGGCTATATCGTCTCCAACTGGATTTATGTAAAAATACTTAATATATAAGGTGCAATAAATTTTGAGTTGAACAATGTAAGCGCATCTTAGAAAAACAAGAAGTTTAGCAAAACCTTTCACGTTCACATCATTAACGTGTAACCAAAACATGGGAATCCACTAAAAATACCACAAAACCAAGGTCCACAAAAGTTTAAGAAGATATTTACACTACTTAAAGTTTTTGATTGGTTTATAATATCGATTCCGATCGACGCCGACGGCATAAACCGAAAAAACAACCTAGGAGGTTTCGCGATGAGTATTTTAGTATGCCTAAACATGCCGTCGGACTACCAATTTTGATATGTGGTAGCTACCGAGTATTCTATGTCCGCTGAAAATTTTGTATTGTTCGGTGATCGTTTTCTATGTCAAAGAATTTTTGTTACTCCATGACCGGTGAATAAAATTTTCAAAATAAAGGAAGTGTAACTAAAATATCTTCACCCGTCATGGAGTAAAAAAAAAATTTGTTTGACATAGAAAACGATAACCGAAAAAATTAAATTTTCAGGAAACATAGAATACTCATTTAACTACCACATATCAAAATTTGATAGTCCGACGGCAAGTTTCGACTTACTAAAATGCTCACCAAACACCCTAGGTAGTTTCTCGGATTCATGCGGTCGCAGATTTACAAAATTGTCCATAACTTGAGTTATATACCATGAAATTATGTGAAACCAAAGCCAATGGTTAGGTAACCCATAGAGCTATCGTCTCCAACTGGAATTATGTAAAAATATTAAACATATAAGGTGCAGCATATTTTTGAGTTGGTCAATGAAAGTGCAGTTTGGAGAAACAATTCATTCCTAGTCATGGAACAAAAAAATTTCTTTGACATAGAAAAGCGATCACCGAATAATATGAAATTTTCACGGAATGTAGAATACCCATGTAGCTACCACATATAAAATTTGATAATCCGACGGCATGTTTTGACACACTAAAATGCTCACCGAAACATCCAAGGCAGTTTTCGGATACATCTTTGTCGCAATTTACAAAATTGTCCATAACTTGAGTTATACAACATGAAATTATGTGAAACCAAAGCCAACCCATAGGGATATTGTCTCCAACTGGAAATATGTAAAAATACTTAATGTATAAGCTGTAGCAAATATTTAAGTTGGACAACAAAAGCTGCAATTTAGAGAAAATGCAATAATCATAAAAATTTATGAAAAGAAAACAAATAAAGACCAAATATAAATTAACTTTTGTTTAGATAAATCAATGAGTTTTTTTTTTTTTTAATAATGTTGTCGAGTTACACATTTGATTAATGTATTTTTTATAGTGCTGTTGAGCAACTCGACAATATTTGGTTGTTTGATTTATTATTTTTTTTTTTTTTAATGTTGTCTAGCAACTCGACAATATTTGGCTGCTTGAAATTATTTTATTTTATTTTTTTTGTTAGTGTTGACACTAAGCCATTGGAAATGTTTTTTTTTTTTTTTAGTGTTGTCGAGCATCTCGACAACACTAAGACATTAGATTTTTTTTTTTTTTTGTTAGTGTTGTCGAGCAACTCGACAAAACTAACAATGAAGTCATTGAAAATGGGCATTGGCCCAATTTCACTTTTGTTAGTAGTTTTTTTTTTTTTAATGGTGCCTTTTACTTTTTTAATTTTTAATTTTGTATTCATTTATTGTAGGGTGTGCAAATTAGTCCATTTTGACAACAAATTTTTTTTTAATTTTTTTTTCTTATTTTTTTTCTTTTACACCTAATTTTTATTCAATTTTGTACTATTTTTTTATTTTACCTTTTAAATCTACAAATTATTCTAAATGAATGCTATTAATTTTTTCGCTTTTACTATTCACACATATTCGTCAAGATTAAAAGTTGTAGGACTTCATTTGTAATGTTATTTTATTTTATTGTTTTTTTATGTCGCATTTATTTAGAATAATATGTAAAAAAAAAGTTTAAAAAATATAAAAATTTACCTTACAATTCAAAAGGTAAACTGAATTAAAATCGAAATTAAAAAAAAAAAGTCGAGTTATCGACAAAGTTTTGTATTTTTTTCTTTATTGTGTTTTTTTTAGAGTTACTCAAAAACCAAGACCAAATCTTAAAAAAAAAAATAGCAAAGTTAACAAAAGCTGATTTTATAAAAATTTAATGCAAATATGTAGGACCAAAGGATGATAGTTGGATGGCCAATGTCCAAAAAAAAAAGTTGGAGTAGATTAGTTACAAATTTGAAAGGTTTGGACCAAAAGTGCAAATTCAAAAAATGAAAAAATGTCAAAATCAAAATGGGATACTTTTTAAAAGTTGTAGGACTTCATTTACGTTTTTATTTTATTTTGTTGTTATTAGTTTTTTTTTATTTAAAAAAGAGGACAAAATAAAATTTGCAACAAAATTCAAAGGTCGGGGATGGTCAATGTAAAAAAAAAAGTTAGGGGTAAATTTGTTATAAATGATAAGGTTGTGGACTAAAAGTACAAATTACTAAAAAAAATAAAAAAAATACACATATTCAAACAAGCAAAGTGAAAAAAGAAAGAAAAAAAAAAAAACAAAATTTTCATTTTTTGCTTTCTCGAGGACTAAACTCGAGAATGCAACAATGAAATTTTGGATTTTTTGTTTTTGTTTTTTTTTCTCGCGTAACTCGAGAAGGGTTTTTTTTTTTTTCTAGTTGTTCGAGAAAGTTAAAGTTTTTTTTTTTTTTTTAAATACTAACTTTGCCGAGTTATGAGGCAAAGTGGGAAAAAAGAAAAAAAAAACAAATTTCAAAACTTCACTTAGCTATGTATTAAAAAAAAATTATTTGACATAGAAAACGATCACCGAAAAATATGAAATTTTCAGGGAACATAGAATACTCATGTAGCTACCACATATCAAAATTTGATAGTCCGAAGGCATGTTTCGGCTTACTAAAATGCTAATCGAAACATTCTAGTTAGTTTTTCGGATTCATGCTGTCACAGTTTACAAAATTGTCCATAAATTGAGTTATATAACATGAAATTATGTAAAACCAAAGCCAATGGTTAGGTAACCCATAAGGCTATCGTCTCCAACTGGAATTATGTAAAAATACTTAATATATAAGGTGCAATAAATTTTGAGTTGGACAATGTGAAATTGCATCTTAGAAAAACATGAAGTTTAGCAAAATCTTTCACGCTCACATCATTAACGTAACCAAAACATGGGAATCCACTAAAAATACCACAAAACCAAGGTCCACAAAAGTTTAAGAAGATATTTACACTACTTAAAGTTTTTGATTGGTTTATAATATCGATTCTCGGCACGCTAATCGAAGATAAATCGAAAAACGACCTAAGAGGTTTCATGATGATGAGTATTTTAGTATGCCTAAACATGCCGTCGGACTACCAATTTTGATATGTGGTAGCTACCTGAGTATTCTATGTCCCTTGAAAATTTCGTATTGTTCGGTGATCGTTTTCTATGTCAAAGAATTTTTGTTACTCCATGACCGGTGAATAAAATTTTCAAAATATAAGGGAAGTGTAACTAAAATTTCTTCACCCGGTCATGGAGTAACAAAAATTTGTTTGACATAGAAAACGATAACCAAAAAATATGAAATTTTCAAGAAACATAGAATACTCATTTAACTACCACATATCAAAATTTGATAGTCCGACGGCATGTTTCGCTTACTAAAATGCTCACCAAACACCCTAGGCAGTTTCTCGGATTCATGCGGTCATGAGTTTACAAAATTGTCCATAACTTGAGTTATATACCATGAAATTATGTGAAATCAAAGCCAATGGTTAGGTAACCCATAGAGATATCGTCTCCAACTGGAATTATGTAAAATACTTAATATATAAGGTGCAACATATTTTTGAGTTGGTCAACGCAGAAAGTGCAGTTTCGAGAAACAATTCACCCAGTCATGGAGCAAAAAGATTTATTTGACATAGAAAACGATTACCGAACAATATAAAATTTTCACGGAACGTAGAATACCCATGTAGCTAACACATATAAAAATTTGATAATCCGACGGCATGTTTTGACACACTAAAATGCTCACCGAAACATCACAGGCAGTTTCTCGGATTCATGCTATCGCAATTTACAAAATTGTCCATAACTTGAGTTATATAACATGAAATCATGTGAAACCAAAGCCAATGGTTAGGTAACCCATAGAGCTATCGTCTCCAACTGGAATTATGTAAAAATACTTAATATATAAGGTGCAACATATTTTTGAGTTGGTGAACAGAAGACAATTTAGAGAAACAATTCACCCGGTCATGGAGTAAAAAAAATTATTTGACATAGAAAACGATCACCGAACAATATGAAATTTTCAAGGACGTAGAATACCCATGTAGCTACCACATATAAAAATTTTATAGTCCGACAAAGACATGTTTCGACATACTAAAATGATCACCAAAACATCTAAGTCGGTTTCTCGGATTCATACCGTCATAGTTTACAAAAATATCCATACCTTGAGTTATACAACATGAAATTATGTGAAACCAAATCCAATGGTTAGGTAACCCATAGGGATATCGTCTCCAACTGGAATTATGTAAAAATAGTTAATGTATAAAGTGCAGCAAATATTTATGTTGGACAAAAAAAAAACTGCAGTTTAGAGAAAATGAAATTTAGCAAAACCTTTAAGAATCGATTGTATTTCATCATTTGTTCTCCACAAAGAATCGAGGATAAAAAGCACCAAATTTGATGACTTATGAAGGAAAATGAATATATATTGACTATAATATATAAGAAGTCAATAATCTGCGGCTAAAAGACACTAATATATGTATATTAAAACAAATAAAAGAAAAGAAAAGATGAAGAAGTCAAAAATGCGCCAAAGATATTAATTTAATATACAAAAGTGTCAAAAGATTAGGACAAAATGGTGAGATTTGGACAAAATTAAGACTAATACAACATCAAAACGACGTCGCGTTGGTTGAAGGGTGAATAGTAAACACGTCTTAGAACAACTTATACTATAGTATAGATATATATATTCTTTTCTATCTTGTTTTTTCTTCTAATAATTCTCCTTTGTAATGATATGTTAGTTTTCTTCTTCTAATAATTCCCATTTTCTCGATTTTCGCTTTCGACAAAGGGACTTCCCATGGAGGTCTCTTTGATTTGGTTCTGTTATTCTTCAATGGGACCGAGGAAAAAAAGCATTCAAGATCGATTAAAAAATGTTAGATTTTGACATGAATGGAATATAATTAAATATCTTACAATGCAAAAAAAAAAAAAAATACACAAATATAACAAACTAAGCTTATTCCTAATAATTTCTCGGATTATTCTTTGGTTGCCATGTTTAATACCAAATGACATCCTTGAACATGTGAAATGTTTTAGTAATGCTTTGTAATGTGTTTCTTTAGCAACTAAATGTGATGAAATATTTTTTATTATGTCTTCATATATATCTACAAAAAATCTGTACTAAACTACTAATTATAGAATTTCTCATAACGATAATATCAAAACGGTACAAAACACAGTATTACAAATACGTCACGTGCAACGCACGAGCTAAAAACTAGTATATATATATATATATATATATATATTATGTAAGATCCATTATTTTATTTACCATTTTTATCTATGAGTAATGCTTATTCGTGAGTCCACATCACCGATAATCATCTACGTAGCATTACTCAATTGGATAAATTATTTACTCCAATTGAATAATGTATTTATAGTCATTAATTATGAATAATCCATTCAATTGAGTAATGCCACATGGATGACTATCAGTAGTGAGCGAGTATGAATAATATTACTTATATTTGTATTTAATAATCGAATAACTCAATTAAATAAAAGTATTCGAGGATCAAATTTGTGACAAAGTTATTTTTTATTTTATTTTTATTACAACCATAAAATAAAAGTTTAAATTTCAAATAATAAAACTTATAATCTTATTTAACACATTTGATAATAATTATGAGATTAAATTTTAGTTATTTCATAATAGTTCGTAATATACAATATAATTTACGTATATTATCAATTTTGTCAATAATGTTTTAAATCAAAATAAAAAAAGAACTCATTATTTTTTTAACTTTTTATAGAAAATAAAAGTAACGAATCTATTTCCATCTTTTACAAAGGTAAAGAAATTAAATGCAAATTTTTTTTATTAAAAAATGAAAGATATATTGATATTTTTCATTAAATAAGGGTCAAATGAACATTAAAATACATAAGTTAGACATATTTGTACCAAAAAACAAACACTGGGACAATTTCCATATTAAAGAAAAAGATTAGACACCATTTGTGCCAAATTCCCAATTGAAAACGCACCAACAAAGTTGAAAAAACTCTAATTAGAACCAGTAAACGCTTGTCAGCTCTCATATGGCGCCTTCCAGAGAAAAACATTCACTTTTCTTGAAAATAAATTTCTTGGTCAACTCACGCGCTCTCTGACCCAAATTGTATTTTTTTTTTTTTAACATTTCCTAAAGCTCCTTTTTGTGGATCTGATCCTACACAAAATTGAAAAACCCCACGAGCTAAGGAATTTTCCTGTTTCAATTGTCAGAGTTCAAGAACTCATCATCTTTTGGGCATTTGAAGTATCCCAGTTTGGCCTTCAATATAGGTTTTTTGGTTATTTTCTGAATCTTGATAGTGGGTTATCAAGATTCTTGGTTGAAACTCCATGGTTGAGCCATTTGAAGGTTGGTCTTGGTGAAAATTGAATTGAGTTGTTGAAGAAAGCTGTACATATTTGAACTTTGGAGGTCTATTTTAGCATTTGGGCACTTGGGATTACATGAATTTCGGATTTTACTACTTGAGTTTGTTGGACTCGATGAGATGAAAAGCATTGGTATCCGTTGAGATGATGATGATTCGAGAAAAGATGGGTATCAGAAAAGTTATTTATTGCATTTCTTTTGTTTTTCTGTTTTTCACTTTGGTAGCGGCAGCCATGGAGAGCAAAGGGGTGGAGCAAGAACCTTTACTGGCGCATCTAATCTACTCTAGGGAGATAAATCAGGAGATGGTACTGAGTTGTTACTTTTTGTCTCACTTGAACACTCTCTTTCACACACACACATACTTATATGCTGCTTCGTTTATTACCTTTTCAGATGCTATTATTAGTTGGATATTTTTATGGAGATGATTGTTGATCTTGTTTAGCAGCATGGACTTAAAACAGAATTCATTTCCCACGTGGAAAAATATTGCCTAATACCAATTTTAATCTAGAAATGTAGTTCTATGATATGTTGATAATCTATGTGGAGCTAAAAATCACTGTTTGTGCCACCAAAAAGCCCTAATGTACACTGCATATTTAAGCTTTTAATCTTGCGTGCTAAGGAATCCCATATAAAACTTAGTATTCTTTACTAAGGCCTTTCTAGAGTTTATGGTGGAGTTAGAAAGTAGCAATAAGACTTTTCCTTTTTGCCATTGTCTCGTCTACAAAGTCCTTCACACAAAGTCCTTCACGGTGGATGCTGCTAAACGACTTCTTCCAAATATGTTCATAATACTTTAGAAGAGGAAGAATCCTTCTTTAAGTTTCATTGTCTCATTTCCCCCATTCTTATTATCATTAGCAAGATTGAATACTACACTATTTCTGTTGAAGAAAGATAAAATTGATTGCATTGAATTGAGATATTCTTTTTCTAGGTCTTGCTTCATAACTGTCTTCTTTTAACTATCTTTTCCTTTTCTTTTATAAGAAACAGTATGGTAGTTGAATAGAGATGGTCTGTGAAAGAAATGACGATAGTTTTCTGTGAAATCTATCAGTCAAATTTGTCAGATTTTGCATTTAAAGAAGATTCCAGCTTATCATTCCAAGATAGCTCTAGTACTCGTAAAATTATTATTAAGTCGGGTTGATTAATGAGCCACTTCATTAATTTATATAGTTTCTTTCCATCTTCTTTCATTTAGTTTTTTCTCTTCTTAGTACCAAACTTGTATGACACTACAGGAAGTGGGAGTGGCTTTGATAAATGGGTTGCATGACCTTTCTATGGTACTTAAGTTAATTTTCCATGTATCAAAGGAAAGTTTGATACTCTTGGAAACAGGTTTGCCTTGACTCCAGTTTTATGAAACATGTGTTCTACCTGTCTTTTAAATGCTTTCACGAGCTTCTCACATATTGTTCTAATTACCTTGATCTAACCTCTGTTTTTCTTCAATCATATTTAGATGATGTGCCTTGTCTATTATTAGATTTTGATGGGTTATTGATGTCTGATAAATTATATTCTGTTAAATTAATGGAAGTAGTAATTTTGTATCTTTGAAGCCATCATTTGAAGATTTTCCTTCTTAGAAACACATTCTTTTGCCGAGTGTAATTGAGGAAGCACTTATTGAATTTGTAGAACAAAATGATCATGTTCACATAGCAATCTCACGTTCTCTTAGTGTGCTTTGTGGTTTTCCCAAAGTAAAGTTTTAGGGAACTAGCTTGATCAGAGTCTGGAATGCCATATATGTTCCTTTATACATGTCTAGAATGCAGACCAGAAATCTGATGAAATATTCATGCTGCAGGCTGAATTGTTATGGATACACTGCAGGCCAGAGTTGATACATGCCCAAAAAGCTGTAGATCTTGAACTATATCTCCCAGAGGAATGGTCGAGCTACAGCAAGGAACTCCTAAATAGCAGGTCATCAACCAAAGAAGATTTCCATAAAACTGTCAGTGTCTTGCCCCTCAAGTTGAGCAAATCCTTCTGGATTGTTTAACGGAGAAAAAGCTTATGTTTCTTATATCTGGAGAAGAGAAAGGTGTCAAAAATTGGTACACCAGGTATTTGGGGTTCTTCCTTTCCAGGCCTGATCCATCTAGACGCCGTGAGTTAATTCAGAAATTCGGAGAAGCACCTGCTCCATCCCCAACGGTTTCATCACCTAATCCAGCACCTTCAATTCCTGTAGCTCCTGAGCTTCAACACCCTGCTAGTCCTCCACTGCGTCCATTTTCCCCTCCAGATTTAGGCGTGTCGAACCTGTCCCCTACAGCCAGTGAACACTCTTCTGTAAATCCAAATTCTGCTTTGGGTGTACAATCAGACAAGAAAAAGAGCAACAAGAAAACCATTGTCATTGCGGTTGTTGTAACTGCTGGCGTGACACTTGCTGTTGCTGTACTGTTCTTTTTATGCTGTCGTAGGTTCTGTGGGACTGGCTCTGCACGAGGAAGAAACGATGAAAGGCCTCTTCTTAGCTTAAGCTTAAGTGACTATTCAATTGGTAAATTGCAGTTCCCCGTATTTCTTTTTTCTTCTTAAGAGATTATATTGCATCTTCTCCTTCTGATTTGTTTTTCTGGATTATGATCTGTCAGCCTCTTCGCAGAAGTCATTTGGTCTGGCAACTTCAATAAATGGAGAAAAGCTTGGTAATCCGTCATTTACTAACAAGTCAAGCCACAACAAAAGTGGTCACAGTTTCTATGTGGAGTCACATTCTCTAAGTGATTCAAAAACTGAGCTTCCAGTTGGAACAACTGCTGAAGCTGCTGTCAACTCAGTCAAGGATTCAGCAGGTCTACCACCTGGAATGTTGGGTACACCAGGACTGCTTCCATTGAAGCCGCCACCTGGAAGGACAGATCCTCTTAAGCCACCTCCAGGCAATACAGCTGCTACTGCAGCCCCACCCCCTGTACCACCGCCGCCTCTAAATCCTTCATTTGGAGCACCACGTCCTCCCCCGCCTGGACCACCTCCTCCGCCTCCTATACCCTCTGGCATCAAGACTGGTCCTCATCCACCACCTCTTCCACCCAGGCCTCCTTCCCTAGGCTCAAAGCCACCTCGACCTTCGCCGCTTGGACAGAATCATCCATCAACAGCTACTTCAACTGACGAACAAAATGCTGCTGGTCCTAAAACTAAGCTGAAGCCTTTCTTCTGGGATAAGGTTTTGGCCAACCCTGATCATTCAATGGTTTGGCATCAAATCAAATCAGGGTCCTTCCAGTAAGTATTTCCCCCTCAGTGTTGTTTGTTAATTAATTGATATATGGAAGTAATTACTTTTTATGAACAGGTTCAATGAAGAGATGATAGAATCTCTATTTGGCTATGCCCCTGCTGAGAAAAACAAGAACATGTTCAAGAAAGAGTCTTCATCCCAAGATCCATCAACCCAATATATCCAAATAATTGATTCAAAGAAGTCACAAAATCTATCAATTCTTCTCAAAGCATTGAACGTGACTACAGAAGAAGTTTGTGATGCACTTCAAGAAGGTGACAATATATTTGTTGTTTTTTTAAATTTTCTGAGATAATATTACTTGAAGAGAAGAATAATACTTTAAGCATACTCGAAAACAAGTTATGAGGATGGAATCAGATTAAAGGGGAATTTCATTTAATTGATAGATTGATCAGATGATCTAATTTAGGCGTAATTCTGCTACAACATAATGCCTTAAAAAAGAGAGTCAGTAAAGGTAATAATCTATATTTCATAAATATTATAAATTTCTTATAGCTCCTCGTACACAATACTAATATGGTTTGCCAAATTGATACATGTGTTTTCATATTTCATCATGTTTTATGATAGGCTTAAGCTGAGTTAAAGGTGCTAGCATCCTGGGAGTAACTTGATATGTTAGGAATACAAAACGTGATTCAGAACTACTCCTCAATATCTTTTATATTGCTTATATCTTGATTTTTTATTTTATTTTTTAAAGACAACTCAAAATTCATGATCTTTTCTGAGTTAAGAGATTTCTAATTTTTTTATTTTTTTCCTTCTGTGGCAACTTTGTTGCATTAGGTAAAGTAGTATGTGATTCAGAATTATTCCTTTGTATCCACGTTGATGTTGTTCCTTTTTATTTTTATTTTTGTAATGATATTTCTAAACTCTTCCAAGTCAAAAGATTTGTAATCTTTTTCTTGAGAATCTACATTGATTGTGCCCGATACCTCTTAGGGCATGCTTGATTCATCTCATTTTATTCCTTTTCATCTTAGATGGGTGATCATAGAATTTTAGCTTACTTCAATGATGACTATTATAAGTGAACTGTGTACATGGACCTCAATGAAAGATGCAAAAACAATTAATGCAGAATTAATTGTCAACCTGCTCTCAGAGGAATCTAAATGCAAGATTAACCAGTTTGCTTGTTTATCTGACAACTAGCCATCAACAGTTTGATGATTGTATTGGTTTATTATTCTGAAGCTGTTTCTTAAAAGTCTGAATTGGCTATTGCTTTATGGTTGATTTTATATCTCAAGAAAAGAGGCTAACCTATTGAATTAAATCAGGTAATGAGCTTCCCTCAGAACTTATTCAGAATTTGTTAAAGATGGCTCCGACATCTGATGAGGAATTGAAGCTGAGGCTCTATAGTGGCGAGCTTTCTCAACTTGGGCCTGCAGACCGCTTCCTGAAAGTCTTGGTGGACATTCCATTTGCCTTTAAGAGGCTAGAATCCTTGCTTTTTATGTGCACTCTACAGGAGGAGACAGCAACGGTAAAGGAGTCTTTTGCAATCTTAGAGGTACGCCATTCTTGCTGTTAATTGCATCTACTTATCAGCTTATAATTATTAGGAAGTGTCCATTCAGTAGTTAATGGCAATTCTACAAAATCATTCTGGGAAACTAAATTTGTTATTGCAAATCTCCCATGGATGGACGAAATATTATGCCATCTCTTAAAGTGTGTAATATATAATTACATTTCATGTAAAAAGAGTTACAAAAAAATCCATAGAAAGGTGACGAATCTACAACCTTTTCCGTAACCAGTTGTAAATCATGAGAAATTTCATTTACCCTTGGTTATTCTTCAAGTTAGAGCCACAACTTTCATGTCAATAATCTAACTTCTCATACATATTTAGTACAAGAATGCTTGCAGCACCTTTTGTTTTTAATCAAATCTCAAATACTTACTCAGTGTTTGGAACTGGCTATACCTTGCTCTCTTCTCTTGATGCATTTTATGCTCGAAATAGCACTTGGAGTAGGGGTATCAATACCTTTAAAATAGGGCCCCGAGCTGTTCTGTGCATCACCGCTTGAGGCCCCGTGGCTGTGCTGTATTTATTTTCAGAGAAAAATACAGGGGGCATGCCCCCTAAATGCAGGCTGCATTATGCATTTATTGCAGCCTGCTAAATGTCAAATTTTAAAGTTGGAACTTTTTATAACTTTTTATTCTATTTTAAGAAAAACTTATATTTCTTTTTAGGGATAATTGCATCAAAGGTCCCCAACGTTTTAAAATCGTTAGGGATATGCCTCTAACCTAAAATAATAGCACCAAACGTCCCCAACGTATGAAGAAATAGGCATCATAGGTCCCTATTGACAGTTTCTATCCATTTTCTCCGTTAAAACCAAAATTTGTAATACACACGTTCTATTTCTCCCAAAAAAGCGCTCGAGAATGTGGTTGTAGATAGAGAATACAAATTTTCTCCCTATTTGCGGTGAAAACCACGATGGTTGCGAGATAGGGAAGAAAGGAAGAAACAAGCAACTGCACCCAAGAGAAGCTCGCCCTTTGTGCTGCAAGAATTTTTCAGTTAACCAGAGAAAGTTGAAGGTAAAAGGAGGAGGATAAGGATGCCCGCTCTTTGTCTTTGGAAGAAGTTTTCGATTAACCGGAGAATTGGGACACGATCTTATGGAGAAATTATATAGTAGGTTGTTATGCTAGCAGAGCCATTGATAATTCACGCAACAAGGACGAGACTATGCCAGTATCAACTTGGGCAAGAAGCAGAGAGGTTTTATTTCCCAATAGGGAACTCTATATCGAGTATGGATTTATCAAAAAATTGATGAATTTGGTGGGCATATTAGGGGTCGGTGTGGGTGGTAATAGGACCATTTGGCTGTCATGGTAATTTGGGAGACCCCAGCATGGCCTTTTCATTCATTTCTCTCTCACACACACAACATACACATACGTGGCGGAATGGCGATCACCATTCGTAATTACTAGTCACAACGCGATACCCACAACCTCTACTGAAGTGAACTTTTCAAGACATCATCCACACACTAGTAACTCACGACCCCAACATGGTTTCATGGCCACCGTGTCCGATATTGAGTCCCTCAACAAATCGCGTGATAGCCGCCTGGTCGTCGGCGCTTGGCATAGAGTGGCACCCACACAACTTGTACTATAAGAACCCGGTTGCCACCCTCCAACTGCGTCGGCCCCATTTGTCTCATCTACCAACTCATTCATTCCCCTTATGTCCCGTCCCCCCTCGTTGACTTTCTTTCTAACTAGAGCTATACTTTTGTGGGCATTGGAATTGAATCTGGCAGAATAATGGTGTCTGTATTTGCATATACAGTACACATGGTGAGAGAGAGAGACAGAGGGAGGGGGAAGGAGAGAGATCATACGCTTTTTTGGGAGAAATAGAGCGCGTACATTCCAAATTTTGGTTTTAACGGAGAAAATAGATGGAAACTGTCAATAGGAACCTATGATGCCTATTACTTCATACGTTGGGGACGTTTGGTGCTATTATTTTGGTTAGGGGCATATCTCTAACGATTTTGAAACGTTGGGGACATTTGATGCAATTATTCCTTTTTTTAATAAAAAAATTTAGAAAAGGGAAGGCCGACAAATTGGCTTGGCACTTTAGAAAGCATGCTGAGCACTGCGTGACTCGCTACAATGGCCGGGCCATGCCAGGCCTAATGTTAAAGGGCCAGCCCAGCCCTTTTGCCACCCCTAACTTGAGGTGTGAAGATTAGGATCAGGATGTCCCAGAGCTAGTTCTTGTCAGTAATAGTCCTCTTACATGAACATGCGTAGTTGAATGAATTTGATCTCTGACTTTATTCATGCTGTAGTGTCAGTCTTTGAAATGCAATGGGAATAAGTTTAAATACCATTTGTGCCCCCTCCAAAGAAAAAGAAATAAAGGAAGATAAAGAAGAAGATTACACATGATGCACTTGCACACACTCATGCACGAGTCATGAACTAAAAACATGACAATGATCATACGGCTGCATGTGGCTTCTAATCTTCTCGACACATATGTCAGCATTTGACTGCGATTGCCTTAATCTATAGTTCCGTTGGTCAGATTTCTAAAATAATATATAAAATAATATATTTATGCCATCTCAATTAAAACTGCAGGCTGCTTGCACAGAACTCCGGAAAAGCAGGTTGTTTCTCAAACTCCTTGAGGCTGTTCTTAAAACTGGAAATCGCATGAATGATGGAACATTCCGGGGTGGTGCACAAGCATTTAAGCTTGATACACTTCTAAAATTATCAGATGTAAAGGGAACAGATGGAAAAACAACACTCTTGCACTTTGTTGTTCAGGAGATAATCCGTTCAGAAGGTGTACGAGCTGCCCGGGCAGCCAAACAGAGCCAGATCACATCCAGCGTCAAATCTGATGATCGACTTGAGGATTCTTACCAAGATTCAGACGAGCATTATAGGAGCATTGGCCTGCAGGTTGTCTCAGGTCTGGGTGGTGAGCTCGAAAATGTAAGGAGAGCTGCAACATTAGATGCTGATGGCTTAGCAGGAACCGTTGCCAAGCTTGGTCAGTCACTCGTAAAAGCCCGAGGTTTTCTAAATTCGGAAATGAAGAATATGGCAGAAGAAAATGGGTTTCACCAGACTTTAAAAAGTTTTGTGCAGAATGCTGAGGTTGATGTTATGTGGTTACTTGAGGAAGAGAAAAGAATAATGGCTCTGGTGAAGAGCACAGCAGATTACTTCCATGGAAATGCCGGAAAGGATGAGGGTTTAAGATTATTTGTTATTGTTCGGGATTTTCTGATAATTTTAGTTAAGGTATGTAAAGAAGTGAAAAATGTGCCAATAAAACCTAATAGGACACCTCGGAAAGAAGAGTTGACAGCAACGTCTACCAATCCGCGCCAGAATCCTTCCATTGATCCTCGACAGCGGTTGTTTCCAGCTATTACAGATAGGCGGATGGATAGTTCTAGTTCAGACGATGACTCCTAGTAGGTTAATCAGAACAGGTATAATAACTCTCTCCATCAGTTACACTTACAAGAATGTGAAAATATATATTTCGAATCTAGAGAGCTCATGATACCTAAAATATGAGACAACCGATCATGTTCTTCGTGGTGACATTTATTCAGGTAGTGCAGAGATTTACGGAAAGGCCAATACAGTGATACAATGTTGATTCTTTCATTTGACTGCTGTCCGGGGCGCTCCTGACTGCAAACCTGACTGAAGTTTATGTGCAATGGTAACTAGCATTTTCAATGTTGCATGGAGGAAGCCTGGATAAGTTGCTTCACTTACTTTTCATATACTGGAGCTTCAATTATGGATAATATTTAATTATTGTAATTGTTTATTTTTCGTTATTCTTTCCTCAATTTTGTCCATATACATTTTTTTTTTTTTTTTTTTAAATTGAACAAGTAGCCAGTGCATTTACTGGGAATCATCCGAATTGTTAGTGTTCAAATTAGATGTAAAAATAAAAGTATTTTTCTGCAAAATTCAGTTATTGATTTATGTAATTTATAAATTGTAGTTAAGAAATTCGTGTATTTATTTTTCTTTAAGTTCTTGAATTCGATCTTTTGATGATAGTGCTTCCACACAGTCTTCGTTTCACATTGCATTTCCATATGTAAGCATCATTATTATGGAAAATATTTGTCGTCTACATAAATCATGTTCGTTGAACTCAGATATTTGAACACTTCACAAATTTGTTGCAAAAAATTCAAAAAATAAAAGTTACCGGCTTAATTTATACTTCAAATCCACGTTTGAAAATTAATTATATTGTTCAGAATTTGTTCTTTGAAGTTGACTAGGTGATTAATTGAGTTTCATCTTGAATAGCATTCGAGCAATAAAATACTGAAAATGTAAAATATTGATATAGTATTACTAAAGGATTATGAACAAGAAGAAAAATGAGTTAGAAAATTTATTTTATTTATACTAGTATACCGCTTCTTTTACGGTGAAATTCGATCATAAGCTCTATTATGATAATGAATTGAGGTGGTGAACAATTTTTGGAGATGATCGATTGAGGGGGATGAATTGAGAAGATGAAGAGATTTTGGAGGTAGGTCTATTGAAGAAGATGAATCAATAACAAATTTTGGAGAAAATGAAATTGAAGACGTAATAACAGTGTAACACATGGACGTGCTTTTTTCTTCTCGTAGTTGAGAAAACTCTCTACGGTCGTGATAAATTTAAAAAAGCAAGTTAAAACTTGGTTTCTTGAAAAGAAATTTTTGTTAGATAAATAACTTAATAATATAAATTTAACTTATTTTTAACCACAACCAGATGTAATCTTATTCCATGCATGAGCGACACTAATCCTACTATAAATAATTTCTAATTAAATATTACCGACAAATTAAGTGTTAATTTTACCTCCATATCACTAAATGAAAGAATGGTGAAAATCAAAGGAGATATTTTCAACATTTCACCTGGAACAACTTATGAAAGATTATTAAATTATAACGTGAGTACTAATAAATGTATAGATAAAAAATATGTTTAATCAATTTAAAATATAATTTAAGCTTAATCAAACAAGCTGTTATGCATGCGTGTGATGGAATCTGTGCCATACATTTTGTTTAAGTCATATGCTGGTGCTTTGTGATTGTGATGGTTTTCTTGAAAATGATATATATTGTTTAATAAGTTATCTGATGTTATTGTTTAATCCGTCTCTTCGACATTCACGGAAATGATATATTTCTCTAATGCCTTTTCAGTCTAATGTAATCGATACTGGATTGGTTTGTAGGCCGGTTTATTCAGGAACCTTCATCCTCAACAAATGAACCGGGTGAAATCAGGATTATAAAGAAATCCAGATCCTAAGGCTAGAAGGTGCTGATCAATATAGTACTGGCTTGTCAGCTTCTTGCAAGGTAAATTCTGGAAAATCTTGGGCATAGTTTCGGAGGTAAAATGTTCCGGCTTGGAGTTTTCTGATCATTTCTTTTGTTAATGGAAATCTTGATTCTTGCTTTTTCTAGCACAATTATTTTCTTTCTTTCTGTGTATTCCCACTGTATATCTATTTATTTATGTGTCTTGATCTTTGCAGTTTCCGGTTTTCTGAAAATAAGTTCTCTGCCAGCAATTTATATATAGTTTTGATGATGTAGAACATTGTCCTCCTGCCATCTTAAAACCAGTCCAGCAAAAGTTCATCTGCTTTCATGTTGAATTATGTTGCTAGTATTGAAACCAGGGATTGTTGGGTTGGGTTGGGGTTGCGGGTTATATATACAGTTGCCATATTGATTTTCAAGTAATATTTCTAAGGGGCCTGTAAAGTAATCATGGCAGGTCTGGCCATGTCCATCTTGCTCCTTGTGTATCTTCACCTCCTCACGCAGGGCATAAATTGTTTGATGGTATGTTAGGCAGGTTGGACTGGATAATGCTCAAAAGGATTAAAAAAGAAAATTAATTTAAAATATTGCATATTTTCTGGTGCAGTAATACTGCTTCGTACCAAACTTACCCGTTCTGTCATATGTCATCCCTGAATTTGACAATTTGATGTGCCGTTGCCCATTGTTCTCAGGGAATTTATGGCCGAAACATTAACGAACATTGCTGTTGAAGTGGTACGCAATTACAATGGCCTCAAAGGTAAGGTGCAAAATCTTAAGAGGAAAATTGAACGGCTAAGCAGTCAAGCAGCTGATGTGATTGCAATGCTAACAGAGGCAGAACTTCACTCGGGCAAGAAAAGAAAAAGGGAAGTTGGAGATTGGTTAACCATTGTAGAAAACAAGAAAAAAGAATTTGAAAGCCTGGAAAAAGAAGTTAATGAAAGCGGATTTTATAAACGTATACAAATGGCAACATATGTTCATAAAATGATCGAGGAAGTGGCAGAACTTGTCGAGCAAGGCACATTTTCTGAAGGGCTGGTATTGGATGTCCATGAACCAAAGGGGGAGCCGCTTGTGACAACAGAATGGAAAGGCCAGACATTTGAAGTAAATTTACAGGAAATTTTGGTCGGTTTAAGGGATGATAACGTGCTAGTTATTGGTATTTATGGAATGGGGGGAGTGGGCAAAACGACTTTGGCAATGCGTATCCATAACGATCTCTTGACAGAATCTATATTCTTAGGTAATGTATATTGGGTTACTGTCTCAATGGAGTTTAGCATTCACAAATTGCAAAATGACATTGCCAAAACCTTGGATGTAGATCTTTCAAAAGAGGATGACGAAAAGAAGAGGGCGGCCAAATTGTCACTGGCATTTGGGAGAATGAAGAAATTTGTACTTATACTTGATAATGTATGGAACAGTATCGCTGCAGAGAAGATTGGGATTTCTCCTGAAATGGATGGATTCAAGTTGATCATAACTAGTAGATCACTGGAGATATGTCGTACTATGAAATGCCAAAAGAATATAAAAGTTGAACCTCTATTGGAGGAAGATGCTTGGAAATTATTTACTGAAAAACTCGGTTACGGCATAAAACTTCCTTCAGAGACACAAGATATTGCAAAGAAAGTGGCAAAAAGATGTGCAGGTTTGCCACTTGGAATTATTACAATGGCTGGAAGCATGAGAGGGGTGACTGACATTCATGAGTGGAGGAACGCTCTGGAAGAATTGAAAGAATCTTCTATGGAACGAGATAACATGGAAAACGAGGTATTACCAATCCTCCAATGTAGTTTTAATCGTCTGAGGGATCAAAAATTACAGCGGTGTTTCTTGTATTGCTCTTTGTATCCTGAAGGTCACAGAATTCCGAGATACAGATTGATAGCCAAATTTATTTCAGAGGAACTGATGGATAAAAGGAAGAATAGACAAGCAGAATTCGACCAGGGCCATGCAATACTGAATAAACTAGAGAATGTTTGCTTACTGGAAGGTGCTGAAAACTATCAGAAGGAAAGGTACGTGAAGATGCATGATTTAATCAGAGACATGGCAATAAGGATCACAAAAGATAGCCCTAAATACATGGTAAAATCTGGACTTCAACTGAAGGTGATACCAGAGGAGCAGGATTGGAAAAAGGACCTGGATAAGGTTTCCTTAATGCAGAACGAGATATCCAAAATTTCACCAGGCATATCGCCCAATTGTCCTCAACTTTCAACATTAGTTTTGCGAGACAATCCTTTGAGGCTTATTCTGGACTCTTTCTTTTTGTGCATGCATGGCCTGCAAATTCTCGATTTAAGTTACATTGAGATTGAGAAGTTGCCGAGTTCCATATCAGACTTGAAGAATTTAAGTTCACTATTGCTCAGAGGTTGTATCAAGCTCAAATCTGTGCCACCTTTAGGAAAGCTCAAAGCTCTGAGGGAGCTGGACCTTACGGAGACTAAAATTAATGAACTACCTCAAGGCATGGAAAGCTTAGACAACCTTAAACGTCTCGATTTATTATCTATCTCCCTAGGGATGATACCAACAGGGATTTTGTCCAGATTCTCAAATCTTCAGCGTCTCATGCTTCCCTATCATATAAAAGTACCAGTAAAAGAACTCGAGGGGTTGAAACATCTGGAAGAATTTCAAGGGGCCTTGCGTGATGTGTGTGATTTCAACCAATTCATTAAGTCTCAGAAAAGTAACGGGCAAGTAAGATTCTACAATATTCATGTAGGTCCGGGAGAATCTAATGGAGATTTCTGTGAAGATTTGGAAAAATTAAGTGACAAAAGGGTGATTTTAAGATGCTGGACTCTCAATAAAAGGAAAAGGAAAAGGAAAAGAAAAAGAGAAGCTGTACTATTATCCCGGGACATTCAGCACCTGGAAATTGACAAGTGCAACAACTTGAGTAGCTGCTTTTTGGATGATTTCGCGTGGTTTAACAATCCAAGAAACTTGAAGACGTGTGAAATTTTTTGCTGTAACGAAATAGAATTCATTTTGAGGTTATCCTCGTACAAGGAGCTGATGGCAGGAGGAAAACAGGGTTCTCGCAGGGTTCCATTCCAAAGCCTTGAATATTTGCATCTATCTGACTTGCCTAACTTTATCAGTATGATTAAACGGGAACCAGGAGTGGCTGCAGTCGCTCCCGGTGGAATGTTTTCCTGTCTGAAAAAATTGGACATTAAATACTGTGACCAAATCGAAAAGTTGTTCCCATTGGGCTTCTTGCATAACCTCTGCAATCTGGAACGGTTGTACGTCTTTTCATGTGAGAAAATGGTGGAGATAATAGCACATGATGAAGAAGAAGGTATGGATGTAACAAGCACCATAACACTCCCGAGGTTAAGGCATTTGTCCTTAAATGACCTGCCAGAACTGAAAATGATCTGCAAAACAACAATGACTTGCAATTCCATGGAGTCTATTGATTTATGGGGTTGTATAAAACTAAAGAAGTTGCCTTTCTTTCAACCGACTATTGATGGAGAACCATACGCTCCTTCGACTCTCAAAGTGATCGAGATATGCAAAGAAGACAAAGAATGGTGGGAATCAATGGAGTGGGAACATCCTAATGCCCGAAATATCATTCAGCCTTTTGTTAAATTCTATTAGCCTCCTGCAGCTAATTTAATCAAAATCCACATTCATTCACAAGTTAGTCTCTGTTCTTGTTTATATACTGGGAAACTGAAGAAATGGAATTGATGATGGTCTGCACACAGTATCTTTAGTGATTTTTCTGCAATTTCTGTCTATGCATTTAATGGAACTTATAGCAAGTGTCTTTCATCAAATGGGATTCATCTTTAGCACTAAGTAAAATTTCAATTTTATAATTTTCACATAATTAAGAAAGTCAACAAATTGATAAAAATATTAAAGAGAAATGAAGGCTTATTTTTCATTACAGAAATTATGTTAGATATAAAAGATATGGTTTAAGTTGAACTATCTACATGAATCATCCATCTCAGGTAGGATGTAATGGCTTAATGGAGCATATTCATCCCTTAATAATTACTTTGGTTAATTAAGTAGATATAATCCTAGAAGCTGACTCTCTGGCACTGTTGTAAAAAGTCTGCCTAAGTTTCGTCTAGGTTCTGCCTAGGCTTGAAGCTCGACCTCCACGCCTAGACACGCTTCACGCTTCGCCCTCGCCTTTCCCTTATCTTGTTCTCACCTAAGCCTCGCCTAAGCTTGAAAAGTTTGAAGCTCGGCTTTCACGCCTATCCACGCTTTACGCTTTTTAGAACATTGCTCTCTAGTATCACCCTGTGAAAAATATAAACGTGGTGTATGAATAAAAATCAAAGAAGTTAAGAAAATAAATAGACACAAAGTAAGAAATTCTTTTCTTCAATTCAAAGCTCAGATTAAAACCCTAATTCCAGATTAAGTGCAGAATGGCGGGGTGATCTGACCAATTTTCTAAAATGATCGTTGACCCATTTTAGTCTATAAATTATCAAATTTATTCCTGCCTTGTCTTCCTCCGCTTATAACTATTTTAAACGATTCAAAATCATCTATTTGTGAAAAGAAGATTTCAAAGAGAATATTTGAAGGTTATAATCTAACTCATTTCCATGTTAGAATCCAACTCATTTCATGTGTAAGAAATCTCATTTCAAAGTAGAAATTCATCCGTCTCTATCTTTTTCTTTTAACTTACGAAAGAAATTGTGGATTTTGTAGTATAAAATTGAGTATGAATTGTGATTTTTATTTTAAATTTTTGTAAATCCGAATTCAATTGAAGTGGGTTAATTGAAAAATCAGTTAAAATGTATAAATTCGCGTTAATAGACCCATGATTTGTTAACACGTGTTAACAAACAGACCCATGTGAACAAATTTTTGGCAAATTGGCCTTAACAGACTTGTTGGTATGTTAATTTGGTCTTAACAGACCACGGGCTTGTTAAGAGGCCCGTGGTCTGTTAATGATCTGTTAACAGCCGTGAGTAAGTATGAGTATTTAAGTCTTTTATGTATAAAAGAGACTTTTAAAAAAACTTATTTAATATAAGTTAGGTTCTTCTGCGATTCCGAGGGTTTCTCAAGGTCATTTAGCCAAAGTAGTCCTTTTGATGGTCCTTTATTTTATTTGCAATCCTCTATTCATCAAATCCAAATAGACTAGAGTTTACTTTAGTCTAAACCAATATTTAAAATCAAAAGGAATAAAGTTGGTTCAAACTCGATTACTTGAGTAACAACAAATAGTTACACCTTAAAAGTAACTGTTATCAAAGTCCAAACTGACATAACAACCACGATTCTGATTTATCTTCTTCATTTGAACGGGTCAATGATTCGATACACTAGCGTGATATTAATTTAGGTCGTACATTATAATTTAAGGCACAAGCCTAATTATGTATGTATTTTTTTTCATTGCTTTAAATATTGTTTGGCACAAAAATAAAAAAAAATTAAAAAATCTAACAATCCTCCACTTTTAGTGCGAAATAATCAATTTTATGCACCCCTCCTGTTAGAAAATTCAATAGATTCTATGGTAGATTAGTTTGAGTTTTTAAGATGTGAAAATATGTTGAATACAATTGATGAAAAATTATTTGAAGAAATTGTGTTCATGAATTAATATTTGGTTGAAGAAGAAGAATGTGAAAACGAAAAAAGCAAACCGAAAAACATTCGACACTCAAGCTGTCGAATGACAGCCTCAGCCTCAGCCTCATTATAAATTTATCACTTCTAGCTCTTGTAAAAGAATAAATTTGTTTCTCTAATATTTAATTATTTAAAAATATTTAAAAAAATTACAATTCAAATGGAGGAAATGCGCGGGAGAGTTGACTGAGTTACAGAAATGCCAATTCATTAATATATTTGTTATCTGTATGTAGGGGAGGTTGGAATACATTGATGAATTTTTTTAATTTTTTATAGAGAATTTGTGTGTTATTTAAGATGTATAAGATTTGTAATTGATAATGGATCTCTAAAATGATATGAAATTTTTATTCAAGTGTTTGGTACATATGCATTTGGTAGCATTAAAAAAAAATCAATTTTTTTGGTGTAGATAAAAACAAAATCAGCTCCACTGATATATCATCGAGTTGCACATGAATCTTTAATAACTGTTTGAAAGGCATAATTGCTAGATTCAAAGGATATCGAAAAATTGGAATTTTATTGGATATATTTATTGAGAATTAACAATTATGTTGATTGAGAAGCTATTAGAACAATTTGCAAATACCATCCAATAATCAACTCATAATACTATACAAAATAAGATAGACAAACATTAAAAAACTGTAACAAAGCAACCTAGAATTACATTTGTGTTGCGATAAAATGCCTAAAAATCAATGGACGATGTTGAGATCAAACTGCATCTTTAGCATTGGCCTTGTTTCAACTAGACAATTAGGTACACGTCCATGTAAAAACCTGACAAGATTCACAAGAAAACTGAGGCTATTGTTTTGTCACTATAATTTCTTTCCTTCACAGTTCACAGTTAGGATTGATGAACTAAATCGTGTTAAAAATAAAAGACTTACTTGTGATAAATAGCTTCTTCTCTTAGCAGATATCACCAATATAGCCTTAACAGGGGTTGAAGAACATTATGGGCGTTCGGATGGTCCCACTCCAATGATTCCCACCATTGTTTCTCTTCTCTCCCTATCTTTATATCTTTGAGAAATCTTGGAGCAGATGGTTGTCCATCCAGATGCAATGGGAACTTCTTTAGTTCTGTACAATTAAATATCGAAATAGATTCGATGGAATCACAAATCATCGTCCCCTTGCAGATGCTCTTTAATTTTGATAGATTCTTAAGCGATAAATCTTTAAACTTTGGCAAGGTGACATTAGCGCTACTGTTTGCAGTAGGATCTCTGCCATCGTCTCCTATTATCTCTTCCATTTCATCACAATTAGAAACATCCAACTTTTGGAGATTATGGAGGTTCTGTACCAAACTCCAAGGGAGAAGCATCATCATTTTACCACAATCATAAATGTGCAACATTTTAAGCTGGGAAAAAGCGCCACGTGGAAGAGGTGCAACTGCTGCTCCTCCTTCCCACTTGAGGAGACCAATAAAATTTGGCAAACAGTATAGGGATAAATCTTCAAGGCTTTGAAATGGGATCCCACGAGACTGTTGTTCTTCTTTTGTAGACGATAACCTCATAATGCACTCTATTTTATCCTCCACTGCTATGTCGCATTTCTTTAAGTTGTTAGCATTATTCAACATTGGGAAATAATCTAATAAGCAACAACTCAAGCCAGATCCTTCAAAGAGTATTTCCTCAATATCTTGTGGCAGTAAATTATCTTCTACGTCTAGTGAGTAATCCGCGAGACAGTCATCACCAAAATGTACCACTTTAGAAGGTGGATAATATTCATCATATCCAAAAACTTCTCCAGGCTCGTTTATAATAATGTGGTAGGATCTGAGTCGCCCTTCACTTTGTTGAGACTTGATTAATCGATTAAGATCAGATACACTATTCAATCTTCCATCAAATAGTTCCAACTGTTTCAATCCTTCAACATCTGTTGGGTGTAGTACATGGCATGGAATGTGAGCTCTTGAAGATGTGAGAGTCTAAGCAAAATCCCAGTCGGCATATTCTTTAAATTGCAACAATCCAAGTATAGGATTTTGAGGTTGGTCAAGCTTTCCATACCTTGTGGCACTTCCTCAATGCTAGTACCTGTTAAGTCCAGCTGTCTCAGTAACCTGAGCTTTTCCAGTGGTGGCACATATACAAGATTTCCACAGCCTCCGAGCAATAATGCATTAAGTTTCTCCAAGTCTGATATGGAATTTGGCAACTGCTCAATTGAAGTCTCACTTAAATTGAGAACACAGAGACCACGTATCTGCTCAAAGAAACATTCTGGAATAAACTTGAGAAGATAATTTTTACTCAAAATTAACGATGAAAGTCTAGGACACTTTGGTGACGTGTCAGGTGAAATGTCATGTATAGAGTTATCCATCAAGGAAACCTTATCCAAATCTTCTGTCCAGTTTTGTATCTTTGGTATTTCCGTTAACTCTAGTCCAGCTTTTACCATGTACCTAGGGTTATGTTTAGTTATCGTTAGTGCCATATCTCTGACCAAATCATGCATCTTCACGACCTCTCTATCTGTCCAGATTTCTACTAAACAGGCTTTCTCTAGTTTATTTAGTATTGCATTACCTTGGTCAAACTCTGCTCGTCTACTTAATCTTGTGTCCATCAACTCTTCTGAAATGAAATTTGCAATCAATTCGTCTCTTGGAATATCATAGTCTTCAGGATACAAGGAGCAATACAAGAAACAACTTTTTAGCTTTGGATCCTTCAATCTGTTAAAAGCATACACGAGTATTGGCAAAACACCATTTTCCATGTCAGCTTGCCCCATACATGATTCATCTAGTTCTTCTGATGCATCTCTCCATTCATGAATGTCAGTCATCCCCCTTGTGCTTCCAGCCAATGTGACTAGTGCAAGTGGCAAACCACTGCATCTTTTGGTCATTTTCTTGCAAATCTCTTCTACTTCTGGAGAAAGTTCAACACGGTCAAGTTTCTTTAAAAATAGTTCCCAAGACTCTTTCTCAGAAAATGTGTTCACTTTTATAATCTTCTGGCAGCCCATCTGGTGACAAACTTCTAGTGATCGACTTGTTATTGTTGGGTTGTATGCCCAAATAGTATAATTTTGCTGTGATGAAATGACAATTTTATATTGAATAAAACTTTGGTTTGTATTCATTTATTATTATTGCATATGTTTAATATTGAGTATGTAAACAAAGAGCCAATGATCACTTGTGATAATATAAGTTGGATACTTGCGTTGAGAAGTATAGTGTGACACAACTTATATTTTGATCATCAATAAAATTGTTCACAACTAATGTATAAGGGTTGGCGCCTTGTACCGGAAGGTTGTAGTGTTGACTATTTAATCATTCGAGTTTGCGATTTGTCCTTATCGCAGAAATGGATTAATGGTGACACTAGTACACTAAGAGTGTATTGAACGGACCACATGTCGAATTTAATTATATAGCATGACCGTGCGAATAATTAAATTCCACTTGATCACCGAAGTATTTCATCTAAATCCCTTGACGGGATTGTGTATATCTTTCGTTAATTTAATAGTTCTTTGATTCACCAATGGGTGAGATCAATTTAATTGATCAAATATCTCGGTGAGTTGGGAGCTTGAGAATGAGCGAAGTAGAGAGAAACAATTCGTGTCGGAACTCGCCATACGAAAAATGGGTCGAGTGACAACTTAAGTATTTTTCGTTGAGCGGTTATAAACTCGAGCTCGGTGTTTAGCGACGGCTAAACTTCGACACATCCGTGATTAGTTCACGGGACCGTTGAAGAAAATGTAACTTAAAGTTAGTGAGAATAATTAGAGGGCAAACGGTCATTTATGCTCATACCTAATTATCGGATCTCAGACAGAGATGAAATATATATACGGTAGGTCAGAGGAAAATATTACAGCTTCTGTAATTTTATATATTCCGAGAGTGCAGTCTCTTGCCTTTAGTGGAAAAAGCAAAAGACTAATAATTAGATTGAGGGGTCTAGGGTCGACTAGACGGAATCTAATTATTGGAGCTTGGAAAATATATGTCCGATTAGGTCCCTGTGGTAGCTCTATAAAGTTTTGGACTTAATCACAGTTACTATAAAAGTTTTGGACTTAATTGTAATTGTAATATAAGTTCAGGAATTACACGTGTAATTAAATCAATCCTAAACTAATTGGACTTGTGTGCAATCGGACTCTTGTCGTTGTTTGCAATCGAGATCACTTGCCATTATTTATATCACATTGCTTGTGATGTAAATTCATTCCAATTGATTCTAATTGATTCAATTAAGAAAAGAGAATAAATTTGAAACTTCGCGGTTTTACAGATCCGACTAAAGTCGGAAATTAGTTTTAGTTTTTGGTTAAAATTAAAAGGTGCCCACACGCCGGTGTAATCCGGACTTGGGAGAATACCATAGAAGGCTTGAGCGTTGGAAGCACCAAGTTCGTGAATCAAAAGCAAGAAGTTCGTGAATCGGATCCGGATCGATATCGATTATCGATTCGGTATAATACTAATCCATTAGTATTTAATTATAATAAATACGTGAACATCTAAAGAAAGATCTTGGTTTTATGAATTAAAGAAAATTTTTATTTTCTGGCTAATTCTCGTGCCAGTTTCCAACAGTTATAACCAACTTGCATCCATCCATCCCTAGAAGAATACCTATATTCTCTATGTCAATTTGTTTCGAGACATCATCCAGTATAAGTACAAATTTCCCCTTATTCTTTAATGCCTGGAATAGTTTAGCTGTCCTTTTCTTCTCGTCGCTCTCTTTTGAGATACCTATTTTCAAAGCTTGGGAAATATAATTCTGCAATTTGTAAATGCTGAATTCTTGGGAGATAGTGACCCAAAAAACATGAGGCATGTATTTAGATTCATTTAAGAGCTTATCATGGGCACGCTTTGCCAGAGTTGTTTTGCCTACTCCCCCCATTCCATAAATGCCAATGCTTAAGACGTTGTCATCCATTAATGATGCCCAAATGTCATTGAAATTTTGTAGAAATTCTGGGCCTGTTAACAATAGCTGGCCAATACTGTCATTATCCTCAATAAAAAGTCCTCCAGAAAAATTCCCTTGCTCAACAAGCTCTGCCACTTCCTTGGTCATTCTTTCAACTCGTTCTGCCAAGTTTTGTTTTGAATAAGCTTGTATGTTGCTTTGTACTTCTTGTTCTAAGCTTTCGAATTCTCTTATATTTTTTTCAACATTAATCAACCAATCTTCAACCTCTCTCTTGCGTTTTTTTGGGGAAAGATGTGCTGCATTTTGTAATTCTGCATGCACACCTGCTTCTAGACTTTTCAGCAATTCGATTTTTCTTGTAAGAGTTTGTGTATTTCCATCCAAGCCTCTGATAGTGCTTAGCAATTGATCCATGTGAATTCCTGGAAATACCATACCAATGTAACGCTTTTGTTATTACCCTGAAAAATTATACCACAAGACACTAAATTTGGCAAAATAAACTCAATCACGAAATTTTTCAAAACATTAATTCCTTCTGAATAAATTTGAACTCTGGCAGAACCATTAAAAAAAGAGAATATTACTAATTTATTGGTTTAAAATGGCCCCTTTATTTAAAATAAAGAATTTCTCTGTATTTTTAGATTTTTTACTTAAAAAAATTGTTCATGTATATTACTAATTAATATAGACGATTTGGAAGGAAGTGAATGTAAGAAATGAAAGGGTTCTAATTATGAGTTCTTGTATGTATTATATATAGATATGAAGATAGAAACTAAGAATCTATAAGCGACTAGTTGGTCAAGTTTACCCAGTGCTTTGAATGACTCAAAATCTCCTTCAATCGAATTGAGAAGTACTCAATACACTAATTCTGAGAAAGGAACAAATGATCATATCATTGAACTAAAATAAAAGGAGGAGATCAAAGGAGAATTTACCTTGAATTGATTGAATCTTGGAGCAATTATGTTTAAAAGCTTAACCTGCTTACAATCTCAATAAAGTAAAAGAAATAGTATAATAAAGCTGAATTAATGGAAGAAAGCTGTGGGTTGGGGAGGAGCACATATGCTAATTTAGTATGAAATCAACATTGACATTGACAAAGAGGATTGGTAATGACTAGGTCAGAATCAACTCTCTATAATGCAGAGAACATTTTCAAAAGTTTGTAATTTTTATTTTTTTTATATATTTTTTTCTTCTTCTACTTCACCAACTATCTTGTCCTTTCACTGACTTTTTCAGTTTTTCTTCAATCTTTTCTTCAACACCATTTTGTTGGTTATTATGTATTGAAAATGATGAAATTAATTTTTTAAACCATTAGATGTCTAAAATTAGATATTATAATAATATACAAATTTAATCAATTGGAAATTTAAAAGTCGCCGGTTGCTCAAACTACTTATGCAGAATAATGTTGGATATGATTCATGATTAGCCAAGATCACATAAAATATCCCCAATAATCTTAACAAAATATGCACGAAAAAGATAACAACAAAACATGAGATTTTTTCACCTACTAACGAGTCCAAATGTTCATGTGATCTAAACGCTACTCACCCATTGAACGTCTACCATAGGAGATAAAGTTCAAGTATTAGAATTGAAATCAGTATCACAATCCAGAAAATCACTAAGGCTCTCTGAAGGAACAACACACCTTCTTTCCTTTCATATTTACACAATCAGAAAATCACTAAGGGCCTGCTTGGGAGTTTGAGGGTACCAGTTAAGAAGGTTTTTTAAAGTACCGGTTTTAAGCGTTTATGAGTGGAGTGACTTTGAGTGGTTTTTAGTAGCGGCTTTTGAAACGATCCAGCCTATGCTTAGGAGTTTATTATCCAGCGGTTCTAAAAGTTTTTAAAAGAATCAAATTACATATATGCCCATATATTAAAAAAAATTAATTTTGAAAATGTTATATATCGACCTATCATTGAAAATATAAAATTAAATTTATGTTGTTGCATATGTTTTTTTATTTTTTTTATTTTTTATATGTGCATATGTTTTATTTTTACAAATATTTAGTTTAGGACAGTTTGAAAATAATTGTTTGAGAGAGGATAAAATTAGAAAAAAATTTGAAGAACGGCAAAAAACCACCGATTTGGGGGGTTGGGAGATACATTCTAAATTACATTACACCATTTTTGGGCGGTTTAAAAACGTCCAAAAAGGATGCTCTAAAAAACTAACAAACACCGATTTATTCAACCCTTCATAAATGGTACCATCCAAAACCGGTGAAAAAAAAACTTCCAAACAGGCCCTAAGACTCTCCGGAGGAGGAGGAGGAGGAGGAGGAGGAGGCTGCGCAAGTTTCTTCTATGTGGAAATGAGGGGTCATCAGTGCTAGTTAAATGACTCAGGCAAATAAACCCTACATCCAACGATCACAAGTGCACCACGTGTGAGGATCACATCAACTTCAGATTATAAGGAAATCGCATTTATCAAAACACTCCTTCACCATTTAAAGTCAGCACTAAAAGCACGTTTAAACCCAACAAACTTCGCCATATGTTTTGTAAACAATTCATTCATGTTTAATACAATGTTTGGTAGACAAGACATATTATTTATTATTGAAGAGTACATCTTAACTAAAAATGATTTAGTGCACCTAAGATTTGTGATACAGACAATCTGAAAAATCGGTAACAAAGCAGTCCCCAATTGCAAATAAATGACTAAAAAGTGTTGCACGATATTGATCAAACTACACCTTTAGTATTATCTTTCTTCCTTGAAAGTTGAACCCGAACCAACAATATTAGCTACGCATGCGGCGTGCGTGTTAAAACTTGAATAGAGTCTATGATTACTTTATCAATGTAACTACAATGACTTGTTATCAATTATTTATTTCTTATCACCACGATTCGGTTTGTATAAATATAAATAATAAATTGATAGATTATTTTATAAGATTAATTATAAAACTAGAAGTTTGAATTAATTTAATTCTTCAATTATTCTTTTTATGTTATCTAATAACTCTATATCATGAACAATACTCTCTTTTCAACATGTCTAGATTGTTCTTGGATTCATATTGTCATGCAGAAAGATGGATTCATGAGTGACTTATATTTTATTGCTTGATATTTAAAATATATTTCTTGGATTTAATATTAAAAGACAAAAAGAAAAATGCTATTAGAATTAGTGACATATAAAAAGACACGTGATTTATGAATGAATGGGAACTTTGATTAAAAATCAATACAAAGTGCACTACTGAACGACCAGAAGGCAACAAACTTGACATAGGGAGGGTTGACATAGGGAGGGTTGAAGGAAATTGTTGGCATTGGGATGCTCCAACTCCAATTATTCCCACCATTCTTTCTCTATTCCTAAAATTATTTTTTAAGTGTTAAAATTATAAATTATTAGTAAATGTGTAGATAAAAAGTGTGTTGTAAGTTGTAATTAGTCCTATGAAATGTGCAGATAAATAATATATTTAACCAATTTGACCAACTAAAATTATAATTTAAGGAATCTCAAACATATGTTTCTCTTTAAGAGCATCCAGGAGGCATCAACTTAATTTAATCAATCTCAAATATGTGTCTCCTCTTTCACCGTGCAATTAAAATAAAAGTTATCAACTCAACCAATATTTTAATGCAAGCAATATAAATACCAAAATAATAAATCAAACTAAACAACACCAAAATTATTCTTTTAACGTCGTAAAATCCCTTTAAGATAAAAAGAAAATCAACGGGCAAACCCACAAAAATCCACTATCAACCAAATCAACTGAATGAATATTACAATGTTTCTTCTTTACATTTATACCCTAAATCAAGAGGTAATCCAAAACACCACATCAACAAACACATTATTGGCTCACTACAATAAACACCATCTAACATAATAGATGGAACCCCAAAAGTATTAAGCCAATAAAAGAAAAAAATACTTCACTAAACAATCAATGATAGGATACAAGAGTTGAAGAAGAAAGCCCAAAATTTTCTTGTCAAATAACTTTTTCTTCCTCCTTTTAATTTCTCTCCCAGAAAAAAACAGAAAACAGCCGCTACCCAAATAGAATACCAATTAAAACCTATTTAAATTCTTTGGAACCAATGATTGCAAGCTTGGTCTTTAGATTTAATTGAAATTTCATTTAGACCCAAAATTATTTAATTTTCATAAACTGACCTATTTAATTAAAAAAAAAACCAATTGAACCTATTTAATTAAAAGATAAACAATTGAGCCAAATAATTAAAAACCCCACCAGGCAACAAACTTGACAATGGGTTGAAGGAAATTGTTGGCATTGGGATTCTCCCACTCCAATGATTCCCACCATTCTCTCTCTTTTTCTAATACTTTAATCTCTTTAAGAGATGGAGGAGGAGATGGTTGTCCATTGAGAAGGGACACTTTCTTTAATTTTCTACACATTACTATTTCAATTTTCTCAATGGAATCACAAATCATCATCACCTTGCAGATGCTTTTTAATTCTGGTAGACCCACAAGCTTTAATATCTTTAACCTTGGCATGGTGACTTCAGCACTACTGTTTATAACCAGACTTCCATCGTCATCGTCACCTATTATCTCTTCTATTTCATTACAAGACCTTACATCCAACTTTTGGAGGTTGGGGAGGGTCTGTAACAAACTCCAAGGTATAAGCTTCTTCATTTTATTACATCTGGTAATCTTTAAATCTGTGAGCTGGGTAAAAATTCTAGGTAAAAGAGGTGCAACTGCTGCTCGTCCTTCCCACTTGAAGAGACCAATGAAATTTGGCAAGTCAATAAGAAATAACTCTTCAAGGCTTTGGAATGGGTCCCCACGAGACTGTTCTTCTTCCGCAGACGAAAACCTCATAATGCACTCTATTTCATCCTCACTGTGTACATGGCACTTCTTTATGTATCTAGCATTATTCAACATTTGGAAACCATCTAATAAGGAACTACTCAACCCGCTTCTAGCAAAGATTAGTTTGTCAATATCTTGTGGCAGCAAAATCTTCCCTTCGCCTAAAGAGGATTCCACGAGACTCTCCTGCCCGAAAACAACCACTTTACCACGCTCAAGGGAGATTGAAATAGATAGTTCTAAAATATATCGTTCTGGTGACGGCGAAATGTTCGGGTTTAAATATAAACTGAGTGGCCCTATACTTGGTAGAGACGTGATTAATCGATTGAGATCACATATGCTCTTAACCATGCCACGAAATACTTCCAACTGTTTCAATGCCTCAACTTCTTCTATTGGTACTTCTATATGTACTGGCAGTGTGAGTTGCTGAAGAAGAGAGAGTCTATGCAAGACACCTGTTGGGATCATGCGTAAGGATTTGCAACCCATATCTAGGACTTTGAGGTTGGTCAAGCATTCCAAACCGTTGGGAACCTCTTCAATTTCAGTATATGCGAGGTCTAGCCGTGTCAGTTGCCTGAGCTTTTCCAAAGTTGGCACGGATTTAAGCTTGTAACAATATCTAAGCAATAATGTTCTGAGATTCTCCAAGTCTGATATGGAATTTGGCAAGTACTGAATGTCAGTGCCAATTAAATTGAGAGTGTGTAAGCCACGCATTTGCGTAAAGAAACAATCTGGAATCGACTTCAGAGGATTTCCTCTCAAAATCAATGTTGAAAGTCGAGGACACTTGGGTGATATGCCACTTGAAATTTCCGCTATAGAGTTTTTCATCAAGGAAAGTTTATCCAAATCTTCTGTCCATTCTTGCACGTCTGGTATTTCCCGTAGGTGAAGTCCAGCTTTTACCATGTATCTACGGTTATCTTTAGTGATCCATAGGGCCATGTCTCTTATCAAATCATGCATCTTCACATACCAATCTGAAACACTTTCCAGTAAGCAGGCTCTCTCCAATTGATTTAGTATTGCATGACCTTGGTCATTCTCAGCTTGCCAGCTTGATCTTCTATCCATCAGCTCTTCTGAAATGAAATTTTCAATCAATTCGTCTCTTTGAATATGATAGTCTTCAGGATACAAGGAGCAATACAAGAAACAACGTTTTAGCCTTGGATCCCTCAGTCGATCGTAACTGTACAAGAGTATTGGCAAAACCTTGTTTTCCATTTCAGCTCGCCCCATACATGATTCTTCCAGTTCTTGTGATGCATCTCTCCACTCACGAATATCAGTAACCCCCTCATGCTTCCAGCCAACGTGATGAGTGCAAGTGGCAAACCACAACATCTTTTTACCATTTTCTTGCAAATTTCTTCTACTTCTGGATCAAGTTCTCTGCCAAGTTTCTTCAAGAATAGTTCCCAAGCTTCTTGCTGGGAAAGTGTGTTCACTTTTATAATCCTCTGGCAGCCCATCTGATAACAAACTTCTTCTGATCGACTTGTTATGACCAATCTGCATCCATCACTTCTAGGAGGAATGCCTATCTTCTCTGCATCAATTTGTTTCCAAACATCATCCAGTATAAGTATAAATCTCCCTTTTTTCTTGAATGCCTCAAACAGTACGGCCGCCCTTTTTGTCTTGTCAGTCTCAGATGAGAAATCTAGCTTCAAAGCATGGGCAATGTCACTCTGCAATTTGTAAATGCTGAACTCTTGAGAGACAGTGAACCAATAAACATGACCCAAGAATTTGGGTTCATTCTCGAGCTTATCATGGACATGCTTTGCCAAAGTCGTTTTGCCTACTCCACCCATTCCATAAATGCCAATGCTTAAGATGTTATCATCCACTAATGATGCCCTAATTTCATCGAAATTTTTTAGAAATGCTGGGCCATTCTCTTGGGATGTTAACAACAGCTTGGCAGTACTCCTATCACCATCGAGAAGAAGACCTTCGGAAAATTGGCCTTGGTTAACAAGCTCCATCACTTCCTCAGTCATCGTAACAACTCGTTCAGCCAAGTTTAGTCGTGAATAAAATTGATAAAATCTGATGCGCTGCACTTGTTGTTCCAAGCTTTCAAATTCTCTTATATTTTTGCAACATTACTTAACCAATTTTCAACTTCTTTCTTCCTTTTTTTTCCTGAATGACCCTCTGCACATTTTAATTCTGCGCTCACATCAGCTTCTCGACTTTGAAGTGAATCCAATTTTCTTTTAAGAATCTGTGTATTTCCCTTCAAGTTTTTCACATTGAGCAGCGGTTGGACAACAAAGTTTGCAAGCAGCTCATCCATGTGACTTCCTGCAAATATCATGCAATATGTCTCTAGTCAAATACCAACATTGATCTTTTCTTATTACTCTGAATAAATTAAACCATAGGAGAGAAAAAAAATTAGCACAAATAAAATATATGATGTCTTTATGCAGTTTGTATTTCAAAACATTAATTTATTTCAAAATATTTTAACTTTTACAGAAACATTACATAGACAAAATTCACTATTACATATTATTAAAATCTAAAAACTACTCCATTATATAATTTATTCAAATCAAGCACTCAAAACACTAGGAAATGTATTTAATTAAGATTTTTAAAGACTTTTATGGAGTTTAAAAGTCTAGGTGTATTCAATACAAATTTTGTAAACTCTATAAAAATTTTGGAGTATTCAATATAGATTTTTAAAAAGTCTTTAAAAGTAATGCGGTATTCAATTCAGACTTTTTAAAATCATACAAAATTTAGAGATATTCAAAATGTCAATGACCTTTAATGAATATATAGAAAAATTTTTGTGTACTAACTATAAAACAAAGTATAAATAAAAGATATTACAATTCACAACGATAAATAAAAGATATCACAATTTCATACTCATTCACCCTCAAATACTTTGAAAGACTTTTGGGGAAAAAAACATTTCAATCCCATATTTTTTTCTTATGCAATATTTCTTTTTTTTTTTCCTTGTACAAACTCTAGAGTCCGGGGCGGATCTAGGAATCGATGAGTAGGAGGGTTTGAATTTTTTTTTTATTGAAAACAACATTCAACAATAAAAACACGCTTAGTTAATAAAACCTAAGGAGCATTACGCTTTAATATGCATATAGTTAATGCAGAATACGTTAATCTAAAAGGTGAAAAAAAAATGATGAAATTATGATTGGACTTTTAAAGAAATTGACGATTAAGTTTTTTGACATATCAAGCAAAATTTTAAAAATTATTAGGTAATACGACATAAATGATTGAACTTTAATCAATACTTGTTTTATATTTGTCACAACGAGTTTTAAAAAAATTAATCTTGATTAACTTTATAGGGAGAAAATGACCAAAATGACATTTTACTTTTCAAAGGAGCCGTTATATTTGACTAGAAAAAAGGGTCATTTTGGTCAAAAAATGGAAAACTAAAAACCCATTATAATTTGTACCAAACAAGCTCATAGATTCTTAAATAAATTAATATCATAACAAAATAGATTTACAAAGATTTGCCGTGTCTTATAAGCTAGTTATCATAAAAAAAATTTGTTAGTTTACAATTACCAAAAATCAAAATATTGTATATGAATTGTAGTTTTAAAAAATTAAAAAAAAAAAACATTGTAAAAAAAAAAAAGACATTTGGGCTTGTGTCTGGGTGGGCTTGAGCGGACCCAAACCCTAGGCTACATCCGCCATTGCTAGAGTCTATATTAATATTTTTCTTTCTTCAATTTAATTTCTTTTCTCTTCAATATTCTCCTAACGATTTTTTCTCTTTTTTTTTTTTTTTTTTTTCATTCTAAGAGCCATGATTAATTACCAATATTTTTTTATGAAAAAATATACTAATATTTTTAATTCTAGTCAATGTAATTGATTTTTTTAAAATATTCCCTAATCATTTTTCTCATTTCTTCTTTTTCCTTCTACGAACCTTATACACACAATTAATTGTCAAATTTTTTTTTTTTATGAAAATAATCACTTTTAGATGGAAAATATCAAATATATCTTGAGTTCTAAATTGTCGAATTCTTGGTTCTTTCACCAATAACCAAAATCAATCAAAATGCGTAAATCTGACTCTAACTTTGATCATCAAAAGGTGTAAATCCAATTCTCAAATAAACATAAATTACAATCTCTATAAATAAGGAACAAACGTAACTAACAAAAAGAATTTTACAATACAAACAAAAAAAATCCACACAACACAAAAACAACTTTTTTCAACACATACAAGAGGACTTTACAATATCGTAAGCACTGCACAAATATTAACAAAAAAAAAAAAGAGAGGATAAAATCCATTAAATAAATAAATAAAAAAAATAAAATAAGTATACCCGAAGTTATGGTAAAAAAAACAAAAGAAGAATCCGATCAAAAAAAAGAAAAAAAAAAAAAACAAAAGAAGAAACTTACCTCACTTCTGGCAATGATGGTTGGAGAAGAGAGGAAAAGAAATATGGCAGTGTCAGATGAGGGAAAGAAAAATAAAGAAGTTGAGGGTGGTTTTAATGGTGAAGGATTTCAAAATAGAAATTAGAATGGTATTTCAATTAATGGTCAAGGCTTTCAAAAAGTAAAAAGTAAAGTGAACATTTTATCTAATTTCGTAGACACATAAATATTTGCCTTGAAATCGAATCGTGAAAATCTCAAAACAAACAGTGGCAGGAGCACAAGATAATGTCCTACAAATTTTATAAAGTCTCTAAACATGGTCATAGTGATAGAAAGAGAAGATATTCGGGGTCCAAAAGTTCTTACTGAATGGCTGTGTGTCAAACACGCAATCATTCGACAAAAAATGGCCCCCCCACTTTTTACAAAAAAAAGTCCACCCCGCCCCACTCCACCCCACCCACCCTATCCTATCCTATCCTACCCTACCCTACCCTACTCAATTTTGTTTAACACTCCACCCCACTAAATCCAATTCTTTTCTTTGTTTCCCACCTATTTATATATCATCAAACATAACACTTCCTCATCAAAATTAATAGATTCAAATAGTAAGTATAGTATCAAAGCGCATAACTATGTCATATTATTGAACTATCACATAACCATATACTAATAAATGAGACGAAACTCAAATAAAAAGAACTCGTTGACATTACTTTATTATGAGTATAATGACAATGGCAAGTAACTAAAATTCAGACATGTACTTGAGTATCAAACACAATCAATGGGTACTACTCTTCATGTGATTGAACCTTCAAGCGATTGACAATCCAAACATATTTAACTAAATAAATTTATTTGCTAACGTGTGTTCTTCTGAACGATAGTCAAAACCGATGGCTAGCTTGAAGCTTATTATAAAAATCAGACCAATTACCGCTAGTATGAAGTTGATAATTAGACAGTTCCACAATCATTTTTACACATCTCATCTCCTAAAAATGTTGAGGAATATTGAATAACCCGAGAATCAATCTTATGTTGTTCAACAACAGCATAATACACATTGCTACTCTTTAATTTGGCAACACAACCCACATTCATAGATCAAGATATATCGAGGAACAAGTCAGAAATAGAGAGCACTTTTATATGCATGCAAAAAAAAAAAAACAAGAAGGACAATCTTTAACCGTTCTAACAAAGATTGGATCAAGATTTACTCGAAAAAGAATTTATGCAGTTATTTTCTATAACACTTGAAAAAGAAGTATGTATAACACAATATTGCACAATATACATATATTCAATTTCAGAATTTGAAGTTTAAGGGCTGATAACCCCAAAAAAACCAATGCTCCCTCAAATACCAGATCATCGCAGGAGATCTTGGATAAAGGAAAACAGTTGGAAAGAGTTAATTACCTTAACAACTTCAAGTAAAAAGTATGCATAAAATAAGGATTAGAGTTTACCAGAGTGAAATCATAGGTTTCAAGAAGTGCATGTAGTATGGTCAACAATAAAACCAAAAAACTCAAAATCACCATAAAAACCAAGTTGTGAGGGTCACCAAGAATAGATTAAGCATAAAGAGGCTCAGAAACTAGTTGTTTCTTTTCGGATTCTTATAAACCTGGAATGGATCCGTTGATTTCACCGAAAATAGTTTCAGGTTCCCAGGCTTTGATAACACCGATGAGCCAAGATCACATAAAATACCTCAAGAATCTTAACAAAATATGCACGAAAAAATAATAACAGAACACGATATTTTTCACCCACTAATAAGTTCGGATGTTCACGTGCTCTAAACGCTACTCATCCGTTGAGCATCTATCGCTGTAGATAAAGTTCGTATACTAGAATCGAAATCAATATCGCAGAGTTATTACAAATGAGATTTCATCTAATCGAATGTAAAGCCAACACAAAGTTAGTGTTCAACGCACCCTCTTTCCTCTCATATTTACACAATCAGAAAATCACTAAGGCTCTCTGAAATAGAAAACGAATAGGAAGAAGACGAAAAGATCAAAAATTCAGAAGCAACATAATTGCTTTCTTAAATAGAGGAGTTTTCCAGCTGAATTAGGAGCAAAATAAATGGCTCTAGTGGTTAGAAAGAGTTAAGACCAATTGAAACAGCGCTACCTCTATTTTCATTAGTCGCTCCTCAATTAGAGCATGACAAGTCGGAAAAACCAAGATAGAATCGAGACATGAAATTAAAAAAAAAAAAAATTTTGATCTACGTTCTTACTTTCAACGAGGCTTTCTGTCTCTATTAGGAAAAGGCTTTGACTTGCCCCTTTTTCTATCCAAGAGGGTTCACTTCAAATCTTTACAAAACTCTGTAGGACACTAGACATAACCTCTACTCATCATTTTTTTCCTTAATGTTAACAAAGGAATGATTGAATGGTAATCATAACGACATGTTTAATATATGATATTGGGTGTTGATGTGTACACGATTTAACCTAATTTTCTTCATTACTCCTCTGTCCATAATACTATACATTTCATAAAATTATACAATCATATGTAACCATTTAGTCACGTTTTCGTGTTCCAATTGAACACTTTTCATTTTTGATTATTTTCATGATTACGAGGTTTATTCGAATATGAAATTCGATCTTGTATATTTTAAAATCAGAATTAAAGGTAAAAATAGAATATAAATTATATTTTTTTACACGACGTTTCAATAATTACTTTTTTTAACTTTATATTTCAAAATTTATATGAAGTGTCAAGTGTGGTTGTCTATGGGCTCTTGTTTAATAAAATAAAAAATAAAAAAATAGAGTGGACTTATTATATTGTTTAATTTGCTCCATAAACAAACCTGTTTGGATTGTCCTCTATGCTCATCAGATTGCGCGTGCATCTTCTTTGTCTTGATATATAACAATTTTAAGGACATAATTTCCATATTTCAAGGGAAATTGAAAAATTGGGATTGCATCGGATACCTAATGAATAAATTTATCGAGAAATTTGAGAAGCAATTAAAAGAATTTGCAAAGCCATCGAGTGATCAACTGATATATAATCCATTTGTAAACAATTCATGCATGTTTAGTACAATGTTTGGTAGACAAGACATATTGTTTATTAATGAAGAGTACATCTTGTTAAAAAAGGCAGCATAGCTCAACTAGTGGAATAATTAGCATAATGCTTGCTTCCAGCAGCTGGGTGGGAGTTCGAATCCTGGTGGGAACTTGTGGCTGAATTTTATTCGGTATGGAGCAATCACTTTGGGGGCGGCTCCTTGTGCGCAGAAGTGTACAGTCGGATGAGGGGAACCTGGGAGCCAGCTGATGTATATCCGCAATTTACCTCCTCCAAGGTTCTAGGGGCAAGGGTCTTGGGGGTCCAGGATTAGAATGGAAATCAGTATCACGAAGTTATTGTTCATCAAAGGAACAATACACCCTCTTTCCTCTCATATTTACACAATTAGAAAATCACGAAGGCTCTCTGAAAAAGAAGAAGAAGACGAAGAAAAAGAGATGAAGTACAAGAAAAGATAAAAAAAAAAAAAAATTGGCTCTGGCTACGCAAGTTTCTTCTTTACGGAAATGAGGGGTCATTAGGGCTAGTTAAATGACTCGGGCAAATATGCCATACATCCAACGATCACAAGTGCACCACATGTGAGGATCACATCAACTTCAGATTATAATGAGATCGCATTTATCTAAACACGCCATCACCATTTAAATTCAGCACTAAAAGCATGTTTAAACCCAACAAACTCCACCTTGCTGAAGAGAAGACCCAATTTTTAGTATTCAAGACTATCACTATAGTATCCTTTGCAGACTTTACGTGTAAAAAGAAAAAAGAAAAATTAGTTTGTATTCTAAAGAAAACAATTTAATTTCCAATAACTCACCTACAATATAGAAATTATTCATCAGCAACATTCAAGATAGTTAAATATTTTTTAAGCTTGTTCAATAGAAGAACTTTTGTACCAAGATCTGCAGTATTAAATTGAGTTGGAATTTTAATCAGTTTTATCAAGTTTTTTTCGACTATATCTCTAACAAAATGAAATTTGATATCAACATGTTTAGTTCTATCACGATAAAGTGCATTCCTATTAAGATGAATGGCACTTTTTGATTATTAGCAACTGGTTACTTCATTTATAAAGCCAATTTCACTCAGCAAACCTCTTAACCAGAGTCCTTCTTTCACAGCATCACAAGCTACAATATATTCGCATCCAGAGACGAGAGAAACACAATTTTCTGAAGTTGTGACTTCCGGCTAATACAGCCATCACAAAGTGTGAAAATATAAGAAGAAGTAGATCTTCTCTTATCCAAATCTCCTCGCAAATTCCGAGTCTCAGATAACCCTAGGCAACAAAGTAGACAAAGGGTTGAAGAATATTTTTGGCATTGGGATGCTCCCACTCCAATGATTCCCACCATTCTTTATCTGTTTCTGATACTTTAATCTCCTTAAGAGATGGAGGAGGAGATGGTTGTCCATCGAGAGGCGGCAAATGCAAAGGCACTTTCGTAATTTTCTACAGTATTTTATTTTAATTTTCTCAATGGAATCACAAATCATCATCCCCTTGCAGATGCTCTTTAACTCTGGTAGATCCACAAGCTGTAATATCTTTAACCTTGGCATAGTAACGTCAGCACTAATGTTTATAACCGGACTTCCATCATCATCGTTGTCACCTATTATCTCTTCTATTCCTTCACAAGACATTACTTTCAACTTTTGGAGGTTGGGGAGGGTCTGTAACAAACTCCAAGAGATAAGCTTCTTCATTTTATGACAACATGTAATCCTTAAATGTCTGAGCGGGGAAAAAATTCTAGGTAGAAGAGGTGCAACTGCTGCTCCTCCTTCCCACATGAAGAGACCAATGAAATTTGGCAACCCATAAAGAAATAACTCTTCAAGGCTTTGGAATGGGACCCCACGGGACTGTTGTTCTTCCGTAGACAACAACCTTATAATGCACTCTATTTCATCCTCGTAGTATACTTCGCACTTCTTTACGTATCTAGCATTATTCAACATTTGGAAAACATCTACCAAGGAACTACTCAAGCCGCTTCTAGAAAAGATTAGTGTTTCAATATCTCGTGGAAGCAAAATCATCCCTTCGCCTAAAGAGGAATCCATGAGACTATTCTCCTTGAAAGCTACAAATTTACTAGGTGATTGTTCCCCAAAAGTATTTCCAGAAAATTTCGAGATTAGAACAATAGAGTAGAAACTGAGTGTCCTTATACTTTGAAGAAACATGATTAGTCGATTGAGATCACATACGCTATTAACACTGCCACCAAATACTTCTAACTGTTTCAATGCCTCAACTTCTTCTATTGGTACTACTATATGATATGGCAGATTGAGTTGCTGAATAAGAGAGAGTCTATGCAAGACACCTGTCGGGATCATGCTTAAGGAATCGCAAACCAAATTTAGGACTTTGAGGTTGGTCAAGCTTTCCACACCGTTGGGTACCTCCTCAATTTCAGTATATGCGAGGTCCAGCCGTGTCAGTAGCCTGAGTTTTTCCAAAGTTGGCACGGATTTAAGATTGTAACATTGTCTGAGCAATAATGTTCTGAGATTCTCCAAGTCTGATATGGAATTTGGCAAGTACTGAATATAAGTGCGACTTAAATCGAGAGTGCGTAAGCCACGCATTTGCGTAAAGAAACAATCTGAAATCGACATCAGAGGATTTCCACTCAAAATCAATGTTGAAAGTCGAGGACAATTGGGTGACATGCCATTTGAAATTTCCACTATAGAGTTATACATCAAGGAAATTTTATCCAAATCTTCTGTCCATTCTGGCACGTCTGGTATTTCCCTTAGGTGAAGTCCAGCTTTTACCATGTATCTACGGTTATCTTTAGTGATCCATAGTGCCATGTCTCTGATCAAATCATGCATCTTCAGATACCCATCCCTACCTGAAACCCTTTCCAGTAAGCAGGCTCTCTCCAATTGATTTAGTATTGCATGACCTTGGTCATTCTCAGCTCGCCAGCTTAATCTTCTATCCATCAGCTCTTCTGAAATGAAATTTTCAATCAATTCGTCTCTTTGAATATGATAGTCTTCAGGATACAAAGAGCAATACAAGAAACAACGTTTTAGCTTTGGATCCCTCAGTCGATCATAACTGTACAAGAGTATTGGCAAAACCTCGTTTTCCATGTCAGCTCGCCCCATACATGATTCTTTCAGTTCTTCTGATGCATCTCTCCACTCATGAATATCAGTCACCCCCTTCATGCTTCCAGCCAACGTGATGAGTGCAAGTGGCAAACCACAACATCTTTTTACCATTTTATTGCAAATTTCTTCTACTTTTGGATCAAGTTCTCTGCCAAGTTTCTTCAAGAATAGTTCCCAAGCTTCTTGCTTGGAAAGTGTGTTAACCTTTATAATCCTTTGGCAGCCCATCCGATGACAAACTTCTTCTGATCGACTTGTTATGACCAATTTGCATCCATCACTTCTAGGAGGAATGCCCATCTTCTCTGCATCAATTTGTTTCCAAACATCATCCAGTATAAGTACAAATCTCCCCTCTTTCTTGAATGCCTCAAACAGTACGGCCGCCCTTTTTGTCTCGTCAGTCTCAGATGAGAAATCTAGGTTCAAAGCATGGGCAATGTCATTCTGCAATTTGTAAATGCTGAACTCTTGAGAGACAGTGATCCAATAAACATGACCCAAGAATTTGGATTCATTCTCGAGCTTATCATGGGCATGCTTTGCCAAAGTCGTTTTGCCTACTCCACCCATTCCATAAATGCCAATGCTTAAGATGTTATCATCCACTAATGACGCCCAAATGTCATTGAAATTTTTAGAAATGCTTGGCCGTTGTGTGGGGGTGTTAACAACAGCTTGGCAGTACTCCTATCACCTTCGAGAAGAAGACCTTCAGAAAATTGGCCTTGGTTAACAAGCTCCGTCACTTCCTCAGTCATCGTAGCAACTCGTTCAGCCAAGTTTAGTCGTGAATAAAATTGATAAAATCTGATGCGCTGCACTTGTTGTTCCAAGCTTTCAAATTCTCTTATATTTTTTGCAACATTACTTAACCAATTTTCAACTTCTTTCTTCCTTTTTTTTCCTGAATGACCCTCTGCACATTTTAATTCTGCGCTCACATCAGCTTCTCGACTTTCAAGTGAATCCAATTTTCTTTTAAGAATCCGTGTATTTCCCTTCAAGTTTTTCACATTGAGCAGCGGTTGGACAACAAAGTTTGCAAGCAGCTCATCCATGTGACTTCCTGCAAATATCATGCAATATGTCTCTAGTCAAATACCAACATTGATCTTTTCTTATTACTCTGAATAAATTAAACCATAGGAGAGAAAAAAATTAGCACAAATAAAATATATGATGTCTTTATGCAGTTTGTATTTCAAAACATTAATTTATTTCAAAATATTTTAACTTTTACAGAAACATTAAACAAAGACAAAATTCATTATTATATATTATTAAAATCTAAAAACTACTCTATTATACAGTTTATTCAAATCAAGCACTCAAAACACTAGGAGTGTATTTAATTAAGATTTTTAAATACTTTTATGGAGTTTAAAAGTCTATGTGTATTTAATACAAACTTTTTAAACTCTATAAAATTTTTGGAGTATTCAATATAGATTTTTAAAAAGTCTTTAAAAGTAATGCGGTATTCAATTCAGACTTTTTAAAATTATACGAAATTTAGAGATTCAAAATGTCAATAACTTTTAATGAATATATATAGAATTGTCTGTGTACTAACTTTAAAACAAAATATAAATAAAAGATATTACAATTCACAAGGTATAAATAAAATGTATCACAATTTCTATCCCATTCACCCTCAAATACTTTGAAAGACTTTGGGGGAAAAAAAAAACCTTTCAATCCCATATTTTTTTCTTTATGCAATATTCTCCTAATCATTCTTCTCATTTCTTCTTTTTCCTTCTACGAACCTTATATACATAATTAATTGTCAAATTTTTTAATGAAAATAATCACTTTTGGATGGAAAATATCAAATATATCTTGAGTTCTAAATTGTCGAATTCGATAGTTGGTTCTGTCACCAACAACCAAAATCAATCAGAATGCGTAAATCCGACTCTAGCTTTGATCATCAAAAGGTGTAAATCCAATTCTCAAATAAACATAAATTACAATCTCTATAAATAAGGAACCAACGCAACTAACAAAAAGAATTTTACAATACAAACAAAAAAATCCACACAACACAAAAACAACTTTTTTCAACATATACATACAAGAGGACTTTCAAATATCGTAAGCACTGCACAAATATTAACAATAAAAAGGATAAAATCCATTAAATAAATAAATAAAATAAAATAAAATAAGTATACCCGAAGTTATGGTAAAAAAACAAAAGAAGAAACTTACCTCACTTCTGGCAATGATGGTTGGAGGAGAGGGAAAAAACGGTGGTATCAGATGTGGGAAAGAAAAATAAAGAAGTTGAGGGTGGTTTTAATGGTTAAGGATTTCAAAATAGAAATTAGAATGGTATTTCAATTAATGGTCAAGGGTTTCAAAAAGTAAAAAGTAACGTGAACATTTTTTCTAATTTCGTAGACACATATGAATATTTGCCTTGAAATCGAATCGTGAAATTCCCAAAACAAACAGCGGCAGGAGCACAAGATAATATCCTACAAATTTTATAAACTCTCTAAACATGGTAATAGTAATAGAGAGAAGGTCTGGACTCCAATTTGGAGAAGTTCTTCCCAAACACGCAATCATTCGACCCCACCCCCACCCTCTACAAAAAAAAGTCAACCCCCTTTTGCCAAACACCTCTTTTCTTTTCTTCGTTTCTCATCTATTTATATACCACCAAACATAACGCTTCCTCATCAAAATTAACAGATTCAAATAGTACGTATGTGTAAAAATATGAGAGAAAATATATATGGAGAAATAATTCTTTATATATGTGTAGAAAAATAATCATATGTGTTGATTCAATTGAATCAATAATTATTACAATGTAGAAGACTTTATTTATATGATACAATAGTCCTAAAATGAAAGATTGTGTAATAACCACACAATCAACTATAAAAGAAAGTAATATCATATATTAGGAAAAATATCAAATAGAATAATATCACGATTTTTCATATCTTCAACATCTCCCATCAAACTCAATATGGTGTTGTAGAAACCAAATTGAGTTTGAAAATTAATTGTAAGTAGTAGCCAATGATTGATGTGATGTATCAAATCTTGATATTGCAATACTGTCCCAAAATGATGATTTTTTTTTTTGTGGAGAAATAATAAGCTGACACCAATTGATTTTCTTGTCGATGCTCAACAATTTCCTGGAAAATCTGATATATTCGCGCATCGTTACCTTGAGAAAATCGATCTCGTAGGTCGTTCCATACCTCTGTGGCAGATTCAGAGTATATGATATTTTCGACAATATCTGGATGTACCGAATTAAGTATCCAGGACAGCACCACGTGATTACTCCATTCCCATATAGAATACTTTTCATCTTCTGCTTGTGGTACTTTGATCTTCCCATTAATGAAGCCAATTTTATTCTTGGCAATGAGGGCAATTCTCATAGCCCTATTCTATTGCCCATAATTGTTTCCATCAAGTGGTTTAGAAACGAGGATGAAGTCGGGATGATCGGATTGCTGTAGAGCCACATGATCTGATTGGGCAATCGTCGTCTCTATGGTGTTTGTGTCATAATTGTTTCCATCAAGTGGTTTAGAAACGAATATGAAGCCGGGATGATCGGATTGCTATAGAGCCATGGGATCCGATTGTACAATCGTCGTCTCTATGGTATTTGTGCCATAATTGTTTCCATCAAGTGGTTTAGAAATGGGGTTAAGCCGGGATGATCGAATTGCTGTAGAGCCATGGGATCCGATTAGGCAATCTTCACTTCTATAGTTTTCTATCATCCGTTTGTGACAGACATCGTTGCTCAGAATCGTCGCTCTGATACCATGTAAAAATATGAGAGAAAATATATGTGAGAAATAATTCTCTGTATATGTATAGAGAAATAATTCTCTATGTTGATTCAATTGAATCAATAATTATTACAATGTAGATGACATTATTTATAGGATTACAATAGTTTTAAAAGGAAAGATTGTGTAATAACCACACAATCAACTATAAAGGAAAGTAATCTCATACATTAGGAAAAATATCAAATAGAATAATGTCACGATCTTTTCATATCTTCAACAGTATGGTATCAAAGCGCATAACTACGTCATATTATTGAACTATCATAGAACCATATACTAATAAATGAGATGAAACTCAAATAAAAAGAACTTGTTGACATTACTTATTATGAGTATAATGACAATGGCGAGTAACTAAAATTCAGACATGTACCTGAGTATCAAAAACAATCAATGGGTACTACTCTACATGTGATTGAACCTTCAAGCGATTGACAATCCAAACATATTTAACTAAATAAATTTATTTGCTAACGCGTGTTCCTTAAAACGATAGTCAAAACCGACGGCTAGCTTGAAGCTTATTATAAAAATCAGACCAATTACCGCTAGTATGAAGTTGATTATTAGACAGCTCCCCAATCATTTTTACACATCTCGTTTCCTAAAAATGTTGAGGATTGAATAACCCAAGAATCAATCTTATGTTGTTCAACGGCGCATAATACACATTGCTACTCTTTAATTTGGCAACACAACCCACATTCATAGATCAAGATATATCGAGGAACAAGTCAAAAATAGAGAGCATTTAAAAAAAAAGAAAAAGAAACAAGAAGGACAATCTTTAACCATTCTGACAAAGATAGGATCAAGATTTACTCGAAAAAAAATTTATGCGGTTATTTTCTATAACACTTGAAAAAGAAGTATGTATAACATAATGTTGCACAATATACACATATTCAATTTCAGAATTTGAGTTTTAAGGCTGATAACCCCCAAAAAAACCAATGCTCCCTAAAATACCAGATCATCGCAGGAGATCTTGGACAAAGGAAAACAGTTGGAAAGAGTTAATTACCTTAACAACTTCAAGTAAAAAGTATGCATAAAATAAGGATTAGCGTTTACCAGAGTGAAATCATAGGTTTCAAGAAGTGCATGTAGTATGGTCAACAATAAAACCAAAAAACTCAGAATCCAAGTTGTGAGGGTCACCAAGAATAGATCAAGCACAAAGAGGCTCAAAAACTAGTTGTTTCTTTTCGGATTCTTATAAACCTGGAATGGATCCGTTGATTTCACCGAAAATAGTTTCAGGTTCCTAGGCTCTGATAACACCAATGAGCCAAGATCACATAAAATACCTCAAGAATCTTAACAAAATATGCACGAAAAAATAACAACATAACACGATATTTTTCACCCACTAATAGGTTCGGATGTTCACGTGCTCTAAACGCTACTCATCCGTTGAGCATCTACCGCAGTAGATAAAGGTCGTATACTAGAATCGAAATCAGTATCGCAAAGTTATTACAGATAATGAAATCCCCAAGATTCCATCTAACGAACAGAAAGCCAACACAAAGTTAGTGTTCAACGCACCCTCTTTCCTCTCATATTTACACAATCAGAAAATCACTAAGGCTCTCTGAAAAAGAAAACGAAGAAGAAGAAGACAAAAGATCAAAAATTCAGAAGCAACATAATTGCTTTCTTAAATAGAGGAGTTTTCCAGCTGAATTGGGAGCAAAATAAATGGCTCTAGTGGTTAGAAAGAGTTATGACCAATTGAAACAGTGCTACCTCTATTTTCATTAGTCGCTCCTCAATTAGAGCATGACAAGTCGGAAAAACCAAGATAGAATCGAGGCATGAAATTAAAAAAAAAAAAATTGTGATCTACGTTCTTACTTTCAACGAGGCTTTCTATCACTATTGGGAAAAGGCTTTGACTTGCCCCTTTTTCTATCCAAGAGGGTTCACTTCAAATCTTTACTAAACTCTTTAGGACACTAGACATAACCTCCAAACTCATCATTTTTTCCACAATGTTAACAAAGGAAATTAATTTTGCCTGCATGTAAAATTTGTTTTCTAAGTCATGGAATTTTTTTAGGAAACTTGTAATTTTAGTGAAGTTCTCAAACAATCTTCGTTCTTTCAACCCAATTATCTAAATATGTATACTTAATAACTAAATTAATGAACTTTAGAAATAAGTTTCACAAATGATTTAATGGTAATCATAACGACATGTTTAATATATGATATTGGGTGTTGATGTGTACACGATTTAACTTAATTTTCTTCATTACTCCTCTGTCCATAATACTAAACATTTCATAAAATTATACAATCATATGTAACCATTTAGTCACGTTTTCGTGTTTCAATTGAACACTTTTCATTTTTGATTATTTTCAAGATTACGAGGTTGATTCGAATATGAAATTCAATCTTGTATATTTTAAAATTAGAATTAAAGGTAAAAATAGAGTATAAATTATTATTTTTTTCACGAAGTTTCAATAATTACTTTTTTTAACTTTATATTTCAAAATTTATATGAAGTGTCAAGTGTGGTTGTGTCTATGGGCTCTTGTAAAAAACTGAAAAGTTAAAAAAAAAAAAAAAAAAAAGAGTGGACTTATTATATTGTTTAATTTGCTCCATAAACAAACCTGTTTGGATTGTCCTCTATGCTCATCAGATTGCGCGTGCATCTTCTTTGTCATGATATATAACAATTTTAAGGACATAATTTCCATATTTCAAGGGAAATTGAAAAATTGGGATTGCATCGGATACCTAATGAATAAATTTATCGAGAAAATTGAGAAGCAATTAAAAGAATTTGCAAAGCCATCGAGTGATCAACTGATATATAATCCATTTGTAAACAATTCATGCATGTTTAGTACAATGTTTGGTAGACAAGACATATTGTTTATTAATGAAGAGTACATCTTGTTAAAAAGGTAAGATATTTCAACCTGGTGGAACAATCAAGCATAAGGTTTGCTTCAAATGATGGGGTGGAGTTTGAATCCGGTGTGAACTCGCATACTGGATATTATTTGGTATGGAAGCAGAATTACTTTGAGGGCAACTCCTCATGCTTGAAGAGAAGTGTGCAATCGGATGAGGAAACCCAGGGCCAGGTTGATGATATCCCTCGATTTACCTCCTCCAAAGTTCTGAAGCAAAGGCCTTGAGGCCCTGGGATTTAGTCGGCGAAGATGGAATATCGAAAGTATAAAAAAAGGCATTAGTGTATCTAAGATTTGCGATACACACAATCTTAAAACCGGTAACAAAGCAGTCCCCAATTGCATTTGGATGGGAAATAAATGACTAAAAAGTGCTACCCGATATTGATCAAACTAGTATTATCTTTCTTCCTTGAAAGTTGAACCCTAACCAACCATATTAGCCACGAGTGCGGCGTGCCTGCTAAAACCTGAAATGAGTCTATCATTACTTTATCAATGGAAATGTCTAAATTTCTGTTTGCCTCTAACTTGTATCAGGCATTACTCCCTACTTTAATTTATTCGTTTCGCTACTATATGATTTTCGTTTTTTCATTGTTTTTCTTCTTTTGATGTAGTACATATTTGCTGAGAGGCGGGATCTTTATAGCTAGCTCTCGTATCGATAATTTTATCAAATCAGCTATTTCCATTTCATTTACTTGCAATACTGGAATTTGCGTACACTGCTGTTTGGTTGTTGAGGATTATCGTCCACTGATGCCCACATCTTCCACGAACGGGGAAAATCATGAAATTCGCAGTGCGAATGCTGAGTACCATTCTTTTTCGTAACCTTCCCACGTGCCACCTATTGTGGTACAAAATCAACTATCAAAAATCACTGGCTGAGGATGTATGCGACTAGTATTTGAGGTTGTCATTTCTCAAGCTGTTAAGCAAATGAATTGTAGGCCTACTGCCCACACCTGACTTTCTTTGAATGAACCAACAAAAATTTTGTCTGCACCACTTGTATTATGTGTTGGAAATTGGTTTAAATATGTCGAGAAATTAACTAAGTGTTAAAAATAACGTAAGTGACTCCGTGTCATTTTAGACAAATATACAAGATCCGACCTAATCCGTTTAGGCAAATTTGTTTGCCACTTGACTCTCGGGCAACGCCTTAGGCGGGATCGACCGCCCGGTCAGTTTATCTCGTATGTTTAAATGGTATATTTGGCGATCTCAAACCAATATCGAATGAATGAGAAATTACGAAAAAGGACAAATTCGGGTCAAAGTTTGACCCATGCGATCGCATGGTTATTTTAACATGCGATCGCAACTTGCTTAAAATTTTAACATAATGTATTTTGTCCTTCCATGCGATCGCAGGAGGCAAAGCCTGCGATCGATCGTGGTTATTCTGGATAAGTTGTTTATTTTTTTTTGTGCTATGCGATCGCGGCTTGGTTAAACCATGCGATCGCGTAAGTTCTTAATGAACAGACGTGTCGCTTTTGAGCGGTTGCAACGATTTGGTTCATTTCTTTTCGTTTCCAACCAACTCTCCAACATTAAAAATTTGTGGACGTCCATCTCGAGAGATTTTGATACGAAACATATTGCAAACATAAAGCACTCATATTTTTTCATCTTTGAACCATTTTATTGCATTTAAATTGCACAAAATCTGGTTTTCATTTCCATTCATCCGTTGGAGTACAAAACCAATCTTGGTTATTTGTCTTGAGTTTTTGTAGTCTTACAAAACTCTGTCAAACCGTCATATCTTGGGAGTCATTTGCCAAAGCATCGAAAAGACGCTGTGAAGCGATTTTTGACTAGAGACGACAAAGCAGCTCAACTCTGTCTCTCGGTTAAATTATTTCTTCCTTTTTCGGTTCTAGATTATTGTTTGAAGTCACTTTTCACAGAATTCCGACAACATTATGATTATCCCATCAACTTGTGCACAAATGAATGGAATTATGGTGCTCTAAGAGAAACTGGGCGGACCTAAATTAAATATGGGCCCAAGAGTTGCTCATGTCACATCCACATCACATGTGATGAGAAGATGACTCGCACTCAAATGTTAGGTTTCCATTAAGTTTTTTATTTTTCTTACAAATAATTAAGAAATTTTATGGAATTTCTGAAATATTTTCTAGAGTGTTCAAAGAGTTCCATTACTGGAAATGGAAATGCGAACTTTAGTCATAAATTCAAGGTCATAAAATTAAATGCCGTGTCTACGTAAGAATAATTACAATCCACAATTAGTACCAGAAAGATAGATTGACCATTTTGGAAAACTACTGTCTAATTGTACCCAATTACCTGTTCTAGAGTTTTTGACCTAATCACATTTTCTTAGGCTTGACTTTGATGATGCAAGAAATCAGCAGCCTTCATGTAATTGAAAGAACCCTTCACCAGTCATTTCATATTTTCACAAGTCTATATGTATATTAATGAAGGGAAGATCGCATAAGGCATGACGCACGAGTCATGACTCCTGAACAAGGGCTAAACACAAAATTTGACCGACAATTGTGGAATTAATTAGATAGGTATTCCACCAGTATCCCAAAAAGTTCAAAGCACAGGACATGGATTAAATAAAGTTGTAGTCAATAATTAGGAAAAAAAAGGAAGAAAGAGTAGCAAAAAGTTGTGGATGGTATACCAGCCTGTTATAGGTAGTTTTTATATAATTAAGCAATTTTATATACGATTGTTGTTGTAGTTAAAAATGGTTTAACTTTTACGGTGTGTCATGCTTCTACATTCTTTTTTGTTTCATAATATTTTTAACAGAGGGGATGGGATATTCTATTATATTCACTATGGTGTCTAAGGCAATATTACAAAGTTGAGTAAAAATTAAAATACGGGTAAAAATATGAAAGCTATGGTCTTGGGTTTTATGCTACAAGTGTACCTAATCTGTTACATCTCCAAGTAATTTTGGAGTATTATTGTTGGAAATTGGTTTAAAATGTCGAGAAATTGACTAAGTGTCAACTTGGCCAAAATATACAACATCCGATCCAATTTGTTTAGGTAAAGTAGTTTGCCACATCGCCGCTTCAGTGCGTCGAAACGGGAATCGACCTGCCCGGTTAGGTCGTGGGAGTTGAGGGGGCAACGTCCCCGAAAAAGAATTCAAATTTCTCTGCATATATTGAAGGATATTTTTGGCATCTCGAAACCAATATCGAATGAATGAGAAATTACGGAAAAAGACAATTTTGGGTCAAGTTTTGACCATGCGATCGCAACCTGCCTAAATTTTAAGCATAATGTTTTTGGGTCCTTCCATGCGATCGCAGGAGACAAAGCCTTGCGATCGCATGGTTAAACTAGATCAAGTTCTGTTTTCAAATTTGTACTTTGCGATCGCATAGGTTTACGCGAACAGACATGTCCTTTTGAAGTGTTGCACGAATTGGCTCCACACTATTTCGTTTTCAACCGATCATCTGCTATATTTAGGACCTCTGGACGTTCTTTTTGACAGAGAACATATATGCAAAACAATCCATTCATATATTTCATCATTTGAACCAATTTTATTGCATTTAGTTACACAAAAATTCTAGTTTTCAATTCACTTTCATCCGTTGGAGTACAAAACCAATTTTGGTTAGCTGTGCTTGAGTTTTGAAGTGCTACAAACTCAAGCAGAAGTCGTTGTATCTTAGGAGTCAATTGCCATAGACCGTAGGCACCATTACGAGGCAAATTTGACTTGAGGACAAAGTGTTCAACACTTGTCTCGACTATTATTTCTTCCATTTTTGATTTCTTGTTTTATTTAAATTTAACATAACCACGCGGAGAAAATAATTTAATAATTCTGTGTTGAATATGGACCAAAACTCTAGAAAACAATCTCCTCCCCCACTAGTTAACGAAAAAAAGGAGGGAGTAATGCCTGATACAAGTAGAATGACTTGTTATCAATTATTTATTTCTTATTAACACGACTCGGTTTGTATAAATATAATTAATAAATTGATAGATTATTTTATAAGATTAATTATAAAACTAGAAGTTTGAATTAATTTAATTCTTCAATTATTCTTTTTTTGTTATCTAATAATTCTATACCATGAATAATACTTTCTTTTACAAAAATGTCTAGATTGTTCTTGAATTCATAATGTCACACAAAAAGTTGGATTCATGAGTGGCTTATATTTTATTGCTCGATATTTTAAAATATATTTCTTGGATTTAATATTAAAAGATAAAAAGAAAGAAGCTATTAAAATTAGTGACATGTAAAAAGACACTTGTGATTTGTGAATGAATGGAAATTTTGATTAAAAATCAATAAAAAGTGCACTACCGAACGACCAGATAGAAACAAAGTTGACAAAGGGTTGAAGGAAATTGTTGGCATTGGGATTCTCCCACTCCAATGATTCCCACCATTCTTCATCTATTTGTGCTACTTTAATCTCTTTAAGAGATGGAGGGGAGATGGTTGTCCATCGAGAGGAGGCACTTTCTTTAATTTTCTACACTGTATTATTACAATTTTCTCAATAGAATCACAAATCATCATTCTTTGCAGATGCTCTTTAATTTTGGTAGACCCACAAGCTGCAATATCTTTAACCTTGGCATGGTGACGTCAGCACTACTGTTTATAACAGGACTTCCATCATCATCGTCGTCACCTATAATCTCTTCTATTTCATTACAAGACATTACTCGCAACTTTTGGAGGTTGGGAAGGTCTGTAACAAACTCCAAGGGATAAGCTTCTTCCATTTATCACATTTGCAAATCTTTAAATCTCTGAGCTGAGAAAAAACTCCAGGTAAAAGAGGTGCAAATGCTGCTCGTCCTTCCCACTTGGAGAGACCAATGAAATTTGGCAAGTCAATAAGATATAACTCTTCAAGGCTTTGGAATGGATCCCCACGAGACTGTTCTTCTTCCGCAGACCAAAACCTCATAATGCACTCTATTTCATCCTCACTCTGTACATGGCACTTTTTTATGTATCTAGCATTATTCATAATTTGGAAACCATCTAATAAGGAACTACTCAAGCCGCTTCTAGAAAAGATTAGTGTTTCAATATCTCGTGGAAGCAAAATATTCCCTTCGCCTAAAGAGGAATCCATGAGACTCTCCTGCCCGAAAGATACCACTTTACCACGTGACGGCAAAGTGAATTGTAAGTGAAATCTGGAATAGTTCGGGAATAAAAAAATATTGTAGAAACCAAATGGCCCCTGTACTTTTGTAGAGACATGATTAATCGATTGAGATCACATATGCTCTTAACCGTGCCACGAAATACTTCCAACTGTTTTAATGCCTCAACTTCTTCTATTGGTATTCATATATGATATGGCAGCTTGAGTTGCTGAAGAAGAGAAAGTCTATACAAGACACCCGTCGGGATCATGCTTAAGGATTCGCAATCCAAATCTAGGACTTTGAGGTTGGTCAAGCTTTCCACACCGTTGGGTACCTCCTCAATTTTAGTATATGCAAGGTCCAGCCGTGTCAGTAGCCTGAGCTTTTCCAAAGTTGGCACGGATTTAAGGTTGTAACAATATCTGAGCAATAATGTTCTGAGATTCTCCAAGTCTGATATGGAATTTGGCAAGTACTGAATGTTAGTACTAGTTAAATTGAGAGTGTGTAAGCCACGCATTTGCGTAAAGAAACAATCTGGAATCGACTTCAGAGGATTTCTACTCAAAATCAATGTTGAAAGTTTATCCAAATCTTCTATCCATTCTTGCACGTCTGGTATTTCCTTAGGTGAAGTCCACTTTTACCATGTATCCACAGATTATCTTTAGTGATCCGTAGTGCCATGTCTCTAATCAAATCATGCATCTTCACATACCCATCCCCACCGAAACCCTTTCGAAGAAGCGAGACTCTCCAACTGATTTAGTATTGCATGACCTTGGTCATTCTCGGCTTACCCGACTTGTTCTTCTATCCATCGCTCTTTTGAAATGAAATTTTCAATCAATTCGTCTCTTGAATACAATAGTCTTCGAGGATACAAGGAGCAATACAAGAAACAACGTTGTAGCTTTGGATCCTCATCGATAATAATCGTACAAGAGTATTGGCAAAACCTCGTTTTCCATGTCGGCTCGCCCCATACATGATACTTTCAGTTCTTTGATGCATCTCTCCACTCATGAATATCGATCACCCCCCTCATGCTTCCGACCAACGTGATGAGTGCAAGTGGCAAACCACAACATCTTTTTACCATTTTCTTGCAAATTTCTTCTACTCGGATCAAGTCCTCTCGCCAAGTTTCTTCAAGAATAGTTCCCAAGCTTCTTGCTTGGAAAGTGTGTTCACTTTTATAATCCTCTGGCAGCCCCATCCGATGACAAACTTCTTCTAATCGACTCGTTATGACCAATCTGCATCCATCACTTCTAGGAGATATGTCTATCTTCTCTCGCATCAATTTGTTTCCAAACATCATCCAAAGATAAGTACAAATCTCCTTCTTTCTTGAATGCCTCAAACAAGACGGCCGCCTTTTTGTCTCGGCTGGTCTCGGATAGAAATTTGGGCATGGGTCGGGTTCGGCCCATGACGACCTTAAACCGACCAAGTCGGTTTGGGTGGGAAGATTTTCAAACCAAATTGACTAAATCGGTCCGTGGAAACCGAACCGAACCCGGCCTGTTGGTCGATTTTTATGGGTTGGGAAATTTTTTTTTTTTTTTTACCGTCTGTCATTCTATACTATTTCTAAATTTCGTTTTAATTCGATTTGTAACAATAAGTTGGCCAATTTTGTAAAAGAATATACCTAAAATAAATATGTTGCATATACCTAAAGGCAAATATGTTGCTGTGTTGCATATACCAACAATACATTATACACATTACAATTTACACATTTCATAATAAACAAATTAATTTCAATATATTTGACCCTGTTCAATAGCAACAACAAGCCCACAACGTAAGATTAATTCCAAATTATCTGTTTCAGAGAGTAAAACACCACCACATAATCGCATTCATAAATCTAAATGAAGCACAAATCAAGCAACCAAAATAAAATATTAGGGTGTGTTTGATTGATTCCATGGAAAAGAAAAGATTTTCCATGTAAGTAGGAAAAAAAACCACCTATTTTGGCAAGAAAATATTTTCCAACTTTTCCTTCTTAACAATGCTTTAACCGATTGTACCTTGGAAATCATTTTCATTTTCTATGTCGCAATCAATCAGCCAAAGATAGAAAATATTTTCCACTGATGTGACAAGATTTTCCATGGATTAGACATTTTCCATGGAAAATCTTCCAATCAAACACACCCTTACAGTTATCCAACACACAATAAATGAATAAAAGTAAAAATATTACAGTTATCCAAAACAAAAAATAATAAGTTTACAATTTCGAGAATTACAAGTTTACAACATTCTTCTCTTCAATGACAAATCAATAATCCAATGGTAATTCTCTTCCAAAAACAGTGGTATTTTCCCAACCTACATTGGGAACAAAAGATCACACGAAATTAATAAATCATTCATTATTTAATTAGAGATTGGAAATGAAATAACTTTACAATATAAAATAGTAAAGGCATAAGGAAATATATTTTACCTAAAACATTCAACACATGCATAAATCACTTCTCATTGCTGGACTCTTTATTCTTTGTGATTGACTCCGAAAGTTCTATAAAATCGAAAACAAAAATTGAACAATCAATAAGTGAATATACAAAAACATATAAGTAACAAAAATAATGTAAATATGTAATGGTTATTAACATTCACCCAATTTGTTGTAATACTCCACATCTTCCACATAAAATCTTTCTTCACTTGGAGTAGATTTGAACCAATTTTGTGTGCTAACTAAAACCTCAACCATCTTCGGAGTTAAAGAACTACGAAAAGGATCGAGGATTCTTCCTCCAGTACTAAAAGCACTCTCTGAAGCCACCGTGAGACACCTGAATTGCCAACACATCTTTTGCAAGTTTGGACAAGGTAGTGTACTTGTTTCCATGTACCCTCCACCAATTGAGGACATCAAAGTCCTTAATGTCTACGTCCTCACGAGCTTCTGACAAGTACCTTTCCATGTCATTTTTAGTTCAACGGAGTCTTTTGAGGCAAATTTTTCCTTAAACTTCGACATACGAGCAGTTGACCCCACTAGAAATGGTAACCGACATGACTTGCGTAAGAAAATCCACTTGTAGAATCGACATCCCTAGTATCTTCACCGCTCGAGTATTTCCTTCAAACCTGAACATACCAATCATAAATAGCTATCAAATTATTCTTCACCCCTTCAGTCATGGCACGACCAACAACGTCATCGTTATAGATATCACAAAAATTGTACTCAATGTAATCCAATTTGTATCTTGGATCAAGCACCGTAGCAATCAACAACATTTGGTTTACATTGTCCATCTTCCCCCAATACTTGTCAAACTTATGTTTCATGTTATTAGCCATTTCACTTAAAAAAGAATCTCCACTTGATCTCCAATCCTCTAAATCGGCTACAAGTGAACATACTTCATGAAGATACACATTGGAGCTAACATTTAATGAAGTACTAAATTTTAAAGTAACATCATAAAAACTCTTAAGAAATTTCACAAAAATTGATGCATTTTCCCAATCACGTATTGAAGGAGGTCCACCCCTTCTTCTACCCCCATCATCTTCTCGAAAATAGGCTAAGAAATGTCCATCATCTTTTCTAACCGCTCAAAAGCTTTACGATACTTCAAAGCGACCTCCAACATCAAATAGGTAGAATTCCACCGTAGGCATATCTAGAAATACAATTGATTTTGATTCAATCTTTTCTTTCGTTGCACATTCTTTTAATTTTTCGTATCTCGCAGGTGAAGATTTAACGTACTTAACTGCATTGCGAATACTAATTATTGAATCATGTGCTTCCTTCAGTCCCTCACACACTATCAAATTCGCAATATGTGCACAACACCTCATGTGCAAATATTTTCCATCCAAAACACAACTATCAATGCCCCAACCCAACATTTTTCGTCTCAAATATGAAATTGCCGTTTCATTTGCACTAGCATTGTCCACCGTAATTGTGAACACCCTATCAATGCCCCATTCTTGTAAGCAATTTTCAATTAACTTCCCAATTGTTTCCCCCTTGTGATTAGAGATCACACAAAAATTCAAAATTCTCTTCTGAATCATCCAATCAGAGTCAACAAAATGGGCAGTGAGAGACATGTAATTTACGTTCTGAATAGATGTCCAAGTGTGTGTAGTAAGGGAAACTCTTTGTCGTTGGGTGGTAAAAATATTTCTCAACTTCAATCTTTCATCAAAAAATAGTTGGTAAATATCTCTAATAACAGTTCTACGAGATGGAGGTTCAAACCTAGGACATGCTACACTACAAAAGTGTCTAAATCCACTTCTTTCAACAAAGCTAAAAGGTAGTTCATCAATAATCACCATCTTAGCACATGCAAGTCTACATGCTTCCTTGCTAAATCCAATAGCCATAAAATTACTCTCACCACCTTCTTCCCTCTTATCAAAACTTAAGATTTTTTGTCGTTTATCCTCAACTCTCCCTGGATATCTCTTACAATGACTAGTCAAATCCGCCCTCAAAGTACTTGTCCCACACTTCTTAGTCCCACAAGCATAAGACTGTTCACAATACTTACACTCACACCTAACATCTTCTGCATTTGGATCTCCTATTATTGTAAAATGATCCCAAACCTCCGAAGTTTTCCTAGAACTTTTTTTTTTCCCTAAAGTCATTGGTGGAAGTGGAGGAATATTTGTAAGACTTGTACATGTGTTTGTTGTTGACAGAATTGCACCAGTGGATTGAAATTCCCCGTCCGTGTCCATGTCCATGTCCATATTAAAATCTGCATGTTAAACAAAAAATAGACTATAAACAAAAAATAAAAACAGATTGTGACAATTTAAATCTGCATCTTAAACATAATAACAGATTATAAACACAACCAAAAAAAAAAACAGATTATAAACAAAAAACATATTATAAACACACACAAAAAACAGATTATGACAACTCAAATTCAGGATTATAACAATAATAGATTATGACAAAATAATAATAATCCAATTAGAACAAACAAAAAATGAAAAAAAAGATATTATAACAAACAAAAAAAAACAGTATTAGAACAACACAAAAAAAAACGTAATTTAGACACAAAAAAAAAATCAGATTATCAAAACAGATTATAAATTTATAACCAAAGGAAACAAAAATATTATAACAAACTAAATAATCACGTATTATAAACAAATAAAAAAATAGTTTAGAACTCAACCAAAAAGGGATTATATAAAAAAAAAAATACAGAATATCACTAAAAATTAAAATACGTATTGTAAACAAAAATTAATAACAGATTAGCACAAAGAAAGAAACGGATTAATAATAAAAGAAAACAGATTTGATTATTTGAACATAAAAAAATCGGATTAAAAAAAAAAAAAAAAAAAAAGTTTATCACGAAACTAACCTCGGTCCATATCCGCTATTTCTATTTTTTGGCCTTGGTTAACAAGCTCTGTCACTTCCTCAGTCATCGTAGCAACTCGTTCAGCCAAGTTTAGTCGTGAATAAAATTGATAAAATCTGATGCGCTGCACTTGTTGTTCCAAGCTTTCAAATTCTCTTATATTTTTTGCAACATTACTTAACCAATTTTCAACTCGTTTCTTCCTTTTTTTTCCTGAATGACCCTCTGCACATTTTAATTCTGCGCTCACATCAGCTATTCCACTTTGAAGTGAATTCAATTTTCTTTTAAGAATCCGTGTATTTCCCTTCAAGTTTTTCACAAGGAGCAGCGGTTGGACAACAAAGTTTGCAATTAGCTCATCCATGTGACTTCCTGCAAATATCATGCAATATGTCTCTAGTCAAATACCAACATTGATCTTTTCTTATTACTCTGAATAAATTAAACCATGGGACAAATAAAATATATTGTGTCTTTATGCAGTTTCTATTTAAAACATTAATTTATTTCAAAATATTTGAACTTTTACAGAAACATTAAACAAAGACAAAATTCACTATTGTATATTATTAAAATCTAAAAACTACTCCATTATATAATTTATTCAAATCAAGCACTCAAAATACTGTGGAATGTATTTATTTAAGATATTTAAAAATTTTATGGAGTTTAAAAGTTTAGGTGTATTTAATACAAATTTTGTAAACTCTATAAAAATTTTGGAATATTCGATATAGATTTTTAAAAAGTCTTTAAAAATAATGCGGTTCAATTCAAACTTTTTAAAATCATATGAAATTTAGCGATATTCAAAAGGTCAATAACTTTTAATGATTATATAGAGAATTTTCTATGTACTAACTTTTAAAGACAAGTATAAATAAAAGATATTATAATTCACAATGTATAGATAAAAGATATGACAATTTCTATCTCATTCACCCCCAAAGACTTTGAAAGACTTTGGGGAAAAAAATAATAATAACTTTCAATCCCATATTTATTTCTTTATGGAATATTTCTCTTTTCTTTTTCTTTGTACAAACTATAGGGTCTATATTAATATTTTTTCACTTTCTTCTTTTTCATTCTAGCAACCTTATAACCATGATTAATTACAAATATTTTTTATGAAAAAATATACTAATATTTTTAATTCTAGTCAATGTAATTTTTTTTTTTTTCAATATTCTCCCTAATCATTTTTCTCATTTATTCTTTTTCCTTCTACGAACTTTATACACATAATTAATTATCAATTTTTTTTTTTATGAGAATCTCTTCATTATGATTTTTTTTTCTTCAACATCCCCATAACAAATTTTTCTCTCCTCTTTCATTGTTTTTCTATTTTCATTAAAAACAAGATAAACATATAATTAAATTCTTATTATTGTAGTTTATAAATGAATTTCATTAGGTAAAAAATTAATTTTTTAATATTGTATTTTTTTTTTTCTATTTATCTTGATGAGCATTGGTGTATTTTATTTTTTTTTTCATAAATTAGTACTTTGGTTATTCGTTTATGAAATTGTGGAGACTTATAATGACATGTTACCTATAGATTATTAAATGTAAAAGATGAGATTATTATTTGGATAAAAAAATTTGTTGGAAAATATTTTTTAAAATAAGTCGCATGCCATATTTTTTTTTAATTTATCCACAAACTATTTGAAAGTTCATAATTTTATCCCAAAAAAAAAAAATAGAGTGAACTAATAACTTATGTCATTTACTTTTGACGTAGTTTATCAAAACTTATAGCAATTAAATAGAGCATTAACTTTTATAAATTTAATAATATTAATGTAACTAAATAAATTATTACTAGAATTTTTTCCTATTGGCGAATTTTTTTTAGCCGTGGAATATTAAATTTTTATATTCAAGATTTTTAATTGAAAAAATAAAAATATATAAAAGTTCATAAAAGTCTAGGAAAGTCTTTCAAATAAAAAATCTGTAAAAGTCTATTAAAATCTATAAAAATTAATGAAATACATAAAAATTGGTCACTTGAAAAATGTTAATTAAAGTCTCTAAAAATGTAGATTAATTACTCCTACTAAATTATGGGATAAAATGAGTATATGCGGAGAACAATTAATAAGCACTTAGAAATGCAATTATCGAACCAATGGAACGACAGCAATTATTGTAATTATTTTTCCTTTTATATTTGACTACGCATTAGAAATTTTTTATCTTTCCATAAATTATCCTCAACTATTTACATATCAATTAACGGAATTATTATTTTTCATTTTTTGTTATAACCATAAAATAAAAGTTTAAATTTTTAAATAGTGTAATAAAACTAATAATTTTCTTTAATTATGAACTTAAATTTAAATTATTTAATAACAGTTCATAAATATGCAAATATTTATGTATATTATCAATTTGTTGAATAAAATCTTAATTCAAAAGAAAAGAAAAGAAGAATATAAGTGATGTAACACTCCAGCATTTTCTACACTAGAGTGCTATGATTTACTCACATTAGACAAGGGTCAACTAAAGATATGAAAATAGATAGAAAATATTGAGAAGAAAATTATAAATATCTAAAAAAGATAAAAGAGGAAAATACAAATAAAAACCTCATTTTTCTTTGAAAATAAGGTCAAAAGTGAAAATAAGAAAAATTATGGGATCAAAAGTGTGAATATGGAAAATATAAATATAAGTAAAGGCTAAGTATATTCACTTCATATTTTTTTATAAGAGCAACACATTTAAATTGCATAAAAAGTCTATAATCTTAACTTGTTATTATATTTATGTCTCTAATATTTTTTTCATCACATTCTTATCATCTACCTTCCATTAATTAGTATATATTGTTTCTGATAATTGTTCTTGTCCAAAAATTCAATTAATAAATAACAAAAAGACTCATTTTCTCCTCGTATTTTTAAATAAGCAAAAAAAAAAAAAAAATACAAAATTTTGATTAAATATTTTTGCCTCATTTTAAAGCACAATAATAGAATTTTTAGAGAAAAATAGTTAGTAGGAACAAAATGTGTTAATTAATATAATCTTAAATATAAGAATCATATAGAAAAAATGTCAAGGACATAAATGTAATAATAAATAAAAGTTAAAGACTTTTATACAATTAAAATGTGGTGCATTTATAATAAAATGTAGTGTGAATATAATCACCCATAAGTAAAAAGGTGGCTATATTGATACTACGATTTTTTATAAGTGTACCGTGTTTTAATTTCAATTGATGTCTTCAATCTTTGTTCATTGTAGCACTTTTGTTCTTAACTTTTCTTTTGTCAAATTCTTATCTTCAACTTCCATTAATTAACACATCTCATCCTTAATGTTAATTTGTGTCAAGATATTCAATTTGTGTACTTTGAAATGAGGGGGAAAAAAAAATTTGTCGCTTTTTTGTATTTATTATTTTTTTTAATGTGAATGAAAAAATAAGTCGTTTTACACACTTTCAATGAATTTTTTGGACGAAAATCGTTATTAGATGAAAGATGTCCTAATAACGAAAAGTTGAGAATAAGAATGCGATAAAAAAAATGGGAACATAAGGCCAACTCCAATAGAGGGCCATTTTGGCGTGAAACACCACAATGGCGTTCAAAAGTGCTCCAACCAGGTCTCAGAATCACTACTCCAAAGTGCGCCAAATGTAAAGTACTGTGGATTTGGCATGAAAGCTTCAGAATTTTTTAATTTCATTTTTGTCCTTTATTTTATCCTTGTTCAATTTGTTTTTCTTTATATATCATTTTTCATACTCTTTTATTATTTTATGGTTTAATTTTATTTATGTTTCTTTTTAAATTTGTTGTGATAAATGCAATTTTTAGGTAATTAAATTAAAATTTTAATTTATAATTTTAGTAATAAAAATATTTAATTTTTATTAAACACGTGTTTGGGATTGCTTAAATTATAATTTCAATTTAAATTTGGTCAAACATATTTTTTTTATTATTTTATGACCACAACTTACAACCTATTTTTTATCCACATATTCACCAACCACTTATAATAGAAAAGACTTAAAAATAATTTCAACATTACTAAACATACGGTTATAAATTTGGGTAGTGATAGAATATTTAATTAAATAATTTTTAAATCAATAAATTGTTGAAAATTAAAAAAAATAAGGAAACAAAACAAGTACTATTTATTAGTTGCAATTGTTAAAGATCATGGTTGGAGATAGATAAGAAAAATAGTGTGAAAAGTGCACTATTTTAAAAATTATGGTTGGAGTTGTTCTAAGAAGTACAATGAACAAAGATTAAAGATTGAAAACGTTAAATACAATTTAAATGTGAGAAGTACAATGAGCAATAGGAATGTGACATGTCGCGATACCTAGGCTTTCTACGGGCCTTGGTATTGTTAGGCTTAACTTTTAGGGACAAATTAAGTACTTAAAAGGTTCATTTTTAAACAATAAATTGTGATTAATGCGGAACAAAAACATACAGAATAAGCAACATATATATTAGGGTAACAAATAACAATGAAGAAGACAGCAGTATTCTTAACAGATAAAGCTAATAAAATGCGGAGTAATTGAAAAATGAAAATTTATAAATTGTATGCATTTACCTGAATCGTTTCAGATTTGGTGGTAGCTAGCAGTTGAGTCAAATTAGTATATTTGACTCAATATCTCCTTTAATGAGTACATGTACAAGATGAATCCATGATAGAACCAAATATTATTATTTATTTAATAAAAATTAATGAAAACAAAATTGAACTGAACTAATAATTAGGAGAATCATAGATAGATATTATTAAAATGACCAAACAAAAGGAGGCGATCAATATAAATACATGAAAATTTGGAAATTCGGATTTGTAGCCAAAAATTGAGATGGATTGGAAGTATGTTCATTTTCGAAAATATTTGTGAAAATAATCACTTTTGAAGGTGAAATATCAAATACCTTGAATTCTAAATTTTCGAATTCGATAGTTGGTTCTTTCACCAACAACCAAAATCAATTCGACTCTAACTTTGATCATCAAAAGGTGTAAATCCAATTCCAACATAACTAGCAAAAGAATTTTATAATACAAACAAACAAATCCCCACAACACAAAAACAACCTTTTTTTCAACATATACATACAAGAGGACTTTCAAATATCGTAAGCACTGCACAAATATTAACAAAAAAAATTATAAAATCCATTAAATAAATAAATAAAAGTATACCCGAAATTATGGTACAAAAAACAAAAGAATAAACTTACCTCACTTCTGGCAATGATGGTTGGAGGAGAGAGGAAAAGAAAAAACGGTGGTGTCAGATGTGGGAAAGAAAAATAAAGAAGTTGAGGGTGGTTTTACTGGTTAAGGGTTTCAAAATAGAAATTAGAATGGAATTTCAATTAATGGTAAGCATATATACCCTCTTTTAAGGTTGTCAAGTATATACACTCTTTTAGCACGACATTAACGTTGACGAAGAACCTTCGAGGAAAGAGATTAAAAGCAGAACCTATGGGAAGCAAGCACTACGTGAATTATTGTACCATAGATTCTAAGCAGAACCTTCAAGGAAAGAGGTTGGGAAAGCATTAAAATCGAAATGCAATTATTCAACCAAGGGGCCCTTTAAGCCACAGGCTGGAAAGCTGTGCATGTATACACTCTTTTAGTACGACATTTACGTTGTCGAAGAACTTTCGAGGAAGGAGATTAAAAGCAGAACCTATGGCCTATGGGAAGCCACATAGAAAGGGGAAAATCAATACACAATTTCTAGTACTTTTTTTGACAAATGGCCAAAAAGTGCTTATATGGTACAATTAATGCTATAAGGTGTCTGGAATAATGTATTGTTCTTGACAATGTTCATCCATTAATTTAATAATTTCTATCCAATCAATACATTTCTCCCTCTTTCTTTTTTCTAAAAAACTAATAATAATTTGCCACATTTGCATAATGAACATTGTTGCATTAGAGAATTTTTTTGATATAATGTCAATGTCTTTTGCCACATATACATAGTAAACATTGTTGCATTGGAGATTCTTACCTTCAAGGAAAGAAGTTTGGAAACCCGAAATGCAATTATTGAACCAAGGGGCTCTTTAAGCCATGGAAGGAAGAAAGCACTACTAGAATTACTGTATATGTGCAGAGTGAATAGATCTGCTCTCTTCTTATTCAAATTGTGGTGTAACGTTTATCTTCCATTGTTCCGGTCATGGAATAGATGAAATAAATCAAGAATCAAAAAAAAAAAAGAATCGAAATTGATCGATAGATTTCTCGAAACAAACAAACAAGTAAAATAGAGACAGAGAGGAGCATATTCAATGCAGTTTTGGATTAAAAAATTGTGGTCTACGTATACAAGAAATGATGGTAGACAAATTATAAAATTTTAAATAAATGATAATTACCACATATTCCGATTGAAATAAATTATAAAAAATTATTTAAAATAGATTTAGCATACATTTCGATACACATAAATAAATTATAAATAGAGGATTTGTAACACACCGTCTAAATATGGACGGTATACTAGACATATTTCAATTTTCTCCTTATTATATAAATAATTTAAAATAATGTAATACATTTTTTAATACAATTCACAATTGTATTGGAGATGATATAACAATGACATACAATATGGAATTAAACTCTTTTCATTACAAAACAACAAAGGAGGTCTAAGAAATGATTAAATGGTCAATCAACCCTTTCAAAATTCAGATATAATCTTTGGTTTGTATACTAGTCTCTCTGTTCCATCCAAGCTCGTCCAGAAACATTTTCAAAGCATTAATTTGTTTCGTTATATACTTGAACGTCCACAAACAATAAAAAGAATTATAAACTTTTATGAGTTATACAACAAGGTCTAAGAAGTTACTAATTTCAATGTTCAACTAATAATGCTTAGAAATTGTCGATTTGACTACGAATGACTTCTTCCATTGGACGGGAGTACTAAGACTGAGACAACTTTAAAAAAGAAAAATCAAAATTAAAAGATCGAACCATGGTCGTACCAACGAGACGAAACCCAAATAAGAGGAATTATTTAACATTACCTTATTATGAGTCTAACGACAACGGCCAATAATTAAAATTCAGATATGTACCTGAGTATCAAACACAATCAATAAGTACTACTCTTAATGTGATTGAACCTTCAAACGATCGACAATCCAAACATATTTGACTAAATAAATTTATTTGCTAACGCGAGAGTTCCTCCGAACGATAGTCTAAATCGACGGCCAGGTTGAAGTTTATTATAAAATTTAGACCAATTACCGCTAGCATGAAGTAGAAGATCAGACACTTCCTCAAGTCATTTTTACACTTCTCATTTCCTACCTATATTAAAAGTGTTGAAGGCCGGGTTAGTGTTCAAAATGGTCCATTTGAACAAGAACTAATACTTTTCAACACGCGTGAACAAATTGGACAAAAATTACATAATGAAACCCAACAATGGTGTTCTGCCGTCACCATCATCACCGACTACATCGACCACCACCGCGCTTCAAGCCCAATATCGCCTCTCTGTTGCCTAAGACCTCCAACGCCACCACCGCCCACCGATTTCCTCTGCATTTCCTCTCTTTCTTCAATCATGTATCTATAAAATTTCCTCCAATAAATTGAAATTTCATTTTCGTTCATGGATCCAAGAATTATCTTGAAGATTTGTCTCGAGATCTTTCATTAAGGGAAAGTCCCAAAGGCGAAACTCCCCCACCTGTGTCGAGGCCCCTTGACCGCAGACGGGTTGTAAATCGAGGATGATGCACGAGTGGCGGGGACACGAGGGAGAGAGCCACAGCCAACCCCCAGGCAGACTCCCACAATATTTCGGTGAAAATCGCCCACACACGGAATCGAACTGCTGCTTGGAAGATTTCTCCTCATCGTCACCTCAAGCCTTACTAACTCGCCTTATGCTTTCCTGGGGCGATTTGTCTCAAATCTTGGTCCGAAGGTACGTTGGGTCTCAAATTATTGGGTCTGAAATTAGACGAGAAAATTAGGAATTGATTGCTTTAGCAAAAATTAAAGCAATCAATGGCGGTGGAAATTAGGAATTTCATACCCAATGATGCAGAGGATTGCGGAAGCCATTTCAGTTTGCCGATTCCTAATTTTTGAACTTTTCACCACCATTGATTTCTTAAGCATTCAGCTGAATATTGGGTCTCAAATTCTTAATTTCCACAACCATTGATTGCTTTAATTTTTGCTCTTAAATTAGGAAATGCGGTAGCAAATCGGTGGAGACCATTCATTTTGCTTTCAAATTAGCATTTATCAATTAGCTAAATTAAATTATCTGTGAAAATTTAGATGACCTGCGAAAATTTAAAATTTATCAGTAGTTGACTGTGTAATATAACATCAACTTTATATGAAGTGGACACTTAGTTCATGGTTGATAAACGGATGAGATTGATAAAACATGTATATGCCTTTTCAATATGAAGTTCTATAAGGAGTTTGTTACATTACAAATTAAGCATATTATTGAGATGTGATCTTTGGCATTGATCTAGGTAAATTGAGGTTACTGTTGTTGCGAAAATGCCATTGAATCCTCATTGTTTAAACAGTGGTTGAAGAACATATAAACAGAAACAGGAATGCTAGCTAATGGAGCCATATCTTTAAGCCAAATACTCATTCAGGTTACTTTTTCAAATCTCCTATTCATCTTGTAGATTGCAGTGATCAGTTTTAATTTTGTACATTCCGGTGGGCTAAAGGTTTAAATTGCTGCCAAAGATGGAAATCTGACCATTTTATTAGCATTTTGTTATTGAAGACAAGATTAGAATTTCATTTAATAAGAATTGAAAAGTACAGATCTAGAGATAACCAAGTGAAATATGAGTCGAAGAATATGTTGCTAGTACTAAGGTGGAGTAAATAATAGGAAATATTTGGACATAGATAAAAAGATTTATTGTATTATTAAATTTTGTCCGGCAATTGAAACTTTGTGCAGTTGATGTATTAGTGCAACTTCTCATTCCTTTCAGTGCCTCATTTTGAATTATTTTCTCATTCCTTCCAAGCCATTTTGTTACTGCCTTACCGGTAACATAAGTTCTCAAATAATGTAAATATGTTTCAACTACCATTACAAACTTCATTTCCATGGATACAATCTCACGAACAGTGGGTTGTCTGTGTTTATGCTTATATCATGGGAGGGAAATCAGCTATGTTATCATAAACTGATCAAAGAGGCATTTCTACTTGTTTCAATATGTTTTTATGATCACGATTTCCCTTTTCTCAACTAAATGATATATTTGTTTTAGGCATTAATAATTAGTTATTTGATTGCTTCTAAACATTTTGTTATTGTATTCATCTGATTTTTTTTATTTCCCTTCTTGCAGGAACTAGCTATGGAAATCTAGAAAATCCTAAATTAACTTTTAGTCAAGGTATAAATTTGAGAGCTGAGGAGTATTGATGTTGTCTCCCTGTTTGTTCTTCTCTCTCTCTCTCTCTCTCTCTCTCTCTCTCTCTCTCTCTCTCACACACACCTACGGCCATCCATGCATGCACACGATCTTCTTTCTATTTTCTAGAATAAGGATTAAGTGAAGGAAATCTCGGTTTGATAGTATTAGACATTGAATGGATGGTAATATGCTTGCTTATATACGCTTTTTCATGCACTTGAGCTCGTAATGTTGGTCCCCATTTGAAACATGGAATCTTTGGTGTTCTTGGCCCGTTTCACTTGGTGGCTTAATGAGAGGAAACATGACTGACGTGGCAAAATGGTCTTCAAGGTAAGTTTTAGGAATTCAAAAAACATTATCATTACTAACATTCTCCATCTCTAAAATTACCACTATATAATGGATGGTTGGTCTAAAAGAAGAAGCTCGAGTCTTCACTCTCTTTGAATGGGTTAAGGTTCCTATGTTCTTTGAAAAGCGACCATTAACATGGTACAAGGTGAGTGCGTTTTGCTCTATTAGATGATTTGGTCTTTCAGAGTGACTGTAATAGAAATCCATTTGAATCCGGTTTTTAGATGCACATTATGCCTCAAAAAGAGCATATACAATGAAATTTTTGACTACTAGCATATTTATGAAGCTACCTAGCTAATTCAAATTTTGATTAATTCTTTTTTTTTTCCAGTCTACTTTCAATGCTTCGAGATGGGGATGAGCCTTTGGATTTAGACATGAATTCCATGAGTAAAGGCTAGGTGTGGATAAATGGTCAAAGTATTGAATGGTGTTGGAATCGGTACAAAGGATCCGTAGTTGTGATACCTGTAATTATGCAGTTGATTTAATGAAAAAAAAATGCATAAGCAATTGCGGGAATCTTCTCAATGATGGTAAGCAAGTCTACATCGCTCCACCCTATTATCTCTTAGATAAAACACATTCGACTAAATGAAGAGTGATTTTTTCTAGGTATCGTGTTCCTCATTCGTGACTCTATTCAACATGAAATTTGTTGGTCATGTTTGAAAAATGGGGACGAAATCCTTATGGGATCTCTTTGGTAAAAAGAGGGTTAGCAAGCATATGTGTAGACATATTTGAATGGCAACCAACATTAGTGAATTGGCACATGCAAGCATCGGGAAGTCAACAAACCATTGAGGCCAAAAATTCACCTCACATGTGATCCCGGTCGGAAGATATCGTCTATCAAAAATTTATAGCTTTGGATCACCCGAGGGGGTTTTTGAACTACCAGTGCCCAATGTATAAACTGACTGGTGTTGCAAAATAATAAGTATATCAGGAAATTTTCCTTCTTTTCACTCAATGACATTCTCTCTTTAACAATGGCCTTTTGCCATGACCATGATCATGCCTCTACATATGGAATCAGCTCTTTATGCAAATCATAGTAATCACACCTGAAATTAGGATTAAAAGAATGCTTTAAAAAATATTCTACTATTTTGTAGACTATTTGTTAGATGATGAATTTACCTTGTGCATATATATAAGATCAATCTTGTTTGTATATATAAGATCTATGCTGATGAACATGTTTTGAGGTTTATTTGATCTACATATATCATTCACTAATTAATTTAATTAATTACATGTTTGTCTATCTGTATATACTTAACGTATTGAAATGTGTAGATAGATTTGACTTCACCGTGATGTGTTTCCTTCACATTATGCAGTCGTAGTTAGTTACTTCATTTGACCTCTTGATTAATTCATCCATTAATTATATCTTACATTGCCTATATATGCTCTTAAAGTATATTTATTAGATTTCAATTGGCTCTTCAATTTTTTAACTTTTTGTTTCGAACTCTGTAACGTTACTATATACACAACTATAGCTGCAACACGTGCATCGCACGTGCTGCCTAAACTAGTCCTAAAAATAGTGAGGATTGACTTTTGAATAACCCGAAAACCAATCTTATGTTGTTCGACAACACATAATACAAATTGTTACTCTTTAATTTGGCAACAGAACCCACATTCCACTTTACTCCCACAAAAGCAATACCCAAATTCATTATATGCCAATGGTAACAATTTAAAGAACTCATCCAAATTAATCTCAAAACACCAAATTATCTCCTTCCAAAGTAAAAACATGTTAGCCTACACTACATAACCAAATAAATGCTATCTAATTACAGGCAACTAGCGTTCTTTTCTCTATCGGGAACAGGAGAGTTAAACTCATTCACAATGACCAATCTGGGAAATCTACTTCAAAAATATCAAAACCAAAAGCCAAAAATAAACTTGACACGAACAAAATTGTAAATTGAAAAATAGAAGATAGAACCCCAATAATTTGCAGTTCCGCATCCACTCATATACCGCACAAGTCATTACTGGTGTTCTTTAACAAGATACCAGCGCTGAAAAATTAACTAATAGTAGCACTCAACAATACATTTGAAAGTTCATGAGTGATGGGATAAATCTCACATGGATTATATACCGAAATATTAACCAGTATTTAAAGCCTTTAAATACTAGTTTATATTTTAGTATATAATCGATGTAAGATTTATCCCATAACAGGAAGGAGACATATAATTGATTTAGGTAATATCAACAAAAAGCGACACGATCAAGTAAATTTCACATTACTTGAAGATTATTTCACCCGCAAGATTTACACTAATGGGATGACCTATATAAGCACTGCTAACATGAAAGAAGCTTCCAACTACAGGAATCGACGGCAATAGAAAACATCCCAACTCTTAGTGAAATACAACAATTTCTCATCCCAAAGCCCAATGAAGACAGGTTGAGTGCATCGCAACAGACACATTCCATTGACAAGGCAGGGTCAATAAAACATGCAGTCAGGCACACAAGTTGAATGACCAATACTTGAAAACAAGCAGTCAGGCACACAGAGATTGGACCTAATATTGTAAACATTGGTTTTTATATGGGGAGAGATTCTAAACCATAGCCTGTTGTAGACATGTGGTACACAATTCATCAACTTTACCATGCTGGCATGAAACAGTGAGTAGATCAACCCCATCAGGCACATGCATGAATCATGAGCACAACTCAAGACTACAACTGTAAAACCTGGTCAGAAAATGATACCGAGTCTAGTCATCAGCAAAACACACAATTGGTGTTATATTTTGATGTTATATAACACCAGTGTTGAAGCCAATAACAGAGTTCCACAGAAATCCTTATGCATACAAGGATATTAAGACATTTTCGTAGAAATTGATCCAAACAATGTCGGAAAATCATGGTTTTATATAAAAGAGATTGGCACATTATTCATCTTTCAGTACGAAGCTTAAATCATTCAAGGTAATGAGAATAATTAGCAACTGCCATTACAAACAGCAAGACCATAACTGAGTACCTAATTGCCAAGAACAATTCTCCATTACTACACCTGAAGACAGCCAAACTTTGCAAATTGTCACGAAGTCATTGCATGTGTTTATCTAATGATCTAACAATCTGAGACATAAGGTGGACAAAAAATCTACAAAGTAAGATAAATGAGATAACAAATCCAAGGTCCAACTCTTATAGTAATTAATGGAATTTACAAACCAACAGAAGATTAAATCGCTTCTTTTTTGGGAAATTAAATTGCACCACCTTTCCCAACATAGGATTGCACAATCAACCAATATTTTAATGTCAGAAAATTTCACATGTCTATCTTCCAATGATTTGGAAAATTCATAATTCTATAAACTCAACAAAAAATATATAAAATGATATCTTTCAATAGTACCACAATTGGAAGAAGCAACTCAATGAGCCTTTAGATCAGTTTCCCGGCGCATAGCCAGACAGGAGTAAATTCCGAAACACACACGATTCCTACAAATTTCAATAGTAAACAAAGTTACCAACCTCAAAAGAACACTACCATCCATCAATCACATTTCACTCATATTTCAAACATTTGCGGCAACAAACTCCTGAAGTAACTTACAGAAGCATCACCAGCTTATAGAAATCAAGACACACAGTTTTAATACACCAAATTTAAAAATTTCAACTCATAAATGTTAACATCATTGTGTTGCAAGTTCCATTATATTACAAGAAACAAGAAAGTTTCATGACTTCAATCTATCATTGATATGGCTCTTCATTAACAAGAAGAAACAGAATATTAGTTTCCACTTGGTTCATTTATATTCACATATCTAAGAAAATATAACAACAATAACTAACCCCCAAAAAGCTTGAAAGTAATATTAAAAAAGACAAAAATATAGCAGGAAGAAAATACCTAATTAATCTAACACTTCACTGACTTTCTAACAGTAACTGCACTCCATTCCACATCATCTAATCCTCATCAGCAGATGGCTTTGATGAACCACCAGTCTTCTTTGGAAGCAGAAGATTATGAATGTTCGGCATCACTCCTCCATTAGCAATGGTCACATCACCAAGAAGCTTGCTTAGTTCCTCATCGTTCCTCACAGCCAACTGAATGTGCCTTGGAACAATTCTACTTTTCTTGTTGTCCCTTGCGGCATTCCCAGCCAATTCAAGCACCTGCACAAAAGAATATCATCACAATAATTATTATGAACAAATCTTTTCAAGACCTAAAATTGGGGTTTTCAATTATTTCAACTATAAAGGTAAAATACATGACAAAAAAACTATACACCAAAACATAAAGTATTACAAAACCCTAAAAATTGGGGGTTTCAGTCAGACGAAAATTTAAACGTTAACCTTTTAGATTGATAATTAGATAATTCCAGCTCAAAATACAAAGTATAGAACACTGAGTATTAAATCAATTTTTACTTAACCTTATACTATAAAATTTATGACCAAAATAAAAAAACGGGTCGAAATTTTCAAAACCCTACAGCACAAACTCTTAGAATTGGGGATTTTCATAATTACGTTGTCAAAAAAAATTTATATACCTCAGCGGCAAGATACTCAAGGACGGCAGCGAGGTAGACGGGAGCACCGGCACCAACACGCTCGGCATACTTCCCGGCCTTGAGGAAACGGGCGATACGACCCACGGGGAATTGTAGCCCCGCCTTGCTACTCCTCGACGTCGCCTTCTTCGCTGCCCCGGATCCAAGAGTCTTGCCCCGACCCGCCATTTTGATTTTACAGAAGAAAGAATTAAAAGCAAACGGATCTGATTCGTGCGTGCTTAGAGTGGTTGGAGCAAAGGGGCAACTGTGTTGAGTTGAGATATGTACTCGATAGAGTACTTAATATAGTGGTGGAGAATTCGATAATGAAACAATCAGATGGAAGTACGCGGATCTTTCAGTCAGGCCGTTGATCGGAAATAAATGTACGGCCAGATATGTAACTTGATTGATTTGATTTAATTTGATTTGAAATTTAGTTGACTGTTTTGTCCCCCTGCTTTTTTTAGCTTATCTATATTGCCTAAGAGTTTTGATATGTCCACACTGATATCATCATATAATTGATAGTTTAACTTATGGTATTCTTGTGATATTGGTGTGACATTCGAATAACATATAGGTAAGGAGGATCGATGTCTTCTTCTAGTAGAAATGTTATCACATTTGTGATAATTGGATTGTGTGGAACAGACATCATGCGGTGCCTTTACCACACTTACAAACACGCTCGTAATTTGATGAATCGAATGTTGTGCAGACTCACACGCCACAGGGGTTACAATAAACGATTTCGCTTCAAATCAAAAGTGACACATGTGGAGTGAGTTTGAATAAATAAATAACAAAAGTAAAGTGTGCAAACTAAAAGCATTTCGTCTTATTTTTATCAATCATGACGTCATGTGATCTCAACGTAAACATTATAAGTGGTAAAGCAAAAATAGAGATTATTCATTAAATCCTATTGTCATGTCCATTGCTCCACAAATTGGTGTTTTCAATTTTTGTGTGGCATGACAATGTGGTTGGCATCATACAATTTAAAGTATGATGAAATTGAGGAGAAAAGATGTGATTGAGTCATCCATGTTGGAAGGTGCATTAGTGTCATGAGACATTACCCATTTTGACATTCTTTGCGTTTATACAATCGAAAAAGTGAATAAAAAATTAAAAAGTAATCGAAAGGGATTTGTTGTCAAATTTTGTATAATACATTATTAAGTATTTTAAATAAGTGGGTAGGAGATTAAAATCCTATTGCCTAGTGTTTTCGGTTTTTGTGTGGGCGTGACAATGTGGTTGGCATCATACAATCTAAAGTAGGATGAAATTGAGGAGAAAATATGTGATTCGTTTCATACAATCGAAAAAAGTGATTAAAAGATGAAAAAGTAATAAGGGATTTGTTGTCCAATGTTTGTATAATACATTATTAAGTATTTTAAACATAAACATCTTAGCATGGTGACTCTTCCATTGTGATACAATTTAGCTTTGACAATTAAAGATGCTTAATAATAATTATATTTTATTCACCATGTCAATATTCATGACGTCAAGTTCTCTTAATTCATTCATCGCAGTATTCTCCACCAATGCCTATATTGTGTTTCTTGCTTCAAATCCTACTTACTAGCACACCAACATTAAGTTGCCCAATTTTATATCCAATTAGAGTATCGTGTGGCGGCTTCAAGAGGATCTGACATGGGTCTTTTTCTAACTCAACAAACTTACTATTTTATTTGGGAAATACTGGTGTTGCTTACTTTTGTACAAATTTTGATTTTTCAATTTCTTGTGGAACATGTAGTAATTGATTTTCATTTTGTTTGTGAAAAAAGTCCAAAAATGATGAAATGTGTGTATCTCATGCTTCTTCTTTTGACCAAGTCGATGCAATGGAGGCCTATTACTCGCTTACATTTCATTAACTTGGATCCAAGTTATTGTCACTTAAAAGCCCACTATCACGGAGGGCATGCCAAGAATGTACAAATCAAAAATTTCCTCCATATTTTAGTTCAATGTTTTTGCATTTTTCGATTCTATTGTAATCTTATTCCTTCACTAGTTCTTGCACTAAGACTTTTAGTTAGTATATATCAATACTCATATATAACTTCGTAAACATCGCCATTTTCATTTCCGTTAATTTAGGTGTCTCATTACACATATTATTAGGAATAGATGTTGGCATGTTAATTATAATGTGAGAACCTAACAAATTCAAATTCAAATTCAAAGCCTAACTCTGGTGAATTTGTCAATTTCGCTTGTTTTTGGCACATCCCCACTTCAAATCCTTGCTTTTATGTTGCATAATGTTAAGATGTGTTTAAAAACACATTTTAAGTGGTTTATTGAACTTTTCTAAATTATATGCCCTTAAAATGATACTTTTAAGCATGGTCAATCGTGCTCTAATATCACTTTTGGGACTCGTGAAGAACTCACTTCAAATTAGAAAAGATACCAAGTTTGTGCAATCCTAGTAACAAGATAAACCAAACCTTGTCTTAAATTGGAGCATTTATAATTGCTAGCTTGGAACTATAATTAAAACAAAATCTAAATTAATTTAACCTATTATAAGTAAATGAACAATAACTTTATGATAGAGTAAATTAAGATGAAATTAGTAAATGAACAATAAATGACTAGGATGAAATTTTGAAACAAGATTCCAGTAGAATGATTTTTCATCTAACATTCTTTTCCATACATGTATATAAGGGATCAATGGATTGCAGCTGAAGAAGAGTACATGACACAGGATATACAAATTTTGAAGATACGTGTAACATAGATGGATGGAGCTGTTAATGAAGAAACAGATTTCAATTTTGAAGAGCCCACCAGTGTTCCACCAAGTTAAAAAAAAATGGTTTGCACACATCTCCATCACAGCATGTCAGCATTTATAGAACAAACCCATGTCTCTGACCAAATCATGCATCTTCATAGCAATTATGAAACAAAATCCATGAGTTGGATTAATGAGATAGCAAAGTCAAAATTGCCACTCCTCTCGTAATTAAAAGAATTTACAAAACAAAAGCTTGTGAGCTGCAACCAAAAATAGAAAATCTGATTTTCTTAAAGACTTTTGGAAACTAAACACTGCTTTCTAAACAGAAGATCACAATATCAACCAATATCTAAATTCGACACACAATGATTCAAACATCAATAAACTCAAACAAAAATTTTGAAAGCAATACCTTAGATTATTTCCATTATTTAACAGCAATTCATTGAGCCTGGAAATTTATTTCCCAGCACAAAGCTTTACTCTGGTCAGGATCAAATTCAGCTTGTCACAATCAACAACAGATAATAACCCAAGCATCAAATACATATACCAGTCTGTCCATGACAATTCATTCAGAACATACCAACAAAACATCAAAGGAACTACCACCATCAATCCAATTGACTTATAACATGGCATTTATTACATCCAACTACCAGGACGAAACTTCCTTAAACATCGTCAAAAAATATAGATCACATGACACAAGAATTCCATTCTCCTTAATGCAGCTTTTCATTCCTCAAATAACATGATTTGGATTTCCAATCGCTCATTTACAATTACATATGTAAAAGAAAAACTACTGGCAATTACCACTAAACAGCCTAACATTCGGGGGGCAAAACATAGAAGAAAATTCCTAAGTAATCTAACACTCCCATGATCCAATTTATAATGTCCAAAACAACACTATGAATCCAAATGTTCTTTTTGACCTTCCCTTTCTCTTAATCTAATCCTCGTCAGCAGAGGGCTTTGATGAACCACCAGTCTTCTTTGGAAGCAGAAGGTTGTGAATGTTGGGCATCACTCCACCATTGGCAATGGTCACATCACCAAGAAGCTTGCTTAGTTCCTCATCATTCCTCACAGCCAACTGAATGTGCCTCGGAACAATTCTAGTTTTCTTGTTGTCCCTTGCTGCATTCCCTGCCAATTCCAGCACCTGAATACACGAAAATATCCACAATAATTATTAGGAACAAAACTTTTCAAGACCTAAACTTGGAGTTTGCAATTAATATCACTATTAAGGCTAAATATTTCACAAAATAATACAATCTGATATAGAAAAATTGCCGATATAAAAGGCAAAAAAATCGTTAACAATTAGATATCTCCAATTCAATATACAAAGTATAGAACATTGGATAACTAAACAACTATTACTGAATTTTTTTATTATAAATAAAATCTGATAACTATTAAGAAACAGGTCGGAAATTGCTGAAATTTTACAAAAATTTCCAAACCCTAAACCCCAAAATCCTAGAATTGGGGAATTTTATAAGTAGGTTGTCCAAATCTTTTAAATACCTCAGCAGCAAGATACTCGAGGACAGCGGCGAGGTAGACGGGAGCACCGGCACCGACACGCTCCGCATACTTGCCGGCCTTGAGGAAACGGGCGATACGACCAACGGGGAATTGGAGCCCCGCCTTGCTGCTCCTCGACGTCGCCTTCTTCGCTGCCCCTGATCCAAGAGTCTTACCCCGACCCGCCATTCGATATGCTCTTGATTTTACAAAGAATTAATAGTGAACTAATTTATTAATTCGTGCGTCCTTTGAGAGAGAGAGTGCAAGGCAATTGTAATGAATTGGGGGGGAACTAGAGTAGTTTATATAGTGGTGGAGACTTGGATGGAGGACCAATCAGATGAAAGTACGCGGATCGATAATTCAGGCCGTTGATTAGAAATAAATAGACGGTCAGATGTCCGGAACCTGATATGCGTTCGAATCTCACCGCTTTGGCGTTTTGTACGATATTGATTTGAAATTGTACTTCCAGGAATCCAAGCTAGTTTTGTATACGTGGTTAATTGACTATTGTGTCCCTGTGCTTTTATTAATTTCGCTATATTGCCCAATGATTTTTTTCAGGTTTTGTGTGGCTCTGGTTGGCGCCATACAATCGATAAAGCGATGAGATTGACATAACCTACTGGTAATAAATTTTAGGGTAAATATCACCAGGGTCCCTAACCTTTCAACGTTGTAACGATGGGGTCCCTAACCTTTGTAAACTAGCACCCGGAGTCCCTAACCTTTCAAACGTTCGTACCTGGGGTCCTTTTTTGACGGAAATCGTCAAAAACTCATTAATTAGTCCCGCGCCGCCACTTCAAGGGTAAACCGTCTTTACACTACTCAATACCACTAAACCAAACGACATTACCATATTGGGGAAAATATGGTGGGAGGAAAACCTAAATCGTTGAAAATCGATTAGTGCTATCTGCCGAAGACAAATTCGTGCAAACCGGTGTGTTCGCAAGATATAAAGAAAATTTTGAAGTTACCAAATCGCGTTGGTGAAGTAGCAATACCAGAATGTACTTTATCCACTTTTTTTCCTCGGTATTTTGCAAAATTCAAGTTCAAGTGTTAATCAGTATGAATTTTTTGGTTTTTATGTAGCATTGTTGCCTCGGTAGGGGAAAAATGCTACGTGGAGACTCTACCTGGACCGATTATGGTAAGGTTGGAAATTGGTATTGGGCAGAATATTTTTTGGGTTTCAATTTGTGGACAATGAAAAGATGTTTGTCCCTACTTCATTGAACAATTATTTTTAGTTGTTGACTAAATTTGGGACAAGGATTTTGGTTTCAATGAAAGTGGGGTCTTGCATTGTGGATATGTTGGACTGTGTTTCTGCTGTAAAAGTCAAGTTGCATTCATTTTTGGCCTTTTTTCTTTGTAAGTGGTCCCTATTTGGTATCTAATTCATATTCTAATGCATTAAATATCCCCATGTGCAGGAGAATACAATACTGAGCAGTTCACCATAAGACTATTCTATGGTGGAGTTTTTTGACTAAGGATGGCAACACAGGTGCACGAAGGGGGCAAGGTTGACTACATTGACAATTGTTACGCGAGTTATTTCTCAACGTTCACTTTGGATCGTGTGTCGATCGTGATGAAGATCCCTTTACCAATGGGTTATGCATACGTAGGAGTAGATCGAATTTGACCCGTGGGTTAATGCGACTATCCATGCATCAAAGATGTCGCGGAGATGCTACAAGATATTGGACCTACGAGGATAGTTGACATGTATCTTATACCACCATTGGTGCCTCATTATTTGCCATGGGATTACTCCATTACATCTGATCAGCATATACCTGAACCAGTTGTAGAGAAGAGAAAAGGAGTCGTGATAACAGATCTGGAGGACGGGACAGTGCTCGAGCCATTACTCACTAGTCGGTTGGTCGGTGCAACTGAGGTTGAAGAAATATCTTCTGAAAAAGAAATGTCACGGAAGAATCGGGGCGAAGATTGGGATTTCCATTGGATGGGCAAACCGAATCTCATGTTGTCATAATCGAATTGGATGGCCAAATGAAGTTCAAGATCAAACAACATACGATGTGCCGATCGGAGTAGAACCACAAGTCGATCAACCAAATGTGACAACTGGAGTAGAACCACAATTCGATCAACCAAATGTGACAACTGGAGTAGAAGATGAGCATTGTAATGAGCATACATCTCCATTCCAATATAATGAAAATTTTGATTTCAATTGGGACGAACCAATAGTCAATGAATCAGACGAAGGTGACAACAATTCCGACGAACCGATAGTTGATCAGGATGACCATATTGACTTCAACTTGGAAGAACCCGGACTTGAAACATGGGAGATGAACATGCAACCGAAAGACCCGGTTGAGCAAGAGTCATCAACACATTGAATGTAATTGGGATGAACCGTGAGTTGACAATGTCCAATCGATTACGGTCTATCGATGAACCGGAGAGTTTAAACAGTGATGAAGATGCGGATGAACCCCGAGAAGGGTAAGAGAACCAATCTTCAATCCCAAAGCAGATATGAGTGATCCATGTTTTGCTTTGGGTAAGTTTCGAATCATTTCAAATCACTTACGATTTTATCTATATTGGTCCATTAACTAATGATAACCAATTAAATGTAGGGATGACATTCGAGATCACATGCAAGTTACGAGGGCAAAGCATTGGTTGAATATTCAATCAAAATGGAAGGCCAATTCACTACGTAAAAATGATACCACCGGGGTTCGGATGAGGTGCAAACATCCCCGTAAAGTGGGAAATATATGCACATGTTCGGGATGACAAGTCGAGTTTTAAGGTGAACAAGTTTGTGGATAATCACACCTGTGCTGTTGTTTCCAAAAATAAGTGGGCCACTTCAAGTTATTTGTCCAAGAAGTTTGAAGGGGGGTTCAGATCTAACCCAGATTGGAGGTACGATAGCTTTAGTGAGGCAGTTAAATCAGACTGCATGGTGGATGTTTCAGTTCACCAATACTATAGAGCCAGAAAAAGATGCTTCCAAGTCATAAAGGGAAATGCAGCTGATCAATACAAGATCTTGTGGGATTATTGCGAGGAGTTGAAGAGGACAAATGAAGGCACTACGGTTGAGTTGTCTGCATCTGGAAATGTTTTCAAGAGGTCGTATATATGTGTCAGGGGCATGTAAAAGAGGCTTCAAGGATGGATGTAGACCATTCATAGGGTTGGATGGATGTCATTTGAAGCGGAGAATTCAAATGGTCGATTACTTTCATCGCCGTGGGTATTGACGAGGATAATTCCATGTTCCCCATTGCATATGCCGTTGTGGAGTCCGAAAATAGGAGAGTTGGGAATAGTTTTGGATTTATTGTGTTACGACATTGGGATGTTTAATACAATTGCGTGGACATTCATGACCGATAAGCAAAAAGGACTCGCCCAAGCACTTTACAATCGAAGTGTGAAGAGTCTCGAACATAGGTCTTTGTGTTAGACATCTACACAAAGAATTTCAAAGCAACGCACCGAGGGATCAGCTTCGAAAAATCTGTTGTGGGCGCAGCGAGAGCAACAACAATGAGGAACGATTCAATTTGGAGATGGAGAAAATGAAGGCAATTGATGAGAAAGCTTACAAATGGTTGTCGGACAAACCATCAAATCAATGGAGCAAATCACAATTTAAAGAGCATAGCAAATGTGAGTTGTTGGTAAACAACATTTGTGAGTCCTTCAATGGTGTGATAATGGCAGCTAGGGATAAACCAATCATTACAATGCTCGAATGGATTAGGATTTACCTTATGAAAAGATTTGCTACAAGAAGAACAAGTGTGGAGAGTTGGGATCGGGAAATCGGACCGCGAATTAGTAAAATAATTGAAAGGAATGTGCTTGCATCTCGATATTGTCAAGCAACGTGGGCAGGTGAAGGCAAGTACCAAATAGTTCATGTGTCTGGAACAACTGTGGCTGTGGATTTAAATGCTAGGATGTGTGCATGCAGGAAATGGCAAATCTCAGGGCTTCCTTGCGAACATGCTGTGGATGGTATTTCTCAAAAGGGGGATGACATAATCGATTACGTTGACGCGTGTTATAAGAAGGAGCAGTTTCAGAATGCTTACTCCCCGGTGATAAGTCCAATGAATAGTCCTGATATGTGGGAGAGTCGTGGCCAACTTCCGTTGGAGCCTCCGTGTGTTACTAAAACAGCTGGTAGACCGAAGAAAGTAAGGCGAAGAGAGCCCGATGAGCTACAACGTCCCTCGACATCAAATAGACGACGATTTGGCATGAAGATGACTTGTAAACAATGCGGTCAGACAGGTCATAACAAAAGATCGTGCAATACAAGGGCGAAGACGAGCTCGACACGTAGTTCGAAAAGAAAGAAAAATAATGATGCATCAGCCCCAACAACCAGCCATGACTGAACTTGATTACAGTCTGTTTTATTTTCTCTTTTTTTTGGGTCCACATATCATCAGTAGCCACTTTTTGCAGTTGGAAGTTGTATTTTGTCATCCAACTTTTCACTTCCATTTTTTGTAATTACATGACTTTGTTGATGGCAATGGAATGATGATTTTGGAGATTTAATTGATCATCTGTATTATGGATTTTGTTGGTAAGTTAATTACATGACATTGCATTTATATTTGTTTGTTTCCGGTTGCACCACTAAACCGATGAATCTTTGAAATATATAAACTTCAAATATGAGCACTACAAAGCGTGGTTCTTTATACGATTGTACTACATTAACTTCAACCAAGTAGCTATTACAAATCGGATCCGATTGCACTACATTAACTTCAACCAACTAGCAAGTACAAAGCAGGATCCTTTATCCTTTACAAACTAATCACTTCAAAAAAAAACATACAACAATCCCACATACAAATCCCCAAACCCACCGACTCCAACTTCCTTCTTTTGAGCTCAAGTTCTTCATTTTCAGCTCCAAGTTCTTCATTTGAATATCCAAATTCGGTTTCGTCTCCCAATTGCTTTTTGCATCTCCAAATTCTGTATTTGTATCTCCAAATTTTTTATTCGATCCACATAATTTTTAATGTCTTGCTCCAAGCCACTGACATTTCTCAGCAAACCGGGAATGATTTGCTTCGATCTCTCACAGATTTGTGGATCGTACCAAATAAAATAATCACAGCCACCTACCTCCTGAAATAATTAAACATAAAACCACTTCAAAAGTGAAAAATTGGAATGTCGTACACAAAAATTAATCAAACATGTAGACCCATCTTACTCGTTTCCTTCTACATGTAATAAATCTTCTTCCTGGGTTTATATTCGTCTATGAAGTCTTTATTTATTGGGTAATCCACAAAGCCAGCGAGAGGTTGGGCTCCATGGAAAGAGGAAAAGATGAGATGAAGATGGTGAGTGGATTTTTGGGTGCACAAGAGGTCAAGATAAGGGATTTATCGTGTAATAAAGGGTAATGTCGTTTGGTTTAGTGGTATTGAGTAGTGTAAAGACGGATTTACCCTTCGAAGTGGCGCGTGACTAATTAATGAGTTTTTGACGATTTCAGGTCAAAAAGGACCCTGTGTACGAACGTTTGAAAGGTTGGGGACTCGGGTGCTAGTTTACAAAGGTTAGGGACCCCATCGTTATAACGTTGAAAGGTTAGGGACCCCTGGTGATATTTACCCTAAATTTTAAATTCGTGGGGATTTAGTTTAAGAGTTAATTACCTTTTTCTTGAGATTTTATATGGTTACATAAGAGCATCTCTAATGCATTCAATGGATTCAATGGATTGGAAGAAAATGTATGTCACATCACTAAATAGACAATATCTATTAAAAATACTTCTTCAATGTACAATGTGGAATACTATGTGAAGTCGACGCCAAGACTATAAAAATAGAAGATGTGAAGCACTCCTTCTACATCTAGATGCTATGTCAGAATGGTGAGTCAGCAATTGTTTAATTTTTAACTTAATTTTTTAAAATTGTGTTAAGTAGATTAGTTTTATTATTTTTAATTTAAAAAATAAATGCCACATAATCAATATTATTAGATTGTAGAATGAATCCATTGGAGAGAATTTTTAGACTTCACCGTCTATTCATTCCACATAATCTAGAAGTCCATCTATTTAATTTCCACGTCAACCACAATCCATTCATTGCATTGGAGATGCTCTAATAGCTAAAAAAATAATAATAATTGGCACGAGTTTGTTTAATCAAATCTTTGATAACACAAAACTATTTTAATTCATTAATAGCACTACTCAAGACGGAGTGAAGAGTTCTCTAAACTCTAATAATTCACTTCATCAAAGTTTTCTCTAAGTCGCAATAATCTTTTATTCTTCTGTGTGCTTTTCGATATTAATTGACTAAATCAAGTAACTCATATAATAGGGTTGGGCAAAAAATCCGCAAAACCGACGACTTCACCCGACCCGAACCGACCCGATTTTTGGACCCGTTCGGGTCAGTTAGCGACTCGGTTTATTAAAAAAAAAAAAAAAAAAAAATTTGTTCTTCAAACCGGCCTAAACCGAAAACCCGAACCGACCCGAGTCGGTTCGGATCGATTTTGGGCCCGTTTTTTAAAAAAAATTTGTGGTTTCGATTTGGCTTTCGCCAAATCGATTTTGGTTTGTTCGGGTCGGTTGGGGCCCAACCCGACCGAACCGAACCGACCCGACCCACGCCCACCCCTAAATATAATCTCTACCAACACTTTATGTTTTTCTTAGTTCAAATCTTATTTTGCAGAGCTATGACAAACAATGAATGATTATCCGCTCTTTATCCAAGTCGATGATCATGTGGTTGCTTCAATAATATCTGAAATGGTACAAAACACGTGGCAATTAATTTTCATTTTATTTGTCACAAAGTTGAAAGTAAGTGTGTATATCTTGTGTTTCCTCTTTTGACCAAATTGCTCATGCACTCACTATTCCCATCGCTCCCATTCATTTTCATAAATTTCGATTCAAATATATTGTCAAAATTCCACCATCATCCCAGTCAAAAAATTCCCAATGTTTTATTATAATTCTTTTAATCACATCAATTTTGTTGTAATCTTATTTTATTCACAAGTTGCTACAAATCTAAGACTTGCAGTTAGTGTACATCAATATTCTTTCATATATAAGTTTGTAAACATCCCATTTTCACATCCCATCAATTTAGGGGTCCTTTGCATATTATTGGAAATTTATGTTGGCATGTTAAAAGAGATTAATTAATTATTATGAGGTGAAACCTAACAAATTCAAACTCAAATAGAATTTGTCAATTTTGCTTTTATGTTGCATATTAATAGCTAGTATGGTTATTGTTAATAGTACGTTCCATTCCACGTGAGTTATCATAAACAATACAAAGATTGTGCAAACTACAATGCCTCGCTGGAGCAGCATCGATGGAGAGGAAGCTACGCACGACGTGGCCAAGGAGGAGTGGTTCACATCAAAGCGAACCTCTAGACTAAGTAAAAGGAGGTGAACCTTAACCTCGTCATCCTCAAAGACAAGGTATAGAAGACAAGCATATTTGCCTTGAAGAAAATCTCTAAAATCTCATATCAAACTAAGTGGAGAATGGTTGGCAAAACAAAGAACATGCAACCCCACATTCTCCCGTCACAAATGAGGGGACAACAAATTTTATTTTTTTTGGTGACATGGCAAGAAGCCACTACCACGTGTGCAAAGACAGTTAAAAATATAAAACAAGATCAAACAATAATATGTTATTGACAATAAACTCACTAATAAGCAAGTGGCATGTGTGCAAAAGATCTAAAATGTCTAAAATACCCCCAATCCTAATTTTCCTATATATAAGGTATCCAAACCGTATCAAAAAGTATTTGCAACGGTTTTTGTGATGCCAAATACATTTGCAACGGCATAGAGGAGTGTCGCGAAAACTATTTACTACGGTTTCTAACGGTTTAATTGTTGAAGTAAATAATATGTGTTAAATTTAAAATTATTTATAAAAAATTAATAATACTTTTTATGACATTAATTCATCGTCGTAATAGACTAATTTCTCAAATAATTAGTTATGACTGAGCATTACTATCGTAAAAAAGTTGATTTATTGTGTTTTTTGGAGTTAAATATTTGAATAATCACTCAACTTTAGTCTAGTCTTCATTTACTCACTGAACTTTAAAATGATGCTGAATGCTCATCGAACTTTACAACGTTACAACTCACTCTTTCGATCTATTAATCGTTGAACAAAACTCTTAACGATCCATTAACGCAAAGGAACGAAAAACACACGTCCGTGGCGTTTAAACGGGCCCACGTGGCATACATTTTTTTTTCCAACTAATGTTAGTTGTCCGCCACGTTAGCTAAATTTGATTTTTGAATAAAATATGTATAATATGAACTTTTAGTCAAGCTTAGCCGGGTTCAATTCTCACTGATTGTCGGGGCGGAAAATTTTAACAGGCATTAAACTTTAAAATGTTGTTGAATGCTTACTCAACTTTTCAAAGTTACACTCAATTTGATTTTTGAATACTCACGAATTCATGACGATTCACTATAAACTTTAAAATGTTCTTGAATGTATTGACAAAGTTACAGAATGTCGATTCAAAGGTGCATTGACGAGAATCGACTTAAATAACCTTGCATCATCTATTTTGTGTTATTAATCTACCAACCAGAATAGTCTCGTGTCATGTTATTACAAATGCAATTTTTAAGATGCCAAAAATTTGAAACTTACTCAAATTAAACAAACGATTTCATTCCAATTGATTTTTCCTAAACTTTCTATCAAAAAACCGTAGCCCTAACCTATCTTCTCTAGTGAACCAATCTGTGATGGAAAAACTCTAATTCTTCACTGATTATAAACAGAAAGTAGTGTTATTGTGGTAATGTTTGAGTGTTGAAGATATCTTGGACGGAAGGTATCCCTGGACGTCAACTTTGGAGTTGCATTCTACGTGGAAGGTATATGCGTGTGATTTTTTTGATTGTGCAGATCTTGCACCCCATGCTACATACAAGTCGGTAATCAATTGGTGGAACGTTTGGGAGAAATCAATTTGAATGAAATCGTTTGTTTAATTGGGGCAAGTTTCACCGTTTTTAACATCTTAAAAAACACATTTTTAAAATGCGTTTGAAGACATAGCGCGCGACTATTCTGGTTGACAAATTTAATGGCACAAAATGAATGACACGTGGTCATTTTGTCAGCTTCGTAAGCATTCCGTCGTCATGAGTAAGTAATGAATTGTAACTTTAAAAAGTTGATTGAGCATTCAGCAACATTTTAAAATTTAGTGAGTGAACGAAGACAAGACTAAAAGTTCAGTGATTATTCAAAAAAATTAAATTGTTGACGTGGCAGACAACTCAACATTAGTTAGAAAAAAAGTATGCCACGTGGGCATTAAGTATGTCACGTGTGCTTTTCCATCCACTAGTTGTTAATGGATCGTTAAGAGTGAGTAATGGCGAGTAACGTTGTAAAGTTTGATAAGCATTTAGCACTATTTTAAAGTTCAGTGAATAAATAAGACGAGACTAAAAGTTGAGTGATTATTTAAACATTTAACTTTGTTTTTTTCCACGGTATTATGGCCATCATAACTAAAAGATTTTTAAATTTTATTTGCCACGGATAACTTTTGTCAGAATATTTTTTTTTTTTTTTTATTTTCAATTTTATCCCATTAAAGTTAATAACTCTATATGAATGAGAATAAAACTAATTTACAAATATAAAATAATGACAACTAGATTGATTCAAAATTTTGTTTGCTAGAAAATGAATCAGAATGTATCTAAACAAGTTCCACAAAATGACATAAATCAAAACAACTATTTAAAAGTGTTATCATATTGTGTTATTTCTTCACAAAATAAACAAGATCTATGAAAAATAAATAAATTTAAATATCCATCTCGTTGATTGTCAAACATTCTTCAAATAAGCCTAATGAGAAACTTGAAAAATAACATTATTGTTCATTAGATAAAACAAGTAGCAATATTGTTGAACCAACACAATACAAAACTAAGATATCAATCCACCACAATATATAGCAAACAAAGTTTTCAATCCAACACAATAACAAACAATAATTTTAAGTGATAACAACTTTGTTGTCATCCCATGGGTGGGGTTCCCAATCCTACTAAATTCCAGCAACATATGAAAAACCAAAGCTCCATTTACAGTTAATTCACCACCAACCTGATATAAAGCATTTGAATTTGGAATTTGTACGATCATATTTATACACTGGTAGGGTATGCAATAAAATAAAGTTTTTAACAACTAAAATCAAGAATGCCAGAATACAAGAGAAGAAAGCAAAATAGTGGGACCCTTGGGTCCATGTACACTATGATTAGACTCTATTAAAATGACCAAAAAAAAAACATCAATCTCAATCTTTACAAAAGCAAAAGGCTATGTAGAACCATTTGCCCTTATGTCAATCATTGGATTGTGATCTGGACAAAGCAAATTCATCATCGGCTATCATTTCCAAATCCTTCTCATTACACCCTCATCTACTCCACCTCTGCTGAATTACAATTACATACACATATAAAACTTGAAAAAGTTCTATCATGGGCTCCAATATATTGTTCGAGTAGCACTTTAGTTTTCAACGTTTATAAAATAACAATTTGATTTTCATCATTTCATTATAATTGCTGAGTAAGTATCTAATTTATAACAAAAACTTTGTAAATTTTTGGTTACAATATGATCAATAATATGAATAATATCGCAAACCTCTTCTTGTTGGGAATGGAAATGAACTTGTTCACTAGCATTTCTATTTGTATGTGAAGTACACGTCTCCATAACCTACATATATATATTTATTAGATATGCAACTTAAACAATAGAACAATATACTCATAAAAAAATCTTAAATTATATGTGTAAGTAAATACTATGGCTTACTTGGGCTCGAGTTAGAGCTAACTTAGATTGCATTAATTCAATTTGAAAGTGTAAATGGGTTAAGTCATCATTATAGGCCTTCATATTTTCAAAGATTATCTTACATGCATTTTTAATGCAATTTTCTCCAATGGTTATTGTTAGTGCATCTAGTTCACTAAGAGCATTTTTTTATTTTTTTTGTGGTTGAGTTGGGATGGTGTGACGCTTGACCCAATTCTTCGAATATGGCCATGTCTATAATCTCCTACAACCTTTGCAAATATGCGATCTCTTAATTCGATTGAATCTTCCTCATTTACAAGTGCTTCATCTAATTTTTCGTTGAATTGTTCCTATAAATTTAAATAAATATATCAACTCTAACTTAAAAACTAACATGCTATTTTATTTATATACCAAACAGAGAAACCATTCAATGAAATCAACTATCTTTGTCCTTTGGATTACCGGTTGAATCCATTTGATCCACACACTCACTTTGTCTATAGGCTTACCTACAACTACCATATGCAAAGACCACAATATTATAACAATCACTTTATAAATTTTACTACTTAATTTCTAATACCTCTCGGCGTCTATTATTAGCACATGATTTCATTCCCATGCGGTGAAGAGCCCCTACTTGTTCACGACTGTGCTTAATCTTTTCTGCCGCTTCCTAAGAGTATATAATTTAAATATAGGGAATAAACTAGACTAAAAATAATACTAGAATGAAACTATTGTACACAAAATTGATAAAATGAACACGCTATTTATCATTAAGTTAAAACTGCATATTATTACTTATTTTGTACCCAAGTAATCAACTGGAATCTTTCATTGTTGTGCACCAATCTCTTTAGGAACCATGGTCAGACATTCTTCTTTTGCTTTTCCACTAGAGTATGTAGTCTTCACTCGACTCTTCCAATGTTGCCACTCCGCGTTAATTGATTTCAAACAATTATTCTTATAAACCAGTGTTGCATTTGTAGTTACCTAACAAGATTTTAAAAAATTAAACATTTAAAGAATTCAAAATAGTTAACAAAAAGGTGTGTGTGTGTGTGTGTGTGTGTATAATTTAATACCTAAACTTCTTTCCATATATAATCCAATATGCCTACAAGAATATCTCATCAGTGCACATAAGTAAGTGGTAATCTCATGCCATCTCGTGCAAATTTACCCAAATATGACCTAAATTGATCTCTATTTGGACCAACTGATTGCATCAAATCATTTCACTTTAACTCCAAATTTTTTCCGGATCAATTCAAGGACCTCTTGCAGGACCCCCAATATGCCTTCAGGAATATCTCATTAGTGCGCATAAGTAAGCACTAATCTCATGCCATTTCGTTCAAATTTACCCAAATATGACCTAAATTGATATCTATTTGGACCAACTGGTTGCATCAAATCATTCCACTTTAACTTCAACTTTTTTCCGGATCAATTTGAGGACCTCTTGTAGGACCCCGACCTCTTCTCTTATTAGCATTTTCATGAGTACTAAGCCTACAAATTATTACATAACTTAGATGCAATTCATGATGAATGGATTTATTTAACTATTTTTATAACTTAGATGCAATTCATGATGAATGGATTTAATTAACTATTTTTATTTATTAGAACTTGAAGACAAAATGATATTGTCATCAAATTCACCATGTGTTCCATGTTTTTCAATCTTTGTTAAGTGTGTTTTTGTCTATTACGATAGCAAGTCAAATTTTATCTCCACTCTAAAGTTTTGTACTTCCTTTTGTATTACTAATAACTACTTTGCCCATGGCATGGTTTGAATCTAAAAGAAAACAAAAAGTAAAAATCCTTCTAGTACCAAATCCACAATGCAAAAAGTGCATCAAATCACTAACTTTACACCAATATGATACAAAACCTCCATGCCGATGAGTTAAAATGAAACAAGTAAACACTAATATCAAAATCAAACTCCAGGAATTTACTTGCACAAACATCATATACAAATCATCCGATTGATTATAGAGCAAATACACAAGCGTGAAACAGGTTTTGCTATTTATTTTTGTGCTGCCTTACTATTCAACAAAATTTGACCACAACATAAAGCATGCTATTAGATTTAAATGGATTCAGTTGGACCTCAACACCTAAGTAGAGCCAAAATCTCAGTTCATTTGGTCTCTTCCACACTTGATAGCTTTACATTCCCTTTACAACCCCGTGAAACAATTGTCTTTGAAAGTTAACGGTGTCAAAGTGTGTAGGTAATATATATGTGAGCGGAGAGATAGCAAGCATGTGTTGACAATTTAGTCATATCAAATTTTGCGATCACCAGTTATACGTACTAAAAAGTTTTATTTTTTTGAGACTGTGCAAACCCGTATGACTTAAAAAACTCTTAAAATAGCAATTTTTAAATCGCTGAGAAATATTGATTTGATTCATTTGAAAAACTTACTTCACGCTAAATAACACACTAAATTTGTACAATATTAGAAACACGATAAACCAAACTTTGTCCCAAATTGGAGCATATATTAATAGAGTTGACATCGGTTGTCATCGTTAAGTTTGTCTCTACTAAATATTTGAGATCTCGACACATCACATTATTATTAGTAAATGAGAATATACCAATAAAATACACTTCAAGAGACATCATATTTGAAAATGGCATCCTTTGATTTGTTGACAAGAAGTAATGTATCAATGTATCAAAAATTTGGCGAAAAGACAACCAACGCAACAGCTAAATGGGAATGAAAAATATCAACTCATATATGCTAGGTTCAAGCTATAACTAAAACAAAATCTAAAATCTGCGTTCCCTGGGCCGTGGATCCAAGAGTATGTGGGGAACGGTCTGATATATTTGGGCCACAATTTAGAAATGAATTTTGGGCCTTATTTTGTAAACGACATTCTAGAGTAAGAACCAATATATTTGTTTGGGCCGGTCTTTTTCAATAAGTGAAATTCACAAGCAAAATGTTAGCAATGCTTCTTGTCAATTTAATAGACAGCCTCAATTCCCCAATGAAGAATATTGGCTACCATCGAGCTACAAAAATTAAGAATAAAGTCTGTCCCTCGTTTATGTTTGAGAGTTGACGAATGGATGAGAAACTCAACTGAGTCGTGAAAACAAAAATAAAGTTCAACCTCCCGTTTCACTTCTAAGCCCTGCACAGCTCATGGATGGGCCGTGCCCAGGCCTACTCCATTTTCAAATGGTTTCAGGCCTAAGGCCAATTCCTGCTGGCCAACCCTATGCCATTGGGTCGGCCCACAGACCCCAAGTCCGGTCTAAGGGCTGGGCCAAAGGACCGTCTAGCCCAATTGACACCCAATAGTCCAACACCTATTTTTATAATCATCCAAGTGAAATTATCTTAACTTTTTGAGTCTTTTTTATCGGTTAAAAATGTCGGGGTGATTATAAGAAAAGAGAAAGTGTGATTGATCAATCATCCGCTGATCAACACCTATTGTTCAGAAAGTTCTTAGAAGTTGATTAAAAATGCAAATAAGTCTCATCACGCTATACTTTAAATGCAAATAAATAATTGATGGCACAGAGTGAACGATTTCGTATTTCATAAACGAGTAGCATTTGTCTCTTTACCAGTTAAACTTTACAAATAAAAAATGATATTTAGTGTTTTTGTTTCATTTTGGCACTATTTGTGTCAATTTTTTCTTGTTGTTAGGCATTGGAAAGCCCATATTTTTATTTTTATTTTGCTTAACTGTATAAAATTTCAATATTGTTCAATCATTTCACTATATAACGTGTTTGCAAACTTATGACAGTGTAAAATCCATTTGAGGTACAAGAAATTCCGGATGAACCTATTTCAGTTGAGAAAAAGGAGGTCGGGGGCAGTCATGTGGTTTTGAGGTCAACTTACTAATTTGAAATATTTATACCTCTATCAATTCATTGTTTTAAAATCAACCTCAACTTTTGAAAATTTTATACATATATCAATTAGTTGTTTCAGGTCAACCTATGTTCGATTTTTTCCTCAAATGACCAAAAGAAATAATGGCATTAATTGTAATTAGAGGAAAGAAATAACGTCATTAATTGTGGATTGTACAAAGAATATAAATTGGTGGGTATTGTAATGTTTATGATATTATTTTTCTTAAGATACTTGAAGAATTTGATTGAGTAAAATTCTATATAATTGTAACAACTTTTCATATAGTTGATACATTTTTTTGGGCTCGTTATTTTTCTCTGAACAAAGATTTTATGGACAATAAATGAATTTGTCTCAATTCCCAACAACCTATGAGAGATTTAAATCTCTATCTATTTATTATTTTAAGATCTACTCATTCATTTAAAAGATATACGAAAAAAAATAATATTATTTTTCACTTCGATTTAGGTTGTCAAACGTAGCTAAACAATAGATTTCGATGCTAAATAAGTTTATATTACACAATATTTAACAATATTACATGATTCAACAATCAAAAATTGAAAAAATGATATGAGAACATGTCATCTATTGATGATGGCATGACAAACAAGAAAACAACACCTTGATTGCAGCGTAATCACAAACTATAGTCAAACATTTTGACCAGACCTAAATCAGAACCGTGAAACATATCATTTATCCTTCTCAACAATTAAATTATCTATCCTGCGAGCAGATCAAAAGGGACCCACATATATAAACGTAAGACCTGCGAATGAGAAGTGGTCAGTGGTGGCATGTGAATTGTGAATATAGAATGAATGAGAACACAATTTCCTTAATTTGACCAAAAGTTGCAACTTTCGTTCCGACTTCATTAAAATGCGATCTTAATCCTTACATTGGCACGAGGGAATATTTATAGGACCAACATTCGTATAATTTTATCTTTAATTTGTATTACTTCGATAAAGATATGTAAAGAATTATCATTTTTATATGATAATTTAGAAACAATACGAATTTTTTAAATTCTGTTAGTTTTCCTATTGGTTTTGTAATTAATTTATATATTGTTATTATTAAATTATTTGGTGTGCAATAATTCTTGTTTAGGCATTTCATACTATCCATACATAGCGTTTTGATTAAGATTTCAATCTTGTGTGTTTCAGTACTAACATATTGTTCCATAGAGCTAATATCCAGGATGTGTCATCAACTCAAATTTGAATAAATTTTAAAAATTCTTATAAATTTATGTGTCCCGAACTTACATTTTAATATATTTCATTGAAGTTAAACTTTGATTTAAATAAGATTATTTAGAAATCTATGTGTGGAGTCATTAGTGAAATTCTAAATATTTCATTAATTGAAAGATTTAAACAGATTTGCATGGATTTCAATCTATAAATATAAATATCAAATTCTTTATAAATTCTAGTCTAGACCTTCAAAACTTCAATCCAACTATTGTCTCGTGCCTCTCTCTCCTAGCATGGAAATTTATTGAATTTTTTTATTTCTTATTTTAATAATAGTTTTTTTTTTATTTAACAATTGTTAAACGCCGTCTTTGAAATTTCATTTTTCATGCTCTATGACTATTCATTGAACCAAACAATTAAGTTGAAGAATATAAATAATTTATTAGTAAATATTAATTAGAAAAGTAGTCGAATACCATAGAGTACAATTAGATACTGAAGTGTAAAATAAATATAGCAACAAAAATTATTTTTTGAATTTAGGAAAAAATTATCGTCAACTGCGACACATGCAAATTATCTTTTGAAGTCATAAAATATATTTGTATACAAGAAGATTAAACAATTGATTTTGGAAGAGAAAGAATCTTAAATATCCATCATCTAGTATCAAATATGAAAGATGAAATTTTATAAAATAAAAAATAAAAAAAAAAGTAAAAATTAAACTTTATTTTGATTTGTTTTTCAAGAAGCCTTGTTTTTTTTATTCAATTTTCTTTATTCAAAATCGAGTAAGAGTTTTTCCTTCTTTATACTTCAAGAATTTTTCTCTTTCTAAAATTCTACTCAAAATATTTGTTTATGTATGATAGTCACTTGAACTATTTGAAATAAAGAAAATGTAAAAGTATTATTTTTAATAAAAATACCACAAATACATAAAAATTCATAGAAATCTATTGAAATATAATATAGAATTCTATTAAAATTTGTGTAATTCTATTCAAAATCATGAAATCTATTCAAGTTTATAAATATTAAAAAATCTCGTAAAATTTAAATTGATGAAACCCATCTTAATATTGATTTCTTGCTAAGCAAGAAATTTTCCAAAAAACACCAAAAAAATTGAAAAGAACTAAAAAGGAAAATATAAATTCTTCACCTTCCCACCCACATCCACCTATCCCCACCACCAGCTCACTTGTAGAAACGCAAATCCTGTCATGGCCACCACTCTTCTCTACTGCACCATCACAACTCTTCTACACTGACCACCCCCACCTCCACCTTGCAACCACTCATTTCCACTAGCACTGCCACACTACCACCAACATATTTCTACTCCCAAAAACCACCATTACCATTGCAACAACCAGAAACCACCGGCAACCAAAACCACCACAACCACCGCGCACCAAAATCTAAACAAATAGTAAAATACTACGTATATTTTTTTGAAGAACTTTGTTACGCCTCAATACCACTTTGCACTCCACGTGGGCTGGGTCAAAGTCAAAATTGCCTAGTGGGGATGATGACATCACACCAAGGCTGTTCCTTTATTCCAAAGAAGTTTGGGAAGATGAAGCGGTCGAAGACCGATCCTAACTGCGTGTTGAGTAAGCCTCTCCTAACACTTTGTGAGTTAGACTTGAAAAGACTGATGGGATATCCTGTCAATGAAGTTTCATCACAATCATAAATTTCTCCAAAGACGCAATTTGAAATAGACTTCTTCATTAAACCACCGATACTTATTGACTTGTAATATGACACGGAGATCTTTAAGATTGCGCCAAAAGTCGCACATCAAAAGAAGATTGGCCAATTGGCTTTGGTCTATAAATACCAGAGTCATATCTACAAGGAGATGATGATGAAAATCTGCCTAGAGAAAATACACTAAACCAAAGTGCTCTATATTGATTAACTTAAGTGTTCTTCATTCCACTTGGAGAATCTAAGATTAGATGCCCTCAAGCCACTTCATCGGCCACAACATATCTCTCCCACACCTAAATACCTTTCATTCTTACACTCAAAGTGCACCACAGTTATTCATAGGCCCACGTAGCTGTCCAAGTATGTTGGTAAAATACACGTAGACTAAAGATGCGTGAGGTTCCTGTTGACAACTATTTTTAGAGGTCAACAAACTTAATACATATCTAATATCTTCCTACACCAAAAGAATCTCTATATAGACACGCCTACAACAACAATATCTATTATTCTATATGAATCTGAGGAGGATATACCATTCTCCTTCGCTCATGTTCTTTCAACATGTTGGATATAAATTATTTGTTCGTTTTCTTTAATAGTTGGATGTTTTAATATAGAAAATGCTAGCATTGTAGGTATTAAAGTTCGGTTACCCGAATTCTGTTGGGCCGAATTCAAAAAGTTCGTGGTGCGACATATGTGGTGAAATTGTACGTTGTTTGATGCTTCGATTTATTTCTAATTTTATTCAATTTGTCGAGGAGGGTGGTAATTGGCCAGTTAATGGAGTTTTCAAGCTTGAGAGAGAGTGGCAATGGCGTGACTGTTAAAGGAGTTTGGACTAGAGTTTTCAAGGTTGAGGATAGGAACAATGCTGGGACTTTTAATGACTTCAATAGTAAAGCTTGAGGATGACAATGTTTGGAAAATGAGAGTTTGTCGCTTGCTGGGGATTATGGGTTTGGTGGGAGAGGAGCGGCTACTTTGAATTGGTGTCGAGCTAAGGATATGGTGGTTTTTGGGAGTAGAGAAGGCGATGGTGGAGTCGGAGGATGGGAGTGGGTAAGTGAGAAGATGAAGAATTTTCATTTTCTTTTTTAGTGTGTTGAAGAAACTTTGATATAATAAAATTAATTATTCGGTTGGTCAAACTTCAATTTTAACTATATATTTTATATTATTCATAACTTTAATCAAACAATTCCTTAATGTTTTCTTAATGTTTATTTTGTTTTGCTTGTTTTAGTTTTTTAAAGCGAGAAAATATAGAGGAACTCTTTTGTCTTTCTTAAAAATAGTGAAATGAGGGTTAATTGCTGCATAATTGGTCAATTGGCAGAATTTTGAATGAATATCATTCAAAAGTTTTTGTGTTGCATATTTAATTAAATCATCAAAAGTAAATAAAGATAGAACCAAAAATAGAAAATTTGAGATTTGCTGCACTTTTCTAAAAGTTTGAAAACTCATAAGCAACTTCCTCAAACATTTTTTTATAGAAGTGTGGATGTCCTTCAATGTGAACATTCAAAAAATTTCAAACCCTTAGATTTAAATGCATTTCTTGCAAACAATTTTAAACTCATTATTTTATAAAGCGATATATAACAAGATGCTCTTGGATTTGTCTGTGCCTCTGTGCTCTATAAAGTTATGTGGGCCATACAAAATACAATTGTGAAATCAAGTTCTCATATAGTTTTGCGGCTGGTCGTAGACAGGCAGTCCTTAACACCGCGTTGCCACGTCAGGTCAAAATAGTCAAAATTATTTAGATTCTCGTATGGCGTTTTGACTTAGTTTTTAATTTTTTTTAAACTTATTTTAATCTACATATAAAAAATATAAGATCTCGCTGCTGGCAGTTAACTTTATCAAACATTTTCATTTCAACTATTTAAAATATATTTTTTTGATCACCCAGTCTGACAAACTTTTATAAAAATCTTTACTTAATAGATTTTTTTTTTTTTAAACTCGTTCATTTTCCATGGAAACCAATTAAACATACCCTTAATATAATTGGTGGGCTCAAGTATTTAATACACCCGGCAATCATCGGATTGGTCAATGTTTTAGTCTCCAGGCGTCACGTTGGTGTCACAAGATCGTCATCTCCGAGGAGGATTATCACGTGATGGCCATTTGACAACCTTGTCCGCAGCGCGTGAAGTTGTCCCAAATTTTCATTTTACTTCACCCCATTCCAACTGTTTTGAATTGATAAATATTCAAAAGTTATAATTTATAAAACCTCTCGTTTTAAGTAAAAAATAAAAATTATTTTTAGGTTTTACTCTTTATTTTTATGAGAGAATAGATTATTTTTTTCCTTTATCTCGTTGTTGAGAGAATGCTGTGATTTTTTAATCTAGGTTTTGAGTAAACAATTAAAATTTTAAAATTTTATTAAAAAGTTGATTTCATGGGTCCACAACTTTTTTAACTTTTATAACTTTACAAAAAATGATTTTAATCAAAATGTTAATTTGATTGAGAATCGGAAAGAGTGTGTTACGGTGGAACCATGGAAAAGGGAATGGAATTAAGGATCAAACAAAACAGAAAAAAAATAAAATTGATTGAGATTGTAGTATAGTGGTTAAAATTTATAGTTTAATAACACCTACAACCTAAGTTCGAATCTTATTCAGCCAATGTCTAACAAAAATTATGATTTGTAAATTCAAGATTGAGACCTAAGTGCAATGAAAACAATAAAAGTAGGGCGGTAAGTAAAAACTGTCAAACTTGTGGGATTTGATTTTGGATATATTCTTCCTGGTTTTGCGTTAAAACAAAGAATTTATCCTCCCATTTTCAAACTCAAATTCAAACTCCAGCGAGTATGGGGGTGAGAGGTGTGGGAAAGAAGAATTTTTTTCTTTTTATTTAATTTTAATTGTTTTAAATAATAAAATATAAAAAAACTATTTTATGTAAAAAAAAAAAAAAAAATTATGATTTATTTGTACTTTTGAAAAAAATAGAATTTCAATCGTAATTTTTCTATTAAGTTTTATATTTTTTGCTATTTTATTTTATTAAAGCAATGGGCAAAACCGTCAAAAAATCATTTGGAGACCATATATGCAAAATAATAAAAAGATAATGATGATATCTACGAATAAAATCGAATAGAGATAATAATGTAACAAAACTGAAAGAATTAAGATTATGAGTGTAATTTACCCTTACAAAATCAAAATAAAAATGAAACTGAAAATTTTAAAATTCTACCATAGTCCAAATTAGACAAGGGCCGATTCCTAAATTACAATCTTAATATCCAAATAAAATAATAACTATTAAAATTTTAAATTAAATAGGGGCACTTTGGTCATTGGCCACTTACCGACAATAGCTCTAATTTATAAAACCAATCAATTTATCAAATAGTTCGTTCATACACAAACCCCACCCCACCCCACTCCACCCCATACCCCACCCCACCCCAAACATGAAGTCCATAAAGTACCACAATCTTAATGTGATGATCGTGAAGATATTATTGTAAGCGAGTAATTAGTACAAAACGTATATACATTTTGAAGTCATTGTATAAATCGTCAATATATTTGAAATTTTGACATTTTCACATTCACCTACACATTTTCTTTCGCAAAAGATCATTTCCATCCATTGTCATCCAAAAATTGCCTTCCACAACACGACCCACACCACAAAAAAATGGTAATTTCGTCCATTAATTCCATACACTTTCTTCTATCGCAATAGAATATTTTTGCTGATTCACTTATTCGACAGCACCACCAAAGACCTGTAGAAGATAATGATGTAAATTTATTTGGGTCTGATGCTCTTGATGAAGTAAATGGTTCCACAGGCTTTCGACATCAGAATTTTCTAGCGAGTCATCTCGACTACCGCGGTACCGACTACCGAGACGTCATTCTTGGTGGGCTAACAAGCATTCCCTCACCATGCCCACCAACAAATTAGATATATCAAAAAGTGCCTATTCATCCATAAATTCATTCCCACTAGATATGTCCATTTGTGCATTCACAGCAGCCACCATCTCTCAACGATTCAACCACCGCCTCATCATCGCTTACAGGCTTCATCAATGCAAATTGCAGATGGCGATTGCTTGATGAATATCGGTGGTGAAAGTGAAGGCGGAAGTGGATATGTCTTGACACGATCGGAGAGTTCAATACGCATGATCACTCTCTTTTAGGGCAAAGCGCAGACATCGTCATAAGCGATTGCGGCCATCTCGATGTAGCGTAAGTCCCCAGCCATATGTGTGTGGTCTTTTTTGGCTCGCAAATCTCGAAAACCCATTTGCATGTAGTTCTTTTTGTTTGATTATTTGGTATTTAGTTTTAGATTTGTGCGAGAGAAGAAAGTTTATTGACAAAATAGACAAAATTACCTTTTCTTTTGTGGTGCGAATTGTGTTGTGAAGAGAGTTAACGGCAATTTTTGAATGACAATGAAGAAAAGGACCTTTTACGTAAGAAAATGTGTAGGTGAGGTGAAAATGCCAAAATTTCAAAGGTAGAGACGATTTGCATAATGGTTTCAAAATGTATGGACGTTTTGTACTAATTACCCTTATTGTAAGCATCAAATTGTATTGTGATTTTATATTATGTATATTTTTTATTTCATTAATAATAGAATAAAAATATATCTTTTAATCAAGGATAAAATAAATAGAAAGATAAAAAAATAATATTATTTATAGTTACTAACTATAGCAGTCAGTTTAAATAGCATTATTCAATTAAAATAACTATTCATAATTACTGATTATGAATAACATTATTCAATTTAAATAAATATTTCAATTAAATAATATCACATACACTATAATACTAAGCCACTATGATGAAAGTACAATTTAAAACCCAACCAAACATTCTAATTTAAGTTTAAATTTTTATCAAATCATTTAAAATGATTTGATTATGTCAAAAACCGCCCAGGTCGACCATAACACCCTTAAATACAAGTCGGTTTCGCTCCTTCCGTCGATCTTCCTCGCGTGACCCACATTTCCAACATAAGTGCGTGGCTCGTTATTCCAAAGGCCAAGGCAAAATTAACTTGCAAAACTCAGAACCAGAATGTTCTCTGTCGGGTGGAACGTGTGGTCGGCGGGGCGACTAATCGTTAAAACATCGTCAGCACACCCGTCAATAAATCAACCCCTTAAGTAACCGTACACTCCTACTCAAACAAAACCCCTCCCCCCCCACCATCACCCTATATAAATATCTTCTTCCCTCATTTGCCTGTTCTTTCGATCCTTATAAAACAATTTTGGAACCTTAGTTATAGGTATTAAACAGGTTGACATATATTGATAACCTGAGACTTGAAAAACTTCAATTTGACTTCTCTTCTGAAAGTAATATCAGGTATTTCCTCTTACATACATATATTCCGTTTCTTGATTCTGGGTTTTGTTTAAAACTTTGTTTTTTGTTTATTTTCTTGGTTGTAAGTATTTAGTTTTTGCTTCTTCTTCTTCAAATTTGTAGAAAAATGAAAAATGAGTTCTGTGACTGATTTTCTTGTGCTTCTGTTTCATTGTTCTCGTTAGCAATTGGTTTCTAGAGAATTGAAGAAACTTTAGGGTGGTCAAGGTGTGAAGAATTTTAATTCTATCCACAGTGCTACTCATGCGCAGTAGAATTGTGTTTTTAAACCGTTCTTATTTACTGCCTGTAAATATAATGAATCAAATGAAAAGGAATTGAGGTCTTCAGTTAGGCATTTCTTCGCAAACTTTTGGGTTGAATTTATATGTCATTTATTCAAAAGCTGCTGAATTTTATTGCAAATTCTCGTCGAATATTACCTGTTCGTTTTTCATTTAGACTTCTATAGGATACGAGCTTTCATTGTTTAGTTTATTTTGGAATTTTTTGATAAATACATATTTTCAGTGCCAAACGGTTGGGAAGGCTTTTGCTCGAATATTTAGATTGGATAGATCTGAAAAGGGAAAATTTAAGATCTGCAAAAGATAAAACATTAGTTATTTAATTTAAATTTAATTGAAGCTAAGATATTCTTGCTTGAATAAGAAGTTCCAAATCTTGTTTAGTGAGATATGACTACTGCTTAGTACCATACTCAACTTAAGACCTTACGGTCAGAGATCTTCCCTAGGTACTCCCCAAGTTGCAAACACAGATATTAGGTCTAGCCATCAGCTTTCTCTAATAGGGGACTCAATCAATCTTCAATCCATCCATCAATCCTTAAATTATGATTGAATTCGCCTTTCGAGTTCCTCCAATAGAGAGCCAATGCTCTATCTCTTCCTATCACTAGGTCGGTCCGTCAGGTTATACCGCTAAATGAACTCACTTTTTATAATCTCATTAAATCGAAATCCCCACACAAAGTTCTGTGCATGCATATATTTACATATTTATGTTAATACAGAGCCTTAATCCGTTACATCAACAATGGCCAAAATTAATTGAATGTGCTTGGGTATTCTTTCCTTCAGCAAGACATAAGAGTTCAGAATCCATATTATGTTGAGCTCTTGGTAGATACACTGTCATAACCATTTTTCTTACCTTTCTTCTTCTTGCGGATTTGAATTAGATAAGTTATATGAATCATTTGATGAGCACTTGTTTAGGCATAAAAAGATGATCTTCAGAAGCAGCTCACATTCCGTGAGCAGGTTGATTCACCAAATCTAGTGATTTTAAGGTCCTGTTACTTTCTTCTGCGATCAAGAAAACTTGAAACAAAAATTGATCTGGAAGTCCCTAGGAATTTATTATTTAGAGGAAAAGGAATAACCTCGACAAGTTGTACCCAGTTTCACATTGAACGTCTTGTTCTAGTACTTAGATGGATTTGAAATAAAGCTCTGAGAAGTTGTTAGACCAATTGACAAAGTCTAAAAAGGCATTCGGTCAGAAAATATATGAGTTCTTTGCTTTTTTTACTTTTTGTGAGTGTGTGCGAGCGCGTATTTGGTGGTGTGTGTGTGTGGGTTCATGTTGACCAATTTGCTCTCATGACATTAAAATGATTACTAAATTTCGAGTTGCTCTCAGGCGATAACAGTATGTGTCTTGTTGGTATGAATTCCACTTGGTTGTAAAAGTTTCAAAGCTTCTGGTGCTCTAATCTGATCTCCTTGAATTGATAATAAAATATTGTCTGTATCATTTTGTAAATCTAATGACGATTTTGCAGTTCTTAATTTTTTAGTGTCGTAACTATTTTTCTGTTTGATGTCGTCTTTTCTGTGATGCATGGATAATTTCTACATAAACTTTGTGCATATTTCTTGTGGTGTAGGTGTACCTATGCACAAGTTGGATTCCATAAAACTTTATATAGGGGAGGAAACAGTTAAACTCATGGATTTTATTTGCGTTATTTGAAAATTAGTTTTTCATTATGTTGATTTCCATTTAAAGATTTTATTTACGAATGCATGCGTTTGTGCTTTACAGGTTAATCTTCTTGATTCAGATACCGGAAATATTGACCTGTCACTAGGTCTTCAGAGAAGTTCCTGAAAAAAGGCTTCTGAGTGCGTAAAACAGCTTATGGTATCGATATAGGATGAAGTCCCCATTTTCTGGGTATAGTGTGACCGGTGCAGATTTATCACACTCTTCTTATACCACCATTTCCTCAGTACCTACCAGGTTGCTCGAGTCTTTGAAATTTGATACAAGAAACTCTCCTAATTCGCCTTTTTCTACCCATTTTGATTCTGAGACCCTCACCACATTTAGTGACAGTCAAGAGGGACAAAATTCTACAGACACTCTCTCTGAAGCCACTCCCTCATCTCCTTCTTCATTGGTTTACAATAATTTTTTCCAACAGTTAATCCCCTCTCCTGATGGTCTACTGATTTGTTCCAGTGGACCTTCTTTTCTTCAGAAGGAAAATCACAATCAGCATATGGAATGCACTTTGCAGGAGTTGGAGACTGCTCTTATGGGACCAGATGATGATGTGGAAGTGACAATGTCGGATCCTTCTTTAGGGGAAAATAACCAACAGCAAACATCAGGCCAGAGGTCTACTGCCTGGAACATGGACACCCAGGGTTCACATTCACGTCAAGACAGAAAATCTTACTTTTCCGGCTTTGGAAACTTGGGCGACGAACTTCATGCTGAGAAACGTCACAAAGCAACAGAGGACTTGGCATTTCAAGGTATCCCACCACATAATCTTAAACAGTTGCTCGTTGCATGTGCTAGAGCCCTTTCTGAGAATGAATTAGATGAATTTGAAAAATTGGTTGAAGAGGCACGAGGTGTTGTATCTGTTTCTGGTGAACCAATTCAACGTCTAGGAGCTTACATGGTTGAAGGGCTAGTAGCAAGGAAAGAATCATCAGGCACCATCATCTACCGAGCCCTGAAGTGTAGGGAGCCAGAAAGCAAGGACTTGCTTTCGTACATGCATTCTCTGTATGAAGTCTGTCCTTATTTCAAGTTTGGTTATATGGCGGCAAATGGTGCCATTGCAGAAGCATGTAGAAATGAGGATCATATCCATATTATTGACTTTCAGATTGCACAGGGGACTCAATGGATGACTCTCTTACAAGCACTTGCGGCAAGACCCAGTGGCGCCCCTCATGTCCGAATTACAGGGATTGATGATCCGGTTTCAAAATATGCTCGCGGTGATGGTTTGGCAGCAGTAGGGAGACGGTTGGCAGCAATTTCTGAGAAATTCAACATCCCAGTCGAGTTTCATGCTGTTCCAGTTTTTGCTCTAGAAGTCACAAGGGATATGCTTGATGTTAGGCCTGGTGAGGCTCTGGCTGTGAATTTCCCATTGCAGCTCCATCATACACCCGATGAAAGTGTCGATATGTCCAATCCGAGAGACGGACTTCTAAGAATGGTGAAATCACTTTCTCCCAATGTGGTTACTCTAGTGGAGCAAGAATCAAACACAAATACTGCACCTTTTCTCCCAAGGTTCTTAGAAACACTTGAATACTACTCAGCAATATTCGAGTCGATTGACGTGACCATGCCTAGAGACGAGAAGGAACGCATTAATGTGGAGCAGCACTGTTTAGCTAGAGATATTGTGAACATTATAGCCTGTGAAGGTAAGGAGAGAATAGAACGTCATGAGCTCTTTGGCAAGTGGAAATCAAGATTTACCATGGCCGGTTTTACGCAATATCATCTAAGCCCTTACATAAATTCGGTAATTAGGGGCCTGTTGGGACGTTACTCTGAGCATTATACATTACTGGAGAAGGATGGGGCTATGCTATTGGGATGGAAGGGGAGGAACCTGATTTCGGCATCTGCTTGGCACTGAATGTGGATACAGAAGGCATAAACAATGTAGACTAACTATTTTCTTTAATAGGTTAAAAATGAGGATACATGCTCATGTTTTACAATTTTGATATATCTTTATATCAGCCATCACATGTTACTTGAATTATTTCGTATAATGTAGTTTTGAATTTTGATAGTTGAAATACGTGTTAGTTTAATGTTCTCGCATATAGAAGCATTACATAGATATATTATCTTCTTGATTGTTAATTGTTGCCACGATTTTTCTTTTCCTTCAATGAAGTTTTTCATCTTAAAAATTCTCTCTTTTGACCCCGCAAGTAGACCTTGGAAAAAGGACTCCCATCGAACGAAAACAAGTTTCATATTTTATTTTACAGATGCACTTGATGTCAACTTGATCGAGTCTAGATTTATCGTATCAAATACTTGTTCTTTTAGCCGTCATTTCAATAGAAACTTTACACATTATTCTTATGTAAATTCTGCAAGTTCTTCTAATAATATTCACCTACAAACACTAGTTAGTAGTTCAACTGTTAACTCGATAGTTGAACTAACATGTCAACTCATGTCAAATGTAATATAATTATTTTTTATTAAATAATAAAATAGTGATAGTCGTTATCATTTATTAGATTAATCTTACTACACACTATTTTTCGCTCCTTACTCCATATGAAAGATTTTTTCAAGATGAAGTAAAAAAAATCATGTTAGGACAAAATAATTAACAATAAAATAGCAATTAAAAAAAGTGAAACATAAAGTCTAAAGTATTATGAGACTATTCAAAATTTCAAATCTTCAATCAAATTTGAAAATTTTCAACCAGCAATTATCCGTCGAGTTAATGGGCTTGGGTCATCAATATTTTATGAAAATTCAATTTGTTTTTTGGTTTTCTTCTTAGTCGATCATATATCGATCTAATAAAACAACTCTAACCGTCCCCAGGGGCATAGGCGAGTTGGTAATGCCTGAGGTGACGTGGGGAGAAATCATCCGGCAACGCAGATTCGATTTCTGTGTGAGGCAGCTTTTCACTGAAATATTGTGGGGGTCTGTCTTTGGGGTTGGCTTGGCTCTCTCTCGCAGTCCCTCGCCGCGTCACGACATCCTCGATTTACAACCCGTTTGGTTAAAGCCAGCGGTCGGGTGGGGCTTGGCCGGGGACTTTCCCTTATCATAATAAAACAACTCAAACCAAACCGGAGAAGCTATGCATAGACGACATGTTGCAAAAGTGGCATGGGCTCTTGAGGCCTTTCCACACCACGGTCATGATCTTTGCTGACCGTGAACCGACCGGTTTCTCGCCACCCGGGAAGAGTATGTGTCAGCTTGAGCCCGGTTGTTGGGAATGGATCGGCGGTCCTGAAAGTTTCCACGGCGGCCGAGTTTGGATTGGTTTGTGATCAGAAATATAAGGTTGGGCTGGTTCAGGCCTTGTTTTTTGGAGGCTGCATATGATCGGTGAGTCCTCAGATTCTTTTGTTCTTTATTTTCCTTGCAATATTATTGGTTGGATAATATAATGTTTCTTTATAATGGCTTCATGTGATCAGTTAAGTGGATAATGTAAATAAGAAATAAAATTTTCTGAACAAAACCGTCACAATAATAGTTTAAATTCATGTTTTCTACTCGCTTATGTGAAAATTATCTAATTATATTTCAGGAATATGATCAATAAATTTATTCGTTATTAGTACTTTAAATGTTTAGACGAATCATTTATGTCTATCTATGAAAAATCTCTAAAGTGTAAATTTTTATTTTTTGTTGTCTTGAAAAGTTTAAATTGCCATCTTGTTGCAAGAAAGTTTGTATATGCTCGCTCAATATACATCTTTCTTTTCTTTTACATATAATTTGAATGTGAAAATGGCAGTAGATGTTATCAATCTTTGACCAATATATCATTTTGATTCTCAATTTTTTTAACATAACATTTAAAATTAAAATTTTCAAATTAGTAGCACTTAAGTCCTTAGTGTGAACGATTTTTTCTTTAAGTGAAAAGACGATTCCATAGATAAACAAAGAAACTAGATAAACAACAACAAAATATAAGTGAAAAGAGAATGAAAAGAAAAAAGTAAAAGAAATCAGAAAAATGAGGCAGTTTTGAGGTTTCTTTTCAGCCACTGTGGGCTCATGAGGCAGTTATACGTCCTGCCCTCTGTTGGACATTTGTTCAAATAAAAAATGAGGTCCAAAAGTTTAATGGCTCACTATAAAATTTGGAATAAGTTTTGGGCTTACAAGCAAACTTGGTGCCATTAAACTATAATATATGATTTTGGATCAGTTTTGAGGGTTAAGAATATGTATATGTCTCTTCTTTTTTCCCCCTAGAAATTAAAAACTTCAGAAAATAAATGTGTTCAATTTAATTACATGATATTTTACTTTGTACAAACTCAACAAAGACTTGTCATATCGCAAAGCTATCTATTGGAGAGTCCTGAAACTATCTCAAATCGAGAGGGAGCAAATGTCACTTTTTAGGAAAGCTATTCTTTCAAGCCTCCATTGATCCTGGATTTTCTTGTTCGTGTTTCCTTTTTTGTTCTTCAATTTGGGTTCAAAGTTTGTCTCCTACTCTCTCAAATATTCCCAACACCCTCATCATCACTGTCGCATATCCTAAAAACTACATAAGCTTACCATATATCATATATGTATTACAATCTTTGTTCTTTTCTTTTCTTTTTTTGGATTAAAAACTAGTTTTGCAATCTAAATAGGAATGGCGTACAACCTTTCTTTCTGATCAATAATATTCATTAATTGAAACATTGGTGGAGACATTTATAGCAAATTTACCCCAATCATCATGTTTTCAAGAACTTTTAATGCAGTGAAGAGTACTAAAGAAACAGAAAGATGAATTGCCAACTATAATCCTGGCGCGTTTGGTAGGGGCGATTGATATAGTAAAGAAGAAAAATTAACTAAATGTTGTTCATTATACGTTTATAGTGTTGAATCATATCCGGTACTACTAGTCTACTATGTAACAAACGTGCATTCAAGTTGGAAATTGTGATCTAGCCTAATATATACTAGGAGACGTCAGACGTAATATCTTGCTGTGCTGAACTTTCTAGGTGCTGGAGTATTTGGCCATCTTTCAGACTCTAGATTGGGAAGGAAAGACTCTCTCTTAGTTGTTTGTATCTTGAATGCCATCTTTCGTTGTTTAAAAGCACAGTCTCCATATTACTTGACATATGTCCTATTCCGTCTTCTCACCGGCTTCAGCACAGGTAGCGTTGGTCTTTGTGCTTTCGTCCTTGCCATAGAGCCAGTCGGTCCAACAAAGCGTGGCATTGCGGGCATGTCTACATTTTATTTCTTCTTTGGCAGAATAGCCATTCTCTCCGCCATAGCTTACATTTTCCAATATTCTTGGAGAACCCTTTATATTGCTTCTTCTATCCCCCTCCATTCTCTTCCTTGTCATTGTACTTCCATTTGTGTCCGAGTCCCCTCGATGGTGCCTTATCAGAGGAAAGATTACACGCGCCATGCAAATAATGCCTAAAATTGCTATATAAAATGGGAAGCAGCTTCCTGATGGTGTCGTTCTTTCCATCGATGAAGAAGCAAATAATAAATTAGAGGTAACAGGAACCCTTATAGACGTGTGTCTTTCACGCCTCACAAGAATTCGATTAATCTTAGCAGTGTCTATATGCTTCTTATGCTCTGTTGTCTACTATGGCCTAAGCCTAAATGTTGTCAATCTCAGTACAAATCTACATCTCAACGTTCTCCTTAATGCCTGCATTTTTTTTAACTGCATTGTTACCAGACAAATTTGGTAGAAAGGCCTTAGCCATTGGAACGCAATGGAATTCTGGGAATATTTGGGATGGCTGGAACATACAATTTGCTGTTTATTTATACAGTAGAGCTGTTTCCTATTGTGCTTAGAAATGCAGCATTAGGATGTACAACTCAGGCAGCAAAAATGGGAGCAATTTTGGCATCTTTTGTTGTGGTATTGGGTGATAGAATACCCTTATTAGTGTTTGGAATTTGTGGGGTTTTGGGAGGAATTCTGGCATTTTATTTACCAGACTTTAAACAGGCAGGCCATTGTATGATACAATGGCTGGAATGGAAGATGGAGAAAACAAATGGACTAATGTTTAAGGTAATTTAATAAGATTGTTGGTGCCCTGGTCCAAAATATATATATGCTCTTGCTTTTCCAATAAAAGTCCAAGTTTCCTCGAAGACAATTTGCAAGGTTTGGATACGAAGTCTATTTCCGATTAAGGCCTCCTTATCCTTATGATTTATGACATTACAAAGTCACTTCAAAAAGAGGAAAGAATCTAACTTTTCATCTCGTGACACTCCTACATTACAAAGTCACACTTCAAAAAAGGGAAAGAATCGAACTTTTCATCTCGTGTGACACTCTTATGCCTGATCAGGACAATCTCTCAACAAAGACATCCTTTTTTATCAAAAAGGATAATTATATTCACAACACAATTTTTTTTTCCTTGCATTATTTTTTAATTATACTAAAAGTCCTAAATTTTTGGTAATTGTCGCACTTATGTCTTTAGTTTTTTGTTGTTGCATTTTTATCATCAATTTTCTATTAATTAGTATATAGGTCTCTAATGATGGTTTATGTCCAGATGTTGTATTAGTATGTTTTGAAATGAGAGAAAAAAATTCATCTCACTTTTTTATTTATTATTTTTTATATTTAAAAATATGAGAGGCAAATAAGTCTTTGATCCCAACGTTTTGCATTTTAAATTTTACGATAATATTACTACTTTTCTATATTTAATAATAAAAAAAGTTAAATTAAAGAATAGCTATTGAATCAAGCAATATAAAATATTTAACTGGCTTCATTGAATTATTCTAAAACATGTATTTAGTTAATTATTTGTCAACCGTATTTGTAAAAAAAAAAAAATATATCATATTTTATATTTTTATTTAAATTTCATAATGATATTTATGATAGTATTCTTTTAACTAAAATGATCTCATCTAAATCAAAAGTATGAAAAGTATATCTTAAGAAATAATAAGAAAGAAACAAATAGTTTGAATATAACAAAATAATAAATTCAAAATAGTATAAAAGCATAAATGAGAAATATATATTTACTTTTTGCTTATAGAAAAAAATCTATCTAAACTCAAAAAAGGTTTTTGTAATTTTTGAAAAAAAGAGAGAGTGTCTCTATAATTGTGATAAACTTCAGGGGAGGTTTTTGTAATTAACGCTAACAATTAATATGTAAATAGTTTATTATTTATTTTAAATTATTAAATAAAACTAATGGAATCCAATCATTCAAGTGGTATTCAATTATATTCTAATAAATTAATATCAAGTGCATGACATAAACAATTTTATTTTATTTTTTTTTAAAAAAAATATAATTAGAACAGAAAATTTCTGGTGTTTCTAATATTCAAATTATTTAATGATAGCCTTATTGTTAAAAATAAACAAATCAGTACTTAATATTTAGGGTTGCACTAAAATGATTTATATAGTAAAATTGTAAAATTGATACTATTGAAAATTACTTTGAGTGACATAATAGTTTTGGTTAATATTTATATATTAAGGTAAATTACACTCGTAGTCTCAATTCTTTCGATTTTGTAACATTATCATCAACATTCAATTTTATTTGTTAGTATCTTCCACATCTTTTCATTAATTCGAACAGATGGTCATTTTTTATAATTTTGCCATTTGCTTAAATATATTAAAATAACAGAAAAAAGAAAATATAATAGAAAAATTACAATTGAGGACCCTAACCTTTTCAAAAGTGCAAATAAATCTTAAAATTTTGTATTTTATTTTTACAGATTTTCACTTAAATTAATTAAAAATGTGTAATCAATTCTCATATCTTCTAATTATGTTCACCGAATGGACTTTTGGAGTCTAGACAGATTTCGTATAAAAGTACGTTAATTGACAAAAAAATTCAAGCATATAACTTAAATTTGACAAATTTAACAACCATAAAGTAGTATATTCACATTCTATTATTTAATGAAAAGATAAAAGGATGATGATGATATCTGCGAAAAAAATTGAATAAAGATAATATTGTTACAAAGTTGAAAGAATAGAGACTGTGAGTGTAATTAATTCTATATATTATTTTATCCACATTGTTAATTATATAATTACTATTTCAGTATATTTAAATTAATTTAGTTTGTATTATTGAAAAATATTATTTTAATGTATTTTCATATTGAAGTAGTTAAAATAATCATTGCAATATTTTGCTATGTTATGGCTTACGCACGAGTTGTAATATTATTAAATAGTAATGATATTTGTGTAAAAAATCAATATATATCAACTCTTTAGTTTTTTTGTAAAACAAGTAACTTCTATTTACTTAAAAGTAAAAAAAAGGTAACTCATGTTAAACAAGTCATCCATTCACAAGGCAGAACATATATAACTTGGATAGTTCAAAGGGATTCATGATAAAAGGTCTAGTAATGGAGAAAACAAAATGACGGTAAAAAAATGACTCAGTACCACAAAAAAAAAAATTATTTTTAATAACGAAAATTTTGGTCTTATAAAGCCTTTTTCGATGACAATTTTTCAACGAAATAGTCTAAAAATGACTTTTCACAACAAAAAATACTTGGTAAAAGCGAACTTTTTTGTAATGGTCAACTCTAGAGCCGGTGAAAAACACCTAGCAGCAAAGTTTTCCCTCCTGGACAATCGAATGATTTTTAGAGAGACATTTTACTATTTATCGTTTATGCTGCATTTTCATCAAGCAATTATTTATTCGTTCAGTAAATATAATTTCTTAAGTAGTGTTTATAAAGGGTAAGGGCTAAAAACATAATTCATCTCTAGACATACTCATAAATGGTTCTTAAATTTGAAAATATCAAAATTTAATTACTAACATCAATAGTTACATAATTAGTTACTGAAATCTTGGAACTATCCATATTCGGTTCATCTTTCATAATCTTATCACACCCCGAATCTGATGAAATAAAATGAGTTGAGTCAATATTTTGTAAATACTTATATTATTTTGTATATATTAACTATTTCTTTATTTTTTTGATCATTTGAAAGGGACAAAAAAAATATATTTTTGTTTCTTCAACAATTCCGTAAATTCAAGCTAACTATAATGTTGATTTGACTGATTGAATAATACCTACATATATATTTTGGTATTATTTCATGTATATATTCAAGATACAATTATCTTCCATTTTGTCTTCGACAATTGGGGCCCCTTCATTTATGTTAATGGGAGATGTGTCCATAAAATGTGGACATCGCCTTTCATTAATTTGGACCACATTTGAATGAATTTGGTGGAGTTCTTACTTGCACAAAACATAACACATTAATATCCCATTTACATAAATTTGTCTATTAGAAAAATAAATTAATAAAAAAAAAGATTAAGAATACATGTATAAGAAAATTCATTAACCATAATAGACAACAATATCTTTTTATTGACTTAAAAAACTGTACACCAAATTATTAAAAAATTAAAGTTAAAAGTTTTACATTTTTCGTATTATTGCGACTAATTTAATCAGTTCTATTATGTAAGGAGATATTTAGTTAGTTCATTATCAATTTGGTACTTCATAGTTCCATCATAATTTACAATTTATATACACTTCTTTTAGTTAATTAATTTGAATAAAATAATAAACTATTTTTAATATCTCCTCGTTACTCTTCCCAAACTATATCTTCTTCTGTTATCTTTTTACGGTTCTCATTCGTTTTCTTTGTACATTCCATTTAAGTTCTTCACTTCAACGTAATCTATATTGGTCTTTACTTAGCATTTGTTTGGTTTTATTTCAAAAGTTGATATAAAAAAAAAAAAAAAATTTAAGTCAAAATCAACAATTAATTTTAACTACATATTTTATAAAATCCATATCTTTTATCAAAATTGCTAAAAAATTGAATTTTTAGCAAAACCAAACAGGTAATTAGTCTTTATTCAAGCATTCCATTTAAAATTTACATTGTTGTTAAAGATTATATTTATTTTATCTTCTAATTGTTCTACATGTCGGCTTTATTTTTTCAAGTGCCTCCTTACAAATTTTTTAACGGTATGCATCGCGTTAAACTACATTTAAATTCTATCTTCAACATACTTGTCCAATCAATATCTTTTCTTTTTCAAATTGACATAATGCATGGATAATTGATAATTAGCAGTTTGACAAAATACAATTGATAAAAAAAGTTTTTATTAAAATCTAACCTCATATATTAATTCACCAATATAAATATATATTTATGTATTTAGATAGATATACAACATGTACAGATTTTACTCGTGCAAGGTTTGGAACTAGGACGACCAATCAAAACAGAAAAGCTGTTGGAGAGAATCCAGGCATGGTTCCTGAAATTGAAGCTCGCCTGCAAAAATAAATAAATAAATAAATATAATTGAGAATTACATAATAATCAAATTAACTCTAATAAATAGGAAAAAACCGATGGGATTTAAATTTCCTGACATGTTTTATTAATTAAAAGCTTTAAATTAGTAAATTTTTTACCTGTTATAATCTCCATGATGTGAAGAAGGGGAGTGATCTTTGTTTGCGACGGATCCAACTTTCCTCTTGAGGTTTCTATTGAACCCCACAATTGGTTGCCGCGGTTGATTATTCCTCTCACCCAATATATTGTTTTCCGATATTGAAGACAAAGATGGACTCCACTCGACGTCGGACCTCATACCCACCGCCTCTCCCCGCTTCCGTCCGACGCGACGGCGAGCTCTCGATGCCATCAGAGATCTTGATTCCTCCGCTGGCTGCCGCGCTTCCGACTCAGTGGAGGAGGAACCATAACATGTGACTAATTCTAATAAAAACTTCATATTTACACACACAGTGAGAGAGTATTTTTCTCCCTCTTCAGAGTGGTAGTTATGGTTGCAATGCAGTTATTATATAGAATAATGGCGTCCCAAAACGAAGGTTTTGTCAATGGGTCGAATTTGCCACTGAAGTATAGTTTTATTACAAGCATACCCTCCAATTAATAATAATATCCACACAAAATTTGTAGTGAATTACTTGTTTATCTGCCACATCCCGCTTTGACAAATTGTACTTTTTTTTATTATTTTCTTTTATCAATTCTAGCCACTAGAGTCTAGACAATCTTGAATTATCACCTAATTAGTCTCAATTTGCATTCAATTATATTTTACACAATTCATCTCGTATTCGAAAATTTCATTTATTAATAGGCGCCTTGGACAATATTACCTTCACACACTTGGCCCTATTGATGGTTTGTCCAAATATCCTATCTTTTTTTTTTTTTTTACTTATTTAAAAATAACATTTACAAATACGTCTTTTACGCCCTTCTAATAAACTTTTTGAAAAAAAATTGTTCTGAGAAACAATATTTGCTAACTAATGAAATATTGATGATAAGAATACAACGCAAAAAAATTGATGACATAAATGCAACAATAAGCAAAAATTAAAAATATGCAGTACAATTAAAATTTGATCCGAACCCACTATGCTTTCGAAAGATCGATGAACACCTTTGAAGCCAAATACCCCAATAGCGAACATTAACCCAATTTAGGAACCGTAGCAATAAAAAGAGTAATAACCAACATCAAATTACCTTAAAATAAATATTTTTCATTGTTGTATCGATTATGTTCTCTTCTCAAAAATGCTCCGTCTCATTCAAGAAAAGAACTAGTCAACAACTCATAAATACACAAAAAAATTAAGTCCCAGCGAAAATGACAAATGCTGCCTAGAGAAGAAGTGGCATTTAAATTGTTTTTATCTCAACTTCCAACAAATTTAATCTAATTATTACAAAAATGTCTCTACCATAAATGAAATGACAAAATTAGCTTGAAATATCCAGTGTATAGTTATCATCAAAGCAATTAGTATCAGTGTGTCGAGATGTTTCTATAACAAGGCAAATGCTCCACAGCCATTGGTCGAATTGAATAAAAACTGGTCCCCTTTGAGCCACCTGCTTGCCAAAATTGATGGGTCGTGGGTACCGTGTCGTGTGTGCACCCATTTGCATATAGAAAATTAGTCATTATATATAAGTGTCACTTCACATTACAATAAATGGATATTTTGATATGAGACAATTTGGGTACATGTGGTGCACAAATTTGTATAAGATTCATTGATCAATATTTTTGTTGTGTTGAAATGATTGGAGAAGGTCATAATCAAATTTTTGTACAATGTATTGAGGCATAAACCCACATATACAACAAAGGAAATTTTGAAACACAGTGTTGTCATCTCCAAATAAACTTGAGTCAGTAAACAATCTCAACCAAAATTAATCAAGAAACAACCGTAACACAAAACACGTAATTCACAAATTATATAAAGACCATATTTCTTTATAAATGTTCATACAAACAAGTTCAACTTAATGCATATATCCCAACAGACACAAACAGCTCTCGTTATAAATCACAAAACACATATCTAAATCCAGCACACATCTCGACTTTGGTCTTGAGAATGGTGCACCTTATTCAAGATATAGAATTACTAAATCGAGAGAAAGGCACACGGGTGTTAAAAATGAGGCATTCATTTTTGAATTTTCTATTTGACCAAAAGAATGGCATATTTCAACATGTGAAGATGAAAATCAGCTCTGGTTGTATGTAGGTGCATTATTCAAAGATGGAGGAGGAAGTCTTGGTCTCGCATACTCTGCAAAAATAACCCAACCATCCAGAAACTACAAAACAAAGATAACAAACAATATAATCACGATTCAAAATATGGAACCAAGGAAACTTTTGTACCACCCCAAAAATAAAAGAAAAAGCAGAGGAATTGCACTGGCATGCACAGCATACATACCAGACCCATCACAAAAGCAAAAATATTAAACAACCCTATCCAGTTTGGTCCTTGCCATGCAAGGATTACATTGACCACGGATCTGGCAAGAGTTCAGTCTTAACAAGGCTAGAGGCAAATGTCAACTATAAGCAGAATATGGCCACCATTCAAATTCACAACCTGGTTCTCAATCCAAGTATTTTACCACTAAGTCAGTCACCATAGTTTTTCATAAACATATATTGACTATCAAAGATGAAGTTCATCAACCCACGTGCAGTAGATAATTACAGTTCCATGGAGAAAAGCCTCAAGAGGAAGTGACGGTAACTTGGAAACGTGAAAAGCTGGGAGATGATCATGGTCACACTGGGGAAATATTCTCTTCTCTCTCTAATTAGGTAAAAGGCAAAGAAAACCTGGAGGAGGAAAGGAATTTGTCTGCCATCTGATGATATTGAGCACTGACATGTAAACCCCTTCCCAACTTAGTAAAAATAAAGTGAAGAGGAAAAGAAAAAACAAACCACAGAATGAAATACTCTCTCTTTCCTTCCTTCTTGTCCAATCTCCATCTAGGTAACAGAAAATGGAGTTTAACCCTTTTCCCTACCCAGTATTCCCTCACCCTTTACACAATTCCTTTCCCACTATCTCCTTCCAAACAGAGACTAGAGCTAAAATGTGCATTTAAAAGTCAGAAAAACTTTTTTATTCACTAGATCTAAAGGGTATCTGTTAGGCCGTCTCAACTCACCTGGCCATCCATGCCCTTTATACCAGCTGCAGCTTCCTCTAGAGTAGCATATCTCACAAAACCATAACCCTTGGAAAAGCCAGATACACGATCAGTCACTACCTTAGCTGCAAGAGGGGAAATATGGCATTCATTATTTGGTGTCAAAACTACATAGGTCTAATTTTCAAATGAACTAAAAAATGGAACATACCATGGACAACTTCACCAAACTTTGCAAAGGCATCTCGAAGCCCTTCGGTAGTTGTACGTTTGCTAAGCCCTGATCAGTGATCATCATACAAACAAAAAAAATGTCCGATGAAACTTGCAGACGGGCATACAGCCCTGAAGACCAAAAGATACAACTAAACAAAGAGGTCCCAGAATAACGACATTTTACAATTAACAAAGGCAAACAGTAACCATAGAAATGAAGTGAATACACGAGATACAGAAATATGCAGAGGTGTGGTGGGGTTTACTGGTTTTGCAATGATGCAACACCGCAACTTGATTTTCCCATGAAAAGTTAAATCTAAATAAATCCCATCAAGAAAAAGAGAAGGGGAACATGACAAGGCTACCAGAAGCAGTTGACTGAAAAGACAAGCATAAAATTAAAAATTAGCTTTTCCACATAGTGCATGTTTGAGAGTGCTTATAAGCATTTATAAACTTGTCAAACATCATTTTTATCCATATATTTCCGTAGGATCCATTGCTTATAATCTACAAAAAGCTTTATCAAACAAGCACTAAATCTTTTCATAACATATAGGTACTGTTCATTGAATAGAAAAAAATTGTATTCACAAAGCACAATTCAGCCCAATGAAATGAATAAATGAACAAAATTTCAAAAAGAAATAGATAACTGAGCGCAAAAATGTGAATACTACAACGAGCCTGAATCATAGAATACAATCATTACTACTCAAGTTACAATGCAAGAGAAGACTTCATAATGGCAGGAAATGGGGGGAAAAGAAACAGACGCTAATTGAGTCAATATCTGTTTAGATGATTTTTCCTCATCTTGCTTGACACTGGACTGAACAGGAACATCTACCAAAAGTAGAAGAAATGATAATGAATAGAGATGAAGAGAAAATAATATGCAGCTACACTCCCAACTGTTACCTCCAGATGACTGTTCATAGAAGTTTCTTCTCCCAATAAAGAAAAAAATCATACAAACAAATAGTTAAGCCCTGCCTTGCAACTTAAATTGTTGCTGCAAATTAGCAAATTTTAGATCCATTGTTTTAATTGTTGTCTAAATCTTCTGTCTTGAGGTGCGCTTCACGTTAGGCTTTCATTGAAAGCCTTGAGTGCTATTTGTCAAGGATTAAATCTTGACTTACTGAGTCCTACGTCTCGAGGCTAAACCCCAAAGCGACTATGGTGTGCAGTGTGCTCTTGATTGTCTTGCCTTTTGTGGACTTATATCATTAGCCTCGCTTTTTGGGCTATTATCTATATAGTCTGGATTCTGGAACGTTTTACCAAAAACAAAAAAATTACCTACCTTTACATGGCAAGTGGAGGATGTTGAGAAAGAATGAGAAAAAACTGATTGCAAAGGATGATAGAAGCGGTGTTATTGAAGAATTCCAGATTATTTCTACCTCTAGTAGTAGATTAAAATTTTGTCATGTGGTAACCAATTCGAAAATGTATTATTGCTACTTTATTAATCTATTTTATGATATTTTCAATTATTAATATGAATTTTTTATATAGTTTATGGGTTATCACGAGCACAATTTGTATTTTTGAATTATTTCATTTGTTTATGTAGCTCAAGGCTATGCGGGGTCGCATTGATACCTGACTTGGGCTATTTAAACAATGGCCAGGTCCAAAATAAACTGCGACAATTTAAGTTGACCATCTTAAATATTTATTTATAGAATCATACTAATGCAGAGTAATGCATATTGGCCTTAAAGCAAAGATGGTTGTGCATGTCATTGCGCAAACAAAATATGGAATGAATTTACTAGCTATCCGAAGATTCAATCCAGTTTTCTACAATGAGTTCCATAGGTGGATGCTTTCATCAGGTCAATCAGTAAGTTCTAACCAGAAAGCAAAAATGTTTTCTACATTGTTCTCTAAAGCATTGATGAGACAATAATATATCAAGCTTGGAACTTTAAACATCATTGCATAACCCTGATAACTACAAGCCTTTAATCTTACATTCTTAATGACCTAGCTGCATCGGAGAAAATATATATTTCGACACAGTCCACTAGACTTAACCGACTAGTGAAGATAATGTGCTAGACAGATTTATCTATCCATTAGACAGTCCACAAAAAAGTCGGCAAAATTCGAAAATAATAATCTTTCACATCCAATCGATTTTCCATAAAACAAAACGACGAAATCAAGCGACGCAGCAACTTAGACCAATAAGTAAAACACTACATTAAAGTAAAGCGAAGGAAGTGGATGGAAAGGAAAATAGTAAAGAAATGGAGGCCATTTGGAAAGAAGAAGAGAAGTTTACCCGAGACGAAGAGATTTGTGGAAGGTTCTGCCGGAGGCGGCTTCTCTGTTTGAGTCTGCGGTGGATTAAACGGAAAGCCTGAAGTTAACGATGAATACAGAGCCCTCAGACCCCTATGTGCGACGAAGGAAGCCGCCGTCGCTGTCGCCGCTGCTCTCATCGCCATTTTTGGGGTTTAAGCTCAAGGCAACTGGGTTTTAGCGAGAATTCTAGATGGAGAAAATGGTTTGAGAAGGTTAACAAATGTACAACGGCAGAGGACGTAGGTACGGGGATTTGGCTAAATAGCCTTGTCAAACAACCAATACAATGGAATAGCCTAACTTTTAACAAATAAGTCTTGAAGGCCTCTTTTGTTGTAAAAGACATTAATACCCTTATTAAGTTATTAGAACTACAAAAATAGATAAAATGTAAAAGACCTAAATACCCTTTTAATGATACAAATTGAATTAAATGAAAAGGTAAATTCATTTATTGAACACAGCGGCTCTGTTATTGTTAAGCGAAACGCATCCAACATTAATTCATTCATCAAATTGCAGTAAAAGTTATCTTCAAAGTAGAGATCAAGCATCGCAAGCATCGCGTGAACAACACAAAATCCAACATGTTGACATTTTGTAATTGGTAAGTAAGTTCATTCTCACTTTGAAGTAGGTGGGTATCGTAATTATGAAATGATTAGATTAATTGGCATGAATTGAGCAATTAATTAGCAAAATCTTTGTTCTGTATTGTGTTAATTGGAAATATCTTTGTTCATGAGTTTAAATTGAAGAAGGTAACCTAGGTAAGAAGTAAGTAGGTTAACCTACACTTGAGGTTCGAGATAATGACCATGTTGGTGCATTAACCTACACACTTGAGTCTCGTTAACCTACCTTATTATTACATTAACCTCACGCTCTTAGTCATTAACCTACCTGAGGTCTCATTAACCTACCCTTGATTGTTTATTTAACCTACCCTTGAGGTGCGTTAACCTACCATTTAGGTATGTTAACCTAGACTTGAGGACCCTGTTAACCTACACACAGTCTGCATTTCCTAAACATTGGCTATGTTAACCTACAAGTTTGGTCGGTTAACCTACTCGATTGTTAACCTACCATTGGAGTCTCATTAACCTAGACATGATGTCTGTTAACCTACACTTTGAGTCTGCTTCCCTAAGCAGTTGCTATGTTAACCTACACTTTTGGTGCGTTAACCTACTATTTAGGCACTGTTAACCTACATTTTGGTCTGCATTTTTCCTAAAGCAGTTGCTATGTTAACCTACAGTTTTGGTCGGTTAACCTACCCGCGAATGTTAACCTACCATTTAAGTACATTAACCTACACTTGATGTCTCATTAACCTACACTTTAGTGCATTTCCCGGCAGATTGCTATGTTAACCTACACTTTTGGTGCGTTAACCTACCATTTAGGTCTGTTAACCTACATTTTGGTACATTTTCCTAAAGCGGTTGCTATGTTAACCTACACTTTTGGTCGGTTAACCTACCTTGAATGTTAACCTACCATTTAGGTCTGTTAACCTACACTTTGGTCTGTTTTCCTAAACAGTTGCTATGTTAACCTACACTTTTGGTCGGTTAACCTACCCTTGAATGTTAACCTACCATTTAAGTCTGTTAACCTACACTTGATGTCTGTTAACCTACACTTTGAGTCTGTTTCCAAAGCAGTTGCTATGTTAACCTACACTTTTGGTGCGTTAACCTACCATTTAGGTCTCATTAACCTACACTTTGGTCTGCATTTTCCTAAGCAGTTGCTATGTTAACCTACAATTTTGGTCGGTTAAACTTTCTAATTAGCCACTAGTTGACCGAACTTAGCATACGCGTCATTAACATACCAGCTGGACTTAAGAACCCTTATGAAATAGAATATAAAAACCATAACCACGCACGATCTGTTAATAGTCCATATGGATTGATGTTGTTACTTAGCTAACGTCATTTTAATTGTTTTGTTGAAATCTGAGATATGACACTCCTTGCTATTTGTTACTTGGTGAGTTTAAAAGAAATGACCAAAGGCGGGTGGACATGGAAATGGAATGGGGATAATAGAGAATCGGTTCTTTGCACTTGTTTATCTCGAGAATACATCGTATACGGAATTGTATAATGAAATAGGAAACCTCCTTATTTTTACTCTTGAATCTGAGATGGAGTTTGGATTTCTTTTCCTAATAATACAAATTTTCAGTTCACGGTAAAGATAACCCAGACATGCGGTTGAAGTGGGTGATTGAAGCGAACAAAAGACACCATACTCCTCTATGTGTAAACTCTTATAAGGAGAGAGCAACCTTATAAACAGACCCAACGCAATGAATGAAGCGAGATGATGAAGTTCGGGATGAATTGTACCATAACCGTGATGATTTTGGAATACTGATGAGAGATAGCTCGAGATGATGATGTAGTTTTTCGAGACAAATGCTACACAAAGACCTCCCGAGATAGTTCAAGACAATGAAGAGGAATTTCCATTTACAAACGACGATCTAATAGCTTTCCGATTTTCACGTAGCAACCAGGTGGTCCTAGTTCGCGATCTTCTCAAATGCGACACGAGTGATTCACGATGGTGAAGATTTGCATGTTGACCGGTTGTTTGATAAGAAGAAAGATCTCTGGGAAGCTTTGCACTTGATTGCGTTGAAACATAACCCGAATTTAAAGTGAAAAATCAAATAAAGCGAGTGTACACACTTGTTTATGTAGATGATAATTGCAAGTGGCGAATGCGAGCAGCGAAGTTTGACACATCGATATCTTTGTTATTCGCAAGTATGTGCGGGAACATACTTGCGAATATGGGACTCGTCGCAATGATCACAGACAAGCACGATCATGGGTTATTGGAAGACATATAATGCACAAGTTTCGAGACCCGAAAACTTTGTACAGACCTGCAGATATCATACATGACATCCGTCGGGAGTTCGGGGTTGTAATGAGTTATCAGAAGGCCTGGAAGTCTAAAGAATGCGCTATAGAGGACTTAATGGGTTCACCTGAGGATAGTTATAGTAAACTGGCCTACTATTGCCACAACTTGGAGAAAACTAATCCTGGCTCGGTGTTCTTTATTCAGACTGATGTCGACAACCGTTTCAAATACTTCTTCATGGCTCTTGGCCCGTGTATTAGAGGATTTATATCTTCAATGCAGCGCGTAATTTGTGTCGATGGAACTTTTTGAAAGCAAAATATGAAGGTACGATGCTTATTGCTACATGTCAAGATGCGAACATTCAAATTTATCCTCTTGCATTCGGCATTGTCGATAATGAGAATGATGAATCGTTGAATTGGTTCTTCACAAAATTGAAGGAAGTAATGTGATGACGTTGGGGACATTGCTTTTGTGTCCGACCGGGGTAATAGTATAAAAATGGTATCAGAGATGTTTATCCTGATGCACACCATGGCTACTGCATGTACCATATACAAGGCAACTTGAAGATGAAGTATCGGGTTCCTGCTCTCTTGTCATTGTTTAAGAGAGCGGCAGAGGCATACAGTGTCGAGGAATTTGATAAAATTATGGGCGAGATACATAATAAATCGATCAAAGCATGGCAGTATTTGATCGATATGGGGGTTGAACATTGGGCAAGGGCACATTTTATTGGAATTCGGTACAATATGATGACATCAAATAATGCAGAGTCGCTGAATTCATTGTTTAAGAAAGATCGGGAGTTACCAATTCTTGCACTAATAGAGAACATACGTGACAAGTTGCAGAATGGTTTTATAGTAGACGCGAGAGTCGCAGATGCATACAAGCACTCTAACCCCGGCAATGGAAGAAAAACTTTTCAATAGTCTTGAGGTGGCAAAGGCGTTGTATGTAGAGGTTTGTAGACCAATTCGGTTTGGCGTGAAGAGTGGACCAAACACTCGATGCGTTGTGAACTTGGATGACAACACTTGCACGTGCGAGACAATTTCGGTTAGAGAGTTTTCTCGCACGCATTTGTCGCCGTCGCAATGTCTGAGAGGATTTCGACCGCGTGTTGTGCTCTCGAGATTACAGTTGATTTTTGGAGAGCGACATATCTTTGAAACAATATTCCCGTGCCAAATGAAGTCGAATGGGAAGTTCCGACCATATTGCTAGCACACTCAATATTTTGCCACCTTTGGTGAAACGACGGGTGGCCATAAATCTACATCAAGAATACCATCATTTGGAGAGTGCCCTTGCCGTCGTAAGTGCTAGATGTCGTGCAACTGGACACACTCGACTTAATTGTAGTAGTCAGGTTCCTCTTGCTAGTAGCCGCATGGACGGAGAATAGTATATGCACATTTAAATGATTTATTGTATGATTTTTATTGGATTTATTGTGGGATGTTTATTTTATTATTTATTTTAAATCTGTTGAGGAAACAATGTGAAAAATGACTGAGATGAAATAAAGTTGCTTCTGTTACGAATAAAGTTGCTTCTGTTAACCTACTATATTTAGTAGGTTCACCTAATCAAATGATCTGTTAACAGATCAATTGATTAGGTTAACCTATCCATACTTCTGTTCACCTACTATGCAAAGTAGGTTAACCTAATCAATTGATATGTTAACCTACTATCTCAGGAGGTCAATTGATTAGGTTAACCTACTATAATGTTCTGTTAACATACTATGCAATGTAGGTTAACCTAATCAATTGATTATGTTAACCTACTATCAAGTAGGTTAATAATCTAGATGTTCTGTTAACCTATTGTGCATAGTAGGTTAACATAATCAAGTGATTAGGTTAACCTACTATAATGTTCTGTTAACCTACTATGCATAGTAGGTTAACCTAATCAATTGATTATGTTAACCTACTATCAAGTAGGTTAATAATCTGGATGTTCTATTAACCTATTGTGCATAGTAGGTTAACATAATCAAGTGATTAGGTTAACCTACTATAATGTTCTGTTAACCTACTATGCATAGTAGGTTAACCTAATCAATTGATTATGTTAACCTACTATCAAGTAGGTTAATAATCTGGATGTTCTGTTAACCTACAATCAATTGATCTGTTAACATACTATGCAATGTGGGTTAACCTAATCAATTGATCCGTTAACATACTATCAAGTAGGTTAATAATGCGGATGTTACGTTAACCTATTATGCATAGTAGGTTAACATAATCAAGTGATTAGGTTAACCTACTATAATGTTCTCGTTAACCTACTATGCATAGTAGGTTAACCTAATCAGTGATTATGTTAACCTACTATCAAGTAGGTTAATAATCTAGATGTTACTGTTAACCTATTGTGCATAGTAGGTTAACATAATCAAGTGATTAGGTTAACCTACTATAATGTTACGTTAACCTACTATGCATAGTAGGTTAACCTAATCAATTGATTATGTTAACCTACTATCAAGTAGGTTAATAATCTGGATGTTACGGTTAACTTATTGTGCATAGTAGGTTAACATAATCAAGTGATTAGGTTAACCTACTATAATGTTCTGTTAACCTACTATGCATAGTAGGTTAACCTAATCAATTGATTATGTTAACCTACTATCAAGTAGGTTAATAATCTGGATGTTCTGTTAACCTACAATCAATTGATCTGTTAACCTACTATGAAATGTAGGTTAACCTAATCAATTGATCTGTTAACATACTATCAAGTAGGTTAATAATCTGGATGTTACGTTAACCTATTATGCATAGTAGGTTAACATAATCAAGTGATTAGGTTAACCTACTATAATGTTCTCGTTAACCTACTATGCATAATAGGTTAACCTAATCAATTGATTATGTTAACCTACTATCAAGTAGGTTAATAATCTGGATGTTACGTTAACCTATTGTGCATAGTAGGTTAACATAATCAAGTGATTAGGTTAACCTACTATAATGTTACGTTAACATACTATGCAATGTAGGTTAACCTAATCAATTGATTATGTTAACCTATTATCAAGTAGGTTAATAATCGAATGTTACGTTAACCTATTATTTAATCGTGTACCCGATCGTATCCAGTATCCTTCGAAACAACCAAAAGGTACACCGATTGTCCAAATGTACCTAATCGTGTATCCCGATCGTATCCAGTATCCATCGAAACAACATATAGGTACCCCGATTGTCCAAATGTACCTAATCGTGTATCCCGATCGTATCCAGTATCCATCGAAACAACATATAGGTACCCCGATTGTCCAAATGTACCTAATCGTGTATCCCGATCGTATCCAGTATCCTTCGAAACAACCAAAAGGTACACCGATTGTCAGTATCTACCTAATCGTGTATCCCGATCGTATCCAGTATCCATCGGAACAACATATAGGTACCCCGATTGTCCAAATGTACCTAATCGTGTGATACGATCGTATCCAGTATCCTTCGAAACAACCAAAAGGTACCCCGATTGTCCGTATCTACATAATCGTGTATCCCGATCGTATCCAGTATCCATCGGAACAACATATAGGTACCCCGATTGTCCAAATGTACCTAATCGTGTATCCCGATCGTATCCAGTATCCATCGAAACAACATATAGGTACCCGATTGTCCAAATGTACCTAATCGTGTATCCCGATCGTATCCGGTATCCTCGAAACAACTAAAAGGTACACCGATTGTCATTATCTACCTAATCGTGTATCCCGATCGTATCCAAAGTATCCGCCGAACAACATATAGGTACCCGATTGTCCAAATGTACCTAATCGTGTGATACGATCGTATCCGAGTATCCTTGAAACAACCAAAAGGTACCCCGATTGTCCGTATCTACATAATCGTGTATCCCGATCGTATCCAGTATCCATCGGAACAACATATAGGTACCACGATTGTCCAAATGTACCTAATCGTGTATCCCGATCGTATCCAGTATCCTTCGAAACAACATATAGGTACCCCGATTGTCCAAATGTACCTATTCGTGTACCCCGATCGTATCCAGTATCATTCGAAACAAGCAAAGGTACCTCGATTGTCCAAATGTACCTAATCGTGTACCCCGATCGTATCCAGTATCATTCGAAACAACCAAAAGGTACCCCGATTGTCCGTATCTACATAATCATGTATCCCGATCGTATCCAGTATCCATCGGAACAACATATAGGTACCCCGATTGTCCAAATGTACCTAATCGTGTATCCCGATCGTATCCAGTATCCTTCGAAACAACATATAGGTACCCCGATTGTCCAAATGTACCTATTCGTGTACCCCGATCGTATCCAGTATCATTCGAAACAAGCAAAGGTACCTCGATTGTCCAAATGTACCTAATCGTGTACCCGATCGTATCAATATCATTGAAACAACCAAAAGGTACCCCGATTGTCCGTATCTACATAATCGTGTATCCCGATCGTATCCAGTATCCATCGGAACAACATATAGGTACCCCGATTGTCCAAATGTACCTAATCGTGTACCCCGATCGTATCCAGTATCATTCGAAACAACCAAAAGGTACCCCGATTGTCCAAATGTACCTAATCGTGTGTCCCGATCGTATCCAGTATCATTCGAAACAAGCAAAAGGTACCTCGATTGTCCAAATGTACCTAATCGTGTACCCGATCGTATCGGTATCATTGAAACAACCAAAAGGTACCTCGATTGTCCGTATCTACATAATCGTGTATCCGATCGTATCCGGTATCCATCGGAACAACATATAGGTACCTCGATTGTCCAAATGTACCTAATCGTGTACCCGATCGTATCCGGTATCATTGAAACAACCAAAAGGTACCCCAATTGTCCAAATGTACCTAATCGTGTGTCCCGATCGTATCCAGTATCATTCGAAACAAGCAAAAGGTACCTCGATTGTCCAAATGTACCTAATCGTGTACCCCGATCGTATCCAGTATCATTCGAAACAACCAAAAGGTACCTCGATTGTCCGTATCTACATAATCGTGTATCCCGATCGTATCCAGTATCCATCGGAACAACATATAGGTACCCCGATTGTCCAAATGTACCTAATCGTGTATCCCGATCGTATCCAGTATCCTTCGAAACAACCAAAAGGTACCCCGATTGTCCGTATCTACATAATCGTGTGTCCCGATCGTATCCAGTATCCTTCGAAACAATCAAAAGGTACCCCGATTAATGTACAATTTTATTAATTAATGTACTTAATTAATGTACAATTTTATTATCCCCATTTAAATAAAGTACAATTTTTCGGTTCCACTTAAATTAAAATAAATTTTGTAATTTATTCCATATTAGATTTTTAATTTAAAGTTTTAATTTCTAAATTTAAAAACCCAAACATTTAAAATTAAAACTTTTATGAAATTGTTGAAATCCGGTGTATTTGTTCATTTTACCGCACTTATTCCCCAATCCTTGAATTCAAACATTTCTTTAATCTTCATTGCATTCCATAACAAGTACGACTGAGGGGCGTGGGCGAATCTGCGTGTGAGGACTTAATGCATCGAGAGGATCGTGGACTTAATTGCCAACAAGTTTTTCCACTGGCTGGTAAGTCGCGCGGATCATTTTGTTTTGTTTTTCCTTGTTTTCCACGATTTGTAGTGTTACGTGAACGTGTAGTTTTTATTGCTTATGATTTTTAGAAATTAGGTTCATTCATCAATATGATAATACGTGAATCTGTTTAGTATCGGTTAAAATTGATGTCACGGTGTCGGTTAACCGACTATTGATAATTTGATAATGCGTTAATCTGTTTAGTCATGTATACATTAACCTAATACATTAAAGTTATGTTAACCTACTATGACTTTCTTGGTTACCAAAATCGATGTTCGGTTAACCTAGTTGAAGAAGTAGGTTAACCTACTTCAAAGTTCTGTTAACCTCATCGTTGTTGAGTTTTGTTTACGTTAACCTACCTTAAGTAGGTTAACCTACTTCAAAAGTTACGTTAACCTACCCTATAACAAGTAGGTTAACAGACGTTGTGTTTTGTTCGGTTAACCTACTTGTTATAGGGTATGTTAACCTAACTTTGACGTAGGTTAACCGTAGGTTAACCTACTTGTTATAGGGTAGGTTAACGAGAACTTTGAAGTAGGTTAACCTACTTCAAAGTTCATTAACCTACCATATAACAAGTAGGTTAACCTAACCTACTTCAAAGTTACGTTAACCTACCCTATAACAAGTAGGTTAACCTACGTTGTGTTTTGTTCGGTTTACCCTTATTCTATAGTTACGTTAACCTACTTCAATCCTCCCTCCTGTTAACATACGTAGATAGTGCATTAAAGGACTTTGTTGTGTTTTGTTTTGTTAATCTATTCAATGGTTATGTTAACCTACTAAGAATTAATTTTACAACATAAAATCGGTCCCTCTTGTGTGATGTTCACCTACTCTATGGTTATCGTATTGTAGAATATGGCGGTGATCGTGTGAAGAGTTTTTTTTACGCAATCGACCCGGATAGGTATCGCAATCAATTGGTATGTTTTGAACTCGGTCATAGATTTCGAGATAGTTGCATTATCGTTCCAAACGTTCGTAAATATGTAATTTTGTTACATTGCCCAGACCCATTAACCGCAATTTTCCACCTTATATGGCCATCTAATTGGGAGTAGTGTTCAAGCTGCGTGATATGGGTGGCCGAGTATGGAATATAGAAGTTATCCGATCGATGAAGGAATCATTTTCACTCTTGGATGGTGCGATTTTTTTTCGCACACCACTCACTCAATTTCGGTTATTTTGTGGTATTCGATACCGTGGAAATTCTACTTTTTACTTCAATACTTGACCATTCGGTTGTGAAGTACATATGGATGCCCCGATTGCTTCATCATCATCCAATCAACCTCTACCATCCTTCAGTTACTATGTCGACCAAGGAGTTTCGCCACCGTTGTATTGTGAGTGTATATCGTATTTTCTTATCAATTTTAGCTTTTCGTTGACTTGTATACTTTCACAAACCGTTTGTTTTTATAATTATACGAAGACGTTCCGGAACATTTGCGAACACACCGCCAAGATTTGTAAGCGAGTACAAATTCACGATCACTTTGGTCGAGTATGGCGGATCGGATTGGATAGAAGAAGGGCAATGGGATTGTGCGACGATCGCAAGAGGGTGGGACATTTTATTCGACAAAGAATATAAGTCCCGGGGACACATGTGTGTTCGAGCTCATAAAGCAAGTGACATACCGCTTTCAGCGTGTACACAAACACGTCGCGGAGGAAGACAAGCGCTCTAAAATTGAACAATTTTTATGTTATTGCACTTTTGGAAACAATGTTTTAATAGTGTAATGTAATTTAAGGAGGTTTTGGAAACAATATTTTGGAAACAATATTTTATTGCACTTTTGGAAACAATATTTTATTTTATCATGCATTGTCTAGCTTATTTTCATTGTGTTGAGTTACCTGTTAACCAAACTCGATTGTGGTAGGTTAACCTCCTTGAATCTTTACATTTACGGTAGGTTAACCAACATGGGTGAGGTTAACCTATTTCAATTAATTTAAAACATAGTTCAATCCACATTAATGTGGTAGGTTAACCTACCTGGCATAGAGTAACCTATATATCTTAGCAAAATTGGTTACTTAGTTAATCTAATCAGTTAACCTATGTTTATCCACCCTATAACAGAGTAGGTTAACTTACCTGGGATCTGTTAACCTAACCTATACATTACTTAAGAAAGTTGGTAAACTTATTTCACAAAATATGTTAACCTACTTCAATCCTCCTGTTAACATTGCCCAGTTAACCTACCTGGGACAGGTTAACCTAACCTATATACATTACTTCGGTTAAAAAGGCGTTACATTGCATTGTGCATTATCAGATTATTAATGATCCCCGGATCATTAGCGAGCATTTTTGTTGATATGAATGTGCTGGGGTCCAAAAGGCCAAAATAGGCCTTAATTTTTGCCTTAATGAGACTCCAATGCTCGTTAACATACCCATATGTATACAATCATAACCTACTACACATTCTTATTTTTCTCCTAGGCCACATGACCTTTGACAATTGCATGAATTTGAAAGTGACCAATCTACACCGAGCTCGTGTCCATCCGATAGTTGTTTAACCTATTTCAATGAATCTATTAACATACTACAACCCGCTTTAATAGCAGTAGGTTAACCTACCACATGTAGGTTAACCTAACATGCAAAAGGTTAACCTATTTGCATGAATCAAATAACCTACTACAACCCGCTTTGTTATGAGTAGGTTAACTACCCGAGTAGGTTAACCTAACAAGCAAAAAAGGTTAACCTATTCCATCCGATAGTTGTTTAACCTATTTCAATGAATCTGTTAACATACTACAACCCACTGTTATGTTAACACAGTAGGTTAACCTACCCCCCAGGTAGGTTAACCTAACAAGCAAAAGGTTAACCTATTCCATCCGATAGTTGTTTAACCTATTTCAATGAAACAAATAACCTACTACAATTGTTCTGTTAACAGAGTAGGTTAACCTACCCCCCAGGTAGGTTAACCTAACAAGCAAAAGGTTAACCTATTCCATCCGATAGTTGTTTAACCTATTTCAATGAAACAAATAACCTACTACAAGCGCTCATTAGCAGTAGGTTAACCTATCCCGGGTAGGTTAACCTAACAAGCAAAAGGTTAACCTATTCCATCCGATAGTTGTTTAACCTATTTCAATGAAACAAATAACCTACTACAACTGTTCTGTTAACAGAGTAGGTTAACCTACCCCCCAGGTAGGTTAACCTAACAAGCAAAAGGTTAACCTATTCCATCCGATAGTTGTTTAACCTATTTCAATGAAACAAATAACCTACTACAACTGTTCTGTTAACAGAGTAGGTTAACCTACCCAGGTGTAGGTTAACCTAACAAGCAAAAGGTTAACCTATTCCATCCGATAGTTGTTTAACCTATTTCAATGAAACAAATAACCTACTACAAGCGTTTCATTATAGCAGTAGGTTAACCTACCCCCGGTAGGTTAACCTAACAAGCAAAAGGTTAACCTATTTCAATGAATCAAATAACGTTCTGTTAACAGAGTTGGTTAACCTACCCCAGGTAGGTTAACCTAACAAGCAAAAGGTTAACCTATTCCATCCGATAGTTGTTTAACCTATTTCAATGAATCATAACATACTACAACCCGCTTTGTTATGAGTAGGTTAACCTACCCCGGGTAGGTTAACCTAACAAGCAAAAGGTTAACCTATTCCATCCGATAGTTGTTTAACCTATTTCAATGAATCATTAACATACTACAACCCACTTTGTTAGCAGTAGGTTAACCTACCCCGGGTAGGTTAACCTAACAAGAAAAAGGTTAACCTATTCCATCCGATAGTTGTTTAACCTATTTCAATGAAACAAATAACCTACTACAACTCGTTTCATTAGCAGTAGGTTAACCTACCCCCCAGGTAGGTTAACCTAACAAGCAAAAGGTTAACCTATTCCATCCGATAGTTGTTTAACCTATTTCAATGAAACAAATAACCTACTACAACTGTTACATTAGCAGTAGGTTAACCTACCCCTGTGTAGGTTAACCTAACAAGCAAAAGGTTAACCTATTCCATCCGATAGTTGTTTAACCTATTTCAATGAAACAAATAACCTACTACAACTCGCTTTGCGTTAGCGAGTAGGTTAACTACCCAGGGTAGGTTAACCTAACAAGCAAAAGGTTAACCTATTCCATCCGATAGTTGTTTAACCTATTTCAATGAAACAAATAACCTACTACAACTGTTCTGTTAACAGAGTAGGTTAACCTACCCCCCAGGTAGGTTAACCTAACAAGCAAAAGGTTAACCTATTCCATCCGATAGTTGTTTAACCTATTTCAATGAAACAAATAACCTACTACAACTGTTCTGTTAACAGAGTAGGTTAACCTACCCCCCAGGTAGGTTAACCTAACAAGCAAAAGGTTAACCTATTCCATCCGATAGTTGTTTAACCTATTTCAATGAATCTGTTAACATACTACAACCCACCTGTTAACAGAGTAGGTTAACCTACCCCAGGTAGGTTAACCTAACAAGCAAAAGGTTAACCTATTTCAATGAATCAAATAACGTTCTGTTAACAGAGTTGGTTAACCTACCCCAGGTAGGTTAACCTAACAAGCAAAAGGTTAACCTATTCCATCCGATAGTTGTTTAACCTAATCGTGCATCCCGATTGTCTCCGGCATCCATCGAAACAACATACATGTAGCCCAATTGTACAAATGTACGTAATCGTGTATCCCTATCGTATCCAGTATCCATCGAAACTACCAAAAGGTATCCCAGTAGTCCGTATCTACATAAACGTGTATCCCTATCGTATCCGGTATCCATCGAAAGACCCAAAAAATTTTGTTAATTCCATATTCACATTGTAAATTTAAGTTTTAATTTATAAATATTTAAGTTCAACTAAAATTTAATATAAACTTTTGTAAATCCATAATAACATTTTAAATTTCAGTATTTTTTTTTAATATTTGGTCCCACTTCAATTTAAATTTTTTTTCTTTTTTATTTCCATATTGACATTGTAAAATTTTTTTTTTCATAAATATTTAAGTTCCACTTACATTTAATATAATATAATAACGTTTTTATTCCATATTTATTAGAAATTTAAATTTACATTTGTAAGTTAAAAAATCAAAACATTTCAAAATTTAACTTTTATGAAATTTATGGTCTCCAGGTATTTGCTCATTTTCCGCGCAATTTTTCCACACATCTCTTGATTTCAAAAATCTCTTCTTCCCTATTGTCAAACTCTATTCCAACAAACTGTGTGAGAGGACGGGCGTCCAAATTTTTTCTCATTTGCCAACAAGAAACAAACCGGTAGAAACGCATACGGGTTCTGAGTTATCTTTTGCAACCATTATTTGCACAATTTGTAATAAAATCACATATTTCTTTGTTAACATGTATTTACTAATTTCTTATCATTGATTGAACTTATGTTTATTCATCAATAAGATAATAAGCGAAATTGTTTAGTGTAAATTACAGTTCCTGTAATTCACGTTAACCTATATGAAAGTCTGTTACAATAATTCAAAGTTCTGTTAACCGATCATGAATAGTAGGTTAACAATATCATTTGTTCAGCTAACCTACTTGAAGCATTAGGTTAACAATATCATTTGTTCGGTTAACCTAGTTGAAGTAGTAGGTTAACCTAATTATTTGTTCGGTTAACCTAATTGAAGCAGTACGTTAACATTAGGTGTTGTGTTTTGGTCTATTTAATCTATTATTATATAGGTCTCGTTAACCTACATACATGTTCGTTAACTTACTTGTGTCACTGTTAACCTATATGAAATTGATACGCTAACCTAATACATCGTTCTGTTAACCTAATACATCGTTCTGTTAACCGACCATGAATAGTAGGTTAGGTTAACAATATCATTTGTTCGGTTAACCTACTTGAAGCAGTAGGTTAACCTAATAATTTGTTCGGTTAACCTACTTGAAGCACTAGGTTAACATTAGGTTTTGTGTTTCATTTCTAAATATTTAGATTCCACTTAATAAAAGTGCTCTTGAATGCTTCTGTTAACCTAATTCAAAGTGCTCTTGAATGCATATGTTTTTTTTTTCACGATTTTTAATGAAATTAACCTAAATTCTGTGAACATGTAGTCTATGTTACAGTCCTGTTAGATATCTTCATCAATTTGATAATCGGGTGTTATTTTTAGTCTATGTTACAGTCATGTTATTCATGTTCTGGTGTCTGTTAACCTTCAATTGAATATTTCATAATGAGTTTATCAATTGTCATGTATTCTGTTAATATACTTCATGTCACCTGTTAACATAAATGAAAGTCTGTTAACCTACTTCATTTTATAGTGAAGCTAATCTAATTTCTGTTAACCTATCTGATTTCACCGGGTAACCTAAATCTAAGTCTGTTAACCTACTTCATTTAGTAGGATCACCTAATCCAATATCTGTTAACTGACCATGACTAGTAGGATAAGAAAATGGATGTTCGGTTAACATACTTGAAGAAGTAGGTTAACCTACTTGAAGAAGTAGATTAACCTAATCAAATGTCTGTTAACCTACTCGATTTCATAGGTTAACCTACATACATGTTCTGTTAACAATGTTCGTTAACCTAGTTCATTCTTTATGAAGTTATATTATCGATTGCTCTGTTAACATACATACATGTTATGTTAACGCACTTTTGTTAACATTCTTTGTTTCGTTAACCTATTCTTTATTTATCGTAATGTAGAACATGGCAAACAGAAAATGTTAAGAGTTTTTTATCGCAATTGACCCAAACAAGACACCGCGATCAATTGGTATGTTTTTAACTCATAAATAGATTGATGTTAGTTTGCATTATCATTCAAAACGTTCGCTAACATTTACTTGCTTACATTGCGAAGATACTTCCCGGCAATTTACTGAACAGATATCCGGATCTACTTGGGAGTCTGTGTTATCCTACGGGATTTGGGTGGCGATTATGGCATATTGAAGTTATCCGATCCGAGGATAGGATAATTTTAACTCTTGGATGGTCTCGATTTTTCTCACCACCACTCGACGATGTTCGGTTATATGGTCATATTCGAGTACCGTGGAGCTTCTACTTTCTTGACTTCAATACTGGACCATTCTGCATGTGAAATACATATGGGTGACCCGGGTGGTTCATCATCAACAAGTCAACCTCTACCATCCTTCCAGATTACTATCTCCGAACCGCGTTTCTGCCACCGTTGCATTGTAAGTTTATATAGCATTTATTGTAAGTTAATATACCATTTTATCACTCATGGAATTGTATAATGTAATGCAACGTTTGTTTGAATTATTTGACAGTTCGTTCCCGAAACATTCGCCAGCAAAAATCTCCCAAGATTTGTAAACAATGTTCAAATTCACGATGCCGCGGGTCGAGTGTGGCAGATCGGAGTTGATAGCAGGGCCAATGGGGTTGTACGTCGCTTCGCAAGAGGTTGGGCGAATTTTATACAACCAAAAATATCGGACCGGGGACATGTGTTTTCTCTCTAATCAAGCGGTGACGTGCACCGCGCTTCAACGTCTTCAAAGTCGCGGTCGGAGGGAGAAATGCACCATGTTTGTAAATGTCATTGCGATTTTGATCGAAACAATGTGTCAATTGCAAATATGTTATGTAATATTTTGAAACAATGGGTTAATATTGTAATTTACTACAAACTCTGTTGTGATCGAACCAATGCATTTACTTACTTTAAATTATGATACATTGTTTGCTTATGGATTTGTAAATATAAATATTGGCTTACGGTGATATTCGATTGAAACAACTGTTAAAACGATGCATTAACGAGTAAGTTAATTAACCTATCAATTGTTACGTTAACCTATCAATTGGGTAGGTTAATTATCCTATCAATTGTTAACCTATTATATGTAGTACGTTAACCTCATCGTATGTAGTCGGTTAACCTACTATATGTAGACCTATTAACATTTTCAATTGTTCTGTTAACCTATTATGGGTAGGTTATTTAACTTAAACACAATTATGTTAACCTACTATGGAGTAGGTTAACCTACACCATCTACTAGGTTAACCCATCGTATTTTTATGTTAACCTACCTAAGTAGTTGATAACCTATTAATTTGTTCGGTTAACCTACTATATGTAGACTGTTAACATTTTCAATTGTTCTGTTAACCTATTATGGGTAGGTTAATTAACTTAAACACAATTATGTTAACCTACTATGGAGTAGGTTAACCTACACCATTATTTGTTCGGTTAACCTACTGTATTTTTATGTTAACCTACCTAAGTAGTTGATAACCTATTAATTTGTTCTGTTAACCTACACTATATGTAGACTGTTAACATTTTCAATTGTTCTGTTAACCTATTATGGGTAGGTTAATTAACTTAAACACAATTATGTTAACCTACTAGGGAGTAGGTTAACCTACTATAATGTTCTGTTAACCTACACCAATTGATATGTTAACAGACCACATATAACCGATTATCTTTAATCGGTTATAATTCTGATAATCGATAATTGGAATCATAAGCGATGTCCAATTATCGCCTAATGTAAATCTTTAGATTATACATGTACTGTTTCTATATGATCGATTAACCTAATACTAATACAACAATTCTATGAATGAAATGTGGTAGGTATCAGTAATTATCAAAGTCTCATTAACTTGTGTCCATATGTTTTACAAATGTACAAAACGCATACTAACGCATACAAATTTTTTTTTTCCCAAGCAGCAAAAAAATAAAACAAATTTACAAAATGAATAGAAATTACAAATTTAAATATTTTGGAAAATAATCATATCCTATGGATCATAGTTTTGTGTATACATGTCGGCTGCTAGTTTAGTCCGCCACATGGGCATATAATCATTAGAAACGAGAAACGCCGATTCACCAATGCTTAAGAATTCGATGAACTTAATGGTGAATACACCGCAATCACCGCTGCAAACAAATAAGTAAATTAGTCGGATCAATATGTACATTTCCCAAATAATGCAAAAAAATATCATCTCGAACAAATAAACTTACGAAATTTTTTGCTTGACCGTGCCGTCAACCCTTTCCACTCGCATCTGGTCTACTAGGTTAATATTTACTGACTTCGCAAGAATAGGGATGAAATAACGCACCGACTCCAAATTTTTCTCAAGCTGACCTTGTGTAAGGCAAGTCTTGTCGGGGTCATAAACATATACTACACCTTCGAGAAGTTAACCTCATTGCAAACCCATTGAGCATTAGCGAGCACCTAGGAATATATCAGATGTGTACATCCCTCCCATGGTTGACCAAACTCCTGCGCTTTCCCATGCGTAGTCAAAGAGATAATCTGGGCACTCAAAATCTTGTGGACATGAGTCTTTCATCATTTGTGCCACATCCGGCATGTTCTTGAACCCGAAATCCATGATGACTCTTTGGTTTTGAAGGATTTTGGGTACATGGCCACTGTTGTCATGCAAGTACATCGCCATGTCAACATGCTAAAATATCGAAAATGTTACACGGTTAACAAAGTATAGTATATCATACTTATTTTAAAAAATTTGCTTACCTCATCTGCGAGCCACTTCCCGTCCAGTCAATACGTCGTGAAACCATTGTTTGGCGATCGTCATTCGAACACTCCCCAATAGATAAGCGTATTTGAATAAATAGTGTTAGGAACCGATGTCCAAAAATAATATGTTACCGAATGTATAAATAACTTACCTAGTTCCAAGTTTAGAGTACCACTTAAGGAACTCTGTTTCCTTTCGACGGATCAACCTTTTGGAATAGATCGATCTTAGACCGTCAATAAAGCGTTCTCTCTTCACCCCAGCCGTGAATGGAGAAATCAAGTAAGTCAAGGTACTCTCAACCTCTTACCAACTATCTCCGTATTCTCTACCATCTCCTCGTTTTTCCTCTTCCTACGAGTGAAGATGACAGTTGGTACATCCGCTGTCACCACTCCTTCAGTCACTCCCCGTGTCTCCACCTCCGGCGGTTGACTACCCGTCTCATGCTCCATCACCAACTGCTCTGTCACCCCGCCGACTGCTGACCACCCGACACCATCCCATCCGTCACACCATCGGTCTCCACAGCCGGCTCTTCAACAGGTACCCCCTCGGTCTCCACGTTTAGCTGCCCACCTGTCTCCTTGAGCACCCTATCAATCACACCATCGGTCTCCACAACCGGCTCCCTATTTGTCACCCCCTCGGTTTCCACATCAAGTCGCTCTACCGCCTCTATTACCACCCCATCTGTCACACCATCCTTCTCCACAACCTGCTCCCTATCTGTAGCCCGTTCAGTCTCGATATCGGGCTGCCCAATCTCCATCTCTATCTCCATATCTGTCCGAACACCCGTCGCAAATTCGGGATGCTCCCTAGTCTCCATCTCTGTGTCCACCTCCCGGTCCCTCACCCTGTCGGACTCAACCGGACTACACCTGTCGTCTCACGGTTCTGGCGCCATTGTATCTGTGTGATGATATGGTCTTACCCACTCAATGACTTCATCAACTTTCTTACTCAGCTGTCCAACCTTCTTATTTACACGTCGCCTCGACCGACCATCATTTGCGAAGTAATTCGATGCTCCATCGAAGTCAATTACTGTTCAAATGTTCAAATAAATCATCGATACATTTGCACCCAAATTTTCTCTAGATGATCGACGTACAACCGAGAAGGAGTAGGGAAAAGCGAGGCGGTGGAGGAGAGCGTGGAAGCTCGATGCGGTGTAGGTGACCGGCGTGCAATGGGAGAATGTCCTACATAAATCATAATAGACACTATTACAAGATTTTTAAAACAAATATCATATCATAACACAATATATGTATATATGCATACCTCTTCTCCTACAAGATATGGATCGAAGATAGGATCCGGTACCTGGCGGGGAATGTAAACTCCCTGAATGTACACATTCTCCATCTCTTCAGGTGTAGGAGTCAGAATAGTATAGACCTCAAGCTGACATATTGAACTTTAACGTTAATTGGAAGCACTATCATTAACATCACATTCAATATAAATCAATAGTTCTCACCTGAGGATCGTCAAGTATAGCTGCGACATCCTTTGCAGTAGGAATGTCCGTCGCCTGCCAATTTAACATCCTCGGGATCCTAGTCCACTCCTTCCTACTAGCACATTTATCGGCCAAGCTTGGTATAGCCTCAAAAGCCCATACCTACAAATTTAATATCATTACATATACTATATTACTAAAATGCTACAATTTATAAGTTTCAAAAGTTACCTGCACTGCCAATGGAAATCCATATACATCATACTTTTCGATCGGTCTTGATCCCTTGATCGTATGTGTTCTCTTAAATGCATGCAATGTGTCCATAAAACACCCACGACCCCATGGATATGCATTAAAGACCTCCACATCGTCGACTACGTCCAAGCAAAATACATCAATGCTCGTCTTATGGTGTTTGCATCTCAACACGATCTCAATATGTACACCAATCCAAGTTTATACTTATCTTCCATCACCGTGCATTCATCAAATGTAGACGCCACTCAACAGTGTGATTGTTGTCTTTCCACTGAAATATTTATTCAAAAGTCTTTTGGACCGTGAATATTTGGTCTTACTTCTTCTTCATTGCCAGCATTTAGACCAGTGACAAGAAGAAACTCCATCAAGCTGAACCGAGCCACCTTCTCATCCCTAATCGAAACTACAGTTCGTCTGCGTTTTCTGACTTCATCAGTCGAAGCAATAAATGGTCAATTATTTGACCCGAGAACTGCAAACGCCTAACTTGATGGAATTTCCAAAATATTGATCGGCGCAACTTTGCTTTGTGGTAGTCATCAAGAGCATTCTCAACCTCTTGATGTTTGTAATATTACAATTAGCGATCACCTTTCGGGAAGTCACATAATCTACGGTCAATCGCATGCTCCATCCTGCGCAATAAAATTAACATTTAGTAACTTAATAAACGAAATAAATTAAAATAAGAAAGCGATTCATCGATATATTAAAGCATGGCAATTAAATGATTACTTATTCTCCTGTTAACAGTGATCTCTTCTATTAACCTAACACTAATTTACATTAGCGAGAACAATTGGGTTGGTTATCCTATCATTTGTGCATGTTAACGGTGCTAAATTAACCTACCTTTAGTCTCGTTAAAAGATAAATTTCAGTATACATTCTTTTGTTAACAATGATCGTTAACCTACAAATGTGTTCGGTTAATAGGTAACATATGTTGTTTGTTAACAAAACAATATTGTCTCGTTAATGAGAAAATATCTCATCATTTAGCGTAACAATGTTGTCTGATAATGTAACACTTCAATCATGTTAGTAGGTTAGACCTTTAACGGAATGTTGGTAGGTTAACCTAACCATTGGGCCATTAACCTAACACCTTCTCTTACATTAGCGTAACCAAAAGTACATTAACGAGAAAATTTCTGTCTCGTTAATAGAACAATGTTGTCTCTTAACAATTTTGTGCATTAGCAGAACAATGTTTGTCTCGTTAACAGAACAATCTCATGCATTAACGTAACAATGTTGTTACATTAATGTAACAACATTGTTACGTTATGACAAGATGGTAGGTTACCCTAATGTAACAACTTCATCATGTTAGTAGGTTACCTAACCTTTAACGGAATGTTGGTAGGTTAACCTAACCATTGGGCTGTTAACCTAACATTTTCTCTTAACAATTTTTCTCTTAGCGAGAACTATCTTGTGCATTATGAGAATATTTCTATCTCATTAACAGAACATTTGTGTCTGTTAACAGAACACTTCATTAGGTTAGTAGGTTAACCTAACCTACAAATGCCATTAACGGAATGTTGGTAGGTTAACCTAACCATTGGGCCTGTTAACCTAACACTTTCTCTTCTGTTAACCTAGGGTTTTAACAGGCGTTAGTTCGGTTGTTCACTATCAACTTCAATCTTCATTTTAATCAGTACATTGCTTCATTTACATCAGTTATGCCATTTATATGTAGTTTCAACATATCCCAACATATTTTCAAGATTGCCCTGATTTTTTTAGAACAACAATATCAAAATAAGTTGAAGTAAATACAAACAAAATGGAGTTTCTTTGGAACTTACTCGCACAATGATGAAGTTTTCTTTGAAATTAATCGCCAAATTCAAGTTTCTTTGAAATTAATCGACAAATTGAAGTTCTTTGGAACCCAAAATCTTAAGCATGCAGAAGCGGTTACACTTCAACTATTTTTGCAGTTGTTTGGAATATTTTACGTTTCATTTCTTTTACGGTGTTTCGAGGATATTTTGGACCTTTCAAAATAACTCATTTTAATGTTTTTTTATCGGTAGATAAGTGGTCAACGGCCTTTTTGGAAAAATGGCGGGTCACCCGACCATTGCCACCATTCCCACACGTAGGTACAGTGCGTACCGATTAAAGTACTCAAAGTGGACTATGGACCAACTGCCCAATTAATGGGCCGTCAAGGAGATGCAGAGCAGCACTGGCCTTTTTCAGCCCATTACATATTTTCTCCTATTTTACTCAAGAAAAAAAAAAAAAAAAATTTGCTCAACCGAGGATGAATCAGTGTAACATCTTTTCTTTCATTGTTCATTTACTATTGCAATGTGGAATCAGATTAGACTTTGGATGAGTATTACTAGATCCATGTCCACAATTCAAAGCTCTTTGAAGTGGATTAAGAAAAAAGCTAGAGGAGAAGGGTGGTATAGCAAAGGCAAGAGAATTGGTTTTGCCGCAACTATGTATCATTTGTGGATGGCAAGAAACAACAAGATTTTTGAAGATTTAAAGCCAAACCAAGATAGTGTTGTCAAAAAGATCAAAACACGTGTATACAAATTATTATTTTGTTTGTATCCCAATGTTTTGGTTTCTCTGGATTCTACTATCTAGTTTTTTGTTCTTGTTTACCGTTTGGGCCATTTCTTAGTCCTTTTAGTATGTTGTTTTAAGCATTGTTTGTTTGCTCGGGTTTGCCCGGATGTACTTGTACATTTTTTTTGATCTATATATTTATATTTTCGATCAAAAAAAATAAATAAATACTTTCATTTATCTCAATCAATTTTGATGTAGAATGTGGGTTTTAGATTTTTATGGTAAGTAGAGGAATACGGTGTTTGGTGCTATACCGTATTAGAAAATGTACAATTATTGAAAAATAAAAAAATTATGACAATATTATTATTATAGGTATATTTTTACCCATAAGAGAATTTTGTGCGTATAAGTAATTTTTTGACTTATAAGTGATTTTTTTAGTAATAAGTAATTTGTTTACTCGTATGTGGATCTTTACTTATAAGTATACTTATACATTAATTTTTACTTATATTTGAATTTTGTATAAAATTTTTAACTTATAAGTAATTATTTTACTTATAGAATAATTTTTTTAACTTATGAGTGAATTTATACTTAGGTGACTTTTTTTTTTTACTTTTAAGTAAGTTTTTTAACTTATATATTATTTTTCAACTTATATTTTTTTTTCTTACAAATACATTTTTTAACGAGTAAATGTTTTACATAAAAGTGAAATGATTTATATAAAGGTAATTAGCACATTTCGTCCCTATCATTCGAGTCTATTGTGCAAATCGTCCCTATCGTTTGAATTTTGGTATTTGGGTCCTTGAATCAACAATTCTTTGTGCAAAACGTCCTTACCGTCTATTTCTGTCAATTGTTCTCGTTAAATCAGCACATCATCAGTTATGTCTCATTTTATAAAGGGTATTTTTGTCAAGTCCATTTGATTACACCACGTGTCCGACAAAAATCATTAAAAAATTAAAAACCCCTCCCCTAAACTCTCTCTCTCTCTTTAGTAGCATCCCACGCAATATACATTGTCTGCTTTGTCTTTTCTCCCAAGTTCAGTGTCGTATCCATAGCTTTCACACTCCCTTCTTTCACCATTTCAGCCACCATACCCTCTATGTCCCTGGTGGCGTCCATTGCGTCAACACTTTGTTCTTTTGTTCTATTTTGACATCCCTACTGAAGTACCATTTCCACCTTCTCAAAAATCTTCGTTCCAGTTCCTCGTTCCACCTTGAAAACTATGGAAGACAGATATAGAACTTATAATTACCTTATAAATTGTTCGATACAGTGCTTAACAAATCTATTAAGAGTGGATAGTGACTATGGGCTTAAACAAAAGCATAAGTTCTTTTTTCTAGTAGAAATTGCCATGGATTTTGTTACGCCCCAATCCCACTTGAGACTCCACGTGGACACGGTCAAAGTCAACATGCTTTGACTCAACCTTTCTCCGAGGCTGTTTGCGCCAAGGAGGTTATATAACCGAGACTATTTATGCCGAGAAGCTTAGATAACCGAGGCTATTAAAGTCCGACCCTGGTTGCGTGCTAAGGAAGCCTTCCCTACCAAACCTGTGATTCAATCTTGAAAAGACTAATGGGACCGCGCTCGCTACGACACGGGTCATGCGGTCATAGCCCTTAGTTTGCGGTGAAAGTGACTTCCTCATTAATGCTAATGACGTGACACCAAGATGTGACTCAAGAATCCTTCCGGATGGAACCCACGTGTCACATCGAATGTGATCATTCTTGTAGAATTTGCCTATAAATACAAAGCTTATTTCCACAAGAAAAGGATGTTGAAATATTACTACTCTCACAAGAAATATCAAGTCATCAATACTAATTATTCTTCCAAGTGTTATAACAACCTGGGAAATTGTTAGTTATGGGCCCTCAAGCTATTATCTCTCTACCATAGTGTGTTTTCTTTATCTTTTGTTATCTACCCACACGGTCCTAGGCATTTCTGCGTGGTTGAATAAACCACGTGGCAATCTAGTAAGTGAAGAAATACATGTAGGAAGATGAGGCGTGGGATTCTGTTGTGACCATTTTTCTGGTCAATAGATTTAATTTAATATTTATATGTTTGATTTTACTCTTGGTTGTGACTGAATAATCAACAATGGCTGCTTATATTTGAAGAGATAAGGAGTGAGAGATAAAGTAAGTTTGTGTGGGGTGGGTGGGGGTTTAATTTTTAATAGTTTTTGTCGGATATTGTCGTAATCAAATGGATTTGACAAAAATACCCTTTACAAAATGAGATATTGTTGATGACGTGCTGATTTAACGGGAACAGTTGACATACATAAACGGTAATGACGTTTTGCACAAAAAATTGTTGATTTAAGGATCCAATTGTCAAAATTCAAACGATATGAATGATTTGCACAATAGACTCAAAGGGTAGGGACTAAATGTGCTAATTACCCTATACTTATTTACTTGTAAGCATGCGTATTTTAATAAAAATTTGGCACAAATGATTTCTAACATTTACTCTCAATTCAGAAATAGTCCATAACGTTTGTTTTTTTTAGGCACAGGCGTTTCTAACCTATTATTTTGGTGCACATTATTGTCTTTATTTGATAAAAACATCAATATATTCTTAATTTTAATTAGAAAAAATTACAATTGGATTATTAAGCTTTGCAAAATGTGTAAATGAGTTCGGTACCTTTATTTTTATATAAAATTTAAACGAAACTAACGAGATCTTATTTATTTTTTAATTAATACTTTATTAACCAAATTGACAATATACGTAAATTGTTTTGTATATTTACGAACTATTATGAAATAAATAAAATTTAAGTTTATAATTATTAACAAAAGTGCTAAATAAAATTATTAATTTTATTATTAAGTAATTTTATTATTTAAAAGTTATAACAACAACAACAAAATCACAAATTTGATCTTCAAATACTTTAATTTAATTAAGCTATTCGTTTATCAACTAGCAAATATTAGAGTTCCATTTGTATTCTTTATATTTTAATTTATCGTTTTATTATCTTTCGAAAATAAAGAACACATAATTTGTAAATTAATTTTTATGTTAAATAAAAACATAATAAGGGTTCGTTTGTGATTAATTTTAGAGTCTAACTTCTTATTGTCAAACAATCATAAAATTATTTTAGGCGTTTGGTAAATTTTCAAAAAGTGAATATAAAAGAATTTGTACCTTTTGTGTAGATTTTAAGTAATGACAAAATAGTAGCTTATCATATTCTATTTTTAGTTTTTCTATTGATCTATTATTAAAATATCAATTTTAACTATAATTAACTAAATTAATTCTTTTTATGGCAAATGTTTATTAGTATTCTAATTATAATACACCTCCACAAATAATTTAAATTTAAATTTAATCAAATTTTGTACTATATGACTATGCTTTTATTTGTTATTTATATAAATTCTAAAATTTAATAAATGTTTATTATTTTTATTTTAAAATAACGATGGCAAATACATTGTCTTAGAAAGATATTTGATAATATTAAATATTGTTATAAAAGTAAATGAATTTTATACTATTCACAATAATAATAATACAAAAGAAAATTATTATAATCAATATCTATTTTAGTAAATTTATACGATTACAGCAATAAATCACTTTTGTTTTATTAAACGCTCAAATACTAATTTTGAAACTTGCATCAATTTTGACCAAACACTTATTGGATTCTTCCCATACGGCCGATTTTGCGTGCAATACAGCAAAAGTTGATTCTCTTAAAAGCACAATTATATCAAACCAAAGAAGTCTAAGATTGATTCAATGTCATAAAATTATATACGCCATTTTTTTATTTATCTATTTTAATTTTTATTCAAAAATTTCACATCACATAGATTTATATATACTTAAAGTACAATAAGTTAACTATTTTTCACTATTTAAAAATCAAATTGACACGACTATAGTGATATATTTAGTACACTGAATTAATTATTATTAAATAAATACATCAAACTCATTTGTACTTTTTGTAAAGACTAGGAATTCAAATGCAACTTTTTCTAATTAAAATCAAGGATTAATTACACTCACAATCTTTATTCTTTCAACTTTGTAACAATATTATAATTATTCAAATTTATTTGTAGATATCGTCTTCATTCTTTCATTTTACTTGCATAGATGGTCCCCAAATAACTTTTTTGACAATTTTCCTCCTACTTAAATAAATTAAAATGAAAAAATAAAATACAATGAAAAAATTGCAATTGAAACCCTAACTCTTTCAAAAGTACGAATAAATCTTTTTTTTTTATTACAAATTTTCACGTAAAATAATAAAAAAATATGTCATGAAGTCCCAAAACTTTTAATTATATTTTCCGAAATGACATTTGGAATTTTTATAGTTTCGTCTAGATCAATTTAACAAAGACAATTTATTTTAATATATTCTATTATTCAAAATAATTAAAAAAAAAACTCCACCTTCCCTCACCCTCGCCTCCCCTCTAAACAGTTGCAACCGAGGGGATTTCTACCCCGGTTGCCGGCCCAAACCCAAACCGCCGGAGTTTGGGCCGGCAATTGGGGGGTGGGGGGAATATCCCCGGTCGTGCGAAGCAGGGAGAAATCCACCTATACAAGAAAGGCACCATGGTTACTTATCATCCATACGCAATGGGCAGAATTGAGGAGATTTGGGGAACAGATTGCTTACAATTCAAGCCAGAAAGAAGGTTAAGAGAAAACCCTTTTAAATTCCCAATTTTTCAAGCTGGAATTAAGGTGTGTTTGGGGAAAGTAATGGCACGTTTGGAACTCAAAACTGTTGCACTTTCATTGTTGAAACGTTTTCGTATTGAATTAGTACCACCGCAAACGGCCACCTTTCACGGCGGTTTACAGGTTCTGGTTTGAGCTCAAAGAGGTCCAGCCACCATGAAAAATTGCAGCTCCGCCGTAAAATAATGTAGAATTACATGTAAAACCAGGATTGGTACTTCAGATTGCCAGTTGTGTACAGAATTGTTTCATCAATAGAAATGCCTAAAATTGGTTCATCATCTTGTAGCCTGTATCGCAAGCTATTACTGTGGATTTTTTATGTTGTACAGATTGATAGGCCTATAGCAGCTGATGTTTGACTGTTCATGCAAGCATTAAGGTACAAATAAGGGAGATATTGTTCATGGTTCACACGACCGGGGAGAAATCTCATTCGGTTGCGGTGGAATGGGATCGGATGCGTTGGATTTTTTTCTTTCTTTTATAAATTATTTTGAATAATAGAATATAATAAACTATTTTGTCATTATTAAATTTGTCAAATTTAAATCACGAGTATAATTTTTTTTTGTTAATTAACGGACCATGGCTGAACCAAATTTGTAGAAACTCCAAATATCATTTCAGTGAACATAACTAAAAGTTTTGGAGATTTGATAACACATTTTTTTATTGTAAAAAAAATTAAAATTTTTAAAATTTATTTGTACTTTTGAAAATATTAGAATCTCCATTGCAATTTTTCTATTGTATTTTATTTTTTCTATCATTTTAATTTATTTAAATCAAAAACAAAATTATCAAAAAAGTTTAGAAACATTGTGCGAGTAAAATAAAAAAATAGAAACAATATCTACAAATAAAATTAAATAGGAATGATATCATTACAAAATTGAAAAATGTGAGTATAATTAATCCTAAAATCAATAACGTATCAATCTTTTTCATCAAATAAAAGCTTGTTTGATAGAAATTAAAATTGGTTTTTTTTTTGTTCAAATATTACGACCAATTTTTTGGGTCAAAAAGCCAAAAATGATTTATTACCTCTTCCAAAATTACCCCCAATTGGGTCAAATGTCTTGAGCCTTTTGTGGGTCAACAATGACGGCTACTTTGTCTACACAATGCTCATTTTGGTAATTTCATTCCAATTCTTACTCCATTGTCAGACTGTTTCAATTTGGTCAAAATAAAAAACCAAAACCCCAAAAAAAAAACAATTTTAATCTCTATCAAACAAGCTCTAAATACAAATTGCACACCAAACTATACAAGTTAGAAATGTTGGTGTACAAAAACAAACATTAAAATAAAGGCAAAAGTTAGATACCACTTACTTCAAATTTCATATTTTAGTTCAAAATTTTCTTCCTATTATTCATGAGTGGTGAATTAATACTTCGGTCAATACCCCTAGCATTTTAATCCGAAAACAGGTTTTATAGACCCCTAGCATTTTAATCCGAAAATCAGGTATTAATTGCACCAAACGCCAGATATAACTAATTAATTCTTATGCAGTCTAATAGTAAAGTGCAACGTACCCTAAAATCATTACAGGTTTATGCTGACAAACGAGATAAATAAGAGAAATAAAATATAAAATAAATAAAAATCTCCCAGAACAACTCGAAGGCACAGTATTCGAAATTCCAAATGATGATTAGCAAAATAACCGGGATGGCAACTATAAAAGCAAAATATTGTATGGTGCCATCAGAATGTAATGACCGAATTTGCAAAATCTGATTTAGACCGAATAAAAAGACACTAACATAATTATGATTTGCATCCTTTGACATTAGACCAAGCACCCTAATCAGCTTTAGCTGCAGTAGCAGCAGCTTGACCCCGAAGTCGACCAGTCCTCCTTGCAGCAATAAGACCAACCTTTTGGCCAGGTGGTGCATCACGACGAACAGTACTGGCATGACCAATGTGCTGATGGTTACCACCACCATGAGGATGCTCCACAGGATTCATTGCAACACCACGAACCTTAGGCCAAGAGTTCCTCTTCACTCTGAACTTGTGGTAGGCATTTCCAGCCTTCAAGAGTGGCTTCTCAGTACGTCCTCCTCCAGCAACCTGGCCAATCATGGCACGGCACTCACTTGGGACAATTTTCTTGGCTCCTGATGGGAGCTTAATCCTATCAATAACAGAAGGACAAAAAATTATTGAAGTACATAGTATATAGAATAAGATACAGAAAATAAAATTTCTTGGCCTAAAAATGAGCCGAGTTAAACAAAAATCACTTGATAATCCAGTGTTTACAGTCAACACAAATGTGAAAAGCAAGTTTAACGTGTTTTCAACCACCCAATGCACCACTTTATAATAGCGCATTGTCAAAATTAAGACTCAGAGCAAAGTGCCAGTATCACAAAACATGCATCTAAACATACATGAGCAAAATACAAAATCACATGTTAATACCACGAATGCCAATATTTATGCTTCAAAACACCACGTCGAAATTACAGATTTAATCAAATGATGTTCAGACTGAGTAATAATTATAATGGTATATACAGCAGGTAAAAAAGGAAGAGTGCGCTGCAATACTGATAACCCGTGAAAAATAAAGTCCCCGTCTTTATTTTATCATCCATGTAAATAAACAAATAAACAAGCGATAACAGCTACTTGTCATTAGTTTAACATTATTCGAGTTTTGTACCTGACAAAAATTCTTCAGAACAATTAGCATTATATTATCATCATTAAAGAATAAGAACCTGAAGACTAATTAGATCGCAGTTATACCAAACCAAATCCAACAAATTATTAGCAGTATCTATAACAGTTGCATGGAGATAAATGGAAAAAGAAAAAGAAGATAATAACCAAAGAAAAACGGAAAGAACAAAATGCAGTAGCTTAACATCAAATTAATCAATAAATATTTGAATTATTATATACAATGAGATTCAATTTGCATTATAATCTCATCAAATCGATATAAATAATAAAAACAAAACCAGAGCTGGCTAGGCGAAATCCTTGATAATATTCCTCCGGGCAGGAAGTTACATAATCAAATTAACATAAATAAAATAGTGCAGCAATCGCGATTCTACAGTCAAATCAAGCACCTTCAAAATTTCCAACATAAAATCATTATGCAGATGTGGAAATTAAATCATAACAAATGCAAATAAACCAACCCCACCATTTCCAAATCACGAGTAGTAAAATAAAACAATCACACACAATTACACATCCATATGAAAAGTAAAATAAACAATGAATAAATATAGATAAAAATGAATACCTTGAAGTTCCATTGTCCTGGTTGTGGGAGATAACAATAGCGTAGTCCCCAGATGCCCTGGCGAAAACTCCACGATCACCCACATGGTGCTCAACATTGCAAACAACGGCACCTTCAGGGATTGATCTAAGGGGCAAAACATTGCCAACGACGAGTGTGGCCTTCTTGCCACAGTAGAGAAACTGGCCGGTGTAAATGCCCTCGGCTGCGACGAAGAGCTCCTTTTGGTGCTTGTACCGGAACGGGTGGCGGAAGGTGACACGGGCCAGTGGGGCGCCGCGCCCAGGATCGTGGATTATCTCTGTCACAACACCCTTGAGATACCCATTGCGCTCGCCAAAGTCCAGGGAGCGGAAGCGGGCGGGGCCCTTGCGGTGGTGGGTGTGTGACTTGAAAACTGAGCCTGCTCCCTTACGCTGTGCCCTGATTACACGACCCATTGAAGAGTATCTTTGTGCCGGCGGGGGGGGAGGGAGGCTACGGCGACGAAATGGCAAGTGAGGCTATATGAGGAAGTTAAATGGGGAGAAATAGGGTTTCAGAAGGTTGTTTGGATAATTGGATTGTGTTGACCTAGGTTTTGTTTGGTTACGGGGTTTACTTATTCCAGTTTAGATGTAGAGTGGATATCAGTAATTGTACATTCTGGACCAGTAAGCCCATGGACAAGTCGGCCTAAGAACGAATGGGTAAGAAATCAGTTGGGAAATTCATAGTAATAACTGGTTAAAATGAAAATCTTGGATTGGATCAAGATGAAATTAGTCTATTAAAAATATTACTATGTTGAATTGATTTGTTGTTGAAGAAAGAATTGAATATTATATACGACTTATCATAATATTGGACTTTTTTTAATTTTTTAATTAAGATTTTATTTATATATTATGTATTTTGATGTAAGTTTTTTCTAAAATACAAAAAAGTAGAGTCACTCGTCGTCTACACTTTAGAGGTGTGATCATTGTTTTAAAATAGAAAAAATAAATATATTGTAATAATGTTTAGTTTGCAAGTGTGAATGTCTCGACTCGATGTTCATTTTAGTTTCATTTTATTTAAAGTTGTTTTTAGAAGAAGTTGAATAATTTACATATTTATCTCTAACAAATGGCTAAATTGCGAATTCATTTATTCATGGAAGAAAGATTTTATTTGTGGATTGTTGAATTAAACACGTTAAAATTATCTCAAAATTAAATGACAATGAATGTTGAAACGAGTCAAAATTAAATAGGTTGATATGACATTCTTAAATGTTGTATAAGCTTCATTATATATTTTTTACCATGAGGGATAAATTCAAGTTTGAAATCCTATTTTAAAGAACTAGGCCGTGCTTTAAACAAAATTAAGTATAACTTTTGTTTGATTTGGAGTTACTGAACTAATGACTATATAAAAAAACTAAAATAGTCCGTCTATACTTAGTTATTTTAAAAGTAGTTCTCAATTATTGTTAAAATAATTTTGGTCAATAAAAGAAATAATTATTTAGAAATAGTGATATTAACTTACATATAACTAAACTTTGTAATCTTAGCCAAACATGCATATGTTTGGTAAAGCTTAATCTCAATTATCATGCTTAATGTAGATTATCCCACATCGCTATGGCAAAGAAGCAAGAATGAGTCAAAGAGCTGCTTAGTATAACATGGGCCACTCAACACGTTTCAAAGCATACCTTTCTCGGCCTTTTGACTAAGATCAAGTGTAGTATATGTTCTTATCAGTTTATTATCTGATACGTGGGCCCAAAGGCCCACATGATATTAAATATGGGTAAATTCGGGATCGGTCATTGATTTTGGTGACTTATGAATTTCAAAAAGTCGTATCTCTCAAAACTTAATTCAATTAAAGTCGTATTTTAGATCTAAAAGACCAACATACCCTTAATTGTGATCTTGTTTTTTGTGATACTATATTTGTTGTGATATTTTTTTTTTTGATCTTGTTTTATTTTCATAGAGACACAAAATGTTTACGAACCTTATCTTATTTGGTTAGAAAACATTTTCTTTTCACACTTATGTTGGGAAAAAACAAAGATATTAACTCTTTTTTTGTGGCTACTACTTGAGTGATGATATGATTTGGTTTATAGTTTTATACGAGTTCATTTTCAACAACAAATATATAAAGATGAGTATACTTTGCTTTATTTTTCTCTATGCAAGGAGAACAAAAATTTAACGAGGACCTGCACGCTATGCAAGTTGTAATACTCATCTTGGAATTGGTGGTGATAGATATATTTTTACGGCCTTTCTTTTAAGGCAGTACTCATACTCACTTCTTTTTCGTTTAGATCGGAGAAGAGGAAGATAAATGATGGGTTATACGCATGATGACATGTGGATCACATTTTCTTGTTTCTTGAGAACAAAGCGAGCGTGATGATCTTAAATCTCTTGGTTATGTTATTTTGTATTTCTTGAGAGGAATGTGTACCAATTCTTTCCACTTTTCTTATGTTATATTCTATTTAGATTTTAGCAAAATGTTGATATACAATGGTTTTTTTAACCAACTACTAGTCTGCGCATATATTGTGATATTGTTTTGTTGTGATCTTGTTTTTTGTGATATTGTTAAACCTATGATTCTTATAGTGAACATTTATGATTCTTGTAGTGATAATGAAGAACTAAGATCGATCAATCAAGAAGCGGGAATGTTAATGAAAAGGATCAAGTTCAAAGAATGTTCAACAAGAGAAAGATGAATGGTGGCTTTATCCGTGATACTATTTTAGAGGATTTGTGATACTGTTTTGAAAAAAAAATTAAAGATTGTCATTTTAAGCTAAAGAGACGATTTCAAACGGGTAAAATCCATCATAGGCGTTAAGCAAAGCAACTGGTCTTGACTGTCTCGTCGAGACAATTCCAAAAACATATTATAATAAAAATTCTGAGCACGCGTGCAAATTCTATATTTATTTCTATTGTAATACTATTTTTTGTGATACTGTTTTACATAATACAGTATCAAACAACACACATGACTATGATACCATGCTTTTATCTTTGATACTGTTTAATTAGTCATGTGTGTTGTTGTGTTGTTTGATATTGTATTATGTAAAACAATATAATGGATTAGAACATGGATTAAAACAGTATAAAAATTACACATTACCTAAACAAAACAGTATCATAGATTAAAATAGTATCATTATAAACAAAACTAAGACATTCAAACGAAGATCACTGAGTTCAAACCTTGGCATAATTAGCAAGTATCAAATAATAAAAGTACGATATCATAAATAAAACTCATTCCACATAGAATAAAAGCAAGATCATGGATTAAAATAGTATCAAAATATACTAATGCACATTACCTAAATAAAGCAATTATCATAGATTAAAACTAATACATTCAAACAAGATCATAAGATTAATACATATGTCTACATAGTTTTAGATGACTTCCATTAACTTGAGAATGATTGGCAGTTCTTCTTTCTTTATCTTGGCATTGCTCTGAAGTATGTGTTTGCTTTTAAGGAACTCAGATACCTTGGAAGAGCTTTAATTTGCAGCAAAAGAATGTACATTAATCTGTGATACTGTTTTAGAGGATTTGTGATACTGTTTTGAGAAAAAAAAATTAAAGATTGTCATTTTAAGTTAAAGAGACGACTTCAAACGAGTAAAATCCATCATAGGCGTAGCAAAGTTTCTTGGTCTTGGCCGTCTCGTCGAGACCATTCCGAAAACATATTATAATAAAAATTAAAACACGTGTGCAAATTCTATGATCATTTCTATTGTGATCTTGTTTTGCATGTCTGAGATCAAACAACACACATGACTATGATTTCATATTTTTATCTTTGATCTTTGTTTAATTAGTCATATATTTTGTTTGATCATTGTATTATGCAAAACAAGATCATAGATTAAAACATGGATTAAAACAAGTATCAAATTATAATAATGTACATTACCTAACACAAAACATTATCATGAATTAAAACTAAGACATTCAAACAAGATCACATGTTCAAACCTCGCCATAATTGAACAATATCATAGATTAAAAGCGAAGATCAAACACGTATCACGAATTCTATATAATTTCGGTTATGATACTTTTTGTGATCTTGTTTTATAATACGATATCAAACAACATACATCACTAACAACAAAAGAAATAATCTAAGGGCTACAAAGCATTCATCCTTACAGAAATTAAAACTACTATTAACAGAACAAATCATGGCCACAACAAATATACTTCCTAAACATTAACTTATACGCTCATCCCATATTTTGTTGTTCTCACATTTTGTTCAAATGGCAAAGTCAGTAGCATTTTTAAGAGAGACAAAACATCTTCCGAGAGGAAGAGAACTAACTACAATATCCGAGCGAGGATGAAGGACTACCAAGATTCAAAGAATTAACAGTTGAAATAGCTAGTAGGCGATGAATATTTCTAAAAGCTTCTTTGAATTTAAAAACATTCACAGACAGACCCATTCTCGTGGTACCCTTGCTCCACCTCCACCTCCACCTCTACCTCCACCTCCACCTCATGGGAATTGAAGTTACCACCGATCAACCTCTGCCGAAATTGAAGTTACCATTGCTCCACCTCCACTTCCACCTCCACCTCTGGCGAAATTGAAGTTACCCATTCTCGTGGTATCATTGATCTACCCTCCATTCTCGTGGTACCACTACACACGATCGTCGGAATTGAAGTTACCACCGATCCACCTCCACCGAAATTGAAGTTACCATTGCTCAACCTCCACTTCCACCTCCGCCTCCATTGAAATTGAAGTTACCCGGTTTCGTGGTATCATTGATCTACCATCCATTCTCGTGGTACCACTATACATAGTCGCCGAATTGAAGTTATAATTTCCGATTACAAGCTATGCGAGAAGAGGTTTGTAGAGATAGAAAAAGGCACCATGAAAAATACGGATCGAGAGGGTATTTTGGAATTAATTTAAAATATTGCTTAAAGTATGACTTAATCACAATTTAAAAAATATCTTGACCTAATTTAAAACAAGTCATGTGTAAGTGACTTAAAGGCAATTTTCCTAAATTAATTTCTATTTGGGTAAAGGTCCATCGCAATAGCTTGCTATTAGGGCCTTAGTGCGTCGCCTACTCGCCTTGGCTTTGCACTACTGCTTGGGCCTGGCGCGCCCAACCAAATCTAGTCTAATATTTTTCTTAGTCAAGTAAAGATTTTAGCTAGCCCAATGGTTCTGGATAAATTGAAGTTTTTAAGGATTAGTCATTCTTGTAGTGTAATATGATTCTACTACATTTCTCTAGCCTCTAATTTAATATTTTGCCTAAAGAAAAAGATATATGAGTACCATGTATATTTTTAAAACTAAAACTTAAAATAATTATATGTGATGCACAACAAATTCGGGAAGGACAGTAGATTGCGATTATGATTTCAATTCATAATAGTTGAAATATTAGAGAATTTGGTGCCAGTAGTCTCTAATTTTTGTTTTAATATGGAAATGGTCTCTTAACGTTTGTATTTTGACACAAACTCTTTTAACTATGTGTTTTAGGACGCAATTAGTTTTAATTAATAAAAAAGATTAATATGGTCTTAATTTTATTTAAAAAAATTGTAGTTAGAGTTCTTAATGTTTACAAAAGATACAAAATAAATCTGGTACCCTTATTTAATATATTTAATATTGCAACGTTATCTTGGTAACTTTTATTTGAAAAAAAAAATTCAAAACTTTGTACGTAAAGTGTGAAAGTTCTACTTACAATGACAAATCAATGTAATTACATGTTAGTCACTTCAATGTGACCTGAATGTTAACAACGGGTTAAACCACTCTCGATGCTATCCAAGCTCTGTTGACATGTGAGTAGAATTTGAATTTTTATTTTTTGGAGCAATTATCCCGTTATCATAATAATCAACCGTAGCTTCATTGATTGAACAAACTGTTGTCAATATCGACATATTCTTTGTATTCTCTCTTTGTAATGCACTAAATATTCATAATTTCTTTACATTTCAATCCTATATTCTATATAAACACGCAGTAATGTTTCTTTGTACTATCTTAACAAGTTCTATTGAAAGTGTAATAGTGATGGTAAACTTTTTGTTAGTCACAATGGAAAGAGTTCAAAACCCTAATATATTATTTCTGAATAAAAATTTAAACTATTTTAATATTTATCTACAAGTTATATTGTAGAAAGGGCTAAAAATTCTTTGCCACAGGAGAATTGAGATTGACCCAAAAAACCTGTTCTGTCATATAGAGTCCAAAAACATGAAATTTTGGTTGTTTCAAGAAAACTTCATTGAAAATGTGTCCACGTGTTTAAAATTCAAACATACTGACATGAAATGTAGTTGCATTCTTAACACATCAGAGATGAAATAATACTTCTCCAATAGTAGTGAATTACGAATGCTTAAATAAAAACACAACTACGCATGACTTACACATAGACTTCTCAATATGATATGCGATGTAGTCTAGGTAAATTTTAGATTGAGTATTCAATAACAAACAAGCTAGGTCACAGAGTATTGTATAATTATAAATTTTGTATTTGCATCACACAGACATGTAGCTTGGACAAATTCATGAACACCGTGCAAAGATTGATGACTAATCTCTTTTGATCAAAATGACCATTATCGCCATGACAGCCAATCCCATGAAAGATGCTTCCAAAGCCGTGTCTAAAGAGTTTAATCTCACACTTCCATTAGCATTTGCAGATGCTTTATCAACTTCAAAGAAATTCTGGAAGTAATCAGACAAGCTGCTCAACATATCAACCACTGTTAACTTGATTTTTTTGAAGACAGCCTTAGGCCTACTCCCAGCTGTGGATTCCCCATAAACGGATGAGGTATCACCTGTCTTTAGAGATGATTGATCGGGAAGATTCATACCTGCCAATAGAAACACGATAAAGAATTTTCACATTTTTCCAGCAGTCACTGGATGAATGACAGACATAACCAAGATTTCTTACCGTTCTTACGTGAGTGGAGAAACTGCTGAAGCTCTTGGTTTTCTAACACCGCGTTCCACACATTCGTGTCATGAACAATGGAAGCAACAATATTCTAGCACAAAATCAGATTCAGCTATCATAATCACAAATTTATGGTTGGCGTCGAATCAGCAGTGGCATTAATGTAATAAAAGCTGTTTACTTCTACTTGTAGCATCTAACCAGATGGCATCTTTCCCTATCCCAAAATTTCATGTGCTTTGAATGTTCCATAGTGAAAACTTACTATTTGACTTTACTATTACAAATATAAGCTACAAATTATAAACTCAATGTCTATGTAGATTAAGGGTGTGTCTGATTTTGATTAAAATCAGATTTTTTGTAAAAGTTGATAAAAGTTAATGAAATGTGTGGTTGAAAAGTTGTAAAAAGTTGTGGGTCCATATGTGGTTAAAATTAATTGTTGACTTTGACTTCAGTTTTTATCAAAATTTTAATTGAAATCAAGAGCCTAAGAAAAGAAAACAAGTTCATTCAAATGCAATGACAAAAATGCACTCCATCCTAGAATAGAACGAGGGGGGATCCACACGAAACCTGAACTCTAGAGCTTTCATTTAGAAGCCTAAATGCCTGAATAGCATGCATTGGCTCTCCAGAGACTGGTGTGGACTGACTGGTAACACAGGCTCTGGTCTCCAATACTTGTGAGTTTGATGGCACTGATGAGCTCGGGTGATGATCTGCTATAAGTAAACCGTCATATCCAACGGACTTAGGTGAAGATAGATACACCCTGAAAATTCCAGAAACAATACAGCAGAAGTTTCAAAAAATGTGGCACACAGAAACAAAAAGGTAATCAAAAGCAGGATGAAATCACATCCTGCCAGAGCCAAGCTTTTCTTTAGCAATGTCTAGAGTTTCACAAGCAATAACTAATGAAAGTTGGAACCTATGTTCTGAACCTCAAATGAGGTAATAATTCAAGAGGCGCATGAATGGACTCACAGTGACTCTGTTTCTTGATCTTTGTTAGTTCAACACATTGCATCCCTTCCTCAAGCCTTGTTATCAATAGTGCAATAAAAAAGAAAAGAAAAAGAAATTCATTTACTATTAAAACACATTGTTTTAAAAAGCTCGTGCATGATGCGCAGCATCCACGTCTAGCCACGCCTCATGCTTCATCCTTACAATCTCGTGCTCCATGCCTAGTCACGCTTTACACATAAGCATCCACGTCTAGCAACGCCTCATGCTTCATCCTTACAATCTCGGACTCCATGCCTAGCCACGCTTTACACTTTTATGTTTTTTAGAACATTGTTAAAACCTATATAAAAGTATGAGTAATGATACTCATACTTGCTAATTATCATGATATTCAACTATGAATTGAATAGTAATCTAAAAGCTAATACCTAACTTTTATGAAAACCACCTCAAGTAGAAAGAGAAAAACATTTATGAATCTTTCATAGCATGTACTATCAAAATTGAAAAGGTCTACAAAGTGAAGGGCTGAGCTCCACCATGTTAATCACATATAATTCCAAAATTCACGATCACGTTCAACTCAACAAAAAAATTATATCCAAACATTTACTTCAAAACCTTAGTATCATTAAAACCAGTTATTTCAATAAGAGTCAAAATTTCCAATTCTAAAAATGAAAATGAGCAAAAACATACTTTTCGAGAACGTCGCAGAGTTCAGAAGTTGCCTCCTTTGCTTCCTCAAGACTCGGCACGCCACCAAATACAACTCTAGGCAAAGACTCGCCGGCCGTAACCATCAGTTCCTCCTCACTACCGGCGAACTCCCAGTCATCGAGTTCCCAGCAAGGCCTCTGTACATCGACCTGAGACTGTGACAAAGCCATAGAGTTCGCATGCTCAGCCGATGAGACCATCGCCGCCACAGGGGGAGCGGACGAGGCCACTCGGGATGCGGCCGAAACTGAGAAGCTTTCCTGCGTGAGAGCTCGGAGTCCGCTATTTCCCAGCGTTATCCCAGCCACCTTCGCCGCAGCCCTCATCGCTCCTCCGCCTCCCATAGTTAATTAATTATAATTTTGTATGTTTCTTGCTATTTTGATGATTAATTAAAATGGAATAATGGAAAATGATTGGAGTGAAATCCTAATTTGGATTTATAAATCAATTGAAGAGTTGAATCGGTGAGTTTGAGAAGATTTAATAGAAGCGAGTTTTTCTCGGTTCGATTGGGACTTGGGAGAGTAGATGAGGAGACGACACGGTGTAACTTGTGATAAAGAAAAAGAGTGCCTTCAGAAGTAAGCAAGTACATGAGAGAGTGGATAAGTGCAAGGGATGGAATAAATTAAGGATAAATGCTCAAATGCCTTTACAGTTATAGTGTGATTATTTATTTTAACTTTTTATTTTGTTTATTCTAATATTATATAATTTTTCTCAATTTTGTCCTTTTTATTTTGTAACATTATTTAATTCATTTAATATATGAACTAAGTATACTGCCCATGTTTGGCTAACTTTAAATTATAATTTAAAATGGTTAAATTGGTATAATATATTTTTTATCAACACATTTTTTAGGACATGCAACTTAGAGCATCTCCAATGTAATTCGTCTATAATTTTTTAGACATGCCCCATAAGTACGTATAGACGAGGTAATAAAAAATCATCTCCAATGCATGCTGACGAGGACTCCGTCTGCAAATTTAATGTGCCAAGACAAAAAAAATAATTGCCTAAATTTAGATGAAACACAGATGGAGTGAGTCAACAAATTTAAATCTCTACTGTTATGTGAACTTTTTTATTATTATTTTATAAAAAAATTAATGCCACAAAAGCAGTCGTATTAATTTTAGACGAAACACATTGGAAATGAATTTTAATTTAACCGTCTATTCTATAGACGTAGTGCCACATGGACTAAAAGTCCGTCTATTTTACCTGCCACGTAAACTGTAATAGACGGAATGTATTGGAGATGCTCTTAGTACTAACTTATTATCCACACATTTCATGAGACCCATAATTTATAAATCTTAAAAATAATTTCAACATTGTCAAACATGCTATTAACATCTCCAATGCAGTCTATGTATTGCGATTTAGGTGACACAAATATTGAAATACTTCTAATCTATGTGAAATTGTTGTCTAATGAAAATAAATTCAAAATCAAATATAGTTTCAATGCATTATATAGATTGCTATGTAGATATATTTTATTGTATTAAAATAAAATTAGATTACATTTAAATATGCATATGAATTTAAATTTATATAGAAAATTTAGTACGTCTAATGGAGCTATAAATATTGTCTATTTTTTTCTATCACGTGGCAATTAAAGACTTTCTTAGATATTTTGGGGGAATGTAATTAGCACAAAATGTCCATATCTTTAAATTTTTGCATTTTCACTATCACCTACACCATTCTTGCGCAAAACGTCATTTCCATCCATTATCATCCATTTTCTGCTATTAACTCACTTCCACAACCCACAACATGATTCTTAACAAAAATGAAGGGTAATTTGTCCACACACCTGTTTCACTTGTTCACCTCAAAACCCAACAAGATGAGATGCAAATGAAGTCTTTTTTTATATATGTGGAGATGAAAATGAAGTCTTTTTCCATACATTTGAAAGTAATGGCAAATCGATTGTGCAGATACGGAATCTAAATTGAGATGAAGACTTCATGGACGCAAACAATGTTGAGATATTTTCTCAAAACTTGTCAAAATCAAAAGATGCACCAATTATTGAAAGAGAAGACTTATAGGTTGACTAAAATTACAAGTTTCATAATCTTGGACACTTTGGTAGTCGAAACTTGGAAGACATCTAGATCAACTAAAATTAAACAAGTTTCTAAATCTTGGACTCCTTGACAGTCTAATCTTGTAAGAAAATTATGTCATTCGTTAACTATAAATTAACGTGGTTTATTCTCTTTTATAGATGTGACTTGCGGGTTTCTTAGAGAAAAATTGTAAGCCTAGATTCCTAGTTGTTTTTCTTGTTTTTTTGTGGGTTGTACAAATAGTAGAAATGGATGGGTGTGGTAAAGCTTAAGATATTGTTTTTCTTGAGATACTTGGGGAATTTTGGTTAGTGAAATCTATATGATTGTAACAATTTTTCATACAACAAAATGTTTGACAGTCCATAAATTTTTTTCTATCTTTTATATTTTTCTGTTTCGTTATATTTTTCTGAACAAGGATCTTGTAGGCAATAAATGAATTGGTCTCAATTCCCAATAAGCAAATCTGGAATGAATGTGAACAACAAGTACTCTATTTGCAGAATGAGAAGAGAACGTGCTATGTTCGAAGATGGTTTTTCAGTTTTGTTTGTGGGCTTGTAGTGATGTGGGTACTCATATAAAAATTCTGTTGTAATATTGCCTAAATTAGAAGCATAGTTCAGTGGTGTAAAACACCAGTGTTGGGATTATAACTGGTACTGCTATGTACTAATTTTGATGTGTAATTGTCGTTGCGGAAACATCCCAACCTTTAGATAACAATGTGCAAATCGTTTTTACTTTTGTTTATATTTTGTGCAAAACGTCCCTATCTTAGCTTCTACAATGCATTGAACGTCTTTATTGTTTTTGAATTTTTTTGGTGGTGCCCTTTTGCATCAGTGAACACATTATTGATACCATCAGTCCCATATTTTCCTTGTCACCCATATTCTCTTTCTGCAGTCATTCAAACACCTCTAATGTGCACCAAGAGTATGAAATTCTGAAACAAGTTTCTTTGTGTGGTTATAAAACCAGAGATCTCTGGACCTGAAATTATTGCACAAGATTTCACTTTGAGCTTTTTGGGCTTTGGGGTTGCAAGAAAATTGTAATGTCTTGAAGAAGAATCGCGAGTCAACTGAAGGTTGTTGATAGCAGCAATCCCACTAACAAGAGCCATTTTTTCCAAATTCTGATTTAACTGAGTAAGAATATTAATGTTAGTTGGAAAAAAAATCACAGATATGAAAAAAGACTTCATTTGCATCTCTTCTTGTTGGGCTTCGGGTTGAACAAATGAAATAGGTATGTGAACAAAATTATCATTCATTTGTATTACGAATCGTGTTGTGAAAGTTAGTTAACGGAAAAAAATGGATGACAATGGACGGAAAAGACGTTTTGCGCAAGAAATAGTGTAGGGGACGAAAAGGACGTTTTGTGCAAAAAATGGTGTAGGTGAATGTAAAAATGTCAAAATTTCAAATATAAAGATAATTTGTACAATAAAACTTCAAAAAGTAGAAATCTTCTGTGCTAATTATTGAAGAGAAAAAAATTAGCATCATGTTATCTTTGTTTTTTCCCATTACAGCATGTACAATTGTAGCCTTCCCTAAGGCCTAGGCTCTATCAATGGAAGACTCCCGTGACGAGTGGACCCTTCTATTGTGTGCATTTCTACGCAATCCCCAAGATCCCAAGAGAACAACCAATGAATGTTATCACCCAGTTCTCACTTGTTTGGTGACAAACTAAACTTTCGCCGATTTTACTGTAGCTATCTTTGTTAAAATAAATATATCACAGAATTGTCATATATTAAAAGATTGTCATAATATATTAAAATATATTAGATAATTATTTTATTTAATATGTATTAAAATTTATTTTATTTTATAAACAATTTGTATATAGTATTTTAGTTATGCCTTTTGTTTAACAATATTTGGTTTCTCTTTTTCTTTCTTTATTGTTCTCTTCTTAGTTCAATTTACATTGATAATAGAACATTTGCAATCTTTAATACGGTATATCAAATATGTTTTTTTATTATTATTGCAGTATCTTAAAATAGACTAAATCGCATAGAAGGAAAATGAGATTATAGATCCTTTGCTTTGGATGTGAAAAGATGAAGACAAACAAAAAGGCACAAATCCAAAGTTGGAAGATTAGAATTTCTAATCTAATTAGGAGATCTGATTCCAAATCTTGACAGTACTATTAACATATAATTAATACGGCCGAAAGTGAACTAAGTTACAAAATAGCTAGGTAGGGCTGTCATTCATTTTCTTTTGAAGTTTATCTTTGAGCTGCAAATCCCTTTTCTTTTCTTCCATTCTTCTAGAATCCACCTGCATTATTTCCATAACATGCAACCCCATTAATTTATAAAGAAAATCATAAAAATAGGGACAGAAAATCAAATTATATATAAATCTTTTTATTCAATTAAGAACGAATAAGATCCAGGATAAATCATTGGAACCCAATTCATAAGATCATTCTTCTACCAAATGCTACAAACAGACAGCAACCATGGAACTAAGCAAGTTCAGGGTCGGCTACATATATCATTTTTTCATTTCCGTTTAGTTCATCACTGCGGATAAAGAAAAGAAAGAAAAAAAAAAAAGTAACTTACTTTTTGAATTACAATCTGGTGGATCTTCAAACAGAGAAAGTGAAAGTTGTTTGTGGGCAACACCAATGTCAAAAAGTATGAGACCTGAAGTGGGATCATTTACAATAATTTCTTTGACTGGAAGCCATAGAAAAAGCTCTTCTTGTGAGAGCCCTTCAACTCCAGAAAGGCTGCCGTGTGTAAGATTTGCCCTCACAATCCTATCATACAAAGCCATGGTATCAAACTTGGTCAAACATGGCACTTCAAGAAACACTTCTAGAAGCCCAGATTCTGAAAGTGTGTAGGATTTCACGTCCTTCGGGAAGAGACCCGCCGGCAACCCTCTGGATATGAGGAGATCATGGATGGAGGAGGAGTGAGAAAGTGTATGAGGGAGAAAGAACAGAAAGAGTAAAAGTAAAAGATTGAGGAAGTGATTTTGAATGGTAGCCATGAATTATGTGTAATGGTAAAAGGATTTTGAGAGTGGAAAGGGTTTAAGGGGAATTGTGGTGGGAGTTTGGAAAGTAGAAAGACTGTTTAAAAAGAGAGTTTGAAGGTTGTTTTACTAAGTTGCCCTTGAATATTTGGATATGTGACATTAATATTTCAATTTATCTTACGTACTTGCGGCATTTGATAGGGATGGAAGGATTATTCAATATAATGGAAATTTTTGTATTTTTTTTTAATGATATGATGAATTTTTTGAATTTATTGAATACTCGTAATTAAATTTGATTGTACTACTGCAAATACACTCGTTCAAATTTAACTATCTAATTAAAGTAATACCGAGCATTCTTGATAACACGGTGCAATTTTTTTAATTTGAAGTGCGTGTTTTATACATAACATTGACATAATTTGGTAGTAGAATGAACAATATTTTAATTTTTTTTATTACAGCTATTGAGTTGAGATTTACTGTCTCCATTTAACTGTCACACATCACCAGGCTAGATTTAGAAAGTCTCCACACAACACAATACTAGTGATATCAACTTTGGAATGATGTCTTTTTATTTTGAACAAGAACTTACTTGCTCAAGTGTCAATATTTTATTAATGAAAAGTTAAATGAAAATAATAAATATATAGTAATTGTGAGAATGTGGGTCACTAAATCCACATGGCCCAATTCTATTAAGCAATATGGTGTGTCTTGTGTGGAATAGTTAGATGTAATGGATGGTTGAGATCTTTTTAGGGTTTTATATAAGTATTATCATCATTGTCTTTTCACCTAGGTTAGAACATAGAGAAGAAGAAAAAGTGAGGAGCCGTCTTTTCATTACATTTCTCAAAAGTGAGATTGAATTTGAGTGTTTAAAATTCTTGGTCATCTCCGGTGGGTTAGTTGGTGAACAATCCGATTGCCGTTCCTTGGTTGCATTGCAATGTTCCTTGTGGCGAGAATCTGAGCCCACAAGTTTAACCAAGAAACGAAGGAGCAACAAAGACTTATTTTCTTGTATTTTTTCATGTTAAATCGAGGTTGTAATACTTGTAATTGTTTTCAATCTCAACAAATGGTATCGAGCCTAGAACATTGATCTAGGGGTGTGAAAAATCAAGAAAAGTTGGTGGGTCGAAAAGTGGAGCCGGATTCGCGAAGATTCAAAATTACCGAGACTTCAAATCAAGATTCGGCCAAACCACTCATCGTCAGGAAAATTCGAGACCATATCACGGGTTCGCGGTGGCGAGGCAAACAAAGCAGGTGGTGGCGCGTGCGGCGCGCGTGGAGACTACGGCGGTGGCGCGTGGCGCGCTGGAAAAATCGGTTGCGCGCTTGCTTCCTCAGCGCGGTGCGGCGCGTGGCGGCTCCATTCCGGCGTGGTTTGCGGCAAACGACTCCCTGGTTGAGACGCACAACTTGGTGGTCCGTGGTTGCGCGTGGACTTCGACGGGAGGCGCGTCTGAGAGACTTCAGGGAGCGTGCGTGAGCTCGCGGCGAGTTTTCCGGCGATTTTACGGGGCAGATTGTTTATTGGCTATTTCGACTTTACGGTGGTATTGCTTTGTTGTTGGAGCAGCGGTGCGGTGATTGGTTGTTCAAGCGGTGCCTTGGAGCAAAGAAATTCGTTTTGTCTCTCCTATAAATCACGGACAACAGATTTGTCATTTGAGTTTAATTTCTTGAACCCCCTCTTAGTTAATTTTATATTGTGTTAATTTTAATTGAGGTTAAAACAAACTAGGTGGCTAGAGCCTATAACTCCTTAGTACAATTTGTTGTTTTATTGTCTTGTGTGTTGATAAATCTGTGTTTGCATGTCATGTTAGTTAGTAATTTGGAAAAAGGGTTGTGTTACGTGTTTGCATACATGTGAGTAAGTTTTTTATAAAACTTTTTCAAAATTCTCATTCATGGATGATTTTCCATCCATGGGTTCTAGGGTTGAATTATCACAATTCGATGGAAAGGGTGATTATTCAATTTGGAAACAAAAAATGAGAGCTATTACGGTTCAACAAAGGGTTTCTAAAGCCCCTTGATGATCGAAAATTTTTTCGATGCATTAAAAGCTAAACTTTGATCAAATTGAGGAGATGAATGAAATTGCATACTGAGTTCTATAATATTACACTTATCGATAATATTGTTAGACAAGTTGATGATGCTAAGCGCTAGAGAATTGTGGGAAGCTCTTGACAAGTTATTTTTGACAAAAACTTTGCCAAATAGGATTTATTTGCTAGAAAAACTTTTAGTTTTAAAATGGACTCGGGGAAGGATCTTGAATCCAATCGAGTGATTTTAGCAAAATTGTCAAAAGTTTGGCCCACAATGATAAGAAATTTGACGATGAGGATCTAGTTGTTATACTTTTGAATTCTCTTCACGATTCTTATAGAGAAGTTAGGAATGCGATTAAGTATGCTAGAGATGTTTTGACTCGAGCTATTGTGATAGATGCTTTGAGATCAAAGGACTTAGAAGTCAAAAAGGAGTCTAGGGAAGCACTAGGGAGGAGAGTTTATTTATTAGAGGAGAAATGAAATGAGAGGAGAGAACAACTACCGGGGTAAGAAAGAGCGGAGGAAAATCTAAGGGTAGGTCTAAGTCTGCAGGGATAAAAGCGATAAGAAATGTTACCATTGTGGGAAGTTAGGACATTTCAAGAAAGATTGCTATGAGCTTAGAGAAAATCGAAACAACAATGCAGAATGAAGATCAAAATGTTTTTCTTTGTTGGGGATGCCCTAGATGGTTTACATGTTATGACCAGAGTGTCGATGGTGAGATTGACCATGAGTGGATATTAGACTCGGGTGCCACCTTTCATTTGTGTCTGTGAGGTCTTGGTTTTATAACTATAGAAATTGAACCTAGGAAAGTATACATGGGGACAACAATTCTCAAGCAGTTGAAGGAATAGGTGACGTTGCTATTAGGATGCATGATGGCATTGTCAGAGACCACTTCTTGGTGTTAGGTATGTCCCGAACCTTAAGAGAAATCTAGTTTCCTTAGGTGTTCTTGAAGATGAAATTTGTATGTTCAAATCGATTTTGGTACTTTAAAGATTCTTAAAGGTTCTCTAGTAGTTATGAAAGGTCCCAAGAGGAATGGGTTGTATTACCTTCAAGGTGAAGCTTTACATGCCAAAGATTGAGATTGGTTTCAATCAATGATGATAGATCGGATCTATGGCATAGGAGGATGGGACACATTGGGAATAAGGGACTAAAATATCTTAGTGACCGAATTTACTAGGTAAAGACATTGTTGCACCTTTAAGCTTTTGTGAGGCGTGTGTTCTAGGAAAGTCACATGCAGTCGACTTTGAGATAGGTCAACACAGCACTAAGAGACCATTAGATTACATTCATGCAGATTTGTGGGGTCCAGAAAAACACCCTACTCATGGTGGGAACAGGTTTTTCCTATCCATTGTTGATGACTACTCTAGAAAAGTTTGGGTTTCCCACTTAAGTCAAAAAATCTGAAACTTTTAGCAAGTTTAAGTCTGGCATAACCTTAGTCAAAAACCAAGTGGAAAAAGGTGTAAAAACCTTAGGACGAGACAATGGTTTAGAGTTTTGCAACTTTGAATTTGATGAGTTTTGCAAAGAGAGAGGTATCGCGAGGCATAGGGGCATGTGAAATACCCCCAACAAAATGGGGTGGTGAGAGGATGAATCGGACTTTAATGAATAAAGTCGGATGTATGTTGATTAGTTCGAGGGGTTGGCCAAGGTTTTTGGTTTGAGCACTTATGTCTTTATGACTTATTTGATAAATAGGTCACCTTCTAGTTACATTAACTTCAAAAGCGCCCCGGAGTTGTGGTGCGGAAAATCTCGGTTGTCACACATTAGAGTGTTTGGGTGTCTTTGCTTATGCACATCGGGTTGAGGTAAGTTAGACCTAGGGCTACTAAGTGTGTCATGTTAGGATACCAGGAGGGTGTCGAGGGGTATAGATTGTGGGTTTTAGGTGTTAAGGGTATTAAGATAATTGCTTGAGTAGAGATGTGAAGTTTAATGAGCTTGATATGCCTTGCCTAAAAACTCAGGACAATCGAGTTAAACAAAGTGGAGAAGGGAATCTTCTCTTGGGAAGAAGATTGAGCCCGAGGTGAAGAGATTAGATGTTAATCTGGAGGTTAGAGAACACGAACAAATTGATCCTCAAGTTGAGGCCCGAACAAGAAGAAGTCTTAGAACAACTTTGAACTAGAAATTCACAAAGCTGTGATCACGACCAAGAACAACTTGAAGATACTAATTTGAGAGATTATCAATTAGTGAGAGATAGGGAGAGAAGGCAGGTAAGACCAAATTTGAAGTACACTTCTTCAAATTTGATGGAGTTAATCTAGTTTTAGGTGAAGCCTTAGAGTCGATTGAACTGTTTCTTATGAAGAAGCGGTTAAGCGTAAAAATTCGAAAATTGGAAGAAGGCTATGAGAGAGGAGATTCATTCCTTAGGCAAGAATGATACTTGGAAGTTGGTTGAAAGACCAAAGAATCAAAAGGTAGTCCATTGTAAATGGATCTACAAGTTGAAGGAAGGAGTAGAACCAAATGACTCTTTAAGATACAAAGCTAGGTTAGTAGCTAAGGGATTTACTCGAGAGAGAGGGATTGATTATAATGAGGTGTTTTCCCGGTGATTAAGTATAAGACTATCGAGGTTAGTATTGGCCTTAGTTGTCCAATTCAATTGGGAATTAGAGCAACTAGATGTTAAGATTGCTTTTCTTCATGGAGAGTTAGATGAGGTCATTTACATGTCTCGACCTCGAGGCTTTGAGGTGAAAGGAAGTCTGAGCTGTGTGCTTGCTTAACAAGTCCTTATATGGTCTTAAGCAGAGTCCTAGGCAATGGTATAAACGTTTTGATGCTTATGTGCTTAAAATTGGTTTCAAAAGGAGTGAATTTGATGCATGCTTATATTATAATAACACTAAGATAGGCTGTGAGGTTTATTTGTTGTTATATGTTGATGACATGTTGCTTGCTAGTAGTAGTAAAGCTGATATCATAAAAATGAAAAACCTTTTGAAATCTGAATTTGACATGAAAGACTTAGGATGTGCAAGAAAAATTCTTGGTATGGTTATTAAAAGGAATAGGACTGAAAATAGGTTGACTATTAATCAAGAGTCTTATTTAGAAAAGGTAATAACCAAATTTGGTATGAAATTTGCTAAGTCATCAATATACCATTAATTTGCACACATGATTTTATCATACGCTCAATGCCCTAAAAGCGAAGAAGAAAAACAGGAAATGAGTAGTGTCCCCTATGCTAATGCCATTGGTTCTGTAATGTATTCGATGATTACCACTAGACCTGACCTAGCTTATGCAGTTAGTCTCTTGAGTAGGTTTATGTCTAACCCAGGTAAACATCATTGGATTGCTCTTAAATGGCTGTTGAGATACCTAGTTGGGACGAGTTAAAAAGGGGTTAGTGTTCGAAAGGAGGTGATAAGCTTGAGCTTAAGGGTTATGTAGATTCGACTTTGCGGGGATAAAGATCGGAGGAAATCTACCACTTCTTACTTCTTCACGTTAGGTGATAATTGTATCACTTGGAAATCACAGATTGCAACCTTTAGTTACACTCTCCGACCTTTGGTGAATATGTTGCATTGCTTGAAGCCTTTAAAGAATGCATGTGGTGAAAGGCCTTTTATGTGAATTGAATTTCTTGAATGAAAATGCCATGATCTTTCTTGATAGTCAAAGTGCTTTAATGCTATGTAAAAATCACATGTATCATGAAAGATCTAAGCATATTGAGGTGAAATACCATTTCATTAGGGAGAAGTTAGCTTCGGTGAATTTAAAGCTGCTTAAAATTGCAGCGATGATAACCCTATGAGATGTTGGAACCAAAGTACTTGCTCTTTGGTAAGTTTAATAAGTGTATATCAATGTTGAATATTGATACGGGTTAACTTATATGCCGGTACTAACTGCGGTGGAGGATTGGTGAAGCGGTGCAAAATTTGGAGTGGGCGATGATGATGAAATAAGACCACAAAGGGATAGCACTTGTAGCGAGGAACTTGGTAGTGGATTTGTGAACCAAGGTGAAGTTTGTGAGAATGTGGGTCACTAAATCCACATGGCCCAATTCTATTAGGCAATATGGTGTGTCTTGTGTGGACCGTTAGATGTAATGGATGGTTGAGATCTTTTTAGGGTTTTATATAAGTACCATCATTGTCTTTCACCTAGGTTAGAACATAGAGAGAAGAAAAGTGAGGAGCCGTCTTTTCATTACATTCTCAAAAGTGAGATTGGATTTGAGTGTTTAAAATTCTTGGTCATCTCCGGTTGGGTTAGTTGGTGAACAATCCGATTGCCGTTCCTTGGTTGCATTGCAATGTTCCTTGTGGCAAGAATCGAGCCCACAAGTTTAACCAAGAAACGAAGGAGCAACAAAGACTTATTTTTCTTGTATTTTTTCATGTTAAATCGAGGTTGTAATACTTGTAATTGTTTTTCAATCTCAACAATGAATCGATCTCACTTATTTACGATAATTTAATTATATAAGGCTATAAAAATGAAACACACAGAATGAGAAAAACTAGGTGCTAAGTGGTGGGATCCAACCAAGTTAGGCAGACAACGGGCGAGCAACGGCAACTTTTGAAATTTTGTATTAGAAAACTGAAATGGGTGAAAATGATGTAAAAAAAATACACGGGGGTATTATAGTCAAAGAACAATGCATCTGCTAAAATGAAAAGACAAGTGAGGCATAATAATTGCCCTTCCCAAGGCATTAGATCAAAACTGTATATGGTCATATTACAATTTTATTATCTACATTATATTTTAATTGTAATAAAAATCTCTCAATCTTTAACTTTTTGACATTTGTGTTCCTAATTTTTTTGTCTTATTTTTATCATTAACTTTCAATTAATTTTGGACGACAATTTTTATTCAAATATTCTAGTAATATATATTGAAATGAAGGACAAATATTTTGTCAAGATTATGTTTTTGATATTTATTTTGCTTATTTAAAAATATAATAGACTTTACGCTCTTTTAATTAATTTTTTGAAAAGAAATCATCACTAAAGACAAGTATAAAATTTATAAATTAATAAGTTAACGATAAGAATGTGATAAAAAATAATTGGGGATATAAATGCTAAAATAGTCATAATTGAAGATTTTTATTACAATTAAAATGTAGTGGTTTAAAAAAAAATGTAGTTTGAATATAAGCCAAAGAGCAATAGAAACATCATAAGGGCATAATTGCCATATTTATAATATTTTAACTGAATTGGCTTTTTATTGGTGAGAATAAAAGACCTCTGCTCATTTTCGGGAGGAAATTGCTAAAAGTTCGATTTTGTTAAAAGAGCAATTATCAATAATGCCACCGAGGCTCACACAATCAAACGTTGTTTTAGGTATTTAGTAAATTGAAAAAAAAAAAAAGTTAATTATGGAGAAATCATTATTATTTTATAGCAGATTTTGATAAAAGCAATGAAGGTCTCTATATTATTTGTTAATCACATTATATTTTAATTACAATAAAAGTCTCTAACTATAGCTCATTTAACTTTTTTTTATCACATTTTTATCATCAACCTATAACTTGTTCGACTTATTTTTGTCCCAAAATTAATTAGGAAGGAGTAAAAAGACTTCACTGCCTCTCGTATTTTTAAATAAGGAAAATTAATAAAAAATACAAAAGTTAGACAACAAAATTTCTCTCATTTTAATGCATATTAGCATAATATTTGGACAAAAATTGTAATCACAAACAAGATGTGAAAATTAATGATAAAAATGTGACAAAAAACAATTAGAAACATAAGAGCCACAATGTCAAAAGTTAGAACCTTCATTGCAATTAAAACTTGATGTAGATAATAAAAATGATAATTATATTCACACAATACTTTTTATTTTTTGCACCACGTTTTAATTACATTTAACATTTTTAATATTTTAACATTATAGCACTCATGTCCCCAACTTTTTATCACATTTTTATCTTCAACTTTTTATTAATTAGCACATTTTGTGTTTAATAACGGTTACGTAAAAAATATTTCTTGAGAATTTAGTAAAAGAATTTATTTGTCTGTCATATTTTTAAAAAAATAATAGATACAAAAGTACGATAAAATATTTTTTCCTCATTTCAAAGCAAGTAAATAAAATATCTCGACAAAATCATCATCAATGATGAAATGTGCTAATTAATGAAAGTTGAATATTATAAGATAAAAAAAAGTTAAGAACATAATTGCAATACTGAACAAAAGTTGAGGATTTTACAATTAAAATATGGTGCACTTATAACAAATTGTAGTGTGAATATAACCACCATAATAAAAATTATAGTTTGAATATAATTACCTCTTCTTAAATTATACTTTTAACTTCTCCAATTATCTATAATTAAAATATCAATTCTAACATTAATTAATTAAATTAATTTATTTTTACTATATAAACTATATTTTTATTTTATAATTTTATCAATTTGGAGATTTAATAGATATTAATTTTATTTTTTATTTTAGAATAAGTATGATGAATAAATCATCTTAGAAAAATATTTAACGAACATTACAATTGTTATACAAGTAAAAATTATTGTTACAATATTATTGTTACCACTTGAATTTGGCGAAAACCACCTTAGCAATCGTCTAGGTCACGTGAAGCAGTTATAATCACGATGTGCACCAAATGTTCTCACTCATCCACGTTTTACAGGTAAGTTGCAGGGACGCTTTCGCTAAAGGTCCCTGTGTCCCATTAAATTCTTCCGGACGGTATGATAATTTTAGACAACATGAAAGATAAGTTAGGAAAAAATTGTATATGATTGATAAGGTGATTCCTACAAGGAAATTGTATGTCAATCTCCTAATCAACACAATGATCGATTAAGATTAAGGCCAAAATTTAGGGGATCGCGACAATTATGGATTAATTTTATCTCATAAGGAAGGAGAATTCAATCCAAAGATGGCAAAAATATACGCCAACCCACCCCGCTTAATCGTCCTTATGCATGCCCCGCAGAGGTTCCGGGGCCACCCTGCCCTGCTTCTCAATTTGATTTTATTTTTTGTTGAAAAAATCATAAAATAGTATACAAATTACAATTTTTGCTAGAAAATAGACTTAATAAAAATCGAACTCAGGTTGGAGTTATAAACTATAAATCTTAATCACTACATCACAACTTTAATATTTTATTTTTTGTTTTTTGTTTTGTTTGCAAAAATTCCTATATTTTTTTAATTTTTTTTTTTATTTTTTTTAAAAAAAATTTAACTTAAGGCGATTGGTGGGTCAAAGGGTTACCCCATTGACAAGCAATTTCGTGTATTAAAGAAACTCGTACAAATTGAAATTTTGATAAATTACAAAGTGGATAATCTTCTTGTGATTGCAGAGCTGCAGAATCCTCGATTAACGATCCAGAGTGTTGAAGAAGAGGGCCACGTGGCTTGAATCACGGACTTGAGACTTGTTGGAAATTTAATTTGCTTAAACCTTCAATGTTTGGACTTGGCTTGAATTTGATTTGTGAAGAACCTTTGATCTTCTTGGACTTGCTTTAATTTGAAGAAGATTTTGATCTTCTTAAAATTTCCGGGTTTTGAATTTTCTGTAGGGTTGTGGATTTTTTTCTGGACTTGCTTACGGACTTACGGCTTTTCTTCCGCCGAATTTTAACTTGTGATTTTTCTTGGACTTAATGTCCTATTTATAAGAAATCTCAAACTACCCACTTTCCATTTATAACCATCCAACACGTATTAAATATAAAAGTGGGACGAATTTTCTACGTGGGTTAGTTTTAAAACGAACGGGTCATAAATAGACTTGGGCTTTAATCAATTTAAATAGGCTATTTGTTTTTAATAGGCCAACCCATTTATTTATTTTATTTTATTTTTTAGTGTCTACAAATGCCCCCTCGAGATTTATCAATTTATTATACAAATAAATAGATAAAATCTTGAATTTAAATTTTGATTTAGAATTTGATTTAAACTTGAACACTCTTTTGTAGGTTTATACTACATGTGTTGTAAAGAATTTGACTTGAGATAAGCTTCTAAATTTGAAAACAAGATGAACTTGTAAAGATTTGAACAAGTTTAATCCTATCACAATTCAACCAAACCATATAAATAATTGAATTCTATCACAATTGAACCAACATATTTAATCATTTATATAAGTGCACAAAACGTGTGGAAAAGAATTTGACCATTGAAACCACTTATATTAAATTTGGAGAAGAAAGTGGATAGTTAAAGAATCTTCTCACCTTCAACTCATGTAAGTAGTTTTATTTATTTATTTTATTTGATTTTGAGTTTCCCTTGTATGATATTCCTTTTCTTTTTCTTGAACAATTCTGAAAAGTCACCAATAAACTAAAACATTGGCTTTTCCATTTTTTTTTTTTTTTTTTTTTTTTTATGGATCAGGAGACAAATACCAAATATTTTCATCACTTTGAATCTGAATCTAGGAATATCTCCAACAACTTGTTCAAATAGTAAAGTTCGGCTTTTAGCTTCAATGTCTATCTTCTCAAGCACAGCAGTTTTTGTGTGCGATAACTGTGAAAAAGGTTTCTTCAATTCATTGTCTAGATTTTTTTTTTTTTTTTTTTTTTAATAAGATAGAAATTGAAGTACAAGAAATCGTTCATCATCTTGTTATCCCATCTCTTTTTTTTTTTTTTTTTTTTTAAATATCATCATATCATTCATAAAGTCGATGATTTTATTAATTTTTTTTTTTTTTACGTGAACAAGAAAGGGAAAAAAACAATAAAGTTCTTGTTCACTATTTGTGTGTTTTGTGTGAGAGAGAATAAGTTGAGTGTTGGTTTGCATGTGTGTAATCTTGGTTTTGTTTTACTTTTTTTTTTTTTTTTTTTAAAGAATATTTATATATATATGGTATATACACGTGTGGGGTAAATATCACTAGGGGTCCCTAACCTTTGGACCTTGTAACGATGGGGTCCCTAACCTTCTATTTTGAACTCCAGAGTCCTTAACCTATGAAACGTTAGCACCAAGTCCTTTTTGACCAAAACCGTTAGTTTGACCGTTAAATGGTCAAAATCTTGTTGAATAGACCAAATTACTTTTAAATTAAATGATAAAAAAAGAAAAGAAAAAGAATAATAAAATAAAAATTGCAACAAAACCCCAACCAACAAAATAAAATATTTCAATCAAACCCCAAATACTTCTTCTCCACCAAAATACCGCCGCCAACCACCACCCACCGGAACCACCACCCCAACGCCGTCATCCAAAAAATAATTTCAACAACCACAAAATCATCGGCAAATACAAGAAAAAGTACATAAATTTCTTGAAAAACCACCTCCAAACCGAGCAGATCTGAGAAAAAATCGAAAAGTAAAATGTGCAACTCAAGACGGCGGCGCCAAAACCGAAAGCGGATATGAGATCTCGAGATCGCGCTTACCGCTTTCTTCAAGGCGGCGCACGAATATCAGCACACTATTTTGTTCGTGAAACGGAGGCGAAGAGCAGCACGCCGCTGATCTTCGGGGCTGCGTCCGCTGCCTTTTTAAGGTAGCGGACCAACCAGTGGCGCACGAACTTCGTGAAACAGTGGTGAAGTCGGGGCTGTGTCGGCTACCTTTTTAAGGCATCGGACCAGCCATTGGTTGCCATTTCCGGCGGTGGCCGACTTCCAAAGCGCCGCAGCAGTCGCCTACTTTTCCTTTTTTTTTTTTTGAATTTCGCACGAACTTCGTGAAACAGTGGTGAAGTCGGGGCTGTGTCGGCTACCTTTTTAAGGCATCGGACCAGCCATTGGTTGCCATTTCCGGCGGTGGCCGACTTCCAAAGCGCCACAGCAGTCGCCTAACTTTTCCTTCTTTTTTTTTGATTAATTTCACCCGTCCCAATAGCAAAATCTAAATCAAATTCAGATTTTAATTTCAAAAATTCACACTTTGGATGGCGGCGGGTGGGGTGGTGGTTCCGGTGGTGGTGGTGGTTGGCGGCGGTATTTTGGTGGATGTGTGTATATACCATGCATATGTGTGTGTTATTGTGTTATGTGATTGTGTTTTGACTATTCTTTCTTTTTTTTTTTTTTTTTTTTTTTTTTTTTTAAAGTAGTTTGTTTGACTTTTTTTTTTTCATGTGAAAGTGTGTATTTTGATGTGAATTGAAATTTTTTATTTTAAATATCCACTAATGATTTTGTTATTTGTTGAGAAATAAATATCTCCATGATTGAGGTGTGATGATTTTAGTTGAGAAAAATATTTGTGTTAAAGTGTTTAAGGACCGGAAAATTTTGTGTTAAAGATTAAGGTCAAGGCTTTTTTATGTATTTGGAAAACTTGTCGATTCGGACATTAAATCTTAAAATACTTGAAAGATTTAGTGCAAAGAACTATTTCAATTAGAAATTTTTATTTTATTTTTTATTTTTATTTTTTTTTTTGTTTGGTTTTTTTTTTTTAGAAGACACGGAAATCGAGGCTCGGAGCGTATCTTTTAGATATTCCCGAGGACTCACCCTTCGAGGATGGAGTTTTTAGAAGACACGGAAATAGAGGCTCGGAGCGTATCTTTTAGATATTCCCGAAGACTCACCCTTCGAGGATGGAGTTTAGAAGACACGGAAATAGAGGCTCGGGCGTATCTTTTAGATATTTTCAGAAGACTCACCTTCGAGGATGGAGTATTTTAGAAGACACGGAAATAGAGGCTCGGAGCGTATCTTTTAGATATTCTCCGAAGACTCACCCTTCGGGATGGAGTTTTAGAAGACACGGAAATAGAGGCTCGGGCGTATCTTTTAGATATTCCCGAAGACTCACTCTTCGAGGATGGGTGTTTTTTAGAAGACACGGAAATAGAGGCTCGGAGCGTATCTTTTAGATATTCCCGAAGACTCACCCTTCGGGATGGAGTTTAGAAGACACGGAAATAGAGGCTCGGAGCGTATCTTTTAGATATTCCCAGAAGACTCACCCTTCGAGGATGAAAGATTTTAAAAATTTAAAAAATTTAATGTTCATAATTACTTTAAATTATGGACCCATTTTTTTTTTATTGTTTCTTTGACTATTTTACTATCATTTTGTTTTCTTGTTTGTTTTTTATTTGTTTATTTATTTTTATTTTATTTCTTTGTTTGTTTGTTTATTTTGCGAGAATGGCACAATCAAATTCTAAAAGCAAAGAGAATTTGAAATTACACGAAATTATTGAGCTTAATGATACGGCGCGGAAGGGCAAAGTTCTTTGCTTTCCTAAGACAATTGTGAAGTATCACGGCCCGGACCAACGCCACGGGAGAGCTCAAGCTTACTATCCACGAGCCGATGCCATGTCCTTCGACTTTATGTGTTCCTTTAAAAGGCTGCACATGCATATTCTCGATGTCGCCGGAGGAACTCGGATGCCATCAACATCCTTCTTTGGGTCCACCTCCACATCATTCTCGGGATATGGCGATTATTAGGAAGCGATCATTTCGAGAGGATTTATCAAAGAAAGTAAAATGGGGAAGTGCACTTAGCGGTAGTGGAGAAACTTCTTATCTTTCAAAGTTTTGGGAGTGGTCGGTTTGGATCCATAAACTCTTAGTCAAAAGAAATCTTCTGAGTTAGCCTGCGGTTTATTACGCTACAAAGGAATATTCTCGTCCCAATTCTATGTCTGAGCTCTTTGTGAAGTTTGGTGTCAGGACACCAATACCTTTATAACCACAAATGGAGAAATTGGTATTTCTCTTTGGGATATTCGAGAAATCACTGGACTCTCTATTATGGGTGATTATTATGAGGAGGTAGTTCCAAGTCTTTTGAGCTGTTGAATTTGCTTCCCGGTCTTGCTCATATTTGTTTAAAGCATACTCGCGATGATAGTCGATAAGAAGAAAAGCGGTCGAATTCGCCATATCGATTGGATTGAGTTTTGGTTCCAAGAAGATGATTGCGTTCAAATCCTCGGAAGAGTAAGCCTTTCAAGAAAGCTATGGAATGAAAGCCATATAAAGAAGGTCAGCGAATAGTAAAAAGGCGGGATCACGGAGACCCGTCGTCGCGAGACAAAGCAAAAGATATTTTGCTTGAGGACGAGTCATTGGAACTCTTCTTTATGTTGATGAGGAAGAAGAGTTAGAAATAGCGACCTATCTTTCGCTTTGGCTTTGTCGTTTCATTTTCCTTCGAGCGACTATCTTAGAGCCGGGACTTTCAAAGCGACTTCGAGAATGGTTGCCAAGTCGACTTCTGAGTTTAGTTCCTCCTATTTTGGCTAGTATTTATCGAGGACTTCTGAAACATCAAATTGTGTGGCGGTCGCGATATTGGATTGATCAAATATGCATTTCTGGACATTTTACGTATGCTTGGGCTGCAACCTATTTTCTCAGGAATTTCTGACAACATTGACAAAAGCATTGGTCGCCCTATTATCGGAAGATATGTCGGAACTTTAAATGATCTCGACCTTGGGAAGTTGACATGTTTGATTGTCGAGAACTTGTTCGTGGAAGGATGGATCACAATGATTTTGTTGGAACCCTATTCATTTGCCTCCTCATTGTGGTATATGCGGATAAGGACGATAGATCTACGGAGATTTCGGAGTTCATGATTAGCATTCGACTGGATTTGTTTCTTATCGCATGGGGATCTGGTTCGTACATTCTTGAAGCATATAACCCTCATCGATTTGGAAGGCAACAAGGCTTCAAACAAAAACTTCAGGCTCACCAAAAGATATGAACCTAGTAGTAAATCAATGACTCTTTATTGTGCTTGGTTATCTTTGACACAAGTAGGGAGTGGATGTTCATTCCATATTCGAGGGGAGAACCGATAATATAAAAATCAAGTTGATTACGCATACGAAGATTGGTGGAATAATGAAGTACTTCAAGATTGAACAAGGTTCAAGTGAAGGAGTTATTATCGGTGAGGATCTGGACTTTAGACTTGAGCAACCCGCACCTATACCAAAGCATAAGGAGAATGACAAAGCGAAAAGAGATCAACCCTTCCCGTGTAGCTTCCCAAAGAACTTTTCAAAAAGAGCATTGGATGTTCCGGATGAAGGAGGTCCTAAGAGGCTTAAATTTACATTTCCTTCAACGAGAATCGTTTCCTCTTGAGGCGTGTAGAGAAGATATACAGGACAATTTTGGTTTGAAGATGTAATTAGGAGATCAAGCATCTCGAGGACTTGAAGCAACTCTTGTTAGGAAGATAGTAGTTACGAAGATCGGGTATGATTTAAATTTTTTTTTTTTTTTTTTTGTTTTTCTTAATGTATCAACTTTTGACTTGAGACTCTTGTTTCTTTGGTACATCGTCGAAAGCGGTCGTCTGTTGAAAAAGCCTCAATCTATTCAAAGCAACCACGAAAGCTTGTCTTTGAAACTTCAAAAATGGATTTGAGCATCCGGATATACCTTTACATGGCGAAAATTTAGACATGTAAGCCTCAAAACACGAAATGCGGTGTGTATATCATTCCTTATTATTTTACTGTTGTTTGATATATCGATTGTGCAACTTCTTTTTCATCATTTTTTTTTTAGGATTTCCAAAAATTTCGAAGAAGCTGAATTTTACACAAGTCCAAGTCCTTTCTTTGGATCGGACTAGCGAGAATCTTGACATGATTGATGCACTTGAAGGGATTGATGGCCTTAATGGTTGAAAGATCTTCCTGCGATTATCTAGTCATATCGGTGGTGGTATTTTGACATCAGTGGCGGATATCAATGATGAGGAGAAGTAAATTCGGAACTTGATAGTCAAGATTAGGGGAATGGACAAGAAGCGCTGTTACCCCATCTTCGTTGTCTTTGATTGTTGTTCCTACTTCAAATATAAACAATCGTGGGATTGCGCCAATTTGTTCTTCCATATACGAACTTCCGCTTGGAATTCTTGAAGATTCTTCTTTTCTAAAAGATGTTTTCAGAGAAGCCATGACTAAGTATCTTAAGAAGTCATTCACGGATGTGATAAAACACGGTTTTCAAATCTTAGGACTTGGTGGGCTAAAAGCAATCGAGACTTCAAAACACGATCATAGAATCATTTCAAGCGGATCCGGCACCTTTGTGAAGCGTATGGAAGTGTTTCTTAAAGAGTTGATGCTTACCTTTTAGAAAGAAAGCAAATTTTAGAGTGTCAGACTTTAGAAGAAAGGGACCAACAATTGGAGTCTTTGGACGATCGAATAGATGTAGAGATGACCATATTTTCTTCTTTGGAAAATAAGGCGGCGAGTTGGCTTTCGGTGGACAAACTCCGTGATGAACTTGAGACTCGTAAGGAAAATCTGGATAAAATGAAAGAGGCCGGGATCACTACGGGGCGAGTCAAAAAATTAGAAATATCGCCAACGTGGAATCCATCGATCGGAGAGGAAGACTCTTGAAGGCGACTTCTTGCAAGCTGGTGAAAGTGATTGATCTTTTGGTGACACTCTACATTTTCTTCTTTTTTTTTTTATTCTCTTTTGTATCATCCCTTTTTTTTTGCAAAGACAAATAAAGAGATATAAATATGATTATCGATTTTGGTGAACTTGGATTTTATATATGATGATTTTTTTTTTTTTATATATATATAGCCGTTCACGGTTTATCCTCTTGCGGGCGGAGCATTATATTTTTTTTTTTTTACAAAGGAAAATAAAACAAAGTTTAAGCGTAAAAGCGCTTGAAATTTTCCGTTAATAGGTCCAATCGCAATCCATCTTTGTCCCGCGATCTTGTATGCCCATTGGTGAACACATGAGTAACGACAAATGGACCATCCCATTTAGGTTGGAACTTGCCCCCTGTCTTTTTGTAATTATGATAGGCCTACGTCTTGAAAGTACTAAATCTCAACTTGAAATGATCTTGGCGTACTTTTTATTGAAAGACTTTGCCATCAGAGCTTGATAACATTGCGGTGCATTTGAGCTTCTAATCTTTTCTCATCAAAGCTTCCGACTCCTCAAGTCGAAGGCGGGCATTTTCCTCTATCGTCAAACCTTCTTGGATGGCAATTCTCAATGATGGAATCGACACTCTAAAGAATCGACTTCCACACCATATACCAAAGCATATGGGTAGCTTGTGTTGGAGTCCAGGTAAGTAGTGCGATAAGCCCACAAAGCTTCTCCAATTCTTTCATGCCGGTCTCTTTTAGATTTGGATACAACCTTCTTCAACAAATTGCACAAGGTCTTGTTGAATGCCTACGCCAATCCATTAGGCTGCTTGCATTATACATGGGCGAGTTGTATTATGCGAATCAAACTTGGTGCAAAGATTATTGATGTGGCTATTGCGAGAATGGTTTTCCATTATCGGTGATGATGTATCGAGGAACTCCATCTAGATAAATTATTTGACCATGAATGAAATACGCAACATTTTCTTTCTTTACTTCCCTCGATGGTATAGCTTGGCCCACTTGGAGAAATAGTCGGTCCAGCGATGATGTATGAATGTCGGTGAAGACTTTGGTGTTATGGGTCCAATCACGTCAAGACCCCATGCATCAAATGGCGAGGAAGCTATTGTCGGATGTAATAGTTACGGAGGTTGATGAATGAAATTTGCATGGACTTGGCAAGCTTCGCATTTTTTGCAAAATCCATAGAATCTTGAACCATAGTCGGCCGATAGTATCCCATTCTTTTTATCAGAAAATGGAGTTTAGGTCTGGTGATGAGCACCATATTCGAGAATGAGCTTCCTCGGGGCATATGTCGCTTCCTCACTACTTAAGCATCGAAGGAATACTCCATCAAGCGGCGCCGATAGAGTGTGTCCTTATAGAAGATAAAGCGAAGCGCGTCTCGAACCACATTTCTGACGAGGGCTATCGGGTAACTTATGATGTTAAGATAATCAATTAACGGTTGCCTCAATCATCCACTTCTTTGCCACTAATTTCAACATTATTGTTCTCCTCAAGATTTTCAAGCGGCGATGGTGGAATTATCCATCTTTGAACAATTGATCTTGGGTGAGAAAAATCCTCATCGACTGGCAAAAAAGCAATGACCAAATTAGCCAAGGCATACGCTTCTCTGTTTTCATTTACGAGGAGCGAATTTGATTTTCTTGATTCAAATCGTTTTAGGAGTGTTAATGCATATTCATGATATGGCTTCGGGTTTAAATTTCGGACTTCATACTCGGAAAGAAGTTGGTTGATTATCAACAAAGAATCTCAAAGACTTCTAGTTGATTGACTTCCATATCGATCTTTGTTTCCAAACCAATAATAAGAGCTTGATATTACGCCATATTGTTGGAACATCTTTCTGTCAAAGTAAATGAATAGGGCATGACTTGATCATGGGGAGTAACAAATACAACTCTGCTCCGGCACCATATCTTGATTTGCACCATCAAAGAATAACCTCCATGAAGGTATAACCCGGTGTAAAAAACTTCTTCGTCAGGAAAGTCTTGAGAAAGTTCCCATTCTCTACGGAATAGGATGATCGTGAGAAAATCGCGAGCTTGTCCCTTATGACCTTTTGTGGAATGAATTTGATGTCGAACTCGGACAATAGAAGTGCCCATTTTCCTATCCTCCGGAAAGAATCGGTGCGGACATTATGTATTTTAATGGATCAATCTTTGAGACAAGATTGATTGTGTGTGCTAACATGTAATGCCTCAACTTTTAAGCGCAAAAATCAATGCAAGGTGATTTTCTCAATAGGTGAATACTTCATTTCAGCACCTACCAATGTCCGACTTAAGTAATATAGTGCATTTTCTTTTCCTTCGTCGTTGATTTGGACAAAGTGCACCTAAAGAAGATTCTTGTCTTTGCGACATAGAAGTCAATGGCTTTCCGGGATTGGGCTGTGAGCGCCGGTGGATGAGATAAATATTGTTTAATGCTTTGGAAAGCATTTCGACAAATATCATCCCATTCAAATGGCACATCTTTCTTCACTAACTTTGTTGAATGGATGGCAGCGACCAAGCAAGATTGGAGATAAATCTTGAATGTATGCCAACCTTCCTTGAAGACTTTTCAATTCATGCAAATTACTTGGCTCGGCATGTTTATTATAGCATCAATTTTTGATTGATCTATTTCAATACCTCGATGTCGAACAATGAAGCAAGAAATTTTCCGAAGTAACACCAAATGCGCACTTTAATGGATTCATTTTCAATTTGGTAGCGTAGGAGTCTTTTAAAAACATCCATAAAGTCTTGTAGATGATCATCTCGTTTCTTTGTTTTGACAACAAGGTCATCCGCATAGCATTCCACTTGCTTATGCATCATATCATCAAAGATCTTTTGCATCATCGCCCGTTGATAAGTTGCTCGACATTTTTCAATCAAATGGCATGACCTTGTAACAATATATGCCCTTAGAGAGTGCGGAATCCGTGAGCTCCTCGTCTTTTGGATTCATTCGAATTTGATTGTACCACGAAGACCCGTCCATGAAAGATAGAACTTACGTATCTGTAGTAGCGTCCACCATCAACTCTGTTATCGAAGTGGAAAATCATCTTTCGGACAAGCTTGATTCGGATCTCGAAAGTCAACATGAGACTCTTGTTGTCCATTTCTTTTTTCATTTGGAGCGATATTAGCAATCAAGTTGGGTACTTAACCCGGCGTATGAACCCGGCTTCAATAAGTTTGTTGACTTCTACTTCAATTTGTGGAATCATTTACGGTCGGAATCTTCTTTGGGGTTGTTTGATCGGGCGAACTCCATGCTTTACCGCAAGATGATGCTTTGCAACTTTAGGATCAACCACGGCATTTCTTTGTAGGACCATGCAAATCGTCTTTGTATTCTTGGGCGGGTTGAAGTACTCGGTTCCTCTTTTCCTTTGAGAAGAGCACTTACACAAAACACCGGTCTCATATCTTCTTACATTCCCAAGTTTAAGCTGCTTCAAATCATCACGGTAGCTTGCCCCCCTTCTTGAATATTGGCGGGCTGGTTCGGAGTTCATTTTGGTGGTTGAATTTTCAAATTCGAGAATCGAGTCGGAGGCTTCTTCAAAAGCAATGTGATTAATTGATACCTCTTCTTTATCCTCGCCATTCTTTTGAGATGAGACAGTTTTTCGATTCCTATTCCTTCTTCTTGTTGTTGAGGCTTCAAACTTGAATTAGAAGTCTTAACTCCAAGTCGAGAAAATGTGGTGTCTTTGAGAAGATTACGGATAAGCACTGCACATTTTGTCAACTTGAGCAGTAGGAGAATCACCACTTAACCTTTGAAGGCGGATGTTCTACCTCTTGGATCAACTATTGTGAAGTCTCTCTTTCCGACCTTTCGAATCTTGAAACTCTGACATTCTCACTTTGAATTCGATCAAATACTGAAGGTCTTGACTCTTTTGGCTTTTCTTCGGCAGTCTCATAGATTTGAATCATGATTGGATTTGAGGACACCTTCTTGACTTTAATTTTTCTTGGTGGACCTGGATTATATCCCAATCCATACTTTGGTTGTGCAATAAATGATCCACCAGAATCTGAAGGAACACGTCCACCTAAAAGAACAGCATCAAGATCACCCAGTTTACGAGGCTCTCCTTTCCCAAATCCGGCATTCTCGAACAACTTCTTAACTTGCGGATTGTAATGTCCCTTAAAAGTTTGTTTCGGGTCTTCAACTTCTTTGACATGTGGCATGTTTTGTTGGGATGAATTAGAGATACAGAGCTTTTCTATATTCGGAATACATGTTGAAACTTTGCTAGTCTCTGGAGCTGTAACAAGTTGATAGGGCGAGAGCGATTTAGGAATGTTGGGTATCGGAAAAGTTAATTCTTTTCTCAATACCTTAACATCTGCTAGCGCCGTTTGAGGTTGTTTGCCTTTGGAGAGCTCTCCACAAGTAAGTTTCGATCTACATCATAAGTTGATGGGTGGCTCTACAACAAGTCGGTGATCATTGTTTGTATCTTCTTTGATTTCAAATCCATTGCGGATAATCCTCTTTGAATGAAACTCTTCACCTTCAGAGTAGAACTTGGCATCGCAAAATAAGATTCTTCTTTGAGGAATGGTTTTGACTCGGCCACCACAGTTTGACTTCTCCATCTCGGCTATACTTGAAACATTGATGCAAGTTGAAGGCACCACTCGGTTTCATGCGAGCCAAACACGTCGAGGAGCAACTCGTATGATGTTTTGGCATCAATGACATGAAAGAGGCGAGGAATTTAACTCTCCTATTTGCAACCGGTGAATCATGCCGATAGCTCGTTGACCCTTTTGATTGAATCCTTGAATCATGATATTGCTCTTTGATAGATCATCAACATTTATTCAATCTTCTTCATTGTTTTGATTGGCATAATGTTTTACAATGAACCGCAATCAATCATTATTCGATACAATTTACATTCTCGGATACATCCGGCGGCGTATAGTGGTCTATTATGCAAGCGAGATCAAGTTGTAAATCATCATCGTTGAGCGTGATAGTGGCCATCTGATCTTGATAAGTTGTAGATTTAAGCGGTTCGAGTACTTTTCCTTGGTAAGCTTCCGGATCAATCAATCTGCGATTAGGGCCATACGATCATCAAAAGAGATTAAGGGCATCTGCGGGGCTCGTGTCGGAAGGAATATTCTTGAGTTGTGATATGACCTTCCTCGTCTTTGAACTCTCTCTGGTAAATTTTTGACTCACTTCCTCCATCTACATTGATGACATTGGAGGTGAAACATTGTTCGTCAAAAGAAACTCTTAGGAAAATATTCTCCCGGGGTTCTTGGTTTAGAGAAAAAGAGCGTGGTGTAGCCTCTGTTTACATTGATTTTTGTTTGCTCTTGCTTTAACTTTGGTTTTCTTCTTTTGATTGTTTCTTGGCTTTCTTCTTGATTACGGTTTCTCGTCATGGGTGTCGGGACTTGGAAGCCGTGGAGCTTCTCTGGCGTCTTTTCGAGAGTCCATGCCCACGACTTTCTTGGATGATACTTCATCAATAGATTGAACTTGATTACTCCGTGCCCCGATGTCGGTCTGCGAGAGAGCGGAAGATGATTTTTACTGTTTCGTTTGATCTCGATATTTCTCCTTCTTACTTATGAAAGTAGACCATCCATCCCCAATTTCATCTTGATTTGAGTCGAGAATCAAACGTCTAGATCACGGTCATGATTTCATAGAAGGTTGGACGATTACAGCTCTCTGGTTTGACCATCTACGGATAAACATACGTGATGGTGACTTCTTCGTCTACTTTGAGTTGTCTCTGGAATAGCTCCTTTCGGAAGTTGAGGTCAAATTGACTACCTCGGATAATGACTTTCCGGCATCATATGGAGTAAGGAATATACGCTCTTTATTTGAAATGGGAATTGGGTCAAATGATCAAGCGAAACCATCGAGCAATTTGGCGGTTGGATTTTCACCGATTTCAAGTTTGATTTTATTTTCTCTGTCTAAGCGGACAATAAGATCCTTTAGCACAAAACACCTCTCCTTTGGGTGACTAATGATTTGATGGAATCGCAATATTTAGGATGATCAACTTGACCGACCTCTTAGGCCTTTTTGGTCTTTGGAAGTTCAATTATCTTTGTTCGAGAGTTGATCTAAAATCCGGAAACTTGAGTGCGAGAATGGATATTCTTTTTCTTCAAGTTCCTTGAGTAAGAAGACCTTTCCTTTGGACTTGTACTTTGTTGGAGTGCGAACTCGGTTTTGGCTTTGGGCCGGATTTGAACTTGATTTTTTAAAAGTGATTTTTGCGAGGAGCAGTGGAAATTGTCATGGCCTCTTTGGGCTTACGACTTACCATCCCTCTTGATTTCCTTCTTGGGATCTTTCTTGTCACGTGAATCACTTTCGGTAAGTAACTTCCGTGTCTTGCAATCTGGATTTCTAGATCCATGGGCGCGTGTAGCCAACTCTTCAAAAGTGAGGCATATTTGCTTGAAGATTATAAAGTAGTCCCCAATGCGTACCTTGGACACACATGTCGATAGATGATGCTTGATCGTTTTTGCGATTAAGAACGAGATTTCTCCATCTTCGATATACTCTTGACCGGCTCCTCCTTGCTCTGTTTTGTTCGGGCGAGTTACGGAAAGGTGGTTGTCACTTTGGTACTATAGAAGCGTGTTAGGAACTCCCGCTCAAGTTGATCTCAACTATCAATTGATCCGGTAGGTAAGTCGTATACCATTCAAATCTTTGCGCCTCACGAGGGGCGTACAAAGCTGCTTCGCCATGGTGTCGTTGTAGGTGCGGCGTTGTTACATGTTTCAATGAAATGAGCAACATGTTGCTTTGGGTTTCCTTTTCCATCGAAACATTGGAACTTGGAGGTTGGTAACCAAGTGGCATCATCATTTCTTCAATCAAGCGGTTGTAGGGTTTAGCATAAACCATTGAAGATTGTGGTGAACCACCATCTTGAGCGCGGTTGTGTCGGCAATCATATCTTTGGAGTTGTTGGACAGACGAGAGACCCAGCGAGAGAGTTGAGTTGTATCGCATGATACATTTTGCACTACCGAGTCGGTCATGCATATCTTGCTTACATTGGTGCTCTTGGATTTGGGATCCTTAGTTGGAAGAGCTTGCATTTTGGGATTTGTCTTGAGTCGATGGACTTGGCGATTCGAGTCGGTGCATGAGGGTGGAAATTTGTGCCTCTTTGTCTTCAGCGTTTTTGTTAGCTTTTCAATGGCGAGGCCATTTCTTTGAATCGGTCATCGAGTCGGTGTCATTTTCGCAACCATCTTGGCTCGAGAGATTCTTGAGTGGTATAATCACCCCATTTTCGCGGAGAAGTGACATGTGTGGATCCGGACACGGATCCATTCTTTGGAATCGAGGCGGAATGAGAACTTTTGCTAAGTTCTTGGATTTTTCTGAGCAGCGAGGCCGGACTTCCTAGACTTGAAAATTTTGACTTTGCCCTTGTTAGAAAACTTCCTCGGTGGTGAAACCAACTGAATTTTCGGTCTTTGTGCGGGCTCTGGTTGTATGGAAAAGTTCAAGCAAGTGTTTCCTCGAGCAGAGTCGCGATTTCTTTTGATTTTTACTTTGCCATAGTTGATGTAGTGATTGACTTGAAGATTTCACGGAATCGGAAGATGAGAGGCAAAAAGGTCCCAGCTAGGCGTGCGAGAAATTTGTACAGCAATTTCGTGTATTAAAATCTGACTGTTACAAATTGAAATTTTGATAAATTACAAAGTGGATAATCTTCTTGTATTTGCGTGGCTGCGAGAATCCTCGATTAACGATCCAAGTGTTGAAGGCGAGGGGCCGCGTGGCTTGAATCACGGACTTGAGACTTGTTGGAAATTTAATTTGCTTGAACGCTTCAATGTTTGGACTTGGCTTGAATTTGATTTGTGAAGAAGCTTTGATCTTCTTGGACTTGCTTTAATTTGAAGAAGATTTTGATCTTCTTAAAATTTCCGGGTTTTGGATTTTCTGTAGGGTTGTGGATTTTCTCTGGACTTGCTTACGGACTTACGGCTTTTTTCTTGCTTAGGAATTTAACTTGTGATTTCTCTTGGACTTAATGTCCTATTTATAGAAATCTCAAACTACCCACTTTCCATTTATAACCATCAACACGTATTAAATATAAAAGTGGGATGAATTTTCGGGTCGTGGGTTAGTTTAATCTGAATGAGTCATAATAGACTTGGGCTTTAATCAATTTAAATGGACTATTTGTTTTAATAGGCCAAAGCCCATTTATTTATTTTATTTTTTTTTTGGTGTCTTACAAATAATAATAATATCAAATGCCATTATTATAATTAGGGGTGGGCAAAACTCGACCCAACCTGGTGGACCCGACCAACTCGACCCAAACCGACCGGGTTGGGTCGGAGTTTATCTTGTATGGGTTGGGTTCGATTTTAAAATGTGATTTTCAGATCGGGTTGGGTTGGGTTGGGTTAGGTTTCGAGTTGGCCGGATCAACCGACCCAACCCAACCTAATTACAATAAAATAAATAAATTAAAATTAATAAAAAAGTCAAAACCAGACACTCATTATAGATTTTGCCTTAATTATATGCACGCACAAAGAGAACTGGAGAAAAGAGATCGCCGACCCCAAATCTATCCACGTTCGCCTCCCCACAGCCGGCCAACGCAGGTGAAACCACCACTACCAAATGCACACCCACACGACATGATCGGTTATTGCACACGCTCGAACGACCTGCTCTCCACGCTCGATGTACATCAGTTATTCTTCCACCTTCAGATCTGAACCCCTACACCTGATTTATTTACTACTGATGGCAGGGTGTTTTTTGGTTATTTTTATTTTAGGGTATTATCGATGGTTGAGGTTATGGCAGTGATGGTGGTTGGCTGTAAGTGTAGTGTGGGTTGACAATGATGGTAAATATGATATGGTAGATTTTGGGTTGTTCAAATGGTGGATTTTTAGTTGGTAAACATTTATTTATATTAAACTGGATCGGATTTCCTCCCATGATTTTTGGTCACTGCTTTCTTTGTTCGTTGCTGGTAATTTTTGCAAGAACCAATATTTTTATTTGAGTTAGAGTTAAACCGACCCAACCCGACCCAAGATTTATCGGGTTGGGTTGGATCGGGTTCCAACCCATTGGCGGGTTGGGTTACATTTTGTTTAAACCGAAATAATTGGATTGAGTTGGGTTGGATTGTGTTGTGTTGGGTAAAAATCCCACCATGACGCCCACGCCGCCCCTAATTATAATTAATATCAATTTTAGTAAGGACACAACAATAAATCTATTTTTTCTTACCAATTACTAAATGTTAATTTTAAAATATACAATTTTAAAGTAAAAATTTATCAAATTGGTTCTTTTTACAACTGTTTTCTTCTTGACCACAACAAAAATTAAATCTCTTAAAAACACATAAATACCAAGACGTAATAGAGCATGCTATAATGCAATCACCGTATCACCCCATGAGGGACTATCCATTGGTGCACCAATTTCATGACTTGAGAGGCTATGCTGTTTGACTAAGAACATCTAATCACTTTCCAAATTTAAAATCTTTTCTGTTTTAAATAGTCAAAATTTAAAATTAAACTCCACTGTATAACTCGTATTTTATAGAGTCAAATCTTAAAATTAAGTTTCAATGTACAATCCGTAGTTAGTGTGTATTTATATTTTACATAACATATTTTAAAATTTTACATTTACACACTATATTTTACTAAGCAGTAACAAAAAACACCATTTACTAAAAAATATTGAAAGATTTATATATAAATAGATAGATAGACAAAAATATCATTAATTGTAAAAAAAACAACACACTATAAAAAACATTATGTAACAATTTATATACCATTTCTTTAATTATTTTAACATTCTTCAAAATTTAATTACTAGAAGCTATAATGTTCATAGAATGTTTTTTAAGAAAATTTATTATATTCATTTTTCTTGAGTTCTAACTCATATAAATAAGAATTTAACTCGAATAAGTTAATAAAGTATTAAAAAATATAGATAAAAACTTTATTTGATTTGTTTTTCAACATTGTAAAATGGAAAATAATTATTGTCATATCCTAACTAAAAAGTTATATACATTATATAAAAATTACAAAATATTGTAAAATAGTTTTTTATATAAATTATTATTTTATATCTTAAAATTAATATATATTTTTTCATTTCTTTTAAATTGGTTATTAGCTTTATAACACTTTACAACTCGAAAATTAGTTAGGAATGTATGCATAATATCTTAATTTTTATTCTTGTCATTTATGCGAGTTAGCTTAATAAAATGAAAGATATCTATAAATATTTTTAGTAAAGATATATAATTTTAAAAAATAAATTTGCGAATGAATTTTTTTTTTCGTGGAGATATGCTTAAAGAGAGAAAAAAGTTTCGATAAAAATTAAAATATTAACTAAAATTTGGGAAATTTGCACATCTTGTCTTCAACTTTTGCAATTTATTACTAATCTATTCTCAACTAATTTTTATACTCCATGTATCCCCAACCTTTCATTTAATTGAAAATCATGTCTCTATTGACTAATTTTGACGGATTTGCTATCTTTTTTAAATAAATAAAAATAAAAAGAGAGAGCTAAAAACAAAAAAAAATAAAATAATATTTATAAATGAAGTCCTACAATTCTTAAAATTATAAATGGTGTGCTAGACATCTTTAATTGATTTTTTCAAAATAAATATTCATCGAAATATGTGTTAAACCTCTTTTATTTATTTATTTATAATTTATTTCCATCGGAATGTGTGTTAATTTTTTTTTTTTATAATTTATCTACATTATCTCTCTTGTATAATTAGACTATAATTTTTTCAATTCACAACTATTGGAGATGTTTTTTTTTCCTTTTCTATTTTACTTAGAGCATCTTCGATACTAGACATTTTCTAAAAAAAATTATGTGGCAAAAGAGAAAAAGAAATGAGAGAGAGAGAGTAGAAAGATGAAAGAGAAAATAAATAAGAGAGATAGACAAAATTCAATGAAAAAAATAGTAGAATGTCGTTCAACAGACCGTCTCTAACAAGATGTTTAAAATTGAACGGTATATCATTATCATCTATTGTTTTTTACTTTGGTCCTATTTTGATTTAAGTATCCATTTTGGGGGTGGGGTGGGGGTGGGGGTGGGGGTGGGGGTGGGGTGGTCGCTTAGAATCGATATGTTGGCTTCAATTAGTTCTATTTTTGTAAATTTTCCTATTATTTTAACCCAACTTAAATAATCTACAATCCCCATTAACCGAATCACACTTCGATAAGTCCGAGTGTGTGACCCGATGGACACTTAAATCCAAATAGGACCAAAGTAAAAATTAAAAAACAAAAAAGGACTGTGACGTGGCAAATTAAAAGGTCAAAAATAAGCCAAAGGTTGACGTGGCAGTACGTAATTGGACCGATGACAAGTAGTGACAGGTTGACAGATGTGCACGGTACCGGAGAAGAAAGTCTACGCTTCAACAAGCCCAATTCACACGGCCCATTCCAAAACCACCAATTTTTTCCATTTTTTTTATGCCTCCTCTGTTCAACAGCCACGGCAGCAGAAGAGTAGATTATGCGGAGGATTCCCATTATCAAACCCCAAATTATCGATCGCGTAAATTACATTTTCTAGCATTTTCAATCTCGCCCGGCCTCGAAAACCCTAGGATCTGTTGAATTTTATGTAATCTCCTTCTCCTTATAGCGAGGTTTCCTTAATTCTTATGTGAACCTGTAGATTGGGTTTTGTTTGTTTTTATAATTTTTTCCTACATTTTTTGTCAACCCGATCCGATGTATTCTGGATGTATATTCAGGTCAAGTTGATTAGTCTTCGAGCTTCTTCACTGTTGAGAGTTAAGGCAAAAGATTGGGTGTTTTTTGATATTACAAGCTTAGTTTCTGATCGTCATTGTCCAAGGAAAAAAATTCAAAATACAGCGACCAGGTTCAGGGGGCGACTTGCCCCTAGTTGGTGAGTTCAACTCATTCCCAGTAACACGGAGGGTGAACTCCTTCCAATCTGTTCCAATGGATGATGATATGGAGGGTGGTAACTTGGGGCCTTACCAGGAAAGGTTAAGGGTATTCCCTAACATGCGCACTAAACCATATACGCCTTTGGTAAGCGCAGTTACATCTCAATGTCTCCAGCTTAGTGACACTGTGTGCCAGTGGCATCATTATACATGTGATTTTACCTTTTACCAACAATGCGTGCATTTTGCTGCTTTCTTCCGGAAAGAGTTCTTTTTTCTTTTCCAGTTGCATTTTCCTTGCCTTTCAGTCATCATAGATTCTTGTTACATTTTTATTGTTGAATCATAGCAACTTTGTGTTCATTGTGGCCTTTCCTGGACATAAACATCTGATTCTAATATGGTAGTACAATCATATTGTATTACCCTGCTCTCAAATATTTTCAGGATTTACTTTTTTATCATTGATTTGTCTTTTGTGTTATTTAAAGTTAGGGATATTAGGAAAATATTTTTTACATGAAAATACTTGTACTAGCTTCCCTTAGGCTCATGTTAATAAGATGGGATTGGCAACCTTATCCGTTTAAGTTATTGTGCTGATCCATCAAGGTTCTAGAAATATTTTTGTCAAAAGTGCAGTATAGTATTGGAGCAACATTTCTGGTGATATATGTCAAATGTGCATGGAGATAATGTAACTATTGAATTAAAATTGTGATGATGACTATTATTTGTGAATACTGAGGATGCATTTTCTATGCACACTTTTATTGAAAATGCTGTATCTTATGTGGATGAAAAAGGGAATTAAGTTACGAGATTATAGTGTACATTTCTCTTTAGATGAATAAGAATGATATCATTCTTGGTTGGCTATATCATGTGTTTCAGTTCTGGATTTCTTTTAAAATTTATGAATGAATTAGTTAATTTTATGTTTGTACTTATAGTGAGAAGTACATTTTAGAACTTGCTGTTTACACTTCATGGTAAATCAAAATGAGTACATGGACAAAGTACACTTGGCAACATGAAAGTAGTCTGTCAATCTATTTGAATGTATTGTTTGAGATGATGCTCACACCTGATATTGAGTTGTGAATGCCACTTTGAGAACCTCTGAGAATCTTTTTCTAAAACCAGTTATTTAGCGATCGAACTGTGAATTTGATTACAAATTTGATTTTCTTAATTTCTTAGTCCATTTCTTAATAGGGAAAACCTTTATTTTTTTATAAGATCTGAGTTGAAAATATTTGGTTCCCCTACTACCAATGCAACTCACAAATCCCTAAGAACTTGAGCTGATAAAGTTTGATGTAAAATATTTACTTGTAATCTGAAATAGTTGTGTGCAGCTGCTTTTGTAATTTTGCTACTCCTTATCTGCTGAATTTTTCTTGTATTTTCTGTCTACTTTTATTTTCTTTTTCGTTTTTATTATTGATGATTGGGCACTTGCTTTCTGCAGATGTTTCGCCTCCTCATGAGAATAAATGTTCGTGTTCTTTTTGTGCTTATGCTTTTGGGATTTGGAGCTATCTTTTATATTGGTGCGAGTACCTCGCCAATCATTGTATTTGTCTTCTCAGTTTGCATAATCAGTTTTCTCCTGTCAATATATCTTACTAAGTGGGTCCTTGCTAAGGATGAGGGACCTCCTGAGATGGCCCAGGTATATACCTTTTACAAATTACAATTTGAAGGCTGTTGATAATTCTTGAATTGTCATCAATATTCATGAATGACATTGACGGACATCACCCTACAAAAGTATCATGTAGGGAACCATTTCCTTTTTGTGATATTTGTACTTGAGCTATACGGTTTTCTCTAATATTTTTCAGGTTTATATGTTTACAAATTTAGGGTCCCTGAAATTTACATTCAATTTTGCACCCAGTGTTCCACTAGGTTGGGATGTACTTACCACAAAGTTTTACTTGGTTTTCTCTGCCTTGGGAGCTATGACGCACAATGTTAACTATTAAAAAGAGATGATGTTGAGGCTACCTTTTGGACCTTTTCTAATTGGGAGCTTGGGGCTGGAATTGAGTATATACATGATAGATATGTACTTGCCTACTTGGTAGTAATGGACTTGTGGTATCCGTGCTTGGGATTTTAAATACTTTTCTAGTATTTGATGTCTGGTTTATGCTGCATATTTCCTTTCAGAAGATATGAATATTGAAATTTATTATTAGTTCCTACTTATTTTGCCCCTTCCAAATGAATGTAAAAGGGTTAGCTGCCTAGGAACTATGTTCAAGGTTAACTTAATTTCAATCAATTAAGTAATTTGACATGTGTTAAGGAGTCCATGCTAATGCATACGTTGATGTTAGGAATCTCACAAGGATGGAATGCACAAATTAGAGAAGGATCCTAACATTTACGTATCAAAATATTACCTGCTAGACTCCCGTGCGTATGAGAAAACTCGTATATCTTTCTCTCTCCATTATACTAACCTCAATCTCAGGCTTTCCCGTGCTATGAAACTGATGCAGTATTGGTTCACTGGAATATAGCATCTGTTTCGTCTCCTTCTCTGCTTTGTGTATTGTATTAATTTATGAGGGGGTGAATGTGCACTTCAATATTTTGACCTATTGTGCGTTACTTGAGTAAACCTCATGTGTTATACTGTCAGAGAGGCTCACAGAGCCCTTCACTATTTTTCCTTCATGCTTGGTGCCTGTTAGTTTGTAGTTAATGGGCTTTGTCTGGGAGTGTTCTCCATAAAGTAGTATACAAACTCTTGTTACAAGCATCGAATTTGAATGTAACCCATGACATGCAAACTTTTTTATTATCATCTTATAGTATTTTTTATTTCGGTGGTCTTGAGCTTATCATTTTACTTGCTAGATATCAGATGCTATACGTGATGGGGCTGAAGGTTTCTTTAGAACCCAGTACGGTACTATCTCAAAGATGGCTGTGCTACTAGGATTGGTGATCTTTGGCATATACCTGTTTCGCAGTACAACACCTCAGCAAGAATCTTCTGGCCTAGGGAGGTGAGATAGAATGATTTTAAATTTGGGATATGGTTTTCAACTTTTCATCTAAATAAAAGGTTCCTAAATATAAACGGTAAATTTGGACTATACTGAGGCAGGTCAACGTCTGCATATATTACTGTTGCTGCTTTTCTTCTTGGGGCCTTGTGTTCTGGTATTGCTGGTTATGTAGGGATGTGGGTATCTGTTCGTGCAAATGTAAGAGTCTCAAGTGCTGCAAGGCGATCAGCAAGGGAGGCATTGCAGGTTTTCTTTTTTCTTTTTTGCCCCATATATATTCACTTCACTTTTCAACTGAAATGCATTCAGACACTGATTTGAATCGGCATTATTCTCTTGCAGATAGCTGTTCGTGCTGGTGGTTTCTCTGCCCTGGTAGTTGTTGGTATGGCTGTCATTGGTGTTGCTATACTTTATTCTACTTTTTATGTTTGGTTGGGGGTAGATTCACCAGGTGCAATGAAGGTTACAGAATGTAAGTTCTCAACTCTTATCTTATACATTTGTCAGATGTTAATAGTTGCTTCCTTTTATGCTCTCAGATTTCCAAATATTTAATGTCCACAGTTTGACTCTTAGATTTCTCTCCTAGTGCCTCTTCTTCTTGTTGGATATGGTTTTGGAGCTTCATTTGTTGCCCTTTTTGCTCAATTGGGTGGTGGAATATATACTAAAGCAGCTGATGTTGGAGCTGATCTTGTTGGAAAAGTAGAGCAGGGAATTCCTGAAGATGATCCTCGTAATCCTGCTGTCATTGCGGATTTGGTATAAAATCTTCCCCGTGTAACTTCTCTGTCAAGCACATTTGCTGGAGAGTGTGGCTTGCATGTTTGTGCAGCAGATGATGTGTTTAAATATACTTGGAAGTGTCAAAGTTATTAACTTGCCTTATACTCGTTTTATCAGAGATTATGACTATTATCGATATATCTTGCATTGCGATTCCATCTTGTGTGTTCTTTCCACCCATTATCATGTCTAATTTCATTGTTTGCCATGTAAAAGGTTGGAGACAATGTGGGCGACTGTGCAGCTCGGGGTGCTGATTTGTTTGAAAGTATTGCCGCCGAAATAATCAGTGCAATGATATTAGGTGGAACAATGGCAAAACGCTGCAAAATTGAAGGCATGTAACTGACTTGTGTGCAAATATGTATAATTGAATTTATTTGGAAAACATGATGGTATAGTTGGCGATTCATTTTCTGAAACATGTGCTCATGAGGGATGCTATGCATTGCCTTTTAACCTGAGAGATAATTTTCGTATAGGTTAACATTTTTACCCTTCAATGCTTGTTAATCTCATGAAGTTTTTGGAAATTCTGTTAGTATCACACTTCTTCCTTTGTTTCAAATTAAATGGCACAGACATTTTTTTTAAAATTCAAATAGTTCTGATGTTGATGCATTTATTTTGTATATCCAGAAACTTTCGAATGACAGTATGTCCTGCTAAATGTCTATTATCACTCCGAGAAAATTCTGAATTGATTGGAAAATGTCAACTGTGACATTCAATTTGACATTGAGGGAGAATTAATAATATAATTTCCTCCTGCACTCTTGAATATGTTGATGGCATAGAATTTTGATTGTCAAGGTGTTCAAAATTTTTGTCAAGGGAAAGTAATAAAGAAAATTGCAATGAATTGTTTGTTGTCAATGTTTCTGGAAATAAAGGAAACTTCTGAATGCTGTCGGTCATGCTATGAATGTTCATTGTTGGAGAACATTCTCTTCACAATGGGATGAACATGAAATTTTTATTTTGATTGATTCCAACCGCTAGATTGTTTTGTGATGAGCATAAAATCAAGCTCTCAAGCCATACCATCAATGCTGACACCTGCCTTACCACAAAAAACTCAAAAAAAAAAAAAAAGAAAAAAAAAGAAAAGAAAATTTTAACATTTGAGTTTATTGCTGCAATGTCTTCCTGACAATCTGTTGATATGTCATTGATTTTCGTGCATCTTTACATTATGAATATATTTTTCAATCAAGCTAGATACTTCGAGATAGCAAAAGCTAGTTTGAAGGTGAAAAATTTATACCTTTTCTATAGGTGGATAACTACAATTTTTCTTTTTGCCTTTTTTTCTAACTTTTTTCCTTTCATACCAGCTGATTGGCCGCTCGACTATTTTATTGAATTAAGTAGTAAATTGATGCACATATTCATATATGCAAATTATTTATATATAACGCTACAATCAAATTGGTCCTGCCAATTTAGGAAGGGATGGGGAGAAGAATTTGAAGAACTGTGGATATGTCATTTAGTTTCAGAAAGCCAAATTCTTGACAATTTGTATGTTGAATCTTGGGGTTCTTCCTGGGTCTTCTTTAAATGTAGAAGTTATTTGTGAACTCGTAAGTTTTACTCTTTGCAGGTGGCCTGTTGTAATACTACTTAATTGACTGTTTGTATTCTCAGTAATTCGGCATTCAGCTTTCCATCTTTTTGATACTTAGTGTGTTCGGAAATAGCATTGACTTGTACCAATCTTCCACATTGGAGATGTAAATCACCTAATGAAACTTGCAGCTCATGGAGCATGGAAATCCATAATTAACCTTCGGTTGCTTCATCTGGCTGGATCGTTTGAAGCACACTTATATCCTCAGTAACTGAATCTGTATAAAATGTTCTGCTTCTTCCCCTTCCATTGATAATTTATTTCATAGCCAACCTGGTGTGTGATGTATCTGCCTTGGCAAATAAGCATGCTCATTTCATCCGTGATGCTGGTTGCATTACTTATGATCACATTATGACAGCATTCTCCTTTTAGCTAGCCCAGCTGAGATCATGTTCCGAACTTGGTTAACCTGTGGTGGTTACTTACCATATTTGAAAGTTATTTTAATAGAAGTTAGGAGAGCCATGATTATAGGCATTGGCTTTTCTCATTGGATATCAAATTCCACGAAAAATGTGATAGTTCCAACTTTTTCCCCTTTTTCCTTCAAGACCATTTATGCTTGAAAAACTAGTTTTTTGGATTAGATCATAAATTTTCTGGTTGTATCCTTTGCTGTGATTTTGTTGCTAATACTTTATTTTTGTGATGCTTTTTAATTCACCTCTTGATCTTATTTTTTTTAAAATCTAGAGTAGGCTGGCCTCATGAATGAGTGTGATGCCACATGATGATAATTTACTTGTTCCTTTACTGAATGAACTATGGTTGACCTATATCTTTATGTGATACATGCAGATCCGTCGGGCTTCATTTTGTTTCCTCTAGTTGTTCACTCATTTGATCTGGTGATATCGTCTGTTGGAATATTTTCTATTCGGAACACACGTGACTCTGGTGTTCTTGGTGCTATAGAGGATCCAATGTCGATTCTGCAGAAGGGATATTCTGTGACAATTGTTTTAGCTGTTCTGACATTTGGTTTGGTAATATTTCCATCTATTATTGGAGCATCGTCTTCACCTCCCTAGAGAATCTTGATTGTGTTTTTATGCTTGCCCATTGCTCTCTCTCTCTCTCTCTCGTGTGTGTTTTGAAGCATCATTTACATGCTGAAGCTGGTGTTTGCTTTTATTTCTTTTGCAGTCTACCCGCTGGATGCTATACACTGAACAAGCACCTTCTGCCTGGTTGAACTTTGCTTTATGTGGTTTGGTTGGGATTATGACAGCATATGCTTTTGTCTGGATTACAAAGTATTACACTGACTACAAGCATGAGCCTGTACGCACGTTAGCTCTTTCTAGCTCCACTGGGCATGGAACTAATATAATTGCTGGCATTAGTTTGGGCCTGGAATCGACAGCTCTTCCTGTCCTTGTGATAAGCATAGCAATTGTTTCCTCTTACTGGCTGGGTCACACTGCTGGGTTGGTGGATGAATCTGGAAGCCCAACTGGTGGGTTGTTTGGAACAGCTGTCGCAACTATGGGAATGCTCAGTACAGCAGCATATGTGCTCACCATGGACATGTTTGGTCCAATAGCTGATAATGCAGGTGGGATTGTGGAAATGAGTCAGCAGGTAAGTTTTCAGGTTCTTGGCTTTGGCCACCCCAATACGTTAGCTTTTAGAAGTTCTTTTATTTCAAGTGAAACTTGTGACATGCCTTCTATTACTTACAGCCTGAAAGTGTTCGAGAGATCACCGATGTTCTCGATGCTGTTGGAAATACTACAAAAGCTACCACCAAGGGATTTGCCATTGGATCTGCAGCCCTTGCATCTTTTCTTCTATTTAGTGCTTATATGGATGAAGTAGCTTCATTTGCAAATGTACCTTTTAATCAGGTGGACCTTTTGTTATCTGTCAATTTTATCTTTTGATTCTTTAGATTTTTGTACCTCTGTTTATGGGAAAGAGTTTTCTCTTCACTTTATTCATATTTTTTTAGCATTTTATCTGAGCAGGTTGACATTGCCATCCCTGAAGTGTTTGTTGGTGGACTATTGGGCTCCATGCTTATATTTCTTTTTAGTGCATGGGCTTGTTCTGCAGTGGGTCGAACTGCTCAGGAGGTTGTTAATGAAGTAAGAAGACAGTTCATTGAGAGGCCAGGCATCATGGTTTGTATCGTAAACAGTTTTTGGCATTCTGTATGTAAAATGGATCTTGGATCTCAGTGATGTATCTTATTATTGTTCATCTCCTGGCAGGATTACAAGGAGAAACCAGATTATAGTCGATGTGTGTCTATCGTTGCCTCTGCTTCTTTGAGGGAGATGATAAAGCCTGGGGCATTGGCCATCATATCACCTATTGTTATTGGTGAGTTATTAATTACCCTCCTAGTTTTCAATTATTGGTTGTGCTGTGTAAAAACTTTACTATTGTGTCACAAGGCAATAGAATGGGCACTACCTGTGTTGAAAACAGGCCACTACAGTATTGCGGTATAGATTTGTTGACATGATGACACAACACATTGGAAGTGTAGTTGCATTTAAGACTGATATTTTGTGACTTGGTTAGTCTGCAGTGCTGACTAATGAATGGTGTCAGAGCTTGCTCGCAACAGGATTTAAGAACTTGCTCGCATCAGGATTTAAGAATTCAGGATTATGAGACACTTCCATAAAATAAATGAATTATATTCCAATTCTTAAAGTTTCTATCTGTGAAATAGATTCTTTTAAGAGTAACTACATTTCAGAATATAGAGTAAAATTTATGATTGATAGCTGTAGTATTATTTATTCGAGAGGGTAAATAAAAAATTTTTGGTGAACAAGCCTGAGGATCGATTGTCTGCAGAAGCATTTCTTTTGAGGAACAGTTGCACAATGTTGCAATTTGGTGATCCACACTCACCTAAACTGCCTATGTGCAATCTTCTTTGCAGTTATGAATAAATTTACATATTATGAATTTGACTGAGTAAATGCATGATTTTGACCAATGAAATTTGATAATTAACAAACAATCCATCCCGAGATGCTTGATCAAGTGCCTGCCCTTAGATGTGCAAATTATGGCACCAATGCCATAACTTTATGCTCAAACAAGTTTCTGTGGGGCCACGGGTTGGAGATCAATCACAAATTGCTTTTACAGTATAGATGATTACGATGGAATCATCCTCTTTTCTCAACTGACCTGTATGTGGAATTCTGTACTAATCTTGTATTTAGTTGATGGAATGTCATCGAACACCTTGCCAAGTTCAGTGGATTCCATACTTTGCGTGACTGCTATTTTACATAAAGCTTATGAGATTTATCTTTACAAATTATGGTGGGCACTAAAGTAGATATACGAGTTTTTTGCTCATTGGAAGATTCTCAAGATTCTGAGTTGCCTGAATTTTATTCAGTTTTATGTAGGCCTTACATTTGCAAAGTTTTGTGACTATTGTTATCACATGTAATATTCTGATGTTAATTCTTCTCCTTCTGGTTTCTCATATAAATCTTGCTTAATTTCACATAGCTGAGGGAATATGCATGTCATTTTGCAGGTTTTGTGTTTCGGGTGCTGGGATATTATACAGGGCATCCATTACTTGGGGCCAAAGTGGTGGCTTCCATGTTAATGTTTGCCACTGTTTCTGGCATTCTCATGGCTCTTTTCCTGAACACTGCTGGAGGTGCTTGGGATAATGCGAAGAAGTACATTGAAACAGGCGCTCTTGGTGGCAAAGGCAGTGATTCCCACAAAGCAGCAATTACTGGTGACACGTAAGTGTTCACATGTATTAAGAGTGGTATTTAGCAGTCATTGTCCTGTAGCTGTATAGTTTGAAGGTTTGCTTCGATGGCAAATTCACACATCCACATCCGATATGCATGCATGCACACGCTAGATCTTGTTTCTGCTACCACATGGTTGATTGGAACAATAATTCACATTACCTAATTTAGTAATCGGGATTGCGAAAGAACCGGATGACGATTTGAAAGTTTGTAATAATTTTTTTATGATTTTATTTTTGCAGGGTAGGAGACCCCTTCAAAGACACTGCTGGACCATCACTTCATGTACTTATCAAAATGCTTGCAACAATAACCCTTGTCATGGCTCCTATCTTTCTGTGAGAGAAGATTCAAGTCTTCCCGAATATACGACATGATTTCCTGACTATCTTGCTCATACTGCTATGTACACTGACGAGTTTTTGATGTAATTTGAGGGACCATAGTTAAAAGTTAAGCTAATACTTAATTTTTCCCTAGCTTAATTTGAATAAGAAATCTTTTTCAATTGCTGTTTTCTGCGCTGGATTTCAGTGTTTTTTTTTTCCTCCATATTGGCATAAATGATAAATAGGCAGGCTATGGTATCATGTTAGAAGATGATGGGACCAAGTTATTCCGAGAGCATCATTGACTGTGCTTAATAGTAAGTAAAATGTCCTTTTGAAGTTGTTGAACTTGTATTTTTAGTAAGAAAACTTAATTTTATAGAAATGAAATTTTAATTACATTTTTAAGTAACTTATAAGCACGGCCAAACGTGTAACAAAGTAGGATCTATACCAGTGTGAATTCTGAAACACGCAACTTGTAATCTTATTTTACGAGAGTACATGATGAACTCTATTACCTCGTAATGATATGTTGATTGAAATAAATATAGTTCTGGGCTAAAGCTTGATGAGACTCTTATTTGCCTGCTTGCTTAGACATTGTGTGTGATGTCAACACATTGTAAAAAGGTTGAGAAGTTATCGACTTAATAACTAAACTCAACTCATTTCCTGGCTACATCAATTAACCACTCTCCCACTGTTAACCAAAGTTGTGAAGTAAAACTCCTCGATTCCTATGTTCAAAATCCATTAGTTCTTTTAGCACCTTCAAAGGAGAAGGTACATCCTTTTTGGTTGTACTGTGAAAGAAATGTAAAGATGAAATGGCCTTTAGCTGCAAGTATGTAGAAGAGTTTTATTGGACTGCATCCATAAATGTCAAACCAATACTTGTAAAAATAATTAAATTAAATTTCAGTGTTTGTTAAACAAACAGATCAAGCTTAACGCGTTTAACACTCGGTCAATTAACATAATCGAGCTTTATTGGACCTAGTCAGCTTAATAATTAGTTGTGAATAAACAAGTATGTAGAAGAGTATTTATTAAGTTACTTGAGCTTGCGTTGTATTTAATTTAATTTAATTACTTGTAATTAACTAATTAAGAAATCAATAAGATACACTTAAAGTCAATTTTAGAGATGGTTGAAAAATAAGCTAGACTAGTCGGGAGATTCTTCGGGATTTAATTTTTTATTTTTCAGGTCTCAAAACTTTTGTCATTTCTTTTATCATCATGAATATTGAACATTATCTTAAACGGCGCATATTATTATACCTTTTGTTTAAACTACTTATTCTACTTATGATGGGTGCAGCGATAAATCGAAATATTAGGTTGAAAAATATTTGTGTAGTCTGACTTTAAATGTAGTGAGAATAAGAATATAAGATGCAATATATTATATATATATATAAATGTTCAAGTAAAATATTCATTATAATTTTAACGGGTTAAACTTTTAAATAACGAGGTTCTTCACAATATCACAATCAATAAATATATTGAGTTCAAGTCTTGCCCTCAAAATTGTGAACATGTTAATTTTTGATATATAATAAATTCGGCCATACACACGAGGGAGTGTTGAATATTAGATTTTCAAAAATAGACACGCGTCTATTTTTGATAGCTTAAACTTATAAATGCCAGAAGGTTTAATTTATTGTTGTATATATGTAAGAGCCATGTGTTAAGAGATAATTCCACGTCGAATAAATTGGCAACATATAAGGGTTTGAACTACTCCTTTTAATAATATTAGCCTTTTAAGATGGACCATTGATTAACTCAAATGAGTAATTCGATCAGACTAGGACTCAAACAAGCACTAAGATTCCAAGATTAGTGTTATCAAACGAGCTACCATCTTGTGAGACATGTTAATGAATAAATCGCACATCGAATAAAAATGAAATATATAACTAATATACAAAAGTTTGGACTACTCCTCTTAATAATATTTGACATTTTAATAGAGTTCAATGCAACGCAACTTCATCTCCATCCCCAAATTCTGCTCTAAAATTCTCCCCCTCTTCGTTTATGGTGAAGGATCGTCTCATGAGGGCACGTATGCTGCAAGTACCGATTAAACATGGAATCTAAATAAAATTGCAACTCCGCTCCACTCCTTGACTTCTCCACTAGTCAAGCGTTATCAACTGATTGGCATGACCAGCTGGGCCACTCCTCCGAAGCCATCCATAAGTTCTTTGTTTTGCCCAGTGTTGTGTCTCTTTCGTTCAATAGTCAGTCATTAACAATATGTAATGCATGCAAATGCACTAAGAGTAGCAAATTTACCATTTTTTGTTTCTTACTAGTTCCAAACCTCTTGAGGTTATTTTCTCAAATGTATGGTCTTCACCAATTCCATCTTTTGAGGAAATAAATACTATGTTTTATTTGTTGATCATTTTTCAAAATACATCTGGTTATATTTGTTAAGGTAAGAATCCCACGTCGGTTAAATATAAAAATATTAACATGTTTATAAATATTTGGACTACTCTTCTTAATAAGATTGACATTTTAGGATGAAACCCCAACTCTTAATATGGTACAAAGTCCAATAAGCTCAAACGAATAATTCAGTTCGTCTAAAATTTAAATGAATATTCGAATTTTAAAATTTGGCGTGTTCAAATGAGCCACCATCTTGCGGGAGTATGTTAAGAGATGAATTTCACATCGGTTAAATATCAAAATATTAAAATATATATAAATGATTGAGCTACTTTTCTTAATAAGGTGGACTTTTTAAGATGGAACCCCAACTCTTAATAATATCCTCTTAAACACAAGATGTTTCGTCCACATTCATTAAGTTCAGTTGATATTTTTTTCGATACCCCCATTGTCACATCGTACGTAGACAATCGTGTTGAATACCTCTCGCTTCAATCTTTTTTATCCGGCATTTCACATCTAACCACCCCTACTTTACAGCCTCAATAAAATGGCTTTGTTGAACCATGACATCATCATATTGTCGAAACATGTCTCACGTTTCTTTGTCATGCATCCATACCTATCGACTTTGGAGCTATGATCTTCATACCGCCACCTATCTCATCAATCGAATGCCCCCTAGTATATGAAGGGTAATAAATCTCACATCGAATTTAACGATGAAATAAATGTTCAAAACATGAGGGTTTGGGCCCTATTCTCTTAACAAGGTTAAACTTTAAAGATGGTACCACAATTTTTAATATAATAACAAAACTCATTAAATTCAAACGAGTCATTGACTTTAATGAGTGCAACAGGCCACTGAGAATTGTAAAACATTTTGTAGAATACAATAATTGAGTATTATTCTTCTCTTGTGCATAGAAAATGTTCTCAGGTAGTTTTCAGTGATGTATGGTGCAGTTTTAGGTTTTGATAACTACATTTTATCTGCCAAACCCCGAATGCCATTGCCAATGGAAGTCTAAAGAAAAAATAAAGACTCATATAAACATTGACAAGAGTTGTTATCATGCCAATATTTTAACTATTCTTCTGTCAACTTATGCTCCCTCATCAACACACATAGTGTGTGTGTATTCTTTGCTGCTATTTTTAATTTATTTTTTTTCCTTTATCATCAAATTCACTTTTGGCATGCCGTGTTTGGTATGAGTATTAAAATCTTACGGATTATTATACTGTCTATTTTTATACTTATATCGATGTCTAGTACGACTTACGGAACAAAAACACTCATTACATGTATTGTTTTAGTTGTTTTCCCACTACAAAGCATATTCAAAGGAGAGTAAAATTAATTAACAATGAAAAATTGTTGCATGCTCCATGTTGGGGAGGACATGGATATCAACTTCTCAACTGGATAATAATAAGTATTAACCATTTCTGAAACTTATCATTAAAAAATAATAAATCAAGTGTTTATTGAAGAATCTTTGCAGGCCACATTATGAACTATTTGCATATTCTACTCAACAAAATATAACATTAAAAGTCATATGAGACAAGCTGCTAATATTTATACACATACCTTAACCTGCTGCTTAAGTCCTTATCAATCTTTAACTAACAATTGTCTCAATAATGTGACTTTAAATTATGCATCCCCATTTTCTTGGTTTCAAATCCGAATAAAGTATGTTTATTTTTTCACTAAAGACCTAACACGTGTATTATATATAATTTTATATATAGTTGGAGACGAAATTTGAACTCAAGATCTATGTCTATTTCAATACCGTGTTTTGTGTTTTGTGGTTCGACTGACTGGAAAATCCCACTCTACACGCACTTGGGCAATGGGCAAAAGAGAAGATAGAGGAAAAAACACTCTGGAATTATTTAGCAGAAGCTGCCATGGAACTATTGACTGGACACAACACTTGCACTGTTGATGACGTTTAATTTGGACCCGCAACAAGCTGGGCCAAATGGGCCAAGGCCCGACAAGAAAACAAGGAAGATATCCCTCACGTGTGGGTGGGGTTTTGAAGTAGTCAAAGTCAACATTCCTCTTTCAGGACCAGTATCACACGTGCTATGTCCAGTGTCCTTTCAATGGCAGACACGTGTGTACTCTCACACACAACACACGCACACAGAATTGTGACATTTTCACGTGATTTTTCAGCCAAATAATCCGGAAAAATAGTGGATTTGATGTTCCTTGATTAAATAAAATTATAAAATTATTAATACTATAAATAAATAATTAAATAGATTATGTCTTTATGGTACATGCATTCTCCCCCAAATTGAGGGTCTTCGTATAATTAAATGTTTGAAGACCCACATTTGACTAAATCTTCTGATTTTTATTCTGTCCTTTTTTATTCCTAATCTGTTCTAATTAAGGCCAGATCAAACTGATGCGATGTAATTTAAAATTGAATTAAAACGTGGTAGCATGCAATTTTTACGTGTAATTAATTTGATTAGGTCAAAATCAAAATCAAAATCATTTTCACAAATATTGCTAGCTCGTGCTAATGTCTAATGTTGATATTTGTCAGAAGATTTTGGATTATGTCTGTCATAATTAGTATTCTAATTCCAATATTTCAAACACTTCAAATTAGGTATGACTATGATATACACTTTACAAAGACAACCAAAGTTCTTGTGAATCGCTAAAAAATGACAAAAAAACAATCCGCACGTAAGTAAAAATAGACAATGTCACGTAGATTAGAAGCTCTTTCAACTTGCATATCACTTAGATATCATAAAAATTGGTTTTTAGCTATTTTTCTCGACAGACATACACGTTTAACATTGTTTGAACGTGACCTTTTAACTGCTTTTCTATACAGTAACTAAAAACTCGCTTTTATGCATAGCCAAACATGCTCTTCTAGTATATTTAAGAGCAAAAAATCTTTACAGAAAAAGATTTTAATTTGGACTTAAATTTTGAGTGAATATTAAAGTGTTTAGTCTGTGTGTTCAAAACTCATTTGCTCTCTTTTACTTTTGGTTAATATGAATGGTTGATTAATTAGCAGAAAGTATTGAAACCTCAGAATGTGTAGTGAGTACAGTAGTGTGTGTGTGCTTATCCTCTTAGACATACATTATTGTCTCAACTTTAGTATAATTAATTATCCACCAATTATACTTTTTTTTATAATCAGCTTTAAGAACAAATTATTGAAGCTAATTAGTGTCGCCATCCCCATCGCCCTCATTGTTGGGTGTATTGTCTCAAAAAGTAAAACTAAATTTCACTTTCACTCTTAAAAGTTTTTCCATCTCTTATTTATAGTTATATATATTTGAGTCATCTTCAAAGACTCATTTTCATCATAACTGTAGGAATGACTATGAATGACCACGACATCGTACAATTCTTAATTTCATGTTTTATAAGGTCGGTACAATAATAATAAATATCACTATGAAAGAAAAATAAATTAACAAATCTCAATCTATTCCAATATGAAATTCTAGTTCCGTCTCTAGTACCAAACACGCAGTTAAGGAATTAGACTTGTTTTTAAGTATGAAAATTAAGAGCGTGTGATTCTGTCGAATAATCATCTTACGAACCCAATATTCGTCTAAATTATTAACACAAATTTTTTCAATAGTTATCAAATATATAATTATACATTCGCACACGTATTCACAAATATTGATGTTGATATGTACTTGTATAGTATAGCATAACCAATTACGTGAACTTTTAGATGAGAAATACATTTGGAATATGAGTTACAAGACCCGAATACATACTCCGGTTCAAATTTATAAAATATTGATTTTGTTGCTTAACCAACCATTAGTATGACTACAGATAAATGACAACTATGTTTTTAACACTTAATTAAAAGAAAATTCACAAATTAAAGTAATCAAGTTAGATGATGGTAAAAATATAGCACATCAATTTTGAAGTAAAGACGGTAGGATTTATCTCGATAAAAGAAATGACATGTTGTATTAAATTAAAGGGTTATTTACATTTATAGTTCCTTCATTCTTTCAATTTTATAATAATATAATTCTCATTCAATTTTATTCGCAGATATCGTCTCCATCTTTTTATTAATGCGAACAGATGGTTCCCAAATAAATTTTTGAAAATTTTTTCACCGACTTCAATAAATTAAAATAATAGAAAAAAAAAATATAATAGAATATTACAATTGGGGACGATAACATTTACCAAAGTACAAATAAATCCTAAATCTTTTATTTTTTTTTACAAATTTTCACTTAAAATTATAAAAATATATATCATTAAGTCCTAATCTTCTAATTATGTTCACGAAATGACATTTAAAATTTGGTCAGATTTTATCCAAAGGTCCGTTAATTGACCAAAAATCAAACTCGTGACTTAAATTTGACCAATTTAACAAAAACAAAATAATCTATTCAAATTCTATTATTTAAAGTAATTATATAAAAAAGAAAAAAGTAAAAAAAAAAAAACACACACACAAAGGGTCACACACAAACACCCACCCATCCCAAAAGAATAACCATCTTCCCTAAACTCCCACCCATCCAACAAGTTTAACCGGCAAGTTGAGGAGAAAAACCCCGGTTGTTCGGGGTGGGGTGGGGTGGGGTGGGGTGGGGTGGGGTGGGGTGGGGACCCTTGTTTTTTTTTTTTTTTTTTTTTTAATGTTTAAAAATAAAAAGTTTATAATTTATTTACACTTTTAATAAGATTATGGACTTCAAATACAATTTTTCATTTTATTTCCTTTTTAATTTATTTAAGTCATGGGTAAAATTGTCAAAAAATTATTTGGAGACTATCTGTGTTAATTAATGAAAGGATGAGAGGATAATATCTACGAATAAAATTGAATGGAGATAATATTATTACAAAGCTGAAAGAATATGATTGTGATTATAATTAACCCTAAACTAAACATGATGAGTGTTAAACTACTTTTATCTAAAAATTTAAGTTGTCACATAAAGTCACATGTATATCCTCTTTTAAATACGATTTTTAACATGTTTCTTCACGCGTAGGCGGAATTTGTTTTTTTCAATAAAAGTTTAACATGTAGACAATTTATTTTAAAATTTAAATGAGTGGAGGTAAGATTTAAGTCGAGAACCTTCACCTGCTCTTAATGAGTGCTCTTAATGAGATGCTAATATGATTATTGATTGATTAACATAATAATTTAATGACTTGATAGCTATCGCTATTCCTACTGCAAAACTAGACATACCTTATTCAAAAATAGGTATATAAAAATTATAATACGCCAAATATCATCAGAAGTTGGTTTGGAAGAGAAAGTCCAACTCTCTTTCCCAAAAAAATCGAATTTTAGTAGAAATCGTGTATAACGAGCCATTTTAATATTAAGAACAACATCTTTTCATACACTTTATATTAAAAGTGAGTATTCAAAAAAATTGCTCAAATTTTTCTTATCACGTCAATTGTCAAATATAAATATTTTTATTTTAATCAACAGAAATTTGGATTATGTACTTTTAAAAAGGATTAATTATACTAATAGGGTTAATTATACGGGTTTGTAATGGTCTCCATTCTTTTTTTTAGGTTTAACGATTTCGGATGGTTCAAATCACTATTTTCATTTTCTTGGACAATTTTACCACTTGACTTAAATAAATTAAAATGATAAGAAAAAATACAATGAAAGCATTGCAATTAGACCCTTAACATTTTTACAAATAAATCATAAACTATTTTTTTTTTCGGATAAGGATTTTCCTCCAACTAAAAATGAATCATCTTTTTCCCCACTCTCACCTTCACCCTCACCTTCACCTTCACCTTATGTACACATCACTGACTTCTAAGTTTGGAATTGGAAATGGGTGAAACAGAGGCTTTGCAAAGGACATTTGAGGATAGGAAATGAAAATGAAACTCGAGGCGGTGAGTGTTTAGACACAAACGAGGAACACATGTCACAATTTTGATGTTATCGAATAATCACATCTCTTAACGGTGAATATGGATGTTGGGCTAGAAACATTGATCTTTGGTAGAGATGGTTGAGCACAGAATTTCGGGACTCTCTTGGGTTGGATTTGGATTTGTATCCAAAATGGCTCTTGGAGAAATATAAGGAGATTGTAATCTTTGAAACAAATGTTGAAGTTGGGGAGAGAGATTGAGTGGAGAGTTCGGACTTTGTTTTGAGTTCTTTAATGATGAATATGGAGTTGAGGAAACATTTCTTCATCTTTTTCCACCTTGATGGTGAGAGACTTGGTATTAACAGCCTCAGACCTCTTTTTTGAGGTTTGTGACGATCTTTCTTCTTCATCTTTCCCACCACCACCTCAAAACTCATCCGCCAATGATAATGCTTTATATCGCAAAATGCCAATGATAAGAGAGTATATATGCTCATTCGGAAACTTGCATCAGAGTTTGGTATGTATATATATAAAAATCGGAGGGATCATTGCCGAAATCACCTCGGTGGCGAATTCCCTCAAAACATGCGAAAAATCAGAGAGAAACAGCTTGGTGGGAAAGAACACTTATGTGAATAAAAAAATTAGTTCAGGATTTATTTGTACTTATGAAAAGGTTAAGAGTTCAATTGCAATGTTTTCATTGTATTTTTTTTCTTATAATTTTAATTGTTTTTAAGTCAAGGGGTAAAATTGTTCAAAAAATGTTAAAATAGTGAAAAATAGTGATTTGGAGACCATCTGTGAGTATAAATGAAAGAATGAGAATGATATCTGCTTAAAAAAAAGAATGGAAATGAAATCGTTATAAACTTGAAAGAATGGAGACCATTAGTGTAATTAACCCTTTAAAATATAACAACATTTAAAAAGGAGAAAAAACTATTTTACATAAATGTACTTTTAAGTAACTTTTATTTTCAAATATATTGAAATAATATTTTTGTAAGTAAAATTAAGTTACTTATTTTAAAAGTAGCTGTCACAATGAAGGAACTTTCAACTTTAACTAAAAAAAAAAAAGTTATTAATTTAATTTTGTAAGCTTATCCAAACATTTGTGTGCTATGGGGCAGCTATTTCAAGAATGATATTTTGCCTCCTAAGAAATCAGCCTTAAAATTTTGAAAAAGACAAATATATATGATGATATGAATAGTTGCTTTTTTTCTTTCTGTCTCCTTGTTACAGCTTTAATGAAGTTCTCTTTCTGTACCTGTCTCTCTCTCCCTCTCTTTTTTTTTATTTCATTCTTGAATCTGTCTTGAGATTATTGGCTATTGTCTGCAGTATCTGCAAAAAATGTTTTTGTTTGGTTGAGCAAAACTGGGGAACAATTTCTGCATTAAAATCATCATTATTTTATCTGTCCTGAACTATGTCTTCTGTTCAATCCTTTTCATCTTCTGTTTCTTGTCTTCTAATCAAATCAAATGTGAGCCAGATTGCACATTGTCCACTCAGATCTTCACTGTTTAATTTTTTAATGTTTAATGTAATAAAGCTCCAGGAGGGGAATATTTTTTGTGTTAGCATTGTTTTGGTTCAATTTGGCGGGTGGATTCCAACTGGCACGGTCGAAAACCGTCAATGTGAACATTAAGAACTTATTCGATTTGTATTTTTTAGCTTCATAATATTGTCTTTTCAAAATTTTGAGAGTGAAATGACTATATTTTTTTATTATTTTGAAATAGAAATATGTTGATTAAGGAAAAAATCAAAAACTTTGAAAAATCAACATTGTCAAACTACAAAAATAGTTTTTTTGACAAAAGATGCAAAAATCGAACAAGCTCTAAATATGTGAATTTGAATTAGAGTCTAACATTAATTGTTAATGTAGACGTTAAATTCGAATACAACTTTCATGTAACTAAAAAATAGAGGGCAAAATCATGATCAAATAATTTGACATTTTTCTTCAATTCAATTGAAAGTCGCATGCGCTTTTAACGATTAAATTAATCATTTCTATAACATAGGGATATGTATTCACAGGTTTAAATAAGTTGGAAACTCAAAATCTCACTTTCGAAGGTTGAAGGCTCATAACCACAACATGAAAAAGGTTGAGGAGTCGAGTCCTAATATTTCATTTTAATAATACTCCAATAACATTATTTGATATTAAGAACTGTGATTCTATTTTAAAAAGTCAACATTGTTACGTAGAATAACATAAGTTCTTATATTTTAGACTCTTAGTTGATATTAAGATTCTACCCTTAACATTGTTCTACTTACCGAATATGTACTAAAAGAAAAAGGGAAAATTTCCCTTAGAAACAAAAAGACTGATGACAAACAAAACTTTAAAAAAGAAAAAATCCATTTTAAAATTTGAGTTTCAAGAAAACACTTTACTTCAGTTAAACATCACTCTTTATATGGGTCATCTTGTTTTACAGGGTACCTTTATTGCTGATCAATCTACTCTAGGAAAAAGAACTTATGGGGGATGACTTAAAGATGTGTAAGTGTTACTTTTAAATAAATAACAATTTTTTAAAGATAGTTTCACTAAGGTAAAGATTACTTCTCTATTGAGTTAAATTAGAAGAGACATAAAGTTGGTCTGCTTTTCCATGAAAATAAATAATTTAAAACTAATTGACGTATTAATATATAAAATTGACGAAGTTTGCACTTAATGATAAATTTGCAAATATACTGCAGTAAATGCTATTAAGGTGGTGATAAGTGCTTCACCATCCGTTCCGTATAGTGCAAGTCTTGATTAGATGGAGTCGACTTTGTTTGGTACAATTATAAATTAGTATGCTCGTTACATAGAACTTTAACTAGTAGCTAATTTGAGAATTCTTAGACTAACTAGTCCTTTAAATATGCTCAAGATAGAACTTTAACTAGTAGCTAATTTGAGAATTCTTAGACTAATTAGTCCTTTAAATATGCTCAAGCGAACTCAATTTGTGGCACGTACATAGATGTCTATTACCACAATAGTACATATCCCATGAACGTTCAATGGGCAGGATTAAAGGTCGGAAATAAGATAACATTTCCCACAAAATGTGTGAAGAATTTGCAAAAAAGGCAGCTGGCACTATGGAAGATTGACATTAAAAGAAAGAGCCTTCCTTGAAACAAGAACTGTTTTTGTACAGGGCTACTAAATTGAGATTCTAATCATACTAATAAAAGAAAAAAAGAAAACATAAAAATGGTTGGTTAACCTAAGTGGGATATTAAATTCTAACACTAAAATGATCACAAAAACAGTTCTTTCTTGTTTGTTCCTTAATGTCAAGGTCTTCAGTTCGTATTGTTCCATTGCTTATGGCCAGGAGTCCATTTTGGGCATTTGGGACTGAAATTGCTAGAAATCACCCTGGAATTCAACAGCTCCACTATAGGTGCAAATTTGACACACCGAGGTGTCTTGTACTGGTTAATTGAAGCACCTAAGCTAATGGCATAGTCCATGAGCTTGTCAAAGGTTCCTGCTTCCACTATTTTAATCTCCAGCGAGCCAATTGATTCACAGACTCGGTTCTGACGGTACACTGTGTTGAGGGATTCTTCAATGGTGAGGCAACAGTCTTCAAAAACCGAAGGCGGAATTGGGGTTGAACCATTTATGCTAAGCTCCCAGTACAGGACATAATGGCCTGGAATTGTCGTGGTATCCGCATAGCTAGTGTACTCAGTGAGATGTGCATCAAATGGCATTAAATGGGTAACTGCATTTTTCACAGCATTTTGGAGCTCAACCTCATCAGTCTTGTCTGAATCAATACTCAGAACAACATTTTTCCGGCAAATGAAGTTAAATTTCGGGGCATTGTTTTTGAATCCGGCAACACGAAGCACATCACCAACTCTGTACCTATAAAGCCCTGTAAATAAAATAAAAACAAATACATCATTAGAATTGATCAATACTGCAAGATAATAAAATATCACTAGCAATTCATTTATGGATGAACAGTATTAAGAAGAAAAGAAAATCTAAAATCTTGAATTACCGGCATAAGTAGTGACGACAAGCTCGTATTCTTGTCCGACCTTAACGTCAACCAAGTCAACCAATTCTTGTTGTTCCTTTTCATTAAGGGATTTGGGCATGGAAATAGAATTGATCCCACCATTGTTTCTGTGGACCGGTAAGAACTCGAAGTAGGCCATGGTGGGAATGAGAGTGTAAGAGACATCACTCGGTTTGCAAAGAGGATTAAGATTGACACCAAAATAGCATTCTGATGAAGCATACATTGTGCAAACAAGAGGTAGGCCATTGCTATAGTAATCAAGTGTTGGTATATATTGTGACATAGTCCCTGTCACAATAACATCTACATACTTAGTGTTAGGCCACAACCTAGTAATAATTCCCTGCCATAACTCCCTACAACATTCAGCCTCAATGAAATCCGCCAACTTCGGGTCGGGTTTAAGAATTTTCATCACTGCCTCCCTCACTGATGGATCAGTAATTTGGGGATTAAGGGTTCCTGTTCTGATATCCTTACAAAGAAGGGCCCAGTGCTTCTCCAAGAACCGGATTGCACGAATAAAACCCGAGGCGAAAACAGCTCCAACCCGAAGAACCTCCTTGTTTTGACATAGCCCACAAAGCATTTGGGAATACATACTTTGGTAAGAATCAAGGCACAAAATGGTTTCATTTGGGCTAGTGTAGTTTGTATAGGGATCATAAGGCCTATTCTTGAAATGAGAACTTTTGTAATAACTGGTCAAAACAGGCCGTGCCACCAGCCCCCCCGGTGTCTTGGCCTCAGATTTTATGAATAAAAAATACATTCCTTTGCCTTTGTCTAAGTCAGGAACAAACTGGCTCATCACAGGCATCAAAAGGCTATAGAGCAATGATCTCCTCCCTAGTTCTTCCTCAATGGTAGGCATCAGTTTTCTCTCCCCACCAGATGTCCCAGAACTGCATTAAAAAACACCACATGCATGAATATAATATACAATATGAAGAGGAAAAATAAAAAAAAAACTTTTCAGAATAAAATACACACCTAGTTAAGAACTCAGAAATGGGTTGAGAGCAAAGAATAGGTGATTTATCGCCATTGGCGATGCGGGTGATATCAGGTTGAATATCTTCATATGTAATGACAGGAATGATTTTCTTGAAAGTCTCTCTATCAGTATGCCCATTGAGTCCATTTCTTTTCATGTACTCAACATGGGCATTTGTAGAGAGAATTTCAGCAAGCACCCTTTTTTGAACTTGATCAGCGTTTGCAGTGACATCTTCAATAAACTCAAGAGTCTTTTTGTTTTTCTCCTCCACATCACATTCAGTGGCCTTCTGGGGTTCTTTTGGTGCTTCAGGCATGGCTCTTACTTTTTTATATCAAAATTTTCAGAGATCTAGAGAGAGAGAGAGAGAGAAAGAAAAGTCTGTGTGTATGTGCGTGAGAGAGAGAGATATGAGAGAAATGGCTATGGAGGGTGGGGGGAGAGGAAGAGAGAAGGGGGGGATTATATAGATGAAATGAAGGGGGATGGGTCCACATTTTAGTGTTTAAAAGTGGAAAAGGGTGGAGGGATGGCTTAATTGTGAATATTAATGAGGGTTTGTGGCAAATTTGATTTTTTCCAATTTGGTCGAGCATGCTTTTATCACTCACAAACACATAAAACTTTCGTGCTTCATATAATTTGCCTGTCACAATTTAGCAGTGTACCAAGTTTGTCTTTGAGGTGCAATTAATAGCCATCTTCTACCTGCCTAATTTCTCTTTCTTTTAGTAATTAATAATTATATAGATCAAATTAATCAAAACTGTGGATTAATTAATTAATTAATAGGTTTTTAGATTAACTAAGCCACTTTGCTTTTGCATTATTATTATTATTCTCTCTGTGGAGCTAACCTAATTGTGAGCTACAATTACAGCCCTACAATCCAAAAATTTATATTTCTTAAATTTTGCTCAGAGGCCCACAATGCCATTTGTTCCATGATCAAATTTCACCTTTCTAAATCTCGATTATCAGAGCTTTTTACTTCTTTGTCGATATTATTTGTTGTTTTATTACACTACTCACACGTATCAAAATTTGTCATTTATCTCGTCAAATTATATTCGATTCAATGTATTAAATATACTAATAAAAAATTGTTTCTTGCACTGATACATAGTAACTCTCGTTTACATTTATATTCGTTTCAACGTGTTTATAATTTTTATTAAAAAAACAAAAATATTGAATAGGACAAAAACTAATGGCTTCTAAATTTGGTAACTGGTTCACTGAATTCTGTATATATATAATTTTTGACTTCCATACGCTAACTAACTCCATTTTAAAAATTCCTTGGGAGGAGGTGGTAGTGGTGCTTGTCCTATTTCGTACAAGTAAAACCGGGAAACCGTTTGGAATTTACCATATCTAGCCGGTAATCACGCTGTCTATGTACACATATTACATGCGTGCTTGTACTATGGGTGTTTCTTATTATTATGGCAAAGCCGTCGGCTAGCTTCGGTTCCCGGTAACACAAATACTTTTATTATTATTATTATTATTTTTTTAAACCATAAAATTATCGTGATATTTTGGGTTGTACGGTACATGAGTTTCCTATGTTATATGAGATAATAACTGGCGGCCAATCAGAAGGTAGTTGATGACTGCTGACAGCTGGCGGCCAAATGGCATGGATCACACGTGTACGGAGGGGATGCTATCGAGTTTCTTGTTGCTTCACGCAGTTAATTTTGTTGGAAATTTGGAATAATATTCGTACCGTATTTCATCCACACAATCTGTGCAACGTATTATGTATTCACATTACCACAAAACTTGTATTAATCTTCCGATATTTTGCGACCAATGTTCAACAAAATTTTGCAAGTTGCTTTTAGAAATGGCTGGGATGGGGCCGAGGCTGTCAATCGCTAATTATATTTTGGCTTTGCTCGATTTTTCTTAAAAAATTGTTAAAAAATAAAAATTAAATTAAACAATTAATTTTAATCTTACATTCCATCAACTTTTATTAAAATTTACAAAACAAATATGATTTTTAGAAAAATCAAATGGGCACTTAATTTTTAAAAGTTTAAAATATAATTTATGAGAAGAAATTTGTGACAAATTTTTGCAATGGAGTTTTTCTCCCAAATTTTATTATTGAATTTATTTTTAATGATAGATTTTATAATGTAGGAATTCAATCACTATTTTTCACTTTTAGGATTAAGGCCCGTTTGTTTTTAATTAAAATTTTGCTAAAAAGCTAAAGTCAAATTCAACAATTAATTTTAACCACACAATTCATCAACTTTTATCAACTTTTTAAAAAAATCTGATTTTATTTAAAATCAAACACACCCTAATTATTTAAAAGTGGAAGTGGGCTAGGGCTGCATTATCCTCTTCTCCCCTAAATTGTGTGTACACACACATATCACGCGCAGTAATTTAACAATTATTTAGAAGCTCTTGATTATCGTACGTTAATGACTTTTGTAATCCATAATATTAAAGATGTAGAGTTGTAGCTTGAACTACAAGAACTTAAGCTGTACATGAATTATTGGAGAGCGGCTTTATAGAAACTTAGAACTTTCCTCTACAAGGTGCTAGTCGAAGGTATAATTTAATTAAATAAATTTGTCACCTTTTTAACAATTTAAGATTTTATATGACGTGAGAGATTAAATCTTGCTTTCCATTTACGAAAATTATAAATATCTGAAAGCTTTAATGAGATGACTCACAAAAATTCTCGTTTTAATTTTTTTAAACTTCATTTGTCAACAAAGTATAGTACTTGAGTTCAAATCGATAAATTTTAATTGTTTTACGATGAAATTGTTGATCAAGATTTAGTAAAGAATACAAATAGGATCTGATTCATTTAATTTTGTTGATTAAAAACTAATTAAACTTAATTAACAATGAGAATCTTAAGATATAACTCATTTGTTTGAAACTTTAATAATGATGTGTATGACTAATCTTTGTTTGAAACTTTCACTAATTAACATTATAATACTTTTAAGTTTGATTTTTTGTTAAGATAATAATATTTTGATGGGTAGTGTTTCTTCAAAGAAACCCAACTTACAAACAATTTGAACAAGTAAAGTCGTTGAAATTAAATAAATATGAAAAATAGTTAGCTAGCTAGTCTCTATCAAAAAATAATAGAAAATGAAAAAATCGACCCCCCAATTTAAAGATTGTAATTTTATATTTAAACATATAAGAGGACGTGTTGAAAATGCAAATTAAATAATAAATTCATTGCGTACATCTCTAAATATTTAAACTTGTACACAATTTAGCAACATTTCCCCAAAACTTGCTCTTATCCAAAATGATGGCACAAATTATATGTTGACACTAAAAGAACGACAAGCAATAAATACATCGTTCAAAGATTAATATTTATTTACTTATTAATTAAATATATATTTATGTATTGACTAATTAATTTGTGGTCAACTCTATAGTCAACAAGAACAAGATCCCTAAGTTCCCACACCATCATCACCGAAAGTTGCACTAATTAATCTTAACATTGTTTACTTATCCCTGAAACTCTCCCACAATCAAGACTGCTTGCTGCCTAAAGAGCCCTCAATCTGACCTCATTTCGACATCATCTCTCACCTGGATGCTATGTGTCTCGTGTTGAATTTGTCTTCTTATTTTCGTTATCACAAAACGACATTACACGTAACTTTTACCCTTCAACTCTTATTACGAATGAGTCAACTGATGTAACGGTTAGAGCGTCGACAAAATTATACAACACCAATAATCTCAAAGGACCTACAAAATGTATATTGGTATTTAGAAATATGGGTAATTATGAGCATTTAATGAACTAGTGCTAAGAATACATCAAATGATAATTCATGCAAATTTACATTTTAAAACCACGAAATATTGCTCGATTTTCATTTCGGTCACAAGTGTATGATTTATTACATGAGGGCTAGTAATATACTAAATTAATTTTTATTATAGTATAAATAGACATCAGAATTAGAAAGAAAAAAAAATTTGAAATGTAGATATTACTTAATGATGTATGAAATTGAGGGTAAGCGGGTGCACCGATACGGGTAGGCCCGGAACCAAGTGGGGCGCCTAGTGCTTGGTGCTGTGACAGTGTGTAGTGAGGATTTCTGGGAATGTTTAAAATAAATGTGGGAGACAGGGACAGTAATGCAAATCTTTGACCGTTGACTTCTAATCTGGGGATATTTTTTGTTTTTCTAATCATTTCAGATTTTAACATCTCGAGAAAATGTTGACGAATTTTTTATTAAATTTTTGAAAACTAAATTATAAGACTGAAAATGCATGGTATTTAAGTCATGACTTCGATTTTAATGTCCACAATGAGTATTCTTATTATAATGTCTACTAGAATATTTGTCCAATATATTTTGAATGAGTGTAAATAGGTCAGATATTAATTTATCTCTTTACTTCTTTTTGTTTTTCTTAATTGATATTTCCCCCCCTGTATTTTGATACTGGGTGCTGAATTCAATGTGATCAATTATTATGTATTATTTATTCTTACTCGAGCACCGTCCCCTCCTACTTCAGACAACCATTCATTCTTAGTTACATAATTAGAACGCATCGGCATGTGTGTAGAATTATACTCTCTCTGTCCCACAAAAATAGATTCATTTCTTTTTCACATGAATTAAAAATCTCATTTAATGTAATTAAAATTATAAATTTTTCACACACTATTCCTATTATACCTCTATATAATATTAGTCATTTATAAATCTAATAAATTTAAATGCTCATTAATTTACAATTGAAATGCAAATGAAATTGAATTGTATTATATTTAAATGCTCATTAAGAAAAATAATTGGATTCTTAACATTTACAAAAATGCAAATGAGTCCGGTACATTTATTAAATAATATTTAATTTAACATATTAAATATATCATTATAGTCGTGTCAATTAAATTTTTCATGTGTGTAGAATTATACTATCTCCGTCTCACAAAGATAGATTCATTTCTTTTTCACATGGATTAAGAAATCTCATTTAATGTAATTAAAATTATAAATTTTTCACACACTATTCCTATTATACCTCTATTTAATATTAGTCATTTATAAATCTAATAAATTTAAATGCTCATTAATTTACAATTAGAATGCAAATGAAATTGAATTGCATTATATTGAAATAATAATGAAATCAATTGTTGACTTTTGTTTATGGGGATGGTATTTTATAGGCAATGTGGTGAATCATTATTTGCCACATAAGCGGTGTAAGTGGGAATGCATAAAGAAGATTACTCTTCAATTAAATAAGTAATGTTCTTTAGCAAACATACATTCTCACTTACACTTGCTTATGTGGCAGGGTGAAACATTATTTTGAATTTTCTTTTCATTATTTTATTCTATCACATAAGCAAGTGTAAGTGTGGGTGTAAGCGTAGCATTACTCCAATTAAATTGTTACATCTATTGATTTATTCAACTTAAGGTACATAACATGTCTTATTCAAATACATAGACAAATAAATAAAGATGCATTTTTTAGGGTTAATGATGACGATATTGGGATGAAGGTGGAAATCTACAGGGGATAAATAAAGATGACAGACCGAGTTGGTAAGAAAGAAATATCAATGTCGAGAAAGCAACATTCATTGAGAGACAACATATTGTGTGATTTTACAAATCAATCTTGATTATGACAATTCAAAACGGTAAAAACAAATTGCTAGCTTATTTGATTAGATATGCCTCTTTGAAAGGAATGGGGCTACCCACGTACATATGGATAATGTCATTAATCAAGTTAAGAAAACAAATTATTGATTAAGTCATGAGATATTTAAAGATCTCATTTTCTCAAGTACGATTACATGTCTAATTCACGACACTAATAAACGTAAGGAAAAGTGCACGTGCTTTCCACGTCTTTAAACAAGTTTAGTTTAATTATTTTTTAGAATATTATCTAATGTTAAGACTCTAATTACGTTAAATACAATTAATTATTTACTAGTAGACGATGTACAACAAGGATTGTATTCCGAAGAAAGTCCAATCGAGTACATGTTCAAACTAGATCTTGTCCCACGAGGATGCTGGGATCATATGGCATATAAACGAGGATACTCCAGCCCACAGTATAAATTAATTAAGAAGAGGAGCTTAATTAATCAACTTTTTACAGATAATATATATTTAACTTAAGAGACAAATTATGTGGTCCCTAATATTTTGGTTTCCATCTAGTATAACAAGCAAGATATCGTCACTATGCTAATACTGCATTCAAACATTTTTAAATCCTTAAAGCTGTAATTACCGTATCGTTAAGGCAGGATCCTGCCTAAAATGTGACATTCTGGTTTTTAACTATGATTAATTAATAAAAACTAGGTGGTCTAATCTTCACTTTGATTGGCTATTTAAGGGTTAATCAAATCAATACAAACTGTACAGTTCCCTTTAATCACATGCAACTTTTTGCTTGGAATTTATCAATGGCACAGTGAAAAGTATTACATCAGAAGACTTTCTTTGACACTTGAAGTGTGAGTGCACGAATCTCCACTATTTAGGTTCGATTATCAATAAAAATCTCGACGATTTAGGGCTAATTACTAACAATTATAGTACGTGAATGTATAGATTCAACACTCACTTAGCACAATTAGTACTATTTAATTCTACTTGTTATAATCTTAATTTTTGTAACCTAGTAATCATGGTTTTGCATGGTGTCTTGCTTTAATGTTCCTCAAGTGATCAAGAAAAAAGGAAAAGCTGAGTTAATTTCTTGTATATTTTAAAAGTAACTCATACTTCAATATCAAGTCGAGCAACTTATTTAATAATTTTTGGAAATGAAACACTTTTAAGTGTAGCCAAACATGCTTTACTATATCAGCAACCCTACAGCACTGTTGAATTATTGGGGGAATCTTTTCTTCTTTTCTTGAGGTGAAAATTAAAGTAATGTTTGAGCAATAAAACAATTTGACAGAAGAAAAAATGTTATCCTGCATATGGCTAGCCACCACTTGTCCCATCATACATATACTTTGCAGTGTTAAATGTCCAAAAACAATGTCTCCAACTACATAAAAAAGACCCCATTGATAATGTTGTTATGCATCAATACTAGTTACGTTACATTTGTTGTCATCTCATACTGCTTTTTGTCAATTTTTTCATGCATTGTTTCCACGTTGCACATCAGAGGGTAGGACACGCTACATTACGCGGTTTATAGCTCACGTATGCTCGTGTCAAGCACTTCATGCACTCTTAAAAGTTGCCGATCCTCTATATAAACAGGTCGTGTTTGGCGAGATATACATAAATATATGTTGAGTACGATCCAATACTGTAACCAAACAACACGAAATTAATTTTGCAGATATAGCCAATCAGGAAAAGTAAACACGTATGATTGCATGAATTCTCTTTTGAGATTCCTATACTTTATTTCTTCCACTTTTTACAGTAATTACAGTGCCATGAAACACGAGTCATTGGAGGAGATATATACATGTACAATTATATGTTTATAATATGACAGAATATTGTTGCAACAAGAAGTGGTGGAGTACTTGGATTGTACTGGCCGTGGCAGTCTTTGCATTATAAGTTGATGACATGATACAATATTTCAATGTTTTCCATTTCTTGAAACAAATAGATAAAGTTATATAGTACAGTACAATAACATCAAAAAGTCAAGAATCTCCATCATTTTTCACTCTTCAAAAACCCACTAGCAATATTAAGACATTATGCATTTGCCTTTGTCAATTCTGATGAAAAGCCAAAAGAGATGAAGTCTTTTCCACAACCTTTTTAGGCCTTGAGAGGATATAAATGACGCCGATACCCGAAAACTTGGGCTTTTTCATATGCTTGTGTCTATTATCCCATGCTTTATTTCTTTCACTTTGATTGACACTAGTGATTATGGGGCTGATGCATTGGTCTTTATCCATTTACTGTTTAGGCACACTTGTCGGGTAAGTGCTCCAAATGTTAAGGACACTGTTCTTACATTTATTTTTCAGAAATTATTGCTGGCAATTTTGCAGTGAATAAGAGAGGCTTTGTGGTTCAAATGTTTTTTTTTTTTTAAAAAAAACTTGATCAATTGTCTTATCTCATTGTCCTTCAGATAATGAAATATGTTTTAGATTTGTTAATGGATATATGGGTTTTGTGGTTCAAATGCCTTTTTTTTTACTTGATCAAATGTCTTATCTCAGTGTCCTTCAGATAATGTATTATGTTTTAGATTTGTTAATGGATATATGGTTTAAAGGATTCTATTAAGGACTTGAAGTCTGCATGTAGTAACATCTGCATGTACATCTTTAAAAAAAGGCATTAACAACATGTTTGGCTAACTTTATCAAAATTATTTAAACCTACTTTTAAGTAACTTTAGTTCAAAATATGTTTGGAGAAGTTGCTTTTTCTTACTCACTCAGAGGAAAACAAAAAAGAAAAAGAAGAGATATTGGAATTTGTATTGATGGAAAATAATATGGTTTAAGGGCATGTTTAACACAATTGATTATAAATTGGTTAAACATATTTTTATTCACATATTTCGCAGCAATCATAATTTAATATCTATTTATTATTCATACATTCTGGATGACTCATAATTTATAAGTATTTTAAAAATACTTCCAACATCACCAAATATGCTCGACACGCTCAACAAGATTTAGAAGGTGGTGACTGACAAAATTAAGAACGAAAGACATGATAGAATTTATCAATTATTTTGTTTATTTCAATATATCAAACTTGCGACAAAAGTTAATTGAAGATAGAATTAATTGACATGAATACAAAGAATAAGTTCCTTTAATTTTTTCTCTAACTTGTAAACTTTTATTTTATTTATTTCAATATTCAAACTTGCGACAAAAGTTAATTGAAGATAGAATTAATTGACATGAATAAAAGAATAAGTTCCTTCAATTTTTTCTCTAACTTGTAAACTTTTATTTTGTAGTCTATCCATGGCGGACCCACATGGTGTCATGTGAGTCAACTCACACCATAGAATTTTTACTATATTATTATTATTATTATTATTATTTTAACTTTTTTCCAATGATTCATTACTCCATACTATTATTCTAAAAAGCGTAAGCGTAGGTGAGCATGTAGACCAGAACTTCAAATTTTTTCGGGCCTAGGCGAGTCCTAAGCGAGGCGAGATAAGGACAAGGTGAGAGCAATGCGTGATACGTGGTAGGCGTGGGTAGAAACTTCAAGTCCCTAACCAAGTTTTAGAGCATGCTTTTTAGAACGATCATCTCATACCCAATGAAAATAAAAATAAATTCACATTAAAAATCTCCAAATAAAATGGGATAATCCAAACAAAGCAATAGAATTGGTCAATCACCTGTTAAGAATCTCCAATCTAGACAAACACTCAATTTTGTGAACAACCGATTTTTTCATCTCATCTCTTCATTCTAATCTTCCCTAATTTGTTTTTCATTTTTCAAATTTGTTAATTCGTTTGTCAATTTCTTTCTACTGCCAGCTCCAACCTCAACATTCAAGGTAAGGTGACGGTTGAATCAATTTGTACATGGAAGTTTAGCCCTATATCGATTTCTTTGTATCTTTTTTACATATTTGAAAATTAGTTTAGAGTTTAAGTTAAAATTAGTTTAATTATTTGTTGAATTGTGAGGTATTTCACAGGTCTTTGCACCTATTTGAGCTACTGTGAAATTTTTTGTTGATTTTTTTTTTTGAGCCCTATCCTTTTTGAGAATGAGTACAATATCTTAAAATTGTTTGTTGAAATTTTTAATCTTTTTTTGGGTGTGGGATGTCAATCTGGTCGAGGCGGGCGGGTTGGCCGCCTCTGATGAAGCCGTAATGTACCGCGATTAGAAAAAGCCAGTATTCTTCTGACGGGTTGCGGGCGGGTCAACCCAACCCACAAAAATTGAAACACGAGCTCGACCCACCCGCTTGGCCCATCCGGGTCGAGTTCATGTGGGTCATGGATCGATCCGGTTCGCCCGTATGAATAAAAATTAATTTTTTAAATTACTAAAAAAATTTAGTTACTTATTGTAATTAAAAAAAAAGTTTTCATATATAACAAAAATGTGTTAAATTACTAAATAAAAATAAATAACAATGATAAATTCACATTTGTTAATTTTTTAATTCAATTTCTATTTTTTATTTATATATTTAAAGACTAAAATATCACGCATCTGTCACATCTTTCATTTTAAACGACTCTCTGCCATTTGTTTTTTTATTTTTTTTAAATATAATTTCAAATATGAAAGTTTGAATTTTCGTCCAATTTTTTATTTTTAAAAAATCAAAGCGGTTCACTGGTAGGCTCATGGATTCGGCCTCTTGACAGTGAACGGCCCATGGTTAGCCTCCTCGGCCCGTGAGCGCCCCGCATTTCGGTTCACGGGCTGGCCGTGGTTTCGGTTCGAGGTCGAGGTGGGCGGGCGATGCGGGTTCGGCCGGTCGGTCCGTCTGACACCTCTAGGTGTGGGAGGGGAAGGGGGAGATATGATAGCTAATACTACAATTGTTTACAAGTGTAATAATATCACTTAAATGCCTTTAACTTGTATATGATTGTTGATTGAGAATAACTTCATTTGTGTTTATTTGCAGGAAAATTGAATAGTCATTTTTATTAACTATCATAATTATTTCAAAGTTTAATATTCCTTGGTTAGTTTCTCTTTATTCATTTTTTAAATTGTGTTTGGCACTAATTTATTTTCCTTATTTGTGATTTCACAGGCATTATATAGTCTATTGATTTGGCTAGATTCAATTATTTTATCACTTTCTTCATCTTCAAAATTAAGAATTTGATATAATTATATTGTGGCTTTAATGTGTTCTCATCTATCTCGTGAATTTTTTTCCCTTCTTAATTCATAGATAAACAATCAAGTCATTTGAGAATAATGATAACAATGTAATTATACAATATTTTCAAAGTACGAAAATACGTAAGCTAAGATTGTAGTAATGTATTAACTTATTTTCATTAATGTTATGTTATTTTTTTTAATATAAAAAAGAAACTACATCTATAGTTTTGACCCCACAATGAAAAATATCTGGCTCCACCAATGAGTGTATCCCTACATTGGCTTGGGAGTTGGTTCATTTGTCACACCTGAAGAAGATATAAGACTTCTAACATGTAAGATAGATTTATTAGTATTGGACAATATTAAAGAAGAAGAAAAAAATAAAATATTGTCATTTATATTATTCAGTACTTTATACTAAAAAAGTTAATAGTTTACATATGTGGACATTGATATTGAAACAAATAAATACTTTGCACATTACGATAAAATCTTCATGTAAGGTAGATTCGTTAGTATTGGACAATATTAAAAAAAAAAAAAAAAGAAACGAAAATCTTGTTATTTTATTCTGTTCAGTACAAGTGCACAATTCACATACGTGGACGTATGATACTGGAGCAAATAAATATTCTGCACATTAGGATAAACCCTCAAACATGTAAGGGAGATTCGTTAGTATTGAATAACGTCAAAGAAGTTAAAATTTTGTCATTTATGCTCTTTAGTACACCGTACTAAACAAGTTCACAGTTACATACGTGGATGTATGATATTGAATCAAATAATTATTCGACAAACTAGGAACCTTTCATAATTCACTTTGACAGAGGAGTTCATGCAAATGAAGCATAACAATGATTTTAACAAAAAGATTTGATTAATTAATTAATTAATGAAAGATTTCTGATAGCATGAACCGACAACATTGTTGAAGCAAGTTGCCTAAATGGCTTTTTACAAGAAGATTACCTTTTGAAAATCTTAATTAGGACAATGTTTAGATTGTAATAATGTCTGTCAATTGGTCTATAAAACACACTAATCAAACCATTATTAAAAAATACATTTCCAATAATTAAAAAAAACTTTTATTCCGAAATAGGAAAGAAATACATATAACTAAATCATGATTGGTGGGCTTTACTAAAATTCAATACATTAAATTTATATAAAGAATGGGGAGCAGAAAAAGGAATAAAAACATAATGGTGACCTGGGTTGTGCCCACAAATCACGTGGAAGTAGCAATAAAATGAGTTTGTCCCTCACTTTATAAGGTAAAGATTGGAAGACTAGTGATAACATTTAAGTGTTGAGAGGTCCAAATTTTTTTTCATTATGGCCAGGCATGTAAGAGAGGATAACCATTAATTTAAAGTGGAAAACATGACAAGATGGATCAAAAGTAACAATAAACAAATTAATCCAATAAAACACTTGTTTTTTTTTTTTTTTGGGTAATTTCAAAGCATTAAATTGTGTACACAATAAATGAGAATGTTTCAACAATAAATTTAGATCACATTCGTTTGATGAACTAAGAAAAGGATGACTTATTTCGATTCTATATTTTATATCGAAATAATAAATTCAGTTCGTATAAATACTCTCAATATTCCACACGAAAAACCGAAGGACAAAACAATGGCTCGGCAAGTAGTCATAGTATAGCTTTTTCAATGCAATAAACTTGCACCGTCTATTTCTTTTTCTTTTTTTCTATACAAAGGTGTTCAGAATGTGCCACGAGACTATTTGGTCTCTATCGAATATATAGATTAGAACATAAGAGGACATTTTCCACTAGTAATATTCGAGATTATATAAGATTATACACGAAAGATAATTTTTGGGAACCTGCCCTTGAAGGAAAACAAGATCTCGAATAAGTTGGTAATATCTCATAAGGATCTCAATACGAGGTCAAGATCTTTTAGAAAACGAATTTCTATTCAAATAGTGCATAGTCAGAGTCACATTGACTAGGTTTGGGTGAATGTTTACCAAAACTACAAATATTTGCAAAGTCATAAGATCGTGTATGAGGTTTACTTCAGCATTGTAGCGTCTAGTGCTTAAAGAACATAGGCTCAACGTACTTTGTCCACACATTAGGAATTAATGAATTCAAAATAAAAAGGTTCACATTGATCATTAGGTTTTGCACAAAATTAAAGAGGCTTATGAATGACACGATCTCGTAGAGAAAGTCAAAGTGAAAGGACTACATAGAACAAAGCCACTATTATCGGTCAAAGTTGCTTTAGATGTTAGAGACAATTTAATAATTAATCCTATCGATTTGTTAAAAAAATATGAACACTTTATATAAATTTATTAAAAACAAAATTTATCTGTCGCTCACATTGTAGTGATTTGAAAGCACTAAAATGTCCACGGTTAATCCCATGCTTAGATTCCCACTTTATATTATTTAATTTAAATCATGTTTCCTAATCAAACACAAGTATTGCTCCTTGTTAGTGATTTAGACCATAGGGTTCATGACAAGTGATTGGTTAATGGAAGATAAAAACCCTTTTAGCCCATCGTTTCATGTCACCAGTTGAGCAAGCCAGTGGGCCCACTATTAGAGAACGAAACACCCGCTTGACCATCAAAGTGTAGTCTAAAAAGTATATCTCTTTTACAAGATGATTGCAGTCATATGGAGGGGTGTACATTTATTTATTTCTTTTTACTTTTTAAAGTTTTTTCTTTTTTCAACTTTGAAAAATTAAAAAATTGGGTTTTATAAAGATTTGGTAGGAATTGGACCAAGGAATGTGGGGAACACATTCATGCAAAATTTGAAGAGAAAAATGTAAACATACATAGGCAAATAGGTTTTATGAATGTGTTTTTTCCTGTGTGTTGGAACAGGGATTACCATATTTTCCAATACAAACCATTTCTAAAAGGGTAGTGGACCATTGCTATATGGAAAAATTGTTGGGTTGTCTAGATATTGCTTTGACATACAGGTATAGAAATATAAAAATTTAGTGATAATTTCACCCTATACTACAAAATGTAAAATAATTTAAAAAATACTATTTAACTTTTTTTATTCTAAAAATACTGTTTTTTATTTTTATAACACTTGTTGTTACATTTGTTATGTTTGTTAATAACAAATGTAACACATTTATTATAACTAAAATAACAAATGTAACAAATGTAACAACAAGTGTTACAAAACTAAAAAAAACAGTATTTTTAAAATAAAAAAAACATGATAGTATTTTAAGAAATAGTTTATTTATTGTGGTTATTTTTGAAAAAACCCCAAAAATTTATTACTATGACTTTCTTTGTTTTTATATATTTAAATATTAGTATTTCCTCGTTTCAATCTCGTCCTTATAAGACCATAACATCTTAAATTATTGCTCAATAGATGAATCTTATCTGCGTCCATAAATGATGAATCATTGATTCAAATCGTTCAAACGGAAAAATTAGTTGATGTCAATAACTTTATATCAACTAAATTCATGAGTTATGTCAGAGATAAGCAGACTTGTTTGTATACACATATTGGTGCGTATTCGTTTGGTAAGACAGCTTGGGTTACACAATTTCTGAGAGTATTCTGTTCTATTTAAATTTTAATACTTTTAAATAAAAAAATATCAATAATAAAGAAAAATATAAGAGGTTGGACGCATTGGTTCCACTGATTAGTGCAACTAAAAAAAGGAAGGCGGCGTGTCATGTCTGCCCAGGAATGACCCATGACAAATTGGAAACAATTTTTGCATAATAGTGTTTTGTTTAACTATCTTTTCGCACCCCCCACCACCCCTTGTAAATGAGTCATATATCTGCAAATATAGTAGGTACAGGTTATGAGAATTTAGATACAGGTGTGGCTGTATTGCATTGCCAATCTAACATGAGAAAAAGTAAGCTTTTGTTAGATTTAAATGCTTTCCTCCATGCATAAGGTGACAAACAACCATGATGGGCCCATTTATGTTAGCAACAGCTGTGGGCTAGGCCCAAATTGCCTGGCTTTGACTTTTTCCTTCTTTCCAATATGGGTGGATGGGAGTAAGACTTGTCTTGACAAGTCAAATGTATAATTCCAAATAAAAATGCACCTTCAACAATGGGCACCAAAATAAGACTTGTCTTGACAGGTCAAATGTATAATTCCAAATAAAAATGCACCTTCAACAATGGGCACCAAAATAAGTGGCACACATAAACACAATATTTTTGATCAAGATGATTCTAGAACCCCACAACTTTTTATATACATCTCAAATCTTGTGTAAAATCAGAGTGGGAGAGGATTATACAGTGAACATATAATATTTATGCATAATGGACCTAAAGTAAAGCTATTCTATTCAATCAAACATTGTCTTTTTTATGCAAGAATCATACCATGTGCAATGTAATCATAATAAAGCTATAAGCATGTCGAATATAGCTATAAGCATGTCGAATAAGGGAGAAAATCAACACATACAAGAGATACAATTGCAAACACAGATGCGATAACTCAATACCATCTTCATTGCCTAAAGTAAAGCACACGGACATGTCATAAAATCTTAACAGAATGTTCTCATTGTTTAAAATACTACAAAGAAAACTTAAAGCACACGGACGTGTCTTAAAATCCTAACAGAATGTTCTCATTGTTGAAAATGCTACAAAGAAAATTACTCCCGTACAGAAACATTTAAGTTACTGCAGATCTCAATTGAACACCGAAACTTCACCATTCCAACTACAGGTAGCAACTACATTAGGCATGACAGGGTGGAAAACAGCATCTATACACGCTTGCTCATATGCCTTGATCTTTCTCAAAAGCTCAGAGGTATTTGCGTTATAAAAGTAGATACACCCGTCTGAGGAGCCGGAGACAACTATCTCTCCATCCGAGCTGTAATTACACTTGATGGGGAATCCAGAAACACCATGACTTTCATACCTCTTGTATTTGTCAAGTCTGAATGGGGGTCTGGAAGAAAATATTGCAATATAGTTTCCATTTGATTGTGCAATAAAATATGGCTCCGAAGGGTGGCTTCTGATAGCAGGACAAGTATATGCTTCTGTATAGACCTGAGAAGTAACATTTTACGAACTTCAATGAAATATACTGTTCCACATTGGATGAGACAGGGAAAATACAACCACATTTCTGTCTAAAACATGAACATGTTGAAGTTAGCTGCATAATCAAAGCATGGAGAGAGTGAACATAGATGTTAACACCCAATTAAAGAAGCCTTATATTATTAAAATTAAGTTCCAGAGTCTTGATTATGGAAGTCAGAAGGTGGTTCGGAGGCACTACAGTTCTATCAACCCTTATCAAGTTTAGGAACCGACTGCTTATGCCTGTTCTTTTGTAACTGTTGATCTTGGGAAAAGGCCTTCAGGTGTGATGGTCAGGAGTTATACAACAAAAGCACATCTTCCACAGTTCCACTGTCATGAATAGTTCTTGGATGAAAGTATTTCAAAGCCATGAATGGAGAATATTAATCAAGTTCATATAGTATTTCCCTCATATACCGTACATAAGTGATAGGAGAGGAAGATGCTAGTTTTGCTGGCAAATTGCTTTTCATCCCAAAGAATTTGGCTACTGATGATTCTTGACCTTGGGACACGCAAGGTTTCTGATTGAAGCAATCTGGTTATTTTTCTCAACACTGATAGTGTTTTCAGTACTTGCTTTTGAGTTCTCTTCCAAATCAACTTGGTAGTGGGAGATTATTTAGAACAATGGTGAAGTGCCACAGATAGATGCAAATGGCTCCAACAACAATAAAAGAGGAACATTGCTTTTTTGTTATCCTTATTTTGCAATGGTGTAGAGAATCCCTTTTGGATTGGAAAAGAAAAACTACATGATGATGCTTCAAAAGTATGTCACTAATAAGTAAATGGGCAGAGGAAGAAATAGAAAACCCTGAGATCAATAACTTGGATTGGGGTAATGAATGGCATCAAACCATGCATCCAGGAAATCGAAATAATAGCATGCAGGTGGCGGAAAGACTCAGAAAAATTTCAATAACTATGCCTCCACCGAAAATTTCCCTTAAAAACATTGCATGCTTTTATGCAAGGACAAACCACCATTAATAACCACATCTCACAAGTCATTGATGAGATAAGAACCACTGTCACTAAATTGACATCCTCTTTGAGCATTCAGAAGAAAGAGGGAAATTTAGCCCAACCACAACCTAATCCCCACAGTCAATTTAGTGTAAATGAGCAAGGTTCCTCTAGACCCAAATTGAAAATGTAAAATCAGTCACCACTCATAGCAGTGAGGGGTTGTTAGGTTTTTTATTATACAAGTCCATCTTCGGGTGAGTCGTCAAAAGAGAACAGTCATGAAGAGACCATATCCTAAGATTCTAAAAACCTAGCAAGGTTCCAAGATGTCCCAAACCAGCACCATTTCCCCAAAAGCTAGCCATACTCCCAGAACAATACCATAAACAGAATTTCATGTCTATCAATTCTCTCGTGTCTTTGAGTGTTCAAATTGCAACATTTCTTGTACTATCAAATCTCTTGTATAGATTTGAGTACTATTTGAATCCCTGTACTAAGTTCGGGGTTAATATTTTTCAGTAAATTCTAATTAAATATAATTCAATTCTAAAATATCAATATTCATGTTTAAATGATTTAAATTCCAAAAAAAAAAAAAAATCATTTTCTAATAAGTATTTTACTTATTTTATACTGTTAATTTATTTTATTTGCCTAATTTACACATTATTGAATGAAATGAAACAAATAGCGCTTAGTATTCCTAAAACTCTTATGGAAAAACAGGGAAGCTGTTACCCTTAATATTTCAATTTTTTGGAAACTGAGGTAAGCACCAGAGGACATTTAAAGAATTTTACCTGATTGGATAATGGAATTTGGCGCGAAACATCCCAAACAATGATTGAATTTTCACTGAGGTTGCTTTTGGACACATCACTCGAGGTGATTAAATGCTTGCCATCAACTGTGAATTCTACATCAAGGATTGGACCAAGACTTCTTACATATTCATGGACCACCTTGCCACTCCTAATATCCCATAATTTAAGGAGGCCTTTTGACCCGCCAGACAGGAAAAGATTGAAGTTGTGCGGATGAAATTTAACAACTTCTACAATTTGATCCTCCTTGAAAACCTGTACCTCAATCCCCTTTTCAACATCAACTAATCTTGACACGCAGTCGTAACCACAAGAGAGAACAAATAGTCCCTGCTGTGACCATTTCACGTCCTTCACTGCTGCCTTGTGAAAATTCAACACACGTGCTTTTTTCTGGTCTCTACTCCACACATTCCATACGCAGATGGTATGATCCATTCCAGCAGATGCAAGAAGATGAGCTGAAGACTAACTTCATAAAACAAATAAAAAGGCAAGCATGATAGGTAATAAAAAGTATATCCCAACAGATTAAACAAATTGCATTACTAAAATTGGATCCAATATTGAACCAATCTCAACAGTAAATAGTAGGAATCTCGGAGATTAATTGACGTCGTAAACTTATCTTTTTGAACGTTTCTAACGGCCTAAATGATGCATCAGTTTGAGCAGTATACTGAACGTGGCATAGAAACTCTTGCTCACAAATCAGAGATCTCAAAGAAAATCTATTCCGTTTACCCCTTGATTAAAAAATTTCATAATGATCTTAAGAAAACAAATCCTTTCCTTATCTCATTACACCACTTCTCTTCATCTTGAATCCCCTTTTCTTCATTCTGGAAAAGCATGTTTACAACTGTTTCCCTCTACTTCTAAAGGATTTAACTTTCTTTCTCCTCTTTCCTCTATCTTCTTTTCCTTTATAGAGTTCTTTTCTTCTCATGCTCAAAATTGACCCACAATGAAAAAGAAGAAAGCTTCCAACCATTCAATTAGCATTCAAGAATATGTTTTTACCATTCACCATATGCTTTTCATTAAAATGTAAAATGGTAATTGTACAGTACGAGAAAGCGTGGAGCTACCAGAATTGGGTTAATTGGGTTTAATTAGAGCTTGTTTGGCTATTAATATATTGCTATTTCAATCTGTTTTAACGGCAGAATATCATCATCATGGACATACCAGCTAATGTCCTACCCATTCCACGAGTCCACCAACATACAAGTCAATGCCAATAAACTGTAAAACACTCAAGCTATTTAGGTCTCCAGAAAAAAATCACCACTAAAATCTCTGAAACACCTCCATATATAAGAGGGCTCTACCCATTACCTTCAAGCATATTAGTGCTTTGCCTAATGTAATTAAACAGAAATTTTAATCAATTAACCAGACTAATATCTGGGCAGACAATAACAGCATGTTTAGCTGCATCAAATACTTACCATGAGTTCTAGACCATTGTACAGTGTTGATGGACTTAGAGTGCCCATTGAGAGCAATAGAAAGTGTCTGAGGAGTTTGGGCGGTCTGTGCACCACCCTTTATTCTATGCCTCAATGTTGTCAAAATACTATATGGTAGATCGGAGTCTGAAAGGCTTCCTAGAACTGTTAAAAAATGAGCACGCAGGCGAGTTAGGTAGCTGACCATAAGCAAAATAAATGGAGAATGAGTTAATATACATCAAAGAATGTACATAACAAATACCAGAAGTATACAATCCCCACTTCCACACACACGCTGATATATATATCCATTTTACTGTTAACTTACAAATTGCAGAATTTTCTGTTCTTGATATCTGGCATATAAATTCTTGATGATGCTTATCTTTCTTGGTCAGGGTTGACACTCTCATCCTCTCTTTTTTGCTTGTCTTTTTTTCTAGTGTGAATTACACTTAGCCCCCAATGGTTCTGCTCAATGCTCTCATGATTTCAAATTACACACAGGCCCATCAGCTACACTTTTGCGATTATTAACTTCAGCAATGCAAGTAATATAGAGAACTAAAGGTCGACATATCCCATGCCACAATTGCTTTTAATAAGAATTCACAAAATTCAAATATTAGTATAAAAGGTTACACTTCGTTCCCAGTGTGAGAAGGTTTCTCAATTTAGTACTGTTCATTTTAACCACGACATATTATACCCTTTCTGATCACTATATACTAATATACGTGGTAAATGAGACAGAAAGTGTTACGCCAAATAGCTTTTCAGGAAAAGCATTGGAGGGAAACTGCACATTGTGAACTACACAAATCTTGACCAGAAAGGCTTTTATGTATCCTCAACTTAGATATTTTTAAGACAAAAAAAAAAAAACTGTCACGTTCAGTGCCTTTTAGCCACCTTGGTTCTATTATAAAAATTAAAATGTATATATCATAAGTTCAAAAAGTGTCAGCATCGGTTGATACTTTGTTAAGCGCATATACCAAAAGAAACTTGCGCTTCAGACCAATTCGCACAAGGAAACTGCTGGTTAAAGATCAGAATTTGCAGCATTTTCAAGTATGCACACACACCAGTTTCTTCTGGATTTGTAATTTAAGCATCACAGTAATCTTAGTGGAGTTCCCGCTACTTTGAAAAGTCTTGCCGGAGAAGGCCGACAATCCATCTTGCCCTACACACTCCCGAAATTACTTCTCAAGGAGAAGCAGCTTGTAAAACCAATATGTCTAAAGTGAAATCTAACTTCATCGAGTTGTTAGAGCTTGGCTTAGATTTGGCACGATAAAAGATCATTCAATAATTCTCAAAGAGTATAAAACCCAAGTTTAAGCCTTTTGTAGGGTTCAATTTTTCTTTCTTTTTTAATTTTTGAACTTAGTAAACTCAATAATGCTTATTCACTCCCCTAAGTCAACATGTGGACGGTGATTACATTTTCTAGAACAATGACTTCCAAAATCCATGCTTTTGCAACTGGAAATACGACTCAGAAATGCTATGCTTACACACAAGACTACCCCTCTTCCCGAAAGCTTCGCGGGGACTACAATCCTTTTACCCATTAACATCTTAGAAGATTTCACAAAGCCCTTATCATAGTTTTCGACTTTTCGGGAATATCTTAGCGGATGAATTAGTAGTTGTTGGAGGACTTAAAAGCCACCTACAGACGCTTTTACGCCCAATCATTCTGGGAAAATTGCAAACCAACGTATGTTCCCAATCAACTTACCCCCAACAGAGTATTATCCCAACCTGAAACTCACTTACGCCTTTTGGTAAATAATTAAATCAGCTTAAAAATAAATATTTTAAATGTTCTTTTTCTTCCTTGAGCAGAAAGAAATTGCTAAACTTATAAGTGTAAATTTCTTTACTTCTCACTTGAACTTATTTACTATATAAAGCATAGTATATTTCAGGTCGGATCCAGCTACCCAGTGTCTAATTTCTACAAAAATTTAAACAAACACCAAAGCGTAAAGAAATGAATAATGAATTATACTTCAAAAGACCTACAGAAAGAAAGAACACAAACAAATGAATAACCTGGTAGCGAATTGAAAGGAGGAGGCGATTTCGGGTCGTGTACTTTAGGGGCAGAAGCTAAGGCTGCTCGTTCTCGCTTAGATATGTACCTTCCAGGAATCGGAGCTTCAGTAGGGAGATTCGGAGCCGAGCTGGGGCGATAAACAGGCATGGGTTTTGGACTCGGTTTCGGTAAATCGCATTTGGCTCTCTTAAACGGAGGCGCCGGCGCCGGCGTCGGTCCCGCCGGTGGATGTTGTGATTGTTCTCCATCATCGTCTTCGTCCGACGCAGTTGAGTAAGCTCTGCACAGAAGATCCATTTTGATACGGACCTCATTTCTCAGTTGCTGCCCAGAATTTATGCTGTAACTAAGTGCCGTTTCGTATGATGGGTCATGTCTAGAGAGATCAGAGTGGACTCCAAGCTTTCTAAAGATAATTGACACAAATAGCATTAATTAAATGGGACTGAAAATTGATAGTACGCATTTGCTTTCTACAATTTCACTTTTTAGCACCAAATCTTTATGCATTCTTCCATAGGTAAAAATATCCATTGTCTTGTGAAATTAGAAAAGGAATTTTGGCGCAAATGTTCCTATATGTATTTAGTGTGTTTTTGGTCATTAACCTTTCATTTCTGGCTAGGAGGTCTTTGACATGTGCTATTGATGAAGTGCAAAGCTGGTCCATATGGATAGATTCCATCTAAATTTACCGTTAGTTAGGTACGTGGTCTCAAATCTCTTTTAATTTATCTTTACCTTGAGGATTGATCAACTCACCTTTTTTTTCTTCTTCTGTTTATTCCGCCTATATAATTTAAACCATACCCACCAAGTATATGTTGTTGGTGAAAACTGTCGAAATTTGAAGTATGACTGGAATTTAGAAAAGTAAATAGAATCCAATCTTTGTCGGTGTGGGCTACCATAGGAGATGAAGACTTCTTGAACATATTTGAACTTTGATAGACATTTTCTTGCTTATCAGAAAAGACGAGTGAGCTATTATTAGATGAATTAATGAAAATAAGATTCAATCTCTATGTTTAACATTGCCTTTTGTTTCATTATGTTGAATGTGTGGAGATGGTGCATAGACAATCCCTAACCTTTTCAGTAAAGGTGCGTGAATGGTCCCTAACATTTTCAGCAAAGGTGCACATGTAGTCTCTAATCTTTTTTAGTAAATGTGCACAACTGGTCCATAACGTACCTATTGAAAAAGTTGCACAAATATTCCCCTCTAACCAATGATCCCTGCCCGATGCATATTGAACATTCAACCACCATCTCTCAATTATGCCAACAATCTCCAAACTCAAACCATCCATACACAAATCTAGATTCAAAAAATGTACTAATATGTTAAATTAGAACGTCACACATATGGCTACAAAAAATGACATTTACTACAACATTTCATGCATCAAAAATTCAAATAAATTCAAAAATCCATTGATTTTTTGTTTTTTTTTTTATTTGGAAAACTAGTCCTCAAATTTGAGAGTGATGGGAGTTTTTTTTCTTTAAAATTCTCGTAAATTTGAGCGGAATCATCCATATAGACCATTTTCGCATCCAATGGCTAGGTAATATGAAGAGATGCAAAGTTAGTAAAAAAAAAAATGTTTTGGTAAAAAATAAATGAGTAAAAATGATCCAAAATACCCCCAAGTGAATTTAACCTTGTAGGTAATGACAAATTAAAAGAGATTTGAGACCACGCACCCAATTAACGGTAAATTTGGATGGAATCCGTCCATAGAGACCATTTTCGCATCCAATGGCATATGTTTTAACCAAAAATAAAATATTAGGGACCAAAAACACACTAAGAACTTATGTTATAGACCATTTGCGCCAAAACTCCATTAGAAAATTTAGTTGGGATCAAGAATCAACTCTAAGTTGAGATATTATCAAATGTCGTTGATAATTTCAACGTGAATTGAGAAAATAAGAAAATAAAAGAATATTTCTTGTCTTAGAATAAAAAAACTTTGACCCTTGGTCGAGGATAGAAACCCGACTAAGATCAAGAAATGATTTGGGAAAAAATTTATTTCTATTGTAATAAACTTTAACAAATCAATTAATATAATAATAAAAATTTATTTTTAATTTAATAAATTTAATTATATTAATAATGTGGATATAAATTTGGTGGTAAATAAATAGGTTGGGATTGAAGAAAGTGGGGTTAGAGTATAAATAAATGAGGGGAGGAGATTAAAGTATAAATAAATGAGTGGAGGGTGGGGACATTTGTAATTTGTTTGGGTTTTGCAGTTTGGGGTGGGGTGGGGTGGGGTGGGGTCTCACATACGGGGAAATGTTTTCTCAACTTAAGATTGAGAATTTCAATCTCAACTTAAGATTGAGAATTTCAATCTATGAGATATTATTAATCTCAACTAAGTTTGACCTTAAACTTGAGCTCAAGTTTCATTCCTTCAAAGTAATAAGTTTAGTATTTTTACTGCACGACTTTTGATTGGCGTTTAAGTGAATACACCTCCTTAGTGCACGAGAACAAGCCGATAGTCAAGGTCAATCCATCAAAAATCCATCTACCTTTTATTTCTTAGAAATTTTGAACGTGAGAGATGTGTAAAATAGAATTTATAAAAAGGGTTTACTTCTTATAGAGTGAAGCATTGAAGCCCCACTGAAAGCAACCTCATTGGCATATGAATTTAAATATGTTAATCACAAAGAATAACTTAACAAGTTCCCACTTATGAGAGACATTGAACATGCCATATACTAGAAGACATGATTATGTGTTAGTATTAATTGATAGTATATTTTATCAAAATGTCCCTTGTATGCCATGTTCCGAAATTAGATATACTTGGATGTAGCTAAATAATTTTTAAAAACTTTGTTTCTTTCATACCTTGCTATTTGTTGTTTTGTCTAATTGAAATGCAAAATGACCTAATTTCTAGACAAGTGAGGTAGTCGCATAAACCCCACATTTAGGTAAGTCCCCCAAATTTTAGAAACTTTTTTTTTTTCTAAATAATTTTACCAACAGATTAATCTTCAAGTCATAAATTTAATTTAGTGACAAAATTAAGTAATTATTGACGAAATAATTTGTTGATAATATTAATAATTTATTATTAAGATACTTTTTGTTTCTTGATAATTTTTAAAGAAATATTATCTTAACAGAATTAATTTATATAAAACAATAAAAAATAATTGTAAATTATGAATAGATTTCAATTTTTAATATTAAAAATTAAATATTTTGATCTATTTAATTTGTGAGCGGAAATTTTGTTTATAGTTAAAGTAATAAAAATATAAAAATTAAATATTAACGAAAAAAAATTCCGTCAAGATCAAAATAACAGTTGCAAACAATAACTTATTTGTTAGTGAGATTGTAAATAGAAAATATAAAAATATAAAAATAAAGCAAGAACCTTCAATGACACTATCAACTTCTTTGTTGACGATGAGTGACAAAGCTTTATAGATAATTGTCGAAGGCATTATCGTCAGTAATTGTAGAAGGAGGTCTATCAATGATAAACCACAATATTATTGTTAGTAATTTTGTTTGAATCGCTGACATGTATTGATTTTTGTTAGAGTTACCGACAATAATAACAATAGTGATCAAAATTTCTGATGATCATCATTTGCTCTATTGAAGTATTTTTTTTTATTATTATTTTTGGAAAGGACTCCTAACTTTTTTCGCCTGAGACCTCCAATTTGCTTAAACTGCCTTTAATTTGGATGAGAAGAGCCAATGGAAGAAAACTGAAAACTAAAGAATACATATATGCAATTCCATAAGCTTTTGAAGGTGTTACAAACATTTTTTTATCACATAAAGTGCTATTAATGTCAGTTTCTTTTCTTAATTGAAGCCCATTGGAAAAGTGCATCGACAATCCATTGTGACAAGGGAATTAACAATTTCACATAAACCGCACTAAAATTGATCATATAGCGAATTGCAATATTCTTCTATAGACATTCACTTGTATCACTACTATTTGTATACACAAAAGTCAGTCGTTTTTTTAGAATTTCATTCGTCTATTAATCAACACTTTAATTTTCATATGAATTTTCTTGAGAAATGGACTTATTTTCCATTTGATATTTTCAAGTTGATTATAAGTCGTCTATCTCTTAAGTGTTTTATCCATAGTTTTAATGTATGTTTGATAAAGATTTTTGTATATTATTAAAATTTAGCTGTGGGTTAATAAAATAATGTTTGATGTTGATAAAAATAGATAAAAAAATCAAAGTGTCCTGAAAACAAAATATGTGAATAAATAATACACTAAATTTTTGACCGATTATAAGTATTCATTAGCACACACAAACATACTAACATAGTTTTAATCTTTTTTATCTACCATTTATTGACGATCTTAAGGTTTTCAACCTTTAATTTTACCCATATATTTGTGACCTTATCCTGAAGTTCTAATTATTATTAGTCAATGTTTGACGTTGTTCATAAATAAATTTTTTACGTGATTTTTGTATTTCAAGAATTATTATTTATAGTATTAACAATGTTATTTGTACTTATATTATAATTTCAGGTTAGTTTTCGAAAGAAACATATTTTTATCCACATATTTTATAGTGACCCACAATTTACAATTTTTTTTAACACATTTATCATTAACTTATATTATAAACACTTAAAAATAATTTTAGTATTATTAAACATGCGCTTATTTGAGCTCTTTCCATCTTGGTGATTATTTTTAATTTATATTCGATTAAATAATATGAATAATTTATTTATTTTCTAGGCCAAGCCCAAAGAATTTGTTTGATACTAGCCCACATAAACAAACATAATTATGACAAGTACAGAAAGAGAATCTGAGGGGGTAAGCCGTAGTCCCAACTAAATTTATTTCTTCACGTTATGATTATGAAACTTTATAAAAAGAAATCCTCACCTTTTTATTTTTCAATATATGTTCCAGAAAATAATAAACGAGTAGCAAAAGAATACGTGAATGATGTAAGGATGACATCATGCTTTGGCTATTCATACAAAATCATTCGCTTTTTCAATTAGGACGTTAAATAATATTGGACTGCTCGCATATGGTTTAAGGTGAATCGGGTTAGATCAAGTTATTTAGATATTCTAAAAATTAAAATGTTTAGATGAATTTATAGATTGGCACAAGACTAAGGATTATACTCAATGAGGAAGTGTTGAATATTAGGAAGCATTCTACTCATTTCAATTATGAGGATTGCGTCAATTAATATTCTATTTTTCAATTGTGAATTACATTGGGAATTTGTTGAGAATTGTGACTAATTCTTTATTTTTTGATTTTCTCACATGATTTTAGTTCAAATTAATATTACAAAGTTTAAAAAATATAAAAGAATAAAAATAATAATATAAGAATTTATGTACTATCAAAGACAAAAATTTAAAATATACTTGATCATGATATTTCAAAAAAAAAAAATGATAACTTTTAAAAAAAGAGTTGATAATTAGGATAACAACTAGTTAAAAGAGGCGTGATTTATTAAAGCAAGGTGTTGATAATTAGCCGGTGGATAACAACTAGGCGGTGATCAATAAAAGTTAAAAAGAGGTTAATTTAAGCACGATTAGCTTAAGCCAAAATTTGGATATACCACTGAAGATTAATTAAAAATTACAAAAACAAAATGTGTAAAACGTAAGAGGCTTGCTAGCTGACTTTCAGGATTTCAATTTTCAACAACATAAAATTATTAAAAAGTGAAACGTCAAAAGTTTTCAAACTTTTGTTAAAATCAAAATAGATAACCAATGTGGACCATTAAACCATAAATTGACTATAGAAAAGTCAAGCTCCAAAATCATCGCTGTTGACAAATGGTTAAAAATAATTGATTTATGACTTCAACATATCATATAAGATATAAGATAGAGATATTTCTTCCACTTGGCATATTTTATAAGATTCAATCACATCATGAATTAATAGATAATTTAACTTTTGGGATTTTGTGTTGCAAAAAAATCGAGTAATCTAGTAGCCATCATCACGTGTTCTTGATTTATTGTTCTTAGCATCAAAATTAGTCATAATTTCATTAGACAATAAATTAAGAAGTTATTACTACTTAGACCAGTGATAACATTGGACAATAAATCAAAATGTTCACTGCCACCTAGATTGATAATAATTTTTAGTATTGATAAATAATGTTATTCAAAAAAATCATATTTAAATATCTACAACCTATTTGATTGGTGGTTGTAGGAGAGTCGTGAATTTTTTGTTTAAATTATAATAACCTATTTCGACTTAAGTGATTTGGAATCGAGATGATAACAATTAAGTGAAAAAACAAAACTCGAAAAATAAAAGAAAAGAAGAAAAAGTTCAAGTTCAATTTTAAGCTAGGTTGAACGTTCGCCCAACCTCATCAATTGGCATCAGAGGCCAAAATCTTGGCCTTGACAAATGCACAGATTGTACTAGGCATTCGCCCATGCCAAATGTTGAGTGACCATTGGGTTTGAATTTCTAGCGACGTTTTGGAAGATTTTGGCATTTTTTTATTGGTTTTGGCACCTTTTCGTGTATTATACTTGATTATCTATATATGTAGATGGTTTTCATGTTGGAAAACATATGATTAACATCAAATACATCTACATCCAAATCAAAGATCAAAATTCAGATTTCTAAAGTATTCTTCAAGTTCTTATTCAATTTCATTTTGCTTGATTTGATTACTTCTACAAACTATTTGCCTTTAAAGTCTTCAAGCACTTATCCCAGTGGCGGTAAATATTGTTTGAGGACAACGATTCAAAATCGTGTTCAAACCCTTTCTTTGGTGAATTAATTTTCTTGTTTTGTTCTTCATCATCTTTGTTGTTCATGATAAACTTTGCAACGAATCTTTTAGATTGCAATACCGTTACATGTACACTTATCAATTTTACATAAATTATGGTTGTTGGAAATTTATTTATTTTCTGAATTTTGATCATTTAATTTTTATTTTGGCGTCACCCTTTTCAGCTTATTTTGGATTATATTCTTCACTTGTCGATGTGAGTTATTAGTACTGTGTCAAAATATTTATAACAAACTTTACAACGTATCTTTCGAAAATTCAAAATAACAAATCAAAGATGAGTGCTAGAAAAAAATTAATAATTCAATTTTTATCATTTAATATTTATTTTGGCGTCACATTTTTCAGTTTATTTTTGGGCTTGTTCTTCACTTGTGAGAATATATTTTTGGTATTGTTTCGAAGTATTTATGACAAATTTTGCAAGGACAAAAATTTCAAAATGACAAGTCAAAAAATACTGCTAAAATAGAATTTAATAATCCTATTTCAATTCAATTTTAAAATGTCAATTCAATTAAAGTTCTATTTGACATTCATTTAACCTATCTCGCTCGCATAATGAAATATAAAAATAGGATTTTCAATATATATATATGAGAAAATCTTGAAGTGTTACAAGGAGTCTCTAAATAATTTTTTTATAATTATTATAAATGCACAAAAAAATAAAAAGGAAAAAGAATTTCAGAAAACCTTGAGAGCCTGGGGTCCAAGGCCTCTCCCTCCCCTTTGGCCAATGGACTAGATAATACCAACTAGTCGACACTTAAAAAAAAAAAAAAAAAAAAAACTACAATATTTTTTATGGAATGTGATCAAATTTTGCTAATTCCTTCACTCTGATGAGATTTCGCTTAATTTGAGTCTGAAATAGAATTAACATAACTTCAAGACTATGTTCCCAGATGAGTAGATACTGCACAGAAAAACTTTGTAGCGTTAATTCATGTTTGGAATTTATAATAGAAGTATGTTTGAGATTACTATTTTAAATTTATAAGTTAATGAAATATTATTTTTATATACATATTTCATTATTCACAACTTCTTCACTTTTTATTACATATTTTGTAAGACCAACAACTTATAATCTACAAAAGATTTTTATTAAACAAACATTAATAGTGTAATGAAAAATTATTTAAGAATTAATCATGATCGTATGAAATTTTCTCTGCTACGGAAAAAAAAAATACGTTAGTGTGTCATACTGTCACTACGTCTTTAATTTTATTTTCTCCAAAATTTGCTATTTAATCATCTTTCAATGGACCATCTCCAAAATCTGCTCATCTTCTCAATCAATCCCTCTCAATAGATTATCTTCCTCCACTGATCATCTCCAAAATATATTAACCGTCTCAATCCATTATCATAATAGAACCTATGGTCGGATCTCACTGCAAAAGAAGCGATATACTAGTTTGTATTATATTTTTTGTTTTATTCCTAAACTATTTATTGAATTTTTATCTACACATTTCGTAAGATTCAAAATTTACTATAAATATTTAAAAAATAATTTTAATATAATCGCATGTTATAAAAGTGTCAATATTTTTTATGGTCAACCAAAATGACATGATTTTGAACACTTCCCGCATTTACACTTTCAATTTAGTCAAATAATAGATCGGATCGAATTAAAAATTCTGAACCTTAATTACCTGCTCAACCACCGTCATCAATTGCGTAAGCTCGCCACCACTATTGCAATCCACAATCTCCTCCCCATTCATTACACGAGATTGCAAGTATCCATACATGTCATAAAGACCCAAGGCAACAACAATGGCAGCAACTGAACTGGGGAAGAAGAACGAACAGAACTAACCGTTGAAAACCAATTTTCATATAAAGTAAAACGACACCGTTTGAACCTGAAAAAACAGGGAAGGAAACGACACTATTTCAATAAGTGGAGGAGACGTCGTTTAGGATTTAATTAAATTGCATCTCTCTTGTTATAAAACGTTTTTGTAAAATACGTATTCTTATTACCAGCTTTTATATTTTGCACACATGATGAGAGAAAAATTATGTATGAATTTTGTTGAAAAACTAGTGGATTAATTTTCTTCTTCTTTATCCAATTTCTTCTCATTTTGCTCGTTTAATCCCTCTCTATTTTTTAATTGGTACTGTTTTAAGCTGAATTTGAGTACAACTGAGCTTAATTCATTACATTGGTATAGAGCAGGCACCACGTCTCCCGATTGCAATTGAGCGGCGCGGATGGTGACGCCGACATAGTAGTGTTTGTCCGGGGCAAGCCATGGACTAATACAAAGTCAGTCCGACGTGAGCGTCGAGATCGTTCAACTTGGTGGTTTGTTATAGTTCCCATTGTAAGTTATGAAGTTTGTCCAATGTCGAAAGTATAGAACTTGGGTATGTGATTTATAACCGCTTGAACATTATCCTCTAATAGCTAGTTTTCTAGGGCGAGTTATATCATGATGTTGTAATGATGTAATGATGTTGTAAGAATGCATATCAAGTTGGCAAAGGATGGGCATTGCGAGGGGTTCATAAGAATGCATCGATTTGAACTGATGTAAAGCTAATCTTTGATGTAATTTGGAGGAAAATTTTTATTTTTGGTATTCACTCATAAAGAATAGATTGGATAAAAAAAAAAAAAAAAAAAGGAATGCATATTTGAAATAATCTTTGTTTTTAAATTTTTTATTTTTGGTTTTGCTTGGACCAAATTGAATATTCTAACCCTAACCATGATTTTCCCAGCGCCGCCGCCGCCGCCACCACCACCACCACCACCAATCGCCTAAGCCTGTAACTGCCGCCACCGCCACCACGGTCCACCGATCCCTCTCTATTTTCTCTTCAAACAGTAACCAAGTAGTGTATGCATAAATAGTACAGAATATACATATATATTTGGTGAGGATTTTAAGTTTGAAATGGAGCCAGTAGCTTTAGTAGTGGACAAAATCAAAGGGTTTGCTCAATCCACGCAGGAATTCGCTTGTAACCTCCTTCAATGGCGCAATAATGCCAATCGCCGGAATCCGGTAAAATCTTCAACATTTTGATATATACACAAAAATTCCCTTTTTTTTGGTCGGAGAATTGTTGTTTTGTGATTTATTCTCGCTAATTAATCTTTTGTCTGGGTTGTAATTATGTGATGTACTTAAGGAATAGTCTGAGAATTGAATTTTCATCTAGTTACTGTTCATTTCATTTTGGAAACTATTTAGCGTATGTTTCCAATGTAATTGATTTGGCATTTATAGTGCTGGAGGCTTTTTTATACTATTACCAATCGATTATTTGCTTCTACTATCAGCATTGATGTTTTATTAAACTATTAGCAGTATTAATAATGAGTGGCACACGAATTTGGAATTCTACTAAAAATTGGAACCCTAATGCACGAACTCAGAATCATAGTTGGAGAAATGAGGTGTGCTGAAATTCTTGTACACTGATGGAGCTGGAACAAATTATCCAAAGATATTTAATTGTTTCTGCCGATTTTAGAGATCATATTGGTTCTTTGTATCTAAATATTTTGATAATTACTTGTATTTCTTTAAGTTGAAAAAGCTATGCTTTCTCCTTATTGTGTCAGTGAGATTTGATGCTATCATCATCTTGATGACTTACAGAATGATTTGTCCCCTTTTCTGAATTAATTAGAAACCATAGCACCACATTGAGTAGAGTTTTTACCTCAAGAAGCATTCAGTTGTTGCTTCTGAAGTCAAATCAAATCAGGACATGTTGTATGTCAGATTTGAAACTGAGATTTCATCTTAAATTTTTCATTCGACAACATTCTTGAGTTTTTGACAAATTTGCTGATTCCCTAGGTAGCAACAAGCTGTACGATGGAGCTTTACAACTGTTCCAATGATATTTTCAGATTGAGATTTTGAAGCGGTTGCAGCGCGAAGCTTTTTCAGATATCATGAAACTTAGAGACAGACAAGATAAGGTGGAGCGAATGCTGACCTTCTATAAATCTGCGAAGGGAAGTCCGTTCCAAGAAGCTAGCACTCATGTAAGGGGAGAGGTGGATGTGTTAGCGGCATTGTTGATGATGGACAGTGTTGGTGAGCAGAAATTTGAAGCAATCGAGAGATCAGGTATTAGAACAGGTATTCAATCAAGATTCACATTTGAAACCACTATTCGGGAGAAAGATACATTTGTTGCAGAGTTTGTGACCAGTGAAAAGGAGCTAGGTGGTACTTTTGAAGGTCCTCTTTCTCTATCAAAAATTCTTTATGCTGCAAATGTTAGCAATTGGTTCTCTGCAGTTGCAATTCCAGTGGGCGCTCGATGCAGAGATGTGGGAGTTGCTACAAGTTCTCATGAGGTGAAGTTTATCTCGCAACACTTGTCACATGACTGAACTTTCTTTCTTTAATTCTTTAGCACCGTGAATGCATTTGTATGTGTGAAAGTATGCATAGGAGTACTCAAGGCTCTAGTACTGTGAACGTATGCAGACAAAAGCACCATAAATATGGCTTAGGGATTTAGTAAAGTATAGCTTTTTTTTCAGGATAGAGCCCTTACCGATTATTCTGCATTTGGACCACCGCTTCTGAATCAACATAATGGCAGTGCAATTGGCATAATGGTGCGAAAGTCAAAAGTGGTTGCTTCGTTGGCTCAGTTTTTCTCTGGCCTTGGAGTGCACCACAACTCTGCCAGATTTACACGTTCCTTGAGCACTTTTGGGCAAGTCGTCTACCAACTTTCTCCAAGTACGAAACTCTCTCTTTTGGGTTTGCACAAAGAGTCTAGGTTGTTAAGCCAAAGGGTCAGTCTCGGAGCACTGGCTATCCCTGTTAGCCTATTTGAGCAAAATATATCTTCGGAGACATCTATGGAGGAAGACAGTGCAACAACTGGGAAAGGACGTATGTTGGATGGATCTATTGCACTGATGTTCGAATCAGAGCGCGACGAGAATACACGAATCGGGGGTTGGATCGAGATGAAAAGCTCAAATCCCAGAAATCTACAATGGGCAGTTACAATGTCAGATACCCCTGAAGACGAGTTTGGATGGGGTCTGTCATTGGGAGGTTTGGTGCAAGGCCCAAAAAATTGGGACCATTTTCAGGTTGAAACATTTCTGAAAGTGAACTTTGGCAAGAGATTTAAATTCCAGCCAGCTCTTTTGTATGTAATGGATGGGGCTACCCAATTTCCAGCCTTGATGTTCCGTTCTACTTGGTCCCTCTGATTGTTCATTTGTTCTTCACCATTTTGTGCAACGTGAACTCAGTTTTTTGTTAATGCAGTTCTTCTCCTTGCAGTATTTAGTTGCTATCATAATAAACCTAGCGTCTAGATGGTATTCACTCACTTAATTTTATCAGTATATGGTGATTTGGAAAAATTGAGTTAAATTTGGCAAAATTTCTGGTCGCTGAACTTCATTTGAACCTCCAATTTACTATCATGAAATTTCATAAAAGTTTAGTGACAACCAATGTATTAACTCAGAAAAATTCCATGGGTTGAGCCTCATAATATTTCGAAGCGGAGTACAGATTAAAAATGTGTTTGGCCCCGAAGGTGGTTGATGAACTTCACTCAATTGAGTTTCCTCTAACTTACTGGAAATTGACTAGAAACTTGGGTCTCTTGAAAAGATTGTCCAACTTATTGAAAATCTATTTGAAGTGATTGCTACGGTTACACAAACGAGAAATTTCAACTACATTTTATGTTGACTTACTGTATTCTTTTAAGAGGGTTGTTCCTTCGGTCACCATTAATAATTTCAGAAACAGAGTCTTCAATTTCCAAATGAAAAAATTGTCGATGTGGTTGCATATGATTTAGTTCAAATCAATCGTGATTAGTTAGCAGAACACAATCTATGATCTATTTTAGCAAATCTTTAATTTGGACCAAACAAAAATTTAGTATATTTATCATGCTAATAATTTGAACTCTACACGATTTACTAATATATGAATCGATATTAACTGAATACAATATTTAGAAAAATTAGTATTTTATAAAATCAATCAAATTTGTCTAAAAAAAATTAAATATTCAGATTCGTAAATTCCCATTCCACCACATAACTTTATTATCTATTTTCTTCCACGCGTAGCGAGTTGTATTTGACCTAGAAATAACTGATAGAATTGAACATGTGTACCACAAAACAAAGCGTCTTTCTTGGGAACGTGACTCTTGACCCCATTTAAGTAATCCCAGATCAAAAAAAAAAAAAAAAAAAAAAAAAACAAAGCGTCTTTATGGTCAGTCTAGTAAGGTCAGCTTGTACTTTAATTTATTTTGTTCAGTGTCACCCATCGGGCCCGTCACTTATTGTCGGAATTATTTAGCATATTTGTCAGCTTGCACACCTCAAGCTTACATCATAAATGCATCATTTTCATGACAGGTTTCTACATTTAATTCAGGCAGAAAAAAGTCTATATAAATTCAACAAAATAATAAAAAAAATAAAAATGTGTTGACGCAGTGTATAACAATATTGAACTGTCAATTTGGGTGTAAATAGGGCACTACAATTAGGGAGGCAAAACAGGACCATGTTGGGCGGCTCGGCATAAGTGAATGTTTAATCGTACTAAAATTATTATTAAAATATTTATAAATTTTGTGTCTTATAAAATGTGTAGATAATAAATAATAGTAAATTAAATTTTATAAAATATGAATAACAAATATATTTAATCAGCTTAAATTTATGTTTAGCCAAACAAACTCTAATTTTGAAGTGGCCAGAATTAGGCTTACATGCTCATACAAATTTTTTCTTTCCTTTTTTCATAAAATTAATATATATATTTTTAAATATAGGCATTTTGTGTTGTTTCATGCAGTTATAGTCAAGGTCGATATAACTCCATATATCAACAAATTAATTTACATCAGAGTATGAACAGTTTAAAATTTAACAAATAACATATTTTGGCACTTCTAATTACAATTGATAGTACCTTTTTTTCCATAAACTTATGCCTTATTGTTTAATTTATCATTCTGAACATGTCATATGTGATTCAAAGGAAGTGGAAAATTAGGTTTAACTTTAAGGCTACAAAATGTAATATTGTCATATAATAAAATTCAAGAACTATAATGCATTAAAGGTAAGTGAATGCCAATATGTATTTGAGTCAGCTAGAAAAATTGAATATATATTATAATTAATTTGAATTCCTCTGTAAAATACTTTTTGACTCTAATATATATTATAATGGAAAATGAATATTTTAATTCTTTAATTAGAATTCCTATTTAAAATATAATTACTTTAGCTTTAAGTCAATCTATTTTCTTTCTTATATTCTCATACACTAAAGTAAAATTCATAATAAAATAATTCTCAGTAGAAAAACCAAACTAAATCTTTGAAATTTCCTGTCCAATTATTTAACTCTAGAAATAAAATTTAAATACGAGATATAAATATGATTTAAATCGTAGAAAATATATTAATTTGATTGCATAATTCTTATTTTTAAGATTATTATGTTAAAACAATAATAATGAATTGTGCACTTAATTATAAATATGCAGTTTCAATTATATTTATTAATGGAAATCGTTCCACTTACCAATGTATTTGACAAATAAATTCGACTCTTAATTTCAATCAATCTAACGGTCTAGATGTATAAAAACCTTTATTGAGATGTGTGTATAAGGTTTTAAAGATTCTAATAGATGTAGACTGTTATATTAGTTTAAATTAAAGAGTTTGATTATTTGTCAAATTTATTTGTCTGACGAACGGTCTTCTTTGTGAATAATGGTATGTAGCATATAAATGTCTAATGACTATTCAAACTTTTAAATACCAAAACTTAAAAAAACTAGAAGAAAAAATAAAACGATCAAGTTGGTGAAGTGTGAACAATGGGAAAACTGATTAAATTGAAATGATTAGAAGAAGAATTTTTATGACACAGACAGTATCTTTCGGGCGCTGACTCATAGGTTAATATGGGACCCTGCAACCCGCACGCGGGCTTACGTGTGGACCCTCCTCGTTGACTTTATTGTTTTCTCAAAATAAAATAAAAAAGGTCAAAATAGGGTGTATAGCCTCCAATTGAGAGTCACTCTTCCGTCTTGCTCACCACCACCGCCTGCCGCCGCCACCACCTTCCACTCAGTTCCCCTTTTCATAGTTATATATTTCTTGGTGGAAAAGAATTGACCGTTTGGATTTTTTTTCTATGCCAAATTAAAGAGATATACAATTTGTTAACTTATTCTTCCGTTTGACGTGGATTATAAATTAGTTTATTTGACTAAGAATAGTAAAAAATATCATACTACAAATGTATTTTTTTAGTCAAATAAATTATTTTTAATCAAATAAACTAATTTATAATCTACACCAAACGGACTCTAATTTATTACAATATAATTGTCACCTTGAATACTATCCTTTTTATAGCCAAACATGTCATTACTTTTTATTTTTAATTTTTTGTAAAAATTTTGAGGATCCTTTTAGTACATGATCAATTATCAATTATTAAAGATAATTGATAAAATTTGTTTTATTCTGTTTAGCCAAAATTGATGTTCGGATATACTTTTATACAAATAACAATTTAACCAAAAAATGAGGATAAATGTTATCTTCAGAAAGAGGATAAAGATTCACTCATTTTTTAAAAAGACGGACGTATCATTTATAATATACAACAAATCTATTTTTGAACATCCTATTCTATGATAATTGTCATCACGTGCGTCGTCGTCAACCATCTTAAAATTTGGCATATTTTGTAAGAAATACATTTTTAGATGGACTCTCTCATGAGTTCATTGCCCAAATTATGATCAAAAAAGAAAACCAAATTTGATAAGAAAGATATTTTGTAACGTCTTACGACTCATCATACATAAACAAATGTCTGATTTACAAAGTAAGTCCGACTAACTCACTTATAAGTGCATAAAACAAAAGCTACCTAAACTGTATGCTTCTTTGTTTCTCTCATTACTTTATTGACTTCTGTGTTGAAGATTATAGAAATTAACGAGTTTTAGCCAATTTTATAGAATATTTTTATGCTGGTTCCATGCTTAATTCTGTGTTGATCAATTTGGTAACTCACCAGTAGATTAATGTCCATAACTAAATAGAAAAATATCTAAATTTGGAATAAATCTTTCAAGTATCCTTAAAAAAAAAAAAAAAAAAACTTTTACGGTATATAAACCCCACATTGAAAAGAAGATGAAAATTTAACTCATTTATATACAATATTATTTTATTGTACAGATATTTAGTGGATAACTAAGGTTACATCCTACCAAGGAAATGTCGCATCTAATGTACAATTTGTGCATGCGCAAGTGTCTGAGCCCATCTTAGCATATTTTGACATAAGTTTGAACTTGTACAAGTCACAAAAGTTGCATTAGGTGCTTTAGTGTCATATTTTTCACATTGTAAGTTGACATTCTTATGAAGAGATTGATGAATCTTTGATTTTTTCGAACAAGAACTACCATATTAATAACATGGTCGAATAGGATGATTGGATGTGATGACTTGATAGTACAACCAAATTTTGCTATGTATCTCATTTCCCAAAAAAAAAAAAAATATTCTCTTTAAACTCTCGTTAGTCGTTAGTGCATCTCCAATGTGATATGATGATTGAGGTAGCGATTATGTGGAAAAACCGATGTGTGAAGAAGATTTATTGTAGAAGGCCGTCCAATGCACTGAATCTAATTTTAGACATCATGTTAAACACCTTCCACTAATTTTTTCATTAAATTGTGTCTATCTCTCTCTCTCCTCATTTCTTTTCTCTCTCTTGCCACCTAGATTTTTTTAGAAGATGTAGCATTGGAGATTTTCTTAATTGGGTTAATTTTCTACCTTATACATCGTGGCTGTCCTTTAATAATTTTGTAATTATATTTGGAGGTTGCCCAATAACATAAATTTTATAGAAATGTTTTACATGTTTATTTGGTAAATTTTTTTATAGATTATAAATAATGGGTTTTATAAAATGTATGAATAAAATTTATGAGTCCATAAAAATAATATTTGACCAACTTATAATCAATGTCAAACAAGTGCTAGTGTTGATCATAATGGAGCTGGGGTCCTCCCAAAATTACAAGTTGCTTGATTTTTGACAAATTGTGACACGAATTTAGGATTGTTTGCACATGTTCATTGTCACCACTTGAGGGTCTCCTACAATATGATTTATATGATGGCTTCTGTGAAATGAATCTGGTGGCAGCAGTCAATTGACATTGACTCTACCACTACATCACCAAAAACAATTTCTTTTTCTTTTCTTTAATTAAACAACCATTTACCCGTTGAAATACATCAACTCTAGTTTATAAAAGTGACATAATCTTAATTAGTTGACACATTTGAAAAATGAGAAGTAGATTAATAATATGGTCAATTATAATTGTGAATCATTACTGCATAATCACAATTTTCAAATATTTTCTTGTAAATGAATTTAAGTAAATGTCTTAAATTTATTGCAAATAAGTATTTAATTTATTGTTGTGGAAGGAGAAACAAAAAAGTTCACCAACTCTAATAATAATACCTTTCATAATTGAGTAATGCTATTCATAATCATTTCATTATAAATCGGTCGGTTTATATTACTTAATTCAAGTAAATAATAAATCCAATCGAAAGAACGCCAATGATGATATGATATTATTAGTAGTGAACGACTATGAATAACATTACTCTTCATAATTATATAATCACATTTTTCAAATATATTATTTTGATAAACTATAGAGAATCCACATGTGTGACAAAAGTAACCCACGATTCCTAATAACAAATGATATGCCCTAAATAATTGAATATATCCTTATAGCTTTTTAATTTAATTTGCATAAAACAATTGGATATCTTAGATTATGCGTACAGATTAGTTTTCGTGGATATGACGTGTACCCTTTTTTTTTTTTTTTTCTCAATTATATGAACTCAAAAGTCGAATTAATTAGTAAGATACTTAATAGTTGAATTAAGAAAAGAAATAAAATAATAAACAAATTAAATGACCTTTTCTTTTTGTTTGTTTGTTTGAATCTTTATCATGACTCAAGGGTCTATCTTTTGGATGAAATATTTATTTATTTATTTATTATATTCATGAGCATGATTTTTATAAATTTTGTTTCTAATGACGTGTCAAAATTTTAGTGATGAAACAGTCGGGTCGGGACAACAAATATGAACCGGGGTACCAAAATTTACCAAGATGTGCCTTTCTTTCCTTTGTCTAATCACACTCTTAGGAGGTCAACCGAATTTTGGCCATTTATTCCTTTGCTTAATAGTATAAATACCCAGATGCTGCGAATCGGTTTCATTTCTCTTTTAGTTTTTATAAAATCAAGCCAAGAACATCAAAGCTAGAGAGAGAAAAAGAGAGAGGCTTCAAGCATAAGCATCTGACTGAAAAAGAAAGAAATCAAGATATAATTGGAAGGGGAAAGGAGTTGAGCTTTTTAGCAGCCATGGCGGATGATTTTCAGCTAAGCAATAGTGGAAACTGGTGGGATACATCAAGAAACAGATTTGACACTACTACATCATCACAAACTTCGATTTCTAATGCGTTAAATAACACATCAACCTTTGGATGGCCGACAGAAATGACCGATATCAAGCCAAGGTCTTCAATGGATTCTGCATCGACAGTTTCCAGTAGCTCCATGGTTTTTCCATTCTCCCACCACAAGTTGCAAGAGCGGGATCAAACAGATCCCAACTTGCAAATGATGGGTTTAGGCCTTTCTTCTCAAGGAATGGATTGGAATCACTCTCTACTGTAAGTTTCATTTGAGTTTTTATTTTTCTTGGTGCTTTTTCTCTTGCATGAAAACGAAACGAAGAATTGGTACTTGAATTTTTTTAATTTTTTTATTTTTTGTTAATTTGGACAGTAGAAGTGAAAAAACTATGCTTCAAGAAGATACTAATTTTCAGCAAGAAGCTGGAGCAGCATCTTCTCAAGACCAATGGCCAGGGCAGAAAATATATGCCGGCACTGCTGAGGATTCGTCTATTATGAATGATTTTAAGCAAATTAACCGGGGTTTTTCTTTAGACCAGCCGGAATTCAGTTCTCAAGTGAGCTCTAACAGCACCACTAGAACTAATTTCCAGATGGATTCAGCTGCCTATGGCTTGTTATTATCCGATAATCAGCCGCATCAATCCACCTATGATAATCCGGCTATGAATTATCCCGGACCGTACCCAACGAGCTATGACACTAGCACCGGTGAATTGTTACCTTCTTGGTCTAAGTTTCCGTCGTTTTTGAGAGCATCCACCCCAAAACAGCCACCCTCTGGCCACCTACACTTCACCAACAACACTCCTTTCTGGAATGCATCCGCAGCCGCCATGAATGACGTTCGACCGAGCTTCTTCCCGTCCCTACAACAGCAACTTCCAACACCATCCTTTGATGAAAAACCAAAGGTAATTAATGGGGTGTCCAAATATATGCCTGCATTAGGCTGCTCATCTAGGGTTTCCCTTTTATTTCTCTAAATGCTAAAATTTGTGTCTATTTTTCAAAAGATTACAATGGAAACTCGAGATGTCAGCACGATAGCCAAGAAAAACACAACGGAAACATCAAATAAAAGACATCGGAACGAAACACCATCACCTTTACCAGCTTTTAAGGTATGCATAATAAGTTTCTGAATAAGAAATTGTTTCAAATTTCACTCATATAAACAAATAAGAACCTGTAGCCTTGTTTTGTTCTTGATTAGGTAAGGAAAGAGAAGATGGGGGACAGAGTTACTGCACTTCAACAATTAGTTTCGCCTTTTGGAAAGGTAACTTGGCAAAATTTTATTTGCTTTTTCTCAAAGATAAGTTTATGTATAAATTAAGATAATTTTTTCTTAATATTGATTAAAAATAAATGTAATTTCTCAGACCGATACTGCATCTGTGCTTTCTGAAGCTATAGAATATATAAAGTTTCTCCATGATCAAGTCAATGTAAGTATCATTCAACTACTTAACCAAATTAAATTCTGTATTAAGTAATTTGTTGTTCTAAATATGTCTTCTTATTTACATTTTTCAGGTGTTAAGTACCCCATATATGAAAAGTGGAGCTCCCATACAGCACCAGCAGGTATTGAATTTCATTTGTTCAAATTGCACCACTTGATGTTAATGCTTATCCAAGAAATGAACATCTTTTATTTTTTTTTTTTTTTTTCTTATATATTTTGCAGAATTCGGATAAATCCAAAGATGGAGATCAAGGGCCGACGCAAGATCTTAAAAGTCGAGGACTATGTTTAGTACCGGTTTCAAGCACTTTCCCCGTCACTCATGAAACACCAGTTGATCTTTGGAATCCTACATTTGGAGGGACATTCAGATAAGACGCACAAGATCAATTGCCAACAATAATCTTAACAAAGATATTATCAAACCCTATAGCAGATTAGGAAATGAGAAAAAAATTAAAGAGAAAATGAATTAAAAAATTGCTGTAATAATTGAAGAAATAATTATTAAAGATTGGTTAGGAATGATGAGTAGAGAGGTACTAAAACTAGAGAAAGTGTTGTGTTAGTTTAGAAGGAAATTGTTGTCTGTAGCTGAATTTAGTTGATGAAGAAAACGATAAAGGAGCTTTTGTTTCTGCATCTGTTTTGTGCATAGAGCTGGCATTTACTTTAGTTTTAAAGAAATCAAGGAATAATTGAATTACAGAACAGGAGTGTGTGAGTGTGTTTTGTGATCATTTGATTGGAAATCTCACTTTTCAATTGTTTATATGTTTGGAATATGTTAGTGGAAGCTGTGAAGGGCTGGCCTATGTCCCCCCTACCCCCACTCCCACCCCCACCCCCACCCCCACCCACACCCCACCCCCACCCACACCCACACCCACACCCACACCCACACCCACACCCCTAGAGGTTTTCTTGATTTCTTATTTTACCTATACTTGAATAAGGAAGAGGAAGGATATAGGAGGAGCTATCAACCATGGCTTTGTGCTTTATATCGAATGGTCATATTGAAATGCTTCCATTGCCATTGGAAGAGAAAGAAAAGCCTGAGCTCATGATCTCTCTATGCCTCGAATCAGCAAAGCTTTGTTATATCTTACGTGTTGATCTACGTACGTAATTCAACACGAACTTACTAAAACATGTATAATACCACTGAAGCTAAAGTAAACATGTCGAGCCGAAGGCCATTAAGCAAAACTCTGTCTATTTTTTTATACTTAAAAACTGGTTACCACCTAACTTAAGCATCAGTGTGCTGGCCACTACAAATTCAGAGGCTTTAGCTCTATCTGTGGAATGTAAGGTTCCAAAATGGATTTTGACGTCAACATAGCTCATCCATCTATTTTAGACAATATTTATTCATATATAACTAAAGAATCGATCCCTGACATAACTTGTTGATCATAAAACAACTTTAAGTTGATGCGTTTCCCATAAAACTAACCTTAAATTTTTTTGCTGGTCTACTTCTTCATATTCATGAAAAGGATCGAATATTACAAAATGTTATGTTTGTCACAAAATCAGGCAGGACATATCGACACCCAAGTTAATTTTCAAGAAACGAAGAAACAGATACGTCAGAAAAATATATTATGTTTATATATTATATAATTTTTTTTTTTGTAATTTTAATTTTTCAGTAAGATTAATGCTTTTGAGCTTCAATTTTGAAGTTTGCATGTGAAAGCATTGTGGACGAGTACTTCCTCGCATGTTAAAAATAAAATATAAATAATATAAGATACACCATGTGATATTGTAATGTGTCAAAAGAGTGTCTTTGAGTAAAAAATTATAAAAAATAGGACATTTTCAAATTATCCAAGTATCGTCTATCATGTGTCAAACAACAACACTCCATTGTAAGTATCTGTGCTTCACAAGTCCTCTAGCACGTCTACAATGACCTAATGTATATTTAAAGTTTATGCATACAAAAATTAGTATGAAAAGTGTTGTGTGTATATATATATATATATATATATATAAAGATTTAATTTATTTGCATTTTGCAGGTGCTTATTTTCCTCCTAGAGTCAAAATATATAATCAAGGATCTGTAATGATAGTAGCACATCATCTTATGGGCACATATGCGTATCATCAAGTACCTTAGAATTTATGTCTTCCTTTTTCTTTGCCTTTACTTATAAGCATATATTACCACAAAAAGAAATTGGTTACCCAATGTATCAAGAATTTCAAATTATATGATTTAATGATAGTTGATAATCCCCCGACTTTTTAATGGTTTCTTTGAATGATCTCTCTCGACTCGCCAATAAAATTGAAAGTTCAAAATCCATTTGTCTAGAAAAAATGAATGAATTTTATGTTCTTTTTCGTTTTTAGCACTTAAAGAGTTCACCTTCCCCAACTATTCTAAAGGGTTTCCTATTTTGCAGAGTGTAATGGTGTTTCTATCATGTCAGCATTGACATCAGCAAACAACAGTTCATTGTCAAAACACCAACCAGCATACCACACTATCATTTGGACTTAAGCTGATTATCTTAATTTGCTAATGATTGTTTATTACACCTAGGCAACATAAACGCACTAAAAGAAGAAAATTATAATCCAATACATAGTATGACCATTTGATAATTCCTATGATAATCAATCAGTAACCTTAATAATACCTGTTAATGATTCTGCTATTAACTAATGATAATCCAAACAATCATTTTACAAGGTGAAAAGGAATGGTAGATCAATGAAACATATTACAAGCTAGATTCGGGACTGTTAATCGAGTTAAATTCAGCAAGAATCTAGCAAGTTTCAAGTCCTAATCTAATTATGTAGAAAACCCAAATTTAATTTCAATCAAATGAACTACAAACTTCAGAACTTCAGAATATCAGACCATAACGTTGGAAGACAAACAATCTTTAATCATTAACAGAAATTACTGTACCGAACATCAACACGTACATATGGTTCCCAACTTATCAAGAATAAGGTTTTTCAATCACAGAGGAATAATATGACGATAATTTTAATGCACGAGGAAAATAATGTAAAAATGCGAACAGTATTTCTGTATCTGGAAGAGATCAGGCAGCTCCCTTCAGTTTCTTGGTGATGCTGGCAATGTACTTCCCTTGGTGAAAAGCCTGTTCTAATTCAAGCTCGGATGGCTGTCTTGAACCGTCACCAGCAAAAGTTCCAGCACCGTAAGGACTTCCGCCTTTAACTTTCTCCATTTCAAACATGCCGGCTCCAAATGTATATCCAATTGGCACAAACATCATTCCATGGTGAGCAAGCTGAGTGATAGCAGTCAACCTGTAAGAACTCGAAGAAACAGAGTTGTCAACACGTTACTTGGTTTTAGCTTCCAAAAATTTAGGATGCTTTCTAGTTACATAAAAGATCGAGAATTTACGCAGTAGTTTCTTGTCCACCGCCTTGAGATCCAGTGCTATAGAAGATCCCAGCAGGTTTCCCAGCAAGCTGTTGTGTTCTCCACAGGCCTCCAGTTGCATCAAGAAATGCTTTGAATTGGGCAGCCATCATTCCAAACCTCGTGGGAAAGCCAAATACAAAGCCATCAGCCTCAGGAAGTTCACTAGGTGTGATAACAGGTACATCACTCTTTGGAGGTGCACTCATTTTCGTTAGCACCTCATCTGGTAATGTCTCAGGGACCTGTGCCACATAAAAGATATAAACAGTGGAACATCAAAATTCTCTTCTTCAGGATCCAGTGGAAATCGTTGTCAAGAAAATCATACTACTTTCAATCAGAACTTTTGAATGAAAGAAGGGAAAAGGGTTATCAGCCTGTCTCTTCTGCTACAGAGTTGCACTTCTGAATCCACGGAGAAATTGAAATGACATCCATATTGGTTTTCATAATTCTGAAAGGACATTATGGCATATATCTTTCTTTCCCTCATTTGCACTCCCAGTTCATCATCCCAATATGGAAAAGTTAAAAAACATCAACCATTAACAAGAGAAAAAAGATGAAAAAAACTCTGAAACTCAAAGTTGCCTGTTATGCATTGCTGCAGTGGTGGGTATATGAAGAAGCATGAATAAATAATCATATTCGAAAATCCATACACATTAGCTTAAGCATAAGCGATAAGCGATGGAATGGAAGTCCTACACAGCAAATTTTAAATTAAAATAACCCTCCTTGAAAGAACTCTTCAAGCCAATATGCAATGATGCGTCCTCAACAAAATAGCAAAGGTAGGGAGGGAGATCGTTGAGAAATATTTCAAAAAAAACTTCATCGTGACTTGGTAGGAGGAAGAATAACTACACTGAGAAGCACTAAGTTTCATTATACATATAAACGTGCACTAACAATGTGGGACCTGTATCAGGACCTAGGTAAAGATCATTCACTGATTTTCCATACTTACCATCTCACGACGAAACTTAGCAGCTTCACTCAGCCAAATTAGCTAAAAGACAAGTTATTCGATATAATCTATAGAATAAATGCCATGCTCATGGTAACCTACAAAAATACATTAGTGCAGATGTGTTCTCCATTAATCTTTTGCTTTCTTCACTCATTCTATTAGGTTTTAGAATCACCTTGTCTGAAAACTTTGTTAGAGGGGGATGAATATATTTATTTATATTCGTATTTTCAACCCGTCCCTTACATGCAAATTGGATTTATTTTACTTTCAAAGGTCCGACACGGGGAATTTTCATATATGGGTGACCACAAGACTTGAACTTAGCACTGTACTCTGCTACCACCCAATTAAAAGCTTAAGGACGGGATGGAATTATTTATTTATATCTGCATCTTCAATGAGTTTATTCTTCCAGACGTTCCTCTCCATTTCTCCCCATGTAGTTCAATTTGTTCATGAGCAAGGGCAATTTCATTCCTCGGCAATGAATCCAAACATACCAATTCGAGACAGATCCAATTCTCTTATTTGATAAAATCATTTATAAAATGAAATATGCAGCTCAAGATTTACTCTCAGTGACAATGTCGGCAGGAATAGATGATTTCCTCAGTTTTTCTTGTGTTCCAATATTAAGTAATCCAATGAAAGTGTGACAGAAAAGATATTGCCTACCTGCCATATTTTAGCTTCAACTCCTTCAACAGATGCAGCCCCTTTCTTTATTTCTTCTGCCAGTTTCTCTACATGCCCATACATAGAATAGTACCTATAAGAGGAGGAAAAGGGATCATGAATTTTTATTGACAGCCTGGAAAAACAAGAAGAATGGAGAAATTTCATTTCAATTCATGTGAAAAATCAACATTGCGCGCAACCTCATGCTCATGAATAATAATCTGAAACAATATACTTGTTTCATTAGAGGATCTCTTGGCTTGATGGAATAAAAATAAAGAATACTAACGAAAAAAAAAAAAAAATTCTCTTGGCTGGATGGAACTATCATGGACTGAAAGCAATTTGGCTCAAGCAAGACCTCCTCTTTTTGAACATAGCTACAGGTTTTTCTGATAACTTGGAAAATAGAAACAAATATCTCTTTTAAATAGTCTACCCTTCCAGAACCTTATAATATAGTGAGACTATCTCCTAATTTGCAGTGAGACATGTAGCAGCTCCGGGGAAAAAAAAAGAATAATTACCAAGGTCCTCACCCAAACATAAATATGTAAAGCTGATTGTGCATCTTGAATTCATTCATTTTCAACAAAAAGAAAGACTATATTTTTCAATAGACATCAACCAAAAAGACTTTGTAATGCCCGTAATTAACACGAGTTTTAAATGATTATACCACTCAGTGGACATCCAGTGTGGTAGGTGGCAGTTTGACAAAACTAGTGAGAAGAAACTGATTGATAGATAAAGACACTGGATATTCCCACACTTTGTGCAAATTTAGATAAGTTACAAAATCCAAGTGAGCAAGCAAATTTGGCAACAAAACACAATTGCGATGCAGAGGAATTGATGCAGCAAGACATCTGGGAAGCCAATAAATAACTTTCAGCAGGAAGACAGACAATTTTTCCAATTCTCCAAATTTGCAAAGAACTTCTCTTGCCAAGAATATGTACACTAGACAAAAACAGAAAAAAAAGAAAGAAAAGAAAACCATAAAAAGGAAAAGAAAAAAGTTTTGATGCCTTGATTTTAAATCTACACAGAAACTACAAGTCAGCCTCATTACAAGACCTTTAAGATGTAAAAACAAAGGCATACCAAATCTATTACTAGACCATATAAAAGAAGTGTTCCTTCGCATCTAACCGAACTATCAAGGCCACACAAATTCAGCTTAGGAAGCAAATTAGATTGGTAAGAATTATATAAACCGATCTTAAAATTATGTTTCATCCTCAAAACAATACCCTCAAAGTTGATCCGAGCTATTATAATTTATACTACAAAAGTGCTAAAAATTATAATGCACTGGTTTACTTTTTATCCAATAAAGATTCATATCTTGATCACCTATATTTCGGGTTGTTCAAGTGAATTTTGACTAGATCAAATAAGTTAAAAGAAAATAAGTGATAAGCAAAAGAAGAGGTAGTCCTTCCTCTAAATCAAACTAAAATTCAAATTTCTTCCATAGCTATCAGTATCGAATAAGGAAATTTGGAAAAATCAAGAATCGTTATAGAATATTCAACAGTAGTCAAGAATTATAAGAAGCATTTCAGCAGATTCTAAATTCACATATAAAAACAAACAAAGAAAACCCATTAAATATTCAATATTTACAACAACTAAGCACAACTAAATGCCAAACCTCTAATTTCGATTTCTAAAAATAACAAATAATTAGGGGAAAAACAAGAAAACGGCATCAGCAGATAATAAATTCACATAAAAATACAGAAACAAAGAGAAGCCATTAAAATATTCAAGAATTACAACAACCAAACACAACTAAATGCCAAAACTCTAATTTCCGTCTCCCAAAATAGCAAAAAATTAGGAAAAACAAGAAAAACGCAACTGAAAGCAACAAAAGACCAGAAGTATATAGAATAAATACTCACACAATATAAAGTTTCGTGGCCATCTGATTACAAGTTTCCTGGTTTCTCTTTCTCAGAGTGGGTAAAATGCTTTGACGATTGGGAGTGGAGGAGTGTGATCACCAGCTGGCCCTCCTATTTATATTACTCGAGTATTGATTAGTTAAGCTTCTTAATAGTATTCTCGTAAATTAATGATTTTTATATTTGTATGACTCAATCGTGATGTATAATTGTCACGCCCATAATCATTTCCACCCACCCCCACCCCTCCTGGCCTTTTTTTTTTTTTTTTTTTTTTTTAAATGTAAGTATAAGAGCAGTTTCTAGACTCTCATGGTTTAATCTCACTAATGTAAATCTATTCTAGAAAATTATACTTTTATTTTAGTATCAATTAAGTAACTAAATTTTAATTTATTAAATTAGATAATTACATTTTGATTTAATTTCAATTAATTAATTCCATCCAATTCTATGACTTGGATTGACGAAATCGATATTATGACAATCAATAAATGATGATTGTCATTTAATTCACTAGAGTTGCACTGATTCCACATTAACAACTAACAGTCACGTGTGATTATCATCATTTATTGATTCTCACATTATCGACTTTCGTCAGTTGAATTGGATAGAATTATTTTAATTGAAATCTCCTATTAAAATCAGATTAAAATGTAATTATTTTATTAAATAAAATTGAATTACTATTACTTGATTGATACTGGTGTGAAAGTATAGTTAGAGTAGATAGGAGGATAAAAATGGTATTTATTTTCATTTTGTTTGCCCATTCTCCTAAAAAATAGACCACGTGCCACTGTGACACAAAACGATTTATCTAGTGAAGACCTATGTGACTAATTTTGTGGAGACTGAGGACTTAAGGGCCTAAAAATTGAATGGGAACTTAAAGAATCTTTTTCATAAAGGTTGAGGACCCCTCTTGCAAATTTCCTTTTATTATTTAATTATTATGTGAAAATTGTAAAATATATTTTATAGTCTTATTTTCCTATTGTCATCCTCTTCAATCTTGGTTGAAAATCGTTATCAAAGAGACAATATGTGTTAATTAATAGAATGTTGATAATAAGAATACAATAAAAAAATATTAAAGACATAAATGTAATAATAAGTAAAAATCATAAATTTTTTATACAATTTAAATATAGTGCATTTATAGAAAAATGTAGTGTTAATATATTTAGTCAGAATATAATCATTGTATAAAAAATATAATTAAATCTATTTTCTATACCTGCCCTCAGTCAAGTCGTGTGCATCTTTATATGGATTGTGAAAATAAATGAGTTTTGGTAAGTGTGGACATCAACCAATAAGGTGAGTCCATTTGTTTGTTTGACTGCCCCAGTTGTGGGGTCAACGAGAATATGCTATTACAAAACTGTACAATGTAAATTATGTGAGTATGGATTTTGAGTTGGTTGATAGTCATCGACTTTTTGATACTCTTTAGACCATCTCCTATGCTTGTATACAAAAGATAAAATAGACAAATTTTTAGTCCATTTCTCACTACGGCTATTGAATAGACATTCAAATTATAAATTTATCTCTAATAAATTTTGTCTAAAACTAATATTACCTTGTATGTGACATTAATTTTTTAAAAATTAGCGGTTCTTCAATTTTTATTTCTCTCGTTTGACTTTTTTTAATAAAATGTTGAATTTGATTTAAATTTGCTTAGTCACTCTGTGTAGAAGTCTGTCTTAATTTAAACCGACTTCTATACGGAGTCTATTTTTTTGTGTGTCACATCAGTTATACGGAATTCTCGTCAATATGCATTGGAAAATGTTTTTTTATAACTTTGTCTATTTGTACTTATGTGACACGTTTAAAAAATAATGGACGGAGTGTATTTAAAATGCTCTTATGTATGTCAGTATTTATAAGGGAAATTGGCGCAAATGGTCCCTAACGTATCACGTTAGTGCGCGAATGGTCCCTAACGTTTCATTTTTTGCGCAATGGTCCCTAAACTTCTACTGTTGGTTGCGCAATTGGTCCTTTTGACGAATTCTGTTAAAAACCTTTCATTTAGGTGCGCATATTGTCTCTAAATTTTTTTTTTTGTCTTTATTAGTAAGGGTAAAATGGTCAAGTTACATTTTTTTTCAACCTTTCAATTTGCACAAATGGTCCCTAACCTTATTTTTAATATAGAAATTTGCAATTGGTTCCTAATCTTTACAAAAAGTGAAAATAAATAGATACCGATTTTTTAAATTTTTTTTATTATTAAGTAATCATATTATTTAAAATTTAAAATTAAAATTTATCATTACAACATAAAAGAAAAATTAATTTGTCACAAATAGAAATTTTAATTATGCTCAACCCATTTTGATTTTATACGGCCCTCGTATTTATTGGGTCAACTCGATAGCTTTTTTTGCCAGGAGTTCTTGGGCGACCCAATTTTAAATTTTCATTTATTTTTTATTTAAACAAAAAAAAAAAAGAAGCAAACATTGAAGATGAAGATGCCAATTTTAAATTATTTTTCTATTTAAAAAAAAAAAAAAAGAAAAATTTCACCCTACCCTACCCTACCCCTAAGTCAACCGAGAAAGGAACGAGGACGTCGACGACGGGAGGTGGGGATAGGAATGGGGAGAAATCTCCCCAGCTCGCTCGGTTCAGAAAACTAGAGAGCGAGCTCATGAAACGAAACCGGGAGAAGATCTCCACGGTTTCGACCAAGAAAAACAGGAGAATTTCCCCTTTTTCGAAGATCACGGCTTTGAAACAAGGGGGGAAAATTCTTTTATGCGACATCAGAAAAGGAGGAGATTTCTCCCGTGTCACCAACGTGACGTCGGCGATCGAGGGGAGAAATCTCCGCCTTTTCTGGTTGACTTAGGGTAGGGTAGGGTAGGGTGGGGTGGGGTGGGGTGGGGGGGTGGGGTGGGGTGAAATTTTTTCTTTTCTTTTCTTTTTAAATAGAAAAATAAATTAAAATTTAAAATTGGCATCTTCATCTTCAATGTTTGCTTTTTTTTTTCTTTTCTTTTTTGTTTAAATAAAAAAATAATTGATAATTTAAAATTGGGCTGCCCAGTAACCTTGTGGCAGAAAAGCGGGTTGAGTTGATTCAGTAAATACGAGATCGTATAAAATCAGCTGGGTTGAGCATAATTAAAATTTCTATTTGTGACAAATTTTTTTTTTTTTTTATGTTGTAATGATAAAATTTAATTTTAAATTTTAAATAATATGATTACTTGATAATAAAAATAATTTAATAAAAAATTAAAGTATAGGACCTATTTTCACTTTTTGTAAAGATTAGGAACCAATTGCAAATTTCTATATTAAAAATAAGGTTAGGGACCATTTATTGCTAAATTGAAAGGTTGAAAAAACTGTAACTTGACCATTTTACCCTTACTAATAAAGACAAAAAAAAAAAAAATTAGGGTTTATGCACCTAAATGAAAAGTTTTTAACAAAATTCGTCAAAGGACTAATTGCGCAAAAGGACTAATTAAGTGCGCAACCAACAGTAGAAGATTAGGGACCATTGCGCCAAAAATAAAACGTTAGGGACCATTTGCGCACTAACATGATATGTTAGGGACCATTAGCGCCAATTTTCCTATTTATAAATATTTATAAATTGATCAAATATAATTTATATTCAAATATTTTGTAGGATCTATAATTTTTATCTATTTTTTATCTATACATTTCGTATGACACATTGTTTATAATGTAAAAAAATCTTTACCAAACATATATCGACAAGAATGAGATGATGCATCATACCTATGTTGCCATCATACCTATGTTGCAGGATGTCGTTGACCACTTTTCAATTTACAATTACGTAATATTAGACTATAATAATAAAATTTTAATTTATTTTTATTCGTGAATACTATATATTGTTATACAATATATTTTATCATAAAACTGAGTCAATTTTCATGAATTTTTTCAATATCATTCTATTCTTTTATAAATGACTATTGTAAACATTATTAAACTCACTATACTCATTTTGATGATGTTAGATCGTTATATTTGGACGTTATTTTCTCGTCATGTCGTAATAAAAAATCCTCATACTCATGTTGTTTCAATTTTTTTTTCAATATATATTAAAAGCTCAATTAGTAAATGAATAAATCCCAAAATCCAATTTCCCAAAATTCTTAAATTCTTCTACTAATATTTATTTAGTTTAAAGACAGTAGTCTAATATGTTTAAAAATATGAACAATTATGAAAAATCTAAAGGGGTGCATGAAATATATTAAGTGCTTGTTTGGTTATGTTTAAAAACTGTTTTTTTATATATATATATATATATATATATATATATATAGGAGTTAAAATTATTGTGCGAATACCCATAATTTGTTTATTTTAAGACATAAAAAGTAATTAACCCGATAGTTATAAATGCAACCAAACATGTGCTAGGAAATATACTGCATTGTTCTTTGCCTAAATTTTCAGTATTCATGATTGAAGCAAGACCCACAAAAGAATGAACAAAAACTTGGCTTTTGCTTCACGAATTTGATAAATAGATTGTTTATTTTAAGACATAAAAAGTAATTAACCCGATAGTTATAAATGCAACCAAACATGTGCTAGGAAATATACTGCATTGTTCTTTGCCTAAATTTTCAGTATTCATGATTGAAGCAAGACCCACAAAAGAATGAACAAAAACTTGGCTTTTGCTTCACGAATTTGATAAATAGACTGCAAGTCCCAAATTATTTCAATTTTATGTTTGCCTTGCCATATAGAACCAAGTGTCAATTTTTGTTTTGTTTTTGGACAATTTCAATTCGTCCAATTCTTTTCTAATGATTTTGTACCGCAGCATGAATCACAAGATTGTCGGGCATGGCAGGTATAATTCTACTAACCATCTCACTTGTTCAACAAGGAACATTAAAAAAAAAATAATACAGTGGATAGTGTGGTTATTAGAGAAAATTAGGACTCAGTGGGTTATGTTAATTAATTGATAATTAATGAGTGGTCTAAGACACTTTGATATGTGTGAGGAGCTTGTTGGCAATCAATAGAAAATATTAGCTCTTAACTATTTGAATACTGTGATAAGTAAATGCTTGTTGTACAGAAATACTTTACAGAAAAGTTGACAGAAATAGTGTAAAGACTTATTTATACTTATTTTTTTTTCTCAAATTGGGCTTGCCTTACCCGGCCAAATCGCAGAGAGAGAGAGAGAGAGAGAGAGAGAGAGAGAGAGAGAGAGAGAGAGTAAACAAACTGAGTTTTCATTCTTCCAAATTTGCAATCGTACCAATCGGAGAGAACTTGTGATCGTTGGACAAAAACTTGGTCGACGGGAGAAAAATAATGTCAAGGGCTTTGCTTTATGTTACTGTCTCTTGCCCATAAAACTATGCAACGCCACATGTTGATAGACTATCCTTAAACTACAATATATTACAATATATTACAACATGGTTTTTGACTAATCAATTTCATAGAAATTTCTTCAACACATTAGCAATTTGTATTATGGTGGTTGCCAAGTTCCCAAATATGCACAAAGTTCGTAAAATATGCACATCAACTAGACAACTAGGTGTAATATGCACATCCATGGAAATAAACAAAAGAAGGCAAATCTGAAGATTCCAGTACTTGTAATCCAGGAATACTCACAAAATTTTCAGAGGAAGTTTTAATTCCTTTATATACACATGGTAATAAATATTGTCCACATCACATGATTGAGTGAAAAAGGCAGTAGAAACTAATCCAAATTTCTTGGCAACATCAAGACCCCATGAAAGAAATGGATCATAAATTATACAATTTACAGCAAAATATGTTTTGTGTTTCTCCACAAATTTTGAGAATGTTTCAATTCCACCCAGACGAGACCGAGCCCAGTATGCTTCTGAACTCTCCGCCTCAGTCCTTCCACCTTCATCAAATCCATCCAAAATTGCTTCTAAGGAAATATTCATATAAATAATAACCCTCTAATTGCAAATCGAAAATAGAAACCCACAACAACTCCTAATCGGAGATGGAAGCTAACCGGAGATGAATTTTTTTACAAATCGAGAACCAAGAACATACCTATGTCCATATCTTCGTTGAAGATGGAAGCGAATCAGAGGAGAATTAGATGTCGCCGATCAATGGATTGAGAAGTGTGGTTTCATTGAATGAGAAAGATGATATATTTTCTCGCTTGGCTGAAAAAAGTGCTGAAGAAAGTGTTTTTTTTTCATTTCTAATTCTATCATTTTCTCGCGAGAAAATATGTTCTATATATCACGGTAATTTGAAATTGTGCTTTCTGTCATCCATTCTGTACACCATTATATACAAGAAGCGCGACCCCTGTGATAAATGTATTAGTTTTGTGCTCAAACAATTATTAATCTTACGTAAAAATACACGTAACAAAGCTTGTAATTTTCATCTACTTCTGATAGTAGACGAGAAATTATCACATGTCACATTTACTTTCTACCTATAACCACCATGAGACTGTTTCACATTAGTTATATGATGCATAATTCAATCAACATTATCTTTTTAGTAGTGCGCTTTTCTAGCTTGACCATCAATTCACGACTTCCTCTCTTTAGGGTGTGACCGAGCCTTCTAACTAGTATTGTTTTGCATGTTATCTGTTAGAGGCAAGTTCATGCAATTGATACGAAAATCTCTAATGATTTTGATGTTAACAACCAGAGGTGCCGTCTTAATCTTTATGAATGTTATTTCAAATAATTTTACTGACAAAATCCAAGTCGGATTTTTTCATCCCTAATAATTACAAAAATTATATCAATAAATTTAATGTTTAAATGTAAATTGTCATTGGTAATTGCTGACAATATTGTGTGTCGATAATTGTTTACTTAAGCAGAATCAGAATCAGAATAACCGATAGTAATATCGACTGTTTGTGAGTAGGAATGGCAAAAAAATTCACGCCCGCCCGCCCCCCCGCCCGCGCCCGCCCGCCCGCCCATGATAATAGAGCCGGGTTTGGGGTGTAATTTTTGCCCCACCGCGGGTCCGGGGCAGCCCCGACTCGCTCCTCCAAATTTTTTTAAAAAAAAAAAAAAATCATAAAATAGAATAGAAATTATAATTTTCACTACAAAAAGAAGATTCGAACTCGGGTTGAAACTTGTAAACTACTAATCTTAACAACTATATCATAACTTCAATCTTATAATTTTTTTGTACAATATATAAAAAAAAATATTTTTTTTTTTAAATTATTTTTTCAGTTTTAAAAAAAAAAAAAAAAAATTAACCGAGACGGTTGAAGGGTCGAAGGGCCGTCCCGGCCCGTGAATTCGCGGGTCGAGGGGCGGGGCAGATCAAAATTTTCGCGGGGTGGAGCGGAACCGACCCGCTCCATTGCCATCCCTATTTGTGAGTGATTATTTGTTCTATTAATTTTCTATTCTAAAAAAGACTCCCTCGACAATTTTGTCTAATCTGACCTCCAAATAGCTTGAGCCGCCTCTATTGGCACATAATTTTCTTTAATTGAAACATATACTTGGATGTACAAATTATACTGCAATATGCTAGTTGAAAGTTTACAACTATATATAAGCTAGCTAATACAGGTACAAATGCATATCTTCAAGTAAACGACGAAATTTAATTTCTTCTTATTTTAGTCATCGGTTTCCTCAATTTTCGCACTTGATGAGTTCACAACTACATGACAAAACAAATTACAACTTTTGAAATACACATCGAGATTTCAGTGTTTTACAATAAGAATTGCTATAGTGCATGTGCAGAAGCATCTTTTTTTGTTTAATTGCACACAATTCCTTCTCAAACTTTTCATTTTCCTCTAATTTGTTAAAATAATTCTATTCATAGTCAGCAACTACAATAATCAACTTATGTGGTAATTATATGAATTAATTAATATGCTATTTTGGATGGAACTTAATACTCTACATTTAAGATGGTATATAATTAATGCTACATAATTACCGACTATAAATATATTATTCAATATTTTGTCGTATATTTGTGGAGTTTCAAATTAGATTTAAGAAATTAGTGGCACATAAATAGTTTAAGATTACAAATAGCACATAAATAGTTTAATAAATTTAATTTAGCAATGAAAATTATTTTAGTAAATATAGTAATAAAAAATAAATACTAATAGATAATAATGTAAAAAATAAAATAACAGTTAATAGCTTATTTGTCGATTATATTATAAAGAAAAATGAAAAAATATTTCAACTTCTCAATCGATGACTTACATAATCTAAAAAATATAAAAAGAATAAAATTTCGTGAGTGATAATGATTGCTTCCCGACGGTGATCAGCAAACGAAGTACCGACAACATTGATGTAGGTAACCTTCTACGAAGGTGCGTCATTGATTATCAATAGATATTGGTTTTCGTCAGAATCATCGATAACAATATCGTCAGCAACTATCGACTGAATTTTCGTGATCATTTGCTCCATTAAATTTTATTATTTTCAAAAAAGCACCCGTAGCAATTTTGTCTAAGGCCTTCCAAATAGGTTGAGCCTCCTCTATTAACTGTTTGGTATTGACCGTGGGAATTGGCACACTGAAGCTAATATTTTTCTTGTGAAATTCGTAATAATATTTGTTTTCGTGTCAATATTATCAAAAGAAGATTCGATAAGGGTTCGAAGAAGGGTTATGCTTCTCTTAGGAGCATACAACCTGGCATCAATGACTCCTCAAAGTTGAGTAGTGCCCTCAGCCTGCCAGTCATGCTAAGGATGGGCCAAATCAAAGTGCCCACCGTCTCTGAATCCACAAGCTCAATAGTAGATGTGGAGAGAATAAAAAGAAATCAACATAACAAAATACTTTTTAAGTACTCACATCGTAAAGAAAAATCAAAGTGACCCAACCGAACAAGAAAAATATGCTAGATTAGGACATATGTCATATGTATAGCACATATTGTTGGAAAGTTAATTATATTTATTTCTAGTCGTAGTCAAAAACAAAGAAGAGAAATGAAAAAATTATTAAGATACTTCAAATGGACTATAAATTATAGTATATATTTTAAATTATTGGGTCATTATCTATACTAGAATGTTATTTATAGTATATATTTTAAATTGTTGGGTCATCATCTATACTAGAATGTTATTTTGACGACAGATTGGACTTCTAAATAAGTAGATACTAGTGGATGGATTTTTACTTTTAAGTAGAGGTACAATTGCTTGTTCTTCAAAGAAACAAACTTGCATTGCATTATCATCTATAAAATCTGAATATATTTCTATGTGAATTTTGGCTAAAAAAGAAATAATTTTAATTAGGAGATTTTCAAGACAAATTCTTGTAATCAATAATCCAATTCAACTCATTACTTTATATTGTGATAATAAAGATGCTATTTATATTGTTAAGCATAATAAAATTTCTGTAAAAACTAAACATATTGCTATGAAATATAACGATATTCGAAAAATTGTAAAGAAAAGTAAGATTGTTATCGAGTATACTATGACTAATTAAATTGGAGTTGAAGGAAATTTAATCAATAGAGATATAATGAAATCTAATATTAAGGTTATATTTCCACTCGTAAATTTTTTGAACTAGTGGGGTATTTAATTTGAATAAAATCTAAAACTTCAATATACAGACTATTCACAATATAGTATACTTAACAATTTTATAGCTATTTGTGGAACGGGATAAGTGCATGTCAATGACCTATAATACACGGTCGGTCTTAAAAAGAACTTATAAATTGTTGTGTAATATGAATAAAATCTGAAATTTTAAGATCAATGTTTTATATTATTAAAAAGTAAGATTTGTTCAAACCATAATTTCAAAGGTCATCCACTCGTGGTCGTGGTTATACATTACATAGATAGCCAAATTATTCAGTCTTCTGATAAAACTATTATTATTAAGGAAATAGTGGAGAATTGTTGTAATTTGTCTTAACAATAATATTATATATGAATATAAATTATTTGAAATTAAAATAGCTAACTGGCATTTGTCTTTTAATCTTTTAAAAGAGTAATTTAAACTTGAAAAGTTATAATCTGTTAATTCTCACCCCTTTGTAAAAAATGAATAGACATGTAATTGCAAAGAATAGTTGGAAGAAAAATATGATTAATAGCATTTCAATTTCTCTCTATAAACAACTTTGGCTGTCGTCTTGATTTACATAAGTTCGTCTTCTTCTTGATACGTAGATTAAGAAGAAAGAATGTCACTCGTCTTAGCAACAGTACAAAATTGCAGCTACATGATGGCTGTCTTCCGACTGTCACGACTCAATATCGCAGTAAATACTTCCCCATTTTGTGAGAAATCAGTTAACGGCTACTTCCTTTCAGTTTATGTTCATTCCATTTGCAGTTAACTGCTAATTCTGATTAGTTTATTCTGTGTACAGTTTATGTCATTTATTATATAAATTATTTAATGTTCTAAAAAATATAAAATGTAATTAAGTGGGGATACCGAACTTCAAAGCCTAAAGATCACCTAATCAGAAGTGAAATTATCATAGTATGAATACAAGAAAATACCGTTTACCCATTCAGTTTTCCTGTGTCCTTATTAGACATTATTAGTTACAAGAATTAATATATATCAAGTCAATGAATTTGAAAATAATGATATGGTTGTGTTGTAAACGTGTATCACCACTTAATAAAGTAATTTTCTAGCCCAGCATAACTCTTGAGTTGGTTGAAAAGTGAGAGTAAGTAATTTCGGTTTTCTTTAGTGTTTTGTAGGATGGGGTTCAATTCCTACATTTAGTATCAATGAAATGTAGTTAAAAAATAAACTCTCATCTCTATTCTACTGAGTGAGATATATCTTGCGATTTATATCTTTCACCAAAGTTTTGTGGTGGGGCATTAAAAGTTGGTTCAACCTAATAAAGTGATTTTCTTGGAATATGCGTTTTAAATATTATTAATTAATCTGTTAAAAGTAGAAAATTCAACATGTAGCTTTCATCTAGGTATTATTTTAAGCTTTTCTTATCAGGTTTTACCAAATCTTGCTTGGAATCGTGGATTTTTCTCTGTGGGTAGAATTTTCAACCTCAAGGAACTTCTTGGTAAAGGGCACTAGGCGCACCCATCTTCTTGGAATGGTTGTGAGTTTTATCATCGACTAAATCCGCCATTGTCGACTGAGGATCTTGTTAAATGAATATGAATACTAATAGGATTAAATTCTGTTTGATTCACTTACTTTGTTCATTATTGAAAATATTGGCTTCGACTGACAGTATTACATCACAATCTCTTAATGATGGTGAAACACTGGTTTCAGAAGGGGGAAGTTTTGAACTGGGTTTTTTCAGTCCAGGTAATTCCAAGGATCGGTACTTGGGAATTTGGTACAAGAATATCCCAATAACAACTGTTGTTTGGGTAGCAAATAGACAGAACCCTATAAAAGATTTGTCTGGCAAACTGATGATGAATAGCACCGGTAGTCTTGTACTTTCAAGTGGGAATAAAAGTGATGTTTGGTTTATAAAACCATCGAAGAGCGCTCAGAGTCCAATATTACAGCTTTTAGATTCGGGAAATCTTGTTGTAAGAGATGATGTAGATGAAAAAACAGATGTTCATCTGTGGCAGAGTTTTGATTATCCATCTGATACGTTGTTACCCGATATGAAGCTCGGGTGGGACTTGAGAACTGGTCTTAGTAGGAGGATATCTTCGTGGAAGAATTCTGATGATCCATCTCCTGGGATGCTAAGTGATGGGGTAGAATTTGCTGAATATCCTCAGATGGTTATGAGGAAGGGATCAAGAAAGTTCTATCGAAGTGGTTCATGGAATGGCCTGCAATTTAGTGGTGCTCCTGAATTAAAGCTCAACCCAGTATTTGAATTTAAGTTTGTGTTAAACCAGGAGGAGGTTTACTACATGTACCAGCTCAAGAACAAATCTGTAATCTCGAGGCTTGTTTTGAATGAAACTACTTCTTCACGTGAACGATATGTTTGGGTGGAAGCAGATCAATCCTGGAAGCTTTATTCATCAATACCTCGAGACTATTGTGACAATTATGCTCTATGTGGTGCAAACGGAATATGTTCCATCACTAATTCACCGGTTTGCAGATGTTTGAATGGTTTTAAACCAAAATCAGCCCAAAGCTGGAACTCAATAGACTGGACACTTGGATGCATACGCAATGAGACTCTAGACTGCCAGAGGAAACATGATTTTATTAAATTTTCAAGCTTGAAACTGCCAGATACTCCAAATTCTTGGGTAAACACGAGTATGAATCTTGACGAATGCAGGGAGACATGCTCGAAGAATTGTTCTTGTGTTGCTTACGCAAACTCAGATATTAGCCAACGAGGCAGTGGATGTATCCTTTGGTTTAACGATTTGGTTGATATTAGAGAGTTTCCTGATGGTGGGCAAGATCTTTATATAAGAATGCCGGCTTCAAACAGAGGTATGTCGTTCATTATTGGTTGCAGTGGCTTGGCAAAGTTTATGTAGTGTCAACTTGCATATTCTTGTTTGTTTTGCTGATAAAAAAATGCGTCTTTTTAACAGCGGACAGGCCTCCAGTGAAAATAGTAGTGGTGATTGTGGCTACCATTGTTGGGTTCTGTGGAGTGCTTCTTGTGAGTTACTGTGTTTGCAGGGGGAAGATGAAATCTAAAGGTAAATTTCGATATTCGCCTACCCCTTTGAAATGCAAAGCAGGATTTAGTTACTATCAGATGATGAATTGAAAATTTCTTTAGTCATATTGCATTTTATATATTTGTACCAATCTCCAACAAAATTCTGGAAACAGTGGAAACTGGAGGAGACAACATTAATGCAGGGCCAAAAGAAGATATGGATCTACCGTTATTTAACTTGGCTACAATATCTCTGGCCACTGAGAATTTTTCTGTAAACATGAAACTGGGCGAAGGAGGGTTCGGACCTGTCTACAAGGTAATCTCAACATGATTTCAAGAGGAATTCTAGCCTTTTAATGTACTTGGTAATTTTCTTGGAGAATCCATCGATTTTCTAACACTTGATATTTCATAACTTTCAGGGCACACTAGAAGACGGGAAAATCATTGCTGTGAAGACACTGTCAAAGTATTCTGGACAAGGAATAAACGAGTTCAAGAATGAAGTTAAACTGATAGCAAAACTACAACACAGAAATCTTGTAAAGCTTCTTGGGTGTTGCATTGAAGGCGAAGAAAAAATATTGATTTATGAATACATGCCCAATGGAAGTCTATACTCATTTGTTTTTGGTTCGTATTCTGAAAAGATTCTTCTGCAAATTACTTGAACTAATGCATCTGTGTCATTATCCAACGACTTATACATCATTGATTCATTGTTTGAGAAATTAAGTTGGACTTAGTTTTGAATTGTCAGATCAAACAAGAGCGAAACTATTAGATTGGTCAAAGCGTTTCAATATCATAAGTGGAGTTGCACGGGGACTTCTCTACCTTCATCAAGATTCCAGGTTGAGAATTATTCATAGAGATCTCAAAACGAGTAACGTGTTACTTGATAAAGAGCTGAACCCAAAAATCTCGGATTTTGGAATGGCAAGAACTTTTGTAGGCGATGAGAGTGGAGAAACTACAAAGAGAATTGTTGGAACATAGTATGTCCAAACAGAACCTTACATCCACAACTATTACAACTGCAATGTTTTCAGTTTTCACTCTCATCTTATGCAATTGTTCATTTTTTATGCTTGGCAGTGGTTACATGGCCCCGGAATACGCTTCATACGGGTTGTTTTCTGTAAAATCCGATGTCTTTAGCTTCGGCATTCTACTACTGGAGGTAGTAAGTGGAAAGAAGAATCGTGGGTTCGATCATCCACAGAACCTGAATCTTATTGGATTTGTAAGTGTTAACCAACCATAACCTTAATTTTCATCCTGTGTTCAAATTGCCTTACATTTGCATCGTTTCAGGCGTGGAGATTGTGGACAGAAGGCAGGCCGTTTGAATTGATTGATTCATTGCTGGAGGATTCAGGCATTCAACCTGATATGTTAAGATGCATTCACATAGCTCTCTTGTGTGTGCAGCAATCTCCAGAAGATAGGCCAACAATGTCATCAGTGGTTCTGATGTTAAATGGAGAAAGTACACTGCCTCAGCCAAAACACCCTGGTCTTTTGATAGATCTGATTCCAGGTGAAATCTGTCCTCCATCAAGCAACAATGAACCATGTTCAGCCAATTATTCTTCTATTACGTCGTTGGAGGCTCGATGACAGATGGATCGACTGGTAGAAAACACTGTTAGTCAACGAACTTTTGCTCCGATTCCATGCTATGTGTCAAACCTGTATATAAATAGTACTCTTTAACATGTTTGGTATCTTGGACTACAAGACTGTCGAAATGATTCCCGAATGAGATTCGGTGAATCACTACAATATTTGATTCATAGGTTTGTCACCATTTTGCAGTATTTTTTCCCTCTCATATGTACTGTAAACATTTGTATTCGTGTTTGAAAATAAAGAAAAATTTTATTTATTGTAGTCTACTGTATACCAAAAATACTCCAAGTGAGAACCCTTAACGGCCATCTTAAAATTACATCACTCAAATCATGACGTCCCATTTATTATCTTTTTGGACCTACCCAAATTTTCGTAATTATGATTGTAGACACTATTATACTCATTTGTCCACTACTCGATATGCAATATTCCAAGCTCTTCAATCCTGTTACTTTCAACAATCTAACCATTACCATTCTCATAAAAAATCTCTAACTAAAATAATATCCAATTATCAATTCCCGGCCCATTTTCTATATGTCCCCAAGTTCTCGGTGTTTAATGTGATTATTAAAAAAAAAAAAACTCAGGCATTACGTACAATTTACTTGCGGATTGTTTCCAGATTTGGCAATAAGAAAGAAAAAAAGCTTTTAAAATATTTTGAAATTCCAATTTTATCCCTTTATATTTCAACACTAGGTTTTATTTGAACATTAAATTCACATTAAAACAATTTTGATTCCAAATGTATGCTACAATTGATAGCTGAAAAATATTCAAATGCCAGTATGCCACGAATGTATCCAAAATTTTAGAACGATGCATGCATTCAGCCTGTACTTTGCATATTGTTTCGGCACAAAATAAGAAACGAGTTCTCCAACCATAAATGGCTAGAGTTCGCGTTGTCATCATCTTTGATAAAATCAAGTACCTGTTCTCACTTGCTTTCTACATAAAATTCTTAGAATCTAGAATCTAGATGGACATTAATTCGTCAGCCTGCTAGTTGGAGATGCGCAGGCTATAAGAGGGATCTCTTTGCATAATTCTATGCCACAAAAAGAAAGCTGCTGTAAGACAATCCTGGACGTTACAAATGATGTTGATTCCGAATGTGTACTACATCCTGCACATTACATAGTTACACAGACCCTTTAAACTCATCCATTAGCGAGGCTCCAATGATGTAATAGAAAAATAATTGGCTGAACATGGATCCTTGTTGCTTGATGAGGGGCCAGTGTCACCTGGAATCAAGTCTATCAGAAAACCAGGGTGTTTTGGCTGAGGCAGTGTACTTTCTCCATTCAACATCAGAACCGCTGATGACATAGTTGGCCTATCTTCTGGAGACTGCTGGACACACAAGAGAGCTATGTGGATGCATCTTAAAATCTCAGGTTGAATGGCTGAATCCTCCAACAATGAATCAATCAATTCAAGTGGCCTGCCTTCTGTCCACAATCTCCATGCCTAAAATGAAGAAAAACTTACCAATTTGAACATACGAAGAATTTAAAGATTTAGGTTGTTTAACACTTACATATCCAATAAGATTTTGGTTCTGTGGATGAGCGAACCCTCGATTCTTCTTTCCACTTAATATCTCCAGTAGCAGAATGCCGAAGCTAAAGACATCTGATTTTACTGAAAACAACCCATAAAAAGCATATTCCGGGGCCATGTAACCACTGTCAAACATCACAAATAAACAATTACATTAGATGGAAATGAAAACATAGCAGTTGTAGTGGTTGTTTGTATAAAGTTCTGTTTGGGCATACTATGTTCCAACAACTCTCTTTGTAGTTTCTCCACTCTCGTCACCTCCAAAGGTTCTAGCCATTCCAAAATCAGAGATTTTTGGGTTCAGCTCTATATCAAGTAACACATTACTTGCTTTGAGGTCCCTATGAATTATTCTCAATCTTGAATCCTGATGAAGGTAGAGAATTCCCCGAGCAACTCCACATATGATGTTGAAACGCTTTGACCAATCTAACAGCTTCCCTCTTGTTTGATCTGACCATTCAAAAAGAAGTATTTCATTGTCCCAACTTAGTTTCTCAAACAACGATATATAAGTTGTTGAATCCAGGAAACACTCAAATGCACTAGTTCAAGTATATTTCAGAAGATTCTTTTTCAGCATACGAACCAAAAACAAATGAATCCAGACTTCCATTGGGCAAGTATTCGTAAATCAATATTTTCTCTCCGCCTTCAATGCAACAACCAAGAAGCTTTACAAGATTTCTGTGTTGAAGTTTTGCTATCAATTTCACTTCATTCTTGAACTCGTTTAGTCCTTGTCCAGAATCCTTTGACAGTGTCTTCACAGCAATGTTCTGCCCGTCTTCTAGAGTGCCCTGAAAGTATAAATTGTCGGAAAACCTATAGATTCTCCAAAAAATTAAATTTCTTTATCCTCATCCTCTTTATCTACATTAAAAGCTCAGTTTCCTCTTGAAATCATGTTGAATTTACCTTGTAGACAGGTCCAAACCCTCCTTCGCCAAGTTTATTCTTTGCCGAAAAATTATCAGTGGCATGAGAAATTGTAGCCAAGTTAAACAAAGGTAGATCCAGATCTTCTTTTGGGCCTTCACTAATGTTGTCTCCGATTTCCCCTGTTTCCAGGAATAGTTAAGAGGTTGGGAGAAATATAATAAATGCTATAATATGACTAAAGAAATTTTCAAGTTATCATCAATTTTCTTCTTATAACTAAATCATTCTTTGCATCTGCAAATTCACTTCTAATATAAAATCTAAAGCAAGACCAAAAGCAACACCTGCAGCTGGCAACGCTAGTCACCCATGAAGTAGCCAATCAAACAGAACAACAAGAAAGCATTGATTGATTCAGTAGACTATAAGCATAAAGAGGGAAAAAAACGTCGTTTTGTGTAATTTTTACAAAAAAATTTGACTTCTTTCAATGCAAAGAAGCTCAGGCAACAGGTAACTAGGTTACATGCATTGCCTAAGGGAATGTGGCATTTAAGAGAAAATTTACCTTCCGACTTCATCTTTCTCCTGCAAACACAGTAGCTGACAAGAAGCATGACACAAACTGCAGCAATGGAAGCTACAATTATAACTACTACTTTCACCGGAGGTGGTCTATCTGCAGTTAAAATGGTGCAATCTTGATTAGCTGAACAAATGAGGAAATGCAACTCGATACTACATAAACTTTGCCAAGATATGATCTTTATTTGAATAAAACAAACAATTAGTTCTTCTCTAGCGAACAAGCAAAGGCACTAGAACCAATAATGAAAATACCTCCTTTTGAAGCTGGCATTCTTATATAAAGTTCTTGCCCATTATCAGAAAACTGTCTAATATCAACCAAATTCCCAAACCAAAGGGCACATCCACTTCCTCGTCCCCTAATGTCTGAGTTTGTGTAAGCATTACAAGAACAATTTTTCAGGCACATCTCCCGGCACTCCTTAAGATTCATACTCTTGTTTACCCAAGAATCTTCAGTATCAGGCACTTTCAAGCCCGAAAATTTGATAAAATCATGTTTCCTTTGGCAGTCAAGAGGCTCATTGCGTATGCATCCCTGTGACCAATCCATTGCATTCCAGCTTTGAGCTGACTTTGGTTTAAAACCTTCCAAACATTTGCAAACAGGTGAATCACTGATGGAACATATTCCATTTGCACCACAGAGAGCATAATTATCACAATAGTCTCGTGGTACTGATGCATAAAGCTTCCAAGATTGATCTGCTTCCACCCATACATATCGTTGTCTAGAGGAAGTGGTTTCATTCAAAATAAGCCTCGTAATTACTGATTTGTTCATCAACTGGTAAATGTAGTAAACTTCGTCCTGGTTAGAGACAAATTCAAATTCAAAGACTGGGTTCAGCCTTAATTCAGGAGCACCACTAAATCGCAGGCCATTCCATGGACCACCTCGAAAAAACTTTCTGGAGCCCTTCCACATAACTGCCTGAGGATATTCATCAAGTTCTATCCCACTACTCAGCGTTCCAGGAGATGGATCATCAAAATTCTTCCACGAAGACAGTCGCCTTTTAAGACCAGTTCTCAAGTCCCATCCAAGCTTCATACCCGGTAACAGCGTGTCGGATGGATAATCAAAGCTCTGCCACAAATAAACATCCACATTACCATCTTTGTTATCTCTCAGGACAAGATTGCCCGAATCTAAAAGCTGTAATATCGGATCCTGACCTCCATTCAATGGTTTTGTTGACCAAACAACACTATTATTCCCATCTGAAAGTAAAAGACTGCTCGTCCTATTGATCATCAGTTTGCCAGACAAATCTTTTATAGGGTTCTGTCTATTTGCAACCCAAGCAACAGTTCTGATAGGAATATTCTTGTACCAAATTCCCAAGTACCGATCCTTGGAACTTCCTGGACTGAAAAAGCCCAGTTCAAAACTCCCCCCTTCGGAAACAAGTGTTTCGTCATCATTAAGAGATTGCGATGTTGTGATACTGTAAGTCAAAGAAGAAATTTTTAATAATGAACATAATAAATGAATCCAACAGAATAAAAACTTATTAGTATTCATTGAATTTTCATGCTTCTTCTTATCTCTCTGTTGAGAATCTGGGGGTCCTCAATGGCGCATTTTGTCGAACATATTAACGCGCATAATAAATTCCAGGCAAGAGTCCCGAATACTAGGACAACTGATGACTTCACGTCCCAAGATGATGGTGACATTTGCCATTAATTTCTGGGTTGAAAATTCCACGCCCAAAGAAGACGGTGGATAAACCAACTCCTGCACGATTCCAAGAAAATTGTTAGACGCCTGAGGAAAAACAAAACCTTAAAATAGTACTATGTGAAAGCTACCTGTTGAATTTTCACCATCCATTATTGAGATGTATGATCTGGCCCTTCTTTAACTCTCCGTTATCACATTATACAGCTAAAATATTTCAATAAGCTGACGGCTATTAAATTGTGTTCAAATCTAACACTTCATTGAAACTTTACTTTGGAGATTATGTGCCCGTTTGGTAGAGATTATAAACTAATTTATTTGACTAAAATAATTTATTTGACCAAGAATGATAAAAAATGACGATTATCAAAACAAATTTTTGGTCAAATAAATTATTTTTGATCAAATAAAATATTTTGATCAAATAAATTGATTTATAAACTCTACCAAACGGACTTATTCCTAGATATAAGTTTTGATTGCATGTAATAATAAGTCGAACTTTTACTTTTATATTAAATTTCGTCTCTTACATTTTAATATTGTTTTGATCACCTTTACGATTACTTCACAAATTCTTTAATGTGAATAAATGGTTTGTCATAAATAAAAAAAATAAAAAAATGATAATAAATATATTTCTTTTTAACTATTGTTTTCTTTACTAAATTTCATTTCTTATTATCTTCACTTTGGAAAGATAAAAAATTTGCGTACTTAGATGGGCTCTCTCTCTGTTCACATGCATTATACGTTGGTTATAGAAGGATAGTAAATTTCTTTTGCGGTCACGTATTTTAGCAAAATTTTAATTTAATATATTTTAATTGGGTCGTTGAAACTTTAATTTAGTTTTAACTAGGTCACTAAAGTTAATTTAATTTAATCGACAGCCATACTACAACAGATTTTCACAAAATCTATGCGCAGTATGCCAACTTACAACTAAGCAATATTTAACAATTTACCTAAAAATATTGTTGTAACCTTTATTTTATCATTTTTGTTTCTAGAGTGTCATATAGATTGTAGAGATTACGTGGAAGATGAACTTAAAGTATGGCTATCGTCAACTAAGAAATTTCGTCAATTTAGAGGACACTAGGTGATTGGTTGTGATAGACTGGTGCAATTTAAAATTGAATTGAAGTTTAATTATTCAATTGACACAAATTAAATTTTAGTGACCTAGTTGATGTTTTATTGAAATTCACTTGAGATGAAATTTACCCTCAAAAGCCAAGCAATATTCTATGAGGGAATCAGCCCACGACCATATGGAATTAGGCTAGAATTATAGTTTATGTTTATGCAATCAATCTTTATTTTCTCAACGTATACCATATATAATATAATGTTCTCTTTTCATTCTTAGTACTTGTTTAATATTGTTTAAAGGGAAAATTTAGGAATTGGTCACCTTTGTTTGGACATTTACGAACTAAAAAGTCATATCTCAAAACTTAATTCAATTAAAGTCATATTTTAGAGCTAAAAGACCAACATACCCTTAATTGTAAAAACGCTAATTGTGAGTGGTGATCTTTTTTGCGGTGATAATCTTTTTGTTGTGATCATCGTTTTTTGTGATCTTTTTTTTGTAATAATCGCTTTTTTTGATAATCTTGTTTTGTTATGATATTGTTTTATTTTGCATTATTAAAGATTGTCATTTTAAGCGGGTTAAATCCATCATAGGCAGTGGCAAAGCCCATTTGGTCTTGACCGCCTCGTCGAGACCATTCCAGAAAACATATTATAATAAAAATTAAAGCACGTGTGCAAATTCTATGTTCATTTCTATTGTGATATTATTTTTTTGTGATCATTGTTTTGCATAATACAAGATCAAACAACACACATGACTATGATACCATGCTTTTATCTTTGATCATTGTATTATACAAAACAATATAATGGATTAGAACATGGATTAAAACAAGATAAAATTACTAATGCACATTACCTAAACAAAACAATTATCAAAGATTAAAATAGTATCATAGACAAAACTAAGACATTCAAACAAGATCACGAGGTTCAAACCTTGGCATAATTAGACAAAGATCAAAGAATAAAAGCACAAGATCATAAATAAAACTCATTCCACATAGAATAAAACAAGATCATGGATTAAAATAGTATCAAAATATACTAATGCACATTACCTAAATAAAACAAGATCATAGATTAAAACTAAGACATTCAAACGAAGATTATAGGATTAGATGACTTCCCTTTAACTTGAGAATGATTGATGATTCTTCTTTCTTCATTTTAGCATTGCTCAAGTATGTGTTTGCTTTTAAAGGACTCGAGATACCTTGGAAGAGCTTTAATTTGCAAACAAAAGGATGTACATTTATCCGTGATCTTGTTTTAAAGAATTTGTGATCTTGTTTTGAAAAAAAAAAATTAAAGATTGACATTTTAAGCTAAAGAGACTACTTCAAACGGGTAAAATCCATCATAGGCAATGATCGGGTCTTGACCGTCTCGTCGAGACCATTTCGAAAACATATTATAATAAAATTCGAAAGCACGTGTGCAAATTCTATGATCATTTCTATTGTGATCATTGTTTTGTATAATACTGATGATGAATAACACACATGACTATGATATCATGCTTTTATCTTTGATCATGTTTAATTAGTCATATGTTTTGTTTGATCTTGTATTATACAAAACAAGATCATAAATTAAAACATGGATTAAAACAAATATCAATTTATATGAATGCATATTACCTAAACAAAACATTATCATGGATTAAAACTAAGATATTCAAACAAGATCACTTATTCAAACCTTGCCATAATTAAACAATATCAAAGATCACATAGAAGTATCACGGGATAAAAATAGTATCATGGATTAAAGCGGTATCAAAATATACTAATTACCTAAACAAAAGCAAGATCATGGATTAAAACAATATCATAGATTAAAACTAAGACATTCAAACAATATCACAGGTTCAAACATTGCCATAATCAAAGCAAGATCACAAGATTAAAACAAGATCATGGATTAAAAGCGGTATCAAAATATACTAATTACCAAACAAAACAAGATTATGGATTAAAACAAGATCATAGATTAAAACTAAGACATTCAAACAATATCACGAGGTTCAAACATTGCCATAATTAAAGCGAGATCAAAGATCACATATATATATTCAAACAAGATGATCGCGTAATTAAAACAAAGATCATGGATTAAAACATGTTTCAAATGATAGTGAAATATTATGACAAAGTTTCAATCTATTAAACCTTGCCATAATTAAAGCAAAGATCATAGATTAAAACTAAGACATTAAAACAGTATCATGGATTAAAACTAAGGCATTCAAATATTAGATGATGGAAACAACACACATGACTATGTCCATTTATATTGTGATACTGTTTTGTATAATATAGTATCAAATAACATACCATGACTAAACATTAGATGATGGAACATTCAATCTCCTATTTACAGCAATTAGATGGTGGAGCATTCAAGCTCCTATTTACATAAGATAGTAGAGTATTCAAGCTCATATTTACAGCACTCAAGCTCATATATACAACATTCTATGCTCATTTCTGTTGTGATACTGTTTTGTTTAATACAATATCAAGTTGCTATTCTATAATACAATATCAACAACAGATGATACCTCATTGTTTATATAACTGGAAAATGCTCATTGTTTACATAAATGCTAAAATACTCAACCTAAATACTCAACCCAGGTTAATTATATTGGTCAGCCTCTCTTGCAACACGGATAGATCAATACTAACTGTTAAGACATTAAGAATAAAGTATAACCACGAGAAGATGAAGAAATAAAAAGCATACAAACCAAATATAAGGATTCAAACATCGTGACCAAAATCCATAAAACGTTATTTTTTAGTTTCACATTAATTGAAATCTTCACCAAAAAAGCGCCTAAAAAAGTGATCCAAAATCTTCACAAAAAAGTGCCTAAAAAAAGTGACACTGTGCCTTAGAAGCACTCACGGAGGTCATGGGAGGTGGAAGTGGTGGTCATTTGGAGGTCGCATGGGAGGTCGTCGGAGGTGGAAGCGTCTTTGGAGGTGGCGGGAGGTTGTCGGCCGAGGTGGCCGGAGGTATGTGTTTGCTTTAAAGGACTCGAGATACCTTGGAAGAGCTTTAATTCAAGTATGTGTTTGCTTTTAAAGGACTCGAGATACCTTGGAAGAGCTTTAATTTGCGGCAAAGAAAAGGATGTACATTTATCCGTGATAATTGTTTTAAAGAATTTGTGATCTTGTTTTGAAAAAAAAATTAAAGATTGACATTTTAAGCTAAAGAGACTACTTCAAACGGGTAAAATCCATCATAGGCGTATTGGTCTTGACCGTCTCGTCGAGACCATTTCGAAAACATATTATAATAAAAATTCGAACACGTGTGCAAATTCTATGATCATTTCTATTGTGATCTTGTTTTTGATAATCTTTGTTTTGCATAATACAAGAGTAAACAACACACATGACTATGATATCATGCTTTTATCTTTGATCTTTGTTTAATTAGTCATATGTTTTGTTTGATCTTGACATTATACAAAAACAAGATCATAAATTAAAACATGGATTAAAACAAATATCAATTTATATGAATGCATATTACCTAAACAAAACATTATCATAGATTAAAACTAAGACATTCAAACAAGATCACTTATTCAAACCTTGCCATAATTAAATAATATCAAAGATCACATAGAAGTATCACAGGATAAAAATAGTATCATGGATTAAAACGGTATCAAAATATACTAATTACCTAAACAAAAGCAAGATCATGGATTAAAACAATATCATAGATTAAAACTAAGACATTCAAACAATATCACGAGGTTCAAACATTGCCATAATCAAACAAGATCACAAGATTAAAAGCAAGATTATCATGGATTAAAAGCGGTATCAAAATATACTAATTACCAAACAAAAAAAGATTATGGATTAAAACAAGATCATAGATTAAAACTAAGACATTCAAACAATATCACGAGGTTCAAACATTGCCATAATTAACAAAGATCAAAGATCACATATATATATTCAAACAAGATATCGCGAGAATTAAAACAAGATCATGGATTAAAACATGTTTCAAATGATAGTGAAATATTATGACAAAGTTTCAATCTATTAAACCTTGCCATAATTAAACAAAGATCATAGATTAAAACTAAGACATTAAAAGCGAAGATCATGGATTAAAACTAAGGCATTCAAATATTAGATGATGGAAACAACACACATGACTATGTCCATTTATATTGTGATCTTGTTTTGTATAATATAGTATCAAATAACATACCATGACTAAACATTAGATGATGGAACATTCAATCTCCTATTTACAATTAGATGGTGGAGCATTCAAGCTCCTATTTACATAAGATAGTAGAGTATTCAAGCTCATATTTACAAAGACTCAAGCTCATATATACAACATTCTATGCTCATTTACATTTGTGATCTTGTTTTGTTTAATACAATATCAAGTTCTTTATTCTATAATACAATATCAACAACGGATGATACCTCATTGTTTATATAACTGGAAAATGCTCATTGTTTACATAAATGCTAAAATACTCAACCTAAATACTCAACCCAAAGTTAATTATATTGGTCGACCTCTCTTGCAACACGGATAGATCAATACTAAGCTGTTAAGACATTAAGAATAAAGTATAACCACGAAGATGAAGAAATAAAAAGCATACAAACCAAATATAAGGATTCAAACATCGTGACCAAAATCCATAAAACGTTATTTTTTAGTTTCACAATTAATGAAATCTTCACCAAAAAGCGCCTAAAAAGTGATCCAAAATCTTCACAAAAAAAAGTGCCAAAGTGACACTGTGCCTTAGAAGCACTTTCATGGGAGGTCATGGGAGGTGGAAGGTGGTGGTTTGGAGGTCATGGGAGGTCGTCGGAGGAGGTCGCGTCGGAGGTGGAAGCGTCTTTGGAGGTGGCGGAGGTTGTCGCCTTGAGAGGTTGCCGGCGGAGATGGAAGAGGTTTGTGGAGTTGAAAGATTGTGTCAATGAAAAATATGGTTAAAAGGGGTGATTTTGGAATTAATATAAAATATTGATGTGAAGTATGACTTAATCACAATTTAAAAAAAAGTTTTGACCTAATTTGAAACAAGTCATGTGGAAATGACTTATTGGCAATTTTCCCTTGTTTAAATTATAATTTAAATTAATTAAATTAATCAAATATATTTTTTATCTACACATTTCGTAAAATTCACAACTTATTATTCACTTATAATAATTTAAAAAGTAATTTTAGCACCACCAATTGCCGATACTTTCACCTATTGTTAATATAATTGACCTTTGTAGGAAGGTTTTTTTTTTTTTTTAATTTCGAATAAATTACACTTAAGATCTCAATCTTTTTCAATTTATGGTAGTTTATTTCTATTCAATTTTAATTGCACATATCGTTTCCAACTTTTCAGTAATTCACGCAAATAGTTCTATTTGATAATTTGGTCCATAACTTAAATAAATTAAAATAGAAAAAAAATAGAAAAATTCAATTGACACCCTAGGGTGTGTTTGATTGCAAGTGGAAAATTTGGGTGAAAGAAAATATTTTCCATGAAATTGTGAAGAAATGTGTTTGTTAAGAAATTATGGGTTGTACAAAAAACTTTTATTTTAAAGATTTTTAATGGAAAATAAATTTCTATCCCACAAAGATTTGAAAATATTTTCTTGGAAAATGAAAACAAAGAAAATCTTTTGTTTCCCAATGAATCAAACACACCCTTATGGAAAAAAAAGAAAAAATTTTCATGGAAAAAAAATTCTCCTATCCATCAAGAAAAACAAAACAAAGAAAAATAAAAGTGAAAAAATAAGAAAAAAAATTCATGGAAAAAGCAAACAAAAATGAAAAATTTTTGTAAAACAATCAAACAAAAATTTTTGAAAAAAAGTTGAAAAAAAAAAAAAACATTTTCTATGAAAAATCTAAGCCAATCAAATACACCCTAATATTTTTAAAAGTGAAAAATTCAGTATTGATTAGAAGGCCTTCGAGTTCACCGGAAAGTCAATACTTTATGGCTTTCAATTTTCTATCCTTTTCGACGGGGCTTGATGTGTTACTACTCCTATGGAGATAAGGCCCACCCCCAAGAAAGAAAGAGGATTCAAGACTTCAAGTCAAAGTAATCAATTCTCTCTCGAAAGAAGGGGAGTTGAAGTTGTCTGAAGGTTTTTTTTTTTTTTTTTTTCAATGACCCAACCCCATCACTCTCTCACCCACCCAAAATCACATCTCACAAATTGTGACTCGGGTGCTTGTAATAGGCATTTTCTTCTTCAACCAATAAAGTAACCAATTATTCTGCAATTATGTATGTCCAAGTTAGCTCATTAGGAACCCTCCCACAAGCAATGTCAATAGGCATTTTCTTGGTGGGCTGAAATTTTTAGTACTAACAATTGCAGAATTCCCAAAAATTATTCCAACTAAAATTGCAGTTATGTAAATGGCTGCATCACTATTTCCTCCATGTGTATTTCAAAGAGCTGCTATTAAAATTGATGAAATTAGAACAGAATGCATAGACATTTTTCGTCACTGACAGTTGGGATTGTTTGGTAGCTAAAGAGGCAATTTGTGAGATGTGGTTTTGGGTTTTGGTTGGGATGTTTGGCGGAGGTTGAATTGTCAAAATAATCATCTTCATCAATTATTCAAAGGTCGGACATATTAGGTACAATTAAAATTGAATAAGAATAAAACTGTTGAAAAAAATTGAAACTACAAACATGTATAGATTTTAATCTTTTTGAATTTCTGTGTACTTTTGAATCTAATAATAAAAAATGAACAACTGAAATTGCCCAAATATAAAGTAAAAAATAAAAAAAGTTAGTACAAGTGAAAATCTTGAAAATATCCCTGTTGAAGAGCCTCCTCCAAGAAAAACTGAGACTGGTCCATCAAATCAGGGCTCAATCTAAACATCAAAACACAAAATTCCATCTGATTGAGAGCTCCATCTCCATCAAAATCTCCTTCTTTAAGCATGCTATAAAGATCATCATCTGACAAATCCTGTAATCCCAGCAAACCAGAATTCCTTTTAAGACTCTCAAATGTGATGACTCCTTTGCTAGAATCCATCAATAGATTAAACCCATTGCAGAATTCTGCTATTAGACCATCACCGCCGAGCTTTTCCGCCATAAGTGGCAAGAAATCTTGGAAATTGGGCTCATTTTTTGATGCCATGAATAATGGGATTGTTTTGGGGTTAGAAATGGGATTGTTTTTGTGATGGAAAGTTGATTGGTGGGGTGGTGTAATATAGGAGAAAGAATGGTGTTTCCAAGAAGGAGAAGCATTTTGGACAACTAAGGGACAGTGAGTTTACGAAAAGGCGAAGAAAAGGTCAGTGGCAGTTGGCTTGGTTTTTAATGTTGAAGAAATTGCGTCTTGGTTTCTTGGGGCCTGGGGGCGGTGCTGCTCTTGTTCTGGAAGGTTCTAATGTCATATTATAACAGGGGACTGATTTTTTATTATATAACGTTTTTATTTATTACAGTATATTTTAATTAATTTTAAAATCTTTAACTTTTACTTATTATAGCACATACGTCTTTAACTTTTTTTTTTTTTTAAATCGAATTCTAGTATTTAATTAGTACATTTCGTCCTTGATAATGATATGTCAAAATATTCTATTTTACGTGTTTTGAAATGTAAAAAAAATATTTTGTCGCACTTTTGTATTTATTCTTTTTTTTTTTAATTATGATGGACAAATAAGTCGTTTTACGTTTTCCAAATAGAGTTTTTTGCACTTGAACCGTTATTAAAAATGAGATGTGTTAATTAACGTAATGTTGATGATAAGAATGCTACAAAAAAAATTGAGAATATAATGCAGTGATAAAATAATGTTGTCAATATCACAATTCTAAAAAGTTCATCAAGATGGCGCCAAACAAAATCTAAATTTAAAGGCGTGCCCACGCCAGCTACACGTCTTACGATTTGCCTTCGCCTCGTCTTCATCTAAATTTGAAAAACTTGATACACTCTTCTACATCTAACTAAATTTAACACTTTTTAAAACACTAGTCAATATAATCAGTCTTTTGATGGTATGGGATGGGAGTTTCCCAGAACATGTATAGAAAGAAGGGAATAACTGCATGTGTCATCCCTAAACTATACCCTTTTTTACACTTCTATTCCAAATCTTTGTTTCTCAACATTGTTGTAACAAACCTTTTATAAATTAGAGTAACGTTTCCGTCCAAAATTACCGTTAACTAAATTTAAAAGATAAAATTACCCTCTACTTTTAAAGATCTCAATTTTGATTTTAACTTGGATTCTGGACACAGTTTTTAAATTGTACAATCAAAAGAGAGAATAACACTAGTTATCAACCTTCAATTTTAATAATAATATCTTTTTGACATTTTTAACACCTTCTGACCCACAATATTCCCTGCCATGGGTTATCGTCTTGGAATGCTCTGTGCTTATTTGAGTTCAATCAAGTTTTGTTCATGGAGATTCATAGCATCTATACGAATACTTGTACTACTTCATATAAATATTTGCTTGATTCAAGTCGGAAAAATCTTCATACTTGATAGTTTTTTGATGAGATTTGTTATTTTCTATAAACAAAGTAAAAATAATTATTTTCTTGATGCTAGTCAAATGTATGTAACGTTGATGGAAAATTTGGCTAACCTAGCAACTTTTCGAATCGTATCATTTTCTATAAAATATAAAGTAGTTGATTATGCAAATGTTATTCCAGAATAGGTACAGAGGGCTAGAGAAATTTGTGCATCTTGAAACTATTGGCTAGATATTTTTATATTTCATTATTCAATAAATAAAAGTGAAAAATAAAATACATAAAAAAATTACTTTGTATATTTGAATCATCACTTGGCTTGATCTCACCGAATCCTTGCCTCGTCTCTTGGAAAGAAAAATGAATATGGTAGAAAGCGTACAACAAACAACTAAAGAAATGCACACATTGGTAAGCTGATGTTCTAACTATAACTTCTAGCTCTTGGGCATCGTAGACCACTGGCCTGGAGAAGCGTATGAGGAAGAAGGTATGTAATTTCTTAGAAAAAAAAAGTGAAGACAAAAATGGTGTTTATTATTTGACCGTCTAATTTGATATTCTTCTTTATTGGTCAGTTCGAGTATTTCATCTGATCGGACTGACTAAATTGAATCTACTCGATAGTTCCGAAACGAATAGTAAAAATAGAATCCTCTAAATAAAATAATAATCACTAAAATTGCAATTTTGTTCCTGGAAAATTAGTTACATCTAAACTTTTTTCTTATTCCAACCACCATAAAGATAGAGTACTATTAATGTTGAAAACAAAAATAAAATATAAATTTAAGAGGAGGCACTTACCACTTGACATCGAGTCAATGAAAGTGCAATGTAGGTAAATTAATCAATTTAGAAGATCAAGAACAAAGAGCAAAAGAAACTAATTGTAAATCTTATCATATTTCGCACTGCGAGGGCCGGTTCGGGTCGAGGTTAGTGAGACAACTGTCTCGGACTCAAAATTGAAAGGGACTATATATATATATATATATATATATATAAAAGAAATTATTTGCGATTACCCACCCCACCCTACTACCTACCCTACCCTACCCTATATGCACACACCAAAAAAAATAAATTGTGCAAATATGTTCCAAAATCGAAGGTCCATCTTTATTACTCTAGCTCATGTTTGCAGTTTTTTTGAAGTTAACAATTAATTCCGTAAAAGATTTGTGAATTTTGAATGCATACTACAGTTTAAGGGTCTAATTTATGAAATTCGTTACATGCCTTGACCCTAAATGCGCCATACATGTAAATCATAAATTTTGTAGGTTCCTTGTAACTATCATTGCTTTCCTTGAAGTATGCCAATCTATGTGATGTCTAATCCTTCATCATGCCTCCATGAGCATAGCCAAATGCATAGGCAATACATCGATGGTCCCAAGGATTGGAAGGTGGGTCATCTTTCCAATTTACCGTGCAATTGTCAAACGCGATATTGCTTATATCTTCCTGAATACGAACTACTTTTAAATTACTATGTCAAAATGTTAATTTCTTTGTTAGTAATCAAAAGATTAATAACTTCATTGACATTATTATTACTTAGGATAGTGTGACTTAATTTTGTGAGGACACATTTGGTATACAGTATATAATTAGGAGATAGGATTAGGAAGAATAAGATTAAGAAAAATATGTTTAAGGCATTGGATTAAGATGGATTCGGGTGAATTAGGCGAATACTCGCGGCCACGAGTTCTACTTCCAGAAAGGCTATAAACACTGGTTTGAACTGGCGGCGGCGAGGCGTAATTGGAGACTGCAAGTTGTCGGTTACCAACATCCAACTGATAATTGGAATCTCAAAATTTGAGGACCTTTTGGGGTTTTGAAGGCAGGAATTTCAAGATGGTTCGGGACACTATAAATACTACAATATTCAGACTTCAAAGGGTACAAAATTTAAGCTTTGGAAGAAGACACAGACACAAGATCTCAAACTAGGGTTTGGAAGATCAAGTAAAGAAGAAGAAGATTGACTGTTGCAATTCGAAGTTTCGACAACGGATTTCATCGTCAATCATCGGTTTCTTCCACTTTAATTCTAAAACCTGGTGACAAATTTCTTTTTTATTCGATTTGCATTTTGTTCAAACGATGTGTAACTAAACTCAATCGTTAGGATAATTGATGTAGCCTGTTTTGGATGATTTAATTTCAATTATCACTTTTTGACCTTAAGTTTGAATTTGTGTTAAATTTTTGTTGTAGTTTTGAATTTCTTTTCATATTCTTGGCTAGTTTATGGATTGCCTGTGAATTGTATTGAAACTGAAAAGTAAAGTATATGTTTAGCAAGTGCAATAGGAATACAAAATTTAGATATATGATATATAGATATACTAATATAGTTCATGTGATCTTAGGATATAGTAAATTCTCATATTTAAGTATGTTTAATTTTATTCGAGACAAAACCATCAAATACTTTAAGAGACTTTGGTCGGTAACACACGATGAATAATTGTCAAAACATGACAAGTGAAGTTAAATCGAAAAAATTACGTTGAAATCGAGAATTCTAATACTTTAAGTCATTACATTAATTTCAAAGTTAGATTGTCAAGCACCTTAACTTAATTTTATTTAGATTAACCCTATTAGATTTTTGCTCTAATTGAAGTAACATATACTATTAATTAGGTTACTAGATAGTAAAACAGTCTTTATTTATAGATATTATGGACCTGCAAATTCGACGAACACATTGTAGAGATAGCTAGATCAAAAGATACAGAATTAGTGTACAACTATAGAGATGAGTTAACTTCACAGTTTGCATTAAGCATTACATTCAGATGAATCACTGGAGAAAGCACAACAGGAGCATTAATTAGGCATGTCGATTCCTGTATGCTAAAAAATATTCTTGACCAAAATTATCAAACGAGTGGATATACACTGAAATTGGGGGAAAAGCCACAGTAAAGAATCTCAATGAAAGGGCTGGGCCGGCTGAGGCCCAGATCCAAAATTGAAAGCCACTTTTTTTTTTTTTTTTTTGGGATAATTAGACTTAATACTACTTTTATATATTTATTTTGACAAACTAGGTTAACAATTTATTTTTTGAAGAATATGATATTATTTTAATTAATAAATTAAAATCCAACTAATTAATTAAATATTTAATTAATAATAAAATGATTTATTATTAATATTTGTATTTATCTTTCCTAATAATTAGGAACTGATATTAGGTTGTTAAAGAAAGAGAGATTTTAGAATTCAAAATTCTATAACAGCCAAACACTACCTCGAACAAACTGATCAACTTTCATCATCTGCGAGGGGAGTTTCAAAACCGAAACATGGAGATAATCTAGTTTGCTCAAACCTTCATCATTTGCCTTATTCAAAAAAGTATTTTGGAAAATTCTTTCAAAATTAGGCTTAGGCAAAACCCAAAAATCGATTTCAATTTCTGTTCAACTCCAAATTTTAAAAACCCTAGCTCCAAATCTTCAATAGTAATACTGATTTTTGTGTGTCATTTATCATAATTATCTGTTGATAGTATGTGACTGATTATCTGGTGATAGTTTGTGACTTGATGATCTGGTGTATACTTGTCACTAGTTATCTAGTAATAATTTTTTACTGTTGTGACATGATGTTATGGTTTAGTATGTGATGATTAATTATGTAACCTTTTTTCTGTGGCCGTGACTTTAATTTCATGTTAAGTATTTTAAAAATGCTATTTTGTTGATAGTTTGTGACGTGATAATCTGGTGTATTTTTTTCTATGGTTATCTGGTTATAATTTGTAATTGTTGTGACATGTTGTAATGATTTAATATTTGATGATTAATTGTGTGACCCCTTTTACATGGTCATTCATTTCAGAGATTTGGTCACAATGTTTCATATTCAAGTCACAACGCATTTCTTCAATCACAGACAATATTCTCTCTCTCCCTCTCTACGAACTAGATTTTTTTTTTTTGGGTAAAATATGATAGTAACTAATCCTAAATTTTATGAATAGAATTTGATGAGAGATAATATAGTTATATATTTATATTACATGTTTATCTTGAATCCTATTCAAATGTCAGTGATAAAAATCTTTTATCTAAACAATATTGTTTTAATTATTATTGTTAGAGCATCTCAATGCAATGAATGGATGGTTGACATGGAAATTAAATGGACTTCTAGATTATGTGAAATGAATCTTCCAATGAGTTATTCTACAACAATATTGTTTTAATTATTATTGTTAAATAAAAATATATATCTACTTAACACAATTTAAAAAATAAATCACGACTCACCTTCACATAGATCTAGATGTAGAAGGAGTCTTCACATCTTCTATTTTTTATATAAATTTCTAACACACATCTGTAGTGATGTAAGATACACTTGAATTTTACAATATTGTGACTCATTGTTCTATTTTTTTTTGATAGTTTTGTGATAGTTTTTATCAAAATGCAAAGTTAAATATTGGTATGTATCAAATTTTTCCATTTTTTTTTTAATTTGAAGTAGCCAATGCAAAAATTCAATAACCCATGTAAATAAATAGCCCAATTCCTATTTTTCGGCCCAAATGTTGAACATTAAATCTAAGCCCAATTTATATATTAAAATTATATTTTCAACCCAAATTCAATGAAGACCCAATCCAAAACAAAAATCATCCCAAACAAAAGACCAAGCCCAATTCTTAAAACAAAAATTTCTAATTGATTTTCAGCCCAGACAAAAGAAATTCAGTGCCAAGAAATTCATTCCCAAATCACACAGAGAAGCGTGCACGAGAAGGCGGAAGCTCCATTAATCATTTTTCTCAAATTGAAGCTCCAATCACTCAAAATAAACCGCAAATCTATTAACCACAGAGACGGATAAAGGGTGCTGGGTCTGGCTACAACCCGTGTGTGCCAGACCCAGTCTAGATCCAAAATTGAAAGCAAATTTTTTTTTTTTATATTTGAAGTAGCTCGTGCAAAAATTTAATAGTCCATGTAAATAAATGACCCAATTTCAATTTTTCAGTCTAAATGTTGAAAAATAAATCTAAGCCCAATTTATATAATAAAATCTATATTTTAAACCCAAATTCAATGAAGACTCAACTCAAGACAAAAATCAACCCCCAATAAAAAACGAAGCCCAATTATTAAAAACAAAAATTTCTAAATGATTTTAAGCTCAAACAAAAGAAATTTAGCACCCAAAAATTCATTCCCAAATCACAAAGAAGCGTGCGCAAGAAGGCGAAAGCTCCATTAATCAAAAAATTTCTCATTTTTCTCAAATTGAAGCTCCAATCATTCAAAATCAACTGCAAATCCGTTAACCCAAGTAGCTAGTCTTAAATTAGTCAGAAATCCATTGTTTTTCACGACAACAAGGTCTTTGCCTTTCCGTCTTGCATCAAGAACATCTATATTTCTTTTTTTCTTTTTGTTTTTTAACATTTGTGTAATGTTTATATTATTTTGCATATTTTATTTTTGATTTTATGCCAGATTCTTAATTGACTGATTGTATATTATTTTCATTTTTTCAACTATTGGAAAAATTGAAATATGACTGCAAAACGAATATAATTAAATTTTCACGAATGAATTCAAGAAGGTAATACTTGAAAATTAAAATGAAATGAGAGAGAATTAACTATTAAGTGCCCATTTGCTGTTGGCTGAACTCTCTTACAATTTGTAATAAATGTGAAGCCACGTGTTTTTTGTTTTTCAGCCAGGGACTAAGGATGATATCATGATCCAAATTGTGAAGCTTTTTTTTTTTTTTTTCTAGCGATTGAATACTAGATTTTATTGTGTAGGAAGAAATCAGCGGCCAACATGAAGAAAATTGAGACGCGACCTCATTTTCAAGTATCTATACTTGTGAGTTATGCGAACAGTTAACTGACAGTGAAATGTTAGAGAGTTACATTATGGTGACTAGATTGATTTATCTTGTGTTGGCATTACCTGTTTCTACCGCGACTACTGAGTGGAAATTTTCTGCAATGAAACATGTGAAGACTGATCTTCGGAACAAAATAGATGATGGCTTTCTAGCTGATTGTACGACGCTCTTCATCGAACGAGAATTTGTTGAGAAAATTGATGTAGATTCTATCATATATGAATTTTATGTCCTTTGTATTCAACAAAATAACAAGTAGCGGGTCAATCTTCATAAATTTGATCGAGAATGTGAAATATTATAGCTAAAAATGCAGAATATAAAAAAGTTGCAGGGTCGTTTGTCTACTTGGCTAGTCTAGCATGGGCTAATCCATAGATCTTTGGGCTTTGATTATCAAGGAATAGAGACTTTACAAATAAAGCCCAAGGATTAGCTTTCCATTGCTGTTATTATATATGTATATGGTTACTGTTATTATATATGTATATGGTTACAATTATCTATGCTTCCAATGTGCCTATCCAAAACCTTGTCACGAACAACTTCAATAAATAATATTATTTTAGTGACTTTTTATGTTATAAAATTTTATTATATTGACTTTTATATATTTTAGCTCCCGCGGAATAAATTTCTAGATCCGACGCCACAAAACCTAAACACCGCGACAGCTTTCTCCCAACAAACATCCTATTCATAATCACGTAAAAAAGAAAAATAAGATAATATTCAACCAATTTAAGTGTGCTAAGAGCATCTCCATTGCTGTCTTCTAGTTTGAATATCCGCTGATGTAGCGATAAGGTGGAGGAGACAAAATTTATATAACAGCATTTATTGTAGAAGGCTGTTCAACAAGTCGTCTAGTTTTAGACATCCTATTAAATAGCCTTCCACCTATTTTTTTTAATTAAATTGTGTCTATCACTTTTTTTCTCTCTCCTCATTTCACTCTCTCTCCTCTTCTATCGTTTCTTTTCTCTCTCTTGCCACATAGATTTTTTTAGAAGGTGTCTAGCATTGAATAGAGCATCTCCAATGCAACAATGTGGATGTGAACAAAAGTGTGCCATTTGACTGCCAATATTAAGACTTCCAATATACATAGCATGAATGTCTAATAAATAGACACTATAGCTCAAAAATGTTATCCAATGCATATGTCTACAACCCAATAATGTTGCCTAAGTGGCAAATATGTTTTTAAAATAAAACTAAAATACAATTTATTATATAATTGAACGATAAACATCAACATCTAAATATTCAGTCTAAAAAAATTAAAGGCTTATTGGATTCTTCAAGATCAAACTCATCAGCTGCAAATAATTTTTTCTCATATTGATCCATTCTTCAACCCTATGCAACTTTCCCTTCATCATTATCAGTTTATCACCAACAATAAAGTATTCTTTCTCATCTTCTCCACTCTCTCTTTACTATCACATCATTTTCATAGCTCTAGCATTCAGTTTATCAAATTTAATTTTCTTGTTTACCCGTAAATTCAAAGCCAAAAAGCTCCAGTTGCCGCTTGGGTGGTCGAAGGTGGGCAACCTCTTACAATTTGAACGCCCTGACAAGAAATTTTTTGGGCAAGCCCGAGAGACTGCAATGGATAAACTGATCGAGAGGCTGAAGGTTGAGGCGGAGGCGGAGGCGGAGAGCGGATTCATTTCAGTGCTGAAAAATGCCCGATTTGCTGCTTTCTTCATTGCACAACATTTTTTTTTACCACAATTGCTGAGTCAGCCTATTAGACTGACTTTCTAGATATGAACAGTAATTTTGATAGTGTTTATTTTTATTTTTGCCATGTCAACATAACATGGTTCAAGACTAATGCAAGAAGAAAATATTTAGACATTGTCTATTTTAATGACTTGACAATTTTTGTTTTTCATATTGACAGCATTGAAGATGCTCTAAATAGTCTTGTAACTATAGAAGAAATTGTTCCTCTCATTAAATCAAAGTGCCGGTCAAGCTGGTTAACCATGAAAGTCGAAGATTGTTAAACCAATGGAGAATTGTATTGTCACATGAAAAGATAATGCAGAAAGAAAAGTAAAGCCTTTTCAGACTGAGGTCGAGAAAAGTAGATCACCACTCAGTCTTGGTCAAGAACAAGAAAAATCACAAAAATGGGAATTCTCGTCACTAGTCGAACCTCGTGTTTGATTGAAATAATCAAATTTTCTGCCAATTGATTTCAGAAGTGTCTTTATTTACTAATGACACGCAAAAGAGGTGTCAATAGCGCACAGATGATGCTAGCTAGAAAAATCACAAGGTAAAAATAATACTCCTACTATATGCAACTCATTCACATGGCAACATCCTTTATCTTGCTTCTAGCACAGTTATTGTCAACACATTATGGGTGAGACATCTTTCTTCACTTGTTGACGCATCTGTTGCGGTGCAACTTCTCTCCATGAAAAAACCAGGCTCTTTAGGATGTGGCAATGTCACACCCTCATTGCTCAACATGACAACAACTGATGCCATTGTTGGCCTATCTTCGGGTAGTTTTTGAACACACAGTAAACCTATGTGAATACATTTAAGTACTTCAGATTCAATTAAAGATAGCTCATAAAAGTTGTCGGCTAGTTCCCTTGCCCTGCATTCCCTCCACAATAACCATGCCTAAAATATAATTAGAAGAAAATTATTTCCACAGAAAGATTTGATAAGGAGAGGACGAAAGTTCAGCTTGAAACAACTTACATGACCTACTAGATTGTGATGATGGTCGGGATGTTGAAATGTCCGATTCTTTTTGCCACTCACTATCTCCAGTAACAACACTCCAAAACTGAAGACATCAGATTTCACCGAGAATTTCCCATCAACAGCATATTCAGGTGACATATACCCACTACATGAACATACATAACATTAAGTTCATATATAATGCAGGATCATTTTTTAAATGGGTTGTTAGTATGAAACTTACTATGTTCCAACAACTTGCTTTGTTTTGCTTTCAGTTTGATCTTCACCAAAAATTCTTGCGAGACCAAAATCAGAAATTTTTGGGTTCAAGTTACTATCTAGCAAAATGTTGCTCGTCTTGAGATCTCTGTGAATAATTCTCAATCTAGAGTCCAGGTGAAGGTAGAGAATTCCTCTCGAAATGCCCATAACAATATCAAAGCGCTTTTGCCATGTAAGTAATGCTTTTCTATGCTCATCTGCAACATATCAATCACTATTATTCATATTAAATCATATTAGCAACGCATTATAAAAATAATCTTATTAGTCGTCGACTCATCAGATAGGAGAGCAAGAGAAGCAAATTGACCGAAAATGAAATAATCCAAGCTTTTGTTGGGCATATACTCGTAAATAAGCATCCTTTCATCTCCTTCAAGGCAACATCCCAAAAGCCTGACAAGATTTCGATGTTGAAGTTTGGCAATCAGAGTCACTTCATTCTTAAATTCTTGAAGACCTTGTCCAGAATTCTTTGAAAGTCTCTTCACTGCAACTTCTTGCCCCGTCGTTAATGTACCCTGTAGATTGTTTCAAAGGTTCAATCATGATGCCATCATCACTTTCTACTACAGCAAAATAATTTATAAATTGGCCTTTCTTACCTTGTACACAATTCCAAAACCACCTTCTCCAATTATATTTGTCACAGAAAAGTTCTCAGTTGCAGTAGTAATTGTTACCAGATTAAACACTGGTAGGTCTATATCTTCATCTTTGGTCTCAAATCCTGCATATTGAGCAATTCGTTGGATAATGATTGGAGGGAAATTAGTTAACTTAATTGGTACTGCAGGATGTTAGAACTCTGCGCTGAAAATGTTATAAACATGGCTTGATGAAAGAACAAGTTTGGATTATACTCAGCAAAAGAAAGTAATTCAACGAGATTGAACTGGTCTGCATACCTCTTTTCCTTTTGCTATTCTGGGTAAGACACCAGATCAAGAAGCCAAGGATAAGCACTCCAGAAACTGATGATATGACCAAGATCAGTACAAGCCTTGTCTTTTTACGTTGTCCTGAATGTCGAAAGTTGATTAATCATGGGCATTAGTCATACACACCTAACTACTACATGATATTAATATTGTTGTTGTTTTCATTAGTACCAAACCGCTGTATAACTACGAAAGGAGAGTTATTTTGCTAGATCTGTGCAAAAACATTGAAATTGGGTCTTAAGATGTATCATAGTAATTATTTTGATTGAATTCCTTGAAGAAATTAGTATTATGAGAAATCTGAAAACAGGTAATTAGGTAATATGAAAACAGAATTACCGAATTCCTGAAAGAAAGTGCAGTGGCTGCATTCCGAGAAATCTAAAAACAAGAATGAATTACATAATCTGATGTGTACTTACTAACTTTCGACGCTGGCATTCTTACATAGATCACATCTTGCTCATTATTTTCAGAAAACTCTCGAATATCAATCAGATCCCCAAACCACATGAAACAGCCACTACCACCTTTACGAATATCTGAATTTGCATAAGCTATACAATAGCAGTTCTTCAAGCATTCTGACTCACATTGTTTTAGACTCATGCTCTTGTTTAGTGAAAACTGCAAGAGATCTGGCAATTTCACACTTCTGAGCTTTACAAATCCTTCTCCTCGCTGGCAATTCAAGGGAATCCTCCTCACACATCCACTGGACCAATTAAGTACATCCCATTCACTCTGTGATTTAGGAACAAATCCATGTAAGCACTCACAAAATTGTCTATTACTGATTTTGCAAATGCCATTAGCACCACAACGTCCATAATCATCGCATTGATCATTTTGCGAGGAATGCAGAGTGGTCCATGAGGAGTCCCCCTTGTTCAGTGCAAGACGTCGGACCAAACCTGATGGAGTTACAATGAGCCTGGTGATAAATGAATTGTCGGTGAACTCATACATATATTCTTCATTATCGTAAATGAAAACTGGTTTGAAAACTGTGTTCGACACGGTTCTGATACCACTAAATCGAATTCCATTCCATGGCCCGGTGCGGAATATCTTCTCTGACCCCTTTCGAAGAACAAATTGAGGCATCCCAAGATTGTCGATTCGAAGTCTCCAAAGGGAGGCATCATCTTTCCAAGATGTTGTCGATTCAAGTCCATCCCATCTTCATTCCGGTCCAGGAGAGGGAAATCAAAGGTGTCATGTATTATTATCCGATGTTAGTACCTGCCAGATTCCAATGCTGTGCAACGCTTCGAAGAATTTGATGTTCAGACAACGCCCATCTTCATTCCCGGTAAAAGCGTATCAGATAAGGGAAAAAAAATTTCAACAAAAATTATATATCGAAAACAAAATCAATATAATATATATGAGGTTTGTGTATTAGTAGATGAAATATAATCCTTTTCAATATATTATTGTAGAACAATAAGGCAAAATCAATTTTCAACATATTAATATGTTTGGAAGCTATTGTCTTGTATTAAATCATAATATTCTATTTTCCAACATCAATATAAATCCAATGAATATATTTGAACAAACCACTTTGAACAATAATTAATTATAACAGAAATTTGAGAAGGCCATGGAGATGGGAATGGGAATGGACTTTTCTTGGGCCTCAAATGGTGAGAATGGGAATGGGTTTTCTTGGGCCTCATCAGGGCCTGGGAATAGTTAGTAAATCCCAGGGCTAATAGTTAGAACTCAGATGAATTCTCTAATGGACTTTCCCTGTTTGCAACCCACACAAAGATTTCTGGAAATTTTTTGTACCATATTCCTACGTACCATTTGCTTGAATTACTGGGGGAAAAGAAGCCCAGTTCAAAGCTTTCGCCCGAGGATACCAAAGTCTCCCCATTTGTGATGGCAGCATTAGAGGTCAATGTATCAACGGCGATGCAGAATTGCATGGGTAAAGACAAGAGAAGAATGTGTAAACAGATGGAAGAGAGTGAATCCATTCGCAAACAGCAGTGCATTTGTAGCTGTATGATTTATACTGTGCAACGCATTTATATATCTAGACAATTTTATTACAGCAGCCATGATAGACTTTCTACAATATGTTACACGTTTTTTAAAAATATTGCATAATATAATATAAAACATACATAATTTTAATATTGAAAATATTATTTACTAGTATACCGCTTTTCTTTGCGGTGGAATCCGACCGAGATTTTTAATGGATTAAGGAGTAAAACGAATGAGAAAGAGAGAGATTTTTGTTTGAAGGGAGTTTGATTTTGATGAATATGGAGAAGAATATAGAGAAATAGAGGAATTGAGAGAGAGATATATGGGTTTTGATTTGAGAGATGAAGACCTCGTGACGGATAAAAAGTACTTTTTTTGTGCTTGTAGCGGATTAAACCTTCATACGGTCGGTGATAAATATTTGGATAGTCAAAATTTTATAATAATAATTTGTAAATTTTCACTTAAATATTTAATAAAAAATTATTCAACTACATAGTAGATATTTGATTAAAAAGTTGCTTCCGATTTGGTTTACCAAATAAATGTATTATCGTAATGCCCCTTTTTAATCATTGACGTCTTTGTACTTCTTAATACATATTATACAAAAATGTATATGTTTATATCCATAAACAAGTATTATTGATTATAAAGTGAAAAAATAATATTACTAATTGATAGGTGTAATTTTATATACTTATCTTGACTCCTTAACGAAGAGTTTTAGTAAGGTTCCAAATGTTTTAGAGCTGATATCTATTGGATTTTAGTTCATTTTTGTGATTGTAGGGCGAAATCCTCGAACTCGAGTTACATTAGTAAAATCGGCAAGAAAATAAGAAGAAACTAATGTTTTCAAGTGAAGATCAAAAGCCGAACATTAGAGGATGAGAAAGAAGTGAAATCCAAGAAGTTTAAAGTGTTTTGAACTGGATCATGAAGAGTCGAAATGAATTATCAAACACTTGAAAGCCGAAGAAGCGAAATGAGAAACCCACGAGTTGTTAGGAGCTCAATTTTGCATAAGGGTCTTGGAAACTCCTAAGGAGTTCCAAAGAAATAACTAATCCATGCATGCTGAGGTGCCACAGGGTGCCTTTGTAAGGATCAGAATGGGCAACTTCTGGCAAGTAACCTTCTCCATTACGATGCTTCCTTTAAAACTCTGTGATGCATCATAATCCTGTTTGATGCCAAATGTAGAATCACGCAATGAAGAAGTGGTTAAAGAAGGACAGTTTGAGATGGAGGTGAATTCATTTCATTGAACACTGAATATATACAGCATAATGGTTTCAGAAGTAGAGTGGGGGAAAAATCCAGGGACAATTACAATAGATTAAGACAACAAAAAGAAAAACAACAGTGTCCAATTCCGCAGCAAAAACTAATCCATCGCGAAAAGTATTTACAATGGATTAGCCAAAGTTTGGCGAGCATCGCAAACTAGTGTCTAATGGTGTTCTTTTGTCAAAAGTATTTACCTATGGTGGCTTGCTGTAGTAATATAATATACAGTCGTAAATGATGGCAAATACGAATTTAAATTGTTTAATTTTCTTATTTTCTATTTTACCCAGTTCTCGATTACATGAGTAACATATAAAATTGCAAAATAATTACAATAAATAAGTTTGTAATAGGTTGGTTGGTTACTACATGTTTATCAAAATTGAACTGGAACTTTCCTTCAGAAAACTGTAGACATTGGGCATAGAGTCTAAAATCACCTAACTAATTGACTTAAAAATTTTAGACAATGGGCACCCATTTGTTTTCTAGAAAGTCAAGGATACTGGAAAAGAGAGACTTTTCGGCATAGGACTTTAACATGAGATAATTTATCTGGCAGGATACACATTCAATCACATATCTGCGAGTAATACATGATTATTAAATTCGTATTTCAGTACTTTCAGATATTGTGTATGAACATTAAAAAGGAAAATTTGAATTTGAGGCAGAAGTTTTGAATTTTTTACCTTGACTGAAAACTGCAGAATCTAGTTTCTTCTTGACCATTTCCTCGCCACTACTGCTAGCAATGATGGGCAACGAGGGAGGAAAAGAGCGAGGCAGATAATGTAAATTGGAGGGAAAGAATTGAGGGGTTTTGCTGATGAGTAATGTTACATGAATGTCAAGTTGGATATAAAGTTACACTACTATGTGTAAAATGTCAAATCTATCTTTTGCGAAAACATAATTCAAATTCCTATTTATGTCTCTTTTCAAAAGACAAATTTGACATTTTACACATGGTGGTTTAACTTTATATCCAAATTGTTGTTTATCTAGCATTTTCCTTTGCAAATAGAAGGAGGCGAAAGACGATTTTTTTTTCTTTTCAAAATGGCCTTGTTACTGAGATAAATGATTTCTTTAAAAGATCCAATTTTTATTGATTTAACCGAATTTTGAGGTAATATTTATGTTTTATGGCAATTTCGCGTAAATAACTTTTGTCATCATTGCGAAAATCATATCTTATTTTTATTTTTAGTTCGAATATTCATAACCTACGTATTTTTCTGATGAATTAGACATGAAAAAAATTAATATACTTTTAATTTTAATTAGAAAAAATTGTAGTTGAATTCTTAACTTTTGTAAAAAGTGCAAATAGTTCTAATGAATTATTATTTTTTTTGAATTACAACTTTATTGACCAAATTAGTAATACATGTAAATTGTTTTATATATTTTATAAATTATTATGAAATAACTTAACATTTAAATTTATAATTAATAAAAAATTGTTAAATAAAATTATAGTTTTATTATTCAATAATTACACTGTTTAAAATTTAAACTTTTATTTTACGATTATAGCGAAAAATTTATTTTATTCGAAAATAAAAAACATATAATTTGTAAATTAATTGTTATTAGTATTTTTATGTTAACTAAAAAACATAATAAAATTGATTCAATATTATCAAATTATATACATCATTTTATTACTTATTTATCTTAATTTTTATACAAAATTTTGTACCAATTACATATGTGATGTCTAATCCTTCACCATATCTTCATGAGACAACCAAATGCTTCGGCAACACATTGAAGGTCCCAAGTCCTAACTCCTAAGTATCGCAAGGTGGGTCATGTTCGCAATTTACTTTGCAGTTGTCAAACTCAATATTGCTTATATCTTCATGAATACAGACTCTCAAAATTTTATTGTCATTTTTATTACTTTGAAGATGCCATGAATTAGTAAATTTTGAAGGCACGTTTGATATATAGTATATGAATAGAGAGATTGAATTATGGTGAATTAAGAGAGTACTCGCTACCTCGCTACCGCGAACTCTACCTCTGCGACTACGAGAAACCCTCCAAAAAGGACTATAAACACTGCTTTGAACTCGCGCCCACGAGTTGTCAGCAGCATTCCACTTGTAATTGAAATCTCAAAGTTTGAGGGCTTTTGGGACTTTTCAAGGCACAAATTTAAAAGTGGTTCGGGACACTATAAAGACTACACTATTCAAACTTCAAAGGGTACAAAATTTTACTTTTAGAAGGACACAAAAACATAAGATTCCAACTTACGATTTGGAGGATCAAGTGATTGAAGAAGAAGAAGAATAAGAAGGGCTGCTGCAATTCGAAGTTTCGACCACAGATCGTCTTCAATCATCTCTTTCTTCTACTTTAAGGTCTGTTTGAAATCAATTAAAATTTTGTTAAACATATGAAGTCAAATTTAACAATTAATTTTGACCATGCATTTCATGGATCCACAATTTTTTACAATTTTTTAACCATACATCTCATAAGCTTTTATCAAATTTTACAAAAATATCTGATTGTAATCAAAATCAAACACAATCACGATGTGTAACTAAACTCAATTGTTAGGATAATACAGCTTAGTTGGATGATTTAATTTCAATTATCACATTTTGACTTTAAACTTGAATTAGTGTTAAATTTCTATTTTAAATTACTTTTCATATTCCAGGTCAATTTTGTAGATTGTCTATGAATTGTATTGAAAGTGAGGTAAAATACATATTTATCGCGTGAAATATGTAAAATACTCTTATGGTTTGTGCAATCTTTATATAAATTTCTTGCTTAATTCACATGCTTGAATGAGTAGTAATTTGCATAGGGATATAATAAATTTTCATATTTAAGTGGGTTTGATTTTATTCAAGAGAAACAACCAAACACTTTATGAGAATTCAGTCTATAACACACAAAGAATATTTGTTAAAACGTGATACGTGAAGTTAAATCGAAAAAACTATGGTTAAATCGAGAATCCTAGCACTATAAGTCATCAAATTAATTTCAAAGTTAGATTGTCAAACACTTTAGCTTAATTCTTAATTTAGATATTAATTTAGTCTATTAGATTTTGCATCGATTTCAACTTATCAGTAATTACTTGTCACGATAAAATGAACAGGGGCGGACCCACATGGGATCAACTGACCTCATAGATTTTTCACAATTTTTTTTTTAATGTGCCATCACCTTAGGTCCAATGAAAATAAAAATAGATTCCTATTAAGAATCCACCAATGAAAATTGGCCAATTTCTTGGTCTCATCTAATCTCATGTATTCACTTTGATCTTCTTCAATTTATTTATTCTTCTTTCAAATTTGTTGATTCGTCTGTTGATTCTTTTCTACTTCCAACTCAAGTCACAGCATTTGAGATAAAGTGACAATTGAATCAATTTTTATTTCTTACACATAAGCCTAGCCTTATACCGATTTATTTTTATCTTTTTGCATATTTACAAATTAGTTTAAGGTTTATGATAAAATTAGTTTAATTATTTGTTGAATTGTGAAGTATTTCAGTGGTCTTTAGTTCATTTATGTTTCATTTGCATAATGAAAATAGTCTTTTCTTTGTACTGATGATTTCAAAGTTTATTATGTACTGAATTATGTCAGTTTTCTTTATTCATTTTTTAAAATTCTATGTTCGGTGTTAATTTATTTTTCTTATTTGTTTGGACCTTATTTGTGATTTCATAGACGATATATAGTAGAAGGATAGGGTGTCTAGTGCAAGTGGACAACAAGTCCATTCCGGTCCAACTAGGTAGGCCGCGTCAAAGTATATATTATAAGTATAAATGCACTTCAATTGATTTAGCCCGCCTCAATTATTTTATCACTTTCTTCATCTTCAAAATTAGAAAATTTGATATAATTTATTGTGGCTTCAACCTCGTGGACTTTTCCCCCCCTTTTTAATTCATGGACAAACAACCAAGTTGTTTGACAATATTGATAACGATGTAATTATACATAATTTGCTACCATTGTAATAATGTATTGATTTATTTTTATTAATGTTATGTTAAAAAAATGCATCTATATTTTTGACTCCACAATAGAAAATGTTTGACTCCGCTCTTTATAATCACCGTTCTAAAAAGCAAGCCTAAGTTTGAAGCTCGGCTTCCACGCTTAGCCACGCATCACGCATTGCTCTCGCCTTGCTTTTATCTCGTTCTCGCCTAGGCCCGGAAAGCTTGAAGCTCGGCCTCCACATTTAGCAATGCTTTACGCTTTTTAGAACACTGCTTATAATACACCTGTGATTTCCACGAATACACTGAATCAGGATAAAAAGATACAGAATTAATGTACAGTTATAGAGTCAAGAGATGAGTTAACTTGACATTTCGCATTAAAAACATTACATTCCCAGAAAATGAATCAATGAGAAAGCACAACAGGAGCATTAATTATGCCTGTCGATTCCTGCACATTAAAAAATATTCTTGACCAAAATCATCAAATGAGTGGATATACATAGCAAACATTTCAATTCGATGGTAAATTAATACAAAGAGCAAAGTCGTGTCAGTTACCTTGAAAAACAACAAGTTGAAAGTATAATCCGACGGCTGCTGGAAATATAGTGTTGAAACCTGGGAGAGGACGCAAGAAACCCAGGGGCGGCTCTGCCATCAGCTAAGGGTCAGACAATCTTGAATGCGTGGACGTCTTGGGGAGAAAGCCACCGGAAATAATCCCAACGAAAGGGACGCCGCCGATAGACGCCACAAAACCCTGAAAACTATGACCAGTGGCGGAGCAAGACTTTTGAAATTGGAGGGTGCCAAATAGGAGTGGGCCGGGGGTAGGGGGAACCATCTTATGGGGTCTTTGCCCTCGAATTTTTTTTTTTTACTCAAACCACAATTACTGAGTCTATTTTTATGAGAATCTAATATTTTTTTTTTAAGTTATAATCTTTAAAAACTTACAAGAAGTCATTGTACAAAAAATAGAATTTATATCTATTTTATCTAAAATGAAGCTACGTAGTCGATGAACACAAATTTAAATCATTTTAATAGTGTTATATACAATTATTATTTAAACAAGATATGTATTAACAAGCAAAATACTTTTATTAATTTTGTATTATTATTTGAGGAATGGGCCAATCATTTGTAAATTTCTATTATTAATTTTATTAGGTCAATAGGTCCAATTGCCTTACATTAAGAGCCAGTTTGGTCTAATTTATGAACTAGTTTATTTGACTAAAATGACTGAAGGCTGATTTAATAAAAAATGGTTTATTTGACCAAAAAATTTGCTTTGCTAGCCTGACATTTTTTACTATTCTTTGTCAAATAAACCATTTTGGTTAAATAAACTAAACGAAACAAGCTATAATTGATCCAATTGTCATCCATTAAATTAATATTAGGTAAAAGTTAAATTATATTATAAAAAAAAAAAAAAAAAAAAAAGAGAAATCCAAAAAGTTGGGGGATCCAGGTCTATCCTAGGACCCCCCCTAGCTCCGCCAATGACTATAACTCCCAACAAACATATGAGAGGCATCGTGGATGGAGATTGATTAAAATTAATTGTTGATTTCAACCATAGATTTTTAACAGATTTTTAATCTGCACCTAACAAGATATTAATGTAATAATGATACCAATTCTTCTACTGTTACGTTTGACCTGTTACCTATGGGGCAAGAGATCAGGATTCTACCTTTAAGTGCTATAAGTACGTTTCACCTGTTCTTGTACTTTGATCTAAAAGATCCCAATTTTCTCTGAAAATTAAATAGAGACGTCAAGTGTGCTAAGAAAATGGTGTCTCAATCACATTCCACTCCTTAGACTAATTTATTTCACATTGATATAGTTCTTTAAGAGTTCACATCTTACTTGAAACTTGCACTATTCAATAATATTATTTTATGCCAATTATGGAGATTTTCCCTGCCTTATTCTTTCAAATTCTTCTCTTGTATTTACTCTCGGGATTCTGCAGTGCTGCTGATACGTTAAGTTCGAGTATGACCATCAGCAACGGTGAGACTCTGGTTTCCTCAGGTCAAAGCTTTGAATTAGGATTCTTTTCGCCCGGTAATTCGAGCAAGTGGTACATAGGAATATGGTACAAGGAATTTCCAGAAATTGTCGTGTGGGTTGCAAACAGGGATCATCCATTAAGGAATTCATCTGGAGTTCTAACTATTGTCCCTGATGGAGATCTTGTTCTCCTGAATGCTACGACAGGCGTTGTATGGTCATCAAATTCTTCGAGAACTGAACCAGGGTCAGCTGCACAGCTATTGGAATCCGGCAACCTCGTACTCAAAAGAAAGGATGATAATGCAGAAAGTTATATATGGCAGAGCTTTGATTTCCCATCTGATACGCTTTTACCAGGAATGAAAATGGGATGGAACTTGAGCACCCGCGTAAACAGGTACTTAACATCATGGAAAGATGACAATGACCCCTCTCCTGGAGACATCACTTACAGAATCGACAATCATGGGATGCCTCAATTTGTTCTTCGCAGGGGATCAGAAAAGATTTTCCGTACAGGGCCATGGAATGGAATTCGATTTAGTGGTATCGGTCTCCCATTAGAAACAATTTTCAAAGCCATTTTCGTTTACAATAATGAAGACCTGTACTATATGTATGAGGACAGTGATAATTCAATTATCACCAGGCTTACAGTAAGTCAATCAGGTGTACTTCAGCGTTTTTTATTGAACAAAGGGGACTTCTCATGGATCGATATGTATTCTTTACAATATGATCAATGTCAAGAATATGGAGTCTGTGGTGCTAATGGAATTTGCAAAATCAGTAAGAGACCAATTTGCGAGTGCTTATATGGATTTGTTCCTAAATCGCAGAGAGAATGGGATGTGCATCATTGGTCCAATGGATGTGTGAGGAGGATTCCCTTGGATTGTCAGCAGGGAGAAACATTTTCTAAGGTAAATAGTGTGAAATTGCCCGATCTTCTTGAATTTTCTCTAAACAGGAGTATGAGTGTACAAGAATGTCTGTCAGAATGCTACAAGAACTGCTATTGCAATGCCTATGCATATTCAGATATTCGTGGAAATGGTAGTGGCTGTTTCATGTGGTTCGGGAATCTGATTGATATCCGAGAGTTTTCTCAAGCAAATAGTCAGCAAGATATCTATATACGAATGCCAGCTTCAGAACTTTGTAAGTACAAATCATTTACTTATAACTACTTTGTGTTCAGATTTCTCAAAATTTTGCCACTGACCTAATACGTACAATCTCAATGCTTTTGTATATCATCACATGATCAAGCAAAATAATCAGCCTTGTCTAGATACATTATTATGGTATATGCTTGTGAATTCTTTTTGAAATTCAGACCACAAAAAAAGGACAAGACATATGCTCATTTTTGTCGTATCATCACTACTTTTTGGAATTCTTTTGCTCGGCTTCTTGATCTGGTGTCTTATCCAAAGGAGAAAAAAGAAAAGAGGTATGCAAACTAGTCCTCTCTCGTTGAATTACTTAATTTTCTGAACATAATGTCTGGCCTATAACATCTTTCAGGTGCAATTAACTAGTTAGCATTGATCATTATCCGACTAATTGCTTACAGGATCTGAGACCAATGATAAAGATATAGAGCTGCCAAGGTTTGATCTGTTTACAATTACTACTGCAACTAACAACTTTTCTTCAACAAATATGATTGGAGAAGGTGGTTTTGGAATAGTTTATAAGGTATGTAAGGTTAACTTATTCTGCTGTAGTAGAAAGTGAAAATGGCATCATGATACAACCTTTGAAACAATCTACAGGGTACATTATCGACGGGGCAAGAAGTAGCAGTGAAGAGACTTTCAAAAAATTCTGGACAAGGTCTTCAAGAGTTTAAGAATGAAGTGATTCTGATTGCCAAACTTCAACATCGAAATCTTGTCAGGCTTTTGGGATGTTGCCTTGAAGGAGATGAAAGGGTGCTTATTTACGAGTATATGCCCAACAAAAGCTTGGATTATTTCATTTTCGGTCAATCTGATTCTCTTGCCCTCTTATTCGATACTAATGAGATCACTTTCATAATGAGATAAATATTCATAATTTACAAGTCACAAAGCACACTCATTTAGTATGAAACTGATTTACTATGACTAATAATGGCTGTCAACTGAGCTAGATTAACATGTTGCAGATCAGCATAAAAAAGCATTACTTACATGGAAGAAGCGTTTTGAGATTATTATGGGCATATCGAGAGGACTTCTTTACCTTCACCGGGACTCAAGATTGAGAATTATTCATAGAGATCTTAAAACGAGTAATATTTTGCTAGATAGTGACTTAAATGCCAAAATTTCTGATTTTGGCCTTGCAAGAAGTTTTGGTGGAGATCAAACTGAAATCAACACAAAGCGAGTAGTTGGAACACAGTAAGTTCCATAATAACCACAATTTTAAGCAAATGTATAATATCTGGAACTTAATGTTGTGTTCATGCAGTGGCTATATGTCTCCTGAATATGTTGTTGATGGGCAGTTCTCAGTGAAATCTGACGTCTTCAGTTTTGGAGTGCTTTTGCTAGAGATCGTGAGTAACAGAAAGAATCGAAGATTTCATCATCCCGAACATGATCATAATCTTTTAGGACATGTAAGTCATAGAATGCAAGACCTCCATTTTCACCTTATCCAATCTTGCTATTCAAATAATTAACCTGCATCTATTTCTCTTTTAGGCATGGTTATTTTTCAAAGAAGGCAGGGCATGGGAAATAGTGGACGATATTTTTGAGCTATCGCTCGTTGAATCTGAAGTGCTTAGATGTATCCATGTAGGTCTACTATGTGTTCAAAAACTACCACACGACAGGCCAACAATGGCATCAGTTGTAGTCATGCTGGACAACGAGGGCATGGCATTGCCACAACCTAAAGAGCCTGGTTTTTTCGTGGAAAGAAGTTGCATTGGGGCTGATATGTCGACAAGTGAAGAAAGAGGCCCCACTCATAATGTGGTAACAATGAGCGAACTTGAAGCAAGATGAAGAATGTCCGTACGTATTGCCACGAGAATTGGCATTCATATTCCTAGTACCATGAATAAAGCGTGCTTGTAATATAGTTTCAATATAAAGGGTTGAATAAGAACCTATTTGGTGTTAGCTGCATTGTATTTCCTAGAAAAATAACTGTGTTGATGCTTTATAGACCTATATTTCTCAATCCTCAACCTTTTACGTATACTTACAAGATCACAATAACGTGTTGAAAGATAAATCTAAGTTTCAATTGTTCTTATTCGAAGGCATAGCGTAAGTGAACAATATAATGCAACCTAATCTTTTGCCATTTCGATTGTTGGAGTAAACAAATGAAGGTCTTTTATGCATATCAAGATCTTCTCAAATTCTGCATTTATAAATGGTTTTCGCTAACCTATTGCTATATTTTTCACTTAATTTCAAACAAAATTATTTGGCCTTTCGTTGCTATTTCCAATTTGTTGTCGAAAATTTTAACCATTTATTACGTGTTTGATACTTTGTACTAGATAGTATCGAAGAGTATTAAAAAGGAAAAAATCCTTATAATTTGTTAATGACAAATCATATTCAGTTGTAGTTTGTACACCTAATATTCTCTAGTCTTACAACTACAGCAGAAGTGTTTGTCATAGTTGAGGTGCCAGTCAAACTTGTTAACCTTGATACTTGACAGTCATGGATTTTGAAATCAATGGAGACTTGTATAGCCAACCATGCTAAGTATAGTCAACTATACCTTTTTGTGTCCCTCTCCTTGACCTTTCTACTCATGTCCTCTTGCTCATGAAAGGTGTTTTATTACCTAGTTCTTTTAAAAAATCAAAAAATAGATACATGAAAAGACCAAAAATTTCTTGGTTAGTAATCAAAAGACCAAAAATTTTATTGTCATTTTTATTTATTTGAAGATGCCATGAATTAGTAAATTTTGAAGGCACGTTTGATATATCGTATAGGAATAGAGAGATTGAATTAAGCGAGTACTCGCTACCACAAACTCTATCTATGACTACGAAAGATCCTCCAAAAAGGACTATAAACACTGTTTTGAACTCGTGCCCACTAGTTGTCTGTTAGCAGCATTCCTCTTGTAATTTGAATCTCAAAGTTTGGCTTTTTGGGGCTTTTCAAGGCACAAATTTAAAAGTGGTTCACGACACTATAAAGACTACACTATTCAAACTTCAAAGGGTACAAAATTTTACTTTTGGAAGGTGACAAAAACATAAGATTCCAACTTATGATTTGGAGGATCAAGTGATTGAAGAAGAAGAAGAAGAAGACGGACTGCTGCAATTCGAAGTTTCGACTATAGATCGTCTTCAATCATCTCTTCCTTCTACTTTAAGGTTTGTTTGAAATCAATTAAAATTTTGTTAAAAAGATGAAGTCAAAGTTAATAATTAATTTTGATCATACATTTCATAGATCCACAACTTTTACAATTTTTAACCACACATCTTATAAACTTTTATCAATTTTACAAAAATATCTAATTGTAATCAAAATCAAACACAACCACGATGTGTAACTAAACTCAATTGTTAGGATAATACTGACTTAGTTGGATGATTTAATTTCAAATATCACGTTTTGACTTTAAACTTGAACTAGTGTTAAATTTCTATTATGGTTTTAAATTACTTTTCATATTCTGGGTCAATTTTGTAGAATGTCTATGAATTGTATTGAAAGTGTGGTAAAATACATATTTAGCACGTGAAATAGGTAAAATACTCTTATGGTTTGTGCAATATTTATATAAATTTCTTGCTTATTTCGCCTACTTGAATATGTAGTAATATACATAGAGATATAGACCTGGGCGTCGGGTGGGTCGGTTCGGGTATTTCAATACCCAGAACCGTTGGTTCGGGTTCGAGTATTTCATAAATGGAACCGTTCGAGTCCACGTAATTTTTGGAACCAAACCCGAACCCGAACCGTCGGTTCCGGTTTGGGTTCAGTTTTACCCATAATTTTTAACACTTTGTTAATCTAATGCACAAAATATGAATATAGCATCTAATATCTAGCAAAATAAGTCACAAAATAGCATCTGTTGACCCCCCAAAAATGGTTGCCAACAGGATCCCCACGCTCCCTGTGCTCACGTGTCTTTTCCTTTCACTAAGACTGTCACGTGGTTTATTCAACCACGTAGATAACCTCCCGTCCGGATGGAAAGAAGATTAAAAGGAATATAAAAGGTAAAAAAAACACTCTTAAAGCAAAGATGAAAGCCTGAGGGCCTCCTACTAACAAATTTCCAGGTGGTTGTAACACTTAGAAGTAATTAGAAAGGAGGACTTGTTATATGTATGATGATTATAATAATTTCAACCTCCTTGTCTTGTGAAGTGAGTTTGGTATTTATAGACAAATTCAATGGGAACGGTCCCTCTTGATGTGCGACACGTGGCCCTATCTTAGGGGTTCTCAAGTCACATCCTTGGTGTCACGTCGTTAGCATTAATGGGAAAGTCATTTTCAGCCGCAAACTAAGGGGCTATGACCATGACAAGCCGCCTTGGCAGGCTGTCCCATCACTCTTGTCATGGTTGAGTTACTGGGGAGGCTTCACGGACACGCAACCAGGGTCGGCCAATTAGGCTATTCCGACCAATGAGCCTCGGTGACCTGTCTCATTGGTGTAGACCGCCTCGGAGAAGGATCAGGGTCGGCCCAGACCGCTTCGGAGAAAGGTTGGGGTCGGTCCAAAACTCCCGCGTGGTGCTACGGGCTGCCAGGTAGGATGGCTAATGCCTGCGTGGCGCTACGGGCTGCCCGAGTAGGATTGGTGCGTAACAATAGTCCCCAAGTTCGAATCATCATTCATGTGGGATCTTTGGACTTGGATGTTTCTTTAAAGTTTGAGGTAGAGATTTAAGTCCCACAAGGCCCGGGACGTTCATTTATGTGGGTGGCGGGCCTTGACGATGTTGGTCCCAAGTCGGGGATGCCGAGTCCCAAGTTGGGAAGGCGAAAATGCCGAGTCCCAGGTTGGGAGAGGCCTAGGCTCCGAGCCCCAAGTGGGGAGGCGAAAGCACCGAGTCCCAAGTGGGGAAGGAGAAAATGCCGAGTCCCAAGTTGGGAAGGCGAAATCCGAGTCCCGGGTTGGGAGAAGCTCAGCTCAGGAGCCCCAGTGGGGGCGGCAGCACCGAGAGTACCCAGTGGGAGGAGAAAATGCCGAGTCCCAAGTTGGGAACGCGAAATGCCGAGTCCCGGGTTGGGAGGCCTGGGCTCCGAGCCCCAGTGGGAGGGCGAAGCACCGAGTACCCAGTGGGGAGGAGAAAATACCGAGTCCCAAGTTGGGAAGGCGAAAATGCCGAGTCCCTGGGTTGGGAGGCCTAGGCTCCGAGCCCCAGTGGGAGGCGAAATCACCGAGTCCCCAAGTTGGGAAGGCGAAAATGCCGAGTCCCGGGTTGGGAGGCCTAGGCTCAGGAGCCCCCAGTGGGAGGCGAAGCACCGAGTCCCAGTGGGGGAGGAGAAAATGCCGAGTCCCAGTTGGGAAGGCGAAATGCCGAGTCCTGGGTTGGGAGGCCTGAGCTCCGAGCCCCAGTGGGGGCGGCACCGAGTACCCCAGTGGGGAGGAGAAAATGCCGAGTCCCAAGTTGGGAAGGCGAAATGCCGAGTCGAGGTTGGGAGGCCTGAGCTCCGAGCCCCAGTGGGGAGGCGAAGCACCGAGTCCCAGTGGGGGAGGAGAAAATGCCGAGTCCCAGTTGGGAGATGAAGAGGCTGCTGCTGAGGCGATTAATGGTTCAATCTACGGGTCATAGATTGATTGGGTAGCTGACGCACGTCCCTTTTGGGTATGGTGAAAAGGCGGCGCGGGTAATGATGGTGTTTAATTATGGGGGCTTTGATGGTATCGAGGAATAGCAGCGTGGTGAGCACGCACGCCCGCATCGCAGCGTTCATTGAAATGGTTCCTCGCGTCTTTTTTGATTCAAGAGGCGAGATGGACCGATATCGTCGGACGATGCGGATGAAATTGCGGTAGATCCAACGGTGTGATATCATTCGCATTTGGTTATAAATAGGTGAGGGGTTATAATTTTATCCTTTACGCTTTTCCGAGAGATTTGCGGTGTATTTCTAAACTTGATGAGATTTCCGGCGTTTGTTCCCATCTCCGTTTCGTGCGAAGAGTTAGGTTTAGGTAAACCCTCTATCTAGAGTCTCTTTACTTATTGATTTTGTTTTAATTTTGACAATGTCCCGCGGAGTTTGGTGATAACGATGCTTACAGTCGCGTTGAGGACGGAAGGTCCAGGACCGTCTCACTGAAATGGCGCGGTGATGCCTATTCGAGGCGTTTGTGGATCGGCAAAGAGGTGATGAATGTATCTCTCGCCCGGGGTAGTAGAGGGAACAAACCCGTTTGAGGCCGATCCGATTAGGTGGACCGCGATGGATGTCCCTCGATAATGGTGGAAGGGGACTTGGTGTCGTTGAGGGAGCGAAGACAGGTGCACTGGGGACATTGAACTCATACTTAGGAGGCAAATGAGCGAGCACTGTGTTCCGAGGAGGGGTTGCACAGCCTTGCACCTAAATGCCTTTGTGGGTGGTCATGACCGCCTCTGCATCCTTCTTCCGACGGATTCTCGGGCTTATGGGCTAGCTCACTCGGGTGGCTCGAGCGGGTGGAGTCGGATGGCGGGGAGCATGTACACACTGTGGTTCGGGCATTCGTTGGGGTTGGAGATGCCCTTCACGTGTTCCGACCCTATATCGGCCCACGGAAACTACCGAGGAAGAAGGACAAGGAGGAGGAGGTTGGTGGTACTACTTTTGTCCGTGGGGAGCACACAAGCCCCCACATGACGGATTGCCCCTCTTCCATAAAGCGGTGGAAGGAGTCACAGTTCGGGTGTCGGGTGGTGGCGGAGGGTAGCGGATGACCCGGAGCAGACACTGGATGTGTCCGATTTTTGGAATAGCCGAGTGAGTGGGGATGTGGTGATTGTTTTCGACGTAGGTGAAAATATAATCTAACTTGTTCTTGGTTTCCTTTTCAGGATTGCTGCCCCGTTGCGAGTTGTCGGAGGATCTGGTTAACGTGCTTCAATCCATCTACCAGTCGCCTCCGTCAAACAAGAAATACGGGTTTCTGTTAAACCGGCTGAGGTGTTTAAGCGAACTAGGGTTAATGGCCTCCAAAGGTAACGTTCCGAACATCGTTGCTTGGTTCGAGCCTTGTTTAGGATTGAGGTGAACTAAAACCCCTTTGTTTGTGCGGTGATATAGAGCAAGGCAAGCGGCCGAGGCCAACTCGCCCGCCTATCGAGGCAACAACCAGGGGCCTGGTGCCGGATCTAAAGAGGAGGCCGTGAGAAGAAGGTCATCGAGGACTGGTGAGAGGGAAGTAGGGGCGACACCGAGGCCTCGAAGGTTGTTGAGGTCGATGGCGTGAGTGTCCGGAGGCGGCGAGCCTTCTTGAGGAAGAGGAAATCAAAGGCGCCTCGTCAGAACCTCCATGGGAGGCAGAGAGGAAGGCTGTGGAGGCGGATGAAGATGTGATTTGCCTCGCCCAACGGGCCGGGCCAGATACTCTGGCCAGTAAACACCGCGGGAGAGGTGGTTGGAGGGGCCCAAGTCCCAGGATGTGGGGGGGGTGGTGGGGGCCTTATGACTCCGGAAGAAGCTACGGAGTTGATCGGGAATCTTGGGCGAGATTCGACAACGACCTTAGGCCTCGCCCTTTACCCCTCGATGGGCGCCCGGGCCGTGAAGAAATATTTCACCCCTAAATGGGAAGAGTTTTCTTTTCATGGGGAGTTGGAGGATGTTTTGGAGGCGAGCACGGCTTCGGCGATCCGTGCTTGACAATGCGAGATGAAGGTCTGGGAGAGTTCGGGCAGCATGCGAGAGCAACAGAAACTTAGCGCCCAAGCCTCCAAACATGAAAAAGAGCATAAGCGAGGCTCTCGAAGGTGCAGGCGGACGGTGCTCGCATTGCTTATGAGCGGTTGGAGGCCGATCTGCGGGAGTCGATTCTAATGTTTTGAATTTGTGAAAGCGGTTGGACAACGCCAACGCTTTCTTTCGGAAGGTGGTGCCGAGGCTCTAGAGGTCGCCAACAAGGAGAAGAAAGACTCTTGGATGAGGCCGGGTCCCACGATGAGGAGCTCAAAAATTTGAAGGGGATTTGGAGTCTTCTAAGTTAGATTTTGCTCGTTTGGCGGTAGAAGGGTGGTGGAGGCTGGCGGAGAGCGCGGAGGCTGATTTTGTGGCTAATTTTCATAAGACAGAGGGCTTACACTAATTTTTCCGACTATTTTGCTAGGGTTGGTCATCGGGAAGTACTTGCCTCTCTCGGCCCGGGTTCCTGATTTAGATATAGGATCTCTTGTAAATAAGTTTCCCCCGTCCGATGTTGGTAGCGAGGAGGATAACTAATATTTGTAATAGATAGGATTTTTGTGATGAAATGAAATTTCTTTTCGGACTTCGTTATTTTGTTACGCCTCATTCATGCAAAATAGGTGCTCAGATTATAACACTTGAAAATAAACATCTTGATAATACAATAAGTACAAAAAGGGGGGGTCGGGCTGTAAAACATCCGAAGTGTAAGCAACGAACCCCATTACTGACCTACTGATAATATCGACGCAGATGTTCAGTGTTCCACGGGTGGGGCTGTCGTTTACAACACATGTCTTCGATATTATAGGTTCCAAGTCGCGTCTCACCGGTGATTCGGTAGGGACCCTCCCAGTTGGGGCCCAAGGTTTCTACCCCTGCCTCTTTTGAAGATAAAAATACTCTTCTTAAAACAAGGTCTCCGAGACGAAACGATCGTTTTCTTACCCTCTTGTTGAAGTATTTTGCCATTTTCCTTTGGTAAGAAGTCAATCGGACACAGGAGTCGCTTCTTTTTCTTCTATTAGGTCTAGGCTCGTCCTCATCGAGGTCATCGTTGGTTTTCATTGAACATTAGCCGACGGGAGAGGGTATGCCGCTTTCGACCGAGCACATAGCTTCGGACCCGTAAGCCATGGAGAAGGGGTCTCCGGTGAGGGGTTTTAGCCGTGGTTACGATAGCCCAAAGAGCGTGAGGAAGCTCATCAACCCATGCCCCTTTGGAGGCCTCAAGCTTTCGTTTGAGTGTGTTCTTGATGGTTTTGTTAAGCTTGCTTCGACTTGGCCATTAACTGCGGGTGGTGGGGGCTTGAGAAGTGTTTTGCGATTCCAGTTCTTAGCATAAGTTCGACCTTCTGTTGTCGAGCTGCTTCCCATTATGCGAGACCAAAAGAATGGGGAATGCCAAACTGCAAATAATGTTTTCCACAAGAATTTGGAAGTGTTGGCCTCTGTGATTCTCATCATTGGTTCGCCTCAACCCATTTTGTGAAATAGTCGATAGCAACTAGGGTGTGGCAAGCGTTTCCCCTACCCACAGGCATTGGGCCTATGAAGTCTACCCCCCATTTGGCGAAGGCCAAGGCTGAGACACACATTGTAATTTCTTGGTGAGGTTTGTCTCGGAATTGTGGTTACCGACACTTATCGCACTTCACGACATGAAGTAGGGCGTCTTTTTTTGAGTGGGCGAGTATCCTTGCTTGAGAATCTTTTGGGCGGGGCCATTCCACGGTGTGGTTACCACATATTCCTTCGTGGACTTCTCACGAGGATATAATGCACTTCATGGGGTGGCCACGATCCGAGGAGGGGTGAAGAATAGCCTCGCTTATATAGGATGTAAATGCGAGAAAGTAGGAAGTGCTTGTGACCTCCTTTTCAACTTCCTTGCCTCGGTCGTATTGCTCGGGAGGGTTTGATTTTTGAGAAAATCGAGGATAGGATCCATCCATGTGGGACCCTCCTCAATTGTGATATTTCTTCAAGCGTCGATGGAGGGTCGGATGAGGTGCTCGATTGGAACCGTTTTGAGGAGCTCCAGAATCCATCTGCTTGGCGGTTTGGATAAGCAGCGTCGCATTGAGTTGTTGGCTCGGGCACGTGGATTATCTCAAATTTATCAAAGCGGGGAAGAAGATTTCTTACTAGCTTGAGATACGCGGCCATCCCTTTCTCCCTGGCGGCGAAGCTTCCGTTTACCTGGCTTACAACGAGCTGGGAGTCGCTCGATGCTGAGAGCCTTTGTACCTTCATTTCGATGGCGAGGCGAATACTAGCCAGGAGTGCCTCATATTCAGCGACATTGTTTGAGGCTTTGAAATCGAACCTAATGGTGCAATTTAACCGGTGACCTTCTGGGCTTATAAGGACTAGCCCGGCTCGAGCCCATGTCTCACGAGGAGCCATCTACGAATAGGCACCAAGTGGGTGGTTCACCTAGTACCATAGAGTGGTCGTCGCGTCGGGGGTTGGTAAATTACGCCACAAAGTCGGCCGGGCACATCCCTTGATGGCCGCTCTTCTCCTGTAAACAATGTCGAATTGGGTGAGCTCAGCGGCCCACTTTAGCAATCTTCACGAGGCCTACGGGTTTTGCAAGACACGCCTCAGCGGGTAGTTGGTAAGGACATGGATGCTGTGCGCTAAGAAGTATGGCCTCAACTTTCTTGAGGCCGTGACTAGTGATAGCGCTAACTTCTCCATATCCGGGTAGCGCTTCTCCGCCCCCAATAAGGCTTTACTCACGTAGTAGAGCAGGCGGTTGGTGTTTTCTTCTCGGATTAGGATTTGAGCTTACCGATTCTTGAAGCGGCGCAGGTATAACAATGAGGGCTCGCTCGCTTTTGGTTTGGACAATAGAGTGCGTGCAGGGTGTTCTTTCAAGGCACAGGAGCGGTTTCGCGATACTGTTGTCCATTCGAACCTTGTGCCTCCTTCAAGATCTTGAAGAAAGGGATGCACTTATCCGTTGCTTTGAGCGAAACTTTGGGGCCGCCATTCTCCCGTCAAGCATTGTACATCCTTGGGCTTCCTAGGTGAACTCATTTCGATCAAGGCCACGATCTTTTCAGGGTTGGCCTCTATTCCTCTTTGGTTGACTAAGTATCCCAGGAACTTCCCAGAGGCCACCCCAAACGTGCATTTCAAGGGATTCAGCCTCATCTTATACTCCCGAAGGACTCGGAAAGCCTCGTCCAGGTGGCGTATGTGGTCCACTGCCTTGGAGCTTTTAACCAGCATGTCGTCTACATATACCTCCATAGTCACGCCAAGTTGGGAGGCGAACATCTTATTGACGAGCCTCTGGTACGTCGCCCAAGCGTTTTCGAGCCGAAGGGCATGACCTTATAGCAATATAGACCTTTATCTGTTACAAATGACGTGTGTTCCTCATCTGGCGGATACATCGGAATTTGATTGTATCCTGAGTAGGCGTCCATAAAACTTAGGAGTTCGTGTCCCGCCGTTGCGTCGACCAGCTGATCAATCCGAGGCAGTGGAAAGCTATCTTTGGGGCAAGCTTGGTTGAGGTTGGAGAAGTCTATGCAGGTTCTCATTTTTCCATTTGGCTTTTTGACCAACACTGGGTTGGACACCCATTTCGGATACACGGCTTCTCGTATAAAGTTGCTTCGTAGAAGTATGTTTACTTCTTCCTTGAGGGCCTCGTACTTTTCGGTGATTTGGTGGCCTCCTTTTACTTTGTGTGAGGGGAACTAGGGATCGATATTGAGGCGGTGGCAACTTACCTTTGCGTCTATCCCCACCATATCCTCGTGTTTCCGCGCAAAGACATCAGATTTTCTCGAAGGAACCTTTTCGAGGCTTCTTTGGTCTCTTTAAGGAGATCTTTCCCTATTTGAAGCTTCTTCGTCGGGTCGTTACCATCCACCTGAAAACATTCCAATTCTCCGTTGGAGGTGGTTTGGGAATCGGCCCCCGTTACTCTTGGATCAATGTCATCGGGGTTGCCGCTTCCTCCATTGTAATATCCTTCGGTTCTTACGCCACCTTTGTCTCGCCATTTCTACATCTAGCAAAGTCATGTTAACCTCTTTCTTCTCTGCCTTCCTCGAGGCATTACGATAACATTCAGAGAGCCTCGGGTTGATTACCTCGTCTTGTTGCTATTCCCCTTCGGTGGGGAATTTCATGAAGGTGGTGGATGGAAGTTATTGCCCAAAGTTCTTTCAGGGCCGGTCGGCCCAAGACTCCGTGATAAGCCGACCTCCTGTCAACCACCAGAAACTCCATGAAAGTATGGGATGCGAGGGGCTCCTCTCCCATGCTAACGGGGAGGCGCACTATCCCTTTCGGGGTTACGCAATCCCCGGTGAATCCGTAGAGGGGCTCAGTAGATGGTTCTAGCTGCACATCCACGTTCATTTGCTCATACGTGCTTAGGAAGATGACATTAACGGAGCTTCCGTTGTCAACCAACATTCTTCCCACCCATTCAGAGCCACCATTTGCTCTTACAACCGGGCGTCGCGATGGGGTAATGTACGCCTTCATGTCTTCCTCAAGTGAAGGTGATAGAATCGGCCCTTTTTGATCACGAGGGCACTGCTATTGATAAGCCAGTTAGTCATCCGGACCCTTTCGGCTTCTTTGGCATAGCTTTTACGAGGCGTTAAAGGTATCGCCCACCAATATAAGGTCCTCCGTGGATGGTGTCAATCTCCGAATCGAGCCTTTTTAGGCCCGCTTGATCATACGGGGCTCGGGGTTGCGCTCTCTATCAGGGGTGTCTGGCGGGGCTTCTTGAACTACGCTGGATCGCCGCTCGTGACACGGAGGCCTCTGTCCCATTCTTTGGGATCGTCATCTTGAAAATTGGTTCCACGTCCCCTTCTTTGGGGCTCGATCTCTACTTTGTTGTTCATTCCGTGCTGGCCCCGAGAGTTGTGAGTTCTCCGATTGGCAAGTTTTTCCACTTCTCGACACTCGTCGTGCTATGTCCATAACTTTGGTGAACGCAATGATTGCTTGGTGAGTTCCTTGAGTGGGAGGAATTCTTGGGCGTGCTTGTTCGGCCTCGTAGTAGGTGGATGGGCGCGCCATAGTTGTATAGTCCGGTGCGGGGATAGTCGGTGAGGGAGCCGTAAAGGGGGGCGAGGCCCTCTTGTGCGAGAGGCACATAACTCATCCCGACGTTAGGGTCGGATGGGTAGTTTCTTCGTCGGGGATTGTCTTTGGGAGCGATTGTTGGGATTTTGGATATACCCGGCTCTCGGCGCGGGTTTGCTCCTAACCCGCCTCGATTCTTGTGGAGGATCATATTCTCATTAGTTATCTCCTCGGTGATCATTTCCACCTGGTTGGTCAAAGGTGCGGGTTCTTGTTGCGTACATCCCTCCGAGCGGATGGTTCATGTCTAGTCTCCGCCTTAAGGCGGACAAGGCCTCGGCGTCGGTTATTCTTTCGCGAATAACATCTCTTCATTAAAGCGGCCTAGGTAACTGCGAGAGGCTCGCTTGGGGCTTGTCTCGCGTCGTGGGCGTTGACCGGGGCGATCTGAGCTTTTGAGATGAGAAGTAATTTATGAACGTCTTTTTCGATTCGGCCGACTTGAAATGCTTCCTGCGACTAGTTTGTTGTACCATCGCCGCCCTCCGGACAACGTCGGTGAAAGGCCCCGCATTTCAAGGCCGGAGTGGCTCTCGAAGACTCATCTCTGTTTTGTAGGTGTTCACGTGATCCAAAGGATCTCCCCTGCCCGTGTAAGAGCAATCTTGGGTACTGAAACTCGTGGGGATGGGCGTACTCTCCGATTCCGGTCGAGAAAGGAAGGTTCTCGTCGTCGTCATCCACATCGAATGATCTTGTGGGCCTCGGACATTACTGCCGAATGTTTGCTTTTGGAGGAATGGGGAGGTCTTTGGGCTTCATTATTCGCCCCCATAGTTACGAGGTGGTGTTGTGGTTGCATGGTTGGGCATTTGGGGTTCGTCACGGTTGGTAATCCGACTCTCCCTAGCCTCGGCTTCCCTCGCCTCCTTTCCCGCCTATTTCTAGGGGACTTTAGCGATTCCTCCTTGGTGGGTTCTCTTGTGGCCATCTCCTATTCCCTTGTTCTTTAGCCTTTCAAATCTTTGGCGGACATAGTGGGTGGGGCCTTCTTTCCGGCTGCGGTTTTGTCTCCTCTTTCATTGGTTACGGGCGTGAGAGGCTTCTCCCCGACCTCTTTGATCATGGGGTGCCATTGTTGACTTCTGTTCTCCCTGGATTGTCCGGATCATTCTTGAGGCGGTTCTCACCCCTCGTATGCATCATTTGGATGTACCCACCGCATTTTGGCGTGGTCTTGAGCCCAGTGCCACCGCCTGTTGGTGCGGCCATCGTTCTCATTTCTCGTTCCAAGTTTGTGGGAGGCCTCCTTCCTCGCCTCCGCTGGGGAGCTTCTTCAGCCCTGACTCCGTTGTTTGTTGCGGGCCTGGTTCTTCTTGGATTCTCCTCTTCGTTGCTTCCACTCATTTTGTGGGTCGGTCGATCCCTTGTTCAGAGGGAAATTCCTTTGTTCAAGGAAAAAGAAACTTTTTGTCGCGTTTCCCACAGACGGTGCCAATCTGTTGACCCCCAAAAATGGTTGCCAACAGGATCCCCACGCCCTGTGCTCACGTGTCTTTTCCTTTCACTAAGAGGCGCCGCGTGGTTTATTCAACCACGTAGATAACCTCCGTCCGGATGGAAAGAAGATTAAAAGGAATATAAAAAAAAAAAAAACACTCTTAAAGCAAAGATGAAAGCACGAGGGCCTCCTACTAACAAATTTCCGGTGGTTGTAACACTTAGAAGTAATTAGAAAGGAGGACTTGTTATATGTATGATGATTATAATAATTTCAACCTCCTTGTCTTGTGAAGTGAGTTTGGTATTTATAGACAAATTCAATGGGAGCGGTCCCTCTTGATGTGCGACACGTGGCCCTATCTTAGGGGTTCTCAAGTCACATCCTTGGTATCACGTCGTTAGCATTAATGGGAAAGTCATTTCACCGCAAACTAAGGGGCTATGACCATGACAAGCCGCCTTGGCGGTGTCCCATCACTCTTGTCATGGTTGAGTTACTGGGGAGGCTTCTTGGGCACTCAACCGGGGTCGGCCAATTAGGGCATTTCAGACCAATGAGCACCGGTGACTGTCTCATTGGTGTAGACCGCCTCGGAGAAGGATCGGGGTCGGCCCGGACCGCTTCGGAGAAAGGTTGGGGTCGGTCAAAACTCCCGCGTGGTGCTACGGGTGCCGGTAGGATGGCTAATGCTGCGTGGATGGGCTACGGCTGCCGAGTAGGATTGGTGCGTAATGACATCCATTAGCAGATTATAAACATGAAACACCAAATTACATACCCAAAAACAAACCCAAAAAAAAAAAGTACTAACTTTTACAAATGCTAAAAATAACATACATTTTCTTCTCAAAACAACATAACAATAAATATTGTCGAATTTTCCTTTCATCCGAAATCATTTCATTTGTTTTAGCATCCATCAACCTTTCAAAAAGAGTGAATTGTAAAGTTAGAAACAATATAAATGAAATATTTTTAATTTGTATAGAACAACTTAACATTTACCAACCAACCATTTAAAACCCATATTAATTATCTTATTTAGTTGGTGTTGGGCCATTGAATAAAAAAAAAAAAAAAAAAAAAATCGGTTCGGTTAAGTACCCACAATTCTTGTTCAAGAACCAAGAAGCAAGCCGAACTCGATCGGTTCTCAGTTCTCGGTTCCGGTTTTTAATTTATTTTTTGAACCGGACCGGAACCTCCGGTTCCGGTTCGGTTCTGGTTCGGGAGGTTCGGTTTCGGTTAAAATGCCCACCCCTATAGAGATATAATAAATTTTCATATTTAAGTAGGTTTGATTTTATTCAAGAGAAACTACCAAACACTTTATGAGAATTCAGTCAATAATACAAAAAAATTTGGTCAAAACGTGATAGGTGAAGTTAAATCGAAAAAACTATGGTGAAATCGAGAATCCTAGTATTGTAAGTCATCAAATTAATTTCAAAGTTAGATTGTCAAACACTTTAACTTAATTCTTAATTTAGATATTAATTTAGCCTATTAGATTTTGCATCGATTTCGACTTATCAATATATTACTTGTAACGATATAATGCACAGGAGCAGACCCACATGGGGTCAACTGACCCCGCATATTTTTCACAATTTTTTTTTTTTAATGTGCCATCACCTTAGGTCCAATGAAAATTGGCCAATTCATGAAAATGGACCAATTTCTTCGTCTCATCTAATCTCATGTATTCACTTTGATCTTCTTCAATTTATTTATTATTCTTTCAAATTTGTTGATTAGATACTGCACGATTCTTTTACGCTTCCAACTCAAGTCACAACATTTGAGATAAAGTGACAATTGAATCGATTTTTATTTCTTACACGAAGCCTAGCCTTATCCGATTTATTTTTATCTTTTGCATATTTAAAAATTAGTTTAAGGTTTATGATAAACTTAGTTTAATTATTTGTTGAATTGTGAAGTATTTCTTTGGTCTTTAGTTCGTTTATGTTTCATTTGCATAATGAAAATAGTCTTTTCTTTGTACTGATGATTTCAAAGTTTATTATGTACTGAATTAGGTCAGTTTTCTTTATTCATTTTTTAAATTCTATGTTCTCTGTTGATTTATTTTTCTTATTTGTTTGGACCTTATTTGTGATTTCATAGACGATATATAGTAAAAGGATAGGGTGTCTGGTGCAAGTGGACAACAAGTCCAATCCGGTCCAACTAGGTAGGCCACGTTAAAGATATATTTTAAGTATAAATGCACAATTTAGCCAGCCTCAATTATTTTATGACTTTCTTCATCTTCAAATTAGAAAATTTGATATAATTTATTGTGGCTTCAATATGTTCTCTTCAACCCGTGGACCCCCCTTAATTCATGGACAAACAACCAAGTCGTTTGTGATATTGATAACGATGTAATTATCTGACATTTTCTACAATTGTAATAATGTATTGATTTATTTTTATTAATGTTATGTTAAAAATGCATCTATATTTTGACTCCACAATAGAAAATGTTTGACTCAGCTCCTTATAATCACTTTATTAAAAAAAGTATAAGGCAAGTTAAGCTCCACGCTTGTAGCGCATCACTCATTGCCCTCGCCTTACATTTATCTCGCTCTCGCGCAGGACTTCGCACTGGCAGGAGCTTTGCTTTCGGACCTCCACGCCCTGCTTGGCTTTTCTGGCGTTTTAGAACATTACTTATAATACATACGTGATTTCCACGAATACACTGAATCAAGATAAAAAGATACAGATTTAATGTACAGTTATAGAGTCTAGAGATGAGTTAACTTGACATTTCGTATTAAGCATTACATTCCCAGAAAATGAATCAATGAGAAAGCACAACAGGAGCATTAATTATGCCTGTCGATTCCTGCACATTAAAAAATATCCTTGACCAAAATCATCAAATGAGTGGATATACATAGCAAACATTTCAATTCGATGGTAAATTAATACAAAGAGCAAAGTCGTGTCAGTTACCTTGAAAAACAACAAGTTGAAAGTATAATCCGACGGCTGCTGGAAATATAGTGTTGAAACCTGGGAGAGGACGCAAGAAACCCGGTGGCGGCTCTGCCATCAGCTAAGGGTCAGACAATCTTGAATGCAAGGACGTCTTGGGGAGAAAGCGACCGGAAAGAATCCCAACAAAAGGGACGCCGCCAATAGACGCCACAAAACCCTGAAAACTATGACCGGAGCTAGACTTTTAAAATTGAGAGGTGTCAAATAAGAGTGGGCCGTGGGCGGGGAGGAACCATCTTGCTTGAGGTGCTTGCCGAATTTTCTCCAACCACAATTCTTGAGTCGAATTCTTGCAGAAATATATATATATATATATATATATATATATATATATATATATATATATATATATATATTTTAAGTTATAGTCTTTAAAAAATTTACAAGAATCATTGCAAAAAATAAATTTATATCTATTTTATCTAAAATGAAGCTACGTAGTCGATGGACACAAATTTAAATCCTTTTAATAGTGTTATATACAATTATTATTTGAAAAGATATGTATTAACAAGCAAATTGCTTTTATTAATTTTGTATTATCATTTAAGGAATGTGCTAATCATTTGTAAATTTGTATTATTAATTTTATTAGGTCAATAGGTCTAATTGCCTTACATTAAGAGCCAATTTGTTCTAATTTATGAACTAGTTTATTTGACTAAAATGGCTGAAGGCTGATTTGATAAAGAAATGGTTTATTTGACCAAAAAATTTGCATTAGTAGATCGACATTTTTCTTATTCTTTGTCAAAACAAACCATTTTGATTAAATAAACTAATTTATAAACTATACCAAACAAGCTCTAATTGATCTAATTGTCATCCATTAAATTGATATTAGGTAAACGTTAAATTATATATTAAAAAATTAAAAACTACAAAAAAAAAAAAAAAAAAGAAATTCAAAAAGTTGGGGGTCGGGTCTATCACAGGACCCCCTAACTCCGCCTTGACTATGACGGCCTTCTCCCAACAAACATCTGAGAGGCATCATGGATGAAGATTGATTAAAATTAATTGTTGATTTAACCATAGTTTTTTAACAGATTTTTAATCTGCACCTAACAAGATATTAATGTAATTATGATACCAAGTCTTCGACTGTTACGTTTGACCTGTTACCTTTAAGTGCTATAAGTACGTTTCACCTGTTCTTCTACTTTGATCCCAATTTTCTCTGAAAATTAAATAGAGACGTCAAGTGTGCTAAGAAAATGGTGTCTCAATCACATTCCACTCCTTAGACTAATTTATTTCACATTGATATCGTTCTTTAAGAGTTCACATCTTACTTGAAACTTGCACTATTCAATAATAGTATTTTATGCCAATTATGGAGATTTTCCTGCCTTATTCTTTCAAATTCTTCTCTTGTATTTACTCTCGGGATTCTGCAGTGCTGCTGATACGTTAAGTTCGAGTATGACCATCAGCAACGGTGAGACTCTGGTTTCCTCAGGCCAAAGCTTTGAATTAGGTTTCTTTTCACCCGGTAATTCGAGCAAGTGGTACATAGGAATATGGTACAAGGAATTTCCAAAAATTGTCGTGTGGGTTGCAAACAGGAAAATCCATTAGGGAATTCATCTGGAGTTCTAACTATTGGCCCTGATGGAGATCTTGTTCTCCTGAATGCTACGACAGGCGTTGTATGGTCATCAAATTCTTCGAGAACTGAACCAGGGTCAGCTGCACAGCTATTGGAATCCGGCAACCTCGTACTTAAAAGAAAGGATGATAATACAGAAAGTTATATATGGCAGAGCTTTGATTTCCCATCTGATACACTTTTACCAGGAATGAAAATAGGATCGAACTTGAGCACCGGCGAAAACAGGTACTTAACATCATGGAAAGATGACAATGACCCCTCTCCTGGAGACATCACTTACAGAATCGACAATCCTGGGATGCCTCAATTTGTTCTTCGCAGGGGATCAGAAAAGATTTACCGGTCAGGGCCATGGAATGGAATTCGATTTAGTGGTATCGGTCTCCCATTAAACACAATTTTCAAATACATTCTCGTTTACAATAATGAAGGCGTGTACTATATGAATGAGGCCAGTGATAATTCAATTATCACCAGGCTTACAGTAAATCAATCAGGTTTACTTCAGCGTTTTTTACTGAAGAAAGGGGACTTCTCATGGACCACTATGTATTCTTCACAATATGATCAATGTGAAGAATATGGAGTCTGTGGTGCTAATGGAATTTGCAAAATCAGTAAGAGACCAATTTGCGAGTGCTTAAATGGATTTGTTCCTAAATCGCAGAGAGAATGGGATGTGCATCATTGGTCCAATGGATGTGTGAGGAGGATTCCCTTGGATTGTCAGCAGGGAGAAACATTTTCTAAGGTAAATAGTGTGAAATTGCCCGATCTTCTTGAATTTTCTCTAAACAGGAGTATGAGTGTACAAGAATGTCTGTCAGAATGCTACAAGAACTGCTATTGCAATGCCTATGCATATTCAGATATTCGTGGAAATGGTAGTGGCTGTTTCATATGGATCGGGAATCTGATTGATATCCGAGAGTTTTCTCAAGCAAATAGTCAGCAAGATATCTATATACGAATGCCAGCTTCAGAACTTTGTAAGTACAAATCATTAACTTATAACTACTTTGTGTTCAGATTTCTCGAAATGCAGCCACTGACCTAATACGTACAATCTCAATGCTTTTGTATATCATCACATGATCAAGCAAAATAATCAGCCTTGTCTAGATACATTAATATGGTAAATGCTTGTGACTTTTAACTTTTTGAAATTCAGACCTCAAAAAAAAGATGCTCATTTTTGTCGTATCCTCACTACTTGTTGGAATTCTTTTTCTCGGCTTCTTGATCTGGTGTCTTATCCAAAGGAGAAAAAAGAAAAGAGGTATGCAAACTAGTCCTCTCTCGTTGAATTACTTAATTTTCTGAACATAATGTCTGGCCTATAACATCTTTCAGGTGCAATTAACTAGTTAGCATTGATCATTATCCGACTAATTGCTTACAGGATCTGAGACCAATGATAAAGATATAGAGCTGCCAAGGTTTGATCTGTTTACAATTACTACTGCAACTAACAACTTTTCTTCAACAAATAAGATTGGAGAAGGTGGTTTTGGAATAGTTTATAAGGTATGTAAGGTTAACTTATTCTGCTGTAGTAGAAAGTGAAAATGGCATCATGATACAACCTTTGAAACAATCTACAGGGTACATTATTGACGGGGCAAGAAGTAGCAGTGAAAAGACTTTCAAAAAATTCTGGACAAGGTCTTCAAGAGTTTAAGAATGAAGTGATTCTGATTGCCAAACTTCAACATCGAAATCTTGTCAGACTTTTGGGATGTTGCCTTGAAGGAGATGAAAGGGTGCTTATGTACGAGTATATGCCCAACAAAAGCTTGGATTATTTCATTTTCGGTCAATCTGATTCTCTTGCCCTCTTATTTGATACTAATGAGATCACTTTCATAATGAGATAAATATTCATAATTTACAAGTCACAAAGCACACTCATTTAGTATGAAACTGATTTAGTATGACTAATAGTGTCTGTCAACTAACATGTTGCAGATCAACATAGAAAAGCATTACTTACATGGAAGAAGCGCTTTGAGATCATTATGGGAATATCGAGAGGACTTCTTTACCTTCATCGGGACTCAAGATTGAGAATTATTCACAGAGATCTTAAAAGCGAGTAACATTTTGCTAGATAGTGACTTAAATGCCAAAATTTCTGATTTTGGCCTTGCAAAAGTTTTGGTGGAGATCAAACTGAAATCAACACAAAGCGAGTAGTTGGAACACAGTAAGTTCCATAATAACCACCCTTTTAAGCAAATGTATAATAAGTGGAACCTAATGTTATGTTCATGCAGTGGCTATATGTCCCTGAATATGTTGTTGATGGAGAGTTCTCGGTGAAATCGGCGTCTTTGGTTTTGGAGTGCTTTTACTAGAGATTGTGAGTAGCGAGAAAGAATCGAAGATTTCATCATCCGAACATGATCATAATCTTTTAGGTCATGTAAGTCATAGAATGCAGGACCTCGATCCTCACCTTATCCAATCTTGTTATTCAAAGAATTAACCTGCATCTATTTCTCTTTTAGGCATGGTTATTATTCAAAGAAGGCAGGGCATGGGAAATAGTTGACGACATTTCTGAGTTATCGCCCGTTGAATCTGAAGTGCTTAGATGTATCCATGTAGGTCTACTATGTGTTCAAAAACTACCACATGACAGGCCAACAATGGCATCAGTTGTAGTCATGCTGGACAATGAAGGCATGACATTGCCACGACCTAAAGAGCCTGGTTTTTTCTTGGAAAGAAGTTGCATTGAGGCTGATATGTCGACAAGTGAAGAAAGACCCCTCACTCATAATGTGGTAACAATGAGCGTACTCGAAGGAAGATAAAGAATGCGTGTACGTATTGCCACGAGAATTGGCATTCATATTCCTAGTACCATGAATAAAACATGCTTGTAAGATAGTTTCAATATAACGGGCTGAATAAGAACCTATTTAGCGTTGGCTGCATTGTATTTTTTTTTTTTTTATGCATATTGTATTTTTAAATAAGTAAAATAAATAACAAATATAAAAGTCAGAAAAAATATTTGCTCCTCATTTCAATGAACATTAGTAGAATATTTAGACAAAAATCGTTATCAGAGACAAAATGTGAAAATTAATTAAAAGTTCACGGTAAAAATATAACGAAAAAAAATTAAAGATATAAGTGTCAAAATATCAAAAATTGATGGACTTTCATTACAATTAAAATATAGTGTAGATAATAAAATTTATTGATAAATATCAGTAGGAAGGGAGAGTTCAAATCGGCTGTCACAAATGTATGCCCCCAGCCATCCCTATAATAAAAAAATGCACACATCATCAAATAAATTCAATTATTTAATGTGTTCACGCTTGCGATTGAGATTGACTTGTATTTATTTGATGGTGTGTAATTTAGTTATTGAAGAGACGATTAAGAGAATATACATTTAGGACAGCACATCTAGAATTAGATATTTGAGTTTCTAGAACCTGTACAGAAAGAAGGGACTATTAATGAAGGGTAGGAATGCAATTATTTAGATGCAACCATATTTTGGCTAATTTCAGATGCCATCCCTAATCTATACTCTCTTTTGACACTTCTATTCCCAAATCATTGTTTATTTGTATTTCTATCTTCTATCTCAAATTTTTTATGCAAATGATATTCCAGAATAGGTACAGAGGGGGTAGAGAAATTTGTGCATCTTGAAAACTATAAGCTAGATATTTTTATATTTCATTTAATAAAAAAAAAAAGAATATAAAAAAACTTTGTCTATTATTGAAAGTTAGTTACATTTTGTCATATTGGAGAATATGTAAAAGAAACTAGTTGTATATATATCTTATTAAGTCATAAATCATAGTTTCCTCGAAGTAAGTCAATCTAGTTGTGATGTCTAATCCTTCACCATAACTTCATCAGCATAACCAAATGCATCGGCAATACATTGAAGGTCCAAAGTATTAGAAGGTGGGTCATCTTTGCAATTTACTGTGGGGGTAAATTTAATAAATGATCACCGATCTAATTTAGGATTAGTATTTGCTCATTCAACTTGAAAATGTTTTCAATTACTCACTCAACTTTTCAAATAGTTTACCATCCATCACTCATTGTGAAAAAATTAGGTTGAGCGGATAGAAATTGTTACATGGTGAATGGAAAATTGAAGTGATATAATTAAATTATTGAAATCGTCCACATGCTTCAATTATTATGAAATAACTAACATGTAAATTTATAATTATTAATAAATTGTTAAATAAAATTATTAGTTTTATTATTCAATAATTACATTGTTTAAAATTTAAACTTTTATTTTACGATTATAATCGAAAAAGTTATTTTATTCTAAAAATAAAGAACATATAATTTTAATTAAATTATTAGTTTTTTTATGTTAATTTTAAAAACATATAAAATTGATGTTTGTTATAAAATTATAACGTCATTTTGTTACTTATTTATCTTAATTTTATACTATTTTCACAAAGTACCAATTACATATGTGATGTCTAATTTTCACCATATCTTCATGAGATAACCAAATGCTTCGGCATTATATTGGTGACTAACTCGTAAGTATTTAGGTGGGTCATCTTATCAATTTACTTTGCAGTTGTCAAACTTGTTATTGCTTATATCTTCATGAATACAGACTACTTTTTAATTACTAAGTGCTACAATATTAATTTCTTGGTTAGTAATCAAAAGACTAAAAATTTTATTGTCATTTTTATTACTTTGAAGATGCCATGAATTAGTAAATTTTGAAGGCACGTTTGATATATCGTATAGGAATAGAGATTGAATTAAAGTGAATTAAGCGAGTACTCACTACTACGTAAACTCTACCTTTTATGATTACGAAATCCTCCAAAAGGACTATAAACACTGTTTTGAACTCGCGCCCACTGAGTTGTCTGTTAGCAGCATTCCTCTTGTAATTGGAATCTCAAAGTTTGGCTTTTTGGGGCTTTTCAAGGCACAAATTTAAAAGTGGTTCGGGACACTATAAAGACTACACTATTCAAACTTCAAAGGGTACAAAATTTTACTTTTGGAAGGAGACAAAAACATAAGATTCCAACTTATGATTTGGAGGATCAAGTGATTGAAGAAGAAGAAGAAGAAGAAGACGGGCTGCTTCAATTCGAAGTTTCGACTACAGATAGTCTTCAATCATCTCTTCCTTCTACTTTAAGGTTTGTTTGAAATCAATTAAAATTTTGTTAAAAAGATGAAGTCAAAGTTAATAATTAATTTTGACCATACATTTCATAGATCCACAACTTTTTACAATTTTTTAACCACACATCTCATAAACTTTTATCAATTTTTACAAAAATATCTAATTGTAATCAAAATCAAACACAACCACGATGTGTAACTAAACTCAATTGTTAGGATAATACAGCTTAGTTGGATGATTTAATTTCAAATATCACGTTTTGACTTTAAACTTGAACTAGTGTTAAATTTCTATTATGGTTTTAAATTACTTTTCATATTCTGGGTCAATTTTGTAGATTGTCTATGAATTGTATTGAAAGTGTGGTAAAATACATATTTAGCATGTGAAATAGGTAAAATACTCTTATGGTTTGTGCAATATTTATATAAATTTCTTGCTTAATTAAGCCTACTTGAATATGTAGTAATTTACATAGAGATATACACACAGGCGTCGAAGTGGGTCGGTTTGGGTATTTCAATACCGTAACAGTTGGTTCGAGTTCAAGTATTTCATAAATGGAACCGATTCGAGTCCACGTAATTTTTGGAACCAAACCAACACGAACCGTTGGATTCGGTTCGGGTTCGGTTCTACCCATAACTTTTAACACTTTGTTAATCTAATGCACAAAATATGAATATAGCATCTAATATCTAGCAAAATAAGTCACAAAATAGCATCCATTAGCAGATTATAAACATGAAACACCAAATTACATACCCAAAAAACAAACCAAAAAAAAAAGTACTAAATTTTACAAATGCTAAAAATAACATACATTTTTCTTCTCAAAACAACATAACAATAAATATTGTCGAATTTTCCTTTCATCCCGTCATTTCATTTGTTTTACCATCCATCAACCTTTCAAAAAAGAGTGAATTGTAAAGTTAGAAACAATATAAATGAAATATTTTTTAATTTGTATAGAACAACTTAACATTTACCAACCAACCATTTAAAGACCCATATTAATTATCTTATTTAGTTGGTGTTGGGCCATTGAATAAAAAAAAAAAAAAACCGGTCCGATTCGAGTACCCACGATTTTTGTTCAAGAACCAAGAACCGACCCGAACTCGATCGGTTCTCGGTTCTGTTCCGGTTTTAATTTATTTTTTTTTGAACCGGACCTGAACCTCCGGCTCCTGATTCGATTCGGGAGGTTCGGTTTTGGTTAAAATGCCCACCCCTATAGAGATATAATAAATTTTCATATTTAAGTAGGTTTGATTTTATTCAAAAGAAACTACCAAACACTTTATGAGAATTCAGTCAATAATACAAAAAAATTTGGTCAAAACGTGATAGGTGAAGTTAAATCGAAAAAACTATGGTGAAATCGAGAATCCTAGCATTGTAAGTCATCAAATTAATTTCAAAGTTAGATTGTCAAACACTTTAACTTAATTCTTAATTTAGATATTAATTTAGCCTGTTAGATTTTGCATCGATTTCGACTTATCAATATATTACTTGTCACGATATAATGCACACGAGCAGACCCACATGGGGTCAACTGACCCCGCATATTTTTCACAATTTTTTTTTTAAATGTGCCATCACCTTAGGTCCAATGAAAATTGGCCAATTCATGAAAATGGACCAATTTCTTCGTCTCATCTAATCTCATGTATTCATTTTGATCTTCTTCAATTTATTTATTATTCTTTCAAATTTGTTGATTCGTCTGCCGATTCTTTTCTGCTTCCAACTCAAGTCACAACATTTGAGATAAAGTGACAATTGAATCGATTTTTATTTCTTACACATAAGCCTAGCCTTATACCGATTTATTTTTATCTTTTTGCATATTTAAAAATTATTTTAAGGTTTATGATAAACTTAGTTTAATTATTTGTTGAATTGTGAAGTATTTCACTGGTCTTTAGTTCATTTACGTTTCATTTGCATAATGAAAATAGTCTTTTCTTTGTACTGATGATTTCAAAGTTTATTATGTACTGAATTAGGTCAGTTTTCTTTATTCATTTTTTAAATTCTATGTTCTCTGTTGATTTATTTTTCTTATTTGTTTGGACCTTATTTGTGATTTCATAGACGATATATAGTAGAAGGATAGGGTGTCTGGTGCAAGTGGACAACATGTCCATTCCGGTCCAACTAGGTAGGCCGCGTTAAAGTATATATCGTAAGTATAAATGCACTTCAATTGATTTAGCCAGCCTCAATTATTTTATCACTTTCTTCATCTTCAAAATTAGAAAATTTGATATAATTTATTGTGGCTTCAATATGTTCTCTTCAACCTCTTATTTGTTTGGACAACATGTCCATTATAGTCCAATATAGGTAGGGATAGGGTGTGCAGGTGCAAGTGGACAACATGTCCATTCCGGTCCAACTAGGTAGGCAGCATTAAAGTATATATCGTAGTATAAATGCACTTCAATTGATTTATCCAGCCTCAATTATTTTATGACTTTCTTCATCTTCAAAATTAGAAAATTTGATATAATTTATTGTGGCTTCAATATGTTCTCTTCAACCTCGTGGACTCCCCTCCCCTTTAATTCATGGACAAACAACCAAGTCGTTTGACAATATTGATAACGATGTAATTATACAACATTTGCTACAATTGTAATAATGTATTGATTTATTTTTATTAATGTTATGTTAAAAAAATGCATCTATATTTTTGACTCCACAATAGAAAATGTTTGACTCCGCTCCTTATAATCACGGTTCTAAAAGCCGTCATAAGAATGAAGCTCGGCTTCCACGCTTAGCCACGCATCACTCATTGCCCTCGCCTTACATTTATCTCGCTCTCGCCTAGGACTCGCCTAGGCCCGGAAAGCTTGAAGCTCGACCTCCACGCCTAACCACGCTTTACATTTTTTAGAACATTACTTATAATACATACGTGATTTCCACGAATACACTGAATCAAGATAAAAAGATACAGATTTAATGTACAGTTATAGAGTCTAGAGATGAGTTTACTTGACATTTCGTATTAAGCATTACATTCCCAGAAAATGAATCAATGAGAAAGCAGAACAGGAGCATTAATTATGCCTGTCGATTCCTGCACATTAAAAATATTCTTGACCAAAATCATCAAATGAGTGGATATACATAGCAAACATTTCAATTCGATGGTAAATTAATACAAAGAGCAAAGTCGTGTCAGTTACCTTGAAAAAAACAAGTTGAAAGTATAATCCGACGGCTGCTGGAAATATAGTGTTGAAACCCGGGAGAGGACGCAAGAAACCCGGGAGAGGACGCAAGAAACCCGGTGGCGGCTCTGCCATCAGCTAAGGGTCAGACAATCTTGAATGCAAGGACGTCTTGGGGAGAAAGCCACCGGAAAGAATCCCAAAGAAAGGGACGCCACCAATAGACGCCACAAAACCCTGAAAACTATGATCAGAGGCGGAGCTAGACTTTTAAAATTGGAGGGTGTCAAATAAGAGTGGGCCGTGGGCCGGGGGAGGGGGGAACCATCTTGCGGGGTGCTGTCCCCGAATTTTTTTTTTTCTCAAACCACAATTACTGAGTCCATTCTTATAAGAGTATATATATATATATATATTTTTTTAAGTTATAGTCTTTAAAAAATTTACAAGAAATCATTGCACAAAAATAGAATTTATATCTATTTTATCTAAAATGAAGCTACGTAGTCGATGGACACAAATTTAAATCCTTTTAATAGTGTTATATACAATTATTATTTGAACAAGATATATATTAACAAGCAAATTGCTTTTATTAATTTTGTATTATCATTTGAGGAATGGGCCAATCATTTGTAAATTTGTATTATTAATTTTATTAGGTCAATAGGTCTAATTGCCTTACATTAAGAGCCAATTTGGTCTAATTTATGAACTAGTTTATTTTACTAAAATGGCTTAAGGCTGATTTGACAAAGAAATGGTTTATTTGACCAAAAAATTTGCGTTAGTAGTCTGACATTTTTTACTATTCTTTGTCAAACAAACCATTTTGGTTAAATAAACTAATTTATAAACTATACCAAACAAGCTCTAATTGATCCAATTGTCATCCATTAAATTGATTTTAGGTAAAAGTTAAATTATATATTAAAAAAATTAAAAAACTACAAAAAAATAAAAGAAATTCAAAAAGTTGGGGGGTCCAGGTCTATCCTGGGACCCCCCTAGCTCTGCCACTGACTATGACGGCCTTCTCCCAACAAACATATGAGAGGCATCGTGGATGGAGATTGATTAAAATTAATCGTTGATTTCAACCATAGTTTTTTAACAGATTTTTAATCTGCACCTAACAAGATATTAATGTAATTATGATACCAAGTGTTCGACTGTTACGTTTGACCTATTACCTTTAAGTGCTATAAGTACGTTTCACCTGTTCTTCTACTTTGATCCCAATTTTCTCTGAAAATTAAATAAAGACGTCAAGCGTGTTAAGAAAATGGTGTCTCAATCACATTCCACTCCTTAGACTAATTTATTTCACATTGATATCGTTCTTTAAGAGTTCACATCTTACTTGAAACTTGCACTATTCAATAATATTATTTTATGCCAATTATGGAGATTTTCCCTGCCTTATTCTTTCAAATTCTTCTCTTGTATTTACTCTCGGGATTCTGCAGTGCTGCTGATACGTTAAGTTCGAGTATGACCATCAGCAACGGTGAGACTCTGGTTTCCTCAGGCCAAAGCTTTGAATTAGGTTTCTTTTCACCCGGTAATTCGAGCAAGTGGTACATAGGAATATGGTACAAGGAATTTCCAAAAATTGTCGTGTGGGTTGCAAACAGGGAAAATCCATTAGGGAATTCATCTGGAGTTCTAACTATTGGCCCTGATGGAGATCTTGTTCTCCTGAATGCTACGACAGGCGTTGTATGGTCATCAAATTCTTCGAGAACTGAACCAGGGTCAGCTGCACAGCTATTGGAATCCGGCAACCTCGTACTTAAAAGAAAGGATGATAATACAGAAAGTTATATATGGCAGAGCTTTGATTTCCCATCTGATACACTTTTACCAGGAATGAAAATAGGATCGAACTTGAGCACCGGCGAAAACAGGTACTTAACATCATGGAAAGATGACAATGACCCCTCTCCTGGAGACATCACTTACAGAATCGACAATCCTGGGATGCCTCAATTTGTTCTTCGCAGGGGATCAGAAAAGATTTACCGGTCAGGGCCATGGAATGGAATTCGATTTAGTGGTATCGGTCTCCCATTAAACACAATTTTCAAATACATTCTCGTTTACAATAATGAAGGCGTGTACTATATGAATGAGGCCAGTTATTCAATTATCACCAGGCTTACAGTAAATCAATCAGGTTTACTTCAGCGTTTTGTACTGAACAAAGGGGACTTCTCATGGACCACTATGTATTCTTCACAATATGATCAATGTGAAGAATATGGAGTCTGTGGTGCTAATGGAATTTGCAAAATCAGTAAGAGACCAATTTGCGAGTGCTTAAATGGATTTGTTCCTAAATCGCAGAGAGAATGGGATGTGCATCATTGGTCCAATGGATGTGTGAGGAGGATTCCCTTGGATTGTCAGCAGGGAGAAACATTTTCTAAGGTAAATAGTGTGAAATTGCCCGATCTTCTTGAATTTTCTCTAAACAGGAGTATGAGTGTACAAGAATGTCTGTCAGAATGCTACAAGAACTGCTATTGCAATGCCTATGCATATTCAGATATTCGTGGAAATGGTAGTGGCTGTTTCATATGGATCGGGAATCTGATTGATATCCGAGAGTTTTCTCAAGCAAATAGTCAGCAAGATATCTATATACGAATGCCAGCTTCAGAACTTTGTAAGTACAAATCATTAACTTATAACTACTTTGTGTTCAGATTTCTCGAAATGCAGCCACTGACCTAATACGTACAATCTCAATGCTTTTGTATATCATCACATGATCAAGCAAAATAATCAGCCTTGTCTAGATACATTAATATGGTAAATGCTTGTGACTTTTAACTTTTTGAAATTCAGACCTCAAAAAAAAGACAAGACATATGCTCATTTTTGTCGTATCCTCACTACTTGTTGGAATTCTTTTTCTCGGCTTCTTGATCTGGTGTCTTATCCAAAGGAGAAAAAAGAAAAGAGGTATGCAAACTAGTCCTCTCTCGTTGAATTACTTAATTTTCTGAACATAATGTCTGGCCTATAACATCTTTCAGGTGCAATTAACTAGTTAGCATTGATCATTATCCGACTAATTGCTTACAGGATCTGAGACCAATGATAAAGATATAGAGCTGCCAAGGTTTGATCTGTTTACAATTACTACTGCAACTAACAACTTTTCTTCAACAAATAAGATTGGAGAAGGTGGTTTTGGAATAGTTTATAAGGTATGTAAGGTTAACTTATTCTGCTGTAGTAGAAAGTGAAAATGGCATCATGATACAACCTTTGAAACAATCTACAGGGTACATTATTGACGGGGCAAGAAGTAGCAGTGAAAAGACTTTCAAAAAATTCTGGACAAGGTCTTCAAGAGTTTACAAATGAAGTGATTCTGATTGCCAAACTTCAACATCGAAATCTTGTCAGACTTTTGGGATGTTGCCTTGAAGGAGATGAAAGGGTGCTTATTTACGAGTATATGCCCAACAAAAGCTTGGATTATTTCATTTTCGGTCAATCTGATTCTCTTGCCCTCTTATTTGATACTAATGAGATCACTTTCATAATGAGATAAATATTCATAATTTACAAGTCACAAAGCACACTCATTTAGTATGAAACTGATTTAGTATGACTAATAGTGTCTGTCAACTAACATGTTGCAGATCAACATAGAAAAGCATTACTTACATGGAAGAAGCGCTTTGAGATCATTATGGGAATATCGAGAGGACTTCTTTACCTTCATCGGGACTCAAGATTGAGAATTATTCACAGAGATCTTAAAACGAGTAACATTTTGCTAGATAGTGACTTAAATGCCAAAATTTCTGATTTTGGCCTTGCAAGAAGTTTTGGTGGAGATCAAACTGAAATCAACACAAAGCGAGTAGTTGGAACACAGTAAGTTCCATAATAACCACCCTTTTAAGCAAATGTATAATAAGTGGAACCTAATGTTATGTTCATGCAGTGGCTATATGTCCCCTGAATATGTTGTTGATGGAGAGTTCTCAGTGAAATCTGACGTCTTTGGTTTTGGAGTGCTTTTACTAGAGATTGTGAGTAGCAGAAAGAATCGAAGATTTCATCATCCCGAACATGATCATAATCTTTTAGGTCATGTAAGTCATAGAATGCAGGACCTCGATCCTCACCTTATCCAATCTTGTTATTCAAAGAATTAACCTGCATCTATTTCTCTTTTAGGCATGGTTATTATTCAAAGAAGGCAGGGCATGGGAAATAGTTGACGACATTTCTGAGTTATCGCCCGTTGAATCTGAAGTGCTTAGATGTATCCATGTAGGTCTACTATGTGTTCAAAAACTACCACATGACAGGCCAACAATGGCATCAGTTGTAGTCATGCTGGACAATGAAGGCATGACATTGCCACGACCTAAAGAGCCTGGTTTTTTCTTGGAAAGAAGTTGCATTGAGGCTGATATGTCGACAAGTGAAGAAAGACGCCTCACTCATAATGTGGTAACAATGAGCGTACTCGAAGCAAGATAAAGAATGCGTGTACGTATTGCCACGAGAATTGGCATTCATATTCCTAGTACCATGAATAAAACATGCTTGTAAGATAGTTTCAATATAACGGGCTGAATAAGAACCTATTTAGCGTTGGCTGCATTGTATATTTTTTTTTTTTTTTTTGCATATTGTATTTTAAATAAGTAAAATAAATAACAAATATAAAAGTCGAGAAAAATATTTGCTCCTCATTTCAATGAACATTAGTAGAATATTTAGACAAAAATCGTTATCGAGAGACAAAATGTGAAAATTAATTAAAAGTTCACGGTAAAAATATAACGAAAAAAATTAAAGATATAAGTGTCAAAATATCAAAATTGATGGACTTTCATTACAATTAAAATATAGTGTAGATAATAAAATTTATTGATAAATATCAGTAGGAAGGAGAGTTCAAATCGATTTGTCACAAATGTATGCCCCTGACCATCCCTATAATAAAAAAAATGCACATCATCAAATAAATTCAATTATTTAATGTGTTCACGATTGAGATTGATTTGTATTTATTTGAGTAATTTAGTTATTGAAGAGACGATTTATATTTATTTGGACAGCACATCTAGAATTAGATAATTTGAGTTTCTAGAATTGAAGAAGGGACTATTAATGAAGGGTAGGAATGCAATTATTTAGATGCAACCATATTTTGGCTAATTTCAGATGCCATCCCTAATCTATACTCTCTTTTGACACTTCTATTCCCAAATCATTGTTTATTTGTATTTCTATCTTCTATCTCAAATTTTTTATATATTAGAGTGACGGTTTTGATATTTGTAAGTGTAAAAGTTGCTCAACTTTAAAGACCTCGATCTCGATTTTAACTTGGACGTGGATGCAATTCTTGAAGTGTACGATAAAAAACAAAGTAATACATTAATAAAAAGAAGGACTATTAATGAAGGGTAGGAATCAATTATTTAGATGTCAACCATATTTTGGCTGGGTTCAGATGCCATCCCTAATCTATACTCTCTTTGACACTTCTATTTCCCAAATCATTTTGTTTATTTGTATTTCTATCTTCTATCATATCAAATTTTTATGCAAATGATATTCCAGAATATGGATTACAGAGGGGTAAAGAAATTATTTGTTTGTGTCGGATGTATGTATCTTGATGGAAAATTATAACTTGCAACTTTTGAATGATATATTTATATTTCATTTAGGTACAGAAGAGAAAAAAAGAATATCAGCTAAAAACTTGTAAATTTAAATCATCACTTTGTCTATTATTGAAAATTAGTTACATTTTGTCATATTGGAGAATATGTAAAAGAAACTAGTTGTATATATATCTTATTAAGTCATAAATCATAGTTTCCTCGAAGTAAGTCAATCTAGTTGTGATGTCTAATCCTTCACCATAACTTCATCAGCATAACCAAATGCATCGGCAATACATTGAAGGTCCAAAGTATTAGAAGGTGGGTCATCTTTGCAATTTACTGTGGGGGTAAATTTAATAAATGATCACCGATCTAATTTAGGATTACTACTTGCTCATTCAACTTGAAAATGTTTTCAATTACTCACTCAACTTTTCAAATAGTTTATCTTCTATCACTCATTGCGAAAACATTAAGTTGAACGGACAGAAATTGTCACATGGTGAATGGAAAATTGAAGTGACATAATTAAATTGTTGAAATCGTCCACATAACTAAATTGCAATAGCCAAACATGACTTTAGCTTGCTTTAAAATACGTTTCTCCAGACTAAAAATGATTTTTCAAAGTTGGAGAAACATTATTTAAAGAATCTAAAGGCATGTTTGGCTATTGCGATTTTATTACATAGACAATTTTAACAATTTAATTTTGTCACATCAAAATTTTTTTGGCCATATAGTAATTTATGTTTGTTTAGTTTAATGTTTTCTCAATGAGTGATAAATAGTAAACTATTTGGAAAGTTGAGTAAGTGATTGAAAACCTTTTCAAATTGAGTAAGCAAGTAATAACTTCTAATTAGTTTGGTGACCATTTATTAAATTTACCCATTTAGTGTGCAAATGTCAAACTTGATATTGCTTATATCTTTATGAATATGGACTACTTTTTAATTACTAAGTGCTGCAATATTAAATTCTTTGTTAGTAATCATACGACTAATAATTTTATTGTCATTTTTATTACTTTGAAGATATCATGAATTAGTAAATTTTAAAGGCACGTTTGGTATACTGTATAGGAATAGAGAAATTGAATTAAGGTGAATTAAGCGAGTACTTGCTGGTTCGAACTCTACCTCTACGATTACGAAAAACCCTCCAAAAAGGACTATAAACACTACTTTGAACTCGCGCCCATGAGTTGTCTATTAGCAGTATCTCACTTGTAATTGGAATCTTAAGTTTGAGGGCTTTTCAAGGCACAAATTTCAAAGTGACTATAAAGACTACACTATTCAAACTTCAAAGGTACAAAATTTTAGTTTTGGAATGAGACAAAAACACAAAATACGATTTGGAGGATCATGTGATGATGAAGAAGAAGACTGGGCTGCTGCAATTCAAGGTTTCGACTAAGGATCGTCTTCGGTCATCTATTTCTTCTACTTTAAGGTCTGTTTGAAATTAATTAAAATTTTGCTAAAAAACTAAAGTTAAAGTTAACAATTAATTTTAATCACGCATTTCATGTATTCACGATTTTTTACAACTTTTTCAATCATATATCTCATTAGCTTTTATTAATTTTTATAAAAATATAATTTTAATCAAAATCAAACACGCCCACGATATATAACTAAATTCAATTGTTAGGATAATATAGCTTAGTTGGACGATTTAATTTCAATTATCATGTTTTGACTTTAAACTTGAATTAGTGATAAATTTCTATTATGGTTTTGAATTGCTTTTCATATTCTTGGTCAATTTGTAGATTGTCTGTGAATTTTATTGAAAGTGAAGTAAAATACATATTTAGGTCAAATACTATTATGGTTTGTGCAATCTTTGTATAAATTTCTTGCTTAATTCAAGCGCTAGAATGCGTAGTAATTTACATAGAGATATAGTAAATTTTCATATTTAATTAGGTTTGATTTTATTTAAAAGAAACTAGCAAACACTTTATGAGAATTTGGTCGGTAACACACAACGAATATCTGTCAAAACATGATACGTGAAGTTAAATCGAAAAAATTACGGTGAAATCGAGAATTCTAGCACTTTAGGTCATCAAATTAATTTCAAAGTTAGATTGTCGAACACTTATATATTAATTCCTAATTTTGAGATTAATTTAGTCTCTTAAATTTTTGTACCGATTCAAATAATATATATAATTAATGAAGTTACTAGATAATAACATAGTTATTGTAGAAACAATATTCAATTTATCAACTATATTATTTGTCGCGATATAATGCATACGTGATTTCCACGAATACACTTAATCGGGATCAAAAGATACAGAATTAATGTAAAGCTATAGAGATTAGTTGACAGTTCGCGGTTAAGTATTAAATTCCCAGAAAATGATTCGATGAGAAAATACAACATCAGCATTAATTATGCCTGTCCCCCATGTGGGCAAGATAAGGTGCCCACATGCTGCCACATCAGCATGTGGGCACCTGATCATATGGGGGCATTAGATCATTGGCCTATACATGAGCACACATTTCAATTCAATGGTAAATTACAAAGAGCAAAGTCGTGTCAGTTACCTTGAAAAACAACAAATTGAAAGTATAATCCGATGGCTGCTGGAAGTATAGTGTTGAAACCTGGGAGAGGATGCAAGAAACCCAGTGCCGGCTCCGCCAAAGAAAGGAGCGCCCACGACAGACTCCACAAAACTCTGAACACCTTTTCCACCTTCTACCAACAAACATCTGATAATAGGCATCGTGGATGGAGAGATATTAAAATTAATTTTTGATTTTAACTATAGTTTTTGAACAGAGTTTTTATCTGCACCAAACAAGAGATTAATGTAATTCTGATACCAAGTCTGACCTGTTCTTTTACCTTAATACCCTTCAACACCTTAAATGCTATAAGTACGTTTGACCTATTCTTGTACCTTGATTCCAATTTTCTATGGAAAACAAAATCAAGACGTCAAGAGTATTAAGAAAATGGTGTGTCAATCACATTCCACTCCTTGGACTAATTATTTCACATTGATAAATAGTTCTTTAAGAAATGGCAAGGCTACAGTCTGCCCATTTTTGTTAAAGAGTTCACAATCTTGAAACTTGCACTAATCAATAATAATATATTTTTGCCAATGGAGATTTTCCATGCCTTGTTCTTTCAAATTTTTCTCTTGTATTTACTCTCTGGATTCTGCAGTGCTGCTGATACATTAAACTCGAGTATGACCATCAGCTACGGTGAGACTCTGGTTTCCTCAGGCCAAAGCTTTGAATTAGGTTTCTTTTCAACAAGTAATTCGAGCAAGTGGTACATAGGAATATGGTACAAGGAATTTCCAGAAATTGTCGTGTGGGTTGCAAACAGGGAAAATCCATTAGAGAATTCATCTGGAGTTCTAACTATTGGCCCTGATGGAGATCTTGTTCTCCTGAATGCTACGGCAGGCGTTGTATGGTCATCAAATTCTTCAAGAACTGAACCAGGGTCAGCTGCACAGCTATTGGAATCCGGCAACCTCGTACTCAAAAGAAAGGATGATAATACAGAAAGTTACATATGGCAGAGCTTTGATTTCCCATCTGATACGCTTTTACCAGGAATGAAAATGGGATGGAAATTGAGCACCGGCGTAAACAGGTACTTAACATCATGGAAAGATGACAATGACCCCTCTCCTGGAGACATCACTTACAGAATCGACAATCCTGGGATACCTCAATTTGTTCTTCGCAGGGGATCAGAAAAGATTTTCCGGACAGGGACATGGAATGGAATTCGATTTAGTGGTATCGGTTTCCCATTAAACACATTTTTCAAACTCATTTTCGTTTACAATAATGAAGACCTGTACTATATGTATAAAGTCAGTGATAATTCAATTATCACCAGGCTTACAGTAAATCAATCAGGTCTACTTCAGCGTTTTGTACTGAACAAAGGGGACTTCTCATGGACCAATATGTACTCTTCACAAGATGATCAATGTAATGAATATGGAGTTTGTGGTGCTAATGGAATTTGCAAAATCAATAGGAAACCAATTTGCGAATGCTTATATGGATTTGTTCCTAAATCGCAGAGAGAATGGGATGTGCATCATTGGTCCAATGGATGTGTGAGGAGGATTTCCTTGGATTGTCAGCAGGGAGAACGGTTTTTGAAGGTAAATAGAGTGAAATTGCCTGATCTTCTTGAATTTTCTCTAAACAAGAGCATGAGTGTACAAGAATGTCAGTCAGCATGTTTCAAGAACTGCTATTGCATTGCCTATGCATATTCAGATATTAGTGGAAATGGTAGTGGCTGTTTCATGTGGTTCGGGAATCTGATTGATATCCGAGAGTTTTCTCAAGAAAATAGTCAGCAAGATATCTATGTACGAATGCCAGCTTCAGAACTTTGTAAGTACAAATCATTAACTTATAACTACTTCATCTTTGTGTTCAGATTTCTCAGAATGCAGCCACTGTAAATTTATCCTAAGACGTACAATCTCAATGCTTTTGTATATCATCACATGATCAAGCAAAATAATCAGCCTTGTCTAGATGCATTCATATGGTAAATACTAGTGACTTTTTAACTTTTTGAAATTCAGACCATAAAAAAAAGACAAGACATATGCTCATTTTTGTCGTATCATCACTACTTTTTGGAATTTTATTCCTCGGCTTCTTGATCTGGTGTCTTATCCAGAGGAGAAAAATGAAAAGAGGTATGCAAACTAGTCCTCTATCGTTGAATTATTTAATTTTCTGAACATAATGTCAACCTTGTAACATCTTTCAGCTGCAATTAAACTAGTTAGCATTGATCATTATCCAATTAATTGCTTACAGGATCTGAGATCAATGATAAAGATATAGAGCTGCCAAGGTTTGATCTGATTACAATTACTACTGCAACTAACAACTTTTCTTCAACAAATATGATTGGAGAAGGTGGTTTTGGAATAGTTTACAAGGTCTGTAAGGTTGACTTATTCTGCTGTAGTAAAAAGTAACAATGGCATCATGATAGAACCTTTGAAACAATCTACAGGGTACATTATTGACGGGGCAAGAAGTTGCAGTGAAGAGGCTTTCAAAAAATTCTGGACAAGGTCTTCAAGAGTTTAAGTGTGAAGTGATTCTGATTGCCAAACTTCAACATCGAAATCTTGTCAGGCTTTTGGGATGTTGCCTTGAAGGAGATGAAAGGGTGCTTATGTACGAGTATATGCCCAACAAAAGCTTGGATTATTTCATTTTCGGTCAATCTGATTCTCCATGCCCTCCTTTTCAATTCTAATGAGATCAGTTTCATAATGAGATACATATTCATAATTCACAAGTCACAAAGCACACTCATTTAGTGTGAAACTGATTTACTACGACTAATAGTGTCTGTCAACTGAGCTGGATTACCATGTTGCAGATCAACATAGAAAAGCATTACTTACATGGAAGAAGCGCTTTGCGATTATTATGGACATATCTAGAGGACTTCTTTACCTTCACCGGGACTCGAGATTAAGAATTATTCACAGAGATCTTAAAGCGAGTAACATTTTGCTAGACAGTGACTTAAATGCCAAAATTTCTGATTTTGGCCTTGCAAGAAGTTTTGGTGGAGATCAAACTGAAATCAACACAAAGCGAGTAGTTGGAACACAGTAAGTTCAATAATAACCACCCCTTTAAGCACATGTATAATATCTAGAACTTAATGTTATGTTCATGCAGTGGCTATATGTCCCCTGAATATGTTGTTGATGGGAAGTTCTCAGTGAAATCTGACGTCTTCAGTTTTGGAGTGCTTTTACTAGAGATTGTGAGTAGCAGAAAGAATCAAAGATTTCATCATCCCGAACATGATCATAATCTTTTAGGTCATGTAAGTCAATAAATGCAAGACCTCCATCCTCACCTTATCCAATCTTGCTATTCAAATAATTAACACACATCTATTTTTTTTTAGGCATGGTTATTATTCAAAGAAGGCAGGGCATGGGAAATAGTGGACGACATTTATGAGCTATCGCCCGTTGAATCTGAAGTGCTTAGATGTATCCATGTAGGTTTACTATGTGTTCAAAAACTACCACACGACAGGCCAACAATGGCAACCGTTGTAGTCATGCTGGACAATGAGGGCATGGCAATGCCACAACCTAAAGAACCTGGTTTTTTCGTGGAAAGAAGTTGCATTGAGACTGATATGCCGACAAGTGAAGAAAGATGCCTCACTCATAATGTGGTAACCATGAGCGTACCGGAAGCAAGATAAAGAATGTGTGTACGTATTGCCTTAGTGTTAGCTTGTAAGATAGTTTTAATATAAACGATTGAAAAAGAACCTATTTAATTAGTGTTAGCAGCTGCATTGTACTTTCTAGAAAAATAAATGTGTTGATGCTTCATAGACCTATATTTCTCAATTCTCAACCTTTTACGAATACTTACAAGATCACAATAACGTGTTTAAAGATAGGTTAATTATACTTACAGTCCTCATTGTTTCATCTTTGTAACAATATCATTCCCATTAAATTTTATTTGTAAACATCGTCATCATCCTTTCATTTATTCGTATAAATGGTCTCCAAATGAATTTTTTTGACAATTTTACCACTGACTTAAATAAATTAAAATGATAAAATGATAGAAAGAATAAAATATAATGAAAAAATTGTAATTGGGACTATAACCTTTTCAAACATATAAATAAATTTTAATTTTTTTTTTTTTTTACAGATTTTCACTTAAAATAATAAAAAATATGTCATCAAATCTCAAAACTTCTAATTATGTTCACCGAAATGACATTTGGAGTTTCTACAAATTTCGTCTAGTGGTCCGTTAATTGACAAAAAAATTATACTTGTGATCTAAATTTGACTAATTTAACAAGGACAAAATAGTTTATTATATTCTATCATTCAAAATAATTTAAAAAACAAAAAAAGGGCAAGAATCCAACTCTCTTCTGCAAGTGCAATTTGTGCAAGTGCTTCTCATCCAAAACCCTATCTACTCGTCTGATTTGTCTTTGTTACTTTGTTTTTCAGTTTTGAACCTTTAAAATTACTTGACAAGTGTAATTTATACACTTATATTGATTCTTTAACGAAGAGTTTTCGTATAATTCTAAGTATTTTAGAGTCGATATGTAACGTCCCAAAAATTTGATGTCTAAATTTTATCGTATATTAATATACTTCAAGTTTAAAGGATCAATTTCTTTAAGAATTGAAAACTTTCAATGGTGTATGATGTAAAAAGTAGGAAAAAATGTGTAAATTAAGTTTTAAGGACCAAATTAGAGGGAATTTGAAGTTGGAATGTTAGGACCAAATTAGTCACACTTGAATAGTTGAAGGCTGGACCAAAATCTGGAACTCTGGAAAATTTGAATAAATTACAATTTTGTCATTATGTTCGAGCCTACTTTATAAGTATTCCATAAATAGTACAATAAAGTATGGCGATGCATGACATATCACCTCGAAGTTCATGTCGAGACTTTCGTTTTGGTATCAAATTTGTAGACTTTTCGAGTTAGGATAAGCACAAAAAGTTGAACCAAAGTTAAGTGAAATTTTAGAAAATCTGAAAAATTGGCCAAGCATAAAATTCTATGGTCGAGCAACCTACTTTGAGTGAGTTGTATGAGCAGCCAAATGATCTGTTCATGTTGTATGTATATGCGTTACGAAGCTTGTAACTAGAGCTTCGCAATGATTAAAGTTCTCTCAGTTTGGATCTCGTTAAGACCTTCATATGTTGACCCGAACATGGCATCTTAACATAAAAAATCTACCTGTTTTTTTATTAAAATAATGAATTTAAGGACACTTGTCAAAAAGTAATCAGGACTATTGAGGGGCTGTTTGGTAAAACTTAAAATCAAAAAATAAATTAATCATATAACACGATACTATAGGCATGGCAATGGGCCAGGCCGAGTTGGCTCGGCCCATTCAAAACGAGCTCGGCTCGCCCAATCAGCTTGTCCCCAAAACGTGGGCTCGGTTCGGCCCACGAGCTCGTGGGCTGAACAAGCCGAGCCGAGCTACCCACGAGCTCGGCTCGGCCTTGATTCTTTTTTCTTTTTTTTTGATAATTTAAAAAAGAAAGAAAGAAAATATCAGAAATGCTTCGATTGAATTGAGTATATAATAGATTGAGAGATTAAAGTGTGAAAAAATGAATTTAGAATGGAGTATTATAGAAAAATAATTGAATTTTTAAAAAAAAAAAAAAAAAAGTAAAAATATGACCGTTGGCACGAGCCACGAGCCGAGCGGCTCGTGCCTTTTAGCTCGTGGGCACATGCCGAACGAGCTCTACCCTCTTTTTTTTTGGAGCTCGGCCCTAGCTCGTGCTCGTCCCTAGACGAGTCCGAGCCCGAGCCCGAGCCCGAGTTGGGCCAAACTATACTATATTCGTATAAAATAACGAAATTTGGACAATCAAACATTAAATAAGTGAAAGCATAGAAATAAGTAAAACCAAACATAACCCTTAAAACTCTCTATAAAGTATAAATAGAGAACTTCAGCCAAAGAAATAAAATCACAACAAAAAGGTAAAATAAAGTGAGTAAAGCATTTATTTGTTTATATGTTCTTTTTGTTCATAAGTAAGAAAACATTATGCAGTAATTTAGAAGTTAATCATGTTTATTCCTTAAAGTTATTTGTGATTAATGGTTGTTTAGGTTGGATTTTAGAATTCGATTCTACCTGTGTTGGAGTCAAGAAAAGAACCTTAATTATCTTCCTTATCAATGATAGTTCAGCAATATTTTCCATCTATTTTAAGAAATTACAACAACTATGTTATTACAATCACTTATTACTTTCTATCATTTTCAGTAGGCTACTTCTTGCACTTGTTCTCTGATTTCCAGCATTTCAGCACTATGATTTCTCATTCTAACATGATGTTTTCACTTATTCAAAAGAAGTAAATGAAATTCACTTTTATGTCATTTGAAATCTGCTATTCTTTGAGTTTATTCTTGAAAATTTAGTTTCGAGCAGTATGATTCTTTGCTCTATCATAATGTTTTCATTTATGCTTAATGAGTAAATCAATTCCAGGAATATAAGGTTCTAAAAGGATATATTAGTGCTTTATATGTATTTAAATCATGAAGTTTTATTACCAGCTGTTGTAAATTTTTGTTTGGGTTGGATTTTTATAACCAATTAAAAAAATATAATGTCATCAAATATTCCAAAGTTTCATGTGACTTTAATTTAATTTTTGAAGTAGTTAAGTTGAATATTTTACATTGAGTAACTCTAATTTATCTTATTTAAGACCATAAAAAGTGATAAACTGCAGTAACATGATATGGTGTAGAATGTTCCCTGCATTCGTGCTTCTATTCATGCTTCTAGTAGCTCTCTCACAGAACAACATGTGGATGTTATACATATGTTATATTTCTTGTTTTCATCCAAGCCTAATTCTTATTTCTCTGTTAAGCTGAAATGAAAGTATGCATAAAAATATTTGAGATGATATATGTAATCATGATCTTTAAAGAGACTTAATTCATACATTATGCAAGAATAAAAATGGATCATGAATAATGACTAAGCTCTATATATAGACGTACACCAATGGAGGTAGATTGCCTCATGGACCTTAGAGTCCAATCAGTAAGGTTATCGGCCACGAGGGCCATATGAAAGATAAGGCCACGAGGGCCTTTTATAAACTCCTAGCCACGAAGGTTGTTTGAGAAGTTAAGGCCATAGGACCTTTGAGATCCCAAATGAGCAAAGAGTCGCTCTAAGAAAGTATGATGACCTTATTGCTATTTCAAGCACAAAGTTTGAGCGATCGGTGTACAAATTTCTATGTATGGAACGGGCCCAAAGACAAGATAAAATTTGGTAGCATATGCATTCTATATTTGTTTATATAATGGATTCATAGGTGAATTATGTTCTTACTTTAAGAATGCAGATTTTATTAAAAGCAGCCTTATGTTTTCCGCGCATATGTATATAAATGTGATGATTAATATGAAGATGATGTTTCCTTATGTTATTGGAGATTATGTATTGAATTTCATTTAAGCACATATGAGATTATAAGCTAAGAAATAGTTTATGATTTGTATGAATTAAATGATAACATATTCTTATCCTATGTGCATTAATTTTTGTTTTACTCGCTAAGCTTCACAGCTTATAAGTCGTTTTATGACTATTTTAGAAAATGGATAGACTATACACCGATGTGGTGAAGACTTGGAGTAACATGTCATTACAAAAAGAGAAGTTTGGACTCACTTTTCGCGATGACCCGGAGTATATGTCAAAGAAATAAGTTATAAAACGGTCCTTATTTATAAAGCAGTGTCATTGGAGCTCTTGAGGACTCTAAACTTTATCAGGTGAAGTATGACCGTTTTCTTTTTATTCAAACCATTTTGAAGATTCTCTTGTATTGTATTGTATTATGTTATTTTGTTTCTTTAACGTAAATCTTGTTTACTACGTTTGTGGTTAAGTTTATATAATCAAATTTATAAATAATGATGTCCATTTACATTCCTTAATGTTTTATTTTTGGTTTCAATTTTAAAATCATTAAGATTGTATGTTATAAGTTTAATTCGAGTACTAGGAGTTAAGATAATAAACTGAAAAATGACATGTCTGAGTTTTTACTAATATACGGATACTAGTATCAATCAAAAGCTGGTTTTCTAACTCAACTCGAGGATACTAGAATCCTTTAGACCTGAAGCAGAGACACTAATACCTACTATGCGTTCAACGGAATGATATTAGAACCGTTTAAAAGTTAGTTTTCTAGTTCAGCTTGAGCTTACTAAAAGCCTTCAACATACCTGAAGTAAAGATAAAAAAAAATTTATTGAAAATTTAGGAGTCGTCACACGATACTTATTGAGTCTTTGTTCATTTTTGTAATTGTAGGACAAAATTCCTGAACTTAAGTCACAGTGGTGAAATCAGCGAGTAAATGAGAAGAAATTAAGTTTTTGAAGTGAATATCAAGAGACAAACATTGGAGGATGGAAAATTAAGTTTAAGGTGTTTTGGAGTGACAATGAAAAGTTGAAATAAATCATCAAACACCCGAAAGTCGAAGAAGCGAATTAAGAAACTACAACTGAAATATGTGGGGGAAGTTAGAGCATCAACTTTGGTAAAAAAATATTCACAAGGAAAATGATATACTATTAGAAATATAATTGAATTATAAGTCCAACACTTTTTACGGATCTCAATTTGGAGTTTCCTATAAGAAGTTATGGTCGTTTAAAAAATAGTCGCCGACGTAACACATTTTGTCCGCTCGAGGGGGCCAGAGGATCGCTTGAGCGGCCCTTCAGCCAAAAATTCACTAGTTTAGTCCACTCAAGCGGCCGTGGCACCCGCTCGGGGAGACAGATCAGCTATAGCAGATCGTCAATTAGGTTAAAAATCTATTTTTGGAGACTTTGGGCACGAAATTCAACCCTAATTGGACTCTTATAAATAGTAGAACTCTTATAACGATTAGAGAGTCGAATTTTGGAGAAAACAAGGAGGCAAAATACAAGATCTTTACAAAAATTTCTTCATCCGAACAAGATTATTGGAATTTCAAACAAGAGAAAGTTGGGATTCTTGAGAAATCCATTGAAGACATTCAAGAGGGCCAAATTTATCTTCAAAGTTTTTCTTGCAATCAAATATTCCAGGTGATTAATTCTCCATTTATTATGTGTTTTTGTAAATCAAACATGATGGACTAAACTCTTTGTGCTATGGATGATGATATAAACCATATGTTGAAATTATAATTCAAGTATACTCGTTTCTAATCTTAATTTGTGTTTGATTGATTTATGTCATGGTTTTAATATCTGTTTGAATGATTGATCACCATTTGAACGTGTTTGTGATTTATGTTTGTTTCCAGGAGGTTCGAAATAGATTAGCTCATTACAGATTTAAACACAAAGTCCTATAGGAATTAGGCATAATCTTATATGCTTTGTGCAATCAAATTTCATAATCTTGATATTAAATATATTTTTGTATATTCGAATTCAAAATATGAATATTTTGGAACGTATATGAAAATATGTTTAATTCTACTAGAAAGAGATTATTTGATAACTTAGGATTATTGATTGACAATTTGAACATAAACATGGGATTTTGAGGATTAAAATGGATACTAATGGTGTTGTCGGATTCCTAGCATAACTCATTTACTTGAATTTCTCTAAAAATCATACTTGATCGTATTTTAAATCATAGTAATAATATATGCATAGTTCTAATACTCCATTCAATCATTTATTGTGTGTATTCGATTTAAGCTCAAATTGGTCGAAATTAATCTAAAGTTTAAATCCTCGTGGAAACGATACTCTTTTACTTACTTTTACTATTACTTGTCAACAAACTCGTACTTTTGCAGGATTTCACCGAACAAGTTTTTGGCGCCGTTGTCAGAGATTAAGATTTTTAGTTTAAATTTTATTAAATCAAGTTTCAATTGTTCTTATTCGAAGGCATAGCATAAGTGAACAATATAATGCAACCTAATCTTTTGCCATTTCGATTGTAGGAGTAAACAAATGAAGGTCTTTTATGCATATCAAGATCTTCTCAAATTCTGCATTTATAAATGGTTTTGCCTAACCTATTGCTATATTTACAACTTATTTTCAACAAAATTATTTGGCCTTTCATTGCTATTTCTAATATGTTGTCGAAAATTTTAACCATTTCTTACATGTTTTATATTGTACTAGATAGCATTGAAGAGTATTAAAAAAGGAAAAGTCATTATAATTTATTAGTGTCCAATCATATTCAATACTAGCGAGAACACCCAATATTCTCTAGCCTTACAACTACAGGAGAAGTGTTTGTCTTATTTAAGGTGCCAGTCAAACTTGTTAACCTTGATAGTCATGGATTTTGAAATTAATGGAGACTTGTATAACCAACCGCTGCTAAGTATAGTCAACTATAGCCCTTTTTGTGTCCCTCCTTGACCTTTCTACTCCTGTCCTCTTGCTCATGAAAGGTGTTTTATTACCCAGACCTTTCAAAAAATCAAAAAATAGATACATAAAAAACTACTCGACCAGGTATCGAGTAACTGATGTGTTGTTCGACCCTAGTCAAGTAACATAAAAATGTAGAGAACAAAGTAAAGCCCTTCCTAGACTGAGGTTGAGAAAGATAGATCACTACTCAGCCTTGGTTAAGAAGAAGAAATTTAATATATTGTATAAACCCCGGGGGTAATTCTTCTAACGGTGGAAACATAATTCAATAGCATGGACATGACATATTTTCAAATGTTGTATGCCTAGATTGAAGGATTGTTCAAATTAGTAAAGACATGAAATAAATGATGGTGTTGCAGTAAAAATAATGCTCCCAAGTATATCATATATGCAACTCATTTACAAGCAACATGCACACACATCCTTTATCTAGCTTCCAACACGGATATTGTCACCACATTTTGAGTGAGGTGACTTTCTTTGCTTGTTGATCTGTCTGTTTCTGCACCACTCCTTTCGATGAAAAAACCAGGCTCTTTAGGTTGTGGTAACGCCACACCCTCGTTGCTCAACATGACAACAACTGATGACATTGCTGGCCTATCTTGTGATAGTTTTTGAACACATAGTAGACCTACTTGAATATATCTAAGCACTTCAGATTCAACGAATAGTAGCTCACAAATGCCGTCAACTAGTTCCAAAGCCCTACCTTCTTTCCACAACAACCATGCCTAAAATATAAGTAGATGCAAGTTAATCATTTGAATAGAAAGATTGCATAAGGAGAGGATGGAGGTCCTGCATTATATGACTTACATGACCTAAAAGATTATGATGATGGTCGGGATGTTGAAATGTCCGATTCTTTTTGCCACTTACGATCTCTAGTAAAATGACTCCAAAACTGAAGATGTCAGATTTCACTGAGAATTTCCCATCAACAACGTACTCAGGTGACATATAGCCACTGCATGAATATAAAATTAGGTTCCAACATAATACATCCGAATTTCAATTCTCAAAAGGGCGGTTAATGTAGAACTTACTGCGTTCCAACTACTCGCTTTGTTTTGCTTTCAGTTTGATCTCCACCAAAAGATCTTGCGAGGCCGAAATCAGAAATTTTGGGTTCAAGTTACTATCTAGCAAAATGTTGCTCGTCTTGAGGTCTCTGTGAATAATTCTCAATCTAGAGTCTTGATGGAGGTAAAGAAGTCCTCTTGATATGCCCATAACAATCTGAAAGCGCTTTTTCCATGTAATCAACGTTTTCCTATGCTGATCTGCAACATATTAATCCTGACTTTAGTGACAATTATTCATGAGTCCCATAATAAATGGGACAAAGTTTTGAGTTGTAAATACACATCACATTCATCAAATAGGAGATCAAGAGAGGCGGACTGACCAAAAATGAAATGGTCCAAGCTTTTGTTGGGCATATACTCATAAATTAGCAACCTTTCATCTCCTTCAAGGCAACATCCCAAAAGCCTGACAAGATTTCGATGTTGAAGTTTGGCAATCAGAATTACTTCACTTCTAAACTCTTGAAGACCTTGTCCCGAATTCTTTGAAAGTCTCTTCACGGCGACTTCTTGCCCTGTTGGCAATGTACCCTATACATTGTTCAAAGGGTCTGTCATGAAGCCACTGCTCACTTTCTGGCTTCTGCAACAACAAAATAATTCAAAACTGACTTTCTTACCTTGTACACAATTCCAAAACCGCCTTCTCCTATCATATTTGTTAATGAGAAGTTCTTGGTTGCATTAGTAACTGTAGTCAGATCAAACATTGGCAGCTCTATATCTTTCACATTGTCGTCAGATGCTGTCAGCAATTAGTTGGATAATCATCAGAGGATAACTAGTTGACTTAATTCAATGAGGTGCAAAGTTTGCATACCTCTTTTCATTTTTCTCTTCTTGATGAGACAAAAGATCAAGAAGCCGAGGATAAGCATTCCACAAACTAATGATACAACCAAGATCAGCACCAGTCTTGTCTTTTTATTATTATCTGAATGCCAAAAAGTTAATTAATTATATGAATGTACCTTAATAACTACATTCTGCTTGATCATCTGTCCAACATACAAAAATATATAAATTGTGTTCTAAGATAACTTGAATACTCATAGAGTCCTGGCTAAAATTACAGTGGCCGCATTCGAAGAAATCTGATAAAAGAAATGAATTCATTATACTTACTAAGTTCTGCAGCTGCCATTCGTATATAGATATTTTGTTGTTTTTCCTCAGAAAACTCTCGGATATCAATCAGATCCCCGAACCACATGAAACAACCACTACCACCTTCACGAATATCTGAATTTGCATAAGCTATACAAGAGCAGCTCTTCAAGCATTCTGCCCGACATTCTTTTAGACTCATGCTCTTGTTTAGTGAAAACTGAAGGAGATCTGGCAATTGCACACCTCCGAGCTTTAAAAATTTAATGGGATCCTGCTGGCAACGCAATGGAATCCTCCTCACACATCCACTGGACCAATCAAGTACATCCCATTGGCTCTGTGATGTTGGAACAAATCCATATAAGCACTCACAAACTGGTCTATTCTTGATTTTACAAATGCTATTAGCACCACATAATCCGTACTGATCGCACTGATTACTCTGTGATGAATCCATAACAGTCCATGTGGATTCCCCCTTTTTCAGTAAGTAACGTTGGACTAAACCTGATCGATTCACGGTAATCCTCATGTTAATTGAATTGTCGACAAGCTTATTCATATAGTATAGTTCTTCATTATTATAAACAAAAATACTTTTGTAAACTGGGTTCGACCAGCGAGCGGCACCACTGAATTGAATTCCATTCCATGGCCCTTTCCGGAAAATCTTTTCTGATCCCTTGCGAACAACAGACTGAGGCATCCCGATATTGTCCAGTCTAAAAGTAATGTCTCCAGGAGAGGGGTCATCATCATCTTTCCAGGATGTCAAATACCTGCTTACGCCGGTGCTCAAGTTCCAGCCCTGTTTCATTCCTGGTAAAAGCGTATCAGATGGAAAATCAAAGCTTTGCCATACATAGTTTTGTGTGTTATCATATTTTCTTCTGAGTAGAAGGTTGCCGGATTCCAATAGCTGTGCGACTGTCCCTGGTTCACTTTTCGAGGAATTTGATGACTAGACAATAAAGCCTGTTGTATCATTCAGGAGAACAAGATCACCATCAGGGCTTATTGTAAGAACTCCAGATGAATTCCCTAACGGATTTTCCCTGTTTGCAACCCACACAATGATTTCTGGGAATTTCTTGTACCATATTCCTATGTACCATTTTCTTGCAGAATCACTAGGGGAAAATATGCCCAGTTCAAAGCTTTGGCCTGAGGATACCAGAGTCTTGCCGTAGGTGATTGTCTCATTTGGGCTCAACGTATCAGAAGAACTGCAGAATTCCGAGAGTAAAGGAAAGAGAAGAATGTGAAGGAATATGGAAGGAAAAATCTCCATCGGCAATGGCATGTACGTAGCAGTAGCACAAGGGTTTAGTAGCTGTATGCAACCCCTTTGAATCTCTCCGGTGGGTTTGGTTGGTGAACATCCGATTGCCGTTCCCTTGGTTGCATTGCAATGTTCTTTGTGGTAAGAATCTGAGCCCACAAGTTTAACCAAGAACGAAGGAGCAACAAAGGCATATTTTTCTTGTATTTTTTCATGTTGAATCGAGATTGTAATACTTTGTAATTGTTTTCAATCTCAACAAATGGTATCAGAGCCTAGAACATTGATCTAGGGGTGTGAAAAATCAAGAAAAGTTGGTGGGTCGAAAAGTGGAACCGGATTCGCGAAGATTCAAAATTACCCGAGACTTCAAATCAAGATTCCAGCCAAACCACTCATCGTCCGGAAATTCTGAGACCATATCTGGGTTCACGGCGACGAGGAGAACAAATTCCACCGGCGCGTGCGGCGCGTAGAAACTCCGGCGGTGGCGCGTGAGGCGAGGAAAAATCCGGCTGGCAGCTTTTTCTTCCGACGCGTGAGGGCGCGTGCGGGCTCCTTTTCGAGCGTGGTTTGCGGCAGACGACTCCCCTGATTGAGACTCACAACTTGGTGGTCCAGTGGTTGCGCGTGGACCGGCGCAGAAGTGAGTACAAGAAACTCAAGCAGCAAGGTGTGAGCGCGGCCAGCGTTTTCCGGCGGAAGTTTCTGGAGCAGATTGTTTACTAGCTATTTCTGACCTTCTGGTGGTATTACTTTGTTGGTGGAGCAACAGTGCAACTTATTGGTTGTTCTAGCAGTGCCTTGGAACTCAAAGAAATTCATTTCGTCTCTCCTATAAATATGGACAACAGATTTGTCCGCTGAGTTTGAATTTCTTGAACCCCCTCTTTTAATTTTATACTTTGTTAATTTTAATTGAGGTTAAAACAAACTAGGTGGCTAGAGCCTATAACTCCTTAGTATAATTTGTTGTTTTATTGTCTTGTGTGTTGATAATCTGTGTTTGCATGTCATCTTAGTTAGTAATTTGGAAAAAGGGTTGTGTTTTGTGTTTGCATCTGTGTGAGTAAGTTTTTTATAAAACTTTTTCAAAAATTCTCATTCATGGATGATTTTCCATCCATGGGTTTTAGGGTTGAATTATCACAATTCGATGGAAATGGTGATTATTCAATTTGGAAACAAAAATGAGAGCTATTCTCGGTTCAACAAAGGGTTTCTAAAGCCCTTGATGATCCGTAAAATTTTTCTCGATGCATTAAAAGCTAAACTCGATCAAATTGAGGAGATGAATGAAATTGCATACAATTCTATAATATTACACTTATCTGATAATAATGTTAGACAAGTTGATGATGCTAAGATCGCTAGAGAAATATGGGAAGCTCTTGACAAGTTATTTTTGACAAAAACTTTGCCAAATAAGATTTATTTGCTAGAAAAACTTTTCTAGCTTTTAAAATGGACTCGGGGAAGGATCTTGAATCCAATCTGAGTGATTTTAGCAAAATTGTCAAAAGTTTGGCCCACAATGATAAGAAATTTGACAATGAGGATCTAGCTGTTATACTTTTGAATTCTCTTCCGATTGTTATAGAGAAGTTAGGAATGCGATTAAGTATGCTAGAGATGTTTTGACTCAAGCTATTGTGATAGATGCTTTGAGATCAAAGGACTTAGAAGTCAAAAAAGAGTCTAGGGAAGCACTAGAGAGGAGAGTTTGTTTATTAGAGGAGAAATGAAATGAGAGGAGAGAACAACTACCGTGGTAAGAAAGGAAGCGCGAGGAAAATTTAAGGGTAGGTCTAAGTCTAGGGATAAAGGCAATAAGAAATGTTACCATTGTGGGAAGTTAGGACATTTCAAGAAAGATTGCTATGAGCTTAAGAGAAAATCGAAACAACAGCAGAATGAAGATCAAAATGTTCTTTCATTGTTGGGGACGCCTTAGATGGTTTACATGTTATGACCGTGTCTCGATGGTGAGATTGACCATGAGTGGATATTAGACTGGGTGCCACCTTTCATTTGTGTCTGTGAGGTCTTGGTTTTATAACTATAGAGAAATTGAACCTAAGAAAGTATACATGGGGACAACAATTCTCAAACAGTTGAAGGAATAGGTGACATTGCTATTAGGATGCATGATGGCATTGTCCAGACCACTTCTTGGTGTTAGGTATGTCCCAAACCTTAAGAGAAATCTAGTTTCCTTAGGTGTTCTTGAAGATGAGGGCTGTATGTTCAAATCGATTTTGGTACTTTAAAGATTATTAAAGGTTCTCTAGTAGTTATGAAAGGTCCCAAGAGGAATGGGTTGTATTACCTTCAAGGTGAAGCTTTACATGCCAAAGATTCGAGGATTGGTTTCAATCAATGATGATAGATCGATCTATAGCATAGGAGGATGGGACACATTGGGAATAAGGGTTAAAATATCTTAGTGACCAGAATTTACTAGGTAAAGACATCATTGCACCTTTAAGCTTTTGTGAGACGTGTGTTCTAGGAAAGTCACGAGTCGACTTTGAGATAGGTCAACACAAAGACTAAGAGACCATTAGATTACATTCATGCAGATTGTGGGGTCCAAAAACACCCTACTCATGGTGGGAACATGTTTTTCCTATCCATTGTTGATGACTACTCTAGAAAAGTTTGGGTTTTCCCACTTAAGTCAAAATCTGAAACTTTTAGCAAGTTTAAGTCTGGCATACCTTAGTCAAAAATCAAGTGGGAAAAGGTGTAAAACTCTTAGGATGTATAAATGGTTTAGAGTTTTGCAACTTTGAATTTGATGAGTTTTGTAAAGAGAGAGGTATCACGAGGCATAGGATCATGAGAAATACCCCCAACAAAATGGGGTGGCCGAGAGGATGAATCGGACTTTAATGAATAAAGTCGATGTATGTTGATTAGTTCGGGGTTGGCCAAAGGTTTTGGGTTGAAGTTTTATGCATCGCAGACTTATTTGATAAATAGGTCACCTTCTAGTTCTATTAACTTCAAAACGCCTGTGAGTTGTGGTCCGGAAAATCTCCGATTTGTCACACATTAGAGTGTTTGGGTGCCGCTTATGCACATCGGGTTGAGGGTAAGTTAGACCCTAGAGCTACTAAGTGTGTCATGTTAGGATACCCAGAGGGTGTCAGGGGTATAGATTGTGGGTTTTAGGTATTAAGGGTATTAAGATAATTAATTGAGAGAGATGTGAAGTTTAATGAGCTTGATATGCCTTGCCTAAAAACCCGCACAATCAAAGTTAAACAAAGTGGAGAAGGGAAATCTTCTACTGGGAAGAAGATTCAGACTGAGGTGAAGAGATTAGATGTTAATCTAGAGGTTAGAGAACCTAAACAAATTGATCCTCAAGTTGAGACTGAACAAGAAGAAGCCTTAGAACAACTTGAATTAGAAACTCTCAAACTGTGATCCCCGACCAAGAACAACTTGAAGATACTAATTTGAGAGATTATCAATTAGTGAGAGATAGGGAGAGAAGGCAGTAAGACCAAATTTGAAGTACACTTCTTCAAATTTGATGGAGTTTGTCCTAGTTTCAGGTGAAGCCTTAGAGTCATTGAACCTGCTTTCTTATGAAGAAACGATTAATCGTAAAAATTCGAAAATTGAAGAAGAAGCTATGAGAGAGGAGATTCATTCCTTAGGCAAGAATGATACTTGGAAGTTGGTTGAGAGACCAAAGAATCAAAAGGTAGTCCATTGTAAATGGATCTACAAGTTGAAGGAAGGAGTAGAACCAAATGACTCTTTAAGATATAAAGCTAGGTTGGTAGCTAAGGGATTTACTCAGAGAGAGGGGATTGATTATAATGAGGTTTTTTCTCCGGTGATTAAGTATAAGACTATCAGGTTAGTATTAGCCTTAGTTGTCCAATTCAATTGGGAATTAGAGCAACTAGATGTTAAGACTACTTTTCTTCATGGAGAGTTAGATGAAGTCATTTACATGTCTCAACCTCAAGGCTTTGAGGTGAAAGGGAAGTTTGAGCTTGTGTGATTGCTTAACAAGTCCTTATATGGTCTTAAGCAGAGTCCTAGGCAATGGTATAAACGTTTTGATGCTTATGTGCTTAAAATTGGTTTCAAAAGGAGTGAATTTGATGCATGCTTATATTATAATAACACTAAGATAAAGTGTGAGGTTTATTTGTTGTTATATGTTGATGACATGTTGCTTGCTAGTAGTAGTAAAGTCGATATCATAAAATGAAAAACCTTTTGAAATCTGAATTTGACATGAAAGACTTAGGATGTGCAAGAAAAATTCTTGGTATGGTTATTAAAAGGAATAGGACTGAAAATAGGTTGACTATTAATCAAGAGTCTTATTTAGAAAAGGTAATAACCAAATTTGGTATGAAATTTGCTAAGTCTATCAATATACCATTAGCTGCACACATGATTTTATCATCTGCTCAATGCCCTAAAATTGAAGAAGAAAAACAGGAAATGAGTAGTGTCCCCTATGCTAATGCCATTGGTTCTGTAATGTATTCGATGATTACCACTAGACCTGACCTAGCTTATGCAGTTAGTCTCTTGAGTAGATTTATGTCTAACCTGTAAACATCATTGGATTGCTCTTAAATGGCTATTGAGATACCTAGTTGGGACAGTTAAAAGGGGGTTAGTGTTCGAAATGAAAAGTGATAAGCTTGAGCTTAAGGGTTATGTAGATTCTGACTTTGCAGGGGATAAAGATCAGAGGAAATCTACCACTTCTTACTTCTTCACGTTAGGTGATAATTGTATCACTTGGAAATCACAGTTGCAACCTTTAGTTACACTCTCCAAAGATTGAAAGTTGAATATGTTGCATTAATCAAGCCTTTAAAGAATGCATGTGGCTGAAAGGCCTTTTATGTGAATTGAATTTCTTGAATGAAAATGCCATGATCTTTACTGATAGTCAAAGTACTTTAATGCTATGTAAAAATCCTGTGTATCATGAAAGATCTAAGCATATTGAGGTGAAATACCATTTCATTAGGGAGAAGTTAGCTCGGTGAATTTAAACCGCTTAAAATTGCAATCGATGATAACCCTGCAGATGTTGGAACCAAAGTACTTGCTGCTGGTAAGTTTAATAAGTGCATATCAATGTTGAATATTGATACGGGTTAACTTATGTGACAGGTACTTGCTGCAGTGGAGGATTGGTGAAGCAGGTACCGAGTTGGAGTGGGCGATGATGATGAAATAAGACCACAAAAGGGATAGCACTTGTAGCCAGGGAACTTGGTAGTGGATTTGTGAACCAAGGTGAAGTTTGTGAGAATGTGGGTCACTAAATCCACTTGGCCCAATTCTATTAGGCAATATGGTGTGTCTTGTGTGGACCGTTAGATGTAATGGATGGTTGAGATCTTTTTTAGGGTTTTATATAAGTACCATCATTGTCTTTCACCTAGGTCAGAACATAGAGAGAAGAAAAGTGAGGAGCCGTCTTTCATTCTGTTCTCAAAAGTGAGATTGGACTGAGTGTTTAAAATTCTTAGTCATCTCCGGTGGGTTTGGTTGGTGAACATCCGATTGCCGTTCCCTTGGTTGCATTGCAATGTTCTTTGTGGCAAGAATCTGAGCCCACAAGTTTAACCAAGAACGAAGGAGCAACAAAGGCGTATTTTTCTTGTATTTTTCATGTTGAATCGAGATTGTAATACTTTGTAATTGTTTTCAATCTCAACAGAATCTGATTATGTTTCGAGGCAATTTCTAGTTATATCAAAGCAGCATTTGTTCACATATTTTTTAGAATGTCGTATCAAAATTGAAATTCATTTTTTCTTTCAAAAACATGTGAACAAAAAGGTCATACCGAGAAACTTTTATCCACAATATTCAAAGTTTTAAGACTTAAGAGAGCCCATCATGCACTGTATATGATATATCAACTATATTCAAAGTTTTAAGACTTAAGAGAGGGGCCCATTATAAAAAAAATTTTTTTTTTTTTTTTTTTTAACTAAAGTTGCCTAATAAAAAATATTTGTACAAAAGTTTAGTGATATATCAACTATAATTATAGGTAGACCCAAAAGTAAATGACCCTATTTTTTTTTTAAAAAAATTTGAAATCCAAACCACCAATACCGACTATGACTTCTTGGAAAAATGTCAAATCGTACCCCTGTAAACTCGTTCAAAAGCTACTTTTGAGCATGTTTGTCTAAAATTACTTTATTTTAAAATAATAAATTACTTAATTAGTTTAATATAACCAGTATATCGCTTCTCCGTGGTGGGATCCGATCGTAGGATCTGTGAGAATGGGTCATTGAGATTTAAACTCTTTCATCCATGATGGACTTGATGGGCGAAGATGATGATATGAGTTGCGGTAGTTATGATTTTATAATTGAGACAGTGAGTAGAGCAATGAGAATATCGTTTAAGAGAAAGTTTTCTTTAGAGAGAGAGATTGAAGACGTAGAGACACAAGGACGTATATATATTATTTTATAGTAATGAAGAAAACTCTATACTGTCGTGATAAAATATAAAAAAAATCAAGTTGTCTTTAGTAAGCTTAGTTTTGTAATACATGCATTATACACCAATAATTTTTTAATTAATATAGTTGTCCAAGTTAATAAACAATATTGCATAATATAAATAGTATATATTTCAAGATATTGAAATGAACGACTTTGTAAATACAATAATTTGATAATACAAAATTTAAAATATTAAATAATTAAGATAAATTGAAAAAGAAAAAAAAAATTGACTAAAAAGTATTTTTGGTTTGGTTTGTCAATTAAAATATTATAATAATGCCTTTTTGAATCATTATATGTTTTTTTTTTTTTACTTATAACTATTTATCATTAAAAAAAATATAATTATTCATATATTTAAGAACTTATTAATAATTTTAAAGTCAAAAATTAATATTTCTTAATCATTCAACAAGCTTCAAGTTAGATAGCAATTGATGGCAGAAAAGGCAAGCTGGGCTTGTTTGGTGGAACTTAAAAATCTTTCGTCCCAACTCCCAATCCGAGAGATCTTTAATTGCTACATAGTAAAACTTGTGCACTGTAAGAATTTGGATGCAATTCTGTCACAATACCCAATTTTCACACGGCAGCACAAGTTGATTGAAAAATATTGTTTCGTTGAAAACCTTGGTCGCCACTGCAAGGGATTCACATCACCCTCCAAAGACTTCCTGCACATTACATATTTGAGCAACTCCAAACATGTGCTAAAGGCGTTACGACTTTACTTTGTTGATGATTGCTTAACCCACTTGTTGAGATTGAAAACAATTACAAAGTATTACAATCTCGATTCAACATGAAAAATACGCCTTTGTTGCTCCTCCTTCGTTCTTGGTTAAACTTGTGGGCTCGATTCTTGCCACAAGGAATATTGCAATGCAACCAAGGAACGGCAATCGGATGTTCACCAACCAAACCCACCGGAGATGACTAAGAATTTTAAACACTCAAATCCAATCTCACTTTTGAGAACAGAATGAAAGACGGCTCTCCTCACTTTTCTTCTCTATGTTTCGGCCAGGTGAAAAGACAATGATAAGACTTATATAAAACCCTAAAAAAGATTTCAACCATCCATTACATCTAACATTCACACACAAGACACACCATATTGCCTAATAGAATTGGGCCAAGTGGATTTAGTGACCCACATTCTCACACCACTCAAGTTCTTCAATTTATTATTTAACTTTGTCTAATATTTGACCTTTCATAAGGTTGAAATGGGGTGACACTTGATAATAAGGACATAAAACTTGGATCTAAAAGTCTTTTAAAAGTACTTGTGCTGGAAGAATTCTGAATGATACTTTTTAAAAAGTCTTCCAGTCATCCAGTGCCCATTTGCAATGGCTGCTGCTGTAAATATAAATTACCAATTTTGTCCGCAAAATTAAAACACAATGTCAAAGGGTCTGCACAATCTAAATCATACATGCCAATGAAGATTTCGCCTTCCTTATTCCTTCACATTGTTTTCTTGTCTTTACTTTTGGAATTCTGCAGTGCTCTTGATATTTTGACCTCAAATGCAACCATCATCAATGGCAAGACTCTGGTATCCTCAGGCCAAAGCTTTGAATTAGGCTTCTTTTCACCCGGTAATTCGAGCAAGTGGTACATAGGAATATGGTACAAGGAATTTCCAAAAATTGTCGTGTGGGTTGCAAACAGGGAAAATCCATTAGGGAATTCATCTGGAGTTCTAACTATTGGCCCTGATGGAGATCTTGTTCTCCTGAATGCTACGACAGGCGTTGTATGGTCATCAAATTCTTCGAGAACTGAACCAGGGTCAGCTGCACAGCTATTGGAATCCGGCAACCTCGTACTCAAAAGAAAGGATGATAATACAGAAAGTTATATATGGCAGAGCTTTGATTTCCCCTCTGATACGCTTTTACCTGGAATGAAAATAGGATGGAACTTTTGCACCGGCGTAAACAGGTACTTAACATCATGGAAAGATGACAATGACCCCTCTCCTGGAGACATCACTTACAGAACCGACAATCCTGGGATGCCTCAATTTGTTCTTCGTAGGGGATCAAAAAAGATTTTCCGGACAGGGCCATGGAATGGAATTCGATTTAGTGGTATCGGTCTCCCATTACTCACATATTTCAAAGTCATTGTAGTTAACAATGAAGACCTGTACTATATGTCTGAGGTCAGTGATAATTCAATTATCACCAGGCTTACAGTAAATCAATCAGGTCTACTTCAGCGTTTTATACTGAACAAAGGGGACTTCTCATGGACCAATATGTATTTTTTACAATATGATCAATGTCAAGATTATGGAAAATGTGGTGCTAATGGAATTTGCAAAATCAGTAAGAGACCAATTTGCGAGTGCTTATATGGATTTGTTCCTAAATCGCAGAGAGAATGGGATGTGCATGATTGGTCCAATGGATGTGTGAGGAGGATTCCCTTGGATTGTCAGCAGGGAGAAGGATTTTTTAAGGTAAATAGAGTGAAATTGCCTGATCTTCTTCAATTTTCTCTAAACAAGAGCATGAGTGTACACGAATGTCAGTCAGAATGCTTGAAGAACTGCTATTGCATTGCCTATGCATATTCAGATATTCGTGGAAATGGTAGTGGCTGTTTCATGTGGTTCGGGAATCTGATTGATATCCGAGAGTTTTCTCAAGAAAATAGTCAGCAAGATATCTATGTACGAATGCCAGCTTCAGAACTTTGTAAGTACAAACCATTAAATTATAACTACTTCATCTTTGTGTTCAGATTTCTCAGAATGCAGCCACTGTAAATTTATCCTATGACGTACAATCTCAATGCTTTTGTATATCATCACATGATCAAGCAAAATAATCAGCCTTTTTAAATATGTTAAATACTTGTGACTTTTTAACTTTTTGAAATTCAGACCATAAAAAAAAGACAAGACATATGCTCATTTTTGTCGTATCATTACTACTTTTTGGAATTCTTTTCCTTGGCTTCTTGATCTGGTGTTTTATCCAGAGGAGAAAAAAGAAAAGAGGTATGCAAACTAGTCCTCTCTCATTGAATTACTTAAGTTTCTCAACATAATGTCAAGCATATAACATCTTTCTGCTGCAATTAACTAGTTATCATTGATCATTATCCGACTAATTGCTTACAGGATCTGAGACCAATGATAAAGATATAGAGCTGCCAAGGTTTGATCTGATTACAATTACTAATGCAACTAACAACTTTTCTTCAACAAATATGATTGGAGAAGGTGGTTTTGGAATAGTTTACAAGGTCTGCAAGGTTAACTTATTCTGCTGTAGTAGAAAGTGACAATGGCATCATGATAGAACCTTTGAAACAATCTACAGGGTACATTATCGACGGGGCAAGAAATTGCAGTGAAGAGACTTACAAAAAATTCTGGACAAGGTCTTCAAGAGTTTAAGAATGAAGTGATTCTGATTGCCAAACTTCAACATCGAAATCTTGTCAGGCTTTTGGGATGCTGCCTTGAAGGAGATGAAAGTGTGCTTATCTACGAGTATATGCCCAACAAAAGCTTGGATTATTTCATTTTCGGTCAATCTGATTCTCTTGCCCTCTTATTCGATACTAATGAGATCACTTTCATAATGAGATACATATTCATAATTCACAAGTCACAAAGCACACTCATTTAGAATGAAACTGATTTAGTACGACTAATAGTGTCTGTCAACTGAGCTGGATTTACATGTTGCAGATCAGCATAGAAAAGCATTACTTACATGGAAGAAGCGCTTTGAGATTATTATGGGCATATCGAGAGGACTTCTTTACCTTCACCGGGACTCAAGATTGAGAATTATTCACAGAGATCTTAAAACAAGTAACATTTTGCTAGATAGTGACTTAAATGCCAAAATTTCTGATTTTGGCCTTGCAAGAAGTTTTGGTGGAGATCAAACTGAAATCAACACAAAGCAAGTAGTTGGAACATAGTAAGTTCCATAATAACCACCCTTTTAAGATAATGTATAATATCTAGAACTTAATCTTATGTTCATGCAGTGGCTATATGTCTCCTGAATATGTTGTTGATGGGAAGTTCTCAGTGAAATCTGACGTCTTCAGTTTTGGAGTGCTTTTATTAGAAATTGTGAGTAGCAGAAAGAATCGAAGATTTCATCATTCCGAACATGATCATAATCTTTTAGGTCATGTAAGTCATAGAATGCAAGACCTCCATCCTCACCTTATCCAATCTTGCTATTCAAATAATTTACCTGCATCTATTTTTCTTTTAGGCATGGTTATTTTTCAGAGAAGGCAGGGCATGGGAAATAGTGGACGACATTCCTGAGCTATCGCCCGTTGAATCTGAAGTGCTTAGATGTATCCATGTAGGTCTACTATGTGTTCAAAAATCACCACACGACAGGCCAACAATAGCATCAGTTGTAGCCATGCTGGACAACGAGGGCATGGCATTGCCACAACCTAAAGAGCCTGGTTTTTTTGTGGAAAGAAGTTGCATTGAGGCTGATATGTCGACAAGTGTAGAAAGGTGTCTCACTAATAATGTGGTAACAATGAGCGTACCGGAAGCAAGATAAAGAATGTGTGTACGTATTGCCTATTTAGTGTTAGCTTGTAAGATAATTTTAATTTAAACGGTTGAATAAGAACCTATTTAGTGTTAGCTGCATTGTACTTCCTCGTAAAATAATTGTGTTGATGCTTCATAGACCTATATTTCTCAATTCTCTACCTTTTATGTATACTCACAAGATCACAATAACGTGTTTAATGATAAATCAAGTTTCAATTGCTCTTATTCAAAGGCATAGCATAAGTGAACAATATAATGCTACCTAATCTTTTGCCATTTCGATTGTTGGAGTAAACAAATGAAGGTCTTTTATGCATATCAAGATCTTCTCAAATTCTGCATTTATAAATGGTTTTAGCTAACCCATTTCTATATTTACTACTTATTTTCAACAAAATTATTTGGCCTTTCGTTGCTATTTCCAATCTGTTGTCGAAAATTTTAACCATTTCTTACATGTTTGATACAGTGTAGTAGATAGTATTGAAGAGTATTAATAAAGAAAAAATCCTCATAATTTGTTAATGACTAATCATATTCAGTTGTAGTGTGTAAACCTAATATTCTCTAGTCTTACAACTACAGCAGAAGTGTTTGTCTTATTTAACGTGCCAGTCAAACTTGTTAACCTTGATAGTCAGGTATTTTGAAATCAATGGAGACTTGTATAGCCAACCACTGCTAAGTATAGTCAATTATACCCCTTTTTGTGTCCCTCTCCTTGACCTTTCTACTCATGTCCTCTTGCTCATGAAAGTTCTTTTAAAAAATCAAAAAATAGATACATGAAAAACTACTCAACTAAGTATCGTGTAACAGACGTGTTGTTCGACCCTAGTCAAGTAACATAAAAATGTAGAGAACAAAGTAAAGCCTTTCTAGACTAAGGTTGAGAAAGATAGATCACTACTCAGCCTTGGTTAAGAAGAAGAAATTTAATATATTGTATAAACCCCAGGGGTTAATCCTTCTAACGGTGAAAACACAATTCAATAGCACGGACATGACATATTTTCAAATGTTGTATGCCTGGATTGAAGGATTGTTCTAATTAGTGAAGTCATGAACTAAATGACTGTGTTGCAATAAAAATAATGCTCCTAAGTATATCATATATGCGACTCATTTACAAGCAACATGTACACACATCGTTTATCTAGCTTCTATACCGAAATATGTTAAGGGATAAATCCCACATCGCTTAAATACCGAAATATTAAATAATATATAAGGGTTTGAGTTATTTCTCTTAACAATGTTGACTTTTTAAGATTGTACCCTAAGTGTTAATAAAGAACCCACCATGAGAATTGAAGTCAAGAGTGTTAAGAAACGGGTGTCTCAATCACATTCCACTCATTCGACTAATTATTTCACATTGATGTATAGTTCTTTAAGAAATGGCAAGGCTACAGTCTGCCCCCATTTTTGTTAAATAGTTCACATCATACTTGAACTTGCACTAATCACTAATATTATTATTTTTCCAATAAAGATTTTCCATGCCTTATTCTTTCTATTTTTTCTCTTGTATTTACTCTCTGGATTCTGCAGTGCAGCTGATACATTAAACTAGAGTATGACCATCAGCTACGGTGAGACTCTGGTTTCCTCATGCCAAAGCTTTCAATTAGGCTTCTTTTCACGCAGGAATTCAAGCAAATGGTACAAGGAATTTCCAGAAATTGTTGTGTGGGTTGCAAACAGGAAACTGATAAGTGCATTTTGTTCACTTATTTTGGCCTTTGAATTAAGCATTTAGCCCGTCATATAGTTGATTTTCCACTTAATTTAGTTTATTACTGTTCTATTTCAGTTTTGGACGTGTTTGTGAACAATTGGAGAAGATTAAACGAAAAGAGCAATAAATTAGAAGATATTTCAAAAGTATGCAGATCTAATTGCACTCAATAGAAAGTTAAAAGGCCAAATTGGAGGTTATGGAAAGTGGGAGAACTAAAGAAGATAATATGAAAGTTTGAGGACCAAAATGCAAGAGTGTGGAAACTTGAAGGACCAAACTACAAAAGAAGAAAAGTTACATTCTGGGCGAGCGCCCAGCTGCTGGAACCAGAAGCAGGGACCAATTTGCTACACCTGGGTGATTGCCGGGAAAAATTTTGGCCTTTCTGTGTTTTTTTTTTTTTTTATTATTTCCCTTTTTATTTCTAATACAATTAGGTAACTTTTGGCCCGCGAATTTTGTACTTTTTTAGATCTTTTGGGGCACAATTAGAGTAGTATAAATAGGAGTTATTAACTCATAACAAGGGTTGGATTTTTAGGAGCTTAATTTGGAAGAAGACGGAAGAAACAAGAGAAGATAACTACTTGGCGATCAAGAGTGTTTTCGAAGATTTCTTCTCATTAAATCCATGCCGGGTTCTATCAATTCTTTTATTTGTAATTTAATTATGTTCTTCTAACTTTCTTGAGTCAAGGTAGACGATGAAACCTTGTTTTTAACAAAGTGATTATTTCTTTATTCATTTAATTCCGTTTTAGAGCTTTAATGTTCATGGTTCGTTCTTGTTAGATTAATTAAATAAAATTTCTTTCATCTTAAATATCATGTATTCTTGATGGTTAGAAATTGATTTAATTAATTCGTGTTTGGTGCTTAAACATGTTCTATTAATTTCTTTTGATTTTTCGTTATCTTTTTATCCATTTGGGATACATAGAATGCTTAGAAAATCTTTGATTCTTTGTTTTCTTTTAATTGAACTTGATACGCTTAATTTATGTTTGAAGCAAAAGGAGAACCGATATTAGTTTTTTTCTTCTTTGGGATTTTATTGATAAATATTTTAGGACGACAATAGATTGATTTCGTGTCGTCGTGTATTAGTGGGAATTAATCAATAATTGGATAATTGCTAATTTAAACAATGACGAATTCCGAAACCTTGGTATTTTACACAACTTGATTCTCCAACTTGATTGTTTTAGCATAATTAATTTGTCTTTAAATCAAACTCTTTCAACAAAAATCATTTCGACTCAACTAGCTTAGAATAATAGTTAATTTGGATTAAATTAGACCTTCCTCATTGTAGTCTCTGTGGGATCGACCTCGTTACTACTTTTCTATATTCCAATAGATTCGTACATTTGCGAGTTAATTAAAATTTGACATCAAGTTTTTGATATCAAATTTAAGATAAAAGAAATTTTATTTAATTAAATCGATTTCTAATAATCAAGAATACATGATATTTAAGATGAAAGAAATTTTATTTAGAGCCCGTTTGACAGAGATTATAAACTAGTTTATAAATCCATTTTTGGTTTATTTGACCAATATTGGTTTATTTAAGTTGAAATTGTTGACTTTTCATGTTAAAAATGGGTTGAAAAGTCAAAAATTACGGCTGAAAAAAATCAAAATGGGATTATAATCTTTGTCAAACAAGCTCTTAATTAATCTAACAAGAACGAACCATAAACATTAAAGCTCTAAAAAGCAATTAAACGAATAAAGAAATAATCACTTTGTTTAAATAAGGTTTCATCGTCTACCTTGGCTCAAAAAAGTTAGAAGAACATAATTAAATTACAAAGAAAAGAATTGATAGAACCCGGCATGGATTTAATGAGAAGAAATCTTTGAAAACACTCTTGATCGCCAAGTAGTTGTCTTCTCTTGTTTCTTCCGTCTTCTTCCAAGTTCGGCTCTCAAAAATCCCCTCTTGTTATGAGTTAATACTCCTATTTATACTACTCTAATTTACCCCAAAAGATTCCAAAAAAGTACAAAATCCGCGGGCCAAAAGTTGCTTAACTGTATTAGAACTAGAAAAAAAAATAATAAAAAAATGCAGAAAAGCCAAAAATTTGCCTGGGCGATCGCCCAGGTATAGCAAATTGGTCCTCGTGATCTCTCGTTCAATTCTTTGGAGCGCCGCCCAGCTATAAGCTGGGTAATCGCCTAGCTTGTGACTTTTCTTCTTTTGCAGTTTGGTCCTTCAAGTTTTCACACACTCTTGCATTTTGGTCCTTAAACTTTCATATTATCTTCTTTAGTCCTCCCACTTTCCATAACCTCCAATTTGGCCTTTTAACTTTCCATTGAGTGCAATTAGATCCGCATACTTTTGAAATATCTTCTAATTTATTGCTCTTTTCGTTCAATCTTCTCCAATTGTTCACAAACACGTCCAAAACTGAAATAGAACGGTAATAAACTAAATTAAGTGGAAAATCAACTATATGACGGGCTAAATGCTTAATTCAAAGGCCAAAATAAGTGCACAAAATGCATTTATCAGAAACTCCATTACCAGATGCAGTAGGAGTACTCATAACAGTCAAGGAAGATCTTATTCTCATGAATGTTACGTCAGGTGTTGTTGTCTGGTCTTCAAAGAAGTGAACCGTGGTCGGGTGCTGACTATTGGAATCGCACAACATTGTACCGTAAAAAGGATGATAATGGCAAAGCTTCGAAACTGGAGACGTTTCTTTCAGACTGGACAATATTGGGATGCCTGAGTTAGTTATTAGGAAGGGATCAGAAAAGATTTTCCGGACAGGGCCATGGAATTGAATTTGATTTAGTGGTGCCATTCGATGGTCATCAAAACCGATTTTCAATCCCATTTTTGTTTACAATCATGAAGACTTGTACTATATGTATGAACTCGGAGACAGTTCAATTATCACCAGGCTTACAGTAAATCAATCAGGTTTTCTCCAGCGTTTTGTACTAAACAAAGGCAACTCCTCGTGGAACATTATAACCTCACAAGATGATCAATGTGAAGAATATGGATTTGTTCCTAAATCGCAAAGAGAATGGGATGTGCATGATGTTGGGTATCCGCCCCATGTCTTGGGGTAGATCAAAGGCCCAAGACCAACAAATTAGTCTAAATTAAAGAGGCCTAATGATAATTAATTTTGTATAGCAAAGACTTCTATTCAAATTATGATTAGAATAGGTTTCCTTGCATGGATGGAAATTAGAGAAGGAAAGTCCCATTAGGAATTTATTTGATGCCTTAATTAACATTATAAATTAAGGCATTGGGGATTATAATCCGTGTGTCTCCATGTGTGAGTGCATGAAGGAGAGAACCCAACTCACCCAAAATAGAGAAAAAATTCGAGAGCAACATTATAGCAAATTCGCAGAATCTGGACTGCTTGCGCAATAGTAATGAAACGTTGATATCTCAGCGTCCCGTTGTCCGATCGTCGTGAAATTTGGATAGGGAGTTAACAACTCATTGAAGATCAAATCCAACAGTTATTTCGGAAGTAATTATTATCCAAACAGTGACGATTCGGTGAGATACTTTCTTTGTTGTTTTTTAGTAGTGTTCTTGACAGAGTTATGCTTGGGTATATTGTTAGTATTGCTTTTGAGGAGTTCCGTCTTTGATAGATGAGGATTATTTGTATGCCAAAAATGGTTTAGTTCTTGATGATTTGGTGTGCCTCTAGTGGTATATAGAGAACAACATTGTACCCATTATAGTTGATTATAGTGGAAGATTAATTGTTGTTGGGTCGTGGAAGTAGGCACATTGCCGAATCACGTTAAATATTGTGTCATTTATTTCGCGCATTATTTAGTTTAATTATTACTCTATTTCATTAATTCTGATTACGTTTACACAAGAAAGGAAAATCTTTATTCCGCTGCTTTGATCCTAATATATCGTGTTCGATATTTATTGGTCATTGGTTGAATTTCCCCAACACATGATTGGTCCAATGGATGTGTGAGGAGGATTCCCTTGGATTGTCAGCAGGGAGAAAGATTTTTGAAGGTAAATAGTGTGAAATTGCCTGATCTTCTTGAATTTTCTCTAAACAAGAGCATGAGTGTACACAACTGTCAATCAGAATGCTTGAAGAACTGCTATTGCATTGCCTATGCATATTCAGATATTCGTGGAAATGGTAGTGGATGTTTCATGTGGTTCAAGAATCTGATTTATAACCGAGAGTTTTCTCAAGCAAATAGTCAGCAAGATATCTATGTACGAATGCCAACTTTAGAACTTTGTATGTACAAATCATTAACTTATAAGTACTTCATCTTTGTGTTCAGATTTATCAGAATGCAGCCACTGTAAATTTATCCTAATATGTACAATCTCAATGCTTTTGTATATCATCACATGATCAAACAAAATAATCAGCCTTGTCTAGATATGTTCATATGGTAAATGGTTGTGACCTTTTAGCTTTTTGAAATTCAGACCATAAAAAAAGACAAGACATATGCTCATTTTTGTCGTATCATCACTACTTTTGGAATTCTTTTCCTCAGCTTCTTGATCTGATGTCTTATCCAGAGGAGAAAAAAGAAAAGAGGTATGCAAACTAGTCCTCTCTCGTTGAATTACTTAATTTTCTGAACATAATGTCAAACTTATAACACCTTTCGGCTGCAATTAACTCGTTAGCATTGATCATTATCCGACTAATTGCTTACAGGATCTGAGACCAATGATATAGATATAGAGCTGCCAAGGTTTGATCTTATTACAATTACTACTGCAACTAACAACTTTTCTTCAACAAATATGATTGGAGAACGTGGTTTTGGAATATTTACAAGGTCTGTAAGGTTGACATATTCTGCTATAGTAGAAAGTGACAATGGCATCATGATACAACCTTTGAAACAATCTACAAGGTACATTATCGACGGGGCAAAAAGTTGCAGTGAAGAGACTTTGAAAAAATTCTGGACAAGGTCTTCAAGAGTTTGAGAGTGAAATGATTCTGATTGCCAAACTTCAACATCGAAATCTTGTCAGGCTTTTGGGTTGTTGCCTTGAAGAAGATGAAAGGGTGCTTGTTTACGAGTATATGCCCAACAAAAGCTTGGATTATTTCATTTTTGGTCAACTTATTAAGTCAGAATGGTCCTTAATTAGATGCATTAAATCTCCTAAGAATTCAATTCAGACTGCGACAATAATAAAAACGTATCTCTACCTTTTATCTAATTGTCAGATATTACTACGTAGTCTAAATTAATAATTTACTTCTCAGTTCATTACAATCCACAATTCAATGACAAATAAAGGCCAATTATTTCAAGCATTAAGAGAGGAAGTAAAATCAAAACATAATTAATTTATAAGCAAAACTTGAGAGTCGAAAATAAAGAATTAAACTGTGTTACATCGTTCATCCAAACTTTAAATTTAGCTATTCATAATTCTAGAGAAAAAAAGATGAAGAGATTTGAATACATAATCGGATCTTGAATAAAAGATGAGAAGAAGTTGAATATCTTGCACCAAGAATTCTTCGTCTCCACGTTTTAATCTTCAAGATCTTGGTTGTTCTTCGCCGTTCTTTTCTCCAAAATTCAACCTACTTATAAGTTAATAACTCATATATATAGTATCCTTATTGTATCCCAAAAGATCATGAAAATCGCATCCAAAACGTTTCCTAATTGAAGTCAAACTAAAAAAGGAAAATAAAATTCGTTGCCAAAAATACACTGGGGATCGCCTAGTGTAAACCTTGAAGCGATCGTTAAGGAGTTGAAAAATCAGTTGGACGAATTGATTTTTAAAGGTTTCATTAGGCCTAGTTCGTCTCGTGGGAGCTCCGGTACTATTATTTGTGAAGAAAAGGATGGCTCGATGAGATTGTGTATTGATTATCGAGAGTTAAATAAGGTGACCATTAAGAATAAATATCCATTGCCCGTGGTAGATGATCTATTTGACCAACTCCAAGGTTCCGTAGTATTCTCAAAAATAGACCTCGGATCGTGATATCACCAATTAAGGATAAAACATGAAAATATACCAAAATCAGCTTTTCAAGACTCGTTATGGTCATTACGAGTTTTTGGTAATGCCTTTTGGGTTAACAAATGCTCCAAGAAAGATTCATGGATTTGATGAATAGAGTATTCAAAGAATATCCGGACAAATTTGTAATAGTATTTATTGATGACATTTTGATTTACTCGAGGACAAAGGAAGAACATGCCAAGCATTTGAGGATTGTCTTACAAATTTTGAGGATAAACAATTATATGCCAAGTTTAAGAAATGTGAATTTTGGTTAGAAGAAGTGGCATTTTTGGGACATGTAGTGTCAAAAGAAGGCATAGGAGTCGATCCTAGAAAAATAGAGGTCGTTCTAGATCGCCACGACCATCATCACCAATGAGAGGTTAGGAGTTTCTTGGGTTTAGCCGGGTATTATCGACGCTTTGTTCAGGATTTTCTAAGATCGCAACCCCATTAACTCAATTAACCCGCAAGAACATACAGTTTAGATGGAACGAGGATCGTGAACAAAGCTTTCGGGAACTAAAGAAAAGACTTACTTCAGCCCCCGTTCTAGAAATTCCTTCCGCTGAGGGCGGATACACTATTTATAGCGATGCCTCTAAACAAGGATTAGGTGGTGTGCTCATGCAACACGGTAAGGTAATTGCCTATGCCTCTAGACAATTAAAGCCGTATGAGAAGAATTACCCTACTCATGACCTTGAACTCGCGGAAATAGTGTTTGCTTTAAAGATTTGGAGACATTATTTGTACGGTGAAAAATGTGAAATATTCACGGATCATAAGAGTTTGAAATATTTCTTTACTCAAAAGAGCTAAACATGCAACGCCGATGGTTAGAGTTGATCAAAGATTATGATTGTATCATAAGCTATCATCCGAGCAAAGCAAATGTGGTAGCGACGCGCGTTAGTCGAAAAGACACCAAAGAAATCAAGAGAATCGGGTAAAGAAATAGAAAATTTGGGTTTAGAAATTTTCACATCGAAAATTTAAGGTTATCCGCTATGACCATTCAATCAACCCTACAGGATCGGATTAGAGAGGCACAGAAAACAAATTCTTTTCTTTGAGAAGATAAGGAAAAGAATAGCAACTAGAAAGCCCAATCGACTATCAAATATCCACCCATGGACTTCTCGAAGATAAGGATAGAATTTATGTGCACGAGGATGAAGGAATTAGAGAGGAAATTTTCAAGAAGCTCACAATACACCATACTCTGTACACCACGGATCAACGAAGATGTACCATGAAGTTAAGACATTATATTGGTGGCGGACATGAAGAAAGAAATTGCAAACTTTGTAGCTAAATGTCCGATTTGTCAACAAGTTAAAGCCGAGCATCAAAGAGCAAGCAGTACCTTAGAACCCTTACGGTGCGAGTGGAAATGGGAAAATATCTCGATGGATTTTGTAGTAGGTTTACCAAGGACGGGTAAAGGATGTGACACCATTTGGGTTATAGTAGACCGACTAACAAAGTCAGCACATTTTCTACCTATCAAAACAACATACAAGATGGATCAAGACATAAATCTTTATCTCCAAGAAATTGTGAGATTACATGGAGTACCTAAGACTATCGTATCGATCGAGACCCTAGATTTTTATCCCGTTTTTGGAAAAGTCTACACGACTCTTTGGGTACTAAGCTGCACTTTAGTACTGCCTTCCATCCCCAAACAGATGAACAAACTGAAAGAACAATTCAAACTCTTGAAGACATGCTTAGGGCAAATGTTTTACGCTTTAATGGAAGTTGGGACAAGTATTTGCCTTTAGTCGAATTTGCATATAACAACAGTTACCAAGCATCCATAAAAATGCCACCGTATGAAGCATTATACGGTAGGAAGTGTCGATCACCCCTATACTGGGATGAAGTTGGTGAACGAAGGATGTTGGGACCAGATTTGGTTCAAGACATGACAACAATCATCGAGAAGATTCGAAGAAATATTTTTACGGCCCAGGATCGACAGCGAAGCTATACAAATAAACGATGTAGACCCTTAGAATTCAAAGTTGGAGACAAAGTATTTATTAAAATTTTGCCAATCAAGAGAATGTTTAGGTTTGGAAAGAAAGGAAAACTAACTCCGAGATACATTGGGCCATTTGAGATCAAGGAAAGAATAGGAACTTTGGCCTACAAACTGGAATTACCTGGCCAGTTAGCAAAAGTACATAATGTATTTCATGTGTCCACTCTCCGAAAATATATTCCCGATCCATCACATGTACTTAAGGACATTCCTACGGAGATGCAAGCGGATTTAACATGGGAAGAACAACCCGTAAAGATCCTTATGCTAGAGAGACAAACGCATTTCAGAATAAAGAAGTACCTTTGGTAAAAGTCCTGTGGAGAAGCAACAGGATTGAAGAAGAGACATGGGAACGAGAAGATGAAATGAAGAAGAAATTTCCCGAACTTTTCTAGGTAATTTCGAGGACGAAATTCTTTAAGGGGGAGATTGTAACGCCCAAAAATTTCGTTTTATAATTTTATAATTTGGAGAATTTAAATTCGTTTTCTTAGGAAAAACCCAATGATCACCAAAAATTGATAAGTTTGGTATGTCAATTTCAATAAGTTTAGGAGAAAGTATATAAATTTTATTGGATTAAAGTATTGGGGACTTTTTAAGAAAAATATTAAGTTATGTAAATGTTTGGGCTTAATCAAATTTAATCCCATAGATAGAGACCAAGTTTGAAAAATATGGAAAATGCAAGTTAATTACAGTTTTGCCATTGTTTCAACCAACTTTGCAACAATGGTGTGTATCGTATGCGTTGATCCGTAGCCTATGCATGTTATACCATCGTAGTCCTTATCGAGATGTTTAAATCGATATCAAGTTTGAGTATTTTTCAAGTCGGGACGTGCCTTCAAAGTCGAGCCAAAGTGGTATAGTAAGAATTTATATAATGCAGAAATTTCACCAAAATTTGGCTAAGTATGGAAAACTAGTCGGGCAGTCATTTTTGAGCTAATCGTACGAGATATCGACTGACCCATTTCTTTTGCATGTGTACTCGTTGTGAAGCTTGAAGCATGAACTTTACAACGGTATAAAGTTTGACCAAAACGGAGCTCGTCTTGACCCCCAAATGTTGTCCCAAACATGGTTACTTGAAATAAGAAATCTGGGAATTTTTGTAATAAAATATTGGTTGATTTGGGACACATGTCATTTTTATGATTTTCACCTTAGGACATGTTTGGCAATGCTTATTATAATTGAGGATCAATATCAATTAATATTCGTATAAATAACTGATGAACTAATAAAATAATCCGATAAAATAAGAATAAGTAAGAATTTTCATGGATAAGCTAAACCAAACATGGCCTTCCCAAAACTCTATATATACACCTTCTCTTCTTGCCTTTTTAAACCAGAAAATTAGTAAAGAAACTCTGCTGAAATTCAGAAAGAAAAGAGGTAAGAATGAAAACAAATATTGAAAGGAAACCAAGAACTTTTTCTTTCTTCTTTGTATTTCTCATGAATTAGTGTGATGAAACACTAATGGAAAATGTGATGAAACACCAAACTAACAAGAGTTCATCACATTTACTCCAAGATAAGCTGTGAAGGTAGAAATTCCGTCCATAAGTCAAAACCAGTTTACAAATGAGGATTCGAGGCTTTGGTAGCCTCGAGAATCAATACGATTAGATTCAGTAGCCCGAATCAGACCGCTTCTTTGTCTGTAATTACATTTTCAGTTTAATATAATGGGTTTTGGACGAAATTCCTCCTTAGCCAAGCCTAAAACATAAAGTTTCATTTCTCCTTATTTTGATGTATTAACACTCCATAAACTTGTAAAATTTCAGGTCACTAATCCAAGAAAAAGATTTCCTTTGTACCGTGAGTAAAGTTTATGTGTTTTGTTGTTTTTATATTGATTATGCTTATTAGGATCGAGAATATGCAGCATGATTTTTATGTTAAATGAATCCCTCTTTTGACTTCTTTGTTACCCATCAATTTTCCTATCTAAGTAATCATAGATATTGAATTTAGTTGCTTATACATGAGGAATTATAAGTAATAAAATCTGCAGAATTTTAACTTCATGTTTATGACCTTGCATGTCTCATAAACTTATGTTTAAGTCGATTTTGATGAGTTTAGAATCTGCAAAGATATGATGACTTAAAAATGTTACTGTAATAGCATGATGAATGGGAAGATGAATGACTTTTAAATCAATCCCTTGCATGTTGATTTGGGATTTACAATAATATGTTTCTTTGAGGAAGAACTCGAAAGAATGTTTATGTGCAAGATTTCGAATGATGTTAGCAATTAAATCTTGTGTTTCCATGTGTTGCATCATGGCATCATTCAAGCACGAATTCATGATCTTAAACATTAAAGCAAAAAGTTATGTTTATATAATGATCATGAACAATTAAAGAATACCCTATTTAGGTTGTACACCATGGGAGCAAGTCCGAATTTGAAGGTCACAGACTCACGAGATGCCCACGGGATGAGATGCCCAAGAATGAAATGAAAGTACTTGAGCAAAGTGCTCTAAGAGAATGAAAGTACTTTGAGCATAGAAGCTCTAATGATGTTGTGACCTTGTGTTTAGCAAAACACTATGAGCGCTCGGTGTACGACCCTAATATGGGAAGGGCCCAAAGAAAAGAAAAGAGAAGAAATGAAAAGAAATGAAAAGAAAGAAGAAAAGTAAGAAAAGAATAATGAAACCATTCATGGTTAATACATGCATAGCATTCAAAGGTTTAGCATTCATTCTATGCATATTGTATTGATTGTTTATGAGTGATCGTTAATGACATTTCATGAAGCATACATGTTGTCAATTGTTTGGAAGTTAATATGTGTTTATTATCTTATTCACTTATGTGAGAATTGGGCAATAAGAATTTCATTCAATTGAAGGTATGAATTATGTGCTTTCATGTTTATGTGTTACTTTGCTCACTAAGCGTCATTGCTTACTGATCGTTTAATGACTATTATAGGAAATGGAACGAAACTACTTTGAAGTAACGATACTTATGAAAGGACATCGGCAAATGGGGTGGACTTCTATATCATCATGAAGAAAGACGTATGGGTTCGCTTTTCCGCAATGGCGGGCTTTTACATAAAAGAAAGATCTTACGAAACAATATATGTCTATGATGCCATCACATTGGAGCCAAAGGGGACTCTCTTTTCATGTACTAGATAACCGAAAGTCTTTATGGTTGTTTTGTAGTATCAAGGATTTAGTATCCCTTAGTTAATTATAAACCTTTTAAAGTTGTTAGTATTGAAACGTTTTTGAGCAATAGGTTTATAATGAGTGTCATTTCGACCTTTTTGTTATCGGAATGACGAACCATATTTTGAAAGAAAGGGATACTACACTTGTTAAAGATAGTGAAAATTGTAAGAAAAATCCTTGTGTAATAGTTTTGTAAGGTGGAAATTTAAAGTATTTTAAGTAATCGAGTATGTGGTGTATTTTTGTACTTTTTACAAATGGTTTGTAATGCCCTTAATATCTCTTCTAAGTGTTTTGAATAATATTGGAATGAGGTATAAAACTTGGAGAAGTTTAAAAAGAATTAAGTTGAAAAATTTAATGTCACAGCAGGAGGATACTAGTATCCACCTGCACTTGAGTTTTTAGCTTAACTGAAGGCTACTGGTAGCCCTCAGCCGAGAAAAAAAAAATTTAAGGAAATTTCGGAGGTCGTCACACAATTATTTTACTTATCTAATGCTCGACAGACATGTGTGTGCGCATAGTCAATCTAATCAACATAAACCTTTAGGTTGGTAATATTCCCCCCTCCCCCAAAATGGTCAAATATTTCATTTCTCTCTCGAAGAATACACACTCCCATATTGATATTCAATCTCTCACCCTGAGTGTTAACTCTAAAGTTACCCTCAAAACTCTTATTCTTTTACCGCTCAAATAAATATCATCATAAGCCGGCAAGACTATCCAACATACAAGCACACATATTTTTTTTTTTTAATTCATCCACAACAATAACGAAAATAATAAAGTCACCACAAGCTTAAATTCCACATTGTCCTCAATGTGACAAAAGAAAGCAAAATAAATAAATAAAAGAAAGAGTTAACCCGAATCAAAAGGCGTGGAGACAACATCGGACTTTCAGTTGATCAGTAACCATTGGGATTGGAATGACGATGTGTAGCCTGAAATATAAAAAAAAATTAAATGTACTTAATTACTAAAAATTGGAAAATGTGCTTCACTTCCTAATGCAATCCTAAAATTCTACACGCAATACAATAAACATATAAGAGATAGAAAAATAGGTTGTCTCTCATTAAGCGCTCGATTTATAGTCTAGAGCTCGACTTTTTGCAAGTATCATTTATGGAGGCTAGAATTGGGCTTTGGAAGTCTTGCATTGCTTGAAATTACCAGCTTTGCAAGATTTATCATTTGCTCTCCATATTTTAAATTGGCTATTTTCATCTTTAATTGTTGCAACTAGTCTACATGTATTAGGTTTGTAGGTTTTTTGGCCAATTTTCACCACTTCATCAACTCTAAAACACTGTTTGAGGTCGATTGGTTACTCGAGTACAATGAACATACTGAATACTGCTCGTTCATCTGTATCCTCAAGATTAGCTCACATTTTTCAACATCAATAAGGACTCGACTCGTTGCTAAGAATGGTCGGCCCAATATTACTAGCATATCCTAGTCCTTTTTCGATATCAATGACAATGAAGTCAACTAGAAAGAAAAACTTATCCACCTTGATGAGCACGTCATCAACCATACCCCGTGGGCGCTTGATTAATCTATCAGCAAGATGTAGAGACACATTTGTTGCTTTTACCTCTCCCAAACCTAATCTCCTGTAGACAGAAATGGGCATCAAATTTACACTTACACCTAAATCACATAAAGCATTAAAATTATAAAATTTTCCAATTGTGCAAGGTAATTTAAAACTCCCTAGATCTTTTAACTTCGAAAGCAACTTATTTAACAGAATAGCGCTACACTCTTCAATTAAAACTATTGTCTCGTATTCATATGGTTTTCTCTTCTTGGACAACATTTCCTTCATAAATTTTAAATACAATGGTATCTAGACTAACGCTTCGGCGAAAGAAAATGTTGATGTGCAGTTTTTTGAAGACTTCAAAAAAAATTTCAAACTGCTTGTCGAGCTTGTCCTTTTACAACTTCTGAGAAAATGGAATTGGTGCCATATAAGCTTTGACAGGAATTGGCGGCCTCACTTTGATGATTCAGCAGATTCCTTTGAAGCTTATTCTTTTGATTTCGTATGTTGTTGTCCAGTTTCTTCTTCCTCAACTACCAACTGTTTGTCATTTTTCTCTGGTCTTTTCACGTGAATTTCTGGCAGTTGTACCCCGCTCCTAGTAGTGATTGTATTTACTTTTTCTTTGGATTTGTTATTGTATTGCTAGGCAAAGTGCCTGGTTTCCTATCTGACAATTGCAGGGCTAACTGACCAATCTGAGTCTCTAATTTTCTGATAGATACCTGTTGATTTTGACAGTTTGTGTCAATCGCTCCAATACTTTATCAGTTTTCTGCATATACTGTTAAAACATCTTCTCCAAACTTGGTCATCTTTCTTGCGGAGCATTATTGGCATTGCCACTTTGTTGGTTTTCAGACCACCTAAAATTTGGGTGTTGCTTCCAACTCGAATTGAATGTTTGTGAATAATGATTATACTGATGATGTGTATTATTCTGCATAAAATTGACCTGTTCTGGAGAGGCCAATAACATACAATCTGACGTCGAGTGGTTAGCCCCCACAGTTTTCGCACATCATGATTATTTGGATTGCATTCACTCTTACGTTTGTGTTCTAACCAAGAGCTCCACCTGCTTTGTCAATGCAGTAAGTTGTACATTAGTAGCTGATTGACTGTCAATCTCATGTATACCTGCTACTTTTCTTGGAGTGGCATGATCAGATGAAAACATGGTATATGTATTTGCAATCAACTCATATAGATCTCATGCTTCGTTGACATTTTTATTCGTAATGGATCCGTTTGTAGAGGAGTCCACTATCGATTTGGATTGATGAGATAGCCCAAAATAAAAATATTGAGCTTGTTGGCCCTTTTTAATACCATGGTTGGGACATTGTCTGAGCAACTCCTTGAATCTGTCCCAAGCTTCATGATACTTTTCTCCATCTAGTTGCTGAAAGGTAGAGATTTCCAACTTCATCTTGGCTACTTTAGCTGGTGAAAAGTACTTGTTACAGAATTTTCTAGCTAAGTAATCCCACGTGGTGATACTAACATGTGGTTCTGAGTCCATCCATTCTAGAGCCCTATCCTTCAATGTATAGAAAAATAACCAATGTTTGATGGCATCTTCATTCACTCCTTGAAATTGAAAGTTACAGCACATCCGTAGGAATCTGGAGAGATGAATATTCTGGTTTTCATTCGCCTTTCCATAGAACTGCAGATTATTGCTAAAGAGATTAATCAGATCGACTCTTAATTGAAAGTAGTTAGACCAAAAGCAGGGTAGACTATGCTTGAACGATCGGGAGCTGCTGTCGGAGTTAAGAACTGAGCCATTGGATATTTCCATCGTCATTTTCTTCTTCTTATTCATGTTGCCAAATTTGCTGAGCTTCCATTCTGGCTACTTCTACAGTGGCCGCTCTTGCGGCCTTTTGTTCAGCTTCTCTTCTTACATGTGCATCTGCCATTTGAATTTGTTGCTCATCTTTCTTTTTTTGGTTGTGTTCTTTGCATCTTCGTCTGAAAGTACGTTCAATCTCAAGATCGAAAGTCTCAAGATTGCTGCCTTGTGTACGAAGCATGCAACGAACACCTTTTTTGTAGTAAGAAAACAAAAAAGACAAATGAAAAGTATAATAAAAAAAATTAAACCTACACTAACACTATCGATTAATCCAAACTAATATCAAATAAGAATAGTCCCCGACAACAACGCCAAAAACTTGTTGTGAAAATAATTGTATTGCAACTGAACAATATCGCACACATGTAATAAAGTAGACCTATTGAGTCCGGTTTATCGTTCCCACGAACACTATCTTATTTTGATACTAGCTCAATTAATCTCAATTCTAATCTATTAAAAAATATTTTAGAATGATGGTTAAAGAATTTGGATTCACGAGTTCACTGATAAGTGTATTTTGTGCACTTATTATGACCTTTAAACTAAGCTTTTATTCCGTCATTTTATTGAATTATTACTTAATTTTGTGTTTTAATCTTCATATTTGAGTTTCGGACACTGTTTAATAGCAATTGGAGAAGAATGAACGGAAAGAGCAACAACTTGGTGAAATCGACAAGTAAATGGAGTTTTTGAAGTGAATATCAAGAGCCAAACATTGGAGCATGAGGAATAAGATAAAATCAATAAGTTTAAGGTGTTTTGAGTGACAATGAAGAGTTGAATCAATGGATCAAACACGTAAAGCTAAAGAACCGAATTGAGAAACTACCTACAAGCAGACAAGTGGGGAAATTCAAGTACAACTTTTGATATAGATATCTCCAAAAGTCAAATGATATACCATTGGAAAGATAATTGAATTACAAGTCCAACACATTTTACGGATCTCAATTTGGAGTTTCTTACAAGAAATTATGACCATTTGAAAAACAACATTTGCAAAAGAAAGCGAGTGTAGAAGGGAGATCGCCCAAAGCTTAAATTTGGGCGATCGCCCAACCCTATATTTCAACAAAGCAGAATAGTTTTCCTTGTCACCGGCGATCGCTTCGGGTTTTCACCGGGCGATCGCCTAGTGTATTTTCGACAGTAATCGAATTTTCTTACCTTTTGAGTTCTAATTCAATTAAGAAACCTTTGGGCCACGATTTTTAGGTCTTTTTGACATCTTTTGGGGCACAATTAGGTAAGTATATATATGAGTTATTAACTCATATCAAGGAGGTTTTTTGGGAGGATTTTGGGAGAGAAAACACAAGACGGACACGAGAAACGAAGATCAAGAACTAACCTTTGAAGAATTGAACGAAGATCAAGATCAAGAGTTCTTCTTATTCAAGTTTCTTCATATCCGGGTGATGAACTCTATGTTTTCTTCTCCTCTTTCTTCTCTTATTATTAGTATGTTAGGCTAGTTTCTTTTGTGCTAGGATTACGATGAAGCTTGTAATCTAAATTCTTCCATCTTAAGACTTGATTTTTGACAATTTATTTCATTATAGTTTTGAATAATTAATTTTGATTTATATGAATCTATAATTATATGCTAATAATTGTATGATCGTTGTGGTGTGTTTTACTATCGAAAGATCGAAAGCATGCTAGACACTATTTTAATTATCTTAAAGTCCGATAGAGGATAGAAATATACCGCTATGCTTTAGGTGATCTTTAAGTATCCATGAAATTTAATGCTTTCATTTGTATTCGCATTCATCATAGAGATATAGTCGAGTCATGCATATGAATAGGTTTAATTTTATTCGAAAGAAATCATTAAACAATCTAGGGATATTGATCTTCATAAGCGATGTATTTTGTCAAAACCAAGAATTAAGATAGATGAATTAACGATTATAAACGGATTCGGGATCCTAGTACTCTTCTTTCTCAATTTTAAAGTAATCTTTATTGATCTAATTTTTAGTTATTTGATTTATAATTAGTTTATTGTTTTTAGTTCAAATTCTTATTAGTTCTTAAACAACAAAATCATCCAAAGTTCATTAGATTCGGTTAAGGTTAGAATAATTGAACTGAACTATCTAAATCTTCGTGAGAACGATACTTGGACTCATAATCCACTTTATTACTTGAGCGATCCGTGCACTTGCGGAATTATTAAAGACATAAAATCGTTGACATTCACCATAGTTGTCATCTCTAATTTCTCCTCTCAAGATTTATTTTTAATGTTGTATTCGGTCGAATTCACTTAATTTAACATAATTTACCTCTCTCGAGTTCAAATTAGTCCTATCTAATTAAATCAACTTATGAAGTCAGAATAGTCCTTAATTAGATACATTAATCTCCTAAGAATTCAATTCAAACCGCGACAATAATAAAAGCATATCTCTATCTTTTATCTAATTGCCATATTTTACTACGTGGTCTAGATTAATAATTTACTTCTCAATTCATTATAATCCACAATTCAATGACAAATAATGGCCAATTATTTCAAGCATTAAGAAATGAAGTAAGATCAAAACATAATTAATTTATAAGCAAAACTTGACAGTCGAAAATAAAGAATTAAACTAGGTTACATCGTTCATCCAAACTTTAAATTTAGCTACTCATAATTCTAGAGAAAGAAAAGATGAAGAGATTTGAATACATAACCAGATCTTAAATAAAAGATGACAAGAAGTTGATCTTGCACCAAGAATTCTTCGTCTCCACGTTCCAATCTTTAAAATTTTGGTCGTTCTTCGCCGTTCTTCACCGTTCCTTTCTCCAAAATTTAACAACCTACTTGTGAGTTAATAACTCATATATATATAGTATCCTTATTGTATCCCAAAAGATCCCAATAGATCATGAAAATCCCGTCCAAAACGTTTCCTAATTGAAGTCAAACTAAAAAAAGGAAAATAAAATCCGCTGCCAAAAATACAGTGAGGGATCGCCCAGTGTAAACCCAGGCGATCGCCTAGGTTAGCTGAATTGGTCTCTGCTTCCACCAATAGTGCTGGGCGCTCGCACATCTTAACTCTTCCAATTTTGCACCTTTGGTCATCCAACTTTGGATTTTTGTCCTCTTTAGTCCTCTGATATCTTCTTTCATTTCAATTTATTCCTCTTTTATTTGCAACCCAAGTCTTTCAACTTTTGAATATTTGCAAGTTGGTCCCCATTTCCAAGTCTTCGTACATTTTCAATCATTCTTTGTTCATTTTGCTTTGATTTTCTCCAATTCCATTCGAACTCGGGTTTCAACTTAAAACAATCAAATCAACACATAATTAAGTAAAGATTCATATTAAGAATACATACAATTGTCCACTTTAGATAGTTCTAATAAGTGTAAATCGACACTTATCAATAGTGACTTAAATGCCAAAATTTCTAATTTTGGCCTTGCGAGAAGTTTTGGTGGAGATCAAATTGAAATCAACACAAAGCGAGTTGTTGGAACACAATATCATATTACCCACCCTTTTAAGCAAATGTATAATATTTGGAACTTAATTTTATGTTCATGCACTGGTTATATGTCCTTGAATATGTTGTTGATGAAAATTCTCAGTGAAATCTAACGTCTTTAGTTTTTGAGTGCTTTTACTAGAATTTGCTAGTTGAAGAAAGAATCGAAGATTTCATCATCCCGAATATAATCATAATCTTTTTGGACATGTAAGTCATAAAATGCAAGACATCCATCCTCACCTTATCCAATCTTGCTACTCAAATAATTAACTTGCATCTATTTCTCTTTTAGGCATGGTTATTTTTCAAAGACGGTAGGTTATGGGAAATAGTTGACGACATTTTTGAGCTATCAACCATTGAATCTAAAGTGCTTAGATGTATCCATGTAGGTCTACACTCTACTGTGTGTTCAAAAACTACCATACGACATGCCAACAATGGCATCAGTTGTAGTCATGCTGGACAACGAGGGCATGACATTGCCACGACCTAAAGAGCCTAATTTTTCGTGGAAAGAAGTTGTGAAGAAAGATGCCTCACTCATAATTATTTTGGTAACGATGAGAGTGCTTAAAGAATGTGTGTACGTATTGCCACGAATAAGAACCTAATTAGTACCATGAATAAAGCATGCTTGTAAGATAGTTTTAATCTAAAGGGTTGAATAAGAACCTAATTAGTGTTGGCTGCATTGTATTTTTTTGCATATTGTATCTTTAAATAAACAAAATAAATTATAAATATAGAAGTTAGACTATATATTTGTTCCTCATTTCAATGCACATTAGTAGAATATTTGGACAAAAATTATTATCAGAGACAGAATATGAAAATTAATTAAAAGTTCACGATAAAAATGTAACGAAAAAAATTAAAGATATAGTGAAGGTTGTCAAAATATCAATACGTGCTAATTAGGGATAAAAAATTAAGGTTGTCAAAATATCAATACGTGCTAAATGAAGGTTGATTATAAGAATGCGATAGAAAAAACATTAGGGACATAAATATAATAATAAGTAAAGGTTATGAACCTTTTATACAATTTAAATGTGGTGCACTTATAGAAAAATGTGGTGTGAATATATTTAGCCATGGAATTATTCATCCTTTGACTATGGATGCAACTATATTTTGGCTAATTTCAGGTGCCATCCCTAATCTATACTGTCTTTTGACACTTCTATTCCCAAATCTTTGTTTCTTTGTATGTCTATCTCAAACCTTTTATAAATTAGAGTGACGGTTTCGTCCAAAATTATTGTTAAGTAAGCGTAAAAAGACAAAATTATGCTCAACTTTAAAGACCTCAATCTCGATTTTAACTTGGATTGTGGACACAGTTTTTGAGATGTACGATTAAAAAAAAGTAATAGATAAATAGAATATCGTCTTGTTTTTTTTTTTCTAATCAACTTTCAATTTTAGTATGACATCCGCAATATTCCTTCCCATGGGTTGGGCACCTTTACTTTTTTGGTTTTATCCTTAATCCTCTTGGACTGCTATATGCTTATTTGGGTCCAATCAAATTTTGTTAATGGAGATTCATAGCATCTATACGTAGGCTTGTACTATTTCATATAAATATTTATTTCATTCGAGTCGGAAATGTGTGTTTTGAGTCGAAAAATTCTTCTAACATGAGAGCTTTTTGATGAGATTTGCTATATTTTTTTATAAATAAAGTGCTACAATATTAATTTCTTTGTTAGTAATCAAAAGACTAAAAATTTTATTGTCATTATTATTGCTTTGAAGATACCATGAATTAGTAAATTTTAAAGGCACGTTTGATATATCATATAGGAATAGAGAGATCGAATTAAGGTGAATTAAGCGAGTACTCGCTACCGCGAACTCTACCTCTGCGACTGCGAGAAACCCTCCAAAAAGGACTACAAACACTGCTTTGAACTCGTGCCCACAAGTTGTCTGTTAGCAGCATCCCACTTGTAATTGGACTCTCAAAGTTTGAGGGCTTTTTGGGGCTTTTCAAGGCACAAATTTAAAAGTGGTTCGGGACACTATTCAAACTTCAAAGGGTATAAAATTTTACTTTTGAAAGGAGACAAAAACACAAGTTTCCAAAATACTACTATACCGCTTATTTTGCGGTGGAATCCGACCGTGGGCTATATTATAAGAATGGATTGAGGTGGTGAACGGATTTTAGAGATGATCGGTGGAGTAAGATGAGCATATTTTGAATATGATCCGTTGAAGAAAGTGATTGAACATCAAATTTTGGAGAAGATGAATTTGAAGAAGTATTAACATACGGACGTGCTTTTTTTCTTCCCGTGGTGAAGAAGAAGAAGACGACAGCTGCTGCAATTCAAAGTTTCGACTACAAATCGTCTTCAATCATCTATTTCTTCTACTTTAGGGTCTGTTTGAAATCAATTAAAATTTTACTAAAAAGCTGAAGTCAAAGTCAACAATTAATTTTAACCACGCATTCCATGGACTCACAACTTTTTCAACTATACATCTCATCAGCTTTTATCAATTTTTACAAAAAATCTAATTTTAATCAAAATTAAACACACTCGCGATGTGTAACTAAACTCAATTGTTAGGATAATACAGCTTAGTTGGATGATTTAATTTCAATTATCATGTTTTGAGTTTAAACTTGAACTAGTGTTAAATTTCTATTATGGTTTTGAATTGCTTTTCATATTCCTTGTCAATTTGTAGATTGTCTGTGAATTGTATTGAAAGTGAAGTAAAAGACATATTTAGCACATGCAATACGTAAAATACTCTTATGTTTTGTGCAATCTTTGTATAAATTTCTTGCTTAATTCAAGTGCTAGAATGCGTAGTAATTTACATAGAGATATAGTAAAATTTCATATTTAAGTAGGTTTGATTTATTCAAAAGAGAAACTATCAAACACTTTATGAGAATTCGATCGGTAACACACAACGAATATTTGTCAAAACGTGATACGTGAAGTTAAATCGAAAAAATTATGGTGAAATCGAGAATTCTGGCACTTTAGGTCGTCAAATTAATTTCAAAGTTCGATTGTCGAAAACTTTATATTAATTTTTAATTTAGTCTCTTAGATTTTTGTACCAATTCGAATAACATATATAATTAATGAAGTTACTAGATAATAACATAGTTCTTGCGGAAACAATATTCAATTTATCAACTATATTATTTGTCACGATATAATGCATACGTGATTTTCACGAATACGCTTAATCGGGATCAAAAGATACAGAATTAATGTAAAGCTATAGAGATTAGTTGATGGTTCGCGGTTAAGTATTAAATTCCCAGAAAATGAATCAATGAGAAAATACAACAGGAGCATTAATTATGCCTGTCGATTCCTGCACGTTAAAAAATACTATTCTTGACCAAAATCATCAAATGAGTGGATATACATGAGCAAACATTTCAATTCAATGGTAAATTACAAAGAGCAAAGCCTTGTCAGTTACCTTGAAAAACAACAAGTTGAAAGTATAATCCGATGGCTGCTGGAAGTATAGTGTTGAAACCTGGGAGAGGATGCAAGAAACCCAGTGGCGGCTCCGCCAACGAAAGGGATGCCCCCGACAGACGCCACAAAACCCTGAACACCTTGACCGCCTTCTACCAACAAACATCTGATAATAGGCATCGTGGATGGAGAGATATTAAAATTAATTTTTGATTTTAACTACAATTTTTGAACAGATTTTTAATCTGCACCAAACAAGAGATTAATGTAATTCTGATACCAAGTCTGACCTGTTCTTTTACCTTAATACCCTTCAATACCTTAAATGCTATAAGTACGTTTGACCTATTCTTGTACCTTGATTCCAATTTTCTATGAAAAAAAAAAATCAAGACGTCAAGAGTGTTAAGAAAATGGTGTCTCAATCACATTCCACTCCTTGGACTAATTATTTCACATTGATAAATAGTTCTTTAAGAAATGGCAAGGCTACAGTCTGCCCATTTTTGTTAAAGAGTTCACAATCTTGAAACTTGCACTAATCAATAATATTATATTTTTGCCAATGGAGATTTTCCATGCCTTGTTCTTTCAAATTGTTCTCTTGTATTTACTCTCTGGATTCTGCAGTGCTGCTGATACATTAAACTCGAGTATGACCATCAGCTACGGTGAGACTCTGGTTTCCTCAGGCCAAAGCTTTGAATTAGGTTTCTTTTCAACAAGTAATTTGAGCAAGTGGTACATAGGAATATGGTACAAGGAATTTCCAGAAATTGTCGTGTGGGTTGCAAACAGGGAAAATCCATTAGGGAATTCATCTGGAGTTCTAACTATTGGCCCTGATGGAGATCTTGTTCTCCTGAATGCTACGACAGCCGTTGTATGGTCATCAAATTCTTCGAGAACTGAACCAGGGTCAGCTGCACAGCTATTGGAATCCGGCAACCTCGTACTCAGAAGAAAGGATGATAATACAGAAAGTTATATATGGCAGAGCTTTGATTTCCCATCTGATACGCTTTTACCAGGAATGAAAATGGGATGGAACTTGAGCACGGGCGTAAACAGGTACTTAACATCATGGAAAGATGACAATGACCCCTCTCCTGGAGACATCACTTACAGAATCGACAATCCTGGGATACCTCAATTTGTTCTTCGCAAGGGATCAGAAAAGATTTTCCGGACAGGGACATGGAATGGAATTCGATTTAGTGGTATCGGTTTCCCATTAAACACATTTTTCAAACTCATTTTCGTTTACAATAATGAAGACCTGTACTATATGTATAAAGTCAGTGATAATTCAATTATCACCAGGCTTACAGTAAATCAATCAGGTCTACTTCAGCGTTTTGTACTGAACAAAGGGGACTTCTCATGGACTAATATGTACTCTTCACAAGATGATCAATGTAATGAATATGGAGTTTGTGGTGCTAATGGAATTTGCAAAATCAATAGGAAACCAATTTGCGAATGCTTATATGGATTTGTTCCTAAATCGCAGAGAGAATGGGATGTGCATCATTGGTCCAATGGATGTGTGAGGAGGATTTCCTTGGATTGTCAGCAGGGAGAACGGTTTTTGAAGGTAAATAGAGTGAAATTGCCTGATCTTCTTGAATTTTCTCTAAACAAGAGCATGAGTGTACACGAATGTCAGCCAGCATGCTTCAAGAACTGCTATTGCATTGCCTATGCATATTCAGATATTCGTGGAAATGGTAGTGGGTGTTTCATGTGGTTCGGGGATCTGATTGATATCCGAGAGTTTTCTCAAGAAAATAGTCAGCAAGATATCTATGTACGAATGCCGACTTGAGAACTTTGTAAGTACAAATCATTAACTTATAACTGTTAATAAATATTATTTTATTTATTTACTTATCAAGGGGTAGAATAGTCTTTTCAGCTTAGACTATATATATCTTATTTGTAATTAGGTTTTACCAAGACTTTGTATTGCTTTTTCATAATGCGCAAGGAACCCTAACCTCCTCCTATTCTGTTTGATTCTTATTGATCTTTGTTTGTTTATTCTATAATGTTTAACATGGTATCAGAGATAGGAATAATGGGTAAATGTTTAATCTCAAACACAGCTTTCATGGTAAAAAATTTTTGGGAGTTTTCGGCGTTTTCAGCATTTTCGGCGCTTTTCCGGCGATTTTGGCGGTTCCGTGAATTCAACTTATTTTGGCGATTTCGGCAAATTTGTTAGTTTTCAACAGTTTCGACAAATTTGGCATTTTTTTTGGTACTTTGGCGGTGGTTTGATATTACGCATTTGAGGTATTTGTTTTGCTTTTCGGTCATTGTTGGTTCTGTACCTCCAATTTGATATTTCGTTCTGTTCCTATTTTTACGTGTATTTGATTATGGCTACCGAAAGAGATGATTCCCTCTGATCATCGGTGTGAGGTTGGATGGAAAAAATTATTCGTATTGGAATTATGTAATGAGAAATTTTCTAAAGGGTAAAAATTTGTGGGGATATGTTAGTGGGACTTGTGTGAGACCTGTGAATCTTGTTGAAAATTATGCTACTTTGATAGATACATGGGACGCTAATAATGCAAAAATTATTACTTGGATCAACAATTCGGTTGAGCATTCCATAGGTGTCTGATTGGCTAAGTATGACACAAAGCAAAAGAGGTTTGGGATCATCTCCGGAAGTTATACACTCGATCAAATTTTGCAAAGCGTTATCAATTGGAAAATGACATACGAGCCATTCGGTGAGAATAATATGAGTATTCGTGAGTTTTATTCTACTATGACAAATCTACGGGATCAATTGGCTCTTACGAGAAGATGATGAACTAAAAGCGGTTAATGTCTACATTACTCATAGAGAAAGCGGCAGCGGTTGGTGCATTTTTTGATGGCCCTTCGCGGTGATTTTGAAGGACTTGAGGTTCTATTCTACATCGCTCTCCGCTTCCTTGATTGATTCGGTTGTCGGTGAGGTGTTGGTCAAGAAATACGTTTAAAGTGCAGTGCCGAAAAGGGAACTCTTTCAACTCCAACTCCTTACGTGTTAGCGATACCTCCTCACCCACTCTCTAATAACCGAATAGGCCTTACATATAAGGCCGCCGACAAGTGCGGTTTACAGAAGAAGAAAGGTCATTGGAAGACTCGGTGTCCTAAGTTGAAACAATGAGAATCGGCAGCAGCAGTCTCGATCTTGGAGGTCCGGCAACGAGTTACCATCTCGAGTTATAGAGCACCTCAGGGTTATAGACCACCTCAGGGTTATAGACCACATCAGTCTAATAACTGCAGCAGTCGCCTCATCAGGTCCTTTCACCGATCCAAGTACTCTAGGTGAGCAATTTGAGCAATTTCGGAAGTTTCTTCCTTGACCACAAGCTATATGCTCCGCCTCCTCTTCCGTAGGTCATTCCTCTCCTAGTGTGTCAGGTATGTCATCTTCTTTGTGGGTCTTGGATTCTGGTGCTTCACATCACATGTCTCCAGATTCTTCATCTTTTGCATCTGTGTCTCCTTCGTCATCTATCCTGTTATGACTGCCGATGGCACTCCTATGCCTTTAGCAGTGTTGGTTCTCATTGTTACTCCTAATTTGTCTCTTCGAATGTTTATCATATTCCACAACTCACATTAAATCTTGCTACAGAGGTCGGTTATGTGACTCTAATTGTTTTGTTGGTTTTCTTCTTCTTCCTGTTATATGCGGGATCTGCGATCTCGAGGTCGATTGGGATTGGGAGCCGTAGGCGGGGGGACTCTATGTTCTAGATGAGTTAAAAGTCCCGATTCTTTGCCACTACTAGTGTTGATTTGTCTTCTTTTCGTTTGAGTCATAGGTCTTCTAATTTTTATTTATGGCATTCTCGTCTTGGTCATATTTCATCTTCTCGTTTGAGATTTTTAGTGTCCACAGGGGCTTTAGGCAATTTGCAAACTTGTGATATTTCTGATTGTAGTGGATGTAAACTGGCAAAATTTTCAGCTTTACCTTTTAATCGAAGTGTTTCTGTTTCTTCTTCTCCGTTTGATTTGATTCATTCTGATGTATGGAGACCTTCTCCTGTTCTCACTAAAGGAGGGTCTCGATATTATGTTTCTTTTATTGATGATCATACACGTTATTGTTGGGTTTACTTAATGAAACATCGTTCTGAATTCTTTGAAATATACACCACTTTTCGAGCCCTTGTCAAAACTCAGCACTCTGCTGTTATCAAATGCTTTAGGTGTGATTTGGGTAGAGAATACACTTCTAACAAATTTTGTGAGTTGCTTGCCTTAGATGGAACTATTCACCAAACTTCTTGTACAGATACTCCTCAACAAAACGGTGTTGCAGAAAGAAAACATAGACATATTGTTGAAACCACTCGATCTCTCTTATTATGCGCTTTTGTTCTAGAAATGCGTTTTGGGGTGAAGCATTACGGCAATGATAACTTTGATTAATACCATCCCATCCTCTCAAATTTGGTATCTCTCCTTTCGAAAAATTGTATGGGTATGCCCCAGATTACTCATTTTTTAGAGTTTTTGGTAGTACTTGCTTCGTTCTCCGCCCTCATGTGGAACGCAGCAAGTTGTCCTCTCGATCTGCTCTTTGTGTCTTTCTTGGTTATGGTCAAGGTCAAAAAGGGTATCGGTGCTTCGATCCAATTACTCAAAAACTTTATGTGTCTCGTCATGTTGTTTTTCTTGAACATATACCTTTCTTTTCTATTAAAATCTCGCTACTCATGACTTGACTAGACCTGATCTTATTCGTATTGATCCTTTTTCTGAAGATTCTGATAGTTTGTCATCACAGGTTCCTACTACATCAGAACCCCCTTGTCGTGTCCTTCCTCCGTTACCTTTGTATTATACTCGTCGAGTGCGTACTAACACTTCTACAGGTACTGAAGCTCCCTCTTCTCCTACGGTCCCTCAAGCTTCGTCTGAGATTGTGGATCTACCTCTACGTCAGTCCACCCGCTTTCGTAAGTCCACAAGGTTACCAGATTTTTCTTATTCTTGTTATTCGTCATCTTTTACTTCCTTTTTAGCTTCTATTCATTGTCTCTCCGAGCCTTCTTCCTACAAAGAGGCAATTCTTGATCCACGTTGGCAGCCAAGCTATGGATGAGGAACTTTCTGCTCTGCATAAGCCAGTACTTGGGATTTAGTTCATCTCCTCGGGTAAGGCTGTTGTTGGTTGTCATTTGGGTGTATAAGATCAAGACTCATTCGATGGGTCTATTGAGCGATACAAAGCTCGGTTGGTTGCAAAAGGATATTCGCAACAGTATGGTATGGATTATGAGGAGACTTTTGCTCCAGTTGCGAAAATGACTACTCTTCGTACTCTTATTGCTGTAGCTTCGGTGAGAAATTGGGGTATCTCTCAACTTGATGTTAAAATGCCTTCTTGAATGGAGATCTCGGGAAGAGGTTTATATGGAGCCCCTCTCCGGGTTCCCCATGGTTTTGGGGTATGTTTGCGAGGCTCGAGAAGGCTTTATATGGTCTCAAACAAGCACCACGTGCTTGGTTTGAGAAATTTTCTGTTGTGATCTCTTCTCTTGGTTTTGCTTCTAGCGATCATGATTCGCACTCTTTGTTAAGTGCATTGATGTAGGTCGTATTATTCTTACATTATATGTTGACGACATGATGATTATTCTTGGTGATGATATTCTTTGGTATTTCAGTTTTGAAGATAGAGTTAGCTAGACAGTTTGAAATGAAGGATTTGGGCCCTCTTCGATATTTCTTGGGTATTGAGGTAGCCTACTCGCCCAAAGGTTATCTTCTTTCTCAGTCGAAGTATGTTGCAGATATTCTTGAGCGGGCTAGACTTACTGATAATAAGACTGTCGATACTCCCATTGAGGTTAACGCCAAGTATTCTTCTTCTGATGGTATATCTTTGTCAGATCCCACTTTATACCGTACTATTGTTGGAAGCTTTGGTTTATCTCACTATTACTCGTCCGATATTGCATATCTTTGTCCATATTGTCGATCGGTTTGTTGCTTCTCCCACTACTGATTCATTGGGCCATTTGTTCTTCGCATTTTGCGATATCTTGAGGTCTTTTTTTGAGTCTTCTACTCCCATCCACTTCTTCCTTGGATCTGCGTGCATACTCGATTACGATCATGGCGGTGATCCGACGGATCGCAAGTCATTCTTGGTTTTGTATCTTTTCGGGTGATTCTCTCATTTCTTGGAAGAGCAAGAAACAATCTATTGTTTCTCAATCTTCCACAAGGCGAGTATCGTGCTATGGCCTCTACTACCAAAGAGGTTGTTTGGTTACGTTGGTTACTTGCGGATATGGGAGTTTTTCTTTCTCGTCCCACTCCTATGTATTGTGACAATAAGAGTACTATTCAGATTGCTCACAACTCGGTTTTCATGAACAACCAAGCACATCGAGATCGATTGTCACCTTACTCGTCATCATCTCAAGCATGGCTCCATCACTTTGCCATTTGTTTCCTCTTCTTCAGCAGATTGCAGATTTCTTTACCAAGTCGCATTCTATTTCTCGTTTTCGTTTTCTCGTTAGCAAACTCTCAATGCTTATCATCGATGCATCGTGAGTTTGAGGGGATGTTAATAAATATTATTTTATTTATTTACTTATCAAGGGTAGAATAGTCTTTTCAACTTAGACTATATATATCTTATTTGTAATTAGGTTTTACCAAGACTTTGTATTGCTTTTTCATAATCATAAGGAACCCTAGCCTCCTCCTATTACATTTGATTCTTATTGATCTTTGTTTGTTTATTCTATAATGTTTAACAATAACTACTTCATCTTTGTGTTCAGATTTCTCAGAATGCAGCCACTGTAAATTTATCCTAGGACGTACAATCTCAATGCTTTTGTATATCATCACATGATGAAGCAAAATAATCAGCCTTGTCTAGATACATTCATATGGTAAATACTAGTGACTTTTTAACTTTTTGAAATTCAGACCATAAAAAAAAGACAAGACATATGCTCATTTTTGTCGTATCATCACTACTTTTTGGAATTCTATTCCTCGGCTTCTTGATCTGGTGTCTTATCCAGAGGAGAAAAATGAAAAGAGGTATGCAAACTAGTCATCTCTCGTTGAATTACTTAATTTTCTGAACATAATGTCAACCTTGTAACATCTTTCAGCTGCAATTAAACTAGTTAGCATTGATCATTATCCAATTAATTGCTTGCAGGATCTGAGACCAATGATAAAGATATAGAGCTGCCAAGGTTTGATCTGATTACAATTACTACTGCAACTAACAACTTTTCTTCAACAAATATGATTGGAGAAGGTGGTTTTGGAATAGTTTACAAGGTCTGTAAGGTTGACTTATTCTGCTGTAGTAAAAAGTAACAATGGCGTCATGATAGAACATTTGAAACAATCTACAGGGTACATTATTGACGGGGCAAGAAGTTGCAGTGAAGAGACTTTCAAAAAATTCTGGACAAGGTCTTCAAGAGTTTAAGTGTGAAGTGATTCTGATTGCCAAACTTCAACATCGAAATCTTGTCAGGCTTTTGGGATGTTGCCTTGAAGGAGATGAAAGGGTGCTTATGTATGAGTATATGCCCAACAAAAGCTTGGATTATTTCATTTTCGGTCAATCTGATTCTCCATGCCCTCCTTTTCGATTCTAATGAGATCAGTTTCATAATGAGATACATATTCATAATTCACAAGTCACAAAGCACACTCATTTAGTGTGAAACTGATTTACTATGACTAATAGTGTCTGTCAACTGAGCTGGATTACCATGTTGCAGATCAACATAGAAAAGCATTACTTACATGGAAGAAGCGCTTTGCGATTATTATGGGCATATCTAGAGGACTTCTTTACCTTCACCGGGACTCGAGATTAAGAATTATTCACAGAGATCTTAAAGCGAGTAATATTTTGCTAGACAGTGACTTAAATGCCAAAATTTCTGATTTTGGCCTTGCAAGAAGTTTTGGTGGAGATCAAACTGAAATCAACACAAAGCGAGTAGTTGGAACACAGTAAGTTCAATAATAACCACCCCTTTAAGCACATGTATAATATCTAGAACTTAATGTTATGTTCATGCGGTGGCTATATGTGTCCCTGAATATGTTGTTGATGGGAAGTTCTCGGTGAAATCGACGTCTTGAGTTTTGGAGTGCTATTACTAGAGATTGTGAGTAGCGAGAAAGAATCAAAGATTTCATCATCCCGAACATGATCATAATCTTTTAGGTCATGTAAGTCAATAAATGCAAGACCTCCATCCTTACCTTATCCAATCTTGCTATTAAAATAATTAACACACATCTATTTATTTTTAGGCATGGTTATTATTCAAAGAAGGCAGGGCATGGGAAATAGTGGACGACATTTATGAGCTATCGCCCGTTGAATCTGAAGTGCTTAGATGTATCCATGTAGGTTTACTATGTGTTCAAAAACTACACACGACAGGCCAACAATGGCATCCGTGGTAGTCATGCTGGACAATGAGGGCATGGCAATGCCACGACCTAAAGAACCTGGTTTTTCGTGGAAAGAAGTTGCATTGAGACTGATATGTCGACAAGTGAAGAAAGATGCCTCACTCATAATGTGGTAACAATGAGCGTACCGGAAGCAAGATAAAGAATGTGTGTACGTATTGCCTTAGTGTTAGCTTGTAATATAATTTTAATATAAACAATTGAAAAGAACCTATTTAATTAGTGTCAGTAGCTGCATTGTACTTTCTAGAAAAATAAATGTGTTGATGCTTCATAGACCTATATTTCTTAATTCTCAACCTTTTAAGTATGCTTATAAGATCACAATAAAGTGTTTAAAGATAGGTTAATTATACTTACAGTCCTCATAGTTTCATCTTTGTAACAATATCATCTCCATTAAATTTTATTTGCAGATATCGTTATCATCCTTTTATTTATTCGCATTTATGGTCTCCAAATAATTTTTTTGACAATTTTACCACTGGCTTAAATAAATTAAAATGATAAGAATAAAATACAATGAAAAAGATTGTAATTGGGACTATAACCTTTTCAAAAATATATATAAATTCTAATATTTTTTTTATTTTTCTGATTTTCACTTAAAATAATAAAAATATGTCATCAAATCCCAAAACTTCTAATTATGTTTACCGAAATGACATTTGAATTTCTACAAATTTAAATCCAATTGGTCCGTTAATTGACAAAAAAAATTATACATGTGATCTAAATTTAACTAATTTAACAAAGACAAAATAGTTTATTATATTCTACCATTCAAAATAATTAAAAAAAAAAAAAAAAGTCAAAAAGGGATGATCCACCCCACCCCACCCCACCCCACCCCACCCCCACGAATCCAACTCTCTTTCTGCAAGTGCAATTTGTGCAAGTGCTTCTCATCCAAAACCCTATCTCGCTTGTCTCGATTTGTCTTTGTTACTTTTTTTTTCCGGTTTTAAACTTTTAAAATTACTTGATAAGTGTAATTTATACACTTATATTGATTCCTTAATGAAGAGTTTTCAGTATAATTCTAAATATTTTAGAGTTGATATGTAACGTCCCGATAATTTGATGTCTAAATTTTATCGTATAGTAATATACTTCAAGTTCAAATGATCAATTTCTTTAAAAATTGAAAACTTTCAATGGTGTATGATGTAAAAAGTAGGAAAAATGTGTAAATTAAGTTTTAAGGACCAAATTAGAGAGAATTTGAAGTTGGAATGTTAGGACCAAATTAGTCACACTTGAATAGTTGAAGGCTGGACCAAAATCTGGAAATCTGAAAAATTTGAATAAATTACAGTTTTGTCATTGTGTTCGAGCCTAATTTATAAGCATTCCGTAAATAGCACAATAAAGTATGGACGATGCATGACGTATCACCTCGAAGTTCATGTCGAGACCTTCGTTTTGGTATCAAATTTGTAAACTTTTCGAGTTGGGATAAGCACAAAAAGTCGAACCAAAGTTAAGTAAAATTTTAGAAAATCTGGAAAATTGGCAAAGTATAAAATTCTATGGTCGAGCAACCTACTTTGAGTGAGTTGTCCGAGCAGCCAAATGATCCGCTCATGTTGCATGTGTATGCGTTACGAAGCTTGTAACTAGAGCTTCGCAATGATATAAAGTTCTCTCGGTTTGGATCTCGTTAGGACCTTCATATGTTGACCCGAACATGGCATCTTAACATAAAAAATCTACCTTTTTTTTTATTAAAATAATGAATTTAGGGACACTTGTCAAAAAGTAATCATGACTACTAAGGGACTGTTTGGTAAAACTTAAAATCAAAAAATAAATTAATCCTATAACACGATACTATATTCGTATAAAATAACGAAATTTGGACAATCAAACATTAAATAAGTGAAAGCATGGAAATAAGTAAAAACAAACATGACCCTTAAAACTCTCTATAAAGTATAAATAGAGAACTTCAGCCAAAGAAATAAAATCACAGCATTTATTTGTTTATATGTTCTTTTTGTTCATAAGTAAGAAAACATTCTACAATCATTTAGAAGTTAATCATGTTTATTCCTTAAAGTTATTTGTGATTAATGGTTGTTTAGGTTGGATTTTAGAATTCGATTCTACCCTTGTTGGAGTCAAGAAAAAAATTTCTTAATTATCTTCCTTATCAATAGTCGAGCAATATTTTCCATCTATTTTCAGAAATTACAACAACTATGTTATTACAATCACTTATTACTTTCTATCATTTATAGTAGGCTACTTCTTGCACTTGTTCTCACGATTTCCGACATTTCAAAGACTATGATTTCTCTTTCTAACATGATATTTTTACTTATTCAAAAGAAGTCAATGAAATCCAGTTTTATGTCATTTGAAATCTGCTATTCCTTGAGTTTATTTTTGAAATTTTAGTTTTCAAAGAAGAAGATTCTTTGCTCTAACATAATGTTTTCATTTATGCTTAATGAGTAAATCAATTCTAGGAAGTATTAAGGTTCTAGGTTCTAAAAGGATATATTAGTGCTTTAAATGTATTTAAATCATGAAGTTTTATTACGAAGTTGTTGTAAATTTTCGTTTGGGTTGGATTTTTATAACCAATTAAAAAAATATAATGTCTTCAAATATTCCAAAGTTTCTTGTGACTTTAATTTAACTTTTGAAGTAGTTAAGTTGAATATTTTACATTGACTAACTCTAATTTATCTTATTTAAGATTATAAAAAGTGATAAACTGCAGTAACATGATATGGTGTAGAATGTTCCCTGCATTCGTGCTTCTATTCATGCTTCTAGTAGCTCTCTCACGAGAACAACATGTGGATGTTATACATATTTTATATTTCTTGTTTTCATCCAAGCCTAATTCTTATTTCTCTATTAAGCATAAATGAAAGTATGCATGAAAATATTTGAGATGATATATGTAATCATGATCTTTAAAGAGACTTAATTCATGTGTTAGGCAAGAATAAAAATGGATCATGAATAATGACTAAGTTCTATACATAGAGCGAACACCAATGGAGGTAGATTGCCTCATGGACCTTAGGGTCCAATCAAGTGGAGTCATCGGCCACGAGGGCCATATGAAAGATAAGGCCACGAGGGCCTTTTATAAACTCCTAGCCACGAAGGTTGTTTGAGGAGTTAAGGTCATAGGGCCTTTGAGATCCCAAATGAGCAAAGAGTTGCTCTAAGAAAGTATAATGACCTTATTGCTATTTCAAGCACAAAGTTTGGCGCTTTCGGTGTACAAGTTTCTATGTATGGAGCAGGCCCAAAGACAAGATAAAATTTGGTTGCATATGCATTCTATATTTGTTTATATAATGGATTCATAGATGAATTATGTTTTTACTTTAAGAATGCAGATTTTATTAAAAGCAGCCTTATGTTTTCCGCACATATGTATACAAATGTGATGATTAATATGAAGATGATGTTTTCTTATGTTATTGGATGATTATGTATTGAATTTCATTTAAGCACATATGAGATTATAAGCTAAGAAATAGTTTATGATTTGTATGAATTAAATGATAACATATTCTTATCTTATGTGCTTTAATTGTTGTTTTGCTCGCTAAGCTTCACAGCTTATAAGTCGTTTTATGACTATTTTAGAAAATAGATAGACTATGCATCGATGTGGTGAAGACTTGGAGTAGGACGTCCAATGATAGAATGGAGTATCATGTCATTATAAAAAGAGAAGTTTGGACTCACTTTCCGCAATGACCCGGAGTATATGTCAAAGAAATAAGCTATAAAACGGTCCTTATTTATAACGCGGTGTCATTTGAGCTCTCGAAGACTCTATACTTCATCACGTGAAGTATGACCATTTTCTTTTTATTCAAACCATTTTGAAGATTCTCTGGTATTGTATTGTATTATGTTATTTTGTTTCTTTAACATAAATCTTGTTTACTACGTTTGTGGTTAAGTTTATATAATCAAATTTATAAATAATTATGTCCATTTACATTCCTTAATGTTTTATTTTTGGTTTCAATTTTAAAATCATTAAGATTGTATATTATAAGTTTAATTCGAGTACTAGGTGTTGTAAGTTGTGACCAAATTCTGATAGCCCACTATGAAGAAAAGCCCAAAGCGTTGGCCCAACTGATTGTGCCCAGTAGTTTGGCCCATAATTGATGAAGTACGACTTTGCTTATTGTTGATAATGCGTGTTTATTGCTGAGAAGTTGGTTGCTTGTCATCCGTTGATTTTGTGTCTTTGATCTCAGCCATTGATGTGCCATATAAATAGGCTTCTTCTATCATTTCTAGGGCAACACTGTGAGTGCGCAGCTTCTTATCGTTTCGTCTTCTTCTAAGCTTTTTCTTCTTCCTTTCTGTTGGGTGAACTGTTGGTTTTTCTTCTTCTATAATCTGTTGTGATAGGATATTGTCTTGATTCTGAAAAGGATTCTGTAATGAAGAGAGATTAGGGCTATTCTGAGTGGTTTGGAGTTGTAACTTTGAATCTTAAACGATTGTGATTTCTATTAGTGCAAAGGGAGGCCGAATCTACGTTTGTAGAGCCTCAAAGGCAGATGTAGGCATTAACGTGTTGAACTGCCTGTCCCCTAAAACGGGACGCTCATATCTTGTGTTATCTTTACATTTACGCATATTTTTTATACTTGTTTTACTAACTGTTTTTGGCTGAAAGATTCGTAAGTATAAAACACAAATACCCAACACTATGAGTAGAGATAATAAATCGGAAAATGACATGTCTGAGTTTTTGATATACGGATACTAGTATCAATCAAAAGTTGGTTTTCTAACTCAACTCGAGGATACTAGAATCCTTTAGACCTGAAGCAGAGACACTAATACGTGCTCTGTATTCAACAATATGATATTAGAACCTCTTAAAAGTTAGTTTTCTAGTTCGACTTGAGATTGCTAAAATCCTCAAAGATACCAAGTAAAGATTAACAAAAATTATTGAAAATTTAAGAGTCGTCACACGATATTTATTGAGTAGTTGTTCATTTTTGTGATTGTAGGAAAAAATTCCTGAACGATCAAACACCTGAAAGTCGAAGAAGCGAATTGAGAAACTACAACCGAAACATGTGGAGAAATTAGAGCATCAACTTTGGTAAAAAAATCTTCACAAGGCAAATGATATACCATTGGAAATATAATTGAATTATAAGTCCAACACTTTTTACGGATCTCAGTTTGGAGTTTCTTACAAGAAATTATGGCCGTTTAAAAAACAGTCGCCGACGGAACACATTCTGTCCACTCAAGCGGGCCGGAGGATCGCTTGAGCGGCCCTTCAACTAAAAATTCACCAGTTTAGTCCGCTCGGGCGAGCAGATCAGCTAGCAGATCATCAATTAGGTTAAAAATCTATTTTTGGAGACTTTGGGCACGAAATTCAATCCTAATTGGACCCTTATAAATAGTAGAATTCTTATAACGATTAGAGAGTCGAATTTTGGAGAAAACAAAGAGACAAAATACAAGATCTTTACAAAAATTTCTTCATCCGGACAAGATTATTGGAATTCAAACAAAAGAAAGTTGGGATTCTTGAGAAATCCATTGAAGACATTCAAGGAGGCCAAATTTATCTTCAACATTTTTCTTGCAATCAAATATTTCGGGTGATGAATTCTCCATCTATTATGTGTTTTTATAAATCAAACATGATTGGCTAAACTCTCTGTGCTATGGATGATGATGTAAACCATATGTTGAAATTATAATTCAAATATTCTTGTTTCTAATCTTAATTTGTGTTTGATTGATTTATGTCATGGTTTTAATATCTGTTTGAATGATTAATCACCATTTGAACGTGTTTGTGATTTATGTTTGTTTCTGGGAGGTTCAAAATAGATTAGCTCATTATGGATTTAAACACAAAGTCCTATAGGAATTAGGCATAATCTTATATGCTTTGTGTAATCGAATTTGATAGTCTTGATATTAAATGCATTTTTGTATATTCGAATTCAAAATATGAATATTTTGGAATGTATATGAAAATATGTTTAATTCTACTAGAAAGAGATTATTAGATAACTTAGGATTATCGATTGACAATTTGAACATAAACGTGGGATTTTGAGGATTAAAATGGATACTAATGGTGTAGTCGGATTCCTAGCATAACTCATTTACTTGAATTTTCTCTAAAAATCATACTTGATCGTAGTTTAAATTATATTAATAATATATGCATAGTTCTAATACTCCATTCAATCATTTATTGTGCGCATTCGATTTAAGCTCAAATTGGTCAAAATTAAGCTAAAGTTTAAATCTTCGTGGAAACGATACTCTTTTACTTACTTTTACTATTACTTGTCAACAAACTCGTACTTTTGCGGTATTTCACCGAACAAATTTTTGGCGCCGTTGTCAGAGATTAAGATTTTTAGTTTAAGTTTTATTAAATCAAGTTTCAATTGTTCTTATTTGAAGGCATAGCATAAGTGAATAATATAATGCAACCTAATCTTTTGCCATTTCGATTGTCGGAGTAAACAAATGAAGGTCTTTTATGCATATCAAGATCTTCTCAAATTCTGCATTTATAAATGGTTTTGCCTAACCTATTGCTATATTTACAACTTATTTTCAACAAAATTATTTGGCCTTTCATTGCTATTTCTAATCTGTTGTCGAAAATTTTAACCATTTCTTACATGTTTTACATGGTACTAGATAGCATTGAAGAGTATTAAAAAGGAAAAGTCATTATAATTTATTAGTGTCCAATCATATTCAATAGTAGCAAGTACACCCAATATTCTATAGTCTTACAACTACAGGAGAAGTGATTGTCTTATTTCTGATTTCGGCCTCTCAAGATCTTTTGGTGGAGATCAAACTGAAAGCAAAACAAAGCGAGTAGTTGGAACGCAGTAAGTTATACATTAACCGCCCTTTTGAGAATTGAAATTCGGATGTATTATTTTGGAACCTAATTTCATATTCATGCAGAGGCTATATGTCACCTGAGTACGTTGTTGATGGGAAATTCTCAGTGAAATCTGACGTCTTCAGTTTTGGAGTGATTTTACTAGAGATAGTAAGTGGCAAAAAGAATCGGACATTTCAACATCCCGACCATCATCATAATCTTTTAGGTCATGTAAGTCATATAATGAAGGACCTCCATCCTCTCCTTATGCAATCTTTCTATTCAAATAATTAACTTGCATCTACTTATATTTTAGGCATGGTTGTTGTGGTTGGAACTAGTTGACGGCATTTGTGAGCTACTATTTGTTGAATCTGAAGTGCTTAGATGTAGTCAAGTGGGTCTACTATGTGTTCAAAAACTATCACAAGATAGGCAAGCAATGGAATCAGTTGTTGTCATGTTGAGCAACGAGGATGTGGCGTTACCACAACCTAAAGAGCCTGGTTTTTTCTTCGAAAGGAGTTGTGCAGAAACAGACAGATCAACAAGCAAGGAAAGTCACCTCACAAAAAATGTGGTGACAATATCCGTGTTGGAAGCTAGATAAAGGATGTTTGTACATGTTGCTTGTAAATGAGTTGCATATATGATATACTTAGGAGCATTATTTTTACTGCAACACCATCATTTAGTTCATGACTTCACTAATTAGAACAATCCTTCAATCCAGGCATACAACATTTGAAAATATGTCTTGTCCGTGCTATTGAATTATGTTTTCACCATTAGAAGGATTACCCCCGGAGTTTATACAATATATTAAATTTCTTCTTCTTAACCAAGGCTGAGTAGTGATCTATCTTTCTCAACCTCAGTCTAGAAAGGCTTTACTTTGTTCTCTACATTTTTATGTTACTTGACTAGGGTCGAAAACACATATGTTACTTGATACCTGGTCGAATAGTTTTCATGTATCTATTTTTTTATTTTTTAAAAGATCTGGGTAAAATAACACCTTTCATGAGCAAGAGGACAGGAGTAGAAAGGTCAAGGAGAGGAACACAAAAAGGGATATAGTTGTTGGCTATACAAGTCTCCATTGATTTCAGTAAAAATAAATGGATTTTGAAATCGATGGAGACTTGTATAGCCAGTGGTTGGCTATACAAGTCTCATGACTCCATCGATTTCAAAATCCATTACTATCAAGATTAACAAGTTTGACTGGCACCTTAAATAAGACAAATACTTCTGCTGTAGTTGTAAAACTAGAGAATATTGGGTGTCCTCACTACTATTGAATATGATTGGACACTAATAAATTATAATGACTTTTTCTTTTTTAATACTCTTGAATACTATCTACACCATATCAAACATGTAAAAAATGGTTAAAATTTTTGACGACAGATTGGAAATAGCACCGAAAGGCCAAATAATTTTGTTGAAAATAAGTAGTAAATATAGCAATAGGTTAGCAAAAACCATTTATAAATGCAGAATTTGAGAAGATCTTGATATGCATAAAAGACCTTCATTTGTTTACTCCAACAATCGAAATGGCTAAAGATTAGGTTGCATTATATTGTTCACTTATGCTATGCCTTCGAATAAGAACAATTGAAACTTAGATTTATCTTTCAACACGTTATTGTGATCTTGTAAGTATCCGTAAAAGGATGAGGATTGAGAAATATAGGTCTATGAAGCATCAACACAGTTATTTTTCTAGGAAGTACAATGCAACTACTAACACTAAATAGGTTCTTATTCAACCGCTTATATTAAAACTATCTTACAAGCACGCTTTATTCATTGTACTAGGAATATGAATGCAAATTCTCGTGGCAATACGTACAGACATTCTTTATCTTGCTTCCAGTTCGCTCATTGTTACAACATTATGAGTGAGGCCTCTTTCTTCACTTGTCGACATATCAGCCTCAATGCAACTTCTTTCCACGAAAAAACCAGGCTCTTTAGGTCGTGGCAATGTCATGTCCTTGTTGTCCAGCATGACTACAACTGATGCCATTGTTGGCCTGTCGTGTGATAGTTTTTGAACACATAGTAGACCTACATGGATACATCTAAGCACTTCAGATTCAATGGGCGATAGCTCAGAAATGTTGTCCACTATTTCCCATGCCCTGCCTTCTTTGAATAATAACCATGCATAAAAGAGAAATAGATGCAGGTTAATTCTTTGAATAACAAGATTGGATAAGGTGAGGATGGAGGTCTTGCATTCTGTGACTTACATGACCTAAAAGATTATGATCATGTTCGGGATGATGAAATCTTCGATTCTTTCTGCTACTCAACAATCTCTAGTAAAAGCACTCCAAAACTAAAGACGTCAGATTTCACTGAGAACTTCCCATCAACAACATATTCAGGGGACATATAGCCACTGCATGAACATAACATTAAGTTACAGATATTATTCATTTGCTTAAAATGGTGGTTATTATGGAACTTACTGTGTTCCAACTACTCGCTTTGTGTTGATTTCAGTTTGATCTCCAACAAATCTTCTTGCAAGGCCAAAATCAGAAATTTTGGCATTTAAGTCACTATCTAGCAAAATGTTACTCGTTTTAAGATCTCTGTGAATAATTCTCAATCTTGAGTCCCGGTGAAGGTAAACAAGTCCTCTCGATATGCCCATAATGATCTCAAAGCGCTTCTTCCATGTAAGTAATGCTTTTTTATGCTGATCTGTAACATGTTAATCCAGCTCATTTGACAGCCACTATTAGTCATACTAAATAGGAGATCAAGAGAGGCAGACTGACCGAAAATGAAATGGTCCAAGCTTTTGTTGGGCATATACTCATAAATTAGCATCCTTTCATCTCCTTCAAGGCAACATCCCAAAAGCCTGACAAGATTTCGATGTTGAAGTTTGGCAATCAGAATTACTTCACTCCTAAACTCTTGAAGACCTTGTCCAGAATTCTTTGAAAGTCTCTTCACGGCGACTTCTTGCCCTGTTGGCAATGTACCCTATACATTGTTCAATGGGTCTGTCATGAAGCCACTGCTCACTTTCTGGCTTCTGCAACAACAAAATTATTCAAAACTCAGACTTTCTTACCTTGTACACAATTCCAAAACCGCCTTCTCCTATTGTTAATGAGAAGTTCTTGGTTGCTTTAGTAACTGTAGTCAGATCAAACATTGGCAGCTCTATATCTTTCACATTGTCGTCAGATGCTGTCAGCAATTAGTTGGATAATCATCAGAGGAAAACTAGTTGATTTAATTCAATGGGATGCAAAGTTTGCATACCTCTTTTCATTTTTCTCTTCTTGATGAGACAAAAGATCAAGAAGCCGAGGATAAGCATTCCACAAACTAATGATACAACCAAGATCAGCACCAGTCTCGTCTTTTTATTATTATCTGAATACCAAAAAGTTAATTAATTATATGAATGTAGATTAATAACTACATTCTGCATGATCATCTGTCCAACATACAAAAATATATAAATTGTGTTCTAAGATAACTTGAATACTCATAGAGTCCCGGCTAAAATTACAGTGGCTGCATTCTAATAAATCTGATAAAAGAAAATACTTACTAAGTTCTGCAGCTGCCATTCGTATATAGATATATTGTTGTTTTTCCTCAGAAAACTCTCGGATATCAATCAGATCCCCGAACCACATGAAACAACCACTACCACCTTCACGAATATCTGAATTTGCATGAGCTATACAAGAGCAGTTCTTCAAGCATTCTGCCCGACATTCTTTTAGACTCATGCTCTTGTTTAGTGAAAACTGAAGGAGATCTGGCAATTGCACACCTCCGAGCTTTAAAAATTTAATGGGATCCTGCTGGCAACGCAATGGAATCCTCTTCACACATCCACTGGACCAATCAAGTACATCCCATTGGCTCTGTGATTTTGGAACAAATCCATATAAGCACTCACAAACTGGTCTATTCTTGATTTTACAAATGCTATTAGCACCACATAATCCGTACTGATCGCACTGATTATTCTGTGATGAATCCATAACAGTCCATGAGGCTTCCCCCTTTTTCAGTAAGTAACGTTGGACTGAACCTGATCGATTCGCGGTAACCCTGATGTTAATTGAATTGTCGACAAGATTATACATATAGTATAGTTCTTCGTTATTATAAACCAAAATACTTTTGTAAACTGGGTTCGACCAGTGAGCACCACCACTGAATTGAATTCCATTCCATGGCCCTTTCCGGAAAATCTTTTCCGATCCCTTGCGAAAAACAGTCTGAGGCATCCCAATATTGTCCAGTCTACAAGTGATGTCTCCAGGAGAGGGGTCATCATCATCTTTCCAAGATGTCAAATACCTGTTTACGCCGGTGCTCAAGTTCCAGCCCATTTTCATTCCTGGTAAAAGCGTATCAGATGGAAAATCAAAGCTTTGCCATACATAGTTTTGTGTGTTATCATATTTTCTTCTGAGTACAAGGTTGCCGGATTCCAATAGCTGTGCGACTGTCCCTGGTTCACTTTTCGAAGAATTTGATGACCAGACAATAAAGCCTGTTGTATCATTCAGGAGAACAAGATCACCATCAGAGCTGATTGTAAGAACTCCAGATGAATTCCCTAATGGATTTTCCCTGTTTGCAACCCACACAATGATTTCTGGGAATTTCTTGTACCATATTCCTATGTACCATTTTCTTGCAGAATCACTAGGGGAAAATATACCCAGTTCAAAGCTTTGGCTTGAGGATACCAGAGTCTTTCCGTAGGTGATGGTCTCATTTGAGCTCAACGTATCAGAAGCACTGCAGAATTCCGAGAGTAAATGAAAGAGAAGAATGTGAAGGAACATGGAAGGAAAAATCTCCATTGGCATGTACGTAGCAGTAGCACAAGGGTTTAGTGGCTGTATGCAATGCAACCCCTTTGAATCTGACGATGTTTCAGAGGCAATTTCCTAGTTATATCAAAGCAGCCTTTGTTCATATATTTTTTAGAATGTCATATCAAAATTGAATACCATTTTTTCTTCAAAAACATGTGAACAAAAAAGTCATACCGAGAAACTTTTATCCACAATATTCAAAGTTTTAAGACCCCATGCACTACTGTTTACTCGTTCAAAAGCTTTTGAGCATGTTTGTCTAAAATTATTTTATTTTAAAATAATAAATTACTTATTTAGTTTAATATAATAAAACATGAAAAATCAAGTTGTCTTTAGTAAGCTTAGTTTTGTAATACATGCATTATACACCAATAATTTTTTAATTAATATAGTTGTTCAAGTTAATAAACAATATTGCATAATATATATAGATAGTAGATATTGAAATGAACGACCTTGTAAATACAATAATTTGATAATACAAAATTTAAAATATTAAATAATTAAGCTAAATTGAAAAAAAAAAAAAATTGACTAAAAAGTATTTTTGGTTTGGTTTGTCAATTAAAAAATTATAGTAATGCCTTTTTGAATCATTATATTTTTTTTTTTTACTTATAACTATTTATCATTAAAAAAATATAATTATTCATATATTTAAGAACTTATTAATAATTTTAAAGTCAAAAATTAATATTTCTTAATCATTCAACAAGCTTCAAGTTAGATAGCAATTGATGGCAGAAAAGGCAAGCTGGACTTGTTTGGTGGAACTTTAAAATCTTTCGTCCCAATTCCCAATCCGAGAGATCTTTAATTGCTACATAGTAAAACTTGTGCACTGTAAGGATTTGGATGCAATTCTGTCTCAATACCCATTTTCACACAGCAGCACGAGTTGATTGGAAAATATTGTTTCGTTGAAAACCTTGGACGCCACTGCTAGGGATTCACATCACCCTTCAAAGAATCTTCCTGCACATTATATATTTTAGCAACTCCAAACATGTGCTAAAGGAGTTACTCCTTTAGTTTGTTGATGATTGCTTAACCCACACAAATTTTTCAATTTATTATTGAAGTTTGTCTAATATTTGACCTTTCGTAGGGTTGACGCTTGACTCGTGATAGTAGGGGACATAAAACTTGGATCTAAAAGTCTTTTAAAAGTACTTGTGCTGGAAGAATTCTGAATGATACTTTTTAAAAAGTCTTCCAGTGCCCATTTGCAATGGCTGCTGCTGTAAATATAAATTACCAATTTTGTCTGCAAAATTAAAACAGTCAAAGGGTCTGCACAATCTAAATCATACATGCCAATGAAGATTTTGCTTTCCTTATTCCTTCACATTGTTTTCTTGTCTTTACTTTTGGAATTCTGCAGTGCTATTGACATTTTGACCTCAAATGCAACCATCATCAATGGCAAAACTCTGGTATCCTCAGGCCAAAGCTTTGAATTAGGCTTCTTTTCACCCAGTAATTCGAGCAAATGGTACATAGGAATATGGTACACAAAATATCCAGAAATTGTCGTGTGGGTGGCAAACGGGGAAAATCCATTAGGGAATTCATCTGGAATTCTAACTATTGGCCCTGATGGAGATCTTGTTCTCCTGAATGCTACGACAGGTGTTGTATGGTCATCAAATTCTTCGAGAACTGAACAAGGGTCAGCTGCACAGCTATTGGAATCTGGCAACCTCGTACTCAAAAGAAAGGATGATAATACTGAAAGTTATATATGGCAGAGCTTTGATTTCCCATCTGATACGCTTTTACCAGGAATGAAAATGGGATGGAACTTGAGCACCGGCGTAAACAGGTACTTAACATCATGGAAAGATGACAATGACCCCTCTCCTGGAGACATCACTTACAGAATCGACAATCCTGGGATGCCTCAATTTGTTCTTCGCAGGGGATCAGAAAAGATTTACCGGTCAGGGCCATGGAATGGAATTCGATTTAGTGGTAGCGGTGTCCCATCAAACATAATTTTCAAAGCCATTTTCGTTTATAATAATGAAGACCTGTACTATATGAATGAGGCCAGTGATAATTCAATTATCACCAGGCTTACAGTAAATCAATCAAGTTTACTTCAGCGTTTTGTACTGAACAAAGGGGACTCCTCATGGTCCACTATGTATTCTTCACGAAGGGATCCGTGTGATGAATATGGAGTTTGTGGTGCTAATGGCATCTGCAAAATCAGCAGCAGACCGATTTGTGAGTGCTTATATGGATTTGTTCCTAAATCTAAGAGGGAATGGGATGTCCTTAGTTGGTCAACTGGATGTGTGAGGAGAATTCCCTTGAATTGCCAGCAGGGAGAAGGATTTGTAAAGATCAGAAGTGTGACATTGCCAGATCTCCTGCACTTTTCATTGAACAAGAGCATGAGTTTCAAGGAATGTGAGGCAGAATGCTTGAAGAACTGCAACTGTATAGCGTATGCAAACTCAGATAATCGTGGAGGTGGTAGTGGCTGTTTCATGTGGTACGGGGATTTGATTGATATTCGAGAATTTTCTGAAGATAATGAGCAAGATATCTATATACGAATGCCTGCTTCAGAACTTAGTAAGTACACATCATATTAACTAATTCCATTTTTATCAGTAGTTCTGTTTATCTTAGGACACAATTTCAATGCTTTTGCACTTTGATAGTAATTATGAATGCACATGATCGGTTAACTTTTTAACGTTCAGACCACAATAAAAAGACGAGAGTGGTGCTCATTTTCGTCATATCATCACTTTCTGGAATTCTTATCCTCGGCTTCTTGATCTGGTATATTATCCAGAGGAGCAAAAAGAAAAGAGGTATGCAAATTACTTGGTACACTCTCGTCGAAATACTTACTTTTGTTGAAAATAATCTACAGCATATAGTTATAAAATCTTTCAGCATCTGCGAACAATGGGGAAGATATAGAGTTGCCAATGTTTGATCTTACTACAATTACTACTGCAACTAAGAACTTCTCTTTAACAAATATGATTGGAGAAGGCGGTTTTGGAATTGTGTACAAGGTAAGAAATGCCAATTTATATATTTTGCTGTAGTAGAAAGTGAGAAATGGCTTTATGACAGACACTTTGAACTATCTACAGGGTACATTATCGACAGGGCAAGAAGTTGCGGTGAAGAGACTATCAAAGAATTCTGGACAAGGTCTTCAAGAGTTTAAGAATGAAGTAATTCTGATTGTCAAACTTCAACATAGAAATCTTGTCAGGCTTTTGGGATGTTTCCATGAAGGAGATGAAAGGATGCTAATTTACGAGTATATGCCCAACAAAAGCTTGGACTATTTCATTTTTGGTCGATCTGCTTCATTCTCTCCCCTATTCGATCATTTATAAGATCACTTTCATAATGCGACTCATATTCACAATTCACAATTCACAATATATTGAATATGAATGCTAGTTACTGACAACTAAGCTGGATTAATATGTTGCAGATGAGGATAGAAAAGCATTACTTACATGGCAAAAGCGCTTCAAAATTGCTATGGGCATATCAAGAGGACTTCTTTACCTTCACCAGGACTCTAGATTGAGAATTATTCATAGAGATCTCAAAACCAGCAACATTTTGCTAGATTCTGATTTGAACCCGAAAATTTCCGACTTTGGCATTGCAAGAAGTTTTGGTGGAGATCAAACAGAAATCAAGACGAAGCGGGTAATTGGAACATAGTAAGTTCTATACTAACTTTGCTCTTGAACAATGCGGATAGATTATTTCTGGATCCTAATTTCATATTCACGCAGTGGCTATATGTCGCCTGAATATGCTGTTGATGGGAAATATTCAGTGAAATCAGATGTCTTCAGTTTTGGAGTGCTTTTACTGGAAATAGTGAGTGGCAAAAAGAATCGAACATTTCATCATCCCGACCATCATCATAATCTTTTAGGCCATGTAAGTCATTATAATGCACACCTCCATCCTCTCCTCATCCAATCTTTCTATTCAAATAATTAACTTGCAGATTTCTATTTTAGGCATGGTTGTTTTTCAAAGAAGGCAGGGCATTGGAACTAGTCGATGACATTTCTGAGCTATCTTTCGTTGAATCTGAAGTGCTTAGATGTATTCATGTAGGTCTACTCTGTGTTCAAAAACTACCACAAGACAGGCCGACAATGGCATTAGTTGTTGTCATGTTGAGCAAAGACGGTGAGGCATTGCCAAAGCCTAAAGAGCCTGGTTTTTTTGTAGAGAGAAGTTGTACTGAAACAGAAACATCAACAAGTGAGGAGAGAAGTATCACTCAAAATGAGGTGACAATAACTGTGCTGGAAGCAAGATAATGTAGTGCTATGTGATTGAGTTGCATATAGTTCATGGCTCCAAAAAACTTTCCTAGGACACTAACAGTCCGTAAATTTATTGCATTCTAAAATAAGACACTTTTGAAATCAACTGAAAAATACATGTGAATACCACTCATACAAGTATTTTTTATAGTCCTCGACTTAGATTGAGTATGAGGACCCATACTCTATTTTGTTCAAACACGACATTCAACTCGTGACAAGCTAGAATCCCTTTTTTGTTTTGTTCTTGTTCTTGTTCTACATCGAGCAACGCATACGTAGGCCTTTATTTTTTTATTTTCCAGTAGAGCTCCTTTCATAATGCAAGAGGTGAAGGAACTGGTAGAAATGTCAGGAAGGGACACAAGAATGACCTCAACGGTGGGTGGCAATAACAGAGTCCATTGCTTTGACCAACAATCTTTGACTATCAAAGTTAACCAATTTGACTGGCACTTTTGAAAATAATACAAACATTGCTTTGACATTTGCACATAAGTTTGACTTATTTGTAAATTAATTTAATAATTTAAGTCAAATTGATAATGAAATCTTGCAAGTTGCATGTAGTTTTGTCGAAGCATCTTTCTTAAGTCTTTCTTTTTACGATTGTATTTAATATGTTAAATTAAACAAAATAGACTTGACTTGATAAACACTAATATGGATTAAAAGAACTTATTTATTTGAGGCCTTTTGACAATGAACTAATGCTTATTAATCTTAATAATGTATCTTTTGGGTGGAATTTATAATGCTTTATCCATATTTTTTTATATTCCATCCGTCTTATAAAAATAGACTTATTTTCATTTTTATATAAATTAAGAAAATGTAGTTAATATGGTAAAACCATAAATTTCACTTACATTTTTCTAAATATATTTCTACATTGAATAATAGTATATCATATTTGTTGATAATAAGACACGTTAAATAGGGGTATATTAAGAAACTAAGAAATCGACTATATATTAAAAAAAAAAAAAAAAGTAAACTATGATTTAGAACAGATGAATAAAGAAAATAAATTTATTTTTGTAAGACGGAATAAGTAATTCAATATTATTCGTATAGTTTTATGACAAAAGTCACTTTTATTTGTCTATATTTATTGACTTTTTATGACAAAAGTCACTTTTATTTATCTATATTAATATTATATTATATATAAAAGTCTCAATGTTTGATAGATATTTTTGAAAGATAATGTCTTCACAAATAGTTTATAATTCTTGATTTGTTCTTTAATTAATATTATTTTGACCATAATATTTATAATTAATAGTATATTTTTAAACGTTGGTGTATACATCTTCAAATTGCATATCAATTTTTATTTAACTATGTAATTAAGAATAAATAAACGGACATTCATGTCGTAACTAGTCTCTTGTTTTTAAACGAAACACATAATAATTGATGTTCAATATATTCGTGACAATGTTCAAAGTAGTGAGTTGCGTCTCTCATTAGCTGTTATAGGTAGCTTCAATGTTAACATTGACGTAATCAAAATTTCTTTTTCTCGATTCCACTTTTTATCTTTTTGAAAATCAAATTAAACATATTATAAAGTCATATACTACAAACGATATAAGAAATGAAATAATCAAACTTTGATAACCAACATCTATAGTAGCTAAGAGCATCTCCAATGCTATCTTCTATTTTGATTGTCCAGTTGATGTGGTGATAAGGTGGATGAGACAAAACTTACATGGCAGCAGTTATTATAGAAAGTCGTCCAATTTTAGACATCTTGTTAAACGATTTTCTACTTTTTTTTCATTAAATTGTATCTATATTTCTCATTTATTTTTTTCTTCTCTCTCTCTATTTCTTTTGATTTTATAACAAGTGTGTGTTTGATTGTAATAAATTTTCTATGAAAAAGCTTTTTTTCCACTTATTTTTCAATTACACGCGTTTGATAGCCATATTTTTCCATGGAAAACGACTTTCGCGTTTGATTGATTTGTATTTTTTTATAGGTAAAACGATTTCTCATTTACCTTAAAAATGTAACATTTTTCTTGAAAACAATGAAAATGTTTTCTTATGGGGGATGAGGTTTTATTTTCTATGAAAAATTTGTCTTTATTTTTTAATTAACAATTTCTTGACAATTCATTTTCATAGAATTCATTTTCTTTCTATCCAAATTTTTGCTTGCAATCAAAGTTGAGTTAAAAATCTCGCATTGAAAATGTTCTAAAGACGCAAGTTTATGTGTCACTCCATTCACCTGAAACAGTCTAGCGGAAAGTGCCACGTCTCACATCTACCATATCCAATAAAAGAGTCCTTTGCTATCCTACAGACAACATGGGCCTTCGTTTTGTAGGTAGAATGCCCTGTCCGGCCCACCAAAAATTATGGGCCCAATGGGGCTTCTGAGCAGACAAGGCAGTCTCTAAGTACAACTTTAAACAATAAAAAGGAAAACAACCGTGGAGCCGTGGGGCGTGGAGGTCTCTAAACTTTGCGAAAAGTGCAATAAGTTCTAAAATCTTAAAATTTCAGAGGTATCATCCTCAACCATTCATAAAGAATATATGGAGAGAGAGAGAGAGAGAGAGAGAGAGAGAGAGAGAGAGAGAGAAACGAATCGATATTTAAAAGTTAGACTTTGGTTTGTATAGAATCTCAATCTGATATTGGAAACGATTGGTGGGTAAAAATGTGGTCTATTTGCTAAAGTTGGATCTACAGAATCAAATTTGTGGCCATGCATTAGAGAAATATAGATTCTATTTTGCACAACTTTTTGTGTTGTATTTTTTACCATAATTCTTACACGTATAAAGAAAACAAAATGTTGTGTGGTCGATTTAGGTATTTTTTGCCAAAATTTAAATTATAGTTAAAAATTTATCTATATATTTTATAAGACATATATTTAAAATAATTTTAATATTATCAAACATTGTACTAAACAAGATGCACCTGCACCTCATTTAACTTGCACGTGTCTTGATGCAAAGCTACACCCTATTCTCGTTTCTATCCACACAAAATCACCCTCACCCCCCCCCCCACTCCAACCCAACCCAACACATACGCAATCAATTTGTGGGCTGCTGTGAGGCCATTTCAGCAAAGCGATGATTTGGCGGGATTTGGAATGAGGATATAATGGGAGGCAACCCTAAAGTTTCAGAGAATCCCTTTTTTAGTGCGTCCAACTAATTACAATTAAACAGAATTAAGCTAGATTGATCGTGTTTAAAAAAAAAAAAAAAATTTATTTTTTCTATTCTCGTATTGATTATATCATTACATATCATGAGAAATAATCTACTCTCCACCACAAAGAATAGTTATGAAGGCCACCAAACACGCGTTTAGTGGCTATTGGACAATAAAAAAGTGTTTGTCATTAAAATCAAACACTTATCCAACTTTTATATCTACTCTCCACTATAGAGAGTAGATCATTTTCTTACATATCATATGAGAATGCCATACAGATCAAAAGTCAAATAAACTTTTAATCTTTTACGTATAATTAATTAGATTTTGGTTCAATACCTAATCTTATAGTCAACTTTCGATCATGACAATATTGGTTAAAGGGCTTTTCTTACTAAATACGTTAATATATAGTCACGTGTCATGATTTAATTAGTTATTGTAAAAGGCTGTGAAAAATAACAAGAATTAGAGTGAATACATTAATGGAATGAAAAAGAAAGATATTCCAAAAGGTATATAAAAAAAAAGGCTAAAATATTCGAAACCGCTTCCATATATAATATGTGGTGGTGGATCCATATTTCAAGGCGGATCGTTAATCCAGGACCGGATGCATTTCGCGTGGCTTGATCCTTTTTATGGATCATACGTTGCCACGTGGGCATTCGGTGGGAGAATCTAATATCCCTTCGTCGGTGACGACACGTCATCAAGGACCTTGAATATAAAATATTTCAAATCCGCCCACAGTCTAGCTTTACCTGTCCAGTAGACATCTAAAACCCTAGCTATTTTATTCACCATACTATGAATATATTTAATATGAGGGGTAAATTGCAGCTAGTGTCCTTAATTTTTGACTTTATTTGTAATTCTTGATATTTATCACCTCAATATTTTATATAATTAGCATTAAATGCCCTTCGTGACCAAAATACATCTCAACTTTTTATATAATTTACAATCTTTTATACTATTTGATGCTATATTAAAATACTTCACAACATTTGCACTTGTTTATTGATATGATATTTGATTATGAAATATTTTAAATTTGTAGATCACAATAACTGTATTATTGTTAGTCAGTCTAAATAAATGTATTATCCAATTCAAATAAAATTTTATTCTATGTATTATTGTTATCAATAAATTTTGTATTTTCAATATTAATTATTGGAAACACTTATTAAATTTTAAATATAATGTGTATAAGGTAAATTTTAATGTTTATAAAAAATGATTTTTTGTTACCTACATTACATTATTAATTATACAATATATCACAGCGATAACTTGAAATTGATTAAAATACAATATTATAAATACACCACGTGCAATGCACGAACCAAAAACTAATATTTTGAAAAAACTCAAGCGGGATTGGAATTATATAATTTTAAAAGATTCAAATATTTATAAATTGTGTTCTGTTAATATAAACATCATAATTCATTACCATAATATATTTATAGACTAAAATTAACACTTTTACTAAAACTTAACCGGATTGGAATCACATTATGGTAATGAATTATGGTGTTTAAATATTTATAATACGGCATTAAATATTAAAATATTTCACAATCAAATATTATATCAATAAACAAATGTAAATATTGTGAAATATTTTAGTATGGTATTAAATAGTATAAAAGGTTGTAAATAATATAAAAGGTTGAGGGGTATTTTGGTCACAAAAGGCATTGGCTGCTAATTATATAAAATATTGAGATGATGGATGTCAAAAATTAAATATTGAAGATACAAGTGTAAATAAAGTTAAAGATTGAAGACACAAACTTCAATTTACCCTTAATATGAGTTTATGAACTTTTTTCATTATTTCTTATTATGACGAGACTACAATAGGTCATGTTAATTTTAATTATGAGTATATTTATGTGTACTTATAAATATTTATAAGTCGGTTAAATATTATTTTTATTTATATATTTTATAAAATTACGATTTTTATCTATTTTTTATCTACATATTTTATATAACTCATTGTTTGTATATCAATTTTTTTGTAATTTGTTAAATGAAAATTATTGAAAGATCTTGTATACCCAACATATTCTACTATTGAGTTGAATTTTTTTTTTTTTTCAATTGAGAATTTCACAATTGGTCCTCAACCTATTATTTGAATAACAAGTCAATCTCCAACCTTCAAATAAAACGAATTAATCCTCCACTTTTTATTATAGTTGTATATTCAACTTTCAATGCCAAAAACCATCCTAAACCTCCATATGTCACGTGATCCTCACACATCTAACTTTAAGTAAGTTAGTATCGTTTCTCAACTTAGTGTTTGTTTGATAAAAAAAATTTGTAGATTATAAATACTTGATCATACGGAATACGTGGATAAAAATTGTAATTCTTACTAAATGTGTAAATAAAAATAATATTTGACCAGTTTATAAGTACTTATAATTAAACATTAACAAACACGTTGTAACTTGGTGGATAAAAGTTGTGAAATAATCCGACATTCTAACGAAAATTTGGATAATTTTATTTAAGAGTATGTTGAAGTGTTTATAATTACTTATAAGTTGGTCAAACATTATTTTTCATCTACATATTTCGTATGACTTACAATTTTTATCTATTTTTTATCTATATATTTCGTAAGATCTATTACTTATAATCTGCAAAAAAAAATTTATCAAACGTAAACCGGTTTATTTGACCAAAAGAGTTTATTTGACCAAAAGCGGTTTATTTGATAAAAATTTTTGTGTGATATAGCATGATATTTTGACCAAAAATAGTAAAATAATCAATAAACCAGGTTTATAACGAGGCTTAGTTGGATAACTAGTTGAACTTACGTAAGTTACTTTTTGGGTAACTAGTCTAACTTACTTTTTGAATAGTTTGAGACAAACTTACCACTGGAGAGACACATTGCGAACAAATAGCAATTTTTTCTTTTCCAATATTTAATAAAAGCATTACTTAGTTTGTGTATGGTCCTCTCCTTTTATTTGTAAAATACAATAAATAATAGAAAAATGAAAAATAAAAAGTGGTTGCAAGTTGCTGTTTTCACTTTTCGTCAACCCAGGAAATCAGTATAAGAGGCTGCAGAGGCCATACATTAATTAACTGTATACAAACAAAGCAAAAACCCCATTGAAATTTGACAAGAAAGAAAAAGGAAAACAAATCAATGTCGAAAAAGGGGTGTGAATTGTGCAGTAATCCAGCAAGAATGTACTGCGAGTCGGATCAAGCGAGCCTGTGCTGGAACTGCGATGGGAAAGTCCACAGTGCAAATTTTCTGGTGGCAAAGCATTCAAGAAACCTTCTTTGCCATGTATGTCAATCATCGACATCCTGGAAAGCCTCCGGGCTGAAGATCGGGCCGACTGTCTGCATCTGCCATGTTTGTGCTGACGGTGAAAATGGAGGGAGTCGGAGAAGACAAGCAAATCAAGAAGAAGAAGATGAAGATTATTGTGAGGTTTTACAGGAAAGTGAAGATGATGATGAACAATATTACAGTGAAGACGAAGAGGAAGAAGAAGAAGAAGAAGAAGTAGAAGAAGGAGAGAATCAAGTGGTTCCATGGTCAAGTTCTAGTTCTACGCCATTCTCCCAACCCGCAGTTCCTGCAGCAAGTTCTTCCGGCAGTGAGGATAATTTGTTTTCTACTTTATTGAAAAGAACACGTGATAACCCTTTTGAATCCGAGGTTTGTAGATTTATGTTTCCTGTTTACCATTCATCTCAAACTCAATCCGAGGTTTTTTAGCATTAACTGATGTAATTTTTGTCCACAGGATGAGGATGGATGTTGTTCATCACAATTCAACCCTAAAGCTACAGCATCAGAAATATCTTCAACTAGTTATCGAGAATTAACTGAGTATAATGGATCTTCTTCATCCAGTTCCTATAGACCATTGAAGTTGCAGAGGGAAAGTGCCATTAATGAAGATCAGACGGCGAATATGGAATCAAGAAGAGCAGCGATCATCGCCTCACTCAGAAAATTCCAGCAAGAAAGTGAATCTAGTGAACGAGATGTATCTGCAATGATCACAGACCTTAGAAAACTCACCAGAGATTAATTTTATTGAACCCTCTTTAGATTCTTACTATTTTTCTTCTTCTTTTTCACTAGTAATTCCAGTGGACAAATCACTTTTAAATAAATAATTGCAGTTTATTGACATATAATTGAATACTTCATGATGATTGCTTTCTTCTTTTTGACTTTTTTCCCTATTTGCATATCTTTTTATTTTATGTAAATTATTTTGCAGTTCTCTACTATAATGTACCAAATATAGTTAACAAGAAGTCGAGTAAGAAGTGCATATTTTGTGCAATCTGGAGTGACACTGGCACGAGAAATACATAGTACAGTGCAACATTTTTCACTAATGAGATTCACCGACGTATGCTACCACTGAAACTTCAAAAACACGTCTGCAAAATGTGTCTGCGGTCACCTTATAATAAAGTGGACTATGAATAGCATTAAAATTTGTAATTATGCTGTTAAGTACTACGTGCCAGATTTTTTGTGCGTGGCGGTGCGGCGGTTTTAATGAGCAATCGGACAAAGTGCTTGGCTGGAGGATTGTGTAATGGGAAAGATGAGGCCAAGAAGGTAATGGGGACCATACACCTTTCGTGCTTAAAAATACAAGCCCTGTTTCCATGCTAAAATCTTGTGGTTGTTATTCTTTGCACCGTTCGTATAATTAAAGTGTTATGTCATTAAAAGTCATTTAAAACAAATAATGAAAGAACAATAGTATAGCCATTTATCGAAAAGCAGCCATGAATTTGAATGTGGCATGAGGAGAATCTAATTGTGATGATCGAGGTAAACAGCCTTTGTCCAATAATCAATCACCCAACAAATTTGTTGTCAAATCATGCGCCGGGAGGAAATTTGTGGGGACTAGATGTCAGTCCTTCATGATTAGTTTTGGTTATACATATCTTAGAATATAAATCTCCCTTAGTTTGTTGTATATTTAGATCGATATTTTTTTTTGTTTCTACTACCTTGTTTGGCCTGTATGTTACTCAATTTTACGATGGCAGGTTATAGAGTGTAGACTAAAAGCACTGGTCTTCAAGTCGCCTGTCAAGAACACGTCCAAATAGGAATGATGGTGAAACCACATTCAGGATTTGTTTGATTTTACTTAAATAATTAATTTTAACCACATTTAATGGGTTTGGGTTGGCCAAAGTAACCATTGTCAAAATAGTATTAATATTGAAGCTTTGATCAATATTGCCCAAATTAGCTTTAGAAATGGCTAAATATATTAAATTTCATTCAAGTCTTTATCTACCAACTTATCTTAATTTTCTTTTTTTTTTTTTTAAAATAAATTTTTTATCACAATATCATTTGTAAAATATGTATCAAATAAGTGACTTATAAAGGACTAAATTGATATAAAAGTATAAATATGGGAATTAAGTTGCAAAAATTTAAAAATTGAAGGACTTAGATTGCAAATAAAAGAGGACGAAATTGAAATGAAAGAAAAAGCATAGGGACTAAAGTAAAACTTTTATAAAGATGAAGGACTTATTGTGCAAATAATCAAAGACTCAAATGCAAATTTAAGTGAATTCACGTAAAAATATATATTTTATGGTATAGATTTGATTTTAATTTATTATTTTATTAATTAATATAATTTTAAGAATGTAGTATTTTTAGAATAAATTTGTTAAGTCGATAAAATTAGAATTATTTTTAAAAAGTAGTTTATTTATGAAAAAATCTCTTGATATTATTTGAATTATATATTGGGGCTATTCATAAAATGGGTTAATTAGTGTTAAAGAGCCCAAAAATAAAAATAAAAATAAAAAAAATCAAAATCAAAATCAAAATTGGGCCGGCCCAACTAGCCCATGGCTAGATGGGCTGGGCCATCTTGGCCCAATTTTATTTGGGCTAGGGCCAACACAATACGATCAAGACCAAAGCCACCTCTACACATTAATACAATCCACAATTTTTATCAACTTTTCAACCACTGATGATGACAAAACAACACAACTTACATAATGTGCATCAAGTGACATACACAACAAATGTTAAGAGTGAAAAGTGCGCAGTTTTCATTTTATAAGGGGCTAGTTATTGCAAATATCTATACAAAGCAGATGGTATATTACTCTCAATGCTGTTTCAGAACACAATACGATCAAGATACAAGTAGCAATGTTATACGCAACAAGTAGATGATGACAAGTTGGAAAAGCAACAACTGTTCATATACATGGCATACTCCATACGTCGAGAAATCAGGTTGATTCACATACAACTGTATATAGTTTGTAACCCACGATGCTTTGCACATTTCAATACTGCAAAAGAGAATTAGAAAAAATTATCAGAAAATTTTGCAACCACCTCTGATGCAACAAACTTATGGAAGCTACTGTGAGTTTGTTGTTTTGAATGTGACTACGTCAAGCAGGTGGATGCTGAACATTGTTAATCGATATACGTCAAACTCTTAAATAGAAAATAAATATTACAGTCAAACCTCGAGATAAATAGACAATTTATATTACAGTCAAACCTCGAGATATAAAGATGAGCAGTAAATGGAAAGAAGAAAGCTTAAAACATAAAATACAATACCTGCGGCCAAGAAACAGAACCACCCCTGAAGCAAGTCAGGAATCTGTCACAAAAATGAAACGTTTAATAAGATTACCGAAAAGCATCTGTACAATTTCAGAAAAACCAAAGGAAACCCAAAATAGCAACAGAGGCATTTATCGAGGTACTAAAATTTTGGCAGAATGACCCTAAGAAGTTACAAGTACATTCTCTCAAGCCTCTATTTTTTCACCCAGGGGGAATTTCCACAATTTACTCAAGAATAACTTAATAAGGGGAATCTCTAAAGGACCAATGGCAGATTTGAAGCAAACAAACTGTTGCCCCAAATCCCAATACAGAGAACCAGATGTAACTTCCTTATCAGACATGTTAACATGTATTTGCATACTAAATGACCCAGAGAAAGATTAACATATATATATAAAGGATATATTTGTCACTTCTATACAGAGCAAAAGAGAAGAATAAATTTTTTTCCTAGAAGCACAGTGAGTCCACATATTTAAGCACTCTTATCCCCTACTAGTATGTGAAACGTGATTTAATAATGGTGTTGTGAGATATATTTTTATTCAAATATTTAAATAATTATAACTTAATTTAATACTGCATTAAAATACAAAAATCCGATAATAGAAAATACGGTGAAATATAATATTTGTATTCAAACAAAGTATTTTTTACAATTGTGTGGTCAATATTAAACATCTATTTTTTAATCTGTAATATAGTCAAATAATGTCAATTAAAGAATACAAACAAAAAAAAAAAAAAATAGTGTACATAAGTTCTTAAACATATCGAACACTCAAACTCATTGAATTTTCTTACTTTATGAGATGGCAAATGACTTATAACAAATCTTTGTAATTTAATATAGCTATGAAGAGGTTTTAACCCAAAATATCACATGCAATTTGGACTTGTAGCACCTCAAGTTAGGTAGATTTATCAATCATTATATAAAAGAAAATAAAATAATATTTACATTATAAATTGACAAAACTAAACATTCTCATTTGCACAATTCAATGCCCAGATGTCTTCTTCACATGAATTTATCCAAATTGTAATGGAGAAATAAAGTAATATTACCAAAACTAAATATTCTAGCAATTTAATCGTCTTATTCACGTTGGAGCATAAATAGTTAAGAAAAATTAGTTTAAGCAAAATAAATAACAATTCAAATCAAAACATAAAAAATAATAATAGAAATAAGATACGTATCAATAGTGGATTGAAACCATTATTGAAGTTAGCCCACAAAGTTTTTTTCGTCTAGAAAATCTAAAACCGCAAGTCAATTAGATATATAAACAATATACAAATACGCATGAACATGCACAATTATTAAAAAATACATTGTAACTTTTATAGTCCAACGCAAAATTATTTTTTTGAAAAAAAAGAGAATTGAGAGATGATTATTCACATTAACTAACAAAAACCACAATCACAAATACAATCTTCAAATGAAGTCTTTATGAACATCACAAACTACATAATTACCTTAAAATAAAACAACCTTAAACTTCAAATTAAACCTTAAATAAGCTGAATAAATTGTTGGTGGAATGTCTATTAATATTAATCTTTTAACTGACCAAATCCGTTCTCACAATTCAAAGAAAATATTTTCAAAATCCAATAATTAAATATAATCAATAGAGATCTAGCATTTTCAACTTTTAAAGGCTATATGTGGTTATAAATGCTAAATTAGGAATTCAATTATAACATTAACTCAAAGACAATTTAGGAAATATAAAATATTAATGAGGATATATTTGTCCAAAAAAGTTTCTCCCTTTAAGCTCCTTTTAGATTAGTAAAGATAAATCCAAAACTACGGCAAATTTGCAACCACTATCATTATTTAATCTCTAGATGAGTTGGTTTAGCGAAAGAAAAATGAACACAACTAGAAGCATACCCAACTAAATCGCCCATTTCCAACCCCATAAATGTATAACAGCCAGGATACCTTCAGCAAGGCAAAGCACACGGGAATATTTAAAAATGCCAACAGTCCACAGTCCACACTCCACACTCCACACTATAAACAAGCAAAAATAGTCATGCACATTGGTATATGCATGCATATGTGTTGGTTGCATACATACACAAATTCATATAGAAGAGGGGGATTGAAAGATATGAAGTAAGGGATTACTATTTTGCAAACAACCAATTAATGTTGGAGACTATAGAGTTACATTTCCTTGAAGACAACATCATCAAGAAAAAGAAGGGGCAAGTATGTGTATTCATGATAAAAGCTCTTAGTCAAAACTAATTGTATCTGTTAATAATCTCAAAATAGTAAGGGCAAACAACCAATTAATGTTGGAGACTATAGAGTTACATTTCCTTGAAGACAACATCATCAAGAAAAAGAAGGGGCAAGTATGTGTATTCATGATAAAAGCTCTTAGTCAAAACTAATTGTATCTGTTAATAATCTCATACTCTCAGTCAAGAAACATGCTAATCAATAGGAGAGGATGTATACAGATAGCAGAGACAGTGGTCCTCTCTAATTCCTCCACGCCATCGCATCCCACTCCACCCAAAAAAAGAGAAAATTGAATAATAATACAGGTAATTTATCTTTAGAAGGGAAAAAATAAAGAAGAAAAAGATCCAATGATCAATGACTGTGTCCCTCCTTCACAACAACAAAAACAAGCATACTAGTGCCATTTCTGGCCTGCCTTCCATCAGTTTGGAATTGCTGACCAAGTAAGGACACCTGCCTCACTGTAAATACCGCAACAAAAACAATGATTGTTATATGGAGGTGCTAGGGTTCATACAGGGGATGTCTAAAGAAGGGTATTACGATTCCCATTCCACACCACATTCTTGCAAGTGGAAAACTTGAAAAGAGGAGAAATGCACTTAACTTCCAGATCTATGATTATAACGACCACGGATTTTTCCTACAATCCTCTCGCTTTAGGGGCTATTCTTGCGCCATTAGCTATTGTCCACCGAAAGTTGAACTCCATAATGGATTTATTTCGCGTCCTCAGCAATTTGAATCATTGACCTCCTTCTTAAAAAAAACTTATAGAGAATACTAGTACCAATTGGGCAGTGGACAGTATGTAAACTAACGACGCACAAAATAGCTCATAATGCTAGTATGGTTGGGTGCCACGAAAGTTTTAACAAACTAGCAATAACCAAAATATAACAAAAAAATAATTTTGTAACATAATTATAAAGCAAATTTATTTGATCGCAAGATATTGTTCAAAACTCTAAATTAAAGATAATAAAGATAAAATTCGAAATAATTCAATTAATATTAAAAGTCTTACAAAAATTATTATAGTTTGACACATTTTTAACTTTTAAGTCGCACCACCACAAGCCATGCTCACGTCTCAACCTCCACAAACTCTAGTTTCCTTTTTAAGGATAAAACATAATAGGTTGACATTTCTAAAATCTCAATAAGTACACAATAAATTGTAATCTTAAATTCATAACGTAATGGAGACACAAAGAATTTTACCGAACTTCGTGGTAAAACCCATTATGCGTAGCGCTCTAAACTCCGATTCCCTTATCTTATTTAAGATCATATCATATTGATATGAGGCCCATGATCATAACTTTCAGAAGTCTAGAATTTCAATAACGAGCATAACGTACATAACTTTGAAAATGATAAAAAAATAAAAATAGCAAACAATAGTAGTCCATCCCTTCTAAGACCACCTTTTTTATGATACCTTCTCTGTGTGTGCGTGTAAGAATAATGTATCGTATAATTTCGATAGTGAAGAGTACCTATAAGAGTGGAGAAATGGGTCTTAAATAGAGTGGACTAAGACTATGTGCATAACATTTATTTATAAAAAACGTGTGTGAATTAATTGTTTATTTTTACACTAAAATGAGGTAATCTCTTCCTTAAAATCCGTGGAATTTAAATTGAAAGCCAAGATTTTTATTCAAAATTGTGAATGGTGGCATTAAAATAAAATTTACTATTTTTACATACATTCACACACATAAATGACAAGAATATATATTCTTTTACAATTAAGAATTTCAATAATATGAAGGATATGACAATAATTCAATAATTTTAGCAAGGTCCCCAAAAAATCACACATCTAAAATTGCAGCAAGATCCCCAAAAAAATTGGGTCAACAATTAATTTGGTCTTCTAACCATCAACTTTTATAATTAGGTTCAAATTCGGGTGCAAAGTGTTATAATAATTCATCACAAACTCATCAATCTGAAATTCATGTTGTATCTTGGCATCTTATATTTGTTATGAGATTTTTCCTTTTTGTCCACCCTCACATAATGCAGAACAAGAGAACCATAAAATAATGGAACGTGATTTTCCCTATAGAATGGACTTGGCATGAATTGACGATAAATTTAGGAAATGACGATTTGGGTTGTTGGAGCATGTTTTGCGTAGACCTATAGCAACTCATCTTAACATTACATGATGTGTTGCAAATAATTAAAAATATTTCGATACATATTGCAATTTTTCGCCGAAGCGACAAATCCATGTAGCCTACCTCAATTTTTTTGGAAGTAAGGTTTAGTTTGTTGTTATTATTGTTTCCATGATCGTCCAGTCATAGATGAAGTTGCCAATAGCTATGACTCTTTCTTTCTAAAAACAACACTTAACTTTCACAATCTTGTTGCATTTGCTTTAACTAATCAAATTTTTTAGTGACTTGTAATACATTCTGTCAAAACTAAGCAAGAACACATAACACCAAGAACCATTAGCTGAGTTACTATAATACCAATTAACATGATTTCAGAAAGCAGCATGCTTACTAGCTTCTGTATAAAGATAATAAGGATGGCCAAAAAGCTTGTGCAATCCAAAATTGAACACCAAGACAGAAGTTAAAGATTATTGACAACATGAATGCTCTTACTGTGAATGCATTCAAGGCATAATTATTATACGCTGAGCAGGAAAAAAATCAGCTGAAGGGCTCAGTCGGTAGTCCAACATTCAGAACTCATGGTAGAATATCTTGGTTTAAATAAGCATGGAGATTTAGGTAAGAGTTGAACAAACAATAGAAGTGTGATGTAACATTTTACTTTTAACCTAAAACCTCTTAACCAATAATCCTTATCCGTCAATTACTTCAAGGAATGGTATTTTTTGGAAATAAAGCGTCTATTTTAGATAGAAAATCATTATTTGGATAGTCTAAGCCCTTGTTTGGAAATGCTTAAATTATAATTTCAGCTGGTCAAACATACTTTTTGTCTACACATTTCATATAACCTACAACTTACAATCTACTTTTTATCTACATATTCACTCACAATTTATAATATAGGCACTTAAAAAATAATTTCAACAATACCAAACATATGCTAAAAGGAAACTAGTCTAGGGAATGAAGAAGCTGCCCCAAAATCATCCATATTACCAAAGAAGAATGAAAAATTTAGAAACACAAATTTAAAGGTTGTTGCAGTGACCGGTGTTGTATAATGAGCATTCCGAAAATGGAATTCACAAAGAAATCCATTCACATAGGAGTAAGTTTATTTCCAATATCAATTCTGAGGTTTGGATAGTGTCAACATCAATTTGTCTATATGTAACTCAGAACTAAAACTTGGAAAAGATAAACTCAAATTGAAATTGATCTGCTCTATCTTCTACATGAATGCCCTAAATCCTCGCAAAAAGCACATTAATTTAGAGATGCTACAAGATTTTAGCTCAGTGAAAATCTCTGGGCCAGCCAATGGAACAACAAATTCATAACAAACACATGGCAACATTCTTGATTCAGATTTTGCAAGAGGGCAATAAATGTAGAACTGAACTAACAAAGAGCACCACGAGCATCTACCTTTTACCCCAGAATTCCAATAACATTGAAAATCCTTAAAAAGATTGTCAACCTTCAATTGCTATTCCTCATCTAACCTATCAGGCTATCACTCACTATTACTTATAGCTATCCAAATTAAAGCTAGCTATGCAGATTCTAAATGGAACGTGTAAACACCATTCATCCTTTATCTATTAGATATTAAATCCTAAAAAGACTCTGCATAAGGTTTATAATATAAAACAATTCACCCACCACAAAGATTTCATGTTGTTTAGACCCATATATTGTTGTTGGGCACAACAGTAAACACTAGAAGAGCAACTTCTTGGAAAATACAAGGGAATTAGAAAATGTGTTGGAATAGAAAAGACGCCTGACCTTTGCGATCATCAGGAGCGTCGTGATACTCTTGCTCCTCCTCATCATCCTCGGCCACGGAAGCCACTGACACCACTGGCTCTCCACCGCCAGCACTGTCCTTCTCATCAGGATATCTAACCACAACAACCGGGCATACACAATGCCTCACGCAGTAATCACTGACACTGCCAAGCCTCCCATCGCTCCCTCTCTTGGTGGCGCCAAATCCACGGCTCCCCATAATCACCGTGCTGAGGCCAAGCCTCTCAACTTCCAAGCAGAGCCTCTCTCTCATGTCATGGTCTTTCACGATATGGATTTTGAACGGAATTTGAGCCTCCACGAGTGGTTGGGCCAGATCGGACGCCTTAGTAGTAGTAAAAGTATCAAAATCATCTTCAAGCTTCCGCTGGGACTCCTCATTTTCAGTATCAACAATGGATAAATCAACGGAGCCCCAATCAGCCCCGTAAAGAACCGAAGTAGGCCGAACATGGACGAGAACAACAGCATCTCCAGGACGTAGATAGTTGTGTACAGCCCACTTAACAGCAAAAGCAGACTCGTCACTAAGATCAACGGCGATGCCGATCTTTCGCTGGGCATTGGCAGTAGGGGTTTCAGTGGATAAGGGGGTGGTGGGGGGAGGGAAGCGCGGGGATGAGGAGCGGACCTTGATGGAGGCAAGTGGTGGCATGTCGGAGTCCGGCGACGGGTGTTGCATTTTTGGAAGGGTTAGGGTTAGGATTTTGTTGTTGCGTTGACTGCGTGAGAGTCGACTGGTGTTTTGGAAGGGGGGAGATCAAGGGGGATTTTGATTTGGGGAACAAAGGAAGAGAGATTGGCTGATTTTTGGGAATATGCTACGAATTTTGTGGCTTCCCTAACTTCTTCCACACGCATCCAACATAAACGTGACTGATGGGCTCACCGGTTCTAATTTCCAAATGCTCTAGGAAATTTTGAAAAGTAGTTAAAAAGTAAAAACAAATGATTTTGAAAAATAGTAATTTTTAATAATATTTATTAGTATATTGCTTTTCTTTGCGGTGAGATTCGACTTTAGTAGAAGATTTTAATGGATCAAGAAGTTAAAAAGAATCTGTTGAAAATTGAGATTGAGATTGAGAGAGAGTGTGTGTTTTGTTTGAGAGAGATTTGATTTTGAAGAATATGGAAAAGTGGAAAATTGAGAGATATATATATATATTTGGTTTAAAGATGGATGTAAACGTAGTGGCATACATATTTTTTTTTTTTTGTCCCCGGTAGAAAAATTTTCTTACGATCGATGATAAAATAGTACTCATTATTGATAATATAGTTAATTTTTTATCTTTTAATGTATTCCTATTCAACGTGTATTGTTATCTACAAATATTAACTATTATTATACAAATTGTAGGAGTATAAAAAATATAGGTAAAATTTATACATACTATTTTTTTTTTTTCAAATGACAAGTTTTTCTATATCTATCGATTATTTTTTGTTCAGAAGTTGACACTTCTCAGTTTTTCTTTCTTCTCTTTGGTTCCTTAATGAAATTTCTTCCATTTCCATGGTTCTATACGATAGAGGTACTGTTTTCATAAAACAAAAACTTTACTTTTCAATGCACGAGTTTGCTAGGTTGGAATTTAAGTTTAAACTATTTATCATGTAGCCCGACCTTAAGGTGATCTTTTGTGCAAATATCCTCCTACTTCAAATGCCAAACATCAGTTATTAGGAAGCACTTTCAGAAAGAGACACTCTGCAAAGTTTACAAAGTAATGATCATGGATGTATTACCCTATTTTTCAATCTTCCAGTCACCAACACAGTTGTTGTAGAGACATGATGAAGAGGCGATAAAAGAAAGAATAATTTGACTTATAAATGAAAGTTATATACATTGTTGCTGCTCCTATTTACAAGATTTAACCAGTTTTTGCATAAGCCACTCTCTCAGGTAGGATAAATGATGCACACAACATCCATTTTCCGGGAGCTACAAGCCGAACCTTGCGCATTTCCACCTCAAAAGCAACCTCCGAAAGTGCAATTCTAATTCGCTGATTATGAAATAGTATGAGAAAAATAAGTAATTTATAAACTGATACATGAAGAAAGTAGTATAAAGTAGAAATCCAGATTTGGGTTACTCAGTCTGAAAATATTGATTCTAATTGATCAGATAGCAGAAAATGAACTATACCTCGTGAAAGTCAAATTCTGGATCCTGAGCTTTCGAGAACCCATAAACATAAATCCTAGGCAAGGTTCTTTGTCTATGGTTTCTTGTGAATATTCCCCTGAATGCATCTGCAGCCATTGGGAAAGCATACAGTGGAGGAAAAGAAAGAGAACTTCATTATTCCAGTAAGACCAATTCACTGGTAAGATGTAGCAGAAAAGGCTCATATCGTATTGCTACAGGTTCATTATCCTCCACTAATTATAACAGGGCTGTAAAAACTCAGGTCATTACAAATAATTATCAAAAGAAGAGTTAAGATAATGTTTGCAAGCAGGGAATAAAGGAACTGGAATCCTATTGCGATTAAAAGACCTAAGAACTAATGTTAATAAATTGTGCATCTCCTTCAGAATAATTACTACAAGTTTATCACAGGTTTTGTGTAGCTAGAAAATGTGCTTTACCAAAATTGCCATCCAGGACCTCTAATATTTCACTTATATGTTAAAGTTTGGGCTTTTCTTCTCAAGGATTAAAGTTTCTGCAGTAATTAAAACTCTTCTAGAATTCACTGCAATCTCAAAAACCAGAGATCATTGTGATCCCTCCATTAATATTCAAAAGCAGTGTCCAATATTGTATCCTACATATCACGGATAACAATATGTATATGTAGTTAACATGTTATTTTAGGACAAAATCTAGATCATTCAACCAGCGACCATAATTAATGGGAAACCTTCTGTCACAACCTCTTTAGGTAGAACTCACCTTCAAAAGCTAGCTATTAAGAAGATTGTGCCCAATGGGTTATAAATCACAGACCAAAGCTCATACTTTTGATATAAGACAAGCCACATAATTTGCAATGGGAACCATGACAAACCACCACGCTCTGCGATCCCAGCGCCCATGTCGGACTGGCTTTGCACTAGCCCATGGCTAGTCTCAAACGAACACTGTTATGCCGGCGTCACCATCCGCACCGTTCGATTGCAACCAGAAGACGTGGTCTCTGATATTATTGTCACAACCTCTTGGGTAAAACTCACCCTCAAAAGCTAACTATTAAGAGGAGGATGCCCAAGGAGTTATAAATCACACCCCAAAGTCCATTCTTTCGACGTGGGACAAGCCACATAACTTGCAATGGGAACCATGACACCTTCATAGACTTGGGAATCGCTCCAAATAGAATGCATAGAGTAACATTACAAAAATAATAAAAATTTCTTCCTTGAGAGGAGGTAGAAACTAATTTTTTTTTTTTTACCTTTATGATTATATGGATTTATGAGTTTCTTTGCAGAACAATTCTTTAAACATTTGCCTTCGAAATTTTCACTCCTGTAACATTCTTGTAACTGCTTTTGGGTTCATGATATAAATATGTCAAATAGCAACAGAGTAGATAAAATTCAATTATAATGCACGAGGATGATTCTCAAGTCAACTAACTCCTCTTTAAAATCTGATTGAATCACACATTAGAACTCATTCATTCTGGGGCCCCTCATTCTTAAAGGCAGAGGACTAAAAATTCTTCATTAAAATCGAAACTAAATAGCTCATCTTTCCTAGCCCTGTAAAAATAGCATACCAAAAAAACTCTTAAAAGTAACTAGTTATGAGTAAGTGAAGTACCAAAACAAAGGGAAACGAGAATGGAATGGAAATGAAATGAAATTTCATTGACCAACTATGAAAAGAATAAAGCATTTTTATAGGGACCAACATACCAAGAAACTCAGCTGCGTCATTTGGCAAATTCATGACTACTTGCGTAATAGATTGAGCTCTCTGACTTGCAAAAATTGTTTCAATAAACCTTCTCCCATCCATGTTGAATACCTAGAAATAGTCAGACAGAATAGAGACCATGACCATGAAACCCAAGCTCGATCTATTTTATGCAGATGTGTACTTTCACAACATTGTCTAATCATAGGAATGCAATGACAGAAATTAAAAGCATGAGGTAACCAGAGACATGCTACTTTCACTTGACTTCTTTAGTGTGCAATGTAAACAGTTCATGTTTTGTATAACATCTCAGGGAACATAAAACATGTTATCTCACTGATATATTTATTCCGTCTCCATACACTCTTCAACCACCAACCCTCAAGACCAAATCATAAGATGTCTTTGAAAAATTCAAGGATGGTGTATTTTCCTATTTTAATCTACAATATTTGCTTTAGAGCATGTTTGATGTAGCTTTTTGATAGTTTTTGATAAAAAGTTGATGAAATGTTTGGTTACAAATTTAATAAATGTTGTAGGTCCTATGAAATGTGTGGTTAAAATTAAATTATTGACTTTGACTACAGTTTTTATAATAAATTTTTAGTGGAATCAAACAAGGGCTTAGTGTCGACTCAGGTAAATCCCATTTGAAAATGGAAGAACGTGTACGGATCCCTAGACAGCTTAAACATATCAAGCTCCAAGTCTTATGGAAGTTGGAACCTCTTAAAGTATTTTTTGGTTGCAGCGAGGGAGTATTTAATACAGTATAGAGAATAAAAAGACACATTATTTCATGAACATAAATAGTAAGATTTAAAGTAAAATAAGAAATGGCTCATTAACATGAAACATTTCTTAGTAAGTAAAGGTTTCCCCAACAATGTCACAGAGGGAATGCATGAAATACTCTTTAAGCTGAACTCTGGGAAATAAAGTCAACTCTGTGTAATTCTTCTTCTTCTTTTATCTGCAAATGCCCCTTGGGGCCTGCTTTGGTCTTTGGATAAAACTATTTATTTGGATAAAAGTTATCTAGATAATAGTAATCCGGATAACATGTTTATTATTATCCTATTTGGGTCAACTACGTATAAGAATGAAAAAAGCAACGGTTAAAAAGTCAATTTTTTGTAAAAAAGACAATTCTACTTATTCTTAATTAAACAAAAAAAAGTAAATAAAAAAAATTAAAAGAAAAAAAATGAAAGGAGCAGCGGGGTGGTGGGACAGGCAGGGGCGGCAAACGGTGGCTATTATCTTGAGATATGGATGTCCAAAATAGATTTGTTGTATATAATAAAGGGTACATTGGTCTTTTAAAAAAATTGAGGAAACTTTTATGTGGATAAAATAATTTGTCATCCTCCTTTTGAGGATAAAATTTATCCTCATATTTTGCTTAAATTGTTATCCAGATAAAATAGAATTCAATTCCGCCCAAACAGGATAAAACAAATTTTATCCGTTATCTTAATCTATTGACCATATATCAAAAGGACCCTTGGGGTAGCGGGAGGGGTGAAGGGATTTGATCCCAAGTCAAATCTTGCACGGTTGCACCCATAAATTTAGTACAATATCTGAATTACACTTAAATCTTATAAGTCCAGACAGACATGCCAATGCTTCATCCAAGTCAAATATTCTCAGCAAAGCCAAATTTGGCCATGGCAGAGAATTCAATATTTTTTGCATTCAAGCATCATATTGTAATGGTTAATTTGTTCATATAATACAGCTCTGAAGGTATAACATATTAACAGTGCTCGCATAGTGGTGGACTATTTGTACCTCAATCTTCCTCTCAAGTTTATTGAGAATGCAATTTCTTTCAAGATAATCAACAGCACAAGGATTCAAATCATTAGCGTACACATGTTTCACTTTCTTTGATGCGGATATGGCTATGGGACCAACGCCAGCAAAAACATCACCTGTAAAGATTGATAAGACAATAAGCGACACACCATTGACATCTGTAACAAAGAGGGCAATAAATTTGCATCAAGAGAGCATAGAACAGGAAAAAAGAGTAAAAGACAAAATATCCTCATGCCCCAAGACACAAGATGATATACAGAAAGAATTTAAGTCACATAATTAGCTAAAGTCCAAAGTACATATGCTCTGACACTACTGGCAATGCATCACTCAACAATTTAATTATTTGATTTCAGGTTGGATTAGCTAACCAGAGCTTCACATGGAATTTTGCAGCCACGCTTCAGGTTTTTCAGAGAATCTGATAGCACAGTGGCTGATAGTTCTATCTTGAAGTATTCACTTTATATTCAGGCAATTTGTCTTCTTCACTTTGTAAATGAGGGGAGCTTCTTGTTTTCTTTTCTTTGATGAGGGGAGGGAACCCACAATGAAGTGGATGTGATGTCATGTACTCTTTAAGTTATAATATAATGAAATCGTGATTGCCATCGTTGCATCTGATCTAGACACTATGCGTCATACAATCCATAAGCAATAAATAACACTGTACATCGTTCAGAAATTATAAGTAATGCATTAACTAAATAAATAAATAAATAAATTTCAGGACAAAAGAATCAGGAAGTAAATTTTTAAGCTTTATTTAAGAAATTTAAAGTCCGGAAATCAACGTACACACAACATCATCGCGTGTGAAGCAACTCAGAAGCCTCTGCCTTTCAGTTGCCAGCCTTGAATTCCAGTATCTATAGACAACAAGAATAATACTAAACATGAGATGCAATTCAACTCAGAATTTTTTTTTTCTTCTTAATTTCGTGTCTTTCTGCTTTCTCGACTTACACTGTTGCTAAATCTACTTGGAAACGCAATCCGTTTTCCACTACTGTTGTCACTAGAGATCGATTTCCCGCTAAAACTTCAAGCTGCATGGTTCTGTAGTCATTATGAATGGCATCAATTTTATTGACAACTGTTTGTATCTTTGGCTTGCTCTTATCTAAAACTACCTGGTGAGAATAGGGATAAAAAGAAAACAAAATAAAAAGACAAATGAGTCTTCGACAAAACTTATTAGGACAAGGCTAAACTACTCACTGAAATTGAATGTTACTTATATAAACAGGAGAAGTACCTTTGCAATAAGATTTTTATGTGGAAGATGCTCATCTCTCAGATTCAGATGCGCAATATGCCCAACAGTTTCGAAAGCTGAAGGAATAATCATACCTTTTGGAAGCAAAACCTCCAAGATCTGTAAGAAATACATGATCACCATATTATGCAAGCTCAAGAGAAACTACTAATCTGCTGACATTTTAATAATTCACTGCACATAGGCTTCTGCCCGCAGGACATATCAACAGGGGGTTGTGGAAGGGAGGAGATGAGGGATGCAAGTGAAGGACAAGTGATATGCTAATGGGTTTCACTTCTTGTATTTTAGCTTACAAATTGAAGTGAATAGAAATTAGGGAAAAAAAAAATTCTACATAGCAATTTTCTTATGTGTCATGGCAATATGAAATCATTGAAAAGAAAATTTGAATGTATAACCCCATTAGCACAACATGTCAACAACTAAATTATCAAATTTCAAAATCAAGGCGCAATATGATATTTGTGCATAGATCTTATTCCAATCAGCAGTACTTTACTAGTCATGATCAGAATTGAAAAAATAGTACATTTGACTACACAAAATGATAGAAACAATAACACTTCGGCATGTCTTGTCAATTAAAACACTGAAATACAAAGAACAAATTATTTGTATAGAGTGTTGTTGACCCTTGTAAATGCAAGAAATATCCGTATCACAAACTTGACAAGTGGAGAAGGGGAATGGTAATAAATTCAAAAAACACATCACATTTCATTAGTTACATGATTATTTCACCCATTGTGAACAGAGTTCTGTATATTACCTGTTGGACAATGTTTTGCCATGGAATGAAGAATAGATGTTTGAAAGATTCCATCTTTCCCGGATTATCTGTCACACTACATCTTGATACAAATCTAAAAAAACCACTATTTCTGATTCCAAAAGCTACCCTCTAAATACGAGGACATCACTTTTTTCTCAATTCTTGCTACTGGCCTTGATTGTAAAGGGGAGAAACAAAGTCCAAAAATATGTGTGATCCTTTTAGACCCTAGGCCTTGCTCCAGCAAGGTATGGATTTCTTTCGAAAAATACCAACTGAACCTGGATCACATTCATAACCATGAACCTCACCAAATTTAGGAAGATCACTCCAAGGAAGAGAAACCTTGCCAACTATAAGGGTGCCGACTTCAAGCATTGAGAAGAAAAGAATTCAGTAACTTAAGGTCCTCTGGGGATTTACAATAAAAAGGGTTGGTTCGAGATGAATTGTCCTTCCATTTTTGGCGAGGAACATTCTTTGAGAGAACCCAGAAAGAGAGAGTGTATAATAAAAGCATGGGATGGAAGGAGTATCGAATTTTTCCGTGTGTATACATCCTGAGTTTAGAGGTTTGATAAAGGTTAAACTTGGAAACATGCCCATGCCCAACACCTTATTGAAGAGTACATGATAGATATGGTGATTAAATTCACATCATCCAAGTATTTATAAAATTTAGCGGACAGTCCAAGTGCACAGAGATCATGTGTAAGCTATTTGTTGAACAAACAGAAGCTTATTGAAGAATACATGATAGATATGGTGCTTAAATTCACAAAGTCTCACATCATCCAAGTATTTATAAAATTTAGCGGACAGTCCAAGTGCACAGAGATCATGTGTAAGCTATTAGTTGAACAAACAGAAGGAAAGAGGGTGAATAAAAGTATAACACTAATGGAGAAACAAGAAGCTAGCAAGAAAAACAAACGAAAAACAGAAGAGAGAGAGAGAGAGAAGAGTGCGTCGTGCAAGTGATATTTCTTAAATAAAGTACCTCATTCTGTTGCCAGTAATTATAAAACAAAGTCAACTTGCATTTTACAAGCTCAAACTCTGACATGGTACTTTGCCCTCCGTGTTCTTCCAAAACTGCCTGAACAACACAGTTTGAACATCAGACACAACTTCAAGTTTCCAAATAACAATTTCCGCACTGTGCAATAGCAGAACTTCTCATTTGGAAAGATAAAGAAAAAGGAGATAGCAATATTGCCCCATATTATTTGAAGAACTCTAGAATGTCCAGCAGCAAAAATCTCACGCAATGGATGGATGAATGTATGCAGTCAAATGTCAACATATCCTTGATCCACATTATATCTTAATTCTGCTCTATGCCAAACATTCTAATTTTCATGTCTAATAGTTCAGTAAACCAGTATCGCAATTTCTGCAATTTAACGTTCAGTAAACTAGTATCCATCATGTGTGAATTATAGACAACCTTCCTAAACAAAGAAAAATAAATAACTAGCATTATATTATAGGACAATCACCATAAAATGTTCGCTGACGACAATAACAATCTAACCCAAGTAAAGCAACTCACAAAGATCAAAGTGTTGCAAAGCAAAAACCTTGATACTCTCGGGCAATTCCCTAGTCCCTTTATTCGCGTATCGCTCATCCAAAAGTAGCAACCTGGTCGGGCCCCTCCATTTTTTTGCCTTAAATTCCTCCCCTAACAAACTACTAAAATCCTCCCCTTCATTGTCCTCTTCCTCTGTAACCACCTCCAGCAGCGCCATCTCATTCCTCCCAACCTCGCTTTTCTCTCTCTTATTACCATTATAACTATCCACTTCAGCCTTTTTTTTCTTCTTTTTCGGCCTAGAAATTTTTGCCAAATTCCTAAACTTCACATACCCTTTTGAATTAAACGCCCTGGAGAGCTTATCCCGGTACAAAACCGGGCTAAGAAGCTTCCCATCCCCCTCGTCTTTTCCATAAATTCTCCTATTAAATGTTACTAGGGTACCACTTTCATCATTAACATCGGACTTAGGCAAGAGGGTTTTAAGTTGGTTATCGATTTCATCGCCGGGGACTCTGGCAATATTCTTAATGCGAGGCCAGTTGAGGAGGTGACCCCGGAGACGGTTTTCAAGGGTGAAACAGAGGTCAGAGGGGACGCGGAGGGCAGAAATGTCAAAGACCCGTGTGAAGGCGTCCTCGTCTAGTGGCATTACATTGTTGTTGGTAGTTGTGTCTTGGACGGAAGGCAGGTTCGGCAATTTGAGGGGATTGGGGAGGTGGCCTTTATGGAGGGAGGGACCATAAGGGAGGGTTGAAAAGGACAGGTTTCCGACCACGGCGGAGGTGGTGGTGGTGGATAAGAGGGATTTTGGGAAGGGGAGGCGGGGAGAGAGGAAGGTGATGGGGAGGGAGTGAGGGCGGAGGATGGATTTGGAGGCCATGGTGGTAGGCAGAAGCAATCAGTCTTCAAGGGTTTATGGTAGACTAGTATAGGACATTTTTTTGCCCTCTATACATAGATTCAATTATGATAATGGGTTGAAATCTTGAATAGATTTTAAAATGATGGGTAGAAAGAGATGATTCGGGGATGGATTGAGAAGATGAGTAGATTTTGTAGATGATTTGTTGAAGAAAATAATTGAACAACAAATTTTGGTGGGTATGAATTAAAAATGTAGTGATAGTGTGACATACATATATATTTTTTCTTTCGTAATGGAGAAACTTCATACATACGATCGTGATTAGCGGGTAAAATCAAGAACTCCCCACCGAACTTTTAATTGGATTTATATTTAACTATCAAAATTTGAAACGTATCTCAACCTCTACCTAATTTTCAACTAAATTTCTATTCATCACTCATTAATCATTCACTTACAATACCTAATAGACGTAACAAACAATAAGAATAGTAACAATGTTGATATTCACTTAGCAAAGTGCGGCTCGAATAAATTGAAAGTGATCCATTATTCTCTCTAAATTAATTTTTGAGGAAGACATGCACTATCCGCTTGAATGGTGCGCTTTTGTTGACTATGAGAGATTTAATATTGTCACTATGCCACGTCAAAAGATTGTTTGCCAATGAGTAATAGGTGATAAATGATAAATTTAGTTAAAAGTTGAGTAAGTGTTGAGGTTGAAATATTTTTTAAAGTTCGTTGGTTATATAGAAATTTGGTTAAAATTCGATAACCACTAATTGATTTCACCCTAGATTAGCCAGAGTAACGACTAGTTTGCTATGTACTTAAAAGTAACTTATAAGCGTTAGTCTACGAAATGAGTGCATGCTTGGCTTTGCTTATAAGTATTTATAAGTAATGAGTCTTATAAAATGTGTTGATAAAAAATAGGTAAAAATTGTAAGTTCTATAAAATATGTGGATAAAAATAATATTTGACTAACTTATAATTACTGAAAAGCACTCCTAAACATATGCTAAACCCGTTCAGTTTACTTGAGCATAGATAGGCAAATTTTGAAATTGAAGGGGCATTTTGTATAATAAAACAATGTAAAAATATTATTATTTTTAACATGAAACAAATACTAAATTATAGAGCATGAAGTTTGTATAAATGATTATTTCTAACTACTTAACGTTGTACAACTTTGAAATGGGTTAAATTTTACAAAATATTACATTCAAATTAGTCTAACGTTCATTTTTTAACTGAACTTTCTAAGTGTCTGCATGCCAAGTCATATGATTTAACTAAAAATCCTAATAGTTTGATGGCTTGGCAAATGGACACATAGAATTTTCAGTTAAAAAATGGTCACCAAACTGAAGTGGTGGTCTAAATAAAATATTTAGTAAAGTTTAGTGGTGAATTTGAAACAAATTAAAGTTCAATGATCAATGTGACACCAAGTACAAAGTTTCAGTAGCCATTAATGCATGCTTTTGGTAGAGTTTTAAAAAATCTTTTTCCCAAAATTATTTTCAACTACATATTTTATGTGATCACAATTTTTTAACCACATATTTTACTAACTTTTTTCAAAATCTCTTAAAAACAACTTTTAAACTTTACCAAACATTAACCCACCTTTGAAATACAAGGCAACATTTTTACCAATTTCTTTATAAAAGGGCAAGAGATCATTCTTATTCTTTGTAATCCTTTCTTCAAATCATAAAATTTTTTATAGGTATCTCATATTTTGAATCGTCTTAAAAAATGTTTCCTATGTTCTACATTATTTATAGGTAACGGACTTCTTAAATTAGTTATTTATATTTAAAATTATATAATTCAACAATTAATGTTAATTTAGACTTGTTTGATTGGGATTAAAAACTCATTTTGGTTTTTTTTTTAGTAATATTTGATTTTTCAAACTTTTAATTGAAAATCAACAATTTAATTCAAAAAAAAATTAATATTGGTCAAATAAACCAATAATTGAATAAACCAGGTTTATAATCTTCAACGACTTATTATTTTTTTTTTTTGTTCAATACATGTCAATTCAATCAATATAAGCTTGTTTGACAAAGTTTTAAAATATAATGATTTTTCCGTCAAATAAACCAAATTTTGGTCAAATAAAAATTTATGTTTATAATCTGCATCAAACAGTACTTCTATATTTTGTCTATATTTGATAAGCAAGATTAGATTGTATGATGCAAATTTCCGTTTTTTTCTCTTTAATCTAATAACTCTAGTTGCCTTAAAAATTCAAATACATGGAAACCAACAAAAATTTCCGTTCAGACAATTTGGATATAATTTGACCGTTGTTGCTGTCTAAACATAGTAATATAAATATCCTTTCCTATAATAACTCCCTTTTATCTCACACACAATCAGATTCTCCTGAGATGAAATCAAATGATTTGAATTCAATAAATTCATGCCGAGCGCCTATGCCGGCTCCGATCTCTGGTTAAAATACGCACACACTAAGAAATATTTTTTTGGTCTCTCTTTTCTCTTTCTTTTCTCTCCCATCTCCGCCTTATCTTTCTCTCTCTCTAAAACTTTGCATGGGTGTATTGATTAAGATGATGATGGACGTCCCTGTGAAGAATAGAGAGTGGAGGAAGTTTTTTTTGTGTTTCAAACCCGTAACTGCAGATGACGGGTCGGTTAAACCAGCCTCGTCGGAAGATGAAAGTAGCCGGAAAAACAAGAAGAAGACCCACCGGAGTTTTTCCCGCGCGATGAAAGCCGTGTTATTTGAGACATCATTGGTAAGAATCTTGATTGTGATTTCCAATTTATTAATTTATTCGATAATTTTTCGTGTTTGCATAATTTCTTCTTTTATAATGAAACTGTTACGTACTGATTGATTGATGACAAATTAATCTTGTTTTTGTATTGACAGATGAAGAAAATTCAGGGCAAAAAGTCTCGGAAAAACTCGTTCCGATCAAACAGTAATTTATCGTCAAAAAGTGAAAAAACTGTAAAGAAAACTGTATCATACAAGGAATTATCTAATCCAAAAGAAATTTTCAGAACAAATTCAAATTATTCATCTTCATTATTCTCATCAAACCCATCAAGCCGATCAACTTCAATATCTTCGAATACTTTTGCTTCTTCCATTTCTTCCAACCCAAGGTCCTTATCAGAAATAAAGAGATCATCTTCATTTGATTTCCAAAACCTAAACATCAATAAGCAAGTCTCCAAAAAGGGTTTCGTAGAATCATATGCTGGAATCTGTATTTTCCTGGTTTCATTATTTTCTCTGGTTATTTGGGGAAGGTTTTTGCCATACTAACTTGCACTTCAACCTGTCTTTTCATCAGCCCCCGTCCCCGAGTCGAGTCGCCGGTAAACGACGTTTACACAGAAGAGCACAAGAAAAGGGTCATCATGGAAGGGATGTTGGAAAGGAATCGCAGTAGGGTGCTACTGCCATGAATTTCTGCTGGAGAACAATTGAGACTTGAAAAAAGAAAATAGTATTTTGCATGCATGTATATATTGGGCTTTTTTTTATCATCCATATTCTGTAATTAATTAATTTTTTTGTCTAATTATTCTGCATCAACTGAAACACAATTGTGAAATTCTTTTATTTCCTGAGGGGATAGATCTATCCCCTTCATTGATTGTTGTATACTCGCTAGGAAATAGAAATCTTATACTACCTTCATAAATTATTTCTGCAGTAAATTCTACTGGTTTTTGTATTCGATCTGTTGAAGAAATAAAAATTTTATGTTTCCATTTATTGAACTACAATTTAAAATTTTTAGACGAGAATTGTTCAATATAATATGAGTAAAAAAAGGGGGTAAATTGCAGCTAGCTTTGACTTCATTTGCACTAACTTTGATTTCATTCAGATTTATATCCTCAAGATTAAATCTTGGATCTATCACCCTCAGTCTTTTATATAATTAGTAGTCAATGCCTCACACGGGGTATTGGTTACTAATTATATAAGGACATGGGGGGAATGATCGCTAATCATATAAAAGGTTGAGGTGATAGATGTCAAAAATTAAATCACGATGATACACATGACAAATGAAGTCAAAGACAAAACACTTAAGCTGCAATTTATCCAAAAAAACGTCTTTAGTTCAAATATTGTCATGGTGGGACTTCTGCTACTAGCATTTGAGTTTGCCATGCATGCAAGCGAGTGCGCTGAGATAAAATATAATTTAAATAAATATTATTCTTTAATTAATTGGTAATTTAAGTTTTTAAATGAGAAATTTTGATAATATTTTGTCGAGAATGAAAAAGAACTTTGTTTCAATTCTCAACAAATTTGAAGTGTATGGTCTTGCAAAAATTTGTTGTGAGTGCATCACTCGTAAGAAACTCATAACATTTTATGGCAGTTCATGCCGGTATAGGTATCGGCTTCTTCTTATCGAATAATATGCATGTTTGGTTGATATGCACCCATCGTTGATCTCGTATTCTTTATTTTAAAAAAAAATTCCTTTAACATTTTGTAAAGATATAATGTTTAGAAAACCGGACGGACCGGCGGTTCAACCGGAAAAACCGGGAGCCGGTCGGAAAACCGGTCCGGTTTTCCATTTTAACCGGTATCCAAAACCGGACCGAAACGGGTTTTACGGTTCAACAGGAAAACCGGTTGAACCGGTCCGTTTTCAACAAAAACCGGATTTTTTTGATTTTTTTATTTTTTATTAAAACTTATAAAAACTCTATTTAAAGCCAAGTTTTGTGAATAACCCTTGACCCGTTAAGATAAGGTCCGGTTTTCTCGAACATTGGATATAACAATAAGAGTAAATGTGTTGAATCAAAAACTATGCCGAATTTAGTATATTTGAATCATTAACGTCTCTCATAACTTCTATATAAGCAAAAAGTACAAAAGATAACTCAAAAAAAGTAAAAAGTTAAATTTGTTTATACATATGGACATTCAACAATTGCGTCCAGTACTTTTTTTAAAACAAAACGTTTCTTAAATTAAAAAAAAACCAATTGCGTCCAGCACTGCTTGATCAGTCTGTGGATAAATTTGAAAATCCAGTCCATTGTAGGCATGCCAAATTTTAGGCTCAATCCTTGACCACATATCTGAGATTGAGAATTTTATGTGCTCATAAATTGTGAGTTTTATAAAATATGTAGATAACTAATTAATATAGTTAGTTGTAAATTCTATAAAATATGTTTAATTAAATTAACTTATAATTTAAGTTTAATCAAACAAACGGTAAATCTATTCCAAATTCTAAATGAGAAATTGATACAAATAACACTAAGAATAGATAGTTTTTACTGCCATAACAAGCTATAAATATATTCCAAATCCTAAATTAATAAGTTTAATTATATTAACACTATTTTTTTTTGTTAATCATACTACATTTTAATTGCAATAAAAATTTTCAACTATTGCTCATTTTTACATTTTTGTCCACAACTATTTTTTATCACATTCTTCTCATCAACTTATTAATTTGCACATTTTATCTTTGTCTTTAATGATGTTTTTGTCCAAAAGTTAATTAGGAATGCGTAAAAATTTCTTTTGACCTTTCATATTTTTAAATAAACAAAATAAATAACAAATATAAAAGTTTGACAAAATATTTTTCTCTCTCATTTGAATGCACATTAACAGAGTATTTGGACAAAAATCATCATCAAAGACAAGATGTAAAAATTAACAATGAAAATGCGATGAAAATGCGATGAAAAAGTTAGGAATATAAGTGTTAAAATATCAAGGGTTGTGGACCTTTATTACAATTAAAACGTGATGTAGATAATAAAAACCGTAGTTTGAATATAATTACCCAATCAATAATTGTATTCACATGATTCCCTTATCTACCCAGGTAGGCTAAGCTTCACTTATAAGTAAATTTATTTTATATTTGGTAGAAATTTTTGTAGATTATAAGCAGTGAGTCATACAAAATATATGGATGAAAATGATGTTTGACCGACTTATAAGTACACACAAAAGTACTTATAAGCACACACAAACATATTCTAAATAAATAATTTTTTTATTTGATTAAGGTCGTGTTTGATTTTGTTTCAAAATCTATTAAAAAATTGTAGTCAAAATCAACAATTAATTTAATCACACATTTATACATAAACATTTAAATCAAGTCCTATTTATATATTAAATAATGTTACATACCAACAGCTTGTTGGTGAAATTTAAGGTATAACTTCGATTCAGCGTAGCTTGGAGCTGGCATGAATTCGCTTTCGGCTTCGTAGAGTTTGCGAAAGGGATCCTTGTGACTCCATCTTTTTTTTTTTTTTCATTTTCTTGATTCTTTGTTGTTTAGAGGCTAGTTTCCAGAGAAAGAGAGAGATGTGATGTAGTAGTGTGTTGATATATGAGAGTTTAGCGGTTAAGGTTTGGCGGTTAAATTAAGGGATGAATAGACGGCTACTGAGTGTTCAAATTAAGGCACAGACCTTCAAGAAAACTTGCATATGGTTCTTGATTCAACTAACATATCAAGAATTCACAGCTTTAACCCATCAACAAAACCATCCTCTAATTAGGGGATCAATGAATAAATGAATTTGCACCAATTTTAACACAATTTTGTTTCTTCTCTTAAAGATTTCTACAATAAAATAGATTTTCGTTAGTGTATGATCAACATTTGAGCCACACATAAAACAGAGAAAGAAATGAATTTTTTATTTTTTATTTTTTTGCAAGCAAGACTAGAGATTGGAAAATTGGTGTATCAAATGCAATTTGAACGACCATATTTGTAGGCTTGTCTATAATCATTAAGAGCATGTTTGGTTGTGCTTAAAAGTTAATTTTAAAAAACTGAAACCATGGTTGCATATAATGCCCTAGTTAAATTCATTTCATCTTCGATACTATCTTATATTTTTAATTTTTTTAAATGCAAACCACTAAAAGAGTGGAGTATTTAGTCATAGTGAAAATAAAAGGAAAGATAAGCTTAGGAGGAGGACATTAGACCAAACATCCTATCTATATAGATACAATACATGACATTTAACCAATCTAGAAAAATTAGGAGCTAAGGAATAAAAGAAATAAGAGTTAAATTTCATGTGCTCTAATCATACTCTTCATTTTTATATGACGTGTATAATATTTTGTTGCCTCATGATCACTCTCGCACACTACTATCATCGTCAGAGATAATCAATGTCTATTCATAACCTATATTTTTGACTAGTCTAACCCCTCTTTGATATCGTGATGTTATTTTTGTGTTTCAATTTTTTATTCATTAAATATGGTTTTAGAATCATTTGTCAATGTTTTTCTAATGATTGATCATTACATTGAAAATAAATAAACTGTACAGCTGATAACAATATGTCAATATCTCATCATTTTTACAACTAACCCCCAACCCACCCCCCCCTCCCCCCCTCCCCTTCCAAAAAAAAAAAAACCATTTAGGGACCCTAATCTAATTTCATTAAGAAATCCAGGGTCTTAAAACCATAACATGAAATAAAGCCATGATTTTTGTATTGATCAAATATTGAATCTCAGTAAACTGGCAACATTCTTGATGATCAAACAAATTTCTTGAAAAAAAAAAAAAAAACCTAAAAACAGCAAAAATTGGGTGGAGATTTTGTTAGCTTAATTTTCCTCTTATTGTTCTTTCAGTTGTTAACTATGAGAGAGAGGAAACACTGGGAGGCTCTCTTCCTCGAACTGCCATCATCACACTCGTACTCACCCCAGGTCAATGCGGCCCAATTCAGCTTAAAATTCATTAGCTCGTACTCACCCCAGCACAGTGGCTCTATCGTCTCAATACATTTTGACACTTCCTCCTACACATAAATTTCCACAAATTAATTTAAAACGACGAAATTAAATAAAATTGGATTGACTGTAAATTAATTACTTACCAAGCAGTTGGTGCAAATGTTTTCAGATAACAAAATGAGCCGTTTGAACTCATCATAATTAGCCGGAAATAGCCTTGAGGAAGCAGCCAGAACAGCTGAGGCTGCCACAAGCGATGGCCTGTACTTTGTGAGTTTTATAACTGCGCTTGAAACTAAAAAAATGAACTCGGAAAATTCAAGAAACCGCAAGGGAAAACTTAAAGAAAGATTTCAGAAATTTCACAACCTCCTTGAGATTTGACGATGAGATGATGAACAAAACGGAGAGGGAATGGTTGTGTAGGTGACTGAGGGAGGAGATTGATGAAGTAGTCGGCGAAGCAAATCGAAGTTACAGATCGCATTTTCCATTGCAGTCCTGCGCAGATGGACAACTCCATTTGAAACACATCTTTGGTTTCATATGGAAGATGCCGGTTTTCCTGAGTGCGTTCATATTGCTCACAAAATCAATAGTACGCAGATATATTGAAGCTTAAAATCAATAAAAACTTGAAGTTTAATTAATTACCAGAAATTCAGAGAGTTTGAAACTGTCGTTTCTCATCTTTGAAGCGATGGTGAGGCAACAGGTCAGAAAAAGATAAGTGTTTTTTGATGACGCAGGTCTTGGAATCACAATCTGTGTCGAAAAAAAATTGAAGAATCAAATTTAGTTCATCAAGAAAGTGCAGAACAAGAAAAAAAATGATCTTATTCTTACCGGTATATCACGAGTTGAAACGAATCGATCGATGTAGTTCATGGCCAAGTACGGTATGAATGCATCAAAGTTGTCACATTCAGAGTTCTTCAAGAATCAAGAGATGAAGCAAAGAACTCATCATTCAATGAAGATAACAGAGATTATCTATGAATAATAAATTTTACGTACAATTTCGATGAAGATGATAGCCATTCGACGAAATGCATGGAATAACTTTGTTTCAGCGTAGATTGAAGGCGGCATGAATTCCTTTTCGACATTGAAGAGTTGGCTCAAGTGATCCTCATCGTTTCGAATTTCTCCCATTTCTTTTTCTTGATTCTTTCTTGTGTAGAGACTACTTTCTAGAGAGAGAGAGAGAGAGAGAGAAAACTGTGAAGTAGTATGGATTGATTCTGTATTTCTTTGTATATATATGTAAGTTTCAAAGAGAGAATCTGGGCGGTTAGTATGGTAATTGAGAGTTCAATTTTGTTTTAAATTTCATCACTATTTCACGTTTCAATCTAGTGAGAAGAAACAACAAACAAGTCTAAAGATTCGATGAATTTATGAAAATCCGAAACTCAAAAATTCATTAATTCAAAGATCGAATACCAAATAATTAAAAATATAGAAAAATCTTAAATGAAATTTTATGAATTCAAACAAAGCATTGAACCATAATAGATCTACAATTCAATGTTGACACTGCCATGAACCACCATCATCGCCATCCGCACCACCACCAACACAAAGGACACCATCACCTCATCTCATTACCATCAACACCACCCCAATCTTACCACCACCACCACATTTCATGCCGGTATAGGTATTGGCTTCTTCTTATCGAATAATATGCATGTTTGGTTGATCTGCACCCATCGTTGATCTCGTATTCTTTATTTAAAAAAAGATTCGTTTAACATTTTATAAAGATATAACAATAAGAGTAAATGTGTTGAATCAAAAACTATGCTGAATTTAGTATATTTGAATCATTAACGTCTCTCATAACTTTTATATAAGCAAAAAGTTTGAAAGATAACTCAAAAAAAAGTAAAAAGTTAAATTTGTTTATACATATGGACATTCAACAATTGCGTCCAGTACTTTTTTTACAACAAAATGTTTCAAAAATAAAAAAAATAAAAAAAATAAACAATTGCGTCCAGCACTGCTTGATCAGTCTGTGGATAAATTTGAAAATCCAGTCCATTGTAGGCATGCCAAATTTTAGGCTCAACCCTTGACCACATATCTGAGATTGAGAATTTTATGTGATTTGTAAATTATGAGTTTTATAAAATATATAGATAACTAATGAATATAGTTAGTTGTAAATTCTATAAAATATGTTTAATTAAATTAAATTATAATTTAAGTTTAATCAAACAAACGGTAAATCTATTCCAAATCCTAAATGAGAAATTGATACAAATAACACTAAGAATAGACAGTTTTTACTGCCATAACAAGCTATAAATATATTCCAAATCCTAAATTAATAAGTTTAATTATATTAACACTATTTTTTTTTTGTTAATCATACTACATTTTAATTGCAATAAAAATTTTCAACTATTGCTCATTTTTACATTTTTGTCCACAACTATTTTTTATCACATTCTTCTCATCAACTTATTAATTTGCACATTTTATCTTTGTCTTTAATGATGTTTTTGTCCAAAAGTTAATTAGGAATGCGTAAAAATTTCTTTTGACCTTTCATATTTTTAAATAAACAAAATAAATAACAAATATAAAAGTTTGACAAAATATTTTTCTCTCTCATTTGAATGCACATTAACAGAGTATTTAGACAAAAATCATCATCAAAGTTCAAAGACAAGATGTAAAAATTAACGATGAAAATGCGATGAAAAAAGTTAGGAATATAAGTGTCAAAATATCAAAGGTTGTGGACCTTTATTACAATTAAAACGTGATGTAGATAATAAAAACCGTAGTAAGTGAATATAATTACTTAATTAATAATTTTATTCACGTGATTCCCTTATCTACCCAGGTAGGCTAAGCTTCACTTATAAGTAAATTTATTTTATGTTTGGTAGAAATTTTTGTAGATTATAAGCAGTGAGTCCTACAAAATGTATGGATGAAAATGATATTTGACCAACTTATAAATACACACAAAACGTACTTATAAGCACACACAAACATATTCTAAATAAATAATTTTTTTATTTGATTAAGGTCGTGTTTGATTTTGTTTCAAAATCTATTAAAAAATTGTAGTCAAAATCAACAATTAATTTAATCACACATTTATACATAAACATTTAAATCAAGTCCTATTTATATATTAAATAATGTTACATACCGACAGCTTGTCGGCGAAATTTAAGGTATAACTTCGATTTAGCGTAGCCTGGAGCTGGCATGAATTGGCTTTCGGCTTCGTAGAGTTTGCGAATGGGATCCTTGTGACTCCATCTTTTTTTTTTTTTTTTTCATTTTCTTGATTCTTTGTTGTTTAGAGGCTAGTTTCTAGAGAAAGAGAGAGATGTGATGTACTAGTGTGTTGATATATATATGAGAGTTTAGCGGTTAAGATTTGGCGGTTAAATTAAGGGATGAATAGACGGCTACTGAGTGTTCAAATTAAGGCACAGACCTTCAAGAAAACTTGCATATGGTTCTTGATTCAACTAACATATCAAGAATTCACAACTTTAACCCATCAACAAAACCATCCTCTAATTAGGGGATCAATTAATAATAGAATTTGCACCAATTTTAACACAATTTTGTTTCTTCTAGAGTTTAAAGACGCGGGTTTTCTACAATAAAATAGAATTTCGTTAGTGTATGATCAACATTTGAGCCACACATAAAACAGAGAAAGAAATGAATTTTTTATTTTTCATTTTTTTGCAAGCAAGACTAGAGATTGAAAAATTGGTGTATCAAATGCAATTTGAAGGACCCTATTTGTAGGCTTGTCTATAATCATTAAGAGCATGTTTGGTTGTGCTTAAAAGTTAATTTACAAACTGAAACCATGGTTGCATATAATGCCCTAGTTAAATTCATTTCATCTTCGATACCATCTTCTGTTTTTTAATTTTTTTAAATGCAAACTACTAAAAGGGTGAGGTATTTAGTCATAGTGAAAATAAAAGGAAAGATAAGCTTAGGAGGAGGACATTAGACCAAACCTCCAATCTATGTAGATACAATACATGGCATTTAACCAATGTAGAAAAATTAGGAGCTAAAGAATAAAAGAAATAAGAGTTAAATTCCATATGCTCTAATCATACTCCTCGTCTTTATATGACGTGTATAATATTTTGTTGCCTCATGGTCACACTCACACTCACTATCATCATCAGAGATCATCAATGTCTGTTCATAACCTATATTTCTGATTAATTTAATCCTTCTTTGATATCGTGATATTATTTTTGTGTTTAAATTTTTGATTCATTAAATATGGTTTTAGAATCATTTGTCAATGTTTTCCTAATGATTGATCATTGAAAATAAGGAAATTGTACAGCTGATAACAATATGTCAATATCTCATCATTTTTACAACTATTTTTTCCCCCAAACATTTAAGAAATCCAGGGTCTTAAAACCATAACATGAAATAAAGCCATGATTTTTGTATTGATCAAATATTGAATCTCAGTAAACTGGTAACATTATTGATGATCAAACAATTTTCTTGAAAATATACAAAAAAAAAAAAACTAAAAACAGCAAAAATTGGGTGGAGATTTTGTTAGCTTCTTAAATTTCCTCTTATTGTTCTTTCAGTTGTTAACTATGAGAGAGAGGAAACACTGGGAGGCTCTCTTCCTCGAACTGCCATCATCACGCTCGTACTCACCCCAGGTCGATGCGGCCCAATTCAGCTTAAAATTCATCTGCTCGTCTCGATCCAGCTTGACGCCAGGCGACTCTGCAGATGAGCTGGAGGCTGCCTCAGATGAATCCCAGCACAGTGGCTCTATCATCTCAATGCATTTTGACACCTCCTCCTACACATAAATTTCCACAAATTAATTTAAAACGACGAAATTAAATAAAATTGGATTGACTGTAAATTAATTACTTACAAAGCAGTTGGTGCAAATGCGTTCGGAAGATAAAATGAGCTGTTTGAACTCATCATATTTAGCCGGAAATAGCTTTGTGGAAGCAACCAGAACAGCTGAGGCTGCCACAAGCGATGGGCTGTACTTTGTGAGTTCTATATCTGCGCTTGAAAATAAAAAACGAACTCTTGGAAAATTCAAGAAACCTCAAGGGAAAATTAAAGAAAGATTTCAGAAATTTCACAACCTCCTTGAGATATGACGATGAGATGATGAACAAAACGGAGAACGAATGGACGTGTAGGTGACTCTGGGAGGAGATTGATGAAGTAGTCGGCGAAGCAAATTGAAGTTACAGATCGCATTTTCCATTGCAGTCCTGCGCAGATGGACAACTCCATTTGAAACACATCCTTGGTTTCAAATTGAAGATGGCGCCGGTTTTTCTGAGTGCGTTCATATTGCTCACAAAATCAATAGTATGTAGATTTATTGAAGCTTAAAATCAATAAAAACTTGGAAGTTAATTAATCACCAGAAATTCAGAGAGTTTGAAACTGTCGTTTCTCATCTTTGAAGCGATGGTGAGGCAACAGGTCAGAAAAAGATAAGTGTTTTTTGATGCAGGTCTTGGAATCACAATCTATGTCAAAAAAAAAAAAATCAAGAATCAAATTCAGATTTCATCAAGAAAGTGCAGAACAAGAAAAAAATGATCTTATTCTTACCGGTATATCACGAGTTGAAACGAATCGATCGATGTAGTTCATCGCCAAGTACGGTATGAATGCATCAAAGTTGTCACATTCAGAGTTCTTCAAGAATCAAGAGATGAAGCAAAGAACTCATCATTCAATGAAGATAACAGAGATTATCTATGAATAATAAATTTTACTTACCGTATCGATGAAGATGGTAGCAATTCTACGAAATGCATGGAATAAAAATGTTTCAGCGTAGATTGAAGGCGGCATGAATTCCTTTTCGACATTGAAGAGTTGGCTCAAGGGATCCTCATCGTTTCGAATTTCTCTCATTTCTTTTTCTTGATTCTTTCTTCTGTAGAGACTACTTTCTAGAGAGAGAGAGAGAGAGAGAGAGAGAAAACTGTGAAGTAGTATGGATTGATTCTGTATTTCTTTGTATATATGCAAGTTTCAAAGAGAGAATCTGGGCGGTTAGTTTGGTAATTGAGAGTTCAATTTTGTTTTAAATTTCATCACTATTTCACATTTCAATTTAGTGAGAAAAAACAACGAACAATTAAAACTCAACTAACAACGTGACATTGAATCGTTGATTCTATGAAAAGCCAAAACTCAATAATTCATTAATTCAAAGATCGAATACCAAATAATTAAAAATATGGAGAAATCTTAAATGAAATTTTATGAATTCAAACAAAGCATTGAACCATAATACAATTCAACACTGCCATGAACCACCATCATTGCCATCCGCACCACCACCAACACAAATGACATCGTCACCTCATCTCACTACCATCAACAACACCCCATCTTACCACCACCACCAACATAAAAGCGCAGTATGTAATTCCTCTATAAAGTCAAGCCATTTAACCACATTAATGATCTTAGTTAATTAGATTTGATATAAGTAATGAAGTTATTTATAATTTCCTTTACCATAGAAAATTACATCATGGCTCACATATGGTTTGAAAAGTTGGGTATCATCATTTTAACAAAATCAACTTTATCCAAATCCAAATTCATATTAATTTTAGAAATTTGAATTTTCATGTTCAAATTTATATTTTGGATTGGAAGTACTAAATTTAATTAATATATGAAATTTAATTAAAAACAAAATAACATATGGGGATTGAATCTGAATCCAATGTTTCATACACACTACTAAAAATAACAATTGGCAAAAAAATTCTCATGTCTTTCTTCATTTGCTCAATCCAGTCAAGTTCAGTATATCAAAATGCGTTTCCTTCTATTGATCTCGTAGAAAAAAAAAAAAAAAATAGGACATGGGTGTTGCAAAATTTTCGCGTGTTTATCTTTCTTTGTTCAATCCGGTTCGATCTGGACTACAAAACTGCCTTTCATTTCTATTTTTCTCAATTTTGGGAGAAAAGTAGTACCTAAAAACACATAATGCAAGATATCTTCAACTTGTGGCTCTGTTAACTCATTCATCTTCCATCAAACACTACATTTTCTTCTTATCTTCATCACCTCCTGTTTATACTTCCTTTCATCCTACACATTACAAGAAAGATATCAACACTTTCTACTGCAAATTCTCAATCATGGCCTCCTCCACTCTCTCCCCTCCCACCCCCTCTCAGGTAAAAAACAAAGAACAAAAAAAAAAACATTATTCCAAATTCTTTTACCTGCAGATTCTTGCACTGATATGTGTGAGATTACATATTGTTAGCTTGTTTTCTTTTCTAGCTTTGTTCGAGTAAGAATGGGCTGTTTGCTCCATCCCAAGCTGTAATGTTGAAGCCCACGAGGAGCCCTCAAAAGGAAAGGGGGCCGTGAAGATCAGATGCCAGGCCACCAGTATTCCGGCCGACGACCGAGTGCCCGACATGGAAAGGAGAGAGCTTATGAACTTGCTCCTTTTGGGTGCTATTTCACTTCCCACTGCTGGCATGCTGGTTCCTTATGCTTCTTTCTTTGTACCCCCCGGGTTAGTTCTGATATCTTGAATTTGAAGTTCTTGAGTACTGTTTTGGTATTCCATCATTGTTTTTTGTTGACACTTGACACTAATACATAAAACATTTATAAATGAATGATCCTGAGATTTGGATATAGGACTTTTTCATACCACGTTAAATCACGTCATTTTGTTGGGCCAGAATGCCACTAGAATAGCTTGTTTGTATTGCAAAATATTGACTGATTTGATTTATTCAATCTGGATATTAACAGGTCAGGAGGCGCTGGAGGTGGTCAAGTGGCTAAGGATGCCCTTGGGAATGATGTAATTGCATCAGTTTGGCTAAAAAACCATGGACCTGGTGACAGAACCCTTACTCAAGGCTTGAAGGTACTGATTTCTAATTACATATCAATTTAGAAGCTTAATGCCTTCCATTCAAATGATTGATACACTGGACAAGAAGATACTGATCAAGATTAAGGAAGAAAATTTTTGTCCAAATCTTGTCCATTGTTGTGTACTACACACCAAATATGTCTTAATGGTTTCTAAAAAACATCTGATGTGAAATCTAGTGTACAAAAACTTGCTCAATGTCTTTCAGTAAAATGACTTTCATCAATAATTTATTGACGACATGTTTGGTACACTGGACTAGACAGGACAAGATTAAGGAAGAAAAATGTTAAAATATCTTATCCATTATCATGTGTTGTGATTTCCAGTATTGCGCACCAATTATGCCACCATGTATTTCTAAGATATGTCTGATGTGAAAAATAAGTGCAGGGAGATCCGACCTACCTGGTTGTCGAAAATGACAGAACACTGGCAACTTATGGTATAAATGCAGTTTGCACACATCTGGGATGTGTTGTGCCATGGAATAAAGCAGAGAATAAGTTCATCTGTCCATGCCATGGCTCTCAGTACAACAATCAAGGCAGAGTTGTTAGAGGACCTGCTCCTCTGGTAAGCACAAATTCTACTTGAAATAATCCCTTCTCACAAGTGCAATTGTATTTTTTTTTCTTTTCTTTTAAATTTGTTGTGTTCTAACAAATATATGCTCTCTACTATCTGGAACAGTCCTTGGCTCTGGCACATGCAGATGTTGATGATGGAAAAGTTGTGTTTGTTCCATGGGTTGAAACTGATTTCAGAACAGGAGATGCTCCATGGTGGGCTTGAGGTCTTTATAATGTATATAATGTTTGGTTTTTCACATTTTCATTTAATTCAGGAAAACTGAAAACTTCAATTGAAGAAAAATTGTACACAGATCCAAATTGGCTGTTAATTTTTAATTTTTAATTTTTGTTAATCGTTGATGTTGAAATTACGGATATCAGTGTTGTGTCTGTAATACAATGTCCGCTTTTGAGGAAATAATAGACATAAACATGGTTACATATGCAACGATTTTAATGTACACAAATGTTCTAAAAGACACATACTTTTGTGAAATGGTAAATGGAAAACAAGGTAGCCTTGATAATGAATTCTAGAAATACTCATTTTCGAAAGATATTTTGATAGCTAATCACAGTGGCAACCGGCGTGCCTTCTACAATTTGAGTCTCCAAAAGTTTGAGAAGAATATATTGCTAGCAAACATCAGGTGGGTAGTCTTCCAAAAAGAAAATCTTGGACAGCAAACAAGTTAAATCCCCGAAGTGAGGTGAGGACCGATATCTGCACTCTTTGAATTTCTTAGTAAGCTTGTGTTTGAGTTCTATGCATTTGCATGCCAACGCTTTCTTGACTAACCCGAGCAAACCACCCCTGAAGAACGCCATTTCTCGGTTAGCATTTATTAAGAAGGTCTTAATGCTTTGTCAGACAAGTTTTCCCATTTTTTCTAAACAGAAAATGGCGGAGGTGCAGTACGAGTAGGAACGTAGTACAGACTTTTAGTACAATGAGAAATGCCGTTAGCAGTAAAATAAAGGAATAGTACAATGTCATACAATTCAATGCATGTACTTTATTATCTCATAGTACTATATAAAAACAGAGAGGAGACCTAGAATTGGATTCGATCCAAACACTGATGAGCAAATTAAGGAAGGAAGAGTTGGAGGGCCTAAAAATGTCATTGAGTGCAGCGTTGATGATATCCGTTTTCAAAAACGTATTTTCATCTACGCTGCACTCAATAACGTTTTTAGATCTCCAAAGCAATCAATCGTGGCGACAAATTAATAGGATCCACCAGGTTTTTTCTCATTTCTTTTTTCTATTAAGTAATGCTATTTATCACTAGTATTTCTTTTTACAACTCAATCCTCGAGAAGAAGAAAACGAATTCCTTAAATTAGATAATTTTTAAGATTTTCTGTTAAGACTTAAGAGCATTGGAGGGGCAGGTCGTCCCCGAGTATTTTCAAAAAATAAAAAATAAAAAATGAAGTGAAGTTCACACACAAAACCTGCAAGTCCAAGTTCCCAAACCCCTGCACTATCTCCAATAGTGCTTGAGTAAACCAAAATTACACAGGTATCACGGACTACATGGTTGTTCTGTAAAATTTAACTGCTGATCTGACATATTTAACCACGACTACATGTATAAAGCAATCATAACAAAATATTAACACGAACTCAAACTGTCCTACATTAATTGTCAACAAAATACTGGGACTTCAAAACTAGTTCAGAACTGTACGAAGGAAATGAAGCCATGTTCGGTTGTGGCGAAAAGTTGAAGGGACTTGAGTGAAAAATAAGAGTACTCGTTTGATTTGGCTGGGGTAAAAAGAAATGAAGTAAAAATGGAGAGGTTGTTGCGACGATCAGAGAGAGGAAATAAGAGCTGAGGGGTACCGTAGCCCTGTGAAGCCACCCATTCTTCCCTTATAAGCTGGGGAAAAAGCAGGAGGCAAAGTACTAAAACAACTAAATTAACTTCAAGTAGAACATGTAGACGAAGTAAAGAAGAATAGTATAATAGTAGAATACAAACAAATATTTCTCTCCTCCTTTCTCTTAGGACAAATGATTGGTATTGATATGAACAGAAAGAGGCATTAATAAAATTACTAGGAAAAGATCGGCATGACACAACCTTGTTTAATTCTTTCAATTACTTTTACATTTTGAGGGTGAGAGACAATGGTTAAGAAATTCAAAAGGACATCTTAGGATATACTGGAAAAGTATATAACAGTAACAGAAAGGTTATTGGAAAAAATGATTTTATTTCTTTCCTCTCACAATGTCTATATTATTCTCATTTCTTGGGACGGCAATTTTTAAATATCTCATTTCCTCTTGAAGAATTATTTTAACAAAATTGTTTTAAGAAATGACGAATATGGAGAAACCTTTATGGGGCCATCAGTCCTTCAATTGTATAGACAAGAGACTCTTCCCAGTCAACTTTGAAAAGCAATTTTTGCATGGTCTTCAGTACATCATACTCTGGATCAAGCTTATGCTGCCACCCCTACAGGAGAACAAGAATGATAAGGACATTAAATGCACAACGCTAGCAATTATCTCACTCCATCTGTTACTCCCAAAAAAAAAAAAAAAGTTAAAAGGAGTAACCATCTTATCAGGTCCAAAGACCTCTTCTCTTCACTCTTCATCACCATTTAGTCTACATCATAAATTTGGAACTAGTTCATGACATATATGACAAATAAGCAACTTCGTCTAACAATTTAGAACTCAAATGTCAAAATGGTCATTTATAGACTTGAAGCAGATTTATTGACTCAACTTCTATGATGTAATTGTGAAATGTTCAGAGTCTATCAAAATACTTTTAACATTTCTAAATCTTGCAGAAAATGTTCTGACAGGAGAAAGTCGGGAAATAGAACCCAAAAAAAAATAAAAAAAAAAAAAAACTTGATAGCCTATTAGAAAAAGGAATTCATAACAGAAGACAGTGAAATTCTGCTAAACCTGAGAGCAATTTCTGCTCCATTATTACATAGAGAACCATAATCCATTCTGCCATTGTTTTATATGACAATTTGTTGATAAATGAAAGTGATGCTGCATATAAAGGTCAAACTTCAATATTTCGTTAGTCAAAGGGTACATAAGATATTATTTCAGAGATAATTTATGTTTTGTTTCTATCTCTTGCTTTTTGAGTGGAGGAGGAAAATACTAACTATATGCTTGAGTGTCTCCATCATGCTCTTAACACAATGAGAACTGTTTCATTTTTGAATGTTCTTCAGCAATGAATTGCAGTATTGAGGGTTGAGCCGGTTTAATTTGCTAAACAAATGGAGACATGTCTCTAGATTGAAATTGTTTACAAACCCCATTGTATAAGATAAATTAAAAATGAGATTCCTTGATTCCACAGTTTAAGATCCAACTGCAATATAAGGAAGGGCAGAAGTTACCTCCAACACCAAAGTAGTTACAATCACAGTACAAATATTGCCGTCAATGTTGACTCTGTGACGCCTAACATGCTCAAGCAATTGTTGCATGCAATCAGCTGGTTGAAAATCACCTTCAGCCGAACTCCACGACTTGAAATCTTTCTCCACTTCCTATCCAAGTAGTAAACATTTTCTCAGAGATTGAATTAATCAAAGCAGAAGTAAATCCATGGTGGACCGCTTTCTGAACTTTCACCAACAGAACACAACATACATGTATACATTATAATTAATTTTGATGGAAATGCTTTAGTAAATGCAGCTTTTTAAAGGTTTGTCTTTTGTCTAGGGGATCAAATCCTACTAGTCCCGAATATGCCTTGGGAGACATGAACCCAACTCTTGCACAAAAACGAGTTCATGGGAGCACCGGAGCAGTATGAAACAAGTGTGTGCATTGCACATTAAATAGGTGTGTCACCTCTGTATCTGCATAACAATAGTCTCAATGAAACAGTATGTTATGGTCTCAATGAAACAGTACAAACTCACTTTATTAGACTCCTTACGAGTTTGACAGCCATAAAGTTGAAATAAAAAGTAGGGCTATTCCATTAAAATGTTTTAAATGAAAGCTGAAAAAAAAAGTGTTCTTTTCAAAGCCTCATGCAAGGTGGTCGATCATATAAAGAAATAGGCTACATACTCTTCACAAGTTTGAAGTGAAATGACAAAGCTCAGAGTCATACTGGATACTCCAAGAATGTTATAAAAAACTTGGTTTTTTCCCTTCCATAATGCAAATATGAGATAATGCAGTGCATGTTAACATAACTCGGCCAGACTTTGAAAAGGATTATCAATCTGTACATTCTCAAGAAAGAGTCCAATACCATACATCTGCTTAAAAGTGAATTTAAATATTGGCATGTATAAACATATTGTAGCTGATGGATCTTTAGTATATCCACAAGATCAGCGAGACAATCGAGAATGACAAATGTAAAAAACTTCTTGGCCTGTCACACTTCTATGAAGTTTTTATTAAATGACAAGAAAGAAGCAGTAAGACAGCAAAAACACCTCAATGAATGCCTCTGGATATGGGCAGTTCTGTTTGTTAGATAATCTAAGAGTGTACTCTGCAGCAGTGCGACCATCTTGAAGTGCCACCGCCTTAAAGAACTCCAGTAGATTGTTTCGATCCTTCTTAGAAAGTTCAGCAGTCATTCCTACGTCAAGGAAAATGACATGGGGCCTCGACTTAAACAATGATTTTGCTGAAGTTTTTCCCTCAGATACTCTAACTAGAATGTTTCCTGGATGCATGTCGGCATGGAGGAAATTGTCCACCTGGAAGTGAAGGAGTTGAGCAATATCATGAGACCATCTTATAACATAACTGATCACTACTGGTGAAATAAGAAAGAATATACCCCAACCGCCCACCCAAACCAACATAGCAAGAAAATCAATTGGCATAAAAATGACAATGGATGGGATATGTTGAAATCATGAGGAAGAAAATCTTCACTGAGCACTTGCATTAAGGCCATGGCATGACCACTGTCTGAATTCGATACATCTAAAAAGATTTAATAACAAATAATGAAGTGATACTTATCCTTAATCTTACTTAGCACCTGAAAAGAATCAGATCATCTCTAGTGCGTGCAGTATTGATATACATAAGGTTTAAAAAATATATATATTGATATACATAAGGCAATGCCGATTTTCGTCTGCTGAAGAAATAAATGTAATAGGTTGTTATGAGTTTGGTGCAACAACTGTGGCCTTCACATGGCCGGACCGGAGCATTCCTCTTTAAGTTATGTCTGTCAACTATTCGTATCTTTCTAATGAAAACAATTTTACTGCTTAACAAATATTATTTTAACTGTTTGGATCTGCTGCATAACAATGTTGTGTATTTTCTTCAATCAGACCAAAAAGGTAATGGAAGTCCCCTAAATATTTATGGAATCATACCAAGAGCATCTTCAAGAGCGCATGAGTCCCAATATGAGCAAGGGCACTTTTAACGTGGTCATGCCCTTCAAGTTTGTCGACATAGTGAAGAATATTTTCACCATGCTCATAAGTTTCCACTAGAACAGCTGGATGTACAAATGGATATAGAGGTTTTGGGAATGAAACGTCCTTCCAATGACGGAAATTGTAAATAAAACGACTCAAATTAGCTGCCTCCCTAGCAAGATCAACTTGTGACATCATGAAAACAGCAAACTGTTGTACGCTTTCATCCAATCTTAACCATTTCAATGTTGGGATGAAATTTGAAAATTTTGCAAATAAATTGATCAATATGAAATCCCTACGAATTGCTTCAGAAACACCTGGGTGTCTAACTTTTACAGCAACAAGCACAGGCTTAACCCGCTGTCTAGGATAACCGAACTTCAGAGTAGCTCTGTGAACCTGAGCAACACTACCAGATGCCACGGGTTTCTCTTCAAACTTCTCAAAAATTTCTGGCAGCTTGCGGCCAAATGCCTTTTCAATAGTTCTTTGTGTGTAGGCAAAGCTATGTGAAGGTGCTTTAGTGTGAAGTTCAGCAAGTTCATTGCACAGATCACTTGGGAACAGATCGGGCCTTGCAGCTGCCCACTGACCCCATTTGATAAATGCTGGGCCAGCCTTTTCTAATGTCACACGGACAACATGAAGCCATGATTTTCTGAACTCTATGCCAAGGGAATCTGCAAAAGGAGCCATGACTATGCATGGTGAAAACAGAATTGCCAAGTAGATGGCTCTGATAACCAATATCAAACCCTCTAAAAGGGAGACGACAATTGAAGTCAGGTAGACATGCCCGTCTTGTGCATGCATGTAGAGAGTATCCTTGGTTGGGAGGTGTTCTGCCTCTGCCCATACCCTCTGCTTCCAGGCTAATTCTCCAATAATACAGGCCAAAATGCCCGGAGCTACTAGGTGCGACCGGGTCAAAGCAAGGGTCACTGCACAAGCTATCCTACTTATTGGCGGTAAAGTTGGCTTGTTATGGGAACATATTTGAAAAATCCTTTTCCAAGCAATTTGGGAATGGTATGCAAGTTCGTCACTCATAGAGAAAAAATGGATTCTTCTACATCTCCTACACTTGCGTAAGATCTCCTTTACTTCATGTGAAGTGCACGAAGAAAACTCTCCGTTAGAAAGCTTAATGTGCGAAAAAAATCTGCAAAAGATGTTAGTTAGTCCAACTGGATGCGATGTCTGATAATGACTCATCTCAGAACAGCAAGTCTTGGGGGTTGTGGAAAGGATTCGTGCAACACTCCTAAAACTGCTGGTTGCCAAAAATCTGCACTTTTAAAATTGTTCAATAAATGGCATCAGTCACATTTAAAGCATGTTTGGCCAAGCTTAAATTATAGTCAAACATATTTTTTATCCACAAATTTCGTACAACCCACAATTTACTACACACTTATTATTCATACATTTCATAGAACCCACAACTTATAAGCACTTAAAAAATACTTTCAGCACTCCCAAACATGCACTTAACGTCTTTAAAAATTTACAACACTAAACTAAGGCTACATTGCACAGAATGATATTGGGACCTTCGGATTTTAATTCATAAAAGATATACTCAAACATGTTCTTATGAAAAATTGGAGAAACGGAAAGGAAAAACAGTTTCATTACAAGTATATAAAATTAATAAAACTGTCCATGTGCCAGAATATTCGCTTGCTTATTGGGAACATAACCATATCTCCGCAAAATTACTCAAAAATCAGTTTTGAAAGGCCAATTGAGGGCAAAAATAAATAAATCAAAAGACTGTTTCGTTAGCTCCGTTCAGCAAACGCAATTGATAGACCTAATAAGTAATTTTCCATGCTTCAGAAATTTCTTCTAAGCTTTCGTTTAACAAAATTAATGTCAACTCTGTCGACAAATAATATTCTAAAGCCTACTTGGGACTTTTGGGTACCGATTATGAGGATTTTTTAAAGTATCGGTTTTGAACATTTATAAGGAGTTCGATTTTGGTGGTTTTTACTAGCAGTTTTTAAAACAGTTAAACCTATGCTTGAAAGTTTATTATCTAATGTTTTTGAAAGTTTTTTAAAAGAATAAAACACACACACACACATATATATTAAAAAAAGTAGATATATGTAAACAATATCAAGTAAATGTATATATCACTTACAATTCAATATGGCGTCATTTTCTACCGTGTATGAACTAACTTTTGGACTAATTTTACTTATTTCTTATTTTTTATTTTACTCATTAATTAGTTACGGTAAATTTATTAAAAAACTTAGATTTGAGTTATTAATATCTAAAAATAAAAATATATTCAACTGCAAAAATAATTCAATAACACAATAAAAAATCATTATTTGGAAAGAAGAGACAAAATATACGTTTGGAGAAAAGAGAAAATTGAAGTTTGTATTTTAGGTTTAATATAGATTAAAAAATAATTGTTTTAGAAAAAGTAAAATTAGAAGAAATCTTGTAAAAGGCCAAAAACTACCTAGTTGAGAAATAAAACCTAAATTACACAAAAGTAGATTTAGGTGATTTTCTAAACCATTAAAAATCTTTGTTCAAAAAAACTAACAAACACTAGTTTTCTCATTTCTCTTCTCATAAACGGTGTTACTCAAAATCAGTGGAAAAAAAAACTATCAAACCGACCTATTTTAGATGGTACCATTTATGAGAGGATGAGAAAACCTGAGCTTGTTAATTTTTTGGAGCACTGAAAGCCACTTCAATACTGGTGTAGTATAATTTGGAATATATTCATAACCCAAATCGGTTTATTTTTTAACATTTTTCAAATTATCTTCTAATTTTACTTTTTCTAAAATAATTATTTTTAAAATATGCATCTTTTCTCCGAAAAATAAATTTTTAGATATTTCATATTGTTTACACGTGCCAACCTTTTTTAATATATGGTTATATATGTAATTTTATTCTTTTAAAAATTTTTCACAACCGTTGGATAATAAAAGTTTCACAATTTTAAAATGCCCTACTAAGAGCATCTCCAATGCACTCCATGGATTGTGGCGGATTGTGGCTGATGTGGCAGTTAAATAGAAAAACTTCCAAATGAATATGGAATAAATAGACGTAAAAGTTCAAAAGTTCTCTCCAATGAGTTCCTTCCATAATTCAATAATGGTGATTACATGACATTTATTTTTTTAAATTAATAAATAATAAAACTGCTAAAATTTTTCTAATTACCCTTTTGTGAATTAAATTAAGTTCAAAATTAAAATAATTGTTGAGTCATCCAATCTCTCCAATCTCACAGGACTTCTATATGTAGAAAGAGCACCCCACGTCTTCTATTTTATTTTGTGCCACGTCAGCCTAACATGGTGTTTCACGTAGTGCATTGGAGATATTATTTTAATTCACATTATCTATTTGATGATAGGACACTTCTTTTTTGCCAATCCATGATTTGCATTGGAGATGCTCTAAAACCACCCACAACCAGATACCTCGTGGCATCTCCAATATAACTGTTGATTCAAATTGCTTACACGACAAACAAAAAAGTAGAAGATCCATCACACCATCCACATCCTCCATTTATTTTTTTATAATTACTATCAATCGAAATATTGCTAACTTTTTTTTTATTTAATTTTTTATAATTTATATCTATCCTAATGTGTATTACTTTCCCAGTAAAATTAATCCAATATATATAACATAAATATTTGATGAAAAGTAATAACAAAGCATTTGATTAAAAAAAACCGTAAAGCTTCGAGAAATGGACCTTGAAATCGCCATAGGAATCAGGTGCGGACGGGTCTGCGATGAGCAAGTGTGAAACACTAGTAGGCATTTTCACTTTGATCCGATGGCAAATTCATGAAATGACATGTTGCCGGAAACCGAATCATTGCCGCCGGCGCATGGCTGGTGACTGCGTCGTCAATGTCGGCGGCTGAAGAGATTCTCACTGGAGAGTGTACAAAGTGTTTGAATGCGTGGCAAATTTGCAGAAGCGGGTTTGACTTGAATTGCGTCGATAATTACTATCCGATAGCCGATACAATTCCGGATCGTGGGTTGTAGAGGATGAGCAATCGGGTCGAGTGTTACTCACGTCCATTCACCTCAAATTTGTGTATTTATAGGATAAAATTAGGACTGGAATCCCCATTCTTTGAAGTAGCATGGATCTAAGTCCGCATCCTTCAAAACTGAGAACATGGATCCTCAACCAAAGGGTTGATCTCCTACCTACTTATAATGTTCACGCTGAAGTGGCATCACATAATTGATAGTTCATGGTTTCACATTCATTATTTTTACTAATAATGTGACGTCACATTAACGTGAAGCATTATAAGTGGACATTATAAATAGGTAGGAGATTAAATCCACATCAACCAAATCATCCGTGTCAACGGTCAAACCTTTAAAAAAAAAAAAAATTTGTCATGGCATATATATTAAACAAGGAACTGGTAATAACCGTGTATATGAAAATTGAAAACGTAGAAACTTGAAAATAACAAATTTGGATTTTAAGTGAACACTATTGATATGTTCGGTTTGGCCATTACTTTTTTAAATTAATTCTTACGAAATGTTTTAGAAATATATGTTCTCATGTTCTTAAAAGATAAACTTGTTTTTGTTCTAAATTATAGCTCACTTTTTTTTTGAAAGTATAGTTAATTTCTTAGATTCCTAACATGCTCATATTTAATGTGTTTTGTTTTGAACTAATATTAATATAGTAATAATATTAATATAGGGGTATATTAGAAAAATGTAAATAAATATAATTATTATTACAATTATAATAACTACATTTTCTTTATCTAAAAATAAATTTATTTTTTTAAGATGATTGAGAGAGTAATTATTTATATGACCTTCTATCAATAAATTTAACATAATTTACATATCTAACAATGATTAAATGCTTCTCTCTAGTTGATATGCTAATCACTTGCTACTGTGTATCTAATTATTTAGAATACTCAAATACATGATAGTAAGTTGATTTTTATTTTTCCCCTCTAACAAAACCAATTCAAAGAACAATAAACTTCATAGTCAAAAATAATACTAACTAGTCGTTTGTTGATTTCAATTAAACTTTTACTAAAAAGATGATGTCAAGTCAACAATTAATTTTAATTATATATTTTATGGAACTTACTACTTTTTGTAAATTTTCAATAACACATTTTATCAATTTTTACAAAGAATTTGATTATAATCAAAATCAAACACACTAATTAATATTATCAAAATAAATAAATGTTATTAAGTACATTACCGTCTCAAAATGTTTGTCTGACATTGGTAGTTTTAGATCAACACGTTTAATCCATCTAATTTTGAGAATTATACTAATACACTTTCTAGTTTTGAGTAATATATATTTACAACTAACCACTTTTTGAGTCACATTTCATCTACAATGAAGTTGATATACTTAAAATGCCTTTGAGAATTAAAGTTTGCAATTATTTGAATAACATATCAGTGGAAATTTCAACTTCAAAACTGTAAAAAAAAAATGGTAATAATTTATTTAACTTTTTTAATTAATTATACATTATGTATACATAATTTAAATATTAAAAAAGGCAAACTTATCAACAAAAATTCATATTTATAAAATTATAAACTAAAACATTATATTAAATACAAATATATGCTTCTTACAATTCAAGAAAAAGCTAGCTAAAATAATATATGTCAGTTCATTAAAACATTATACATTTTTAAAATTTACAATTAAATAATGAGTGTGTTATATAATAGAATGTTAACTTGATCTAATACATTAATAGTTATAATATTTTAAAGTAGTATCATAATATCTATTTTGGTCATTTGATATTTAATTGTATTATAAACAATTATTTTGTTTAATTAATGGAAAATTACAGATTCTTTAACCTTTTTAAAAATACATATGAATTCCAAATAATTTATTTTTAATAGCACAATCCCTAACCTTTTCCGTCCAAAGGTATGTTAATTCAGTCTGAAGACTTAAATTTAACAATTTTTAATAAAGGCACAATAGAGGCTGCGCGCCTGCGCCTCTCATTACCACACAAACCGTCGTCGGCTTCTTCTTTCTTCTCCTCCCTCTCTCTCTCTCTACGCTCCACCGTCAATCTCTGATAGCGGCCACCGTAGACATGAATCTTTTCCAAGATTGCTTTCTCGCCCTTAAATCCCACCACCACCGAAGAGTAAACACTCATCTTCCAACCATGGACTCGGCAAAAATGATCTTCTTCAAGTCATTCAATCATTCACCCCACCACATCTCTGGATCTATATTACCATAATCACACCGTGTGTACGAATAAAGACCCATTTCTTGTCTCAGATTTTGGCTCATTGTAGTATTCATATTCTTAACTTTTCATTGGCTCATTGTAGTATTCATATTCTTAACTTTTCATTAATTATTACATATTGTATACGAAAATGTTTTTAAAAAAAAAAAAAAAGCTTGCTGGGAAAGCGTAAAATAATTTATTTGCCCATTATATTAATAAAAAAAAATAATATATACAAAAGTATGACAATTTTTTTTTTTTTGGCTCATTTCAAAGCAATCAAACAAAATATTTTAACAAACACCACCATTAACGATGAGATGTTCTGATTAATGGGAGTTGAAGATAAAGATTCGATGAAAAAAATTAAAAAATATGAATACTATAATAAAAAAGATTAATAATCTTAAGAATAATTAAAATATAAAAAATTGTATTGTCAATATAATTATCCATCTTAAAAAGTCATTGGGAGTATAATACTCAAAACTAAATATAAAGAAAGTTAATGTATTTTTTCAAACACTAGCTTAGAATACGTGCGTTGCACGTGATTTTGTAATAATTTTGTGATCTTTTGTAAAATCATCGATAAATATAACTCTTATAATAAATTCATTTTCAATCATAAGTTCATCAATGACTATGAACAATTAGTGAATAACAATAAAGATTTTTAGTAAAACATGTGGTTTATTAAAAAGTACATAGCTTACAAGAATGTTAAATTTGAAGGATTACTGACGTGACATGTTAATATACTGTTAATACTCTTTTAGTTATATTTTAAAATATATATTTAATGGCACATCAATGAAATACTACTTTCTTTTATGAAAATTAATATCAAATTCTAAAATATATGAAATATAATAGGTAAAACACAATATTTTATTGATTTTCTGTATTTATATCATTTTAAAAGGCACATGAAATTTTTTTTAAACCATTTTTAAGCAATTATGTCTCAGAAAAAAGAATCCCAGAAGTATTTGACATAGAATAAATAAGAATTTTCTTCTGCAATATCTTCACTATACCACTGATCAAGACATCCAGTTTTAATGCACCCATCAGCTAAGACTTTTTTTTTCTTTGTCTGCTTTATGCATTTTTTTTCCCCGCAATTCCATCTAAAATATTAATAAATCTCAAAATTCAAAATAACCAGATACTTAGAAAATCTACTTGTTAATAAAATTCATGATTTTAACTCAGCACGTAAAACCAACTTATTATGCGAGATTTACCTTAACCTTATGTATGTCACGACTCAATTTATTCAAGTTACGTAGTACATATTAACACTATTCCTTAGGCTTTGGCTTGAGAAAGCTAGAATAACACAAATCATCCTTGTTCTAACTCGTTATTCTTCAATAAATATATATTTAATTGCTTACAAGATGGTATAAAATATTATTTGAGTTTAAATTCATTTGCTATCAAGACTACCACAATAATTAATATTTTTACCTCGAACAAACATTATAATCAAGAAAAAAGAATCAATGATGGCTAAAAACTGTGTTCCTGACTAATTTCAGACTGGGGGATTAGGAGACGTGAATTATGGTCCCCGTCCTAAATTATTCGAACATGTCCTGAATGTTTTTATTTTTATGTTTTAAAATTTAAATCGTATTTAAAAAATAAAATGGAGTGATAAATGATGATTTTTCAATCCCCGCCCCGCCTTAATCCCCACCCCGACTCCTAAAAATCTCTGACAGAGCGGTGATGGTAATGGCTATCCTGGTCCCGTCCCACCCCATTGTCATCTCTAAAAACAATTTCCGGCATAATTAATAATAAGAAAGTCGAAATGCAAAAGCGAATTCTTCTTGTTTTGTTATGTTGAACAATTAATTTGTTTAAATTCTCATGCATAATAAGATTGATTATTGGAGTGTTCATAGTTAATGATAATAATTTCAATATATATAAAAGAATAATGTTATTCGTAGTCACTCGCTACCAATAGTGACTGTACGTGATATTACTTAATTGGAGTAATTATTTATTCCAATTGAGTAATGTATTTATAGTCAACAACTATAAATAATTACTCCAATTGAGTAATGTCACATAAATTCACTACCGGTAGTGAGGGACCATGAATAATAGATTACTCATATTAAAAACCTTATTAGCATTACATTCTTATTTATTTTCATTAATTACAATATATAATAGAATTTAAAGGGACAATCAACCTTGAATTCAATATTTATTTGGTATTAAATAATTTAAATTAAAGTCAAAATAAATAATATTAATTATATGACTATTTTAGGAATTATAAGTTCTTTGCAGGGGCGATATCGTCTATAAATATTTCTTCCATATTTAGACTTTTATATGTAGTACTAGTATGTGATACGTGCGTTGCACGTGATTTAATAACGATGTTGTGAAATATATTTATATTTATATTCAAATATTTAAATAATTATATTTTAATTTAATAATGCATTAAAATACAAAAATCTGACATTAGAAAATACGGTACAATATATTGTTTTTTTCATATTCAACTGTCACAATATCTACGTTCATATGTAATAATGATTAATATTTATTTTAACTACTAATCAATACATTTATTTTAATTTGTACGCATAACACAAGAAATAAAGTATTTTCTACAATTATGTGGCAAACAAAAGTTCTGAAGCTATATTGTTTAAGGTCTGTAATATAATCAAATGTCAATTAAATAATGCAAACAAAAACGAATCAAAGATAGTGTACACAAGTTCTTAAATATATCGAGCACTCAAACCCATTGAATTTTCTTACTTTATGATATGACAAATGACTTATAACAAATCTTTTTAATTTAATATAGCTCTCCAACTATGAAGATATTTTAACCCAAAATAATATAACATGCAATTCGGGCTCGTAGCACCTCAAGTTAACAATTGTGGATAGATTTATCAATTAGTATATAAAAAGAAACAATTACATCAGCAGTTGGCAAAATTAAACATTATCATTTACACAATTCAGTGTACATATGTCTTCACGTGAATTATTCCAAATGGTAATGGAAGCTAAATATTCTAAGATTTAGTGTCTTACATGGGAGCTAAATAGTTAATAAAAATTAGTTAAGCAATAGATAATAATTCAATTCAAAAACATAAAAAAGAATAATAAAAATGAGATCCATATCAATAGTGGATTGAAACTATTATTGAAGTTAACTCACGAAGTTCTCCGTCTAGAAAATTTGAAGCCGCAAGTCAATTAGATGTATAAATAATATACAAACACACACGAGCATGTACAATAATTAAAAAATACACCACAACCTTTATGAAGTAACAAAAACTATAATTACAAACACAAATCTTCAAATGAAGTCTTCACAGACTACATAATTACTTTCAAATGAAGCAACTTTAAATTTCAAATTAGGTTTGAAATAAGTTGAATACATTGTTGGTAGCAAGTAAATAACTTTTCATCTTGTAACTGACAAAATTCGTTGTCACAATTCGACGGAAGTATTTTTAAAATCTAGTAATTAAATGTAATAAATGGTGATTTAGTCATTTCAACTTCTAAGGACTAAATGTGATTACAAATATTAAATTAGAAATTTAATTATAATATTAAATGAAGGACAATTTAGGAAATACAAAATATTAATGAGGACGTATTAGGTCAAAATGTTTCTCCATTTTCTAGACTTTTAAAAGTAGTATAAAACCGATGAAATGTTTAACGATTAAGATTTTGTCTTGTCTTGACTTGTCTTGGAGAATGATCGAGTAGAAGGTCGGCGTATACGGCATCAATCTAACTATTCGAAAGATCCCTAGTACTTGAGATAGTTTCTTACTTTTTTCTGGACATTCCCTTTTCAACTCATGAGTACAAGTTTTCGATTGTAACATTTTGCTCAACTAGGGTCTAGGCAATTGGTCTACCTTACCCTTTTCGGTCATACGAATGGGTTTGTCCTCACCTTCAACTTGGATGTAACCGTACTTTTAGTTTAAAATTTTGACTTCACTTGGATGTAACCGTACTTTTAGTTTAAAAATCTGACTTCTAACAAATATTTGGATGGCAATTGTCTATAGGTAGAGGTGGCAAAATCGTCCTCTACCATGCCCGATCCATATAATCCATTTTGGGTTGGGGTGGCCTGGCCCGAACAAAATGGATCTATATGGCTGGCTAGCCCGAATTTGTTTTTCCTCATTGACACTAATTACTCATTTTGTGAATAGTTCCAATACATAATCCAAATAATATTAATCTAAAATGACCTAAGCCCAAGTCTCCAACTTAAATTGTCTTATTTTGAAACATTAGTCCAAGAATTTTAAGCTCAAACATAAAATTGTTTAGATTTAATTAACGTTTAGTGTAATTCAAGTTTCAATCCAAATTATATTTGGTATGACAAGTAAATTATTTATTTTAAATTTACTTATAAGTAAACTTTTTAATTTAAGCCAAACATGTTTATGTCTCAAAACAACAAGACTAGCATGCTTTTACTATTTATGTTTTAGAAAAATGTGTCAAGAAATTGTTTACAATTAACCAAAAAAATTATTATTTTGAAAGAAAATTGATTTTATCTATTGATTAATACATGAGAGTCCCACTTTTATAAATTAATCTCTTTAAAAATCTCAAAATATATATATCAAGCATGTGCATTGCATTCTCTATTAGCAAATGGAGTTCAATAAAAAGGATTATCGTGTTTCATGCTACGAGACATTGAAAAATTTAGAACAAAATCTTACTTTAATTTAGCCAATTTAGATCTTGAAAAGTTGCCAATATTAATTCTATATCAAATTGTGTCTTGTGTGTGTAGATGTAATAATTATCAATACTCTATATTATAGACGTAATTTGGTACGTCAAATTGAATATGACAACTAAGATTGTATTTGATGCAATATATTAGATTGTATAAAAAAAATTTATTTAAAACAAAAGAAAAATAAATAAAATTAAGACCAAGTTAGCCTGATAGGCTGTGATGGGTTGGGCCAACATATTTCTGGCCTACACAAAATTGGACTAGGTCAGGCCAGTCTAGTTTCAAGTGTGGCATGCTCTGGCGGGCTAGGCCGACCTAACCCGACCCGTTTGCCAGCTCTATCTATAGGGACTAATGGTGCAACTAAAATCAAAAAATTGAGAATTAACTTGCTTGATTTTACAAGTTGAGGACCAATTTGCAACTCATGCAATACATGGGCAAAGCCAGGATTCTAGTCCAGTGCGAGCAAGATTTAAGCGCAAAAACGAAATGTTGGCATAACTTTAACATGTTAAAGATAGAAGTCCTAACCACACACTTGATTCGCATCCACTACTTGCATAGAGAGGAAGCTTAAAATAAAGCCAAATCCATGCCAAATATAAAAAACCAAGAGCAAAAGCTCTTAAAATACTCTCTATTCTTCAATTTAGATCCCCCCCTTCCCCACTCATCCATCTTAAATTATGCAATTACCATATTAAGAGAAAATAATAAATACTTGAGGATTTAGTCATGCAATTACTTTATTTTTTAATTTTTCAAAGTTCAGGATTAGGGACGAAATTATTTTTCAAAATACTTACTTGAATCACCCATTTTCTCTCTTTCGCCTTCTTCTGGTCAGTAGTGAAAAAATCAATAAAAAGTTACAAAACTCTGTTACAGCCTAACACTACCCTGAACAAACTGACCGAACTTCATCATCCGCGAGGAAAGTTTCAAAATCGAAACAAGGGGATAATATATTTTGCCCAAACCTTCATCATCTGCTCGATTCAAGTAAGTATTTTGAAAAATTATTCCAAAATTAGACTTGAGCAAAACTCAAAAATCGATTTCAATTTACATTCAATCCCAATTTCAAAAAACCCTAGCTCCAAATCTTCAATGGTATCTGATTTTTGTGTGTCATTTATCATGATTATACGGTGATAGTATGTGGTGATTATCTAGTGATAGTTTGTGACTTGATAGTTTGGTGTATGCTTGTCTCTAACTATCGATAATAGTTGATAATAGTTTTTGATTGTTGTGACTTCTTTGTTATGGTTTAGTATGTGATGATTAATTGTGTGATCCCTTTAATGTGGCTGTGATTTTAATTTCATGTTAAGTATTTGAAAAATGATATGCTGATGATAGTTTGTGATATGATAATCTGGTGTATTTTTTTATCTGGTTATCTGGTTATAATTTGTGACTGGTGTGACATGTTGTAATAGTTTAGTATTTGATGATTAATTGTGTGACCTCTTTCATCGTGGTGTCCATTCGAGAGACGTTGATCACAATGTTTCATATTCAAGTTACAATGTCTTTCTTGATCACATATTTTTTTTTTTTCGCTATCTACAAACTAGATTTTTTAATTGTAAAACATGATAGTAACTAATCTTAAATTTTATAGATTGAATTTGATGAGAGATAATATAATTATATATTTATATCACATGTTTATCTTGAATTCTATTCAAATATCGATTACAAAATCTTATCTTTTATTTAAACAATATTGTTTTAGTTATTATTGTTAAATAATATATGGAATTTTTATAATTTGTGACTGATTGTTTAAATTTTTTGATAATTTTGTTATTTATTAAATATTGGTATGTATCAAATTTTCCAATAAATTTATTCCTTAGATTTTCACACACCAAACAAGAAACAACAAACAACAAAGAACAAAGTTAACAGTGGTGGGCTGGGCCATTGGGTTTGGGACGTTTGGTAAAATCATTAAATTAGTCTCGTGATTTGGTATATTGAAAGCAAGTCAAAACTATCTAGGAAAATCAAAGGCGGCAAATTAGCAGCGGTAATTTCTCCTCCTCCCTCCTCCCTCCTCCTCCTCCTCCTCCTATAAATACCTTTAGAGATCGCCATTAGAGATCACTGCCCATCTCCTCCTTCACATTTTCGGCTTTTACCTTGCGGTCTTTGGAGTTTCAAGTAGCATTAGCCTTAGAGATCACGGTATATAATCGGGGAGCAAATCATTTATTTTATATATTTACGTGAGTAATTCAACAAATTGGTGATTGCTTATATCTGGTAGTATTATTATTGTGCCATTGCATGTTTTCATTCAAGTTCTTTAGCCAATTTTAAAATTATTGTATGATGCGATAATTTTTCCAGAATTTTGTTTACTTGGGCTGTACGGTCAGCGGCAAAATGGGCCAGCCCATCGGGCTGGCCCAGATAGCCCAGATTTAGGGCTGGGTCAGCCCTAAAAAATTCTAGCCCAAAAAAATAGGGCCTGTTTGGCCCGGATCTATTAGCCCGTTGGGCCAATTGTCCTAAATCCGGGTTGGCCCAGTTGGTTTTTGCTGGCCCGCAAGCTTTCTTTTTCTCTTCCTTCATTCCAACCCAGCTCCAGTGGCCCAGTTCCGTGAACCCTACATTCACCTTCCCGTTACATTTCTTTCAACAATTTCACTCCATTTCCTCAATTCATGGTGCAATCTGCCAAAATCAGCCTCAACACCCATTAACCCATCTTGACAACTCCATTTATTTTCTTCCTTCCCCGATCGGCGACTGCAAATTTTGAGTACGACATTTGACCGCGAAGTGCGAAAAATAATCGGTAATTTTGTATTTCCTTTTTTTTTTTTGGGTGTTTGGACCTGAAGATATGGGAGGAAAATAGGAAAGGGAAAAATTTGGAATACTAACCTATTTATGCTATATTATCACTTTGTGATTTTACGCGGATCAATTTGATTTGAGTTTAATTAATATCTGCCTAAAGATTTTGATCGATATATTAACCTGATAAGATGATTGATTTGTTGAAATTGTGGGATAATAATGGTGAATAAAAAGTGGTTTCGCATGAGCTGCTACTTGTGGTCCTCACTGATAAAAAGTCGAGCAACTCTATGGAGAATTATTGGGACTAATTAAATCCTTTGCAAGGAGATAAATGATTTATTGGATACAAAAATCTTGAAGCTCTTTCTTCATTTGAATGGGCTTATATTTTGCAGGAATCTTATACTCATTGAAATTAGAATATAGGGTAAAGAAACACCACGTTTCTTTCTTTTCCAAAAAAAAAAAAAACAAATTAGGAATGTTGGAATTCTCATTGACAATCTTGTCATGAAACTGTTTGATACAGTGTTGAATCTCTAGTTTAGTTATCTAATATTCAATTATCTTGTATTTGATCTCTTCTTTGAAATATTATATTTTCTATTTTTTGAAAATTAAGATTTTGAATTTTTTGGATTAAGGCATATTGAATTTTGTAAATTTTACAGGACTAGAGGAGATAAAGGAATGGGTAAATTTGAACAAAGAATGGAGGACTGGGAATAATTTCTTGATCAAGATCTTTGACTATCAATAAAAGGAGCTTTGAAACAAATTACTTAATTACAAATATGAGTTTTTTGAAGTTTGTGTTTAATATTCAATTTTTGTCAATTGGCACCATATAGGTGCTCAGTTGTTTTCTCAAAATATTTGGTAGGAAGCAAACTTTCTTGAATACAATTTTAATCAGCTCCATACTTTGTGACAATTGTAAAACTTACATTTGTGTACAAACGCATTCATGGTTGAGTGAATCAACTAGAACCAGGTTGCCTGTCCTTAGTAAATGTAGTCTCTGCAGTTTCATATTTTAATCTAGTATCAGATATCGTGACAAATTCTTGATATAGCATGTTTGGATGAAAATTTATGTTCACCATGGATAACAATTGAAGAATTATATGCTTGGAATACAAAAATGCTTGGAATTTTATGCTTGGAATTCATCTTTGTAGAAGCCAGTTATTCATCTTTGCTTGGAATTGTGTATTGGACTCTGAACTACATAAAAGTTTTACAAGCAGCAGAGCAACTTGGTGTGGATCAGGCCATCCCTTCTTCGATATTAGAACTATTGAAAGTGGAAGGTTTAACTAGACATAACATAGCAAGCCATCTCCGGTGAGTCACCATGGCTTTTTTTTTCACTTTCAAAAGCTACGATCTTTATACTATAGTGTAATAAATAAATTTTTAATAGTGTCTAAGAGGTTTAGTTATGTATTGTGAAATTATGAAATTATTTGTATTGCGGGGGTTGCGTATGGATTTCAATCCTCGAATCTATCAACGATGAATTAGAAATTTTGGAAAATCTTAATACTATTGCTAGTAGTAGTAGGAATCTTGATTACATTGAATTTTCCAAGAAAAAGCTAAGTTTAACTCCTCGATGTTTGGAATCATTTTGAAAAGATTGGTATGAAAGATGGAAAAGAAAAATGTAAATGTATAGATTGTGGGAAAGAATATGGTTGTCAACCAATGGGGACTTCTCACCTACTTCACGTCGTATTCCAAAATGTCCATTGATTTCTAAAAGTATGGATGCTGGGAAATTGAGGACTAGGAAACTTGATCAAAAGGCTTATCGAGATGCACTTGCTAAATGTATTATAATGCATGATTTACCCTTTAGTTATGCGGAGTTTAAAGGGGTTTGGGAGGTGAACAAAGTATTAAATCCTGAATTCAAACCTGTTTGTAGAAACACCGCCAAGGCTGATTGTTGGAAAACGTACTTGATTGAAAAGACCAAACTGAAGACAAAGTTATCTAATATTCCTAGTAAAGTATGTTTAACCTCTGATGTATGGTCTTCCATAACAACTCAGGGTTATATATTGTATTTGTCTCATTTTGTTGATGATAATTGGAAATTGAACGATAAAGAATTGCTTGCTTTTGTGAGTTGGATAGTTCACATACTGAGGCTCGAATTATCGGAAAAGCATTTGAAGTCCTAAAAGATTGGGGAATAGATACGAAAATATTTTCTCTCACATTGGATAATGCCGCTTCCAATGATAGCATGCAAAATTTGTTAAAAGAAAGACTTGAGTTGCAGAATGGCTTGTTGTGCAATAGTGAATTTTTCACGTAAGATGTTGTGCGCATATCTTGAACCTTATAGTTCAAGAGGGTTTGAAAGTAGCTAGTGAGGCTTTGTATAAAATTAGAGAAAGTATTAAGTATGTGAAGGCTTCAGAAGAGAGGTTGAAACAATTTAAAAGATGTATTCAAGAAGTGTACTTAGATGATATGGGTAGTTTCTTGAGGTTGGATGTGTCAATAAGATGGAATGCTACCTACATGATGCTTGAAAGTGCAATTAAATATCGTCGTGCTTTCACTAGTTTGACCTACAATGATAGAAATTACAAGCAGTGTCCGTCTACTGAGGAATGGGAAAGAGCGGAGAAGATGTGTGCTTTCTTGGCCCCATTTTATCAAATTACCAATTTGATATCCGGGTCATCTTACCCCACCTCCAACTTGTATTTCATGCAAGTTTACACTATAGAGATGAAATTGAATCAGAATTTAAATAGTGAAGATGAGGTGATCAAAGATATGGTAACAAGGATGAAGATAAAATTTGATAAGTATTGGAGTGACTATTGTGTAGTTCTTGCACTAGGATGTGTTCTTGATCCCGCATGAAGTTGAAGTTCTTGAGCTTACGCTATAAGAGAATGTATCCAAATAACTATCGAGGCAAAGTGGATAGGGTGAAGAATGCTTTGTATGCTCTCTTTTCTCGAATATTTAAAGAGTGGAACATCAAACTCTAATGCTTCACATGATATGAGTCATATGACTCAATCTTCTCCACATGAGCCAATGATTGTTGGAGGAAATAGAACAAGCTCATTGCCATCCATATATGAAGTAAGTTTAGGGATTAGATAATTATGCCACATATTATTTATTGTTTTATTTTCAAGTATCTAATGTAGTTTGCATTTTGTTTATATGCTTGTAATATTTTAGGAGTTTGAAGAGGAAATGAGCCAAGAGACTAGAAACAATGACAAGTCTCAACTTGATACTTACTTAGAAGCAAAGATTGTGGGTAATGATAAGGACTTTGATGTTCTTCAATATTGGAAGATGAATAAATATCGATTCCCGATCTTGCAATTATGGCTTGTGATATTTTAAGTATTCCAATCACAACGGTAGCTTGAATCTACTTTTAGTATTGGTGGTCGTATTTTGAACAAGTATAGAAGTTGCCTACTCCCAAAAAATGTGCAAGCCCTCATTTGTACTCGGAATTGGGTACATGGTTTCGAAGAAATTGAACCTTCTGGTAATAATAATTATAGAATTGCTAGTGTAATGACCTTATTTTTTCTTACTTGCAATCAATTCACTAATTGTCTTCTCTTGTATCGTAAAATTATAGATGTAGATGGACCAGTTCTAGATGATACAACTTTCTCAGACTCAAATATCATTCCTGATGATGATGATGGTTTTATTGATAGTTAGTTCAGCATTTGCTTTGAGATTACTGTAAATGAGGTATTGATATTCTTTTCTTTTCATTCATTTATTTAAACTAATTCAATTTGAGATACAATTAATACATTGAGTAATGTGTCACTAACAAGAGTGATGACTCTCAATTAATCTTACAGAAATCTAATATTCATATATTTTAGAACCCACCTTGAGAATAGATTTCAAAGGTTTAGCTGCTGCAGGCTCTGTATCTTTTTGGTCTTCTTGTGTACGTCCCAATTTTTCTGTGCCAATTCTCTTTATCCTTCTTTATCTTTTTTGCCTGAATGGATATAATTATTCTTTTTTGCTTATTGCAGTGGGATTTCATAGCCGTACAGATCTTATAGAGAGAAATGCCTTCTCGTATAATATTTTGAGACTTGATGTGTAAACTTTTTTGATGTGTAAAACACGTATGTATATTTTGAGAGAAATGTGTATACTCTAATGTTTTTCTTTGTATGCATTTCTGTTATGAATGATCTTTGCAATGTATTCAGGAATGACCTTTGACGAATATTATCAGCGTGCAATCATCAACCTCCTGTTTCTGATTTGTGTTTTCTTGGTAAAACAAAGTGATATTTTGATGGAACAAATTCATTTGCCACAGCTGCCCTCTTCTATAAAACTAGGAAAATGGCATTTTTGCTGAGAACCGTGAAATTTATGAGCCGATGTACTAATGAAAGTTTTGTTCTAATTGCAGATATCCCTGGAGAAAGGAGAGAATCAACAAAACACCTCAGAACCGATATCTTTGTGTAATTGTTAAACTTGGTTGATCAGAGAACCATTTTACCCTCATTTGTTGCACATACCACCTACATTTCGCTGCTTGTACATGGCTGTATATTATCGTATATGAAGCGATACTCTGTCCTTTGGCTATAGTCGTCACTCATCAAAATCGAACACCCTCAATTACTGTTTTTGGATCTGTTCAAGCAATAACACAATGAAGGCATAATCACCAATTTTCTGTTTAAAATTGATCAAAGAGATATTACAACAGCAGCAGTATTGAGTTGAGAAAATTACGCAAGTAGGCACTAGCTAAGTCAAAAAAATTTTTTTAAAAAAACAAATCTAAAAGAAAAAAAAGTGGTCGGGCTGGCCCGTGGTCCGGTGGTCCAAAACCGGGCTGGGCTGGCCCAAAAATTACTGGCCCGTCTAAAATTGGGCCAGGGCCAACCCAGCCCAATTTTGTGTATGGCCCATCCATTTCGGGCCGGGCCGGGCCGGGTAGCCCATTTGCCGGCTCTCACGATAACACAAGAAATAAAGTATTTTCTACAATTATGTGGCAAACAAAAGTTCAAGTTATATTGTTTAAGGTCGTAATATAATCAAATGTCAATTAAATAATGCAAACAAAACGAATCAAAGATAGTGTACTGCAAGTTCTTAAATATATCGGTAAGACTCAAACCCATTGAATTTTCTTACTTTTGATGATATGACAAATGACTTATAACAAATCTTTTAATTTAATATAGCTCTCCAACTATGAAGATATTTTAACCCAAAAAATAATATAACATGCAATTCGAGACTCAGTACCTCAAGTTAACAATTGTGGATAGATTTATCAATTAGTATATAAAAGAAACAATTACATCATAGGTTGGCAAAATTAAACATTATCATTTACACAATTCGATTGTACATATGTCTTCACGTGAATTATTCCAAATGGTAATGGAAGCTAAATATTCTAAGATTTAGTGTCTTACATGGGAGCTAAATAGTTAATAAAAATTAGTTAAGCAATAGATAATAATTCAATTCAAAAACATAAAAAGAATAATAAAATGAGATCCATATCAATAGTGGATTGAAACTATTATTGAAGTTAACTCACGAAGTTCTCCGTCTAGAAAATTTGAAGTTCGCAAGTCAATTAGATGTATAAATAATATACAAACACACACGAGCATGTACAATAATTAAAAATACACCACAACCTTTATGAAGTAACAAAACTATAATTACAAACACAAATCTTCAAATGAAGTCTTCACGAGACTACATAATTACTTTCAAATGAAGCAACTTTAAATTTCAAATTAGGTTTGAAATAAGTTGAATACATTGTTGGTAGCAAGTAAATAACTTTTCATCTTATGCCCGACAAAATTCGTTGTCACAATTCGACGGAAGTATTTTTAAAATCTAGTAATTAAATGTAATAAATGGTGATTTAGTCATTTCAACTTCTAAGGACTAAATGTGATTACAAATATTAAATTAGAAATTTAATTATAATATTAAATGAAGGACAATTTAGGAAATACAAAATATTAATGAGGACGTATTCGTCCAAAAATGTTTCTCCATTTTCTAGACTTTTAAAAGTAGTATAAAACCGATGAAATGTTTAACGATTAAGATTTTGTCTTGTCTTGACTTGTCTTGGAGAATGATCGAGTAGAAGGTCGCGTATACGGCATCAATCTAACTATTCGAAAGATCCCTAGTACTTGAGATAGTTTCTTACTTTTTCCTGGACATTCCCTTTTCAACTCATGAGTACAAGTTTTCGATTGTAACATTTTGCTCAACTAGGGTCTAGGCAATTGGTCTACCTTACCCTTTCGGTCATACGAATGGGTTTGTCCTCACCTTCAACTTGGATGTAACCGTACTTTTAGTTTAAAATTTTGACTTCACTTGGATGTAACCGTACTTTTAGTTTAAAAATCTGACTTCTAACAAATATTTGGATGGCAATTGTCTATAGGTAGAGGTGGCAAAATCGTCTCGGCCCGCGGCCCGATCCATATAATCCAATTTTTGGGTTGGGCTGGCCCTGGCCCGAACAAAAATGGATCTATATGGCCCGGCTAGCCCGAATTTGTTTTTCCTCATTGACACTAATTACTCATTTTGTGAATAGTTCCAATACATAATCCAAATAATATTAATCTAAAATGACCTAAGCCCAAGTCTCCAACTTAAATTGTCTTATTTTGAAACATTAGTCCAAGAATTTTAAGCTCAAACATAAAATTGTTTAGATTTAATTAACGTTTAGTGTAATTCAAGTTTCAATCCAAATTATATTTGGTATGACAAGTAAATTATTTATTTTAAATTTACTTATAAGTAAACTTTTAATTTAAGCCAAACATGTTTATGTCTCAAAACAACAAGACTAGCATGCTTTTACTATTTATGTTTTAGAAAAATGTGTCAAGAAATTGTTTACAATTAACCAAAAAAATTATTATTTTGAAAGAAAATTGATTTTATCTATTGATTAATACATGAGAGTCCCACTTTTATAAATTAATCTCTTTAAAAATCTCAAAATATATATATCAAGCATGTGCATTGCATTCTCTATTAGCAAATGGAGTTCAATAAAAGGATTATCGTGTTTCATGCTACGAGACATTGAAAATTTTAGAACAAAATCTTACTTTAATTTAGCCAATTTAGATCTTGAAAAGTTGCCAATATTAATTCTATATCAAATTGTGTCTTGTGTGTGTAGATGTAATAATTATCAATACTCTATATTATAGGCGTAATTTGGTACGTCAAATTGAATATGACAACTAAGATTGTATTTGATGCAATATATTAGATTGTATAAAAAAATTTATTTAAAACAAAAGAAAAATAAATAAAATTAAGACCAAGTTAGCTTTGATAAAGGTGTGATGGGTTCAACAACATATTTCGCCTAGCCACAAAACAAAATGGACTAGGTCGAGGCGGTCTAGTTTCAAGTGTGGCATGCTCGGGCGGGCTAGGCCGACCTAACTTGGACCCGTTTGCCGACTCTATCTATAGGGACTAATGGTGCAACTAAAATCAAAAATTGAGAATTAACTTGCTTGATTTTACAAGTTGAGGACCAATTTGCAACTCATGCAATACATGGGCAAAGCCAGATTCTAGTCCGGTCTGAGCAAGATTTAAAGCGCAAAAGCGAAATGTTGGCATAACTTTAACATGTTAAAGATAGAAGTCCTAACCACACACTTGATTCGATCCACTACTTGCATAGAGAGGAAGCTTAAAATAAAGCCAAATCCATGCCAAATATAAAAACCAAGAGCAAAAGCTCTTAAAATACTCTCTATTCTTCAATTTAGATCCCCCCTTCCCCACTCATCCATCTTAAATTATGCAATTACCATATTAAGAGAAAATAATAAATACTTGAGGATTTAGTCATGCAATTACTTTATTTTTAATTTTTCAAAGTTCGAGATTAGGGACGAAATTATTTTTCAAAATACTTACTTGAATCACCCATTTTCTCTCTTTCGCCTTCTTCTGGTCAGTAGTGAAAAAATCAATAAAAAGTTACAAAACTCATTATGACCTAACACTACCCCCGAACAAAGTGATCAACTTCATCATCCATGAGAAAGTTTCAAAATCGAAACAGGGGATAATATATTTTGCCCAAACCTTCATCATCTGCTGATTCAAGTAAGTATTTTGAAAAATTATTCCAAAATTAGACTTGAGCAAAACTCAAAAATCGATTTCAATTTCTGTTCAATCCCAAATTTCAAAAACCCTAGCTCCAAATCTTCAATGGTAATACTGATTTTTGTGTGTCATTTATCATGATTATCTGGTGATAGTATGTGACTGATTATCTAGTGATAGTTTGTGACTTGATAATTTGGTGTATGCTTGTCTCTAACTATCTGATAATAGTTGATAATAGTTTTTGACTGTTGTGACCTGCTGTTATGGTTTAGTATGTGATGATTAATTGTGTGATCCCTTTAATGTGGCTGTGATTTTAATTTCATGTTAAGTATTTGAAAAATGATATGCTGATGATAGTTTGTGATATGATAATCTGGTGTATTTTTTTATCTGGTTATCTGGTTATAATTTGTGACTGGTGTGACATGTTGTAATAGTTTAGTATTTGATGATTAATTGTGTGACCTCTTTACTGTGGCTGTCCATTCAGAGACGTTGATCACAATGTTTCATATTCAAGTTACAATGTCTTTCTTCAGTCACATATAGATTTTTTTTTTTCGCTATCTACAAACTAGATTTTTTTAATTGTAAAACATGATAGTAACTAATCTTAAATTTTATAGATTGAATTTGATGAGAGATAATATAATTATATATTTATATCACATGTTTATCTTGAATTCTATTCAAATATCGATTACAAAATCTTATCTTTTATTTAAACAATATTGTTTTAGTTATTATTGTTAAATAATATATGGAATTTTTATAATTTGTGACTGATTGTTTAAATTTTTTGATAATTTTGTTATTTATTAAATATTGGTATGTATCAAATTTTCCAATAAATTTATTCCTTAGATTTTCACACACCAAACAAGAAACAACAAACAACAAAGAACAAAGTTAACAGTGGTGGGCTGGGCCATTGGGTTTGGGACGTTTGGTAAAATCATTAAATTAGTCTCGTGATTTGGTATATTGAAAGCAAGTCAAAACTATCTAGGAAAATCAAAGGCGGCAAATTAGCAACGGTAATTTCTCCTCCTCCTCCTCCCTCCTCCCTCCCCTATAAATACCTTTAGAGATCGCCATTAGAGATCACTGCCCATCTCCTCCTTCACATTTCAGTTTGCACCGCCGGTCTTTGGAGTTTCGAAGTAGCATTAGCCTTAGAGATCACGGTATATAATCGGGGGAGCAAATCATTTATTTTATATATTTCTGTGAGTAATTCAACAAATTGGTCAGTTGCTTATATCTGGTAGTATTATTATTGTGCCATTGCATGTTTTCATTCAAGTTCTTTAGCCAATTTTAAAATTATTGTATGATGCGATAATTTTTTCCAGAATTTTGTTTACTTGGGCTGTACGGTCAACGGTCATTTTTTGGAATTGTGTACGTTCTTGATTTTCTTTTCGGTACGTATTTCTTTGGGTTTGCCAGACCCGTATCAATTTTATTGGATTTGTGTAGATTCTTGATTTTCTTTTCGTAAGTCCTTAGAATTATGTGGGTTCTTGATTTTCTTTTCATTATTCATTCGGGGTTGCGAGACCCGTATTAATTTTCTTGAAATTTTGTGTGGGTTCTTGATGTTCTTCGAGATTATACGCTCAGATTGTTTGAAATTATGTGGATTCTTGCAGGCCTACTTCATTTTTTCAGGTTTCTCCTTTTGTTTTTTTTTCCATTTTCCTCCTATTCTTGATAATAAATTGACTAAACATACATGAATGGTTGGATATCCATTTATCTTATCTGGGATTTTTGGATTTTATTAACATTATGGAGTGAGTAACAAGCAGACATGTTTCATCTTTTTCAATTTTTAGTAGTTTCTGTATTTTTTAATCAAATTCCTATTTGGTTCTTGCTTGGCTTGTTAGATAAAGATGAATGTTTTGATTTTTATACATGGTTCTATATTTGAATTGTGATAGAATGTCTGATTTTGATTTGTTAATTAATTTGTTAGATTTTTTTTTTTTATAATTGTTGCTTGTAATGAGGATTTAATTTGGTTGCATTTAGTTGGTAGTTGTTCATCATTGTGATTTGTTTTCGAATCCTTTGGTTTAATATACAAATAACCATGTATACTTTGGATTACTGCTCATTTTGAGTTTCTCTATGTTGTTGAGTTTTGTTGTGTTGCAGGTGGATTTAATTTGGTTGCATTTACTTGGTGATTGTTCATTTTGATTATTGATTAACTGTGGTTTTGTTTTCCAATGTGTATAGCTGGTTTGCTTCAAATCAATATACAATTAATATTTTTATACTTTGGATTGTTGCCCATTTGAATTTCTCTATGTTGTTGAGTTGTGTTGTGTTGTCCGTAGATTTAACTTTGTTTCATTTACTTAGTGATTGTTTATGTTGATGATTGGTTCATTTTGGTATTTGTTTTCTAGTGATTTGAATCAATATGCAAATAACCTTTTATTCTTTGGATGTTTAGTCATTTTGGTTTCTCTATGTTGTTGAGTAGTGTTGTCCGTTGATTTATTTTAGTTAAATTTACTTAATGATTGTTCATTTTAAGGATTGATTCCTTGTGGTTCTTCTTTTCCAATGTAGCTTGTTGAATCAATATACAAATAATTGTTTATACTTTGGATTGTTGCCCAATTTGAGTTCTTATACGTTTTTTAGTTGTGTTTTGTTTCTCGTGGATTTAACTTGGTTGCATTTGTTTGGTGATTGCTCAATTTCATGATCAATTCATAGTGGATTTTGTTTTCCAATGTATTCTGCTCATCTGTTTGATGATATATACAAATTATCTTTTTATTTTGATTTTCTCTATGTTGTTGAGTTGTGTTGCCCGTTGCATTTACATACAGATTGTTCATTGTGAATTTTATTTGGTTTGATTTTCTGATTGTTCATTTTGGTTTTTTTTATTTGAATAATTTCGGTTTTGTTTTCTCTTAATTTGTGTGTGATGGAATAATTTGAATTCTATTTCGATATTATTTACTCAACTTGAAAATGGAACTTCCATTGTTATTTTTGTCTATTATAAATGAGTTTTCCATCGGTTTCAAGAAAAGGGATAACCTCTTTGAAATTTGACTTGTGCTATATAAAATATTCTCCTTTTGTTGAGTGCATTGATATTAATCACCTTTCTCATATCATAAATGGTGTCACGCAATCTTCTCTTCCAAGCGCAAGTCTTATTTCTTATATATCATTATTTCATTGCAACCGAAATCTATAATGCAATACGAGTTTTTATTGTTACATATGTGGATAGTCGGCTTTGGAAACTTCTCATATTATTACATCAGCAAGGATCTCAACCTTGCTGGGTTTATTCAGCCTACTAAGTTTGGAGAATGGATTGTCTTTAGACAGCAAAAATAGACGTTGACACCACATAATGGTATTCTAAACTCCATCAAGTTTAACCAGATTCTCATTTTCTAGTGTGATTGTTAAATATTATTTGTCCTTGTAAATTCATTTTCTGTAACTTCATTTTGGTGTCAAATTATGCATGAGATTCTGATGAGATTGCATACAAGTCATAGTCACTTGCTAATAGCTTTGAAGTATCTAAGGTTAAGCATGAGAAGAGGAACATTCCATCGGCATCTTAAGCATTAATTGTCGGTGGAATCCTTGGTCTCATCCAAGCAGCATTCTTGATTTTTGCAGCAAAACCTTTAGTATTAAACTTCGTGGGAGTTGAATCTGTAAGTTGGACTTTTTTCCTTGCTGAAAAAGAATTTATATTTAATAATATTAAAATGTGCTAGGAATTTAGACCAATGACTTGGTCATAATTTCATAAAGCTTCTTCCATTCAAACGTGTTCAAGACTGCAAATACTTTGAAATATTATTTTGTATCTTCTTTCCAAAAAGGCATTAACACAGAAACACACTTGTTGATTTTTTTTCTTGCACCTTTTAATGTAACATAACATAACATATATGTATCATAATCTTGTATGGATGTAAGTTGGCTAAAGATCTTGAACAAAACTTACCAAATTTAGCTACCCAACCTTATATTCTTCGAAAATCATGTGATGGGATCATTGGAGCATTCGGTAACCTTAAAGAGTTACTGTCCCATGGACACATGATTTTCCGGGATTCCCATGAATTACGACAAACTGACAACATTGGTGCAGGAATTCAAGAATGGTTAATTGGTGGCAACATGAAAGGTGTATCAGGACAGCAAGAGTCAGGTTTAGAACTCGTGATCGGTGGAAGGAATGTAGAAAGTTTTGCTCGACTACCGGGTGGCATTGGACTGGAGATTATACAGCCAGTGGATATCGATGCATCAGATTCCAGTAGAGCTTCCTCTTCACGAAGCAAGTGAATAAGGTAACTAATTTTTAGCTTATTGTTCCTCCATACCAAAATGATTAATGTTTGCTTATTGTTGCACTTGAAATTAGGGATTAGAATTTAATCCATAACATCGTATTTTCCTGAAAAGCTTTATTGTAAGTGATGCAACGCGTCTTGCTATGTAGGACTTGCAAATGCTATTCCCTGCACAACAGTACTTGACACTAAGATCACTTGGCGCTCCCTCTGTTCTTCTATCGTTGGCTATACAAGGAGTCTTTCGTGGATTTAAAGATACAAAAACTCGATTGTATGCAATGGGTAATTATTAGAAAACGAGATCCAAAATCTCTCTACACAATAGCATTGATGTCTTTGAAATTGCCAACAGATGAGGGCAGTTGGCTTATCTCAGTCATTATTATTCATGGTCTTTTGCGATGTGTCCAATTCAGTGGCAGGAGATCTAACCAACATAATTTTTGACCCTATACTTAAGTTCGTTTTTCATTTGGGTGTTAGAGGTGCAGCCATTTCACATGTTCTCTATCAATAAGTTGTTCCCAAATAACTAGTTTACTCCTCTTGACTACATATAGAACATTTGATTATGCTTTTTGTCGAATATCGATTATTGTGAATAGCATATCAAAGTCACTTCGTCTATTTGCCCGGAGTATTGGTTTCCTCGCTATGCCCCTCAGTAGCAACAAAATTTACTAAATATTTGACTTGAATATCATGGTGACCCAAATTTTGGTTCTTTCATATTTGAACTTCGCACACTAATAAATTTTGAGGAAACTAATGCATGTTTTACATTTGAATTGTTATTGCTGGTAGCTAATTTCACTAATACTATTTTGGAGGTTAACAAAACAAGTAGATCTTTTACCTCCTAGCCCCAAATATCTGGAAATTGGTCGGTTTTTAAAAGCGGTGAGTATTTTTTATAGTTAACTTGTGCTTTTATGTGAGACGTAAAGTTATAGCAGCAGGTTCTTAGACACATTGAGATTCTAGAATGATCATTATCCAGCGGCTCTCCAAATAAATTTTGTTTCTCCATTTTTTTACTCTAAATTTCAGTTTAACATTTTTCCCTTAATACCATAAACCTTTTTCATTTTATATAAACCTGTGTAATTGATTTTAACTTCTCATGCTTCTGCCAACATAGGTTTCATGTTACTGATGTGGGTCATAGCCGTGACATTCTGTGTAACCCTTCATGCATCAATGGCTGCACGTATGGGATCAACACAAATGGCTGCATTTCAAGTCTGCTTGCAGGTTTAGCTTGCTACGTCTCTTCTGGCCGATAGCTTGTCTGTCACTGGGCAGGTAACAAATCATTAAAATTAGTATTTTACAATTTATCACATTTTATAATTTTTTTTAAAAATACATTATTTTCCTTTAAAATCAATATTTCAATTTTTTTATTTAAAAACAAGATTTTTACACGGTAACTAACTAACAATACTAACATATGTGTGTTATCAAATGTTTACTTCCTTATTTTTTTAAAATCAATATTTTACAATTTATCTAATTTTATAATTTTTTTTAAAAATATATTATTTTAATATTTTATTTAAAAATAATTTTTTACACGGATAACATATGTGTTCTTCCTCATTTTCATTTAAAATCAATATTTTAATATTTTATTTAAAATAACATTTCTACACAGGTAATATATGTGTTACCATCTGTTAGTTATTTATCTTTATTAAAATCAATATTTTTTGAATTTATCTCTTCTTATAATTTTTACAAAATATGTTACTTTAATTTAAAATTAATTTTTTAATATTTTATTTGAAAACAAAATTTTACTCAGGTAACACATGTGTTACCATATATTACTTTTTCATTTCATTAAATCAATATTTTACAATTTATCTTATGCTGTAATTTTTTTTAAAATGCATTATTTTTATTTAAAATCAATTTTTCTTTTAAAAACAACATTTTCACACGAGTATTTCCTCTTTTCATAATTTTTTTAAAAATATATTATTTTAATTTAAACATCATTTTTATTTATACACGGATAACATGTATTATCATATGTTAGTTCCTTATTTTCATTAAATTCTATATTTTAAAAATTTTACTTGTTCATTTTAATTAAATTCAATATTATAATTTTTTTTTTCTTTTATAATTTTTCATAAATACAATTTTTTTTTAAATTTCAAATCAATATTTCATTTTTCAGTAGAAAACAACAATTTTACACGTATGACATATGTGTTGCCATACGTGGTAATATATTACTTCCTCATTTTAATTAAAATCAATATTTTGTAATTTATATATTTTTTAAATTTTTTAAAAATATTTCATTTTCATTTAAAATCTACATTTTAATTTTTCATTTGAAATAACATTTGTTTATACACGGATAACATATGACTTACCATATGTTACTTTCTCATTTTCATTAAAATAAATATTTTTAATATTCCATTATAATTTTTGAAAAATACATTATTTTCATTTAAAATCAACATTTTAATATTTCATTTAAAACAACATTTATTCATACGTGGGTAACATATGTATTTACTTCCTCATTTTCATTAAAATCAATATTTAAAAATTAATTCATTTTATAACTTTTTGAAACTACATTATTTTAATTTAAAATCAATATTTCATTTGAAAATAACATTTTATACGGTTTGATTAAAATTAATATTTTAGAATCTACTTCTTTTTATTTTTTTAAAAAATACATTATTTTTATTCAAAATCAATATTTCATAAAACAAAACATTTTTACTTCTTCCTCGTTTTCATCAAAATCAATATTTTAGAATTTACCTCATTTTATAATCTTTGAAAAAATACATTATATATATTTATATATTTATGTTTTCATTTGAAAAAAATATTTTTTCTTGGGTAACGTAACAAACCATATGTTATTTCCTCATTTTTATTAAAATTATTAGTTTACAATTTATCTATTTTAATAATTTTTTTAAAATACATTATTTCTTTAAATTAAAATCAATTTTTCAATTTTTCATTCGAAAACAATATTTTTACACTAGTAACATATGTTTTACTTTCTCATTTCCATTAAATCAATATTTTACAATTTATCTCTTTTCATAATTTTCTAAAAATACATTATTTTTATTTAAAATTAGTTTTAAAATTTTTCATTTAAAAACAATATTTTTACATTTTTACACGGGTTACATACGTGTTCTTCATCGTTTTCATTAAAATCAATATTTTAGAATTTACCATTTTTATAATGTTTGAAAAATATACATTATTTAAAATCACTATTTAAAAACCACATCTTTATAAGGGTAATGGTTATATGTTATTTCCTCATTTTAATTAAAATTAATATTTTACAATTTATCTATTTTTATAATTTTTTTAAAATACATTATTTCTTTAATTTAAAATCAAATTTTCAATTTTTCGTTTGAAAACAATATTTTTACACTAGTAACATATGTGTTACTTTCTCATTTCCATTAAATCAATATTTTACAATTTATCTCTTTTATAATTTTCTAAAAATACATTATTTTTATTTAAAATTAGTTTTACAAATTTTCATTTAAAAGCAATATTTTTACATTTTTACACGGGTTACATACGTCCACTTCATCATTTTGTTTAAAATCAATATTTTAAAATTTGCCATTTTTATAATGTTTGAAAAAAAATACATTATTTATATTTAAAATCACTATTTAAATTTTCATTTAAAAACCACATCTTTACAAGGGTAATCATTATATGTTATTTCCTCATTTTCATTAAAATTAGTATTTTACAATTTATCTATTTTTTTAATTTTTTAAAATACATTATTTCTTTAATTTAAAATCAAATTTTCAATTTTCGTTCGAAAACAATATTTTTACACTAGTAAGAATATGTGTTACTTTCTCATTTCTATTAAATCAATATTTTACAATTTATCTTTTTTATAATTTTCTAAAAATACATTATTTTTATTTAAAATTAGTTTTAAAATTTTTCATTTAAAAGCAATATTTTTACATTTTTACACGGGTTACATACGTGCTTTTCATCGTTTTCATTAAAATCAATATTTTAGAATTTCTCATTTTTATAATGTTTGAAAAACAATACATTATTTATATTTAATATCACTATTTAAATTTTCGTTTAAAAACCACATCTTTACGAGGGTAATGGTTATATGTTATTTCCTCATTTTCATTAAAATTAGTATTTTACAATTTATCTCATTTTATAATTTTTTTTAAAACAAGTTATTCTCCTTTAAAACCAATTTTTCAATTTTTTATTTGAAAACAACACACTAACACATGTCAAATGTTACTTCCTCATTTTCTTTAAAATCAACATTTTACAATTTATCTAATTTTATAATTTTTCAAAAATACTTTATTTTCATTTAAAATCAAAATTTTAATATTTTAGTAAAGACAACATTTCTACATGGGTAACATATGTGCTACCATATGTTACCCATTTATTACATTAAAATCAATATTTTTCGAATTTATCTCCTATTATCATTTTTTAAAAATATATTACTTTAATTTAAAATCAATTTTTCATTTGAAAACAAATTTTTACACAGGTAACATATGTGTTACCATATATCACTTTCTCATTTTTATTAAATCAATATTTTACAATTTAACTTTCTCATTTTTATTAAATCAATATTTTTTTTAAAATGCATTATTTTTATTTAAAACAACATTTTCACATTCCTTTCTCATTTTCATTAAATCAATATTTTGCAATTTATCTTTTTTTATAATTTTTTAAATATACATTCGTTTAATTTAAAATCCATATCTATTTATATACGGGTAACATATGTGTTACCATATATGTTAGTTCCCAATTTTCATTAAATTCAATATTTTAAAAATTCTCTCCTTTTATAATTTTTTATTCAAAAATTCACTATTTTCTATTAAAATCAATTTTTCATTTTTCATTTGAAAACAACATTTTTATATCGGATAACATATGTAGTACCATGTGTTATTTTCTTATTTTTATTAAAATTAATATTTTACAATTTATCCACTTTTATAATTTTATAAAAAAATACATTATTTTTAATTAAAATTAAAATTAAAATTTTTATTTAAAACAATATTTCTACATAGATAACATATGTGTTTACCATCCGTTACATCCCATTTTAACTCAAATCAATAATTTTAGAATTTATCTCCTCGTATAGTTTTTTTGAAATTATATTACTTTCATTTAAAATCAATATTTCAATATTTCATTTGAAACAATATTTATTCTTACACGAGTACTTTAATTTTTTTAATATATATTATTTTCATTTTAAACCTACATTTTAATTTTTCATTTGAAAACAATTCATACACAGGTAAATTATTAGTTACCATATGTTACTTTCTCATTTTCATTAAAATAAATATTTTATAATACCCCTTTATAATTTTTTAAAACAACATTATTTTAATTTTTGTTTTGAAAATATCATTTATTATGTTACTTTCTAATTTGTATTAAAATCTATATTTAAAAATTTATTTTCTTTTATAATTTATTCAAAAGTACATTATTTTTATTCAAAAACGATATTTCAATTTTTCATTTGAAAATAACATTTTTATACTTGGATAACAATATGTGTTACAATATAATACTTTTTCATTTTGAATACAATTAATATTTACAATACATTGTTTTCATTTAAAATCAATATTTCTTAAAAATCAATATTTTTACGCTTTGGTAACATATGTATTCTTTTTCATTTTCATTAAATCGATATTTTAGAATTTACTTCATTTTATAATGTTTTAAAAATTACATATTTAAAATTAATATTTAAATTTTCATTTGAAAACAACATTTTTGTACTGATTAATATATAGTTATATGTTATTTCTTTATTTTTATTAAAATTAGTATTTTAGAATTTGTCTCATTTTATAATTTTTTAAAATACATTATTTATTTTGTTTAAAATCAATATTTCAATTTTTCATTTGAAAACAATATTTTTATAATAGTAACATATACTTTCTCATTTTTCTTACATCAATATTTTAGAGTTTATCTTTTTATAATTTTTTTAAAAAACATCATTATTATTTAAAATTAATTTTTCAAATTTTCATTTATAAGCAATATTTTTACATTTTTACGCTAATAACATATGTGATCTTTCCCATTTTACTAAAATCAATATTTTAGAATTTATCTTCTTTTATAATATTTGAAAAAAAAAAAAAATACATTATTTATATTTAAATCCAATATTTCAATTTTTTGAAATCCACATTTTCACACGGGTAACATATGATAAGTTATTTCCTTATTTTTATTAAAATAAATATTTTACAATTTATCTTATTTTTTAATTTTTAATAATACATTATTTTCCTTTTCAACCATTATTTCAATTTTTATTTGAAAACTACATTTTTACACAAGAATATATGTGTTATCAAATATTACTTCCTCATTTTTATTAAATTAAAATTTTACAATTTATCTAATTTTATAATATATATTTTCAAAAAATACATTAATTTTATTTCAAATTAGTATTTATTATTATATTTAAAACAACATTTTTACACGAGTAAAGAATATATGTTTCTTCTTCATTTTATTTAAAATAACATTTCTACGGATAACATATATGCTAGTATGCTACCAACTATTAATTATTTTTATTAAAATTAATATTTTTGAATTTATGTTGTCTTATAATTTATTTTTAAAATATATTATTTTCATTTGAAATCAATATTTCAATTTTTCAGTTGAATTTTTTTACACAAATAACATATGTGTTACCATTTATTACTTTCTCATTTCACTAAATCAATATTTTACAATTTATCTCATTTTGTAATATTTTTTAAAATGCTTTACTTATATTTAAAATTAATTTTTCATTTAAAAACAACATTTTCACACGGGTAACATAATGTTCCTTTCTCATTTTAATTAAATTAATATTTTGAATTTATCTCTTTTATAATTTTTTAAAAATACATTATTTTAATTTAAAATTCATATTTATTTTATATACAGATAGCATACATGTTACCATATATTAGTTCCTCATTATTGTTAAATTCAATATTTTAAAAAAATTCTCCTTTTATAATTTATTCATAAATATATTAGTTTCTTTTAAAATCAATAATTTTTTTTTTCATTTGAAAATAACATTTTTACACGGATAACATATGTGTTGCTATATGTTTCATTAAAATTAAAATTTTATAATTTATGTACTTTTATATATCTTTTAAAAATATATTATTTTTATTTAAAATTAATATTTTTCTTTTTTTAATTTAAAGCAACATTTCTACACAGGTAATGTACTACCATCTGTTACTTCCTCATTTTCACTCAAATAAATATTTTTAGAATTTATCTCCTCTTATAATTTTATTTTAAAAATATATTACTTTCATTTAAAATCAATTTTTGAATTTTTCATTTGAAAACAATATTTATTTTTACACGGATAAAATTTGTGTTACCATTTATTACTTCCTTATTTTAATTAAAATCAAAATTTTGTAATTTATCTAATTTTATAATTTTTAAAAATATATTATTTTCATTTGACAACAACTTTTATTTATACACAAGTACTATATGAATTACTATATGTTACTTTCTCATTTTCATTATTATCAATATTTAAAAATTTAGTTCTGTTTATAATTTTTCGAAAGTAAATTATTTTCATTTAAAATTAATATTTCAATTTCATTTGATAATACAATTTTTATCTGGTAACAATATGTGTAACCATATATTACTTCCTCATTTTTATTTTGATTAAAAACAATATTTTCTCATTTTCATTAAAATCAATATATTACAACGTACCTATTTTTATTTTTACTTTAAAAATGTATTTTTTTCTGTTTAATATCAATATTTCATTTGAAAACAATATTTTTACACTGGTAATATGTATGTTACTTTCTCATTTTCATTAAATCTATAATTTATAATTATCCCCTTTTATAGTTTTTTAAAATACATTATTTTTATTTAAAAGTAATTTTTAATTTTTCATTTAAAATCAATACTTTTACATTTTTACACGGGTAACATATGTGTTCTTTCTCATTTTTAAAATCAATATTTTAGAATTTATTTCCTTTAAAATGTTTTAAAAAAGACATTATTTATATTTAAAATCAATATTTTAACTTTCGTTGGAAAACAACACTTTTACTTGGGTAATATATGTTTTATATTTTATTTCCTCATTTTCTTTAAAATTTAATTTCATAATTTTTTCAAAAATACATAATTTTTATTTAAAATTAATATTATAATATTTTATTTGAAAACATTATTATTATATAGGTAACATATGTGTTATTCCTCATTTTTATTTAAAATTAATAATATTTTATTTAAAACAATATCTCGTACATGGGTAACTTATTTACCATATGTTACTTATTTATTTTCATTAATTTTGTTTTGAATTTATCTCCTCTTATAATTTTAAAAAAAATTACTTTTATTTAAAATCAATACACCAATTTTTCATTTAAAAACAAAATTTTATACGAGTAACATATGTCCTACCATATGTTCCTTTCTCATTTTCATTAAATCAATATTTTGTAATTTATCTATTTTTATAATTTTTTAAAAATACATTATTTTAATTTAAAATTCATATTTATTTATACATATGTTACCCATATGCTAGTTCCTCATTTTCATTACATTCAATATTTTAAATTTTTTTACTTCGTCATTTTAATTAAATTCAGTATTTTAAAATATTTCTCCTTTTATAATTTTTTCAAAAGTACATTCTTTTCATTTAAAATTTATATTTTATATTTTAATTATTTTAAAACAATATTTTTACGCGGATAACATATATGGTAAATCTCACATAATAAGTGGGTTTTAGTAAGTTAAAATCATGATTTTTTATTAAGAAAGAGATTATCTAAGTATGTGGTTGTTTTGGTGCAAATGATTCCTAACGTATGTCCTTAGTGTATTTTTGGTCCCCCAACCTTTTATTTTTGACAATGAGGTCCTTAACTTATGTTATTGGGTGCAAAAGTGGTCCATATAGACGAATTCCGTCCAAATGTGCTGTTAGTTGGGTGAGTGTAGTGCAATCTTCTTTATTTTGTCTTTACTTGCAGGGGCAAAATCGTCAATTCACATTTTTTCTTTTTCTTTTTTTCCCTTTCACTCTTCATATTACCCACTTCTATTCCATATTTTGAAAAAAGAAAAAAAGAAAAACATCAACGCACAGAAGGCAACCACTTCCGCTTCCACTTCCATTCATAATTTTTGAAGTTTGTTTTACCAAAGTAGATGAGTGATTCTTGGAAGAATTGATTTTTGGATTTTATGTGCGGAGTTGGAAGATGTGATTTTTAGGTTCTTGGATTCTTGGAAGATTTTGTTTTAGGGTTTTATGTGTGGAGTTGGAAGATTTAGTTTTGAGGTTTTATGTGGAGAGTTGTAAGATTTTGTTTTGAGTTTTTTGGGTTCTCTGGTAACGTGTTTTAATGTATAATGTAATTGTTGGGTGAATGAATGACAATTGTTGGAGATGAAAGTTGTTGGAGATGGTGCATAGATAGTTCCTAACATTTTTAGTAAAAGGTGTGTGAATTATCCCTAACGTTTCGAGATGCATATGTGGTCCCTAACGCTTTCCAAGAAAGCGACATGAGTGATCCCTAACAATTTTAGTAAATGTGCACAACTGGTCCCTAATGTATGTAAAATGGTGCAATATTAGTCATAAACCTATTGAAAAAGTTGCACGAACATTCTCCTCAAACAATATTTGCATAGAATTTTTCAATTAGCTGGTACCATTTAACCAGATAAATTTCCTAAAAAATATATATATATATATAGGAACCACATTTAAGACCTACAAATTATGAGTGTCATTTACACATTTGCAAAATCAGAAACATTCTATCTGCACACCAATCCTAAAAAACAGTCCATCCAATACAATATGCTTTTCTTCTCATTGAGTTCAATTTAAAGTTTTACAATGATTAAAAGAGGATTTTCTCGCGTTTTCGATTGTGGTAGAAGAGTTTTTTTTTCTACAAAATCTCAAACCATTATTGGGTAATATGAAAAGTATAAGGGGAAAAATATGATTTGAGGATTTTGCCCTGTTGGTAAAGACAAAATAAATGAGACTGTATTACACTCACCCAACTAACGGCACATTTGGACGGAATCCGTCCATAAGGGCCATTTTTGCACCCAATAGCATAGGTTAGGGACCACCTAGCCAAAAATGAAAGGTTAGTGACCAAAAATGTACTAAGGGCATACGTTATGGACCATTTGCGCCCAAAATTCACGAAATTTATTAATATTTCGATGGAATTACGAGAAAGAATGCATGAAGAGAACAAAAGGCTAAATATTTTGTTTTCATGTGCTTTTTATAATGATATAAATACGTAAAATCAATGAAAATTTGTGTTCTACCTATTATTTTCATGTATTTTAGAATTTGATACTAATTTTCATAAAATAAAGTTGCATTTTCTTGATATTCAATTAGATGTATGCTTTAAAATATAATTAAAAGAGTATCAATAATCTTTCAAACTTAACATTTACGTAGCCCATGTACTTTTTGAACCACATGTTTATCAAGAAGTTTTAATGTTATTCCTTAGTTGGTCATAATCATTGATGAATAACAGTTAAGTTTCTTAGTAAAAACAGTGGTTCATTAAGAAATACATGGCCCACGTGAATGTGAAGTTTGAAGGATTGATGACATAACATGTTAATATAGTGTTGATACCCTTTCAGTTATATTTTGAAGCATATATCTCATGGCATATCAAGAAAATGCAACTTTTTTTTATGAAAATTAGTATCAAATTCTAAAATATAAAATAATAATGATGACACAATTTTTTATTGATTTTCTTCATATCATTATAAAAAGCACATGGAAACAAAAAATTAGCATTTTAAAGCAATTTCGGAAAAAAAAAAAAAAAAAAAAAGAATCCCAAAATTATTTGAGATACATTAAAGAAGAATTTTCTCCTGCAATATCCTCACTAAAACATTGATCAAGACATTTAGTTTTAATACACTTATAAGATAAGTTTTTTTTTTTTTTTTTTTTTGGTTTCATGCATTCTTTACCATAATTCATTCTTAATAAAATTCATGATTTGAAATAATAACGTAAAACTAACTTATTATGCGAGATTTACCTTCACCTTATGATGGCACGACTCAGTTTATCCAAGTTATCTAGTACATGTTAACACTCTTCCGCAGCTGCAGACTTAAGAGAGCTAGAGCAACACCAGTCATCTTTGTTCTAACTTGTTCTTCTTCAATAAATATATATTTAATTTCTTACAAAAATGACATAAAATACCATTCGAATTTAAATTATTTTGCTATCAAGACTACTACGATAATTAACATTTTTAACTCGAACAAACATTATAAATAAAAAAAACATATATAGATATCAAAATTTAAATAAATATTACCATCATATTCTCAAAATTAGTGAATGCTTCATAGAAAATTAACACATCTACTATTACAACGTTACTATCAAACTAATCAAAAATTAAAACCGTCCCTGCGAAAGAAAAAACAAAAAAAAAAACAATTCTCAGTATAATTGAAAAGAAAGAAGAACAACACATGATGAAACTATGAATCAATAATAAGAAAGCCGAAAAGCCTCTTGTTTTGTTATATTGATCATAGAATTTGATTAAATTCTCATGCATAATAAGATTGACTCTTTGAGTGTTTACAATTAAAGATAATAATTTCAATATATTAAAAACCTTATTAGTATTACATTCTTATTTATTTTCATTAATTACAATTTATAATGGAATTTAAGAGGCAATCTACTTTCAATGATCCTAAATGCAATATTTATTTGGTATTAAATAATTTATTTAAATTTAAATCAAAGCCAAAATAAATAATACTAATTGAAAGAGGATTTTAGGAATTACTAGTTAGAAACACATGCATTGCACGTGATTTTGCAATAATTTTGTTAATTTTTAATATTTTTAAAATTCTTATTTTTTAATTGTTAAAAAGTAAAAATGTTAAAGTAACAATTACATTAAGATAAAAAAACACGATTTTTGTTAACATGTTGTATTGTATTGTTTAATATTATAATGAATAATGTTACTATTTTATTTACATTCATAAAAATATAATTGCAATTAGATATGAATTTTATATTGTGGTAATACCAACAGTAATTTGAACTCAGTGAATACATTTTGGTGATTTGAGCTTTGATAAAAAAAGAGGCGACTAATAAAATTTAAAAAAATGAAATGAATTACATTATCATGTCAAGCTAAAGATCAATTATGTTGCATATTCTCATTTGTATTCGTTATTAACATTAATGTATTATCTCAAGAACTTCAATATATAAAATGCTTGGTAAACATCAAATACACAATATTTCACTCGTGTTTTGAAATTGTAATCAAGTTTTTCTTGAACCCTACTGAATCTACAAGGGCATAATTATAACAACAATGCTTATACAATATTTTTCACATAATGTATTTCTCCCTATTTAGCAATCTTTTGCAAGCTACTTTAATTGATAAAACTCCAATCAATCCACATTTTCATATCTCTGTGAACATAGTCTATTGCTATAGATACACATTATAATTATAGGAAACGAAAATATATGAAAATTATTTACTATTTATATGAAAGATACTTTCAAATATTTTTAGGAACTAATAGAAAAATGATGACTCACTTTTTGTCTACTTTATGTCTCAAAAAATAAATTCGCAACTTGAATGTCTCTCCTTAACAGCCAGCTTGAGAATCAAGTCATTGTTATACATATGCGTACTACAATTTCCATCCATGAGGACTAAACAAGATAATAAAATGTAGTGACTCTTAAAAGAAAATCATAGAACTGGTAGATATAATGAGAATGAAAGAAAATGTGTCTTACATAGAAGAGGCCAAATGGGTTGAAAATGCCAGAAATTTCCTAAACAATGATGAAAAAAATATAAACTGAGATATTAATTAATGTCATACATGTTACTTTCACATTAATTATGTTGGTTAATACTTAAATTAATAGAATTCTATTCTTTTCCTCCCCCTCACAATTCTATTTTGTTTATATTAAAATTGATTCTTGTATGTTCTTTATTTCTATCTTTTTTTCCCCTTTGGACACGTGCTTTTATCGGTTTCAAACTAATGCCAAGGAGTTGTGACAATTTTCAATTTCAGTTGGCTTAGACTATATGGACATTTTTGCTATACTAAACTTGACTGAGCAATAGACAAATGTTTCACATGTCATTGTTTCTTAATCCTATTTAATTCTCTTTAGTAATGAACATGCCATCAATCTCTCAACAATTCATATAAAGTTCTATACAATTCGTACCACATTTTATAGTGAGCAACCAAACCATATCGAACGGAAGTTTTTTTACATTTCTTCATTACATTTCATAGTGAAATGACCGAATCATATCGAATGAAAATTTATTTACATTTATTTATACTGTTGACGTTGGAAAATAGATGTTGCACTTCCCAAGCCAACTTAATGTTAAGAATTTAGGTTGGACGTGGCTGAACTGAACTAGATACGAGAATTGTAACAGAAGACATGTTTGTAAGTTCTTTTCAAGTATGCTGTTTATTATTAGCCATTTAATGTCTGAACTGTTACACATTTATGTCTCCTATTTATAGGAAGATATGTGATTATTACATGTATTAAATACCAAGTTCATCATTAAATGCTTACAAGACATCTCCTTTTGGGACATTTAATGTGAAGTGATGTCTCAGACATTATGGCGGTTGGTCTGATATCTGACATTTGGGAAAACGTGCCATTGATGACAATAGCATAGTACTGGTTGATTGCTGCTTGACGTCCGACCTAAAATAGGTCGAGTAAGAACTGATAAGGTAGGACCTCCATAGGTAGGGAGGTCCCTCACCATATTGGATAGGTAGGACCTTCTTAGTAAGACTTTCTTCAATAATTTAGTAAGACCTCCACGACGGGCGTAAAGAATCATTAGTTGCCATGACAGGTTAGGTCTGACGTCTGACATATGAGAAGACATGTCATACTGATGACGTGAGTTTGACCGCAAGACCTGGACAGGAGGTCTTCTAACTAGGAGTAAGACCTGAATGGGAACGAGGTCTGACTTGGAGTAAGACCTGAGTGAGAATGAGGTTCGACCCAGAGTAAGACTCGCCTGGGAATGAGGTTTAACTTGGAGTAAGACTTAGATGGGAGGTCTTCTGACCTGGAGCAAGACTCGCCTGGGAATGAGATCCGACCTGGAGTAAGATCTACCTGGGAATGAGGTTCGACCTAAAGTAAGACTCGTTTGGGAATGAAGTCCGACCTGCTTTTGTAGCACCGGTGAAGAATTACTTAACTGATGTAACATATTGAATTGGATATCAACATATACCATTTCATAAGTAACCAAATGGAACCATATCAAACGGATGGGTTTATTAACACATCCTGTAAGATTATGAAAAATATTATATGAAGTTGAAATATCCACTTGCACGTAGATCTCACATTAAATTTCTTGAATATAAAAAAGCAGTGAAATTTTTGAAATTTTTTGTTTGTTCTTTAACAATTTTGAATTATCACTTCTTTCATTTTTCTTTCTTTTGTAAAAATTTGAAAAAAAATAAATTTTGTGTGTGTAATATGTTGTGAAAAGAAAAAGACAAAATGAGAGAATTTTGAAAGAAACTTTCTAATTCTAACTTGTAAAATTTACATAAAATCTAAAAAGTTGATGCCAAAGTAAAGAGGAAAAGGAGTCGACTATCACAAGATTTTTCTAGAGAAAAAAAATCATAAATTTTAATGTCAATATTGACAAATGAAATGTCTTTTAACTTCTCAATTCATAAATCTCATTTTTTATGATCCTAAATACATATTTAGGAATTACATAATCATCATATGATATTTTGTATTCCGTAGTAAAAAAAAAAAAATTGAATATAAGTTGTCCAAATACCCCAAACAACTTCTTATTTTATTTAATTGTGGTCGGAGATGGAATGTTTTTGAATTTTTTAATTTAATATGAGAGAGTAAAATAGTCTAAAAATATAATATAGGAGGATAAAATAATTTAAAATTGTTTCTCTTTTTTAAGATGATTTAGAAGTAATATATAATTATATATAAGTTATTTGTAGGGACAATATCTTCTATAATGATTTTTATATGAAGTATAGATATATAGATAAATATAAATATGGATATTGATAGATTAGAGGTGTCTAATATTGTCACGAGGTGAAATAGCGCGGTCGATTTGTCCAAATAATTTTTTATAGACAAATATACATTCTTGTTGACAAAAAATTCCTATTACCCGGGGCCCATCTCCCGCCACTTAACAACATTCATTTGTACTTATCATCTCCCATTTCTGGTTTGTTTCCGAGGGAAAAGTATAACACGGAGTGATCAGTAATGGAATCCGTAGTCCCTAAGTTGAATTCGGTTGTTTCGATATTAGGTATTCACATTAAATTTATATCAATCCCTTCACTTTCCATGTTCCCACCAATTTTCCCATTTACGCGTATTCCTTTTCATTGTATATCTCGCCTACTCTCCCCCTCTACACACACAGCAGGAGCGCACAGAATAAGAAATAATCTTCTGGAGGCAAAGAAATTGAATAACTTTTGGAAACTACTGTTTGCTTCGGATATCTGCATTTGAATCTTCGTTGAATTCTTTGCTAGGTAACGTATTTTGCTTTTCCTTCCTTTTTATTATCTATAGAAATAGGTTTGCTTTTTATGAAACTTATTGGCTGAAATTTGGAAATTTATGGGATCCGTCAACAAAATTTCGTTTCGTTTTGCAAATCATATGGGTAGATTGGTCACTGGATCACAAATCATGGCCAGGGAGCTAAAACAATCGGTTCATCAAATTTTCAATAAAAGGTGAGCACTTTTTTTCTTTTTTTCTTTTTACTTTTCCATGTCATTGCCTTAGGATCTGCTTCTGCTTGGGAGTTTTCGAGTCCCGTTCATGATGATTTTTTAAAGTACTACTGGTTTATAATGGAGCAGTTTTGGGTGGTTTTTACTAACCCTTGCAAGGGGATTTAATTTTTTTTTTAAAGAATCAAATTACATATATATTTATATATAAAAAATTTAAATTTTAAAAATTTATATATCCACCTATCATTGAAAATATAAAATTAAATTTATGTTCTTGCATATTTTTTTTGTTTGCATATGTTCTTTTATTTTTACAAATATTAAGTCCTAGGTAGTATGAAAATAATTGTTTGAGAGAAGATAAAATTGGAAAAAATTTTGAAGAATGGCCAAAATCCACCGATATGGGTTGGGAGATACATTCCAAATTACATTACACCAATTTTGAACTACCCAAAATCGGTGTTCTAAAATACTAACAAGTACCAATTTTCCAACTTTTTTGTAAACTGTACCATCCAAAACTGGTCAAAACCGGCAAAAAAAAAAAAACTCCCAAGCAAGCCCTTAGTGAATTGTCAATGTTGTGATTCTTTTCTCTTGATTAAATATAGTGCTTTGTACTGGTGAACAAATATTGCTTTTTCTTCATTAGCTAGAAACACATGTGTCATGCAATAATTGCATGAGTGACACTTTACCTGATCTTATTATGAGCCCACCTGGTAGATCAATATTCTTCTTGGATTAGCTGCATCAGAGACCTGGATCTTACTGATCCTGGTTCACTACTTTTATGCTTCAAAGATTTCAGAAGTACAAAGATTTAGTCATAACTCACACGTGAAGCACAAAAACATTTTACTTTTTAATCTCTACTTTGCACTTCTCTAACTATGCTCCATAATTCTCTGGAGTATTTTAGAAATTTCATATGCAGCATACGTGTTACATGAGATTTTCTTGACATTGTGTGTCATGTGCATCAAATGATAATGGCGCTGTGGCAATGACGTTGTGCAATTTAGAGCCCAAACTTTTTGATGGGTGCATGCTTCATTGCCAAATACATGTTTATGTGCTTCTGTAATGACATTTATCATTAGATTTGACACAATCTAAATGCTTTAACTGTAAGAACTTGATTATCTATAGCTGCATTTTGTTTTATGACTTTTTCAATGAGATCTTGCAGTCAAGAAGCTGCTGTTGGTGATTCAGAAGCTGCGGATATTTTGAGGGAGTACTACATCCCTGATTACATACTTCTACCTGAGTCAGAAATAAGAACGGGATACCACGTTCCTGCATGTCCCGTGATAGTATTTGTCAATTCCAAGAGTGGTGGGCAGCTGGGTGGTGAACTTCTAATAACATACCGTACTCTTCTTAACAAAAATCAGGTTCCATTTTACCATTTTAAAGTTTTTTCTTATTCTTTTGACTGCTAAATTCAGAGAATCAATTTTGGAGAATCTAGACTGTAGGTTCTTACTCAAAGAGTTTTGACGTTAGGATTACTTATTTTTCAGGTGTTTAATTTGGCAGAACACATGCCTGACAAGGTGCTACACCAGCTGTATTTTAGTTTAGAGAAGCACAAACAAAACGGAGATGAATTATCTGCTGTGATTCAGAGGAGATTGAGAATCATTGTAAGTTGAATAAGTAACTCCTGAATTTTTGAACTATGGATTCTACTCCAAAGTGCCAATAGGGATGGTGTAGTATGTATACTTGAAAATGATATCATGGACACTGTGATTACTTTTGTTGAATTTCTTAATAAATTATTGACTTTATAGGTTGCTGGTGGAGATGGAACAGCTGGTTGGCTCCTCGGAGTGGTTTCTGATCTTAAATTGTCCCAGCCACCTCCGATTGCAACAATGCCACTGGGAACTGGAAACAATCTCCCATTTGCATTTGGTTGGGTAAGCTTATATTTTGTGTTAGGACTGAAGTTGTTGCTTACTTTAAGAACTTTTCAGAATTCAAAGAATTAAATAAGGTGAAGTGATACAGTAACTCCTACTCCTACTCCTACTCCTTTTCAAAGCTAAGAACTATCATATTTATGTGTTCTATTTCTATTCGTATATTGATCTTTCTTATATCTTTTTAACTTTGTATGGCTATGGTGGATGCCTTGTGAAATTCTTGCATTTCTCTTTGCTACTTCAGATTGTCCTTTTATTGTTTTGGTACCATCATGTCTGGTTAGTAGACTACAATGACACTTGTGACTGCCTGAATGGAGGAAAAAATAAAATTTTGATAAGAAATTGTAAAAAGTAATTAATTATAAAAATTTATGTCATCTATACTTATTTTTGTCAATTTCCTGATGTGTTATGAGTCTAGACTGACACCTAGGCAAACCCAACCTAGCACTATAGGACTGTTCTAACGTTACTCGTTGAGATAATTTTGTTTTGTTGTCTTCTAGGGGAAGAAAAATCCTGGTTTAGATTATCAATCGGTAAAGGCATTCTTGGACCAAGTAAAGAATGCAAATGAGATGAAAGTGGACAGGTAGACACTGTTTCTTTTTGCAATTAATGTTGCTAAATTGATTTTTTTGAAGGTAGTGTTATGCTGGTGGATTCAGGGGTGCCTTTTATTACATTTACAAACTCAAACATTCTATTTGTTTATGTCATGTATTTTCTTTTATCATCTCACTGTTACACTTTTAGGAGGGTAGTAATCTGGATTTTGGTGAGACAAACAGGTGATTTGGATTTTGAATTTACCATATGTGACCCTGTGACCAATCGAACAAGGACTAGAATTAAAGAGAAGGAGAAAGGGGAGAAGAAAGAGAAGGGGAAGAGAGAGATGAGAGAGAATTAGTCTTTATTCAATAATCAAAGTGTAAGTAATACAATGCATAAACCCTCTTTATATAGGTTTTTAACTAATCTAGTTTAAGTAGGAAAACAACTAAAGAAATAAGATAAAATACTAGAAAATCTTTAAAACTAAACCCTAATAGCGTTTTCTAAAATAAGTTCTAAACTTGGTAAATCTTCAATATTATATCATTACGGATCTCCATCACCCAGTTTTTTGTGTTAGTCGCGTTTCTAGAATACGCATGCATTATGCTCCTGTTTCTAGAATATGCATGCATCTCAACCCATTGAAACCACTCAAGTACAGATTAACTTTCACTTAGGTAAGCAAAAACGTGGATTGTGGGAAACTTGATCTCCTATATTTTATGGTTTAATGATTAGTGGTTCCAAAACTTTCTCTTTTCTGATTGTCTTAGAATTATTTACTAAAATATTATTGAAGTAAAAACCACAACATCACAATTTATGAAACCTCAAATCACCAAGAAGTTTTAAGCCATTTGGAAATCTGGTTCCACATTTAGCTTAGCAGTGATCATCCTTTTGGCCCTAAACTGATCTTGTGTATCTTACTAGATCTCTTTTTTAGCATTTGAATCTGTTTCAATTTACTAAAATAGTGATCTAAATGCAGATTATTTGAAAAGTTTATATATGAATTCTATAAGGATAACTAGGAAAGATTTTTATTCAGGTTCAATTAGAATTGCGTCAGTACTTGTATCTAGCATTTCATGTTGCCTTGTTGTAGCACATAGACTGACTTCCTAAATTTGCAAGTTCTTATATGCTATCTGAATTTGAAAAGAAGTCTTATTTTTTCCATTCACTGCCAGATTTCAACTTTGCTTTATTTTGTCCATTGCTTTTGGGTAGATGGGATTGGGCAAAGCAATGTTTCTTTGCTTCTAAAGACATGTCCCCATTTTGATAATTATCTACTATTTTGGTTCAGTTGGCATATTCTTATGCGGATGAGGGCTCCCAAAGAAGGTTCCTGTGATCCTATTGCACCTCTTGAGCTACCCCACTCACTACATGTATTTCAGCGTGTCTCCCAGACAGATTCACTGAATGAGGTGACGAACGTTTTGCTATTACTATTTTCCTGGTGCTTTCTCCTTTGCCGTCTTCTTCTCCCACTATTACAGTACTATTTGATTTTCCTGTGTTTATGTAAGTGCAAATTTACTGCCATTAGATCAAGGAGATAAAAATATATCATTTTGTATTACTGGAATGACGAAACAAAACCTCATGCCCACTATCTCTTATAAGCATGTAGCCTCAAGAGGCAGACGCTATGTTGATTTGAGTACCTTATGATTGCTTCCTCCTTGTGACTCCCTACTTTAGAACCCTAGCAGAAAGGAAAATGTAAAACAGAAACACTATAGGAAATAAAGTTTAGCATGCTACTTTATTATCTTGCTTGAGTCGCTTTTATGTATACTTTCTTAATGTGGATTTGAGGATGGAATAACCATAGATTGTGCATTTCTCAGGAAGGTTGCCACACATTTCGTGGGGGATTTTGGAACTACTTCAGTATAGGTAATATTATCGTGCCTTCCAAAGAACCTTTATATGAATATCTTTCTCTAATATTCTCAGTCAATATGAGAGTATCTCTATTATGTAGCTCATCTCCTTAAACTTATTAAGCATTTTAAACCTACGGTTATTTCTCTTATCACATTTAATGTACCAATTTTCTTGAATTTAGTCTTCAACATGCCCCATAACATGCAGGCTGAATTCATTTTTTTATTGAAGGCCAAACTTGCAAACATTTTTTTATAAATGGGTAGGAGCAAGACTTGAGCCTAGGACCTTAGCTTGCTCTAAAACCATATTGACAACCTCATCTATAAGTTTAAGTTGTTAGAGAAGGGACACATGTATTTATTTAAATTTAGTCCTCAGCATTTCTTTTCTTCTTCATATTATACGAATTATGGCTCGAGAAAATGCCTATAGTAGTATAGTGGTTGTATAAACCCTCTGTTTAAATGAAGGGATGCAGCTAGAGCACTTCTCTTGAAGTTGCAACATTGATACTTTTTCCCCTATAAACTCGTCATTTTTATTTTAGCTCTTAATGCTAGCTAGGCAGCCGTAATGCTTGCAGGTTTTGCAAGACATGCAATGTGCACTAAATATATGTTTCATGGTAACCCAGCATCTATACTGGAAAATCACTTCGATAGATAGTTGTACTCATGATCCCATGGTGTTTATACTACAGGATTGGTATATTTTCTCTCTTGTAAGAGGCTGTCAGTGATTGCCAGTGTATGGAACGGAGTTCGTCTCGTTTTGAACTTATTGAGGACTGAAAATTATTTCTTTTTAATTTCAAAGAATAATGATTAATTTGGAAGGGAGAGGAGAAATGTTGTTTCATAAGCTGATCCACCCTTGCTGACATATTCATCTGTTGCCTTACTTTATACCAATATTGAGGAAACAAGAAATTCCTTATGAGATACCATATTGGTGTAAAAACCCTCGAGGATCTAATGGAACTAAGTATATTGAATAGTTTATTGTTACTTTCCGTATATATTGTCATCGGGTATTTAGTGCACAAATAAAACTTCGAGAGGTGCATATTCATCTGGAGCAATGCCTCTTTCAAACTATATTTTGCCTAATCTTTTGCTTTTGCATACCATCACTTTTGCTGTGCAGTCTCTACTGGCTTCAAACAGACTAAGCATTGACCAATATAGTTTTGAGAAGTATGATCTTAGACAACTTAGCCCTATTAAGGCTTCAATTTCCCGTGTATATAAATACAAAAAGAGGAAATACCAATTTCATATAAATCAAAGGATTTGATATCTGTCATATCTGGTCCATGCTTTAGTTTCTGAGTTTCTCTGGTGGCTACGTTATGCTGTTCTCTGTGCAGGGATGGATGCTCAAGTTTCCTATGCATTTCATGCGGAGAGAAAGCTAAATCCTGAGAAATTCAAAAATCAACTAGTTAATCAGGTGTGCCGCTTCTTCATCCACAGAATTTAACATGAGAATTGATATGTTTGTCTTTTCCATTAGAGAAAGAATCCATATATCTCATAATTTGTGCAAGTGGAAGGGTTTGTTTCAAAATCCTACCTCCTTCCCGCATTCATTTGCTCAGTTTCTTCTTTAGTTCTTTTATTGTTGGGAGAAGTTTCAGAAATTATTTTAACTTTCCCAAGTTAATCTCTTCTTAACTAAGTTTTCTATTGCAATATGACCTTAACCTGTACAGTATTACTCTTTAACAGGTTAGCTCTGTTTGATGTAGTTTTTAAATATTTGGAGAAATTTTTCTGCACACACGAGTTAGCAATTATGTGCAGAAATGAAAGGAATGGACCGAATGGTGATTTTAGTTTCTAATATTATTTAAAAACACACCACCACTCATGTGTTAGCAGTGTCCAGTGAGCATTAGTGCCACGCCAGGTAGCTTTACAGATAGCAACTCTGTGGAGAAATCAAACTCGAAAAGTCCAGAAGTCTTCCCAGAAGCTTCGAAGACCCACTTCTTCGTGTACCTTCACTTTTTGTGGAGATCAAAAGTTCTCTGACCAAATCAAACTAATTTTTATGGTTCCTATGGTTTCCATACCACAGATAGTTATTCTATGTTTTTGAAAATTTGGAGCAATTCCTAGTAGAACATCAGAGGATGATGCTACACGTTTGTAAGTGATTTAAAGTAGCTGCTGTGATGAAAATCTAATTGTCTAACTATAAAGTACCTGCTGTAATGCAAATCTAATCGTCTAACTAGAATTGAATGTAAACTATAGAAAAAGTAACTTTTTTTTTTTTTTCCTAATGTAATTCCATCAGAAGTGGTTCAATGGATTTTTGTCGGGTTTAATTGTTATAATGCCTGTTGTTGTGTCTAAGAAACTTATAGAGATGCTTATCTTTGATTAAACTACAAGTCGTTTGGTTCTATTACTGATCACGTCATGGGTGTTAACTCTAGACCTATTTATTGATCTTATGATGCTTCTCCATGTATCAGGCATGCTCAATACATTTCATGTTTTGTTTTAGGTTCTGAACATTCTTTTAACATATTGTTGATTTTATTTTCTTGCTTTGTCTAGAGTACCTATGCAAAGTTGAGTTGTACACAAGGATGGTTTTGTCCTTCTCTCATGCATCCATCCTCAAGGTTAGTATGTATTTATAATTTTTTCTATGTTTAGGACTTGTGTTGTGTTCGTCTAGTCATACTTTGAACAGAAAATATACTGATTTAAAACTGGGGTCTTGACATATTTGAGCATCTATGATGACAGTGTGATTGGGAATATGGGAACTGCTCTACTTTGCGACATTAAACTTTTTATGTTCTTTTCCCCCCCTTGAATTGCCAAATGTTTGCATCATGTTGATTGGAAAAGATATTGCTTTGTCTTTTATATTGTTGTTGGTATTTAATGTTGTTAGCATGATCATTTATTTTACTAACCTCATTACTTCTCCAACATCTTATTGATAAAGATAAAGTACACAGGATGTATGGAAAACCTCAATTCCTCACTAAAAGCTCTAATAAATATCTATCCAAACCTCATTACTGAGGTTATTTTCTCGAGAATCTGATCTTTGTAAATAAGGTGGATCATATTTTTCAACAATAAGTTAGAAGTATTTGAGTTTCCAGCTTATTGTTTGTGGTTGCATTTAATATGTTAAATCAATGGGTGGCTGGTGTTTTGCAGAAACATTTCTCAGCTGGCAAAGGTTAAAATCATGAAAAAGCCAGGTCAATGGATGGACCTCCACATACCGCATGGGTGAGCATTTATGGTTCTACCTCACTTCTTTGTGACAATGCTGCTTAAGGTGGCTCTTCTTACCAAACGTGCTATTTATGTGCAGCATCAGGTCCATTGTCTGCCTTAACTTGCCTAGCTTTTCAGGGGTCTTAATCCTTGGGGAAGACCTAACAAGAAGAAACTCCACTCGGTTAGTGTTAACTGGCATTAAAATGTGACTTACACACTCCTATAATCTTGTACATATTACTAAAACAAATTTTGGATAGATTTTTATATTCCTTTTTTTTCTACAGAGGGACTTGACTCCTCCTTACGTTGATGATGGTTTTCTTGAGGTTGTCGGTTTTCGAGATGCATGGCATGGGCTGGTCTTATTTACTCCAAATGGGCATGGAACTCGCCTCGCTCAAGTAAATATAAATTTAAATCGGGACAATCATTATGTTTCAAAATCTTCTCTCAATAACTCAAAATTATATTATATGCCATGTCGAATTCATGAATTCCTTTTTTCACAAGGAAACATATAATTCTTTTGTCCTATGCGCCAACCATATGTACAAAAATATGTTACTCTTGAGGGCTAACTTCAGATACTCTCTTGAATACCTTTCCCTCTCTCTCTTGTTTCTTTACATTGTATTTATGAACTATATTTCCCTCTCTTTAGGCAAACAAAATTCGTTTTGAGTTTCGCAAGGGTGCTGCTGACCATACATTCATGAGGATTGATGGTGAACCATGGAAACAACCTCTCCCGTTGGATGATGTCACTGTTGTAGTCGAAATTTCACACTTTGGCCAAGTGAGCATGCTAGCAACCTCGCAATGCAAATCCAGAAGTATCAGTGCACCTCCTTCACCAAACACGTGTGAAGATTCCCAATACGACAGTAATGATGAAGAATTTGAAGATGACTCAGAAGAACGGAAGAAATTAGGTGCAGCCGCCACTTTCCGAATACCGGATGAAATTGATATTGCACATCTTAGTTGAGCAGTCAATATTCAGTCTGCGACCTAACAGTCTCAATCAAAATGTCTACAGGGAATTTCAAGTGAATGCAGTAAGTGCGTAACTGGAGTTTGACCCAACTAAAAGAGTTTTGCTCCTCTCAACTTTGCATCAAATTCAATGCTACCGGCAGCCACTCACGTTTCATTCTTTTCTTTTTATTCTTTTATTGTTAGACACACCTATTTTCTGCAAATTGGAACTACTTGCATTGACTGGTGCAAGTCTAATTTCTACATGGCTGGAGATGAGGGAAATACCATGAGCATGTGCAGTTTTTTGTTCTTTCTTTAATCATGTAAATATGTATGGAAACTTCTGTTTTCCCCGAGAATGTTTACAGATACTAACTATTAGTTGTTTCATATGTTACATTTGTGGTGGGAAGAAAAACGAAAACTAGATTGTTTATCTTGGTATTTCATCCTCTTTTTATCTTCGTCTTTAGTATTCTATTGTCTGTGCAAGTAACTCCAACTTTGTGAGCCGGAAACCAAAATGAGCGAAGCAGAACTTGCTTTCATTACTGGTCTACTCTCAAGCTGGTGGCGTATCACTTAATACAATCAACAGTGGCCAGCATTACATGTTGAATTTCTATGCTTGGCTAGTCGAGGATGGGCTATTTGTTATGAAGTTTACCTCACAACCAATAGGTTGCAGGTCCAACTGTGTGTCATCTTTGCTACAACTGATACACATGGTTGTTTTAAACAATGCATATGTAAGTTGTAACATTTTCTGAATTTCAGGTACGCTTTGTACTGTTTGAAGAAACTGTAATTGTTTACGTAAAGCTGAAGCTGGCCTACTTGAGAGAGCACGGTGTTTGGTTTCTGCAGACACCGGTCTCACTACCATACTCAATGAATTTAGTCAGTGACATTGTTGTCCGTCCCAGACTATTTGGTGGACCAGATATTTAAACTATGTTGGCACTTTCGTAGCACCTTCATCTTCTCTTTTACTCTTTTGTTTTTATACTTCTGGCCAAAATAATTATCACTATAAAATATACAAGTGGTATATATAAATACAAAAGTGAGTTTGGACATATCTGATTTCTCCCCAATTGGTCCAAATTCATTGGCACAATCCACGATGCATATAATACTACCACCTAAAACTGGGGCTCTTCCTTTTCTGCTGGTAAAACCATATCCAGTTTCTTTTACACACCTTCCCATCTCCTTCCTTTTCACTCTCTCTCTCTCTTTCTATAAATACTCGTATTCTCCTCAATATTCTACATCACCAAATCTATTTCATATCCATTGACAACAAACAGTTAATCATTTCAAACTGTTCAAAAGAAGAAGCTGAAAATGAGTTCCACAAGCAGGGCTTGGTTAGTGGGAGCAAGCATTGGGGCTGTTGAGGCACTGAAAGATCAGGGATTCTGTAGATGGAATTATGCAATGAGGCTACTGCAACAACATGCCAAGAATAACCTCAGATCATACACTCAGGCTAACAGACTTTCTGGGGTACCATCTTCAACAGTTATATGTAAAAAATTGACAGAAGATCAGAAATTGAAGCAATCTGAGGAATCATTGAGAAAAGTTATGTATTTGAGCTGTTGGGGACCTAATTGATTTGAATCTCCAAGCCCATATTTCTTTGTATATAGAGAACTCAATATTTGCTCCAGTTTTATGACGTTTTCTACTATAAAATGCAATTTTAAAGCGATTTACGGTCAAATCTTGATCACTGCATCTGCATAGTTTTGTTCTTATATAATACACCTTGTTCTTAAAATGGTTTGGAAACGCCACTCATCATTTACACTAGATCACCCCTACCAAATTTGATACACTACTCAAATTTGATAACCATGGGGATTGCTCTATTTTGATCGAATATGTTGGTTTTAAAATATTGGATTGGATCATAATTACTAGTTAATATTGATAAAAAGTACTAGGACAGATATGTAAAAGGCCATGTTTCGGGCCCTGAAATATTTGAATAATCTCTTCTATTTTAGGATGAATATTAGAATTATATAGAAAATTCATGACTTTGGGAAAACTAAACAGTTAAATTCTGAACCAAACAACAATTACTTTGGTTCAGCTCTCATTAAGATTTAAGAGCATGTTTGACAAAGGTTAATGGCTTATGAACCATGGTCCCAAAAAATTGTGGGTAGAAATAAGTCAAATAAGCAAGTCAATCTTATTTATTTGGCTTATTCGCGTGGGATGGACTCTACAACTTATTTGATGCTTTAACAGTGAAAAAATTAGACTGGTAGGGATCAATTATGCTAAGAAACTAAAAAGTTGGGGCGATGCTATCAAAAAGAATAAATTGAAGATGAAATTGCAACTAGGTCAATAAGTATATGATACATTAATCTTCTTGTTCTCCAATTTTATTCAACCTTATCCAAATTTATGATCTATATAAAACATAAATGAAATATAAAGTCACTTGGATTAGAAGAGGAAGATTCATCTTGTTTGCCAATTAAAGCTGGCCATTTCCCATACCAACCGAATTAGATAAAATAAATAATTCATTTAGAGCATCTTCAATAAGACATGGATTACACTAAAAAATATACTATATCAATTCAAAATATTTATAGTTAAAAAAAAAAAAAAAAGTAGAGAATATCTAGTATACCGTCTATATTTGAACAAAGTATTGCACTGGATTTTTTATAATATATCTCTAACGAAACATGTGCTTTTTATCCACAATTCTATTGGAGATAAATTTTTTTCATTTCTCATTTTACTTAGAATAATATTATTCATAGTCGTTCACTACTGGTAGTCATTCTACATGACATTACTCAATTTAATAAATTATTTATAAATAATTTATCCAATCGAAAGAATACCACGTAGGATATTTATCATCGATAAGAAACCATTATAAATAACATTACTATTATCGAATCACAAGTATAAGAGTCTATATTATTGTATTGGAAATGCTATTAAACATGGTTATTAAATAAGTCAAATTTATCTCGAAATTGTAATTAATTACCTAATTAATTCCTACCTTCAAACTAACCCAAACCGACAAGGAGTGTGAACGGACGTCAAATCTCCAAGTCAATCCGTTTTAAAAACATTATTAGAAATCCGACTAACGCAATTTCATCTTCCCGCGAACGAATAACAGATAAAATGATAAATATATATAACTACTCGTGTACTATATAAATCCTGCTCTCTGACTTTTAACATCTGAAGACATTTAGTCAACGCAATTTTCGTGAAATAAAATACAGCTGGGAAATTACGTCATTCCGGTGACGGTGAACGGCGGACAACCACCAGGCTATGGCTATCGCCGACGGTCAACATCAACAGAAAAAGTGGAGGCTCTGTCCGATTTGGCAATCGGCGACGGCCTCTTCCTCCTCTTCTACTCAGAATCTGCACAACAACTCTCAGAATAACTACCACCACAACGGCGTCTCTTCTGATGCCCGCGCTGCCTCCACCGTATCCTCCGTCGCCAGATCGATCCTCCCCGCTCGACGTCGACTACGTTTCGATCCTTCTAATAATCTCTACTTTCCTTGTGCGTACTTTTTACTATCATCTCCTGTATTTTTTGTTACTCATTAATCGACATGGTTGAAAAAAATTCTTTCCTGGTTTAAACTCGTTTATGTAGAATGAGGCGATGTATTATAATACACTGCAGGCTGATTAATTGTTGAATTATCTTTTCTGTGTATGTACATATTGAAGATGAACCAGGAAAGCAGGCTAGAAGTGCTGTTAGGATTAAGAATTCCAGCAAGTCTCACGTTGCTTTCAAGGTATTGTTTTGGCTTTATTAATTAGTATTTTATATTTTATTAAATTTTGAGTCTTTTTTAACACAATCTTCTTTACTAATTTTTTTGTAAAAGTATTATTCTCTGTCAATTGTCTACAAGTAGAGAGAGTCAAACTTATTTTAGAGCCGTAGTGTTTATAAACTAATTTATTTGACCAAAAATGGTTCATTTGACCAAATTTTTTGCTTTGGTAACTTGACATTTTTGACAATTCTTGGTATCTTCGTCTGTGTAGAATGTTACCACTATATTAACTTCTTTTGAAATTATTGTATAATGTTTATGTAACTATGTAAGATCCTATAAACATTCATACAACAAAAAATGCTGTGGAACCTGTAACATTGAAATGCTATACATGTTATCAGTCTGTGTGAACTAGATAAGTGGCACGGGAAATATACTAACTGTTTTATTTTGTCTTTAGTTCCAAACTACTGTACCAAAGAGTTGTTACATGCGACCCCCTGGTGGTATCCTTGCTCCTGGAGAAAGCCTCTTCGCTACTGGTAATTAGATTTTTCATCAGTCTTTTCGTGCAATTAAACTTATTTCAATGGACATTCCTCTGCATTCAGGTTGAAACATCTGAAATGTACTTGTTTATGAATGTGTATCTGTTTTCCAGTGTTCAAGTTTGTGGAGCACCCAGAGAACAGTGAAAAGCCTACTGGTCAGAAAAGCAAGGCCAAGTTTAAGATTGTGAGTCTGAAGGTGAAAGAAGGCACAGATTACGTGCCTGAGTTGGTGAGCTTTTTGCCCTCTAATGTCATTGTTCATATGCCATTTAGCAAGTAATAAAAAAACTATTAAGAGAGTAGTTGCTTGCATGATATTTACTGTAATTATCCAACTTGTTAAAGATTGTTGCTGACACTCTGTTCATTAAAATGCCACATGTGGGTCCATGGTGTATAAATGTGTTGCATGTTGCTAAAGAAACTTGGTGTTTGTCCTTTAGACACAAGGACCTTTGGTCTTAGGGAGTTCTGTCTTTGATGTTCTTACACGTCATAATGTGCTTAAGCTTGTTAAATGATTTCATGCCTTCTAGTTATAGGTATATTAGTTTAACTTCCTCCGCTATGATTCTGTATAATCGTGAACAAAATTTTGGATGCCAACAAGAATACTTGTGAAGATTCTTTGGAGAACAAACTTGTGTTTGAGCTCGACTATGAACTTTCCTTCCAAATTGTCATTTGTTACCATATGATTTGATAACTGCATTTGTGTTACGTTTATTTTTTTCTATGAACTGTCACAATTGTTTTATCTTGAGCCGTCCAGATCCACGCCCGCCCTTCCATTCCCCCCATTGTGTTCTGATTACAAGGAACGTGCTATTTGGTAGTCATTAAGCTAATTTTGTGATGTGGTTATGCAATAATAGTTTTTTTTTTTTTTTTTTAATTCCATGCCATTGCTACTTTTGAATTAATTAGTTAATATCAAACTTTATCAATTGAATTTCTTTTCTTCGGTGAACATGAAGCACCTTTGTTTTTTTCTTGTTTTTGTTTCATTTTTAGTTTATTACATCATACCATATTTATTCTTTTTCTTTTTGTTGAGGCGGGCAAACTGATTTGAAGAATCGTCTTATTCTCATTTATGAAAGATTGGTACTATGGTTGTTTCTATTATTCATAATGTATCTTAAAAGTTGTCCTAAAGCAACAAGAGAATAATTGCACCAGATGTAGGACCTTTTCCTTTTGGGAGGGGGAGGCTTGTTGTCCTTCGGATTAACTTGTTTCATTTGGGAGGTCGAAGGGCAATTATCAAATTGAAACTAGAAAATAATAGGAGATGCACGGTATTGCACACCAACCTATGCTGTTGGCATTGTATCTGTTGCAGATTCACTCTTCTAACTCTAAATTCTTTTTTGGCACACCGGAAAGCCTGTCAGATATGTAGGGTGAGGCTGCTGCTGCTTTTCTATGTTATATGAACAATGCAGCCATTCTTGTTACTTGAACTAAGCCGGTCGAAGTTTCTATAATGGATCTACACGAGGGTCAACTGTGCATGTTTAAAAATTTAAGTCCCACTTTTCTTTGAATTTGTGAGTTAAATATTTTTTAGCGACATACTGCTTCAGTGGGAACGTATAATCAACATTTTCTAATTCAGGAACAAATGTTTCTGAGAAGCGGAAATTTTTGTATTCTCTATGTTTCTGATCTTTGGATGCAAATGCTGTGATTTTTTCTAGGTGTGACAAAATATTGATGTGGAACTTAATCTGAATTAGAAAAGCACATATAGACCTTGATTAGTTCTAATTCGTTTCTTTATTTTTGATGTAATGCAGTTTGATGAGCAAAAGGATCAAGTCACTATTGAACGTGTATTGCGAGTTGTCTTCTTGGATCCAGAGCGCCACAATCCTGTAAGAATGAATTCTCACCTAATTTGTCTTTGACTTCTAGGTTCGTTGCACCTCACAGTGTGTTTTCGTCAATTAAGGTCCTTGAAAAACTGAAGCGTCAATTGGCCGAAGCTGATTCTGCTACAGAAGCACGCAAGAAGCCTCCAGTTGATGCTGGTCCACGAGTTGTTGGAGAAGGTCTCGTTATAGATGAATGGGTAAGTATTTGATGATTGCTTCAGTACGTTGTGTGTTATAATTTGTATGTGGTGATAAGTTTGTTGAATTTTCTCCAATTTCATTCCCTGTATCACATTTTACATTTCTCTTTTTCAGAAAGAACGACGAGAGAAATATCTTGCTCGGCAGCAGGTTGAGGCAGTGGATTCGGTGTAAAGGGGTCAGACAGGCCTGATGATGTATACAATCCTTTCCCCAAATGGGAATTTCTAACCTTATCTCATCCCATCTACAGTTTATACCTTTCACGGGATGGTGGATTAGGATCCAATGCATCGTGTAGAGAAGAATAATGTGATTAGAGATAATTGTTTGTGATGTGAATGGAGACTTGCTCGTTTGTAGATAGTTGCTTTTTATTTTTTCTCATTTGTTGTAAAATGTAATTTCATTTCCAGATAGCATCAATCAGCATGCTTTCCATGAATCAAAAGTGTCGCTAAGATTTTGGTAATGACGACTTGCAATAGGTCTCCCTAAAACTTCAACTAACAGATTTTCTTGTCGGGTATAATTTAAGTTAGTCAAATATATTTATAATTTATTACACATTTATGATTTATAATTTATAAACACTTAAATAATAATTTCTGCATTTTCGAACCTGCACTGAACATTGACTAATTTCGTGCCTATGAAGAGCCTTCACTTTAAACCATATAGAAAAAGTTCCCCAAATTTCTACTTATTTATTATTATTTTTAAATATTGGAAGTTGACTTTCAGTGAGAGAGATTTAGGATTATAGGCTATGTAAATTCCATGATATTTTTTCTACTTAATTGAAATGATAAAAATGTCATTAATGAGATTATTTCATATACTTGGGTGCACGGCCTTTGATTAAATAATCACTCATTTAAATATTTTAATTTTCAAATTGAGAAATTACGTATTTATATTTATTTTTTCAACATAATTCATTCAAAAGAATTTTTTTAAATAAACTAATGCATGTGCAATGATCAACATCATATGCAAGTTCAAAAATATCAAATTTCCAATCAAACTTCATGTCTACTAAAATTTCTCCGCACGTCATAAACTTCAAAACAATTACACAAACAAAAATAGAAACAAAACAGAAAAATAATCTCATCTCATCTTCAACACATCCTATACATGATAGCTGGGAAGCATCCTCGAAATTCTAATAGACTAAAAACTCATATATTATTTGGCAACTGAAAATTCTGCGAACCTAAAATTTGATGAGAAGTCGTTTCTACAAAGACAGCGACCCCACATTTGCTGCTATTGAAATCTTCCCACAGAGAAAAATTAACAGAAATAGCTTTCTTGGTAGACATATCTTTAACTGTGCAGAGCTTTTGGAGCCCCCTTACAACAAAGTCATTGGCCAGGACACGGTCTTTGTTCACTCCCTTTGGACAATTTGTCACTAAACCACTTTGGTATAGTGCAACCATGACATTGGCACCCTGTTGATCCCCTTTAGCCCTTAAAGCTCCTTTGAGAGACACTTGCAAGGACTCTGGCGTAGCCCTTTGGAATGTCGCCTGTGACCAGTAATATTAAGCGACGTGAATGATGAATTTGATTAAACTATACACAAATTTTCAGTATAACGCGTTAAACACATTCTTGAAAGAATTAAATTAAATTTGATGGCAAGACCAAACTTTATTCAATCAAAAATCAAAATGGTTTGGGTGGACATGGTTGGTTCGATTATGTTCTCAACTAGCTTGACTCAAATACTAATGAGAAGTCAATACGCAAAACTAAACAGATTTATATTCTATATGAAAATTCTATACATAGAACTAAGAATATGTTTGAAATTTTTTTATAAATTATATTTGATAAATGTGTGGATAAAATGATATTTAACCTAATTATAAGTGTTTATAAGCACATAAATTTAGTAGATAAAAATATGGATAAAAGTCTTTATATTATAGTTATTAGTAAATGATAAAAATTAACAAAATGATTTTTAAAATGCGTGGATAAAAAATATGTTTGTGGGGTTTGTTTATAATTATAAAATATTACAAATACTACAAATCTATGTTCAACTATAGAGGCTAGAGAATCGGTAAGTTTAGGTTCGGTGCCATTCAAATTTTTTTATGCTTATGAGAAGAAATTTTAAAATGCAAAATATTATATCAATTTTTTATTTCACTTTTATGCATTTTTGATTGATTCGAATAATAAAAATAATAATTATTCGAAATACATATTAGAGTCAAATTAGAATTTAGTTAGGCAACTAGAACCAAAATTCAGATCTATATAAAACCAATTAAAATTTAACTGAAATCGAACTAAATCGGTCTTATTTTAGGGTGGATCCGGTTAAAAATGTCCAGCCTTATTAATGATATTACAACAAATCTAGGGCTTTGTACTAAGCAAAAACAACAAAATTTCCTGAAAATATGCAACGATAAATATGTATTTACATTCAGTAATTTATGTAATAAGATTTGCTGACCTGGAACGCGGGAGCAGGGACTCGCGGTGCAGACGCGATGCAGGATAACAAAGCAACCTGATCATTACCAACACATTGGGCCCGGCCCTGGACCACAAATTGGGGTGTGAACATTGTATCAAGGTTCAAGGCCTCAATATAGGCCTTTTGCCTGACAGTCCATTGGCTCGACCCAAAAGGATCCTTCCAGCCCATATAATCCCAATAGTCAACATGGTACGCCAACAATATCACCGGCACCTCAAGGTTGAAGTCACCCCTCCCTAGCCGTGAGAAGAGCAGCTCCGCCTCTGGAGAGGTGGCGCAGCCCTGTGATGAAAAGAGCTCCACCACCACCGGCCCGCCTCTCCGCTGCTCCTCCACGGCTACGTCCGAGGTGGTATTTTCGTATGAATTATCACGCTTTGGATGCGAGGAGGAGCCCTTGCCAAAACAGGTGAAGAGACGGCGCGCCATTGTCGACGTGTCGTCTCAACCGGTCCGGTGATATTACTGTCGGAGGGAGAGAATAAGTTGCCTTTTCTTTCTTGTTGAGAGAGGAGAGAAATTAAAGAAAACGTTCTATGGTATGAAAAATATGAAGAGAGGTGGTAGAGAGAAAAAAGTGGTAAATGGATCACGTCTGTTGCTATATTAATAGTTTTTAAATATATTGAAAAAGAACTTTGCACCGTCTAATATTATTTAAGGCATGTTCGATTCTCAAATTTTTTTTTATTTTTTTTTACTTTTCAAATTTTTTACACAAATAAAAAAATTTAAAAAAAAAAAATGACAAAAAAACTTATTTTTGAAAAAAAAATTTTTACACTGGACAAGTCTTTAGTATTTTGTATTAAATATGTTTTTTTTTCTTTTTTAAAATTTTTAAAACTATTCAACTAATTAAGAATAAGAAAGAGAACCGTAGGATAAAACTTATCAATTTTTTCATTTATTTTGTTTAGTAGTTATAAAAAAAAGAAAATTAAAAAAGAAGGTTAGAGCAGGTGGGTAGATGTGGGTAACATGTCGTTGGAGGAGTTGGACACATGTTGTTCAACCATCCAAATCTATGTCCTAATGAAATGGAACAAGGAAGGAATCTTAACCGTACATATGTGTGCAAATGTACAACAGAGAAACAATATATAATTAGAGGAATGGCATGACGGTGCCGCAAGGTTACCTTTCCTTAAATGCTCCGGAACATAGCTGTCCCCAAACAAGAGTGACACACAAAATTGAAATAGATTTCATTAATTGTTGGTATCAAAATTGAATTAAAATTTGACTCATTAGTATGGACTCTAATCTCCCTCACCTTCAATAAGTTTCATTCTTATTTAAAGATCGAGTTGAGAATAGAAAAAGAAATTGAAACATTGTATTCTATTATTTTTATCATAATAACCCCTACGCACGACTCACCTTGTAGTGAAACGTAAAAAAAAATTCATATTCACACTAAATTAATTACTTCATATTACATTGGTTTGAGAGTTGTAGCAAGTCCTTGACTATTTTGTGACCTCAGAGGGATTGGACAGAGATAACTCTGTTGTTTAGCCAAATTGCATAAATAAATATTGTTGATAAAAAGTGTAAAAAAAGTGTGTACAAAAAAGTGAATATAAAAATATCATGTTTAATTTAGTCAAAATACTTAACCACATAAATTTAATTTTTAGAAAAAATAAATTAAAGAAATAGAGAAATAATTTGTTTGGATAAGAAACTAATAGTAATTAAATTTTTTAAAGAATAATAAAAGGATAAATTACACTCATGACCCTTATTCTTTCATATTTCTAACAATTTCATCCATATTCAATTTTAATCGCACGTATCATCTATAACATTTAAATAATTCATGCGCACAAACCATTTTGATAATTTTGACCCAGACTTAACTAAACTAAAACAACAAAATAATAAAAATTACAATTTAAGTCTCTAAACTTTTCAAAAATACAAATAAATCTTAAATATTTTATTTTTTTAACAATTCTTCACTTAAAATAATAATAAAAATGTGTCGTCAGATTCCAAATCTTCTAATCCTAGCACCTACGTCCCTCAATATATGTATGCCGAAAAGACCTTTAGATTTTGGACGAATTTCGTTCAAATGTCCATTAGTTGACCAAAAGTCAAACCAATTACCTAAATTTAACCATGTAAAACAGTCTATTCATATTCAAATATTTAAAACAATTAAAAAAAGAAACCAAAAATAATAAAAAAAATTTAAAAAATTCATCTTCTTCCCTCGGTGTATATATATTTTTCTCAAATGTAATTTAATATGTTGTTATATAATTGTAATTTCTTCAATACTATTAAGGAGATGCATAGTTCTTGAGCAGCAAAATCCAATTCCAAGTCTCCGAAAATGTAGAGATAGAAATCATAAGTTGGAGGACTGTAGAGGTAGTATAACTCTTCATTCAAATGCCATTAGAAAATGTAATAAAACTATTGTTGGTGGATTTTTGTGCAAATGACCCAAAGCAGTAGAAACGAGAAACCGAAAATAGAAGAAATAATAGTCGAGGCAAGAGTTGAACTCTTTGTCCTTAAGTCAATATTGCCCTGCAAAGGTACCTTCGGTCTTTAACAATTGACTTCCAAGATACAACGACAGTTTTGTAGCACTTCAAAAACTCAAGTACAGCGAACCAAAACTTGGTTTTGTACTCCAACGGATGAAATGAAATGGAAACCAGAATTTTATGCAACTAAAATGCAATAATTTTGGTTAAAGAATGATGAAATGAGTTCTTTGTGTTTGTTTATCTTTCTGTATCAATTCTCTGTAAATATGGACGTCCAAAGGTCCTATTTAACGCTGAAGATCAGTTGAAAACGAAAAGGTATTGAACCAAATCGTGCAACACTTCATAAGGACATGTCTGTTCGCGCGTAAACCTATGCGATCGTATAGTGAATTTTGATAATAGAACTTCATCCAGATTAACCATGCGATCGCAAGGTTTTGCCTCCTACTATCGCATGGAAGGACCAAAATACATTCTGCTTAAAATTTAAGTAAGTTGCGATCGCAGTGTAAATTAACCATGCGATCGCATGGTCAAACTTTGACCCAATTTTGTCATTTTTCGTAATTTCTCATTCATTCGATATTGGTTTCGAGACGCCAAATATACCCTTTAAACATGCAGATAAATCTGATTTTTTTTCCAGGCGTTGCCCCGAACCCCACAGGGGTCGCCCGACGACCGGACGGACAGTCGATTCCCCGTTCCTCGAGCGTCAAGTGGCAAACTAATTTGCCTAAACAGATTGAGTCGGGTCTTGTATATTTGGCCAAGTTGACACGAAGTCACTTTCGTTGTTTTTAACACTTAGTTAATTTCTCGACATAGTTAAACCAATTTCCAACAACTATGAACTCTCGAGACATATTCTGTAATGAGGACTGGATAACATTAACAAAAAAAAGCTATGTCGTCCAGTCCTAAGACAAAAGAAGCTAAAATCCAGCATACAAAACACGCCTCCTTCAAGTAAGAGAGGCTGGAGATGGCAAAAACAAAATTCACCTCTCAAAAGTTACAGATCACATCATTGCATTTGATCTTTAGATTGAATAAAAAGAAGGTAGGGCTTAATATTTACACACCGTGCTATTGGATTTCCTATCGATAGTAGGTCCTCTCAACCATACTTGCAGATTTCTTCACTTTACTTGGATCATCGCTCTTTTCCTGCACACATGAGGACATTAATTGCTGTTAAATTTTTGTCCAAAATGCCCTACACCAAGTCGTTAGAAACTCATCCATACGAACAACTTCTTCTATTGAATCCCCATAAGATCTTTCCATAAAAGTAGGAATATGAAGCACAATTATAATCAGTTTAGTTGACTAAATTGACTGATAACAATATATTGAGACACGAGCCAAGAGATAAACTCCACGTCTCTACCACAAGAATCAATACAGAAAGACAGTATGATCATCATCAAAGATAAATATATGTAGACTAACCAAAACCAAAGAGATAAAAATCGAACATAAACTTTGAACCAACTCTTATATGGAAACTATCGAGTGATTGTTTTAAATATCCTTTGCTCCATTTCGCAAAACATAAACGACCTGCATCTTCTGTGTCAATCGGTTAATTAGAATAAAAAATGCAGTTAGTTCAAGATAAGCATAATCTTTGTCGAAAATTTAACGTGAATAACGTTGTCTTCAAGTTGGACAGACTGGAGTGGGAGATGCTAACACTTCCCTCAGTGCCAAGGTTGGAGTTAGGACTAGATAAACAAGTTCAACCCATCCCTGGCAAACAACCACTCTACTCTATCCACTCTAATACCATGATAAAGTCTATGGGTCTAACTCATCATTGTAAAACCAGCTTAACAATGTGAGATTGACATTCTTCTTATACATTGCACATCTCAATTGCACCGAACACCCATCTGATGTGGGACATGCTAACATCCACCCCCCACAGACTGGCAACTTATCCGTACAGATAATGTTCCATATTTAGCATACTGCATTCAAAACCAACCTTGCGCTCTTATCTCCCTTACTTTCCTGAACCTTCTGAAAATAAAACAGCGTCGAATTGCTTTCCTTTCATTGGCGAGCTATTGCATCTTCCTTTCTTTTGCAGCATACAACTGTTTTATCCAACAATTGCCAGACTATCCACATTACTAACATGCAATTCTTTGTTTTTATTTTTCTTCCAACAATAAAAAATAAAAAATGGTAATGTGATCGTGGTTCCTTGCATTTCTTCAGTTTTATTTCAAGCAAGCATTAAGGAAAAAGTCAATTGGTCCATAGATTTATGTGTGTCTAATTTTATAAACTTCATGGATGTGTATCCTGTTCATCATCCTTTTTGCAGTAACACTATATCTTGTCATCTGCGTCCAGGTGTCTCCAATAGGGATAAAACCTTGTCAGATACTTCAAGTCAATGGCACTATTTTGGTTGTGCTTATCTAACTTCATCGTACACTCATTGCCCCTCCAAACGGAGCTTAACAAAATTTATTAGCAACTGATAATTTTGATTTGAGAACCTTTGTTGGCTCTCTAACTTGGGCACAATGGATAAATACATTTTCTTTCTTATCTTCATTTCACATTTTACCAACTGCTAAGCTAGATGTAAATTCCTATTCATTTAATTTATGGCGGATAAAGAGATGTTCTTCTTTTCGACTCCATCTAGAAAATACTCTTTATCTGCATTTTAGTTTATGTTAGTTATAATTTGTTTTTCTAATGTTACTTGTTTTCTCTCCAGCCAGGCAGCCATTATTTGGAGTAACTTTTCACTTTAAAAGCTAATCCAACTTTCTACAAGAGACATGCATCTATATTCGTAAATCGATCAGGATCAAACTGCAAACTTCTGCATCTATAAATGTAAATTGGAATATGCTCTCTCTTAGACATACGCTGTCGTGACCCTAATGTAAAAGTGATTGCCCCTAAATAAGATTAGCCCCGTAATCATAAATCCTGCTCCACCAGTGGTTACCCTGATTGCTGCTCAAGAAATCTTGACAATAAGGGACTTTGTTAAAGATTCAGTTATTATTGGAATTACTGTTGATTTGAGAAAAATGAATTGTGAATTCTGAGTCTAGGGATGATATAACCAAATTCCAGTTCATATCTAAAAGCAAGAGTTACAATCTTAATGGCAGTTCAACTCTGATACGTTCAAAAGTTGGAAACAAGAAACAGATGCCAATTAGCTAACAGCAAAGAAATGTACCTTTGGGCCAACCAAGTTTTCTCCATCACTTTTCTGTTGCTGTCTCGTTTTCATTACTTTTGGATCTGGCTTGGCACATTCAGCTTTGTTCTCTCTTCTGCTTGATTTCACACCCAATCCTAGCCTTCCAGTCCCATTCTCTTTACCATCACCATTAGTTCTATTGCAATGATCAGCTCTTACTGTCTTCTCATCTGTTGTAGCCGCAGATAGAGGTGCACGTGCATCAACTACACGAGGAAGCAAAACCTTTGCTTTTGTAGCTTCCTGGTTGGTGCCCCGGTTAGACTTACAAAGCATATCCCGAGCTTGAACGGATGGTGCCCTGGAGATATTTGATCCATTCACTTTGTAAGTTGGAGCTCGAGACATTCTCATAACATTCCAACTATCTGGCGTCTTTTCTTTCTTCTGTCTTACTGTCAGGTTATTCCTATCAGCACTAGGATTTGAAGAGGACCCGACACTGGATTTACTTGAAGAAGATGTTTGACCTTCAGACTGCATCCTATTCTTAACCTCCATCCTTAATGCTTGTCTTGTAACACAACTTTTCCTAAGACTCACCCTAAGAGACGATAATAACCCACTAGAGCTGCCAAATATTTGGCTGCATACCTCCACAGATTGCTGTCCAGTAGTTTCGGATGTAATGGTGCTCGTTGAATTGTTTTGACCTCGACTAAAAGCTGAAGACTTCAAACAGGTTTCTTGATAACAGAAACCAGATACCGGTTCACGATCAGCTCGTGCAGAAGTTTCAGTTAAGCAGCTTTCACCAACTAAAGCAGACTTAGAATTCACATGTCCTTTTAGTTTTCCATCTGATGGTTTACCTTTGATAACCTTATCAGATCTTGAATTTATAGAAGAAGACTTGCTGCTTAAATTTTTAACCAGGTGAAGCTTATTTGATGTGATCCTGTGCTTTACCTGTCCCAACTCCATGCTTTTGCAATGTGTGCCTCTTGATCTTGAGACTGATGGCGGAAGCTTCGGAGAAGATGGTCCCTGCAAGCCAAAGTTCGAGTTTGCACAACCCTCGCCAGATAGAGAAAATGTAGAAATCAACTCTCGGGACGAATACTGATGGAACCTGAAATTACATAGATTTAATCAGGACGAAAATCTTTAAACCAAGTAACAAAACTCAATATTCCAAGTAAAATATATTGAATATTAGTCAAATGCATAATATTAGAAGATACTTACGGGTGGCTTGTGTGAAACCACTCATCATCCCTGCAATGTAACAGATAAAGATAAAAGTGAATTCGAGCCACATAGTTAATCACTTCATCTATTTCCCGACCAAAGACAATAGAATTTAATAGAATTGCATATTCTGCAGAAATTTACTTGTCCTGGTAAGTTGTGTCACATTCCAGAGTAAGATCAACCCACATGGGCGCTTCGATTTCATTCTGAAAATATCAATCAGCAGAGTAAAGAGTATAAATATAACGCAAGTATAAAGATAATTAGTGGAAAAAGAAAAAGAAATAAAACAATAGGGTAAATCAAGTCGCACTAGTTGAATGCATCAGAAATTCCAAGAAGACTACTAACAAATCACAAAAGCAAAACAAGATAAAGAACCTAAATATTAAAAAATAATAATAATATCAAAACCCCAGTTAGAAAAATGCTTTACGTATTAATAAAATCCATACAATAGTCAAATTGAAAATCCATATTATCAAGAAATCCTGATTCCAAACTTGCTAGAACGCTAAAAAAAACTTAGAAATATAAAGACTAACAATAAACTAATCATGATTAAGAAGTAACTTCGACACCCATTACTCATAACAAGAAATAGAGTTGTGAAACTACCAAAAAAGCCCAATGGTCGACAGGTTTGGTGGTTTTCCTCGGTAAATTTCCATCCCCATTCTTGGTATCTGCTCCAGGACTGGAAATTAAAAGTTGAGGCGTCTTTTTTAATTTTACCATTTCTTTTGTACATTGGAGTTTATTTCTTCGTAAACCCATTAAGAAAATCAAGAATTAACGAGAAAGAAACAGTGGGTTTGAGAAGGTTTTGAATCTTCCATTGTAGTTATCATCTGACAATGCATATAGGGTTTTGCGTTCTTGAATCTTCGTTTGATATTGGAATCAAAGAAGAAAATGCTGGTCTATTTCATTCGACTGTTGAAGTGATTGAAAATTTAAACAAGAAATACAATTCGGGCTCAAAAAAGAATAAAAACAAAGCATAGCAAAATGATTAAAACGCATAAATAAATTAAAAATATAATATTGTAAGATCTTATTTGTTATGTGTTTTACTTAATAATATTTAATATCTAAAACCTGATCAGTAACACCATTGCGGGGATAGCTCAGTTGGGAGAGCGTCAGACTGAAGATCTGAAGGTCGCGTGTTCGATCCACGCTCACCGCATTTTACTCTTTTTGACCATTCTTCCTACGCCCCTTTCCTTTTTCTATGCGGACTAGACTATCTTTAATTCGGCTGATGCAGGTGCATTTGTGTAAGTATCAGCCCAACTCTCTCCATGACATGTAATCTCCATCCTACATCACAAATGAAGAGCTTGTTAGATAGGGATTAAAAATTCATTTTAGGTGTCGTTATTTTTTAACCCATTTTTAATGAAAAGTCAACAATTTCAACTTAAATAAACCAATATTGGTTTATAAACCAGTTGTAATCACAAACGGATTAGTTTTGAAAATTAATGTTAATTTTGCACTCACTGAAAAGTCGAATCGAATATATGTCTGCAGAAATTTAATTTGATTCTTGTTTTTATAAAACACAAGTGGTAGATATTGGCATATTCCGTAAGTAGATTGGATAGTACTTTTTTTGGGCGAATGTTATATTTGAATTAAGGTCTAGTGATATGTTATATTTTGAAGTGGCTGGGAACAATTAAAATAAGGTGGGATTTCTTTTATCTTTATATGGTTGTTAGTCAATACCGGCTTAGCTCCCTTCTCGTTTGCCCCGATCCTAGAGCCAACTCAAGACATTCCTTAGGCGAAAAATTTTTAAGGGACATTTTCAAGAATTTTTTAATAAGAAAATAAAAATAAAAATCATCTTGTCTATCAAAATATCGTTTCATTGATGCAGATAAAATTAATAAAAGTTCAAGGCAAGCTCTTAACGACATTAAAAATCTTATACTAAAATACAAATTTTAAAACATAAGACATTGTTCAAAAGCAATTAAACAACCAACTACAATCTAAAAAAGAAACAAACGACAAAAAAAAAAAACTAATTTTTTCCTTGAAACACGAAAGAGATTGGTGCAAGTCGAACAGGTCGGGGAAACTCTCTAATTCTCCTGCAGCCTAAAAAACAAAGATTCTCCCCTAATTCTCATGCATTTAAAAAAAATAAAGATTTATGAGAATCAATTAACAGGAACTAGTAAGTAACCTAATTCCACTAAATCTTGACTTCAGAAAACAATTGAGGAAGCTTATCTCTAGTTAAAATCGTTTTCAAGAAAATAGTTTTTACTTAGATTACACGTTTAATTGATGAAATAATTTGGAGTTTTATGTATTTCATTGTCATAAAGAAGATGAAGAGAGAGTTTCGAACATTATAAAATAAACGAGAAAATGGAAGAAGAATAGACGTTTAAGGTACTGAGGTTAGTTTCTTCATTCTTCAAATAATTAAAGGGTATATTGGATTAGGTTGTTGTACATTTGTTGGGTTTTATTCCAAGTTATTTTTACCAAAAAAATATATTACATGTTAAAAAATAATAATTTTAAAAAATCAGGACTTTCTTTAAGTTGGGGACTTAAGCGACCGTCTAAGTCGCCTAATACCTTAAGTTGACTTTGTCATCTCTAGGGGACCTTACGCTTGAAGAAGGGAAAGATTCATTTTTCAAGTCAGCTTTTTTGAGCTCCCTTTATGTAGTACGTTCGAAAGAGTTGACGGTAGTTTTTTTTTTTTTTTTCCAGTTTTGTCCAATTGTTGGCATGTAAGAGCATCTCTAATGTATTAAAATCTATTATAATTGACGTGGCGTATAAAATGCATGCACTTTCAAATTCATATAAGACTAAATTAAAAATTCATCTCCAATAGATTTCGTCTAAAACTGATATTACTTTTTATGTGACATTAATTTTTTTTAAATTGACAGATCTTCAATTTTTATTTCTCTTGTCCGATTTTTTATTTTTAATAAAATATTGAGTTGGATTTAAATTTACTTAATCATTTCGTCTAGAAGTCCGTCTAAATTTAGACAGACTTTTAAATAGAGTTATTTTGGTGTGCCAAATCAATTAGATGGAATCCTTATCAGCATGCATTATAGAGAAATTTTTAATAATTTTGTCTATCTATATTTATTTGACACGTCTAAAAAACAATAGACGAAATACACTAATAATCAAATATGCAGAAGAAGAGATAAATTGTGGATAGAAGGATGTGTTGGAGATACTTGTAATCTTTTGGGGCCTTGTGATTGGTTGATGAGGTACATGTAATTATCAACAACCACAATTGCCATATTTGCAATCTTAACCAGTGACCATTGAGTCTGACTGTCCTAACACATAAAGCCAGTGTTCCTCACTAGTCCAAACTGTATTCCAGCAACTGGTCAACTGCAAACCTCAAGAAGAAATGGCATCAATGGCTGCCACTGCCAGCTCTACCACTGTTGTGAGGGTAACTCCATTCTTGGGCCAAACCAAGAATGCTAACCCTCTTAGGGATGCCGTCTCCATGGGAAATGGCAAATACACCATGGTATTTTCTTCCTCAAACCCCATCCCCACCAAAAAAAATGTTTGGGTATGGTGAGGTGACTTTCTTATTTTTGACAGGGTAACGAATTATGGTACGGACCGGACCGTGTCAAATACTTAGGACCTTTCTCAGCTCAGACTCCATCGTACTTGACCGGAGAATTCCCCGGTGACTATGGATGGGATACTGCTGGTTTATCGGCTGATCCCGAGGCCTTTGCGAAGAACAGGGCTCTTGAGGTATACATTTGTTTGTAACAAGACTAGCATCATTTTCTTCATTGATTTGATTACATATTAACTATATTTTGGCAATTATAATTGTTTGGAAAAAAAAAATGAACAGGTTATCCACGGGCGATGGGCAATGCTTGGAGCTCTAGGATGCATCACACCTGAAGTTCTTGAAAAATGGGTTAAAGTGGACTTCAAAGAACCAGTTTGGTTCAAGGCTGGGGCTCAAATCTTTTCTGAAGGCGGTCTAGACTATTTGGGCAACCCTAATCTTGTTCATGCTCAAAGCATTCTGGCAGTGCTTGGCTTCCAAGTTGTTCTAATGGGACTTGTTGAAGGATTCAGAATCAATGGCCTTCCCGGGGTTGGAGAGGGCAACAACCTTTACCCCGGTGGCCAATACTTTGATCCTCTTGGCCTTGCCGATGACCCTGTCACCTTTGCTGAGCTTAAAGTGAAGGAAATCAAGAACGGAAGATTGGCAATGTTCTCCATGTTTGGATTCTTCGTTCAAGCAATTGTCACCGGAAAAGGCCCTCTCGAGAACCTGTTGGACCACCTCGACAACCCTGTTGCTAACAATGCATGGGTCTATGCCACCAAGTTTGCGCCAGGATCATAAATCCAGATTCATTTGTTGAATGTAGTGTGTTTTGAATGTATGAGAATGCACAAATTGTGTAGTTATAATACAATTATTGATTTCTCAAGTCAATGATTAGATGAGCAAAAAGATGGTTGCAAAAGAACCTTATTTTCAGTAATTCAACCTCTCAATTATGAATTATCTGGCCAAGAAATCCATAACAAAAATCTTGAATTTGCTAAATCCGCAACATATTACTTGTACGGGCTCAACCTTTTTATGCTCAATGCTGATGAAAAATATAAATAGCCCACGTCACAATGATGTAATAAAAAATCAAGCACTATGTGGTTGAGTTTGAGGGGTAATTTTTGGACATTTTGCTGTGTGGTTTAGTTACTAGCATAAGCTACAAAGCGGATTAAATGTTTTCAAGAAGAGACTGATAAACAGCAAATTAAAAGCTGCTTTCTATCAAGCATCGCTCTATGGCACGAATTTCATATACGAGTATGAACACTCTTCCCTGTTTTTCAGCACTAACTACTACAGGAGAGTTCTGAAACTAAATCCTCAACAATGCCCTATACACAGAATAGGCTAAAACTAATCAAACTACTCTAGGAGTGGGATGACAGATGGAAGTAAATCAACAGAAATCGCACTCTAATGAGCGACATATTGATTTTACGGAAGTGATTAATTTACAAGCATTATCACTCTCTTAGTCTCCACCTCACGGGTTCTACTGGAAGGACAGTCCTGAAACAACGCAGAAGTGCTTTCACAGAGGGAATCTCAACAATAATTAGCAATTTTGCTGAAACCCCAGAGATAATAGTTCACTGCTAGAACTTTTTGCTCTTCTTTCCCCACCACGTTCTTCGATGTTTCTCGGCTTCAGAGTGCCCTAGCCTGTGTACTTTTGCCTTTGCTTCCCTTAACCGAATTTTATAGTCCTTTTTCCACTCCTCAAATCTATGTTTTAGTTTCCTTAATTCTTCGCCGGTACTCAGGGAAGGTGACTGCGCTGACTTTGACTGAACAATTGCTTTAGCCTCATCATCAAAATTTTGTTTTCTTTGCTCAAACTCCTTCAAGAGGGGATTGAATGAATTTAAACCACCATTAGTCTCCTGTCTCGCCCCAAGATCTAAACAATTGTTGGCAAATTTCATAGGAGTGCTACCTCCAGGAGTTTGTGTTCCCATGGACGTATCCTCGGAATCATAATAGAGAGGTGATGGGGAACCATCAATTCTTCCCGGGTGACCCATAGTGTTCTCAGCGCCAAGACTCTTTTTGGCTGCAGCTAAACTCATCTGCAATGTAAAACAAGTTTAATTAGGCCAGAACAACTCCTTCATTCTCAATAGAAACCTTTCGTGCATAAAAGTACTGACAACATACAACAGGATAAGATGTTCGTATTGTGGTTATTCTTTGTTAAGCTATTGTGAATGATGCAAATGGAAAATCAGACTCCGTTATTAGAAGCATGCCAAGGCAGTAATAGACACTCATGGCCTCTCAACATCCTATAAGATGACACTTATACAACTACCTCCTTAACATAATTACACCATAACTCCAGAAATAGACTGAAAATTTGCTTGTATATCTACAACCTATATTGGTCCAATAGCTTTAAATGTTTAACTTGAACAATGCATAGAATAGCGGTGAAGGAAAAAAAACAACAACAACAGGTTTTGAGATATTCTGTTTGTGACTTCACCTTTAGGTTGATACTTGAGCACATTTAGTTCATTTGTCACTTAATGCTTGAGGCGTAATTACGAATTTATGATAATAATACATGGAGTAACTTCACTGAATGTTAGAATTTTGGAATAATTCGCACTTATATAAATGAAAAGATAATTGCTGAGTATGTCTCCTATCTATCATAAGATCTGTGCATAGGATCTTAAAGACTCACTTGCAAAGATGCCATCTGCTTTTGCCAGACATCCTCCATTGATTTCATCTTGGCTTCATATTCTGACCATCGTGCCTCAAATTGTTGTGCTTGATCTTTCAGAGACGCATTTTCCTTTTCCTTTTGCTCAAGGCTTGCTTCTGCCATCAATACCCGCCTTTGAAGTTCTTCAACTACTGAAGGTAAAATTTCTTGTGGCAGATCCTGCTCAGCCAATAAAGTTGAATTTACTTCACAATCCAATTCTATTTGTGATTTATGGTTACGGAGGTGAGTTTTATTTACTTATTTGTTAATCCTTCTTCTTTCGCCCGGGGCCCCCGGGGGGGGGGGGTGCGCAATTATTTACTCTCAAAATCAAAATTTCCTTTTAGTGTGCTAAAACATACATGCAACACCTTTTCACTTTCCATCTAAGCAAAGTGTTAAGACAACATTACCATACATCCAACATGCTATTTATTTCATTTAAGCTTGAATTAGACTATTATATTATACCTGACATTAAGTTTTTTGCTTTCACAATTTAGTCAGATATCACTATATATATATACATGCATATATATATTCTAAAGAATATGGGATTTCAATTTATGCAATCTTTATGGATTTTATTGTCGGTTTATGGATCTTGGTTTCTTGACGAGATGGTTAATTCGGCGTCGTCATGAGAGAATGGACCTCCTTGTTGCCGGACAGTGACGGCGGCCAGCATAACGTCGCTTGGCGACGCACACCCGCGTGTGGACTCACTGTTGGCGGAGATGCAGCGAGACTCCAAAGATTCTCAAGCGGTGGCGCCGCGGATATCCGGGCGCGGCTAGGGTTGAAACCCAGGCTGTTGCACATTGTGATATTTGGCGAGGACTTCCTTCTAAATTAGAAGATTTAAGGGTGGTTTGCAATTTGCGAAATTTTGGTTTATTTAATCACTAGTCCTCACGATTATTCCCTCATTTAATTAAACACTAAAGTATTAAAACCATTAAAGTTGGCCCTTTAGTCTTCTAAATTTATAAAATAAGTCCCTACAGTTTAGTAATCACTTAAGTTGGGGCTTAAAGTTCAATTTTATGATTCAAATCCCTAAAGTTTAAGATTTTAATTAATTGGCCACTAAAGTTTTGGTAAAATTGCAATTTAGTCCTTCAAGCTTAAAATTTTTCATAATTGGCCAATCAAGTTTTAATTAAAATTGCAATTTAACCCTCCAACTTAATGATTACTTAATCCTAAAGCTTTGAACTTCAAAATTCAAATCTTAAGGTTTTAAAGATATGCAAGCAGTTAATCTGTGTTAATTTTGGTATGATGGACTCTTTTGAGAAATATAATATTCAAAGTGAATTAATTGAAGCGACATGTTGTCAAAGTAACCTCTCTTGTGGAAATTAATTAACTTTGAATATTAGAAGGTTTTGTGTGTGTCTTTTATTCATGCGAGATATTCGATCGGCCCAAAGGAAGGTCGGTGTTTGGTGGAATTTCACATGCTTTGGGTGATAAACACGTGGATTATTTGGTTTAACGTGTGATCAATAAATCGGTCAAAAAAGTTTATTGATTGACATATCTTATTGTCGGTGTTTGATTGCTACATCGGTGTACCACTTACGAGTCAGTCGATGTTTACGTCCAGACTAAATATTGATGTTGTGCTAGAATATCTTGTGATGGGCACTTACCAATATATTTGAAATTATTATTCGCGATAATAAAGTACTAATGTAAGCTATTTCTATCTCTTCTCTCTCTGATTCATTCATCCACTTCCATGATATCCGCAAATATCAATTCAATCTCCGCTTAATGGGTCAAACTTCAAAGATTGGAAGAGAACGTTTTAATTGTTCTTGGTGCATGGATCTCGAACTTGCTTTTAGGATTGAGAAACACGCTTCTCTTACGGATGTAAGTTCACACGATGTGCGGAGGAACTTTGAAAATTAGGAGCTTCAAATCGCACTTAGTCTTGATCATTCATGCATTAAGCGGCATTCCGGAACCTTTAGGGCGCAGATGTCGAGGAGGTGGCGATGCCAAAGAATTCCTTTGAAATTGAAAAGCGTTTTGCGGCGATAAAGGTCGAAAACAAGCACGCCCTGCAAAGCTTGATTTCAATGAAGTATAAAAGCAGGGGAACATAAGAGAGTACATCATGCATGTTTCATCTGCGCTTCAAAACTTAAAGCACTAAACTCGACTTGTCGATGACTTGCTCCGTGCATTTAGTATTAATATCGCTTCTGCGCATTTCAATCAATTTAAGGTCGGTTATAAGCATCGAAAAGGAGAAATTGACTTAAATGAGCTCATTTCTTATTGTGTGCAAGAGGAAGAAAGGTTGAGCGAGATGAATGAACTGCTAAATTGGCAAGTACCTCCAAAGATAAGGAAAGAAAAAAAAGAATATGAAGTCGCTAGGGTCCAAGCAGGAAGAAACAACATAAAGACAAAGAGGTTGTTTCTTTTGCGAGCTTCTGGACATTTAAAGAAGGATTGTACCAAATATAACGCTTGGCGTGCAAAGAAAGGTACATTTCTTAATTTGGTCTGATTACGGAGTTAATTTAGCTTGCATCAGAAAACACTTGGTGGTTAGATTGCAGTGCTACTACTCACATAAGTGTTTCTATGCGGGGTTGCTGTTCACGAAAGCCGAATAATCTTTGAAAGATTCATCTTTGTGGGTATGACGAAAAATCGGTGGAAGTTGAAGTAATAGCACTTTTAGGTTATTGTTAGGAACCGGTTTTATTCGATTTGAAAGACACTTTTGTTGTCTGAAGTCGTTTAGGCGAATTGGTTTCTATTTCCTTATTGGACAAATTTGGATATCATTGTTCTTTTAGAAATTGTCGGTTTAGTCTTTCATTAAATTCAAATATTGTTGGTCTTTGGTTCATTATGTTCATACGATAACTTATATTTGCTTGATACTATTGCGTCGTATAATGAAACCTTGCATGTGGAATCACGTGGTACTAGCGAAAATTAAATAAAGAAAATTCGGCAAAAAATTAAGCGCAAGACGTAGGTCGCATCTCAAAACAAGAGTTGAGCGACTTGTATCGGATGGCATTTTGGATTCCACCGGACTTCTGAGACTTTGATGTTTGTATTGATTGTATCGAGGAAAAGACAGACCCAAAACAAAAAGGTTAGGTGCCAATAGAACTTGGACGTCTTAGAATTGATCTTACGCGGATATTTGTGGACCGTTCCCCTACTGCTTCTTGGAATGGTCAACAATATTTTATATTATTATGCAAGCGATTACTCGCGTTATGGGCATCTATATCTTATTCATGAAAAATCAATCATTGGACATGTTCGGGTTTTCAAAGTCGAAGTTGAGAATCAACTCAACAAAAGGATTAAAAGCGTTAGGTCGACGTGGTGGTGAGTACTACGGCAGATATATGCGGTTCGGTGAACAACGTCCGGGACCATTTGCTAAATTCCTAGAGGAATGTGGAATCGTCGCGAAGACACGTGCCAGGATCACCTAAAGCATGAATGGTGTAGCCGAAAGACGAAACAGGACTCTTGGGACATGGTAAGGAGTATGATTAGTCATTCTACTTTACCAAAATCACTCTGGGAAAGCATTAAAAGCTGCGACTTATATTACGAATAGAGTACCAACTAAATCTGGCCGCTAAAACACCTTATGAGCTTTGGACGGTAGAAAACTGTTTTGAAGCATTTCGCATTTGGGGATGTCCATGTGGTGTTAGGCCTTATAGGCCACATGAAAATAAACTGGACTCCAAAACAAGAAGCGACTATTTTATTGGTTATTCTAAGCGATCGCGGGCTACAAATTTTATAATCCCACACTTAAGTCGATTTTTGAAGCGGAACGCAACATTTTTTGAGGATGTTGAGTTTGGGGAGAAATAAGGTTAGAGACATTGTCTTTGAAAGAAAGCGAGGAAGGATCGATTTCGATTCCTACTATTACTTTTGACAATGTGTAGATTTGCACTTGTCGTTGATCAAGAAGTATATCCGGAACCTCGCGAAGATAATGTTGAAGAACCTCCCACCATTCCGTAAGTACAAACTCAACAAACCTCAAGAACCAATACTATTAAGGAGATCCACTCGAGAAAGGAAAATGCTATTTCGGATGATTTTATAGTATTTCTCCAAGAACATGAGAAAAATAATGGAATGATGGAAGATGATCAATCAATTTCCATCGGGCCGTGAAGCGGAATTCGATTCTCAAAAGTGGATTGATGCCGTGAATGAGGAGTATAAGTTTATGCGAAACAATAAAGTTTGGGATCTTGTCCATTACTGAAGGTGCGAAGCCCGTTGGTTGTAAATAGATTTTAAAACCAAACGGGATTCGAAAGGTAATGTGGAAAGATATAAGACTCGCTCTTGTAGCTAAAGCGTTTTACACAAAAGAAGCGTTGACTTCAAAGAGACTTTTCTCTCCGGTTTCAACGAAAGACTCTTTTCGGGGCCGATCGCTACGGCACTTGTTGCACATTTTGATCTTGAGTTACATCGGATGGATGTTAAGACAAGGCTTCGATGGAGACATTGATGGGGCAATTTATATGGTGCAACCGAGAAAACTTTGTGTCAGGGAGACTCGAATAATATGGTTTGCAAATTAAAGAAATCTATCTATGGACTCAATGAGCTTCCGTGGTGGTACTACAAATTTCATCAAGTGATTATCTCGTTTGGTTTGAGATAAATATTGTTGATGATTGTGTATATCACAAGTTCGGTGGGAGTAAGCATATTTTCTGGTTTGTATGTGACGACATACCGCTTGCCACTAATGATATAGGCATGTTGCACGAAACCAAGAATTTTCACAAGAGAATTTTGAGATGAAAGATCTTGGGGACGCCTTTTTGTATTAGGGATTCGATACACCGGGATCGCCTCAAGTATTCTTGGATTGTCACAAAAGAGCTATATCGATAAAGTTCTTAAAATGTTTGGCATGCGAGGTTAGTAAACCGGGGACACCACTGTTGCTAAGGGAGAGACAATTCGGTCTCAATCGGTCACCAAAAATAATCTTGAAGTTAAGGAAATGCGAGAAGATTCCATGCATCACCGTTGGGAGTCCGATGTATGCTCGAGTTGTCTGCGTCCATATATAGCATTCATTGTTGGAATCTTTGGCGATATTTAAGTAACCACAGGATGAATCGTTGGATAGCGCAAAAAGGGTTATGAGGTACTGAAGAGAACAAGAGATTGCATGCTTACATACAACGCAGATCGGATCGATTAGAGATCGTAGGGTATTCGATTCGATTTTGCGGGATGCGAGCGATGAAAATCCACTTCAGTCGCATATATCGCTATTTGGAGGAGCTATTTCTGGAGGAGTGCTAAGGAGACACTCGTAGCTTCTTCCACTATGGCGTGAGAAATTTGTAGCATGTTATGAGGCATCTAATCATGGGATATGGCTGCCGCGAAATTTTGTCATTTGGCTCTGCGCGATTCGAATGGCGTTGAAAGACCATTAAAGTTATATTGTGACAATAACTCTGCGGTCATTATATTGAATAACAACAGGAGTTCAACTAAGTCAAACATATTGACATTAAGTTCTGGTTGTGAAAGAAAGGTACAGAATTGATGATTTTCATAGAGCATATTGGGACAAGCTCCATGATTGCGGATCCGCTTACTAAGGATTACCACCCAAGATTTTTCTGATCATCATGAAAGTAGGATTGCACCATTTTGTTCAAGACTAAATTTATATAAATAAAAGCATAATTGGATTAACAGCTTAAACTTTTAGAAAGGGTAGTTTAACATGGTATAACAACAGGCAAAGATCACGTGCTCAAGTCTCCTCACAACCCATATCAGAACTAGTTGTCTTTCCAAAAAACAACTTTATGAGCACAATACCTTAACTTCCGAAACCTTCCTGCCTCGTTTCCATTTGCAAAGATTTATATTTTTCAAATTCTGAAGCTGACTAAACTGCCTTCGAGCCAACCATCCACGAATTACTGAAGAAGAGAATGCATCAGTACTAGAACGTGTTAACTGTTGATCACTTAATTAGCTAAAGACATAAAATGAACACAAAACCTAACCAGATTGTATTTGAACAACGTGCTCTTCTATCTTTTTGAGAGCAACCTGCTCATTCAACCTAAGCAAAGCACCATATTCTCTCCTTGCAATATCACCACGAACAACTGCAAGAATATAAAATGTCATCATAAGAGTAAAAGCAAATAGTAATTGGATAACTTGAGGAGCAATGCGAGGAGCCAGAGAATGTCATCAATTAGATCTGGATCTAACCAAAGACTCAACAAATACCGTTGAAGGAAAGGATATATGATATCATGGGGAGAGTATGCCAATCTGTCTCAAAACGAAGAGATTTGCTAATGTAGCAAGGATTTATAAAAATCAGACCAAAAAAACATTTCTTTTTCTTTAAAATCATCTCCTAAAGGGTAAATAATTAATTTAGAAACAGTAAACAATGCAATAGCAGTCTGCCTTACATGACTGCAACATTATTACTCCTCCCTTGAGCTCATGGAAATATCGACGAGCCCGATGACCACGGAAGCACTTCTGTACCTCAAGAGTGCCTTGCAGAACTTGTTTCCTAATATCTTCCAGTGCACCAATCTATAATTCATCGAAACAAAATATCAGATAACTAATCCACAGGATTTTTACCTTCAGAAAAGCTACTACAAGAACCAGTGGATGCATAACTGGATCACTAATGGTAAAGAAGATATGAACTCCATGCAAAACTGATTTAAGAAGACAATAATTCTAGAACATAGCAAAGATCTGACTCGTGTGAAGAAATGTGTCTGTTTTCATGACTTATAACATCTTATATTTACTTCTAACTGAACCAGAAAATGATATTAGACTTCTGGAATGCATATAATCACTGGAAACCCAAAATCTAATCACCGAACCAAGAGCCACGGCTGGACTATAATGCAATGAAAGGCATATTTTCAAGTTACAGTTGTCTGTGGCTATTCAAGAAAACCATGAACTACTTCAAAAATAAAAAAAAAAAAAAAAGAACAGCCAAAAACATGAAAGACCTTCAAATGAGAATACAAACTCACCTGTCCTGCTCGGAAGTATAATTTTGTATAACCAACTTGGTACATTTCAGGAAGGATATCAAACTGCTGCAGAATGGCAACTGATGTACTTAAAGGATCTTGACATGCGTTATTCTCAGGAAGTAGGAATCCATACCTGAAATTATTAAAGCATATTTGAAGAGCTCCAAAGTAATTATAAGAAGTCAATGCAAATGAAAAAACAGTACTTCCACCTTCTTGTGAATTCTTGATGTGTCATCCGCGTAGGGTATCCAGATCTTGAAATCCTCACAACTTCTAGAATCCCACAGCACCTGAGCTGCTCTAACACAAGATCTTTCTCAAAAGTACCAGGATGCTGCTTACTATTTGGTTTTATGCATCGAATGAAGTGTGGACTGGTGTTTTCAAGCTGCTGCATCAATCTGAACAGCTGACCCTGAAAGCACAGAAGTCATACAAGGTTATGCTAACGGAAATACAAAGATAGTCTTTTGAAAGGTCAATATATCCTGAGAATTGGTTCAAAGGCTTCAGTAATCCCTTATCTGCTGCAAATATATTTATGCTTTTGCTTCTTCTATTGTTATCAAGTCCAGGTTCCTCGTTTTCTTTTATTGTTGGGAGATGAGGCCAAGATGATGGGAATATGCACAGCTGCTAGATTTTTCACCTTAAATTTTGTGGCAACACTTTGCTTCTGAGAAGCCGACATCCCCAGCAGTTTTGATGAACTTGCAGCTTTCTGAGATTGGTTAATCCATTTAGAGGCAAACAAGCGAGGTAGTTGGCCAGTGCATGAAGATAGTAGTTGAATGGTATCAGAGTGCAATGGATCTCTGTTCTTTTCCAAGAATCCACCAGTTTCATAAAGAACCTAAGGAAAACGCCCAAAGGTTACTAAAAATGTTATAAAAATCTACCCCGAAGGACAAAATCAGGCTAGTCATACAAACAATGAATAGCATTTTAAAATACCATGTTTGCTTATTATCCTAGTTATACCAACTACACCCTAACCCTATATAAGAAAGTTTGATAGGGCATATTATGTCCACAAATCAGGCATTTACATTTATCTGAAAGCATGATATGTTAGTTTATAAACAAGTCCAACAGAAGTGTTATTGCATTTTAATCTCTCACTGCTTTTCATCCAACCCCAGGGTGACTGGCCGACACATGCAAATATCATTTTCAGGATAATGGCAGTTGTACATCTGGTCCTTGTCTACTCTGATAAAATACAAAAGCAAAATTTATTACATAACAGATGCCATTATTAATAACTTCAGGAGTGACACGTCCAACATTTCCCGTCAAAAGGCATGATGTGTGCTGAAACTCCTAATCACATAATTACAGACAAATTTCAGCTAATATAATTCCTTTGTTCATTAAAAAAATAATTGATATTATATGCATATGTTTGGATAAAATTAAATGCTTATATTGAGTTGTGAAGTAGATAAAATGTGAGATCCTATGAAATGTGTGGATAAAAAGTATGTTTGACCAAAATTATAATTTAAGCAGTGGCAAACATGTGCTAAAACAGGTCTTAATAACTTTGAATTAAGATCAGACCCTAGACATGCAAAACTCTGTACATTTGACCAAGAATTAAAGCAACTAGAATGAAATATATTGAGATCTATTCACGATATTATCTCAAACAAATCATTTCTGCTACTCTGCCATATGGGCAGCATTTTATGGTCATAAGAACCCCTGCTCGTAATAGTTCACAGTTAAAGATAAATTAAATAAAATTTCAATTTTTGAGGACTAGAATCCACTGAACCTAACTGAAAGAGTTACTCCGAAAGAAAACAGAGGCTATTCTTAAAATGAGAGAAGATAAGTTTAAACTGGATATTTATTCTTCGAATGGGGCAAGGGAAGGCAAGTTAAAAATATTTCTCCAAACAAAATAACAATAATCATTTAATTAAGTTTATGCAATGGCCACTCGCAATATAATCACATATAGGTGAAGAACAATTTCTACCACGACCAAATTTGATGGTTGACGAGATTTGGTAATTATGCACAAGTTACAGTCTACCTACCATGAGATGTCAACATGATTGATACAAGTATTCCTAAGCCACAATATGGAAAGTTATCACGGTAGACAATTAAAGCTTAACAGATCCCTATTTCTGTCTCTTTTCAATTATTACAGGCAAAGCCATTTTTCTAAGACAAGTTATTGGATGTTCCAAGAAGAGACAGAAATAAGTAAGACAAACCTCTCCAGCATAGTGGCGAACACTAAATGCTCCACCTCTTTCTCCTATAAAGCGAGAACTGTCATTCAAGTGCTGCTTCAGCTTTGCGGCAAAGGTCAAATCACTGGCCTTCGGAAAATTTGATTCTTCATCCAATAAAGATATTATCCCAATAGGTCTCTGTAAACAAATTGCGATGAACATAAATAGACAGACAAAAAAGGATAAAGAGCCACGTTAACATCATTTATATGATTTCACACGCAAAGAAGCAACCTTCTAGAACAGATGAAAATCATATCTACTACTAACTATTAAACCAAGAACATGTAGGCAGACATATCTAAATGTACATGAAAGGTTCGACAAAAGTTTATAATCATAAGAACGAATGCCTTGGACTTGCCTCGGATCAGACCGTAGATTTAAATTCACTGCCTCAAATAATGAAGTAAACAGAAGAAAAAACTCCCGAACCAGTCATCAAGACTCCTGATGGATCAAAAAAATTACCTTCTCAAAAAGATCCAAGCAATCTTGATTGTCTTCAAAATCTACTTTTGTCCAATCAATTCCATCTAATTCATACTCCTGAAATCAAAGAAAGCGATCATCATTGTTCGTACAACCATTCAGATTTGACAAATATGTGTCAATATTCAGATTTTAGTTGGGTTGTTCTGAAACTTCCAAGAAAGAAAACAGAAAGAAAATCCAAATACTAGAAAAATTCACAGGAAACATAACTTAGGATGCCAGGCAGGTTAATTAGCAATCGTCTGCAGTCTGCATAAAATAAATTGCCCAACCAGAATCATTGCAGAGAGTTCTAAAATCTGTGCGAGTCATAAAGATAGCATGGTGCTGTGCTAAACGGTTGTAATATCATACTGGACCATTTTTGTTTTTCAGAAGAAAGTACAGAGACTGCATGCAATACAAAGTAACCCATCCTACATATTTTTGAAATCATTACAACAGATATAAGATGCTTACCTCTTGTTCAAGTTTGAAGAGATGTCGATTAAAATGTTGCTGGAGTCTCTCATTTGCATAATTTATACAAAACTGTTCAAAACTATTTTTCTGGAGCAAAAAAGGAACGAGAGTGAGAAACAGCTGCAACATACTATAAATAGCAGCAACGAGATCTACCAAATTACCTGGAATGACTCAAACCCATAAATATCTAGAATACTTATGGACCTCCCAGTATGATGTTTGCCAACCGCAAGTGATTTATTGATTTCTTCGACAAGCCAGTCAAACAAGCTAGCGTAGATAAATTTTGCCAATGCGTCTCTTGTGTCAATTGCCTGAATTGAAACAGCACATTTACTATGTATGTTAAACTGTACATGGGACAAGTGACTTGTAAATAAGCATCTGCCTTATGCACACAGGTATAAAAGGACTAGTACCAAGAATGGGCAGCTGTGCATGTTAGTATGTCTAATGAGAGTATAAGTAAAAGCATTTTATGCACACAGGTAAAAAAGGACTAGTACCAAGAATGGGCAGCTGTGCATGTTAGTATGTCTAATGAGAGTATAAGTAAAAGCATTTTATGCACCTGTTGTAGAGTTAGCCCTTTGGCAACCTTATCCTTGCCAGCTTGTATTCTACTTGTAGATAAAGTCTGCATTAGATCCTCTGTACTGCAGCCTATTAAGCTAGCAGCATTGCTAACAGCTGTAGATAAGAGGGAACATTCAAAACAGTTAAGTCAAAGCACCTAAATAAAAGCAACCATATAAAAAGGTATGTATAACTTTCAAACAAGCTCAAACAAACAGAGAAACTAATATAAAAGGTAATATTATATAACTTTCAAACAAGCTGAAAACAAACAACAAAGAAACCAGAACAAATTATATTATCAGTCATTGAGGGACAGCTGAAAAGGAGTTGAGAAAATGAAGCAACAGGTGTAATCAAATAAAAAATATAAATCAAGAAATTAAAATCAACAATAATGATACAATAAAAAGGCACGGAAAACAACAATCTATTGTGGAAGTATAATTTTATGTAATAATTTCATGAAGTTTGGCAGTTAATGATGCAGAAATAGCTTAAAGTTCCTTAATACATAGAATATGCTACTCATTGTAAGTTTCTATTTTTCAAACAGTAATAAAATAGAAGAAATACAAGAATGGGGGAAGCACAGCCAAAGGAAAAAGGAGGCAAACCTTCATCAGCAACAACTTCAATGTGGTTTTCAGCGTCAATCACGTGAAAGGATATGTTTCCCAGCCACAACACTGCAGCAAGCATCTCAAATGCATGCTCCTGATCTTCTTTGCAAATTCTGACAGTATTTAAGGCTTCCTAGTGAAACAAAACCATTATAGAATCAACATCATATTGTAACAAGGAGACAAATAGACTACAAAAATAATTTTCATAAAGTAACTGAGGTCATAAAACTTATTCTGTTTAATATTATGAGCTTTCTAGAGTTCAAAGGTGAGTTATTTGGAATTTCAAATTGGTGAGAGCTGATCATTGTATAGTCAATGCAAACACGTATGTACTTTCTCAAATTACCACAAGGATGTGAAACTTCTGAGCATCATCAACATCGTTGACAGCCAAGCAATCACTCTGATTTAGATAATTGTAGTCAGAAGCCCTTTTTAATCTCAATCTACCTGGAATAAAACAAACACAAGCTAATTAAGAGAAATTATAATTTTTCAGGTTTTGCATGGTTTACTCTGTCATGCATCTTGCCAAGAAACAACGGGAACACAGTAGATTGAATAGAGCAATAAAATAAAGTAGAATAAAAGACTGTCAACAAATATCAACTTGCTTGCCACATGTCAGAGGTTGACAGAAAATTTGGCACTTAATACTGAGACGTCAAGATTTCTTTTTACCCTTAATTAAGTTTACAGGGTTTTCAATTACGAAAAAACCTCTGGACTTCTTTATTGCTAATAATAATTCAATGATAGTCGCATTCTTACCGCAAGTTTCATGCATAATGTAACTAAAAATAGAAAACAAGACAAAACATCGGAGTTAACCACCATGTCTAGACCACCCTATCAAATCCCCCGCACAAGTAAAATATAGGGGGAGCCAGAGAGAGGAAGATAAGATGAAGCACCATTAACAGAGCAAGAGCTGAAAGCAAACCTCTGAGAGTAGAAGAAACCCCTGCACAAAGCTGGTAGAAGATATGGTACGACCTCTCTCCCTGGGCCAACTTAACCACTCTTGACTGCTCCAGTATTTTTATTTTATTTTATTCAAAAAACTAGTCCACATAAGAGGTGCAAAGTTGAAAAGAAAATGGAAATATGAGTAGAAAGAGAATACCAACCTTTTCAAGTAGAACTACACCATCATTCCAGGAGACATTGTTTGTCATGCACAAAAGTTTTAGAAGTCAGGTTAGTTAACTACGACTCAAACACCAAACAAAAGATAATGTTAGCAAAAATCAACTAGGCAAATACAAATGAGCTTACAAGTCTGTATTTTAGCACCACATATTTTTCCTGTAGCACTAAAATGAATTTCGATCAACTTTCCCTGCACCAAATCGAGAATATGTCAAGCCATTTTTCAAATGCCTATTGCTAAGAAAATGCAGTATGCGTCTCATTGTTGAACCAAGGTAGAGTCGATGGAGAAACTCACGAATCGGCTGGAGTTGTCATTCCTGGATGTTTTAGCATTACCAAATGCCTCCAGTATACAGCTTGTCTGCAGCACTTCAGACTCTATCGCACCAGTACCTTCACCAAGTGAAGCCAAGTATTGCATTGTAATCTTAGCAGTTTCAGTCTTACCAGAACCACTCTCCCCACTACAAATTATAAACAGAAATTATTTCTTTCCTGGAGACCATCACAAAATAAATATACACTAAAAGAAAGAGTAAGCATAAAGCAGTAAAAGGGAGCATCAAGGCAACAGTTGAAAGGAGAATTAGAGACGCTTCAAACAAACCTTATAATAATGGATTGGTTTACTTCATCTGCAAGATTCACAATTGACAGCAAACAAAAATGAGAGAATTTTAAAAAAGTGATATTGAACAATAAGGAGCCTCTAGTCAGAATTCTTTTAAGTATTCTATAACACCTGTCATCATTTCATTGTAGGCAGTGTCAGCAATAGCATAAACATGAGGGCTGTCCAAAAGCTTCTGTCTGTACGCCGTAACAAAATCATTTTCATAAAGGTGGACATCTTTGAAGGGGTTGACTGCTATTAGAACTGGACCTGCTTTACTCTAGAGAAAATAAACACAAAATAGTTCAAGAATGGACACACAAAGTTCTTCTTGTACAGAATAGTATAAATGCCAAATCAATACATACATATATTATGTCTTGAGAATATCTGTATTGAAGATTGTGAAGAACTGAAGGTTCGTTCAAATAACTAAGTTGTATAAGGTCATCCACACCCTCAAGAATATCTGGATTTGCAGGTAAGAGCTCTCCCGTGGGCACTGTAACAACCTGTAGTACAAACATAGCGAGTAAATTATCTATCTTGAGTTTCTCAGCTTCATCATACATATTGGAAGAAAATAAAAAACATTGGAGCTTACACTTCCATCTGACAGCAAAACCAAAGCTTTGTCTCCTGAAATTGACTGTATCAGCCCTGATTCCCATAGCTCATTTGGTCGCCAACACCATACACGAAGTTTCTGAAACATAACCTCTTTGAAAATGAGGAGTTGCTGACCAAAGCAATCTTTAGTGTAAAAGAATTACAATCCAAAAAATACTCAGTCATATAAGCATATACACTAGAAAACTTGACCCATTATTATAACCATAAAATAACATTCATAAGTATTTGTTTAAATTCTTCAAATTTTGGGACAGGGCTACATGCAAAACTGTCATTATTTAGATCGACTGAGTATCCCAGTCAAATGCTCAAGCATCTAAAACCACATCTCGAATGTAATAACAGAGCACGGTTCAGCAAGTAAGCAAGCAACAAGTCCAAGTGGGCGGGGGAGCTGCATACACATACTATACTTCCCTAGCTCACTAGAAAAGATAACAGAAGTCACCACTCCTCAAGAAAAGGTCCCACCTGATATGATATATTGAGCTAACTTAATAAAATGTAAGACCTTCCAGATTTTTAATCAACAGCAGCATAATATTTGAAAACAAAGACAGAACTAGTTATAAGTATAGTGCCTGCAACATACGGATATGTAATAATCCTTTTTATTACACATTTTTAGCGTGTCCTCTGTTTTTGCATAAATGCATAAACCTTAAACTATTAGATGCCATTCCGTATCAATTGTGTTCCATAGATCTACTATTAAACCCATATGTAATCTTTGTGATAAATTTAACATCAAATCCCACGAAAGAAAACCATAAATTATAATACGCAATCAAACAACAAATTCGGCCACATATGTTACCTTCTTAATGAAATACCCAAGGTTATCATCCCATTCAGGCTCCCTAAGCCTCGGTAGCGATCCAGGAGGCAAGCTGGCAAGCTTGGCACCATCTTTCTCCTCCAACCTCCTCTCACATTTCTTCTCGTTAGACACCACAACGTAGGGCGATTCACTCTGATCCATTTCCTTAATCCTTTTAGCCCCAAAACTATTCCCCCTCGACCCTTTCATTTCTTCCTTCTTTACATTACAATTTGATGAGCTCTCTGGCAGTTCCAATTCCCCAATTTTAAAGTTTGTGGGCAGGGACCGCTTAGCCGAGGGAAGCCGTGACCGGGAGGTAGCTCTGGGCCTGACTGGCAGGGCCGGGGGCATGTCTTTAGGCTTCTCCATCTGTCCCTCCGCCGGAGAGAATCCAGCATTTCCTCCAGAGAGCTCCGAGCTATTGAATTTGGCGACATCGACAACATTTTTTATAGTTGGCGCTACAAAACCTCGAATTTCAATAAAATGTATATCAGATTTCATATAAGTTGTTTTTGTGCTTGGATTTCGAACAATGCCTAATAGGGGACATTGTCCGAAACATTAGCCTAAAACCTTATTCCAAATTATAAGTCTAAGAAATTACAGCCATTATCTTTTAATTCGCATGTCAAATTCCGCTGAAAACTCGTGAAATAGACGCAATTCAGGAGAAAAATGTAAGAAAGCAGGATTTATGTAGGAAAAAATCCTGAAAATGAAAGAGGAAAGTTACCCAAAACTCTAAGCTGTAGCAGGGTTTTTTGATTTTCGTGAAAGCAAAAAATGAATGGAAACGTTTGAAACTGCGTTTTATGGTTTAAACGAGAGTTACGATGCTAATTCAAGGTCACAATTCCGAGAAAGAGAGAGATTAACAGAAATTATATCTAAAATCAAAACAAGCTATTTAACAAAAGATGTTAGGTTTTCTTAAGATAACAAACCAAAAGGAGAAGAAATTATTTCACAAAATATGGAAACTACGGAATGGAGTGAACGAATTTGAATCAATTTTCAGGGGGCCGCGACGAAATGAAAACCGTTGAGATCTGATAAAAGAATAAACATATTTGAATTTTTGAGCGATAAGAAGTATTATAATTGAATTTACGGAGATGTGTAATTAATTAAGAGACACAAATGCTTAAGAGGGTCCCTGGAAGATAGTGGATAAAATGGTCTGTGTTCTTAATTTGGTATTAAATTTTATTTGATTTTACCATTTTAGACGTAGGCTATTGCTCCCATTATTATATTCCAGGGTCCATACAGTCAGCTTGTACTTTCTCAAACGAATTACTGTACTTTCTAAATACGTCTTCATCAGCTATTTTTTCATTACTTTTTGTGGCTCAAAATGCAATGGTGAAATAAGGGTCGAGTCTCGAGTGGTCGACTAACTAATTTTCCGTTTAAGTTGTATATTTTAAAATTTTAAAATTTATTATAAGTTAATATTATTAAATAACGACTTTCATCTTCAACTTATATATCATTCTTCAATATATATATATATTCAATCCGCACCCGAACAAATTCAAGTAGGGTAAAAGAGAAAAACTTGCATAAAGAGAATTGAGGGGAAGAATGGGGACGGACCACCATAGACCGACATATTCTTGATTTTAATTAAAATAAATGAATAAATTTGTTGACTTAATTTTGAGAGAAGATGGCTTATTTCATTTTCTCTAGTCAATGATCTTTTTACGTTCGTATTTGTGTTGAGGGTTGTAATATTTTTATTTCATTCATGTTAATATGTTGAGGGTATAGTTAGAAGATTTTTAATCTTTTGTAATATATTTAGCATTCTTTAAAGAAGTTAAAACTTGAAAGCTTCAAAAAATGTCTCTTTTGATCTAATAAACTATTTTGATCGAATAAATTAGTTTTAGTACTCTACTAAATGACTCTTAGTTAGTGAACAAACGCAACTCTATTAATGAAAACTTATTGTGTAGATGTACAAATATGTATTATTGATATTCATGTGAATGGGCAAGACTTGTGAAGCGATTAATATTGTATTTAATTAATACTTTAGAAAATAAATTAAATAAAATTTATTTGTAAAATAGTAATTGTATTGATGTGTTTAGTAAAATAAATAGTATGAAAGTAATTCATCATGTTACAAAAAAATCCCCGACCCAATAAAATTTATGAAGAGACTCATTGTGCTTTCTTTGATATTTTCGTGTGTATGGTCTCTTTGAAAAGATCTCAACCTAATAAATCATGTGTAGGGTCACATTTGAAATTTTCGTTGGTGTGGTGACTCCTAAAATAATAAAAAAATGTGGTTATATTCACGCTACATATTTTGTTAACCACATCATATTTAATTGTAATAAAAGTTTCAAACTATTATTATTTTTGTATTTATGTCATTAATTATTTTTTTATCACATTCTTATCATTCACTTATTAATTTTACATTTTATCTTTGTTTTTATGATTGTTTTTATTCAAAAGGCTAATTAAGAGAGAGTAAAAAGATTTGTTTGCCTATCTTATTTTTTAAATAAGTAAAATGAATAATAAATACAAAAGTTTGATAAAATATATGTCCTTTATTTCAATGCACATTAGTAAAATATTTGAACAAAATTGATATCAGAGACGAGATGTAAAAATTATTGAAAGTTAATTATAAAAATTGTAAAAAAAAAAAATTGAAGATATAAATGTTAAAATATTAAAGATTATAAGATATTTATTTTAATTAAAACGTATTGTAAATAATAAAATAGTGTAAATATAATTACTTTAATAAAAAGAGGTGTGGGTATTTAAGTAATTGACAATACTAAAATAATCATATATAATTGTAGGCGTTCCATTATAACGGTAACGTGGCCCCCGCTAATCGAGGAAAACGACTTGCACAAACAGGCGAGTCAAATCAAGAGCAAATTTTGAACAAATCCAAGCTGGGCCCCAGCGAGGTGTACCTAATCCCGCTATATTGGAACTTAGTTTGTGTTCTCCTTCGCATCACATTATTGTTATATTGTACGCTCCACATCTGGTATGTACAAATGTACAATAATCATATTATTTTTTAAAATTGCAACTATATTCCTCCTGATGGGTCCACGTTAAACAATTGTTAAACAAACTTTTATAAATTAATTTGCTTATAAGTAAATAAATTAGTATGTTTGGCTAAGCTAAGCATAAAAACATTACGTATAAGTCAACAATTTTTTATTTATAAAAATTAAAAATTAGTAAGTCACTTTATTTTAATGGTAAGGCTTAGTTATTTATAACAAGTAACATTTTTTATGTCAAAGTAAAAAAAATGTAGAAATTAACTTATCTAAACATATTTAAGAACACAAATTATCAACATTAATTAATATTTATTTAGTCTCAAGCTTAGCCAAACTTGATCTATATATAAATTATTGCAGATCATCCACGTCGTCAGTAGCATGCATGCACAAGGCATTCTTAAATGTAAGAAAGAAAGAGACTTATAGATGCAATATATTATATTAAATTGTGCAGGCCAAGTTATCAAGAGATTGATACATTCGTAATGAGTACTAACTTTTAATTTGAAATTCTTTTATACTTACAAGCAGGTCAAATGTACCATTATTATATATACTTTTATAGGTATGATGTATTGTTGCGCCTTCTATTATGAGAAAATTGAGAGAAGAGATTTAAAAGAAGATGTTGTTTCTTTATGCAGAAGAGGTTGAGAAGTGACCTCAACTGCGTGTTGGGATAGCCTCCTCTAACATTATGCGGGTCAGACTCGAATAGATTGATGGGGACACCACCTTTGCAGAACTTCACCACGATCATAGGACCCTAACACATGCATTTTGGAAAGGACATTTCCATTAAAGTCGCTGATGTGACACCTGGAATATGATGTTAAGGCCTTCGAGATTGCTCCACGTGTTGCACATCAAGGGATGGTCGTCCAAGAGAAGTTCACCTATTAATACGAAACCCATTTCTACAAGAAATGGATGTTGAAAATTAGAACTCTCATACAAGAAAAAAAACAAAGTCCTCTAGACTAATTGTTCTCAAGTGTTCATAACCACTTGAAAAATTGTTAGTTAAGAGACTCTCAAGCCATTACCTCCGCCATATCGTGTTCCTCTCTCACAAGTATCATATTTATTTGTTACTAAACTTGTCTACGTGGTTGAACAAACCACATAGTGGTCTAAGTGTGTGGAAAAATACACGTAGGAATAGGAGGTGTGAGAATTTTTGTTGACAGCTACCATTTTAAAGATCAACAATATATATTATTTATATGAATTCATTTTCACATTTAGTTCAGCATATCAAAACATTTAGATAAATCCATACATTAATCAATGAAAATGTCCATTAAACAAACTCTGGATTGAACTGGAGTCCATGATAACAACCATGGCATGTTGCAAACTTGAAAGTGATGAATATGTGACACCTTAAATGATTGTCACCAAAAATTCTTGTCGGGCAGGTGGACATGTTGGGTACCCTAACCAATAAAGTGAATCCACTAGTTTAAGACAAAAATGGTGACAAAAAGGAAGTGATAAGTGATTATCTTTTTACTTTTCTTCTTCCACTACTAATTCTACTTTTTGTTCTCTGAATAATTTTTTTTTAAGGGTGTTAGTTTTCTCAAAAGTTGTATTTATTCAGAATAATTATATAAACCACGAGTTGGTTACAAAATAAAATGAGCCACAAAGTTGATTATTGGATACTATGTATTAATAAATAATCGTACGTATTCTCATATAAAAATTGGACCAACTCGCTAATTAGTTGGAATTTTTAACTACAAATTACAAACATATAAAGAGTTGTTGAGAGACCATTGGACGAGAACTTTCTCTCACTCAATTCAAGAATATAAAAATTGGACCACTTGTTAATTAGTTGGAATTTTTAACTACAAATTACAAACATATAAAGAGTTGTTGAGAGACCATTGGATGAGAACTTTCTCTCACTCAACTCAAGAATAAATGGAAGATGAGATATATAAGTTTTGTTTTTCAAACTGCACATGAATTCGTACATAGTATTGACGACTTTATATATTGGGCATTTTTGTGAGTTTGAATTTGACAAGAGATCAATTATATGGGGCTCGTGGCAATTACGGATTGTGCGGGTCCTGGACCTCGTAGTTGAATGGGTCAAGGCAGTAGTACCCTGGCCATGGTCTTGGTGGAGGCTTGAAAATCTAGATGGTGGATTTGATGGCATGCCTTGATCTTAGTAATGGATCAGTCTTACCAGGTAAATGGGCCTCTTTAATTGTGGGTTGTAGGGAAAATCTGCCTCAAGTTATGACAGTTCTAATTTAAACACGAATGTGCACAAGTAATTTACAGCTCAACTTATAATAATTATTTATTAGGTAATTTAACGTAAATAAACTAATATTTGAAAATAATAAAAATATATATGTACTATAAATTTCAAATATATTGAGTCTATCTTTTTTTTTTTTTTAAATTAGTAAAGTTATTTTTTAATTGCATTATATATCATAACTGAAAGCTAATTAATAAAAAGTCATTGTAATCCAAAATTGCAGAATCTTTAATTATGGGATAACTGTTTCAATCATTCAAATATAAATTTGATATTTTATATCTTTTTTAAAAAATATCTCTTTTCACAAAAAAAATATATATTCTCGACTATTAACCACTTATAAGCATCAGCGCAATCAATTAACATAACATGGTAAGAAACAAGATCACATTTGTAACAATTGGAGCTACATATAGTAAAATTCATGATAACAACACGGACAACATTTTGTGATACATAATATTTCTATCACTTCATCTTACATACCATTTGTCACAGACTATCACAATACAATCACTTAACATAACATGACAATACGTGGAAAAAAAAATCGATTATATTGAAGACACGTGCGGTTTTGGAGCTCTATTAAAAAAAAAAAATTGCAATTTAAATATTCGTATTGGATTTTGAGAGCTAGATTATATAAAAGTTGATAAAATTTATTTTCATATTTATCAAACTATTTTAATTTGATAAATTAGAAAATATAAAATAATATGCATTATTTTTAAGATTAAATCACAATGTTTAAAATATTATAATTATATTTAAAAAATCAAGTATAAGGTGTAATTTCTTCAATTTATTAATGTGATAATTAGGGCTAATCGGGTCCCTTTAGTACATGCACCAAATTATTGAGCCGTTTGGCCATGGTATTGGGCCACTTGGAATATGTATGAGAAAGAATAGTGAAGTTATAATCAATTGATTTTGGTTGTAGAAGGTAATTTTTATTCATTAATTTATTAATTTTCTCCGAATCATATAATCATGCTACCCAAGCAACCCGTTCTATTTTTGGCGCTCACACATTCTTCCTACCTCGCTTCTCTCCTAAATTGCGTGAGCCGCATGCGCTAATATGTTGCACATTATTTGATTATGTTGCTACAACTACAATTGCAGTGTCCTACTTGTCTATAATCTTACAAAGTTTTCATTTTACTAGTAAATAAAACTCTTTAGTCTTCACCTAAATCACATTCTCTCTACTCTCTTGGATAAAAAAGGCACAAAAACAAGAGTGATAAAGCATTAATCCTACAATGCATTTAGCAAATGCATTCTGATGCAAGTAGCCACTCGCCAGACATCAAAATTCCATCGAGAATTCCTCCACTTGCTTGTGTGACGCGCAGTTAAACATTTCCATGTATTGATTCAAAGACTCTTGTCTTTGTATTCTCATCTCCTCATTGAACTTTTTGATGAATGCCTCCACTCGCCTATTCAACTCATCTTGACTTGGTGACGCTTCCCTCTTAAGTTTATGGGAGCCACTAGGCGACGGGCTTAGCTGTGGGCTAGTAGTATTAGGAAGGTGATTAAATGTTTCAGCTTTGGTTATCTTTTGGGGGGTCTTCTCTTGCTTTTGTGGTGGAAGGTGGCGGCGAAGACCTTGAACATGGCCGTCCCTCTCCCATGTGTCTGATTTTCTTAAGTGCCTCGTCAATGGCATTGCACGTCCTTCAGTTATTATTTTCCACGTACTCTGTAGTGTGCCTTGCATGTTTGGCTTCGACACTCCTAATACTGTTTTGCCACCTGCTGATTAAAAGATTTAACACTCTTTGAGAGTCTAATCATGAAATTTCAATATACTATTGAATGGGACGAAATAACACAATAAACAAAATATTACAGCAATTTTTATATATGATACTTCTATCCATTTGGAAATTGGTCGATTTATTTATTCTCAATAACTTTAGGTTTTTTTTTTTTTTTTTTATCAATTTCTTCTCTCTCTTTTTCAGTTGTGAAATTAGGGTGTGTTTGATTGATTCCATGAAAAAGAAAAGATTTTCATATATAAGTAGGAAAAAAAAACTACCTATTTTGACAAAAAATATTTTCCAACTTTTCCTTATTAACCATACTTTAACCGATTAATTGAAAATCATTTTTATTTCCAGTATGCTAATTAAACAAAGAAAAAGATGGAAAATATTTTCATCTTGATGCGACAAAATTTTTTAAGAATTAGGCATTTTCCATGAAAAATCTTCCAATCAAACACACCCATAGATTTGAGATTTTGTTGAATTCACTGTATTTTATTGACACGTAATCTGACAACAAATACATTGTGACGTAAGAACTCTTGTGGCTTATCGTTTCGAACTCCACGGCGGTCCAGTTCCTGATAAGGATTAGTTAGGTCATCATTTTGTCCCCTTTCTTAAACCCAGTGCTCTAATTCACAAGCCAATTAATGCTATCCACACCGTTTGATCTGTTCAACTCCACCTTAATTGTCGCCAACTGGACTCCAAACGGTAATATTTGCCAGCTACTATTACCGGCGAGTAACCGTTATCGACCAAAACCGCGCCGGAAATTTCAACAAATGAATTTTCCGATTATTGACTCCTCGTAAGATATGTTCATCCTTCTGTGTGTGCAGTGCGCGAAAGAGAAAGAAATAAAAAAAGAACAGTACCTTCTGGACTGGCTTTAATATTTCTCCGGCTACCGAACCTCTCAGAAACCGGCGGTGGCCGTGGCTTCTCATTGGAAAATGAATATTCCGGCATATCCTTTCGCATCCACCTAGATTTCGAAATCACAAATTGATTCTCCTTATTACTGGTAGCATCCTCTTCGATACTATCAGCATTCACGTTAAACACCGTCTCATCTCCCAAAACCCCTGCTTCCACATGTGAAAAGCCGTTAGTGCTGTCAATAATATTATTCACATAACCCTCTGGCACCTCCTCACTGCTCAAAACGGCACCGTCGTACTTATACTCAACTGGATGAAGAATTTCAGCAATAGGCATCACCGGCAGCTGAGGTTGAATATGAGCAGCAGTTTCTAGGGGAGGCAGCGGTGACGGTAGTGGTCGTGGTACCTCATCGTTTTTCGACTGGAATTTCGAGGAGGCTAAAATGGTGATGATGATGCAGTTGATGACAAGATATAAGTAAGGAGGCTTGAACCACGAGACGACACCGTTTATTATCGAAGGTACCTCGTGAACAGCAAACTCTGCGATTGCCGGAACGGAAAATTTTAGCATAAGTGCAGCGGATAAAAGACTTGTGGATACTAAAAGAACTTGGAACGAAAACATGAGGCTACTTGATGTTCGAGATAGAATCGGCATTTTTTCTAACTCTATTCGTTTCTCCGGCGATATATAGAGAGAGAGAACTATAAACGTGGTGCAGTAAGGTGAGAGGGGTGACTGTTGTATTTATATCACTTTTTTAAAAAGCCTACTTAGGCGTGAATTTTGACTAGCTACGTTTTACGTTTTCTGCTTCGCTTTTTCTCTTATCTCGCTTTTCGCTGCAGGCGCGCCTATCTCGAAAAGTTTGAAACTTAAGCACATCTAATACCACGCTTTACATTTTTTAGAACATTGATTTATATTGGAGAAAGGTTGGAGATGATAATTTTGTTTAGGGCAAATTTGCTTAAATTCATAAGTAAATTTATTACAAGTACTTTTTATTTTGAATTATATTTTGAAAATCTCAAATTACGTCGTTTATGAGTAGTAATATAGCACTCACACTGAACACTAATTATAGTGCTTACTTTCCACGCAGTATTGTTAACAATATAAAAAAATTGTCGATAATTTTTAAAAATAATCGATGGAATCTTACATGATGCATGAGAGACACCATATTTAGACCCACAATCGGGCCGGTCTCTGTAATTTTCGAGCTCGAGGCGAACTTGAAAATTGGGCCCCTTATGAGTCGCAAATTATATTATATATATAGCGCATGTTCGGTAGCCATTTTTTTTTTTTTTTATCTCTGATTTTGACTTTTCAATCTTTTACGCTACAAAAAAATTTGAAAAGTTAATAAAATACTCAAAAACCTATTTTTTTCAAAAAACTAAACCGAACATGCCCTTAAAATTCATAAGATTTTTACAAAACTAATGTTAACTTAAAACTCAACAATAAAACGACAAACAAAATATATTATACAAAATAGTTATATTATAATAAAGTAACATGATATCAAAAGTGTTCTAAATGATCACTTAAATACAACCCAAATCTTTACGCTTTTAGAAGCAAAAATATTAATCAAATTTGAATAATCTAGTTGTTCAACTATTTCTTTCTCAATTGATAACATAGCCAATCCATTCAATCTTTCCCGTGACATAGATGAACGGAGATACATCTTGATCAACTTCAACTTAGAGAAACTTCTTTCTCTCAGACGCAACTCAGAATGCCTAGGTATGGTTAGCAAAATTTTATAAGTAATATAAGCATCCGGGAAACAACCATTCAATGTCTTCAAATGTTGTAGTACTTCAATTGCTCTCTTGGTTTCACTTGGTAAATAACACCTCAAGACTATCATTTCGTAACATAAATCATCTCCATTAATGTCTAAATGTACCATTATGTTCCAGAACTTCTCAAGATTCATACAAGATTCCAACAAACTTGCAATACTTACACTCAGAACCTTTCCAAATTAAACAAAATCCAAAGTCTCTTCATATTGTTTGAATTGTTCAAATCGAGTTTGGAGTGAAGATCGAGCTTGATCAATTATAAAGAGAAAATAATCATTTCTAAAAGATTCTTCATTTGATTGCTTGATCTCATTATTGCCACTTTCATCAAACCGCTTCTTCCTTTGAATAGTACGTTTTTCCGAAATAGAGTTTCAATTCCCATTTCACCGCAATTTATTTTGCTTCATCCATAGCAATAGAAAATCCAGTTTTCTATAATCATCGAAAGGAAACAAGTCCTTTTAAGAGGTTGATAGCACAATCAATATCCACATTTTCGACTTGAAAATTTACTTACTTGATGATTGATCGCATGCAACAACCTATACCATATTACCATGCCAAGCAAGAATTCAAATTTTCACGGTGAAGAATGAAGATTCGTGCAATGAGGCAATATCATCGAAATAATTATAATTGCACCATAAGTCCTTCTCTTCCTACTAAAATAATTATTTAAGTCCTATATACTAAAACAAACGATAAATAATAAATATAAAGCAAAGTCTAATTAGAAATAAATAAGTAAAATTGCCCCATGTTGTCTGGATTGCATCACTACGCTCGGGGCACATTGTTTAAGATGCTATAATTTCACCTTTTAAACCCAAAGTTGATGTTTCTAACTTTTGAAAAATGGAACAAGCACGCATCTTGACGTAAGCATAGCCGATACATCCCATTTCCCACTCTTCCTCTCCATTAATCGCCATGGCTTCCTTTTCCCTATTATAAGAACTCAAAACACCATTTTTACTCTCACTTGTGCTATATATCATCTTCTTCACTAGCATTCAAAAGTAAATCTTTATAATAATTGTGCTCAGATCTCTAATGGCTTCTGTTTGCAATCACCTTCAAAAATTTTTGCTCTCAAAGACTTTTACTTTGCAGTGTTCATCGATAATATATTTTTTTTTTTTTTTTTTTGTGGGTGATCAATTTTTGTTTTCCATTTTGGGCCCCTCTACATTTGGGCTCGAGGCGAGAGGCCTCTTTCGCTTTCAGGCGGGGCCGACCGCCCCACAATCGATCTTATATCAACATTCCGTTGTTTATTCCTTTTACTTGATCGTCTCATTATTCTTGATCTTTTAACGTTGTTATCATTTATCATTCACTTAATAAACTTAGATGAAATAACGAAAAACTAACTATACTAAACTTAAAGGGAAATTGGCCAAAAACGTCCCTAACGTATGGATCTAGTGCGTAAATCATCTTTACTTTTCAAATTTTGGTAATTACATCCCTTACCTATTCATGTAGTATTAAAATCATCTTTTTGAACGGAATCCATCCAATATTCCGTTAAACCTTTGAGATTTTGGCGCAAATGGTCCCTAATTTTTGTTCTTAGGGTGGAATTGGTCCCTAACGTTTATGTTTTGGCAAACAAGTCCCTAACATATGTGTTTTGGTCCGAAATTGGTTCTTATGGAATGAAAAAGACAAATATACCCTTAGTTTAATTAAAAGAAATTGCATGTGGATTCTTAATCATTACAAAATGTGCAAATAAGTCCAATACTTTTATTTTTTCTAAAAAAATTAAAGAAAACTAATGAATTTTTTTTAATTAACACTTTAGTAATAAAAATGTCAAATAAAATTATTATTTTATTATGAAGTAATAAAGAGAAATCATTGTAAAAAATCATTTTTCTCCCTCTTTACTTATAAATTTTGTTCTCCCTATTTACTTTAAAAATGAAGTTAAATAAATAACAAAATGACGTATATTATTTTATGACATTGAACTAATCTTATTACATTTTTATTTAACATAAATATACTAATAAAAATTAATTGACACATTGTGTGTTTTATTTTTGAATGAAAATAAAACGATAAATTAAAATATCAAGAATATAGTTGGATTTCTAATATTTGTAGTTAATAAACATATAACTCAATTAAATAAAAATATTTGAACATCAAGTTTGTGACAAAGTTATTTTTTTTATATAACAATAAAATAAAAATTTTATTTTTAAATAATATATTTTTCCTCTTTACTTATAAATTTTTTTCTCCCTCTTTACTTTAAAAATTAAGTTAAATAAATAACAAAATGACGTATATTATTTTATGACATTGAACTAATCTTATTACATTTTTATTTAACATAAAAATACTAATACAAATTAATTTACACATTATGTGTTTTATTTTTGAATAAAAATAAAACGATAAATTAAAATATAAAAAATATAGTTGGATTTCTAATATTTGTAGTTAATAAACATATAACTCAATTAAATAAAAGTGTTTGAACATCAAATTTGTGACAAAGTTATTTTTTTTATATAACAATAAATTAAAAATTTTAAATTTAAATAATATATTTATTACTTAATAATAAAAATAATAAATTTATTTAACATGTTTATTACTAAAGTGTTAATTAAAAAAAAATACTCATTAGTTTTTTTAAACTTTTTTTATAAAAAAATAAAAGTATTGGATTTATTTGCACATTTTATAATAATTAAGAATCCATATACAATTTGTTCTAATTAAACTAAGGGTATATTTGTCTTTTTCATTCCATAAGGACCAATTTTGCACCAAAACACATAGGTTGGGGACTTGTTTGCCAAAACATAAACGTTAGAGACTAATTCCACCATAAGGACAAAAGTTAGGGACCATTTGCGCCTAAAATTCAAAAAGGTTTAACGAAATATTGGATGGATTAGATTCAAAAAGATGATTTTAAGACTATACTGGATAGGTAAAGGATGTAATTGTCAAAATTTGAAAAGTAAGGATGATTTCTTGCGTTGCCCATAATACGTTAGGGACGTTTTTGGCCAATTTCCCAAACTTAAATGTAAAACACTGAAAAATTAACTTCTAATACTTAAATTTTTAAATACAATATACTAACTATATTTAAAATGAAATAATCAAATTAATTCAACATAATAAAATCAAAATCTGCCTATTAGTTTGCAAAACTTAATTATGCAAAACTTAATTATTAAAATTATATGGATGGGTTTTTATGATTCATTAATAAAAATAAAAGAAAAGGTCGATATATATATTTCGAATTAAAATCAATAAAATTATTATTTCTCTTTACATTTTTTGTAAAAGTAGAATTTTGAAAATGGCCAACCAAAACTGCAAAAATGTCTGCACCATTTTGTCGAAGAATTCGTACGTGTCAATCAAAGTTTTAAATAAAATAAAATGTGGTTTACCAATATATTTTGAGAAATTTGTATTATTGGTATTAAAATATTGTCTTAATAGCAAGTTAGTAACATTTAAAAAAAAAAAACTTGTTTGTCGTCAACATTTTGTTATAATAATCAATCTTCAACGACAGTCGACCAAAAACAATTTAACTAAAAAATCAGAAAATACCATCCACATTGTCTACTATAATACCACTAACACACTAATCAATTCTAATTTTTTACTAATCTTTTATAAGGTCCAATACAGTCTATTATTCAATTAGTTTAATAATACTTGAAATTTCTTATATAATATCTAATAATTAACTCGTTGATTCAATCCGTGACTCACCAGTCTGACAATTGACCCAGCGAGTTAGCTGAATCAATGCCGATATCAGGCTGAAACCATGTTTGATAGTGACGAAATATATCTTGTGCATTTTTATTTTAGCCTGTAAATTATAGTATTCCCTATAAGTTAATTTGATTCTTCACAAAATATACTTAAGTGATCTACTTTAATAGTTAAATATGAGACATAAATCTGTAAAATCGTATATCCAGTCTCATTAATTGACTGAAGTATCATACTCAAACCACATAAACTGGGTCCTCATTTTCTATTTCCCCACAGAAAAGAAAGACAAATCGCATTGAAATCTTTGAGCCAGAAACTTAGAATCTGATATGCGAACATTTATAAAGCCACCGGGCAACCACCACCAAATCATGTATTTGTATGCAGTAAAATAGACAACATAAATTTCTCTCAAAAGTGTAATATGCTTTCTTTTCTTATGATCTAAAATCATCCACATGAACAAGAGTAGAGAGACTCCAGAAGAAAGAATACTCCAATCTAAACAGATTTTATTACTCACATGCAATGAAGCCACCCCCAAGATGAAGAAAAGCTGAAACTGCTCCTCTAAGTGTAGTTTACGACCCGTAATTTAGGAGAATACTCCAATAGCTACTTTTTCTGTGAATTTTTCGTGTACATTATGACCGAAACAAAACCATGGGCTTCTTAGTGCTTTGAGAACCACCCTTGTGTCAAAGAGGAAAAATCGTAATCTTTTCCAGTCTGCGGAGATGCGGATGAAACCGTCTGTTTGCTCACTCCAGAAGGCGTACTGCCATTACTAGAAGTATTGGGTCCCGTAGCGTGCATGCTGAAACACGAAATGAAATTTTTAATAAAAGCACATTGTATGTAATCCGCACCTCCCTCGCTCAAACAAAAGCTTTTAAGGGCAAAAAAGAAAGTATTGTATTCGCATTTTGATACGAACAAAGTTGAGAAAAATATAACTCGAAAATAAAGAAAATTAAAGTATTACAAGAGTCTGTATTTACACAAGACTCTAATGAAATCACCATTTTGGGTCATTTACCACCATGTCCTTTCAAATTTAAAATATAGTGGTCCGGAATAATGTAAATATTCACAGCAGCAATACTACTCAACATATTAATAAACTTGTGTACTTACATTAGCAAACTAAAATAACACTGATGTCAATTTTATATCAAATAAAAGAAAAACATAAGAATAAAAGCTACCCTTGAGCAAATACTCAATTCTACATATTTGCACTTCCTCCTGATCCAAAAGGCAGTGCTTATTGAGAGAGAGTTAAATCAAAATGAGCATTAGATTTTCGCATTGCTACATACACTTGGATCGCAGAAAGATCAAAACATGGGTGTATACAACACATCAAATGCATACCTGGACACCGGGAGAGGGAAAGAGTTCCCTGCTTGATGAGTTGCTACCATGTTCCCCATCTAGCTCAAGAACATAAACACCAGAATGTGAGTATAAATACACTTTTGGATTTAATGAAGCAGCATTCAATACCACAATATTCTACCTGCATATATTTCTCTAGCTCGCTCTTTCCAGCTGCTGGCACCATCAATCCAGGGAACTGGTACCCAACATTTGGCCAACTTTGATTGGACAAGTTGGCACCGTTTGGCACTTGTTGTATATTACCATGAAGTTTCGGCACTCCACCAGAAGAATTAGCTGCAGCAGCCATTAGAATAGACTGCTGTTGTGCCAGCATGGCAATTTGTTGTTGATGCAAAGAAAATGGTGACACCATATTGGACTGCAATAAAAATAATGATGTTAACAGATTTGGAATCCTAGAGGTATAGTTAAATCTGTTCGCAAAAGTTGATTCAACCCAACCTCACAGATAAATAAATAAACATATGTAAAAACCATCCAAAATCCAGGAAAAAAAATTCGCATCCGACGATAATTCTATAGAATGCAGCATACCTTCTCAAAAAGAGACATAATATCAGTTTTAACATCTTTTTGAGGCTTCTCTGACATGGAAGCAGGTGCAATTGATGGCGCATCTTTAAATAAATCCTCAATTCCAGAAGCGGAAGCAGACTCAGCCTTATTATCATCAGGTTTCTCTGGAGCAGTTTTTTCCGCTGTTGATGATGCTCCGGCAGCTGCAAAGTTGTCACATATTATTTTCAGCTGAGACAAGCTTAAATTGCTAATAACACCACCACAACCCACACACTCCCACCCACCCAACCAACAACTGAAGGAAATTTAAAAAAAAAAAAAAAAAAAAAAAAAAAGGATAGAAAGACCAAAATGTGAACAACTGACATACACTGGAATCCTGCCCATGCATTATCATCTGCGGAAGCTGCTGCTGAGGCATTTTCATTAGAACCATCCATAGAAAGCATACTGAAGAGATCGGTAGCATAATCAACTTTAGGAGGAGAGACGGCATCTGCGGCCTGCTTTGAAGGTTCAGCAGATGTAGCTGGTTCTGTCTTCTGAATCACTTGTTGAGGCACTGGAGCAGGAGCAATCTGTTTTCCCGACAAACAAGTTAGCCCCACAGTCTGAAGTGTCTCCTTTCTGGAGGTATAAGAAATAGGAGTAATATACAGAAAACCAAAATCATCGAGTATAGGCAAGTATGTATTACAATATCAACTATCAAATAACAGACTCGGGAATTCAAAAGATGCATAGAGGATGAACTGTAGTCTTTTCATCCACAGCTAAACATGATTAACAATATGGGGACCACGAATAACCTGTGTACTAATAATTTATGCATCTCAAGGTTGCAATGCTTTGTAACACAATTCATTGATCTCACCCAAGATTTTTATGCTTTATGACCTCGTCTCATGAATTTCATCTTGACCAAAAAAATGTACCACTTTATATGGATTGGACTACCTAAATAACAAGCAGGTAATAATGGGATCACAATAGCCAACTAACTCCGAAATTTCAAGATGAATTAGATCTTTATCAGAAACACAACAGAAAAGCAAAAGAAAATTGACAGAAATACAAGGAAAACAAGGGAAAGGGTAATGAGTTATATACAACTTAACATACAGGTTCTAGTCCTTTAGGAGGCACGGGTACACTAACTCTGGCAGCAGGAATATTTTCCTTTGCACTAGGTGCTTGAAAGTTCTCCTGAGAAGAATTCCCAGAACTGCTGATATATCCATGACCATCACTTGGTTTTTGCCACCTGACAGACGCTTTTTCTTCTCGGCTCCTCACAGGTGACATTGGTTTCCCATCCTTGGGAATCCATCTTTTCTCCTCATACCTTAATTAAGATGAGGCAGGCCTTAAATCAGTTCTAGAATCAAACAATGTTAAAATAAAGTTGTGTACTATACTGTATAAAAGAGGTCATTGAGTAAAAAGCTTGTACTTAGCACGAATGAAATTCTCAATCCCAACTCTATCATAATTCGGGGGAAGCTCTGCCTCCCAGTAACTGTTTGACTTCTCATTTCCCATTGCTATATAAACAAGAAAATAAATTAATTTACAAAAGATTTCTTAATTATCGAATTAACATTTACAAGAAAAAAATTTCATACGCAAGAAAAGTCTTACACTGAATGAATGCAACCTGTTCAGGCAGCCATGTGTCAAGTGTAGCAGATCTCACCTGCAAAAAGGATACACAAAAAGATCAGCCGAGGATTTCACAGGTGACAATGGTATTAGTCAATTGCATCTAAGAGTGGGATAAGATGAAACATTGACCAAAAATATAAACAAAATTATAATATATCAATCTGAGTGATAGAAGATGAAATGTATGTGGAAGGACGATGGAAGTATTTCAAAGGCACAGGTTGGTTGCATAATTAAATATAGCTAACTTCGCAAAATTTCTACTTCAGTGAACAGTTTGATTGAAAGAGAAAAATTACATATTTTTCTTATTTATCTGCACTCCCCCATCTATTTAATTGTTAATATAAATAGTTCCCTATTAAACATAACTTGATGTCTACTCTATAAAATACTTTTGAATTTAAACATTTCGTATATTCATAGTGTGCCCCAAAAACCCTCGAAATCTAGGACCGCAAACATTACGTATTTTAAAGAATTAAGAAACTGTCATTGAAAATGAAAGAGACTGTACAAAAAGATACATCAAATACAAAAAAATCGCATATTATGGAGATGAGAACAGCGGATCTTAAACTAAAGGTTATAAGTAATATATATGCTTGGCAGTAATGCCTTTATAGCAAAGCCAGATATGGCAAAAGGGCCGGGTCACCCCATCAAAATCCGGCCCATTTGGACGGGCTCGGACCAGGGCCAGATCACAAAAAAAACATGGGCCGATCCATGGGCCGGCCCGTGGACTTGTATTAAAATGTTGATATTTTAACTTTTTTAATTGTTGATATTTTAACTTTTTAAATTTTAAGTGTTGATTTTTTTATTCATTTTATCTTTTAAGTGTTAATATTTAAATTTACAAAAAATTGTACACGTGACAACTTGTTTGTGTACAATTTTAACTCCGCCTACGTTAATAGTAGCCGGTCCCAAATCCCAAAAAAGGAGGAGGGTTTGATCTTTTAATTTTATCTTAACTTATTTCTTATTTTATTTTTAACTTTACAAAAAAAAAAAAAATCGAATTTCACGTGGGTCCGCGGCTCAGCCCGTGACACAGGCCGAGCCAGACCCTATAAGGCACGGGCCGAGCCGGCCCAACTCGGCCCATCGCCATCTCTACATCTTGACAACAATGAAAGGTGAAGCAAGTAGGTTGAAGATTTGAAGTACCTTTCAGCCTTTAACGCTATCTTTTCCACTTTTGTTAATAAAAATCAATATTTGGAAAACTAGATCAGAGTGGCGAGTTCGATCGGAAAAATTGAGAACCGACCTTAAAACTGGTCCGGACATTGCAAATAACCGTCCAGAGAAGAACTGGACGAGGAACCGGATTTTTAGGTGGTTCAACCGCGAACCGGATTCGCAATATTAGGCGGTTAAACCGATCGCGAATTATTTAGGTCAAAATCAAATTTTTATCCCAAATTTCAACCGCTTCTTCCTTCTTCCGCTAAGGCAACGCGACTTGACCCAACCTTCTTCTGATCTCTTTGAACCCATGGCTTTCGCTGTGTTTATCAAAAAAATTTCCTACTTTGTGCTTCTTGCTGAACTTAGTTGAAACTCCTCCTCCTCCATAGTCTTTGATGGCTGTTTTTGTGGTGTTCTCCATTTCACATGACTCATTTCTTCCCCTCTTGTTTGAACTGCCCCCAACAGAATATGGGACGACCTATATTAGTCCACTACAGGCTATGATGGGAGTTTTGCCTGCCATTTTTTTGTGAAGAAAATGATGGTAGTGTATACAGAGGTTCATGGTCTTTTCAAGGGCTATTTAATTATTTATAGATCAGTTATAGCCTAGGGGTCTAGCTTGTTGAATAAGCTTGAAAGTTGGTGTGTTGAACAAGCTACTCAAAAAATTATTTAAATTTTTCTCGAAATTTAATTTTTTCAAATAAATCCATCCCATGATTTCAAATCAATTAATTGTCTATAAATGTTGGTTTATTTGTAAATAATTTATTTTTAGGAATTGTGAGATTTATGTATTAATTTTTTAATTTTTTTAATTGAAACCGGTTCAACTCGGTTCGACCTTTTGACCTCTTGACCCGTTGCCTTTTTCTAGTCGATGGCGGTCCGATTTTTCGAACATTGATAAAAATACACATTAAGATGAATACAAACCAAAGACAAGAACAGCCTTTGTGCACATATATGAAAAAGGTCATATCCTATGTTATTACAAAATGGCTTATACCATACAGATCACCCTAAACAATCTTGGTTTGAGATTTATTATTTAAAGACACATCCTAGTGGTATGCATCTGAATCTCAGAACCAACAGCGAAATGGGTGTTTTTCGGTAGGTCCAATACTTATGTTTTCCACTTTTGTTAATAAAAATACACATTAAGATAAATACAAACCAAAGACAGGAACAGCCTTGCGCACATTTATGGAAAAGGTCATATCCTATGTTATTACAAAAGGGCTTATACCATACAGATCACCCTAAACAATCTTGGTTTGAAATTTATTATTTAAAGACATATCCTAGTGGTGTGCATCTGAATCTCAGAACCAGCAGCGAAATGGATGTTTTTCCGTAGGTCCAATACTTTTGGTACTCAAAACCAAACAGAATCAAGAGTGCAGAGGAAGAAGAATGAGATGAATTTTCAACATGAAATAGTTATACAATAAACGAAGACGATCATTTTGCAAAGGAATGGCAATATTTATCATGCCAAACAAAATCGGTGTTTGCCATAAACAATGTCGTGCTGGGAAGACATGGGCAGTACGTGTTAATAGCACAGGAAATCATTTTGAAGCACTGAAAATATCAAGGCACTGTTTTCATTTTTATCTGAAAACTTAGAGTACATACTCTAACTCCTGTATATAGATTTTGAGTGACAATCTATGTACTTCTGATTTCTGAATGGATTCATCTATATTATACATGACTTCCCATATTTATGCATCGGTTTAAAAAAACAAAAAGATTAAGTAACAATATATCACCTTCGATATGTGTACTCCAAGACTTCTATGGATCCCAGAGCATTGCATGCATATAAATATGCCTAAGTTCACACTAGCCCATCGAGGACCTCTGCAATTTCAAGAACAAAATGTTAAAATTTTAAACAACCTAAGAAACATAGCTATGTAATATTCTAATTGCACAATCCACTAAGATGCATTATTTCTAAGTCAGCTTTGCATTTTCATTTATTCCCATCTTTAATTTAAACAATTTGCGAATAATTTAAAATACATACTTGCTCTTACAATCTGCACATTCCCTATTCTCTGGCAATTTAAGAAGTCCTTCCAAAATCTGGAAAAATAGAGATTATTAACAATTCACATCAGAAGAAATATAAAGATTGAGAAACTACACCAAGAAGCCAATTGCGTTGGAAAAAAGAAACAACTAAATGGACGATGTAAAGGGACAAAAATATCTAAGTAAAAGGGGAAAGTAAAGATACCAGGATTTATTAATTAAACATGTAAACAAGTAGATACGCAGATACAGATATTCACATTTCCCATCCTTACCCTTCTCCTATGTCCTCTCAGGTAATCTTACGTCAATTTTTTTTCATTTTATACTTCAGTGAATTCCTCACCCTCCCAAGGTTCTAGTGCAGTGATTAATGATAAGCAACTTAACAAGGATTAAGATGAATTGAAACAAATACTTACAGAGGTGCAAGGATAGTGTGTGTTTCAGTTGAAATACATAATCATCCCTCTAACTGAGAATTCTGTAAACAACCAGACTTAAACCAAGAAAATGAACTGCTGTGGTACAGTAAGCATAATTTGACAAGGTCCCCGTAAATCGTGTCTACTGTGGTGTCTCGCTGAACAGATTTTAAAGGGACTTCTACATCTAGCACTCTACGTCATTGTCAACACACAAAAGTTAAGACGCTGGCATTCATAAATTTATTTTACATCTCATAAGAACTGATTTGGTTAGAATGTGTTAATGCATATAGCTGAAATAGAAATCCCCATTCCAAGACAACCTTAAACCATTCCAAGATAGCTAACTGGATACTATATTTTCAGAGCAATACAAAGTATGTGATAAACAATAAAAACAAAAGCAAAAACATTAAGAGCTTTCCAATTCTCCGAATGTATTAACGTAAATGTTGTACTTTCTTTATTAATTATATAAATCCCAAATGTTCACCAAACCTGAACCAAATTACCTAAACCAAGCTCAAAAACATCTTTTGCCCAATTAAATTAATCGCAATACCAAAACCAGGCTTAAATACATAGTTTGTGACTTAATGAATCTCAAATTTATAATTCAAGCATACTCCAAACAACATAACACATCATAGTGCACCTTTATAACATAAAGGTCGCTGATCAACTACTTAACAAAGCAAACAACTTTTTATTTTTTATTTTAAAGAACACAATAAACCCCAAATCTGAATAAATATTAGTTCCATAACAAGAATCACCATAGTGAAAATCATCTATCAATAATATCAATCGAAGGTCAAAACTTTAAGATCCAAGGTAGAAACGAGAAAATAATATCAATAGCAGGGGCAGAATTGCAACATCAAAAAAATTAGGGACCTTTCTGTGCTTGGCATTAAGCTCTTTGGAAACGTTCGCCTTTTCATTCATGGTGATTATCTGAGTCCGTGCAGTGAAGTGAGAGATGAAAGACAGAAAGACGATATCCGATGGCTATGATATCTTTTCTCTCTCCTCTCCCTCGACCGTCCACCGTGAAATTGCGTAGAGAAGAGAGAGAAGTGAGAGAAATGCAAATCGGCGTTTCGATTGACTTTTCTTTTATTTTCTTCTTTTTGATTTTTTTTTCTGTGTGACGAGTTCTGTTCTTTCACACGTGCCAAGAGTTTGGTATTTTAATGGCCAATTCATTAGATACCTTATTTTGGTGGCTTTGGTATAAAACCATTTCATTTACTTTTTTTTCTTGCTTAAAAACATTCTCCTAATTTATTGAATCTATTAAAAAATTATCATGTCCATCAAAATTGTGATCACAAGTGAGTGTAATATATGCAGTGAGTGTTAAATAAAGTGAGTGATCAAATAAACTAGTATATTTTTTTTTTACGGTAGAATCCGATCGTAAAGAATTTTAATGGATTGAGGATTTGAGAAGAATAAGAGAGAGAGAGAGAGAGAGTTTTGTTTGAGGGGAATTTAATTTTGATGAATGTAGAAAAGAATATGGAGAAATTGAAGAATTAAGAGAGAGATATGTGTTTTGGTTTGAGATGATGAAACGCGTAGTGCGGACAAATAAAGATTTTATTTTTTCTCAGAAGAATGAGTAAACTTCCCTACAATTGTTGATTATTAAATGAAGTTCAACAATTTATTAATTTTAATAACTTTTTAATTAAGAAAATAGCATATTTGGTTTTGAACTTTTCAAAAACGTTAGGAATCTATTCATAATTTTTAAAAATAGCACCGGACAATCCTAACATTTGAATAAATAGGTATGATAGGTCTTTATGATGAAATTGTCATTTCCTTTAAATAAACAAAAAATAAGAAAAAGAATAAAAAATTAATCAAATTTACCCCTAAAATATAAAAAATAACATAGATGTCGTTTTTTTTTTTATCAAACCCCAAAATTCAAAATCTATCACAACTCAAACCCCAAAAATCTTAAAATCCACCGTCTCAAACTCCAAAAAGATTCACAGGTTGCAATTTTCAAAAATTCTATTATTATCAATGGCGTAAAAAAAAAAAAAAAAAAAAAAAAAAAAAAAAAAAAAGACAAGTTGAGAAAAGCATGTGGTGCATGTGCACTGTTGCACGTGCCGTTGCTGGTCAAGATTGTTGTCATGAGTTGGAAGGCTAAGAGGGTATATTTGGGGAAGAGATTGGTTAGGTGGAATATGATTTCTAAGGCTTGAGAAAGAGATAAAGCTCTAGGAAGGAGGAGGCGCAGTGGAGTTGAGAGTCACGACGTCGGTATCGGCGAAGGTGGATGACTGATTAGATGATGATGGTCTTATTCTAAGAGATATTTTTTAAAAAAAAAATAAATAAATTGGGTAATTACGACGATTTAGTACTCTCTTGTTGGGAGCATTTACGTTGTTGATTTTAAAATTTTTATAAATGATGTGAAAGATGGTAGATAAGTTTCTCACGTCATGAAGATGTTTCAAATGTTGCCGAGAAAGCATGTGGTACTCTCTAATGGTAGATTTTGGGATTTTTTGGGGTTTGGGTGGTGGTGAATTTTGAATCATGGGATTTGATAAAGAAGATGATCTATTTTTTATTTTTTATTTTTTATAGGTACATTTGATTATATATATATTATTTTTAGTTTAAATAATAGGATAATTTTGTCATAAAAAACTCACCATGTCCATTTTTCAAACGTTGAAATATCTAGTGCTATTTTTAAGAGTCAGGAATATATTTCTTACATTTTTGAAAGGTTCAGAATTAAATATGCTATTTTCCCTTTTTAATTTATTTAACTCTAGAAATTTCATAATTATAAATTTCATCTCACTTTTTAATAATTTAATATCTAATTTTTTTCAGAAAGTTATGATAAAATTTCGAGATGTTATACATTCTTTCTGGTTCTTGGTTATATAAAACTACCACTTGAAATTTAATGTCATATAATAATCATCACTCTATCATAAGATTCATCTAAAGACCAAATAAAGTCTAATTTCGAATGTACTTCTTTGATAAATTTATTCAATCAACTCTTTTGTTTTTAAACATCATCAAGCATTCGTGTTCATCGACAACAATGTTGATTCTATAAAATTTTACATCAACAATTGAGAAGGTTCTTTATAATTGACTTCGATTTTAATTGTCGTTATTCGTATGGTATGTTGTCTTGAATGACATAATGTATGATTACACATCTTAATAATTCTATCAACTCAATAAACAATTGCATTTGTGAATGAAAATTAGTTCCTACAATAATATATATTTTATCTAGCAACAATGGTGCATTCACTTTACCTAATTTGAATTTAACTTGAGCAATGTTTGTTGATTTATTGAACTAAACTTGTTTCATATTGTTCCCTTCAATTCAAAAGTCATTTGTTTCAACCACCTATTTTTTATTTTGATTTCACTTCTTTGAAAAACAATGAATTTCAACGAGCAAGTGATTTTGTAAGAATTAATCTTTTATGAAGTAAATAATAATGAGAATTTTAAGTGCAAACATCGATTTATGCTAAATGAAATGATCAATTTCAAAATTTTGACAAAAAAATTCCTTAAAAAGAGAGAACGTGTGAAACATTTGACACTTTGATAAAGATTTCATCTAATGGGATCTCATGCACAGTAAAGTTAAAAATCAGGGATCATGTGAGGACACTTTATTTGTCAAAAGTAGAGGACCCTATTGTAATTTTATCGTTTTAGAAAAGGAAAATTTCACTATTGATCGCCAGCTTATTGCACGAGTTTGACATCCTTTTTGAACACTCGATCAAAGAACATTTTTTTTGCTAAAAGAATTTAAAAGTAGAGGACCTTACTGTAATTTTATCATTTTAGAAAAGGAAAATTGGATAATTATATTCGCACCATAGTTTTTGTTAACCACACCACATTTTAATTACAATAAAAGTCTTCAGCTATTGCTCAATTTTACATTTATATTCCCAACATTTTTTTTTATCACATTCTTATTATCAATCTATTAATTATTATATCTTATACTTTGTCTTTGATGATAGTTTCTATCTAAAATGTTAATTAGGAGAGCGTAAAAGATTTTTTTACATCTCATATTTTTTAATAAGCAAAATAAATAACAAATAAAAAAATTGAAAAAATATATACCCCTCATTTCAATACACATTATCAGAATATTTAGATAAAAATTATCATCAAAGACAAAATGTGAAAATTAATTGAAAGTTAATAATAAAAATGCGACGAATAAAAGTTGGGGACATAAGTGTCAAATTGTCAAAAGTTGTGAGACATTTATTGTAAATAAAATATGGTGTAGATAATAGAAATGGTAGTGTAAATATAATTACCCAAGAAAATTTCATTGTTGATCGCCAGCTTATTGCACGAGCTACAATTTCATCCTCATCATTTCACATTATTGTACTATTAGTCACATTGTACACTCGATCAAATTCGTAAAAAATGACATTTTTTTGCTAAAAGAATTGTTAAAAGTGGGGGACACTATTATCATTTTAGGGTGTGTTTGATTCAAATTTTCCATGGAAAATGTCAACTCAATGGAAAATCTTGTCAAATCGATGAACTTTTATTTTCCCACTTTCTTGTTTGATTGGCGCATGGAAAATGGAAAAGATTTTTCATGACAATCATTTAAAAGACACATTTACCACTTTCTTAAATTTTTTGTTAAAAGTGGGGACACTATGGAAAATATTTTCATTTTCATGAAAAGCTATTTAGAAAAGAAAATTTAACTGTTGATAGCCAGCTTATTGCACAAGTTTCAATTTCATCATCATCATTTCACATTATTGTACTATTAGTCACATTGAACACTCAATCAAATTCGTAAAAAAATGAAATTTTTTTTGCTAAAAGAATGGTTAAAGGTAAAGGACAATATTATCATTTTAAAAAAGGAAAATTTAACTGCTGATCGTCAGCTTATTGCACAAGTTTCAATTTCATCCTCATCTTTTCACATTATTGTACTATTAGTCACATTGAGCACTGATCAAATTCGTAAAAAATGACTTTTTTTTGTTAAAAAAATGGTTAAAAGTAGAGGATCCTACTGTAATATTATCATTTTAGAAAAGGAAAATTTCATTGTTGATTGCCAGCTTATTGCACAAGTTTTCCATTCTCATCATTTCACATTATTGAACACTCAATCAAATTTGTAAAAAATGACATTTTTTTGTTAAAACAATGGTTATGCCTTATCACCAATTAAAAAATAATAAAAAATAAATATTTCATTTTTCTCTTTATATTTATTTATTTATTTATTTTATATTTTATATTTACCCATGTATCTTTGGAATTGCCCCTCTCTTATGTATTGTCCCTTGCACGTCATTTCAATGTTCAACCGAAAATTTAACACAAAATGGACATTGAGAATTAATATTATTTTAAAAAGCTCGCATAGGCGGCGCCTAAGTTTCGTCTAAGTTTGAAGTTGGGCCTCAACACCTAATCACGCTTCATGTCTCGTCATCGCATTGCCCTTGTCTCGCCTTTCGCCTGGGCCTCGCTTAGATTCGAAAAACTTGAAGTTCGGCTTCAACGCCTAGTCACGCTTTACGCATTTTAGAGTATTGAATTAACAATGCAATTTTTAATGAAACATTTGAGGATTAACTTGCAACTTGAGCAATAGATTAGAGTCTAATGGTAGAAGTTGCGCTTTAATAACCTTTTCTTTCCTTGTCGAATAAAATATAAACCACTCTCGCTTAAAAGCTGCAATTCCTCCTCCAACCCGATTCTTCTCATTGAAACATAGAACTGTTCGGTAAGTTAAGTTAGTAGAAAATTTATTGCTTATTATGCCCATACAACCTGCTAAAATCTAACATAACAAGGGCATTGAATCAGACACTAATTTTAATTTTCACTGTTGACCTAAATTTGATGGTTAATTTCAATTATTTGTCATATTTTTCAGTTGATAGTTTTTAGACTTACTTTTAGTAATTTGAACAATTTTCGATCACGGGCTGTTGTGGATTTTAGACAGCTGAATTGCGAAGGTGGATCCATTTGAGCCAGAGAAGGGCAGCAATGCCCTAAATAGTGTGCCCACACAGAATCCCTCTGGGTCTGGGGTTAATAAAAATGTGTTGACGCAGATGGGCAATGAAGAAAAGAAGTCTGCTGCTGTCAATGAGGAGATGAGGAGATTGAATAGGCTGCCCGCCAACAGCAGCTATGCCTCTCACCGCTTGCGCGTATTGAACAAAATATTGCAGCTGCTGTCGATTCAGGTACGTGTATATATTTTTTCTGTTCATCTAAAATATTTGTTTCAAGTACAATTTTGCAACAGCTTTTGTGATTAATGAAAAAAATTAGGGCTTGATAGATTTAAGGGGATTGGATGGAAATACCTCCTGCATATTGAGATTTTGGGGGGTATTAATAATTAGCTAATAACTGAATAATGGTATATTGGTTCTTACTCATATTACGTTGACTCATGCTCGTTGTCATGTCACTTCTTTCATCCCCATTGCCTGCTCTAACTCGTCCAGTATCCCCATTAGTTCCACATTTATTGCCTGTGTAGAGTATATTATTTTATTGTTTATTCTATTTTGTTTTGAGGTGCGTGTAAATTGTTGTTTCGTTTAGTAAATCTTGGAGTAACTATAAGCTAAACACAAAGTTCTTCGAACAAATTGGAAATTCAGTTTACCATGTTCCAACAACAATAATGAAATATTCAGTTTATCGTGGGACAAGTCACTCAGGGACTCGGGGAGTAAAAGACTACTCTCTGAGACAGCTTATGAGGAGGGCTTTTTCTTTTTTGAGAATACAACTAAATTAAAATTTAATATAAACATATCGAGGGTTGGTGGTGGGGTTAGGGGGTACCCCAGGCCGCTTTTACACCTCCCCTTCCCTGCCTTTTAGTTAATTCGTCCCCATTGTCATCCCTAAATTAAACATATCCTTCATACAAGGTGTTACTTTTAAAGTAAACTAGAATTGGTGTTTATTTTCAGTGTGAATAAATGCCATTCTACTGAATTTGTGAAGATACTATATTTTACAGTAAAGTCAACATACATACTCGATGTTTAACCTTTCCCTTTCTATATTAGTGTATCTTTCACTTCGATTAGACTTAGTTTTGTCTAGCCTGTTCTCTTTTTAGCCCTTGGTCGAAAAAAATTAGTGTAAGCATAACATTGAGCTCATCAGATAAGTTTTCATTGTTGTGTATGGTTTGTGTCTTATGGGGCATATGAAAATCTAGTGTTTTAATTTTTTTGATTCCAAATTACTAATGTGTTATTTATTCTTGGTTGGTAGAGAACCACATCACAAGATGAGGAGTTGGAGTTGCTTTTTGCTGGGCTGCATATCTGAGGACATTTTGATGTTTGAATACAGGTCAGGTTAGTCAAGTTATGTAGTGGTTTACATTTGTTGCTCACTTCATCTAGGTTTCTGTTCGTATAGGGTTATAAATGGCTTAAAAGTAGTTAGTACCTTTATTCAAGGAACTATCGCGTTGAGTCCTGCTATGTAGCTTGACCTGTCTCAAGAATTCAAATTTTGACTTGTCAGCTTATCTTTGTCTTGCTCTTCAACTTTCAAATTGATAAAATTAAGTTACACTTCCAGACAATTGCTCAAAAATTCTAATTCTGTAACCCAATAGCTTGCACTTTTCTCTCTAAGCTGAACTTCACAACACCAGGTTTTTGTATGTCTCCCATTCATTCCCTTGAAAATATAACTATTTTTTATTTGAATATAAGCGAAAACAGTGTAACTTAGACTGGTACATGATGCATTTTTGAGTTACAACTTCGTCCGAGACTTTATAAAGTATAATCCGTACATTGCTTGCGACTTTTTCAAAATATATAAATGATGTAGTTCAAAAAGGTTACTGCTTCCTTTAGAGAACTTGCAATTTTCCTGAATTGAATTGAATTGAAATGATCCAGCCACAGCGTAACCACAAATATGAAAAGAGTGAAAAAACCCTCTGGTCGATCATCAGTATTTACTCTATTCTGATGTTTCAACCAACTTGAGGATTATTTCAGTCTTTTGAAGTATTTGCTTTTGCTGCCCACATTAAGTGTCCCAGTCCCGATGTGCAATTGAAACTTGGACACAATATCTTTGTGAATTTGTTGCTCTTTTTTCCTCATAGTTTTTCAGTTTTAAGATTGACCAACACCTTTTGCTTTTATGGATGGGGACGTCTTTGTTTTCTGCTATTTCTAATTTTAAACTCATGTTTCACATTCTTGTCAAAGGTAAAGCCGCTTGTATATATCCTGGGTGCACCTTCTTTCGTGGTTAATGGTTTGCAACACTTATCTTAGCATTTTCTCTTTTTGGTTTGTTATTTGGCTGTCACGTGACTCGAAGAAGCTAAACTTGTAAATGGATATGCTCTCCTCCTTCAGGAGTGATTATGATTTCTATTGATATCCTAACATCCAACTTGATTTTGTTGCAGAAGGTTGAACCATGGAAGCAATTCTTCACTCAAGAGTGCTGGACCATTACAATGCTCTGAAAGTGACTGTATTTATGTCTTCATGAAATCGTATCCATGTGAATATTGTCTCTCTACTGGAAATCTGAAGTTTGGTGTGATTACTCTTTCTTTCCCTTCTACTCTGTAGTTATTATTCTTGAAGACCCCGATAGGGTGTATGTTCAGGGCAAGTAACACAATAACTAATTTTGGCTTCAGTAATGCTCAAGTTCAGAATCCAACTGGTTGTCTGTCCTTAAAAATATTCAGGGCATAAAAGTTGGCTTGGGCGTCGGGTGAGTCGGTTCGGGTATTTTAATACCCGGAACCATCTGTTACATTTTAGGTATTTCGTAAATGGAATCATTCGATTCCACGTAATTATTGGAACCAAACCTGAATCAGAAATGTCGGTTCGGGTTCTACCCATAACATTTTCTTTTCAAAATGTGAGTAGACAACATGTTTTGAAAAAAATTAAAAATTGTAAATCCATTAACATTGAAGTAGTTAGATATTAAAACAATTTACGAAAGATATAAATATTAATGGGAAGAATAGACACCAAAATTACAAAGTCACAAATTAAGGTTGGAAAAAGGAAAATTATCTCTAAAATTTAAGGATTTGTTTCGGTTACAAAGGAGTTTCACTTTTGCCATCTTACTATACGTTGTGAGAGAGAGAGAGAGGAAAATGAGTGAAAGTGTGAGATATACGACAATGTTCGTATAAAGTATCTGAGCAAATAGCGATTAGAAATTTAAGATTTGGGTAATTGGAATTGAGTCAATTGAGTTTGAGTTTAAGAGAATTGGATTTTGTGCTTTTGATTTGAGTCTTAGACATTTGGACTCTTGTCTTTGGTACTTTGGTGTTGGATTGTGGGTCATTGGATTGTACTGAATAAATTGTAAAAAAATAAAAAAATTTATAAAAAATGACAAATTCGGTTCCAATCGGGTACCCAGCGGTTCTAATTCAAGAACCAAAAATTGATCAGACCTAGTCAGTTCTCGGTTCCGATTCCTTTTTTTTTTTTTTTTTTTAACTGGACCTTCAAACCTTTTATGATATTGTCTAAAAAATAAATTACACCGGAAGTATGAATATCTTTTCAATCAATATCAATAGCTAATTCCTAAATTGGACAAATCAAGAAAACAAAATTTTTCTCAAGGAAATTGGTGCCTGGGTTCTAGGCGCCAACCCCTTGCGCACTGTATAGGAAAAAGCGATTTGATTCATGTCCAAGTTTAACGAGGTTAGAATTGACTTAATTGCAAGTTTAGTTTCTAAACTTCAATCACAATTACAATTAAGTCAATAACTTTTATAGTAATTGCAAATAAGTCTAAAATTTTATAGAGCTACCACATGATATATTCGAACATATCTAAAGTCCAATAATTAGATATTGTCTAGTCGATCGTATACAATCAAATCTAATTATTAGTAAGTTACATTTCTTCAACAGTTTTGTGAACCTATTTACAAATGTCTAAAATTTAGCTGTCGTTAAACTCTGAGATGAGATTTATAACTGTTCAACGTAAAATACTTAAGTAGCCACTCGACTCATTTCAAGGCAACAATTCCCAACACGAATTCGTGTTCTCTATTTCCCTCAACTTCAAGTTGCCAACTCAACAAAATATTTGATTAATCAAATTGAAATCTCATTGGTAAATTAAAGAATCAATAAACTAACGAAAAGATATACATAATCTTGTCAATGAATTTAGATTAAATACTCGGTGATTTAATAAAATTTAATTCTTCGCACGATCATGCTATAAAATTAAATTTGACACGTAGTCTGTAATCTGTTCAATATACTCCACGTGTACTAATGTCACTATTAAATCATTTTTGCGAAAAAGACAAATTGTACACCTAAATGATGAAATAGCCAACACTACACCTTCCAGTACGTGCCAACTCTAATACATTTATTGTGAACAATCTTACTTATGATCAAAAAATAAGTTGTGTCAGCCTCTCAACATAAACACCCAACTTATTTTGTCACAAGTGATTATTATCATTTTTATTCGCATGCTCAATATTAAATTAATGCAACAACAATAAATAAAGAAAAACAAAATTATATTTATTACATGGAACACAAGTTTTTTGGTCGTTCTTTCTTTTCGTCAGTGGTGTTTGAAACTGAGCCAGTGCGGTCAGGTGCAGCAGTGTATGCATACTTCATGGAGATCGAGAAAAAAACCATCTCCACGATCACCAGCACATTCTGAAGAGCTTCCTCGAGATGTTCAACATCGAGCCAGAAATGATTGGATCGGACTATGCCCAATGCTACAAGAATATCAAGAACAAATCCCTGAAAAATTATAGGAATATCGTCGTCTTATCATTCCATACATGGTGAAGGATATAAATTGTAGGAAATTGGTTTAAGAATTCGAGAAATTGATTAAGTGTTTAAAACAACTAAAGTGACTTCGTGTCAACTTCGACTAAAATATTCAGACCCGACCCAATCCGTTTAGGCAAAATAGTTTGCCACTTCGCCGCTTCGAGACGTCGAAACGAGAATCGACCGCCCAGTCAGGTCGCGGGGTTCGGGGGCAACGCCCGAAAGAGAAGTTCAAATTTCTTTGAAGGGTATATTTGGCATCTCGAAACCAATATCGAATGAATGAGAAATTACGGAAAAGGACAAAATCGGGTCAATTTTTGACCATGCGATCGCATGGGTATTTTATCATGCGATCACAACTTCTTGAATTTTTAAGCAGAATATTTTTTGATCCTACCATCCGATCGCATGAGACAAAGCCATACAATCGCATAGTTAGCCTTGATTAAATTCTGTCTTCAAAAGTGTACCTTGCGATCGCAGCATATTAGAACCATGCGATCGCATGGGTCTAAGCGCGAACATGCATGTTTTTTTGAAGTTTTACACGATTTGGCTCCACACCACTTCGTTCCCAACACTTCATCAACGATAAATAAGATTCTAGGGACGTCCTATTTAGTACAAAATTGATATACAAACATAATCAAATCTTATATTCATTCCTTGAACCAAAATTCTTGCATTTGTTGCATAAATTCTGGTTTTTCCATCTCATATTCATCTTTTGGAGTACAAAACTGTTTCTAGTTCATTGTGCTTGTGTTTTGAAGTGCTACAAACACAAGTAGAAGTTATCTTGAGAGTTGATTGCCATAAACCGTAAGCACCGTTGCGGGACAAAATCGACTTAAGGACAAAGTGTTCAACACTTGCCTCGATTTTGCATTTCATCTATTTTCGATTTTTTTGTTTGTGCACTTCTTTCCAGTCACTTTATACAATAGCAGTAAGAGAATCCTCAATTTGCCAGAAAGAGAAGAATATATTTTATATGAGAAGCGTACCTGCCAAAAACAGAAGAAGACGATGCCTTTGACACACAAAAACTTGGCAAGTGGTTTACGTGGTGCCAACTCTTTGGCAAAAACATGATAGAAAATCACAAAGGCGTACAATGCCAATGAAACTGAAATGTTTAAGATGATGCTGAATGTCCAGCTGAGCCAACTAGGATATATTCCAAGAAGTTGAAGAGCAATCATCAAGACAGAGCAAACAGGGCGGATCACAACAAACTGCCATGTCCATTGCTTGAGAAGCTTCAGATTTTTATGGTCCAAACGGACTGTGTGGGGCTGCTGTGCATTTAGACACTTTACTATGATCGTTGAGGTTAAGGAAAGATGAAAAGAACAAAATGACAAGCTTCAACGGTGGCAGAATGATGCTATGGATGTGCTCTAAATTATGAGGATAACGCCATTCACAAAAGATTATAAACACTTAATTGGATGGTAATCGATATCATAGTTGGGTAATAAATCAATAACTAATTTAGCTCCTATGGTTCGAATACACTTAAATTCTCGAGCCCCACTATTATCTGCTATATTTAAATGGGTCTGAGGTTGAATCATATCAAAATTTTAGCCTACCAGGAAAAGAGCCATTAGAAAGGTATGGTGAATCTTCCTTCCTTTATTCTCATCGGGCACTATGTTTTTGCTGATGGATATGTTCAAGTAAGTATACATCAAACCCAAGAACTTAGCCATCACTTGCATTTCATAAGATGATAAAGTTATTTTCAGAAAAAAAGGATTTAAGTTTAGAATTATTGAATGTGATGGTTGGTTATGTTCTCTAACTTAGTTCTGAAGACAACAGTTGATGACCAAAACCACAAGTCACATCATATGCCAATAGATGTAAAAAACTTACCAAACCCTCGTAACATTCTTTAACAGACTCCAAGAATGTGAAAAAAGTCGTGCTTCCACGTATGTCTAGCAGACCAACATAGGAGTTGATTGCATACAAGAAAGCCATGAGGACGATAATAATTATTGCCTTTTGTTCCTTTGGCTTCTTCCAAGATTTGTAATGCTCCGACATGCTGTCTTGTGAAGTGAAGAGTTAGCATTACACATGCAGTGGATCCAATCAGTGTGAGTTGCCCGCGGTCCATTTTGAAGATATCTCTTGTGAAGATTAATAACTACCAGGACCAGCATGCAGATATCTGATTTCAAATTGCAATCATAAAGTGAAATTTCTCACAAACCCCACAAAGAGTGGAAGTTTAGAGAGAATATGACTCGTAATCATGATCTTTTTCATTCTTTTCACCATTTTTTCTTCGACAAATAGTTATGGGTGTGTTGCATCTATTCTAATAAGTATCCCCTATACTTTCCATCCGAGGATGAGGAATTCAAATGTTTCTACTTGCTACATAACAATTAACATTAAAATATGACCATCTTCGATACTTTTTTCTGAAATCTTTCATTGCATCATATGGTACTCTTCATTGTCCTTCTTTTCTATTCTCTTATGCTTCGCGAAATGCCATCAGGCATTCCTGTATCATACATGAAAGAGAATAGGGACACTGAGTTCATCGCCACTTAAGAGATCTATCAAGGTTCGTGCTGATATTTAGCTATTTAATTGAGGTCAATTAAATAGCTAAATATCAGCACGAACCTTGATAGATCCCTTGAGAGATATTGTGAAAGAGAATAGCGACATGCTGATTGGTATATCAGCCTTGGGCGGTGGGGGTCTAAGATTGTAGTCGATCTGGTATACAAGCCAGCTTTAAGGTTCTCAAGCTGAGCCTAGCTTGAGTAAGTTGGTTAATTTATACAGTAGTCAGTACTTATTCACTTCACAAGCCAAGCTCAAAAATTTTACAAGCTCAAAATTATGATCAAGTTGGGCTTGTTTATTCTTGAACTGAGCAATTCCAAGTTACCTGAACCTATTTAGAGCCCTAAACACGTGGTGCAAGCTAGCTCACAAGTGTTTTGAGCTTGGCTTGGCTCGACCTTAGTAGAACTTGATTTGAGTTTTAGGTTTTGTAGGCTCAGAGTTGGCCAACAATTTACTTTGATCGAACTGACTTTCTCAGAGTTTACTTGAGCACTATTTCTTGAGTATAGGGCACTACTCCATGCTGAGATCTCACTTTGAATCCTCCATAGCCGATCTCTTTCTCCACTTTGGTCCCCCAAAAAGTGGGGATCAGCTAAATAGTGTCCATTTCCTTAGTAATAGTGCAAAAGGGGCCATAAAAAGTAATTTGAATTGAGGAGCATATCTGCAGCCAAAAAGGGAAAATAATACTTGTATGTAGAGGCAGAGAATATGTTTAACATGGGACTAGATCATGAAATTGTCATTATTACTTTCATTACTTTTCCACAGTATATTAGTTGTTTATTCTGCAAAAATGATCAGAAATCCTATGAATCCCCATCATCCATTGTGTAAAATCAGCTAGCAGTCTAAAATCGCTTCCATTAAATTCCTTTGTAGACACTAAGTATCTATAAGATAGTGATATGGAAGCTATAAAACACCAAGCATGGTGATGACAACGGAAATCACCTCGTGCTAAATGGGGGTAACAACTAGGCATGGTGATCACATGGTAGCTATAAAACACCAAGCATGGTGATCACAACGGAAATCACCTTGTGCTAAATGGGGGTAACAACCAGCTTTAGCCGAGGAATCTCTGTACATTAATACCTGCAGCTTGGACCAACAAGTGGTCTCGGAGAGGGCACATGACAAGAGAAGTGCCATTCTAGTAGCCAGTCAGATATGATCAATTTGTGTCATATCATGATAATTGAACAAAGCCTGCGAGTTTATGCAGGCATAAATTGGTCTACCGATCCTTTACCCTAGAGCTATAAAGCCACAAAATGTCTTACAGAGGACTGGGGAGACTATAACCTTATCTTCTACAAATAAGGGCTCCAAAGAAACCATAGTTATCAGAAATCATAACAATGAAAATTTCTCAAGCTTTATGCCTAACGAAACACTTGGTTGAAGCCCTCCCACTCTCTTATCCTCCTCAATATTGTTGTCCACACAAGATCTCAAAATCTTTTGCTGGACTCCTAATTCACCATTGACTTGCAATATTGAAACCCAACAATCCACCCAAGTTTAAAATATTCTGTACCCAAAGGGAAAAAAAAACACGAAACCTTCTAAATGGACTAAGATTTATGTTAATAAGTGATCAATATTTGATTTCCATTGGCTGAAGTTGTTGTTTCCTTTTATTAGGCGCATAAGAGAAATGCAGAAGCTTGAACTTCATCTAAGCCATTCATTATGTGGGTTTGATTTGAGCCTTTCATCTAGAGTATAAAAGGTACCCCTTCTTGATCCTTTGGCATTCAGACGAAAACTCTAATTCCAGACTCTTCTAGTCTCTCTCTCGTTACAGATTAAATCTGTTCATTCTCCTCCATTTTCTGGTTTTCTGGTTACTTGGAGAAATCTTACCATGATTATGGTGATAATACTCCTTTCGTGAGAGATATCTCCAATAGTGATAGTTTCAGAGGTCAATCTTTGATTGACTCTCGTTTTGTAAAGGGTTAGGAGTTTGCTGGAGATTTCGTTGTTGAATCTTTTAATTTCTGAGACATATTGAATCTTCTTCTTAATGCATGAAGTCGTAATCCACTATGTGGAGCTTCAATGATAATTAGCCAACGGTTGGGCGAACCCGGGTCCTTAGGGACACAAAACTTCTGGTGTTGATTTTTACTTTTCGTGTTACATGCTTGTTTATGCTTAGCTTCAAATATCAGAGCAAAATCATAATAGTTGTATCAGAGCTTTGTGTTCTTGAAGACTCTGATGTTTGAGATCTCGTTCTGGATGTGAATTTTGAAACATCAAAAGGCCTCTGGTTGTTGTTCTTGGGGTGATCTTGAAAAGCTTTAAAGAAAAGAAGCTTAACTAGGGTAAAAATTGCAAACCCTAGGTTCACATCTATAAATCTTGAAACCATAAATCTTAATGGAGTCGCATCTAACGAACACTGGGTGTTCGCTCGGTGAAAATCTCTCACTCTTTTAAATACGCACTAAGTTCTGTTCTTAGTTGTGTATTTTTAGTATAGATCTATGCATAAATCTGACTACTTGTCCTTTTCTTGTTTAGATCTTTACGTTTTAAGTATATTTTCAACCTGATTTTATAAGTTGCATGTTTTCTTTGTACTTTGTCTAAGAAATCATACCACTAAGTGGCTTTTTTTTTTTTTCTTTCTTTTTCATATTAAGAATATTCATCACCTTAAGCCTCGTGTTTGGATTCATCCCTTGACCTAAGAACAAGAGTCTCACGAAATCCTGGGCATCTCTAAACAATATATAAACTGAGACCCTAGATCTTTCATTTTTTTTATCTTGCATAGTGCATGAAAGTGGTTTCTTGAACAAGTATTCTGCGAAAGTGTTTCTTTATCTTTAGAAATTGACTTTCTGTTGTCTTTGATATTTGATTGCTTTTATTTTTTTGTGAGTGAAAAATTCTTGTTCCTTTTTTTTAAAAAAAAAATGGGAACCAATAAATTTGACATCGAGATGTTTGATAGTAGAGGTGATGTAGCAACAGAAAATGAAAGCTCATAGAGTCTGACGAGTTGGCTCATAGTGCTATAATTTTACATTTGGCTGATAATGTAACGAGGAAAGTGAGTGATTATAATACTACTTCTCTTATTTGGGATAAACTTGAATCTTTGTTTCATACAATGTCCCTTCCAAATAAAATATATCTTTTAAAGAAATTTTTTGGTTACAAAATGGATTCTTATGTGAACATTGAAACAAATCTTGATAATTTTTCAAAATTAAGTCAAGATTTGGCAAGTTGTGGCGAAAAATTCTCTGATGAGCATCAAGCTATCATTTTATTAAATGTTTTATCTGAAACTTTCAAAGATGTAAGAAATGCCATTGAATATGGCAAAGATTCTTTAACTACTGAAATTGTGGTTAATTCTTTAAGAACCAAAAATCAACAAAATTTGGATATTGTTAAAGGAGAAGGGTTAAATGTGAGAGGTAGATCACTCTAGACAAAATGAGCACTATGACAATCATCAAACTGGAAATAAAAAGAAGTATAAAGAAAAAAGTAGATCAAAGTCTAGAGCCAAAGGAAAGAAGTGTTATGGATGTGGAAAAATGGGACATTTTATAAAAGATTGCTACGAAAAAGAAAAATGAGCAAAAAGATTAGAATAAGGAAGAGGCAGATATTGCTTCTTCTTTCAATTATGATATTGCTGAAGTCTATGTGGTCATAAATCAAATTTCTGATATTTTTGAATCAAATTTGACTATTAAATCTGTTTTTGAAGGAGAATGGGTGTTGACTCATGTTGTTCTTTTCATATGACTTCAAAAATAGAACAATTTTTAAATTTGATTGAAAAGGACATTAGTTTGATAACAATGGGAAATAATATTACTAGTAATATTTCAAGAATTGGCAATGTTTCTTTACAATTTGATAATGGTTGTGTGCAATTTTGAAAATGTAAGATATGTGCCTGAAATGAAAAGAAATTTGATTTCAATGGCGTGCATATTTCTTTGTTAAAATTAATAAGAGTGCTAAAAATGGCAAAATGTTCTCTTCTTATGTTTAAAGGAATTAAACAAAATGGAATTTTTGTTGTTACTACCTTAACTAATTATTACACTACACTCTCTATATCAAATGACCAAAGTGACACTTTGAAATGGTATAAAAGGCTTGCTCATGTTAGCAATAAAGGTCTTTCCATCCTAAAACAAAATGGTGTTTTTGGCAAAGATAAAGTTTCTGACTTGCATTTCTGTTTAACTTGCATTTTAGGGAAACATCATAAGTGGAACTCATAAGTCTAAGGAAATTCTTGATTATATTCACTCAGACTTATAGGGCCCTTCTCCAGTTCCCACTATGGGGGGTAGTATTTATTTTCTTTCCTTCATTGATGATTATTCAAGAAAAGTGTGAATTTTTTTATTGAAACATAAATCAAATACTTTCGAAAAATTTAAACAATGGAAAACTTTGATTGAAAATCAGACTAGAAAGAAAGTGAAAACTCTTAGAACTGATAATAGTTTAGAATTCTGTAATTCTGATTTTGATAACTTTTGCAATTTGCATGGAATTCTAAGACACAAAACTGTCCTATATACACCCCAACAAAATGGAGTGGCAGAAAAAATGAATAGAACTCTTTTAGATAAAGTGAGATGCATGATAGTAAGCTCTGGATTACCTAAAAAACTTTGGGAGAAATTGTGATGACTGCATGCTATATTGTGAATCTGACTTCTTTTGCTGCTCTAAATGATAAAATCCCTTTTGAAATTTGGAATGATGTGCCTGCTAATTACTCTTCTTTAAGAACTTTTGGATGCACTCTTTATTCTAACCAAAATGAAAGTAAGCTTGAGCTTAGGGCTCAAAAATGTGTCTTCTTAGGTTATCCCCAAAGTGTAAAAAGGTATAGATTGTGGGCAAGGGGTCAAAGTGGGGTAAAAGTCATAATAAGTAGAGATGTTACCTTTAATAAAAGTGAAATGCTTTGCTTAGATCCCAAATTTGTAGAGAAAAATGAAAAGAAAAAAGATTTTTTCTTAACCATTGCTGATAAAGACTTAAATAAACCTGATCCTTATTCTGAAATTGAGGTGGAGCTTAATAATCATCATACTCAGATTGGTCTTGAAGAGTCTGATGAAACTTTGACTGATTCTATTATTGATCAGGAGGCCCCAGTTCCAAATGATGGTAATCTTAAGAATTACCAGCTTAGTAGGGATAAAGTGAGAAGAAATATAAGAGAGCCACAAAGATTAAGTTTTGAAGATAGTGTTTCTTTTGCTTTCTTGAGTTATCAAAATCTTTGTGAAAAAGAACAAAAAACTTATGAAGAAGCAATGAGAGCGAAGTCACTCAATTGAGTTGAAAAGATCTATGATTGAAGAAATGAAATCCCTTACAGAAAACAAAACTTGGGAGTTAGTTCCCAAACCTAAAAATAAGTCTATTGTTGATTGTAAATGAATTTTGATTCTGACCCTATTCTGATTCTAAGTCCATTGAAGAAATGAAATCCTTTACAGAAAACAAAAATAAGGTTAAATAAGGGGTTTCTGATTCTGACCCTATTGGATTTAAAGCCAGATTAGTAGTAAAGGCTTTACACAAAAAGAAGGTGTTGACTACAATAGAATCTTTTCTCTTGTGGTTAAATATACAACTATAAGATTGATGCTTGCTTTAGTTGCTCACTTTAACTGAAAACTTGAACAGCTTGATGTAAAAACAACTTTTTTAAAGATGAATCAAAATCTACATGTGTTTTTTTGCTAAAAAAATCTTTATATAGTTTGAAACAATCTCCAAGACAATGTTATAAAATATTTGATACTTTTGTTTTGTCTTTAAATTTCAAAAGAAGTGATTATGACCATTGTTTGTCTTTTAAATGTGAACCTGAAAACAATATTAGTGTGTATCTGCTCTTATATGTTGATGATATGCTTTTGATTAGTTCCTACATAAATCAAATTAAGAAATTTAAGTCTGATTTGTTTAAGAAGTGCAAAGAGGATTTTGGGAATGGAAATCATTATAAATAAAAACCTTCTTGAACTTAAACTAACTCAGAAACCTTATATACATAAAATTCTTGATAGATTTGCTATGACTGAAGCAAAAGTAGTAAGTATCCCTCTTGGAAACTATTTTATAATTAGCAAAGATGATTACCCTAAGTCAAAAGAAGAACTTGCTGGAATGGAAAATGTTCGTTACAGTAAATTGGTTGTGTAATGTATTCTATGGTCTGTACCAGACTTAATGTGGCTCATTCTATTAATGTGCTAGATATATGTCTAATCCTGAACCTCTCACTGGAAAGCTTAAAATGGTTATTGAGATATTAAAAGGATTTTCAAATTTAGGCCTTACCTTCAGACATAGTTCTGAAGGAATTAAATTGAAAGGATATATTGATGCTGATTATGCAAGTGATAGAGATAATAGAAACTCTGTAACTTCTTATGTATTTACTATATGTGATACTTGTATTAGTTGAAAATCTTAACTCCAGCACATTGTTGCTTTTTCAACCACTAAATTTGAGTATGTGGCCATAAGGCCCATAACTAAAGCTATTAAGGAAGCTTTATGATTATAGCACATTGATGTTAAACTTCATTTGTGTTAAGGAAGCCTCATCTATACTGATAGTCAATCTGTCATTCATTTGTGTAAAGCACATTGATGTTAAACTTCATTTGTGTTAAGTCAATCTGCCATTCATTTGTGTAAAGCACATTGATGTTAAACTTCATTTCATAAGGGATATTGTGTCCCAAATGTTAGTAAAATTAGAAAAGATTCCCTCCCGATATAATCTAGCAGACATGGGCACAAATTTTTTACCTTTGAGTATGTTTAAAAGTTGCTCAAGTCTTTTGAACTTAGATACAGGTTAGCAAATCTTACTGTTTTATTTTGTTTTCTGTAATTTTTTGTTTTACTAATCTTTGTTTCGTGCAGGTACAAGAAACAATGAAATTCAAAGTGAATTAATCGCAAGTGCTTTTTCTTGAAAGTGCATTAATAAGAATCGGACAAGAAACGCGTCTTTTCGTAAGGATGGTGATAATATGATCAACAATAAGTGATCAATAGGTCTTTAGGGACACACAACTTCGATGTTGATTTTTACTTTTCGCGTTACATGCTTGTTTATGCTTAGCTTCATCTATCAGAGCAAAATCGTAACAAGTTGATTTCCACAACAACAATACAATACACAATAAGAACTAGTTAATAACATCTCATACTCATCTCAGCCTATCCAGATCATTCAAGAATTTTCTAATAATAACAGTTTTATTCCAATAAACTGTGACAATCTTAGTATGAGATCAATTACACGCAGCAGAAATGCGAGCTAGTCTGATTACAGAGATAAATTTCCAACTAGTGATTGATGAACAAAAGCAAAGCAAAAACAAGAAAAGCAAAGAAATACTCACAGTGGGAGAACTTTGATGAACAAATTGAGAATCTTGACTTGTTGGACTGGATATTCTCAACTCTTGTAGTGGACGCAGATTATTGGAATTCGATGCTTTATTTTTTATGGGACGAGAGTGTTCTAAATTGTAATACAATACGAAATCACAATTCTAGAGTCAACACGTGGTAGGAGGGCCAAGTCTATCAGTGTAGACCATACGTACATTGCCAAGTACAATTCAAAATCTGACTAGAAATTTTTTAAATCAACAACTTAAATAAATGCTATTAGAGCTAAAATTACCACAACTAGAGTCGACATGCAAGTAAATCAATAGTAAAGTCGAAAGACGCAAGAAAGTTGATTTATCAATTTCTTGAATTTCTTCATAAAATGATAATTTTTAAGTCCACTTAAACAATCATAAACTCATTTTTCAACATAAATAAAAGCTAAAGACATCCGCACATAGAAATTCAGGACTGTACAATAAATCCAAAACGTGTTACATGCTTGACCCAAATAGAGCAAAAAATCTAAATCGTGTTGTCTTCATACGACAGTGAATGCTAAGGTTTGGTTCCATGATATGGTTATTGTCTTTCTTTTACTTTTTTTTTTGTGTGTGTCTTTTACATCATTCTCGACTGTTGGGTGGAGAAGTGGAGCCCTGGATTTCTGTAGGTGGAAGATTCATTCTCCATTCTCTTTTCCCTTTCATATTGGTAAGTAGGTCATTTTTATGATTAGTTTCAACTTTCATTAACAAATTGATGGCCTTTGTATATATATTTTGGCTAATCCAAAAGGCATTGAATATAGAACAGATAGTCTATACTGAACATTGTTCTTGACCGAACACAAGAAAATTTTGAATAAGATACACAGTGTCAAATGAGCCCGAGTTGAGCTTCTTTGTGGAGGAACAACATTTTCTTTTGTTTTTGTGTTTCAGCTGTAGGTTGAAGAGCCATGTCATGGCCCACCTTTTCAAATGGATCGGCCTAGAGAACCACATATCACATGTTGCCTGTCGTTTTGACACCTCTACTTATCACTAATAATAGCAATTCAAGTAAAGCAAACTCATATGACTTTTGCATAGATGATTTGCTGTCTTCGGATTTTCCATAACTGTATATTTTTGTTCTTCGCAACTTCTGCAATATTTTCTACGAAAAAGGTGTCTCAATTTACAGCCGAAAAGCCAAGTGAAAAGCCGACCAAACTTATAAAAACAAATTTGAGCATGAATAGCAGGCTCAATTATGCAACTCCACAACACTGCTACTTGACAAGTTCTATCCGCCATTCAAGACCTCAAATTCTTCATGCTGCTTGGAAATTCTATATATCGGCATGATCCAAAGTAGTTGACCACTAACATAAGCACCATATGCAATACAACTTGGATGGAACTCAAAGACATTCACTCAACAAGAATCGACTTTCAGAAAACTGGTTGATGTATGACAAACATTCGAACCGAGGGTATTCATTGTTGGTTCATCTAAACCTGTTGGGAAAACACAATTAGATAAGAACTTAATAAAATAAACTCGTAAAATGTAGGCTGAAATGCGGGTATCTTGCTCTCTTTAAAGAAATTCAAGCCCTCTATAGAATTGAGATTTCAAGGAAAACACATGACTTGTCTCCTCGAGATTCAAACAACTCAACTGAAATGTGCATAGCCCAAAAAATCAATACTGTAGGTCAAACTAAAAGCTCCACTATAAAACACCATTCTTTGATCAATAATATTCTCGTAACAGAATATAAATAATATATTAAAGTACACAAAGTATGGTGTATGTAAAAATGTTGTATATATGGGCTAATTGTAGATGTTTTACACCCTTTAGAATTTTATGGAGAAATAATACTCCACCGTCCCATGATCTCAACAGTAAATCTCCATGTTCTCTATTACTTATCTAATCAAGGTACATGATCTCCACAATAATTTACCATGATCCCCACTAACGTCTAACAATATTGCTCCATCATCTCCATGAATAGATATATTTTAATAGTAAAAGAATAAGAGTAACTTCAATTTATAGAAGTAACTCTAACAGCAGCTAATGTCATTCAACTTGCACAAGGAAAAGTAATTGATAATTTTTCAAAACCAACTATGAAAATTGTTATTTGTTGGACAAGAAAAGAATATGAATATCAATCCAATTAACTATATAATAGTTGGAAATCAATATGCAGCTATTGGTGTAGTTGAAGTTGGTGGTGTATACAAAATATTACGAGCTTGAATTTAGGTCCAATGTGAGCTTTCAAGCCAATTACTCGAGGGGGAAAAGGGAACTTAAATTGGCAAAATAAGTCACAAACACTTGCACATAGTGAGATAAATACCCACATCCAGGTATATTACTCAGTCAAACTATTGAATAAAACTGCAGTGAAGAAATTATAATGTATGTTTAACCCTATAACTACGCATTATATAGAGGATCAGTATTCAATCTTGACTAAAACCTTACCAATGTTGTTTGCAGAACAAAATAGGGAAAGATTCATTACCTTCAGTTATAGATGATCCATGCCCAAGTGTCGAAAGGAAACGTTGACCAAAATTCCATCCATTGCAATCAAGATTCAATATTTAATTGGAACTCCAGTGAGGTAAGTGAAAAAGTGACATTTTGCAATGATGCATCTCACAACACCCATTTTTTTCTGTAGAAGACTTCTACTATAAATTTTTTAAAACCTCTCCTAAAACTAGTCCCCACTGCGTCCAATGCGTGCCACCCTGTGCACAACAATTCAAGTAAAAACGAAATTCAGTTCCCATAAGGCAATATTCTTAACTGATACTTGTCACTTTTCCAATTGCAAAATTTCAGTATCATGATTTCATTTATTCCTTTCGAAGAAGAAAGAAGTTTGTAAGCCCTCGTTAGAAGTGGACGAGAACGTGAACAACGGACCTGACAGAAAACAGAAAATGGTTCCCTCAGTGGTCCATCACATGAGAGTTCACTTGTACTCCCATCAATAAAGGTTCCATCAGCAAAGATCACCTATTCCATGAATAATTCAGCAAGCGATGTTATGATTGACACAGAATTGGGATGATAACATAACTGAACCCATTAATTCCAGGCAAAAAGAAAACATGGCAGAAATTAATATCCTCATTAGCAAGAAAAAAATAACTATTTTGCATAGGAAAAGAAAAGAAACTTAAAATACATGGCAAAGTAAACAAAATATAATGTAACAAAGATTACAGATCACAACCACAAGAATACAATGGGGAAGAAACGCAGTGGGTTGGGGGGGGGGGGGGCGCATGTAGTGTTAAAATCAGTACTTCTTGTAGCCCAAGCAAGAAGCACTTGAATCCTATCCAACAATGATCATTATTATATTTAAACCACAACAAGTTGTGCTCGATTATAAAGGTGCAACCATAATTCTAGATCAACAAGGATCACAAAAGAGAAGGGAATAGGAAAAGAATAAAGGTGAGAAAGAGTTTTCCAAAACTAATATCCGGGCACAAATAAGACTAGGAAGCCTGTTCATGGATCGGCATAGCACTGAACCTCAGACTTAATAGGTATTTATTATAGGTCATTTTCTCAAGCTAGCCATTACAGTCTGCCATCTGTTGCACTGCAATACTTTTATTTTGGAATTCAGGTTCTTATAATACCAGCGCTTGGAAGCAAATTCAATGAGCCATCCCCTATATCCAAGAAGAGAAACATACCTCAGATGCATAGCCAGGAGTTGCACCTGCAATGGGCTTGGTAAAAGAACTAACTGGAGAACTTCTCTGCACAGCCTCACAGAAGGCGAGCAGCCTCTCACGGCTTCCAAGTTGTACTGCCTGAAATCACAACAAAGCATTTACACTTCTTTACACAAACTATCAATCACATCTGTATATGAGTCCATTAGAACTGCAAAGAAAATGTGCGCGCGTTTGATTTCGCTTGGGCTGCAACTATAGCTGCAACTATAAAGATGAGCATGCATTTTAAAATGGGGTATGGCAATTAATAACCAAGAAAAGACCACCGTCTCAAGGAGTAAGAGTTACAGTGAACTACCAAACTTCACTAATGACAGCTACGTATGACAAAATGTAAGGTTTGCTGAATAAACCTGTACTGTATCATGACGTGGAACCCGACAAAGTGGTTGCACTTTGTATCCTCTAGCTGCCATGACTTCAGCAATCAGAAAGCTTCCCTGGAAACAGCAAATAAGATATCATGGCAGGGTAGAGATAACAGTTAAATAAGATAAAAGGAAGAAGAATCGGTTACTTTTATTGCTTCCCCAACCATCTGTGGTGATAGGAACAAACCCTGAAAGAACGTCCGCATTATATCCCCGGGAGTTGAGCCGCAATCGACTCCTAATCCTGGTGCAGAGAGACGGGCAGCTGCGGCTTCCACCCATTTTTTCCTCCCAGCAACATACCCACCACATGGTGCAATTGTTCCACCAGGATTCTTTATCAAACTGCCAGCAATTAGATCAGCACCCTGCCAGCAAACAACAGCATTGCAATAAACTATTCTACTCAGAAGCCAACAATGAAGGGGAAATCAAAGAAAAGACTATGTCATATACCACCATAGGAGGTTCTATTCTCTCCACAAATTCACCATAGCAGTTATCCACCATGACCAAGCAATTTGGATTCTGCGACTGTATGAACAGATGCGAGAAAAGAGAAAAGGATGATTAAGGCAAATGAAGAGTGAGATGACTTTATGAAAATTCGTGTATTTATTCCAATGTGAGAAGATGCACAGATAACTCCAAACTTGTGAAAACGTGAACTAGACATCCAATAATTTTGATAAATACATAAAGTCTGATGAGCTTTTTTAAACCTTAGCTGCAACATTCTCATGTATCTCAGATGTATAAAATTACTTTCACTGACTCATGAAAAAGACCATGTTTTATCAATTTACACAAATTCTCAGAGATGTACCTTAATTATCTCTATTGCCCTTCCTATCTCATCTACACTCAAGCTGCGACGCCAAGAATAACCGCATGACCTCTGTATGAGTGCACATTTTGTGTGAGCTTTCAAAGCAATATTTAGTGCATCCCAGTCAAGCCCTCCATCCTCTGCAAGCTGAAACATGGTTAACATAAGGAATAGTCACCAACTCTAGTCACGAAACCAAATGACAAATAAAGAAAAAATAGCAACAACATACTGGAACTTCTCTGTATCCTATTCCAAAATCTTTCAAGGAACCTAACCCATTAGAGTCTCTGATTCCAATAACTTCCTCCAATGTATCATAAGGAGCACCAGCAACTGCCAGAAGCTGATAAGCAATAAATCCAAATATATTCTAGCTGCAACTGATTAAATGGTATAAATGCATGAATAGAGCCTAAATAGGGAACGTACAAGGAGAAAAGGAAAAAAAGATTCACCTCATCTCCTGGCCTTAGGAAAGCAAACAGAGCACAAGTGATTGCATGAGTGCCAGAGAAAAACTGGTGGTACAGAAGGAAAGTATATTAAAGAGCATGTATAGTCACCTAAAAAATAGAGAAACAACAATAGGCAGGTTTGACCTGTGCTCGAACAATTGCAGATTCAGCACCAAAAATTTCAGCAAAAGCTTGGTCAAGGGCTTCACGCCCCCCAGCTTCTTCATGACCATAGCCTGTGCTACCACCAAAGTGCTGATGCAGATACAGAAATGAACTTAATACCCATTGAAAGGTCAATTGAATTAAAGGCATGTAATTGTAATTTATGTACTGCAAGAGAGCAATACAAGGTTGTTTGTTTGCCTTTTTTATTCTACAAGCTAATGTCGATTTGTGGGTAAGCATAACATTGATGTAGCAGGACGCTAAGAAGCACGGACACTTCCCCGCCACCGGCGTGTCGGTGTCGGACACGTATCAGACACCGACACATATCGGACACTTCGTCGGATATTTGTTTAGGGTTAAGAAAAAATAGGTCAATCTTTATGGGCCGGTCAAGATTTTAAATAGGCTAATTATGTGTTTGTTAATGTTAAAATGGGTAAATCATGTTTTAGTATTGATTTTTATGCAATAAGTAAATAAATTTTTATTTTCTTTAGGCTATAAAGTTAAAAAAATTAAATTAAAAAAATTTAATCGACGTATCGGTGGCGTGTCGGTACTTTTTCTAAAATCGTGTGTCGACGTATCCGATACGTGTCGTGTCGGACACGCGTATCCGTATCGGTGCATCATAGGCAGGACGCAGCTCATTTATGCTTTTCACCTAGTATTCTGAAGTAATCACCTCATAGCTGTTGCTAAAGCTATTCACAGCATCTCATTTACTAATATACCACTAAGCTGAGTTCTATTTTAGTTTGAAGGGAACTCCCTTGGAAACATACTGCACATAGTACTATTGTTCATCGATAGATAGAAAACTAAAAGAAAATAAGATTCTTGTCTCTTAAAAGAACAAACGTTTCACAGAAACAACTGATGGTTCATGGCATGCTTAAGTCTACTAATTGAACATGCAGACTTGATTTGAAAGCACACTCATTCCAACAACTATACTTATCCAAGTCAAGACCAATTCTCGAGCACAATTTGCTCGACAAGCTTACCCTCATCAAATATAGTGTTTCCACTATCGAACCATCCAAGTTAGGCATACAAACGTATCAAGATACCACAGAAATAAACTAAGAACTAGCTCGAATAAATAAGAAAGCCAAAATTGTAATTGGACACCGGTCTTGCAATAAAGTTGGCAATTCGATATAGATTAAATATTAATGAAATTTTGATGTTGAGGACATGATAATAGAGCTGATCACATAACATTATATCAAAGCAATACATGATTCACCACCAACTCCCAATCACAAACCTACATTTTACTATTATCATCCAATCAAAATACACTTAATCAAATATATTATCCCGAAACGAAATCTTACATGAGATCCTAGGCGCGCGTTCTGAAAAGCTTTAAGAACGCGGGCAGTATTGTTCGCAACTAAATTATCCACTGCCCTGAACTCTAAATACAACGAGTCCACAGCTTTCTCAACCTGCACATTATATATGAGTAAGAATAAGAATAAGAACAAATCTAATTTTTTAAAAAAAATCCGAAAACGATGAAACGAAACATATATTTCAAAGAAAGAGCATACTGTCCTGCATTGATGAATTGTACCTCAGGGACAAAGGGTTGTTCCTTGGAATGAAAAGCGGAAGCTGAGACTCGAGAGCCTGAGACTACGGCTCTGGAAGCGCTGAGAGTGTGCGTAGGATACGCAGAGGTAGCGCATGATAAAGCCGTAAACATTTTTCTACTCTCTCACTTCTCTATGCGAAGAGGGCCGCTTTGCTAAGACCATCTCGCATTAATTGTAATTGTGTGGCACCTGGTGTAACACATAATTCTTTTTTTTTTTTTTGATGGTATGGTGTAACACATAATTCTTAATTCAATAATATCTATCCAATCAATTAATTTTTCGATCTTTATTTTTTCTAAAAAGCTAATAATAATTTGCCACATTTGTATAATGAACATTATTGCATTAGAAATTTTTTTTGATATAATGTCAATATTTTTTGCCACGTATACATAGTAGACATTGTTGTATTGGAGATGCTCTAAATAACCTTGTCAAAAACCGTAGAAACGCTCAACTTATACAATTTAAGTTTAAAGGCCCTTTTAAGAAAATAGATTAAAATACCCTTATTTTATACCATGTGATAACAGATAACTAATTTTTTCAATTAACACACTTCAAATAAACTCAGATTTGTAGAAATTTAAAGTAAAAATCATAACTCATACTCAGATTTATACATATTTTTATGATTTATACTACAAAATTTACAATTTCTACAGTGAATTAAAAGAAGAAGATGGAGAATGATGAATTTATACTTTAAAATGAAATTTCTTATACAAATGAAATGGGTAACCATTTCATAGAGTCTAAGCTTGAAATATTCTCTTTTTCACATACAAATGAATTTGAAATTGTTTGAAAGAGTTTTAAGCGGGGAGAAGGAAGGGTTATATTTAATAATTTACACACTAAAATTGGTCAACGACCATTTTAAAAATTTGACCGAATCACCCCATCAGCACCATTCCCACATGCGAAGAGTCCAAGCGTTTGAGCAATTGTATTTGATATTTGAGCTATTCTTTTTTTTTTTTTTTTATGACTCAAGCGTTCCAAGTTTCACCGACTAATCCACGCGAGGTGGTAAATTTTCCTCTGGTTCACCACCTAAGTAAATTTGAATACGGTCATAGCTAATTCACACTTGGACAGGACATTCGACAGTTCTCCTCCCTGTGGACCATTGCCTTCTAACATAGTTGTTACCTTCCAACATTAAACGTTGCCTTCCAACAAGAAATGTTGCCTTCCGAGTGCCGCGGGAATGCCAATAAGAAAGTTTGTGTAATTATTTTAAATTTTTATCATACATTAAAGGTTAACTCTACTAGTCATCCATTATTATTTCTTAAGCATGTTATTTTTAAAAAAAATGAAAAAATAAAAACAAATAACGTGGCTCATACTGAAAAGCCCAACTTCATATTATTGTTTTGTTTTTCTAGCACAAAAAATACATGAGGGTACAACTGCTGGGAAAGTTTTGACGCTTATGCATATAGAAAAAACAGCAAAAATCAATGAGCATAAAGGGCTGGACTGTGTCTATTCAATACTGCAGGGAGCCCAAATTCTCTTGAGCACAGCACACTTCTTCACTAGCTGGAGTCATCTATGTTTAGCAGTCTTAAGCCTATTCAAAATTGAACTACGTCAAATTTCAAAAAATCTTGCATGTCGCTGGGTCAGTAAATACCCACCTTCAACATCCTGACAGGACCTAGAACAAAAAACATGGCTAACTCTATACCTTCCCTAAATGAAAACTGTGGATGCATCCAAATCATGTGCTAATACTTTGAGGTGACTACAATTCTAATCATAGAGAACTTGAGCACTCCTTTACGGCATTTTGATGTCCAGAAGATCTAATCACGGAGAACACAAGCACTTCTATACGGCATTTTGCCGTCCAGCAAACATGCGGAACCTACCTCTGCCTCTTCGTGCACTAACAATGTTAGACGTCACCGAGTTACCCAAAAGTCCTAATCCATTGGCCCCCACTAGCCTCAGGCCGAGATTTTTGAACAAGTAGGACATTTGATTTTCGCTTCCTCCAGTCACCTGCTGCAACTCCAGTGCCTGTTCACGAGATATTACTGTATAAAGCTGAAGTGGTTCATTTAACAAATGTTGACAGCTATCCTCTCTTTTCTTCCAACTAGAGTGTTCAATACTGCATTCGTTGCAGGACTTCCCTAAAGTGACTCTCATAATCCCCAATGATTTTGGGTCTTGGGACAAAGGATCAAAGACAAAATAAAACTCCTCAAATGCTAGATCAGGTTTCTTGAATAGATCCAACAAAATATCGTCGCTGGGTCCAATATTCTTCTGTATGCACTTCTTAGGATTATTTTGCTGTGCCCTTGTAGCTCGGAGGATGCGTGAAGCTTCTCGTAGGCCACTGAGATAGGCACCATGCATGGTGGCAGGGTGTTGCCTAATTGTGGCCTCACCAGCAAAATACAAACGACTTCCCACACTTTCTGCAAGTATGTCATAATCATTGCCAGATGACTTCACTCTGACATGTGAATATGAGCCATAAGAAAAAGGATCAGTTCCCCATCTTGTACATATGGATTGTAAAGGATTAGGCACGTCAATACCCTTTGGACCATATATGCCTGCAAAAAGTCATGTAAAAACATGTAAGCAGGCTCAACAGATGCAAATCTAGAGAACAATATAAATTACAAAGTGCAAAACAATGGGAAAGCAAACGACAAACACATTTTCAACAGATTCATTGAGAGCATTGTCATTGTAGAACTTTCTGTTCAAAGATGTATGATACCTTTGAGAATACTCAAAACATGATGAAGAGAAGCAGATGGGTCTGCATTTTCAAAAGATTGTGCAGCTTCCCCGGCCACGAGTGCAACCAGGACTGGACCCCCAGAAACAGTATGGTAACTGTAGAACAGAAAAAACTCTCCCCTTCTGTAACTCTGTTTGCTAAGACATCCAAATGTATCCAAGTCCTCGCCCCAGAAAACATGAGGGAATACCATGGCAACCTTATTGAGCAACCCAAATCCCAGTCTATCTATTGCTGCAAGCTTCTTTTCAGGTAATTCTGGTTCAAAGACGATAGTTCTCTTTTTTAGGACCCCAAGGGGAATGGTGCACAAGACCATATCTGCTTGAAACACTTGGTTTCCGGCAATGACCTCAACTCCTTCATCACCATACCTAATGGTCTGAACTTTCTTTTCGTAGAAGATCGGAATTCCTTCGCATAATGCTCTAATTAATCTCCAGTTTCCACCTGCAAGAAGACAGTGGTCACCTCCCATCTCATAAGGATCATCCTGATCCCAATAAGCAGCTGAAAGGTTCGTGAGGCTTCCGGCATTGGCATATTCCAGGTTAGCGAAATGCCAATCAAGAAGTTGTTTTTCCTCATCACTTCTAGCCACAGAATATAATAGTCCAAGTGTCTCTAAAACTGAACCTAAAGAAATATCACTAGCAAATCCACCCATAAATTCTCTCAATTGAGTGACTTTGTCAAGCATCTTATTGAAAATGAGCTCAATCTTGGAATCAATTTCTTGGTCAACGGGTGTTCCATCAGGCTTGTACAGTGGGCATTTATCTCTAACCTTATGAAGAGGAATGGATAGTTGCCTGGCCAAAACCCCCAAAGGGTTGGCATGGATACCAGTTATAACACTGCCACCAAGATCAACAGCAGCATAGTTACCCTTTCGACCCATCTTTTGAGTATAAACTCTTCCCCCCGGTCGGTTCCTACCTTCAAGGACCACTACTTTGAAACCAAAAGACATGAGCTGCCTTGCTGCTGCCAACCCAGAAAGTCCAGCACCAACAATTATTACGGACCCTTCTATAGCTTCATGAGGAATTTGAGACTCAACCGCTGGTGAAACCCCAAAATTTATATATCCATTATTCAAAAGAAAGTCATAAGCCGCATTTATCAAGTGCGCATACTGATTACTCACAGTTTCTTTTATTTGCCCTTTGGAAAGCCATGACCTAACATTGTCTCTCCACTTTGTGAGTATGTGGTTCCTCACAACAATATAATCATTTTGTTCTTTTCCGCCCAATGTACTCACAACTCCAGCCTCAATTTCCTCGCGCAGTAACTCATCTATTGGAAATCCCAAAGATAGTGCTATCATGGCCTCAGTCTCTGTTTCTTTCTCCAAATCCTCCTGTGTTCTGTTCCTTTTCCTCAAAGAAGCACCCAAATGACTCTCTATAAAATCATCCATCAAATTCTCATCATAATTCCTTAAACCCGATTTCTTTCTCAATGACCTCTTAAATCCCGAACTATCTGATACCGAGGTCTCCCTGGTCTCTCCCATTGTTTCAACTTTCCAACACTTACCAATTCTATTCAATGTAAAGACATTAAAAAAACATTACACATTTCTCAGTAAAATAACCCAAACATCACGACACATCTAAGTACCATCATTTGGGGTTTTATTTTCCATATTTCTTTTCTTCTTGTATTCAGCTCCAGTAAAATTGACTTCGACTAACAATAAACACAATTCATCATAACCTATAGGCATATAAATTCACATTTTCAATCCAAAACCATATTTCATTTCACGCTAAAAGTTACACTCAGAAAACCTCCTCCTTTTTCCTTCCAAGAACTAAAAAATCCGGTGCAAGTACAAAAATTACCACCAAATATTAAATTGTGCTGAATTGTTCTACTTTCTCCCAAAATTCAGAGCAATAAGTAATTTTTTAGACAGCGAATTGGTGATTGATATGGTTTCAGAGTAATGAAAAACGTACCGCTGGGGCAAGAATCGAATTGCTGAAATGCAATTTTGGTGGAAACGATTGAGTGGCGTTAGGGTTTTGGGTGGTTGTGAGCTTCACCTCGAGCGGCGTGTTGGGCGAGTTCACTCATTGGAAATTGTACTTAATTGGAGGGAAATTGTATGTTTGGTGGGCGGTTAAATAAGCCCGTAGTGAGGAGACCAAACGGAATTTACAAGCGGGACTGTGTCAATGTCTGATTTGGTTGAGTTGAGGCCCGACAGATGAGACGATCCAATCGGGTTGATCCAAACCCCCTTTCCCGTGATCGGCTGTTTCTTAAAAAACGTAAATAATTCTATAGTAAATAAAATATGAAAATTTTGAACCAAGTTAACGGTGGAAATCGATTATCTGGTTTTGGGAGATTTATTTAATTTAAACTTTTGAAGATTTCTATAAAATTAAAAATTTTGAGTGTATTTAATTAATTTTTTAACTCTACTAAAGTCTCAAAATTTATTGTTAATATTCAAACTTTTTAAATTTGACAAAAATTAAGAGTAATCAAATTTCAAAATGTCATTGAATTTTAATTTTTTTATAAAATTCTATAAGTACTAACTTTTATAGAGAAGGTATATATTATAAAAAATACAAAACCACACAATTCGTCTCTCATTCACTCATAAGACTTTGTAAGAGTATTTCCAAAACATTCTCTATTTATAAAGAACATTTTTTATATTTTAGAGAGCATATATAAATTTATAAAATAATTTTTTGAAATATTTCAACAGTCTCTTTATTTTTAACACATAACTTTACTTCTTCCACTAAGTATTTATTATATAGACACGCTTTCTTTCTAATTATTATATAATTTTTCTCTATTTTACTTTATTTTATTTTTATATATTATTTAACTTAATCAACATATAAGTATTGAAAATTAGAATTATTTGAATCTATTTAATTATAGGGATATTGATCTCCTACTCACTTATGTTGTCCATTTATAATATCAATGCTGAGGTGGCATCACATTATTGGTAAAAATAATGAATGTGGGACCATAAACTACCAATTCACTCTCTATTTAAGGGTTAACCTTTTAAAATAAAGAATATCTTATATTTAAAGAGCCTTTTGAAAATGTTCTAAAACTTTTTTAAAAAAAAAATATTTTAATCAGTGATTTTTTTTTTCTTTTATCTTTTTTCCTTTTACAAAACTTAGATACATAATTAATTACTAACTTTTTTATAAAAAATAAAATAAATTTTTTCTCTCTATCTTCAATATTCTCCTCTCTCTCTCTCTCTCTCTCTCTCTCTCTCTCTCTTTTTTCATGAAAAAAAGAAGATAATTTGGTAATTAAATTCTTATATAATGATAGATTCTTACTTTATTAATGAATTTCAATATATTTAGTTCATTATAAAGATATTTTTTTTTTTTTTATTTTTTCTGTTATATTTTTTTTCTTTTTTTTTTTTTTTGGTCGAGTGTAAATTGTGGAATTTTCCTTTTTATCATGATGTGCTTCTTTTTTCTTGATAAAGTTTTATAAAAATCTATAAAAGCTTTTAAAAATTAAAGGCCATAAAAGTTCATGAATATCCTTCGTGTTTTGTAAAATCTACAAAAATCAATAAAATTTCACCAATTCTAAAAAAATCAATCATTTAAAAAAGTCTATAAAAGTTATGATTGGATGTTTCTAATAAACGTAAAGACGAGAATTTCAAACTAAATCAATGGTCAATATTAAAATTCAAAGTTAGTGAAGCAACTAAGAATGTGGGTAGTTGGAAACTATCGTCCGCGATTTAAAAACTTATTGTATATTCAATTTTATTACATGAAAATTTCAACTCGTGTCCCAAGACAACAATAACCATCCAGTCAGCTTGGTGGCTATTGATTTAAGTACTGATCATTTGTATGGATTTAGATTTAAAAGTTCATGTAAAGGGACACCAAAGATGTTGATGAAGCAAGTTTTTAAACTTTAAAGTCACAACTTTTTCGGTTGGTTCGAGCATGTGCAAAGAAATTCATGAGGAAGATTTCTTTTGTAAATCAAGTTGATTTGTAAGTAGAAATAATTTATATTCTCTCCACTGGCTTATTCATGATGGTCATATTCTTGCTTTCAATTTAAAAAAGTGTCGGGATTGAATTATTAAGGAACCTATCAAGACAAACTGTCTTATGTTTTTCGATTATGTTTTTCGATTATGACATATGGTTTGAAGGAGTCCGAAGTTCGCTGGCAAACAATGACTACAACAATGATATTCCATTGTTGTTTAAAGGAAAGCGGCTGTTTTTCTTTGAATTGTGCTTACTTGCAGATACATTTGTTGGTTGAATTTTACTGATTTATGTGGAACGATTCTTTGTTTACCCTAATCAATTTCAACTTTATTTATGAATCATACATCTTTGATCACATGGAATAAAAATCGTGTTTGTTATTGTGTGCAGCAATTGACTTATTGGAATAACACTTCCAACTTTATTATGTCGGGAATTGAGACCAATTTCTCGTTTTGCCAATAAGATCATGTTCGGTAAATATTTTAGATGCTAGATAGAAAAGACAACACAATGATTTGCTTAGAAAACTTCAAAATTGGAGAAAAACCAGACAATTGAAGACAAAAATATTTCATTGTATAATAAATTATTACAACCATATACAATCTATTAACCACCCAAACCCTCAAATATATGAGGAAAAATAGGGCCACACTTTACCACAACCACAATTTTCTATCATTTGTATAAACTACAAAGGCAACAAGAAAATTCACATAAAATGCGATTTTAGATTGATTGATAACACTTGTTGATTCATTCTATTTAAAAGTTTAAGTAAAGTTTAAAGGCGTAACACTATACACATTAGTAAACGTGGATAGCGACAAGACTTGAACTTAAAATATTTTCATGTACTAATTTCATATTCCAATATCATGTTCAACTACCTCATTTAAAAAGTAATCATTAATTTTATTGTGATAATTTCACCATATACTACAAAATATAAAATAAATTAAGAAATACTATTTAACTTTTTTTATTTTAAAAATACTGTTTTTTATTTTTGTAACACTTGTTGTTACATTTGTTATGTTTGTTAATAACAAATGTAACACATTTATTATAACTAAAATAACAAATGTAACAAATATAATAACAAGTGTTACAAAAAAAAAAAAAATTTAGAATAAAAAAAATATGACAGTATTTTAAGAAATATTTTTATTTATTGTGATTATTTATTGAAAACCCCTAATTTATTATAACTAAAGTCTTCAACAATACACTGAGTGTGATTTAGGACTTCAATTGCTTCCTTTTCAGGACTCAGAAATGGTCAACAGATGACAGATCAGCACTCTCCCTTCTCAAGGAAAGTGTTACCAATTGTAATCTTTAAGCATTGACAAAAAATGAACAGCAAAGAGAAAAAATAGGGATTGACTGGAAAATGGAATTCTGCCCAAGGCAAAGATTAAAATGATTTATGAACAAAAAAAATGCATTAATTACAATATAAATCCAATAATTTATGCACTTTTTTGTGTCCCCATTTGAAGCACAGTCTGTCTGCCCAACTATTATATACTTGTGGTCTTATGTTAGGCAGGTTTTGCGCAGAAAACATATGTGAATAGAACTAACTTGAAAGACATTATAATCGTGTCCGTCGTGTAGTACAGTATATTGTCCAATATTGCGTACTAAACATTCGTTTTTAGTATATTTCATGAGCGGAATGCAAGTTGGGGTGGCTTCCTCTGATTTCAACCCATTTGGAGTAAATTAACAAACTGATATGAAGCAACTGGACTTGGTCTAATAGCTAGTTCCTATAAAGTTTCATGAAACTGATTTTTCCTTCCATTAAGCCATGAATATCTTTAGCTGTAAGTGTTTGTTAATCATTCTATTATTATGTGCATCTGGTGTTGCACAAATCTTTGCGCAGACACCGCAAAAGGTTACTTGCACCAGCCGGAGGAACCGATGCTTCCTCAAGACCATAAACTGCCCAAGAGAATGTCCATCCAGAAATCCCAAAGTCCCCAAGGCTAAAGCTTGTTATGTAAATTGTGATTCTCCAATATGCAAGGCGGAGTGCAAAAGTAAGTAAAAGACTTCCTTTCATTAGTTTTTTTGCTTTGTTTCAAAATCCAGTGTTAGTTATTAAGTCCTAATCCCATATCGTGAGAGCAATAATAAATGGAATGAAGATCCAAAACAAGTAAAGCACATACACTGGATAGGAAGACGTCTTTGTCTATAGCTCGCAATAAAGCTAGGGATAGGCTGGATAACAACTGAACCGGGGAATGTTTACAGAAAAGACAATAATAGTATTTTCGATTTATTAGATCAGTATTAATTAGTAGCCGTGTAGTCCAGTGTCAGTAACTAATAATGTTCTTTTCATCCCTTTTTATGTCTGCAATCATAGATCGCGTACCAAATTGCAATGGCCTTGGTGCTGCATGCTATGATCCACGTCTCATTGGAGGAGATGGCATTGTTTTCTACTTTCACGGCAGGAGCAGCGAACATTTCAGCCTAGTATCGGACAGTAATCTTCAAATAAATGCACGTTTCATCGGCCTTCGTCCAGCTGAGAGAAGACGAGATTATACTTGGATTCAAGGCCTTGGGGTTCTTTTTGGTAGTCACAACTTCTCTGTTGAGGCCACAAAGGCAACAGTATGGGACGACAACATGGACCATCTCAAATTCTCTAATGATGGTAAGGACATTATACTGCCAGAAGGCTCTCTGTCGGAGTGGAATTCTCAAGAAAATTATGTTAAATTGGAGAGAATATCGAGCAAGAACAATGTTGTGATTTCTATCCCGGAAGTTGTAGAGATTGCAGTTAATGTGGTGCCTATAACCAGAGAAGATGACAGAATCCACAATTATCAAATACCGTCTGATGATTGTTTTGCTCATTTAGAAGTGCAATTCAGATTCTTTGGCCTTTCACCAAAAGTTGAAGGCGTGCTTGGCCGCACTTACCAGCCTGATTTTGAGAGCCCTGCAAAATTAGGTGTAGCAATGCCAGTGGTAGGAGGTGAAGATAAGTACAGAACCACATCTCTTTTCTCCACAGATTGCAAATATTGTATGTTTTCTCCAGTTAGAGCAGCTGATCAAAGACAGAGCTCAGTAGTATCAGATTAAGGAATGCTGGATTGTTCAAGTAAATTGTCCCGTGGAAATGGTATCATTTGCAAAATGTAACTGCTTATAACCTGAATATGCACGTCCCATTGGTATGCAACCAATAGGGATTGAACCTACGAATTTGCCAATTATCAGTTGGGCACTTTACTTCCATGGATACTTGTAGCTCAATAGATGCAGAAAAATTGCTTTTAATTCATATAAAATAACTTAATTATCTTCATGTTTTGTATTTCAAGCACCAGATCATGTTACCATAGCATTGAAATAATAAAGGGATGAAAGTTATCTATTTGAGTGTTAGCTGGTCACGTGTTTTTCTAGTTTTTTAGCCTTTGCAAAAGCAAAACACTTGAGCAAACCCGTTTGGTATGGATTATAAACTGGTTTATTTGACCAATAATGGTCAAAAATGTCATGCTACAAGGCAAAAAATTTGGTCAAATAAACCGTTTTTGGTCAAATAAACCATTTTGGTCAAATAAACTAGTTTATAATCTACACCAAACAAGAGTATACAAGAACATTTTCCTTTTGGTCAAATAAACTAGTTTATAATCTACACCAAACAAGAGTATACAAGAACATTTTCCATAACAAATTGTTAAACCCCCTAGCCTAATGGCTCTAGTGGACACATTGTACCAATTTAAAGTAGAACATTAACACGTTCTGCATTTGGCATCACCTGGAATGAAGAAGATGCAATCTGACACCACAAATTACTAGCTTTGGGAACTAGTGGTGGTATAATGGTTGTATAAAAGGATAAGATTGTCATTTCTTACAAATACAGCACCTTCTAAGGTACCCCTATATGATGTGGATAAGTAATTGAACAAGAGGCTAGTTTGTAGATAATAATATTCCTGGAGGAAACACAGCAAGAATCCTGGTATTTATGGAACATAACAATGTTGTTTAACCCACAATGTTCCACTCTCAAACCTAATGTCTTACTCTCTCATTCCTACCATAACTTGATACCTTCTTTCTAGGGACAACATGTGGCCATCAGTCTTGTCCTTGTTATGTGAACTTGAGAGGAATTTGTTTAAGGACCATGTAGAAGAGAAAAAAATAGAAAATGACATTGCTTGCTGCAAATCACTACACATCGAATGTCCTATTCTATCACTCTGACTGAGCAAAGTCGATTACATTCAAGGTGGTCACGCAACAAAATAACCCGTACTCCAACATATAATCCGAGGTGGCGAAACCATCCAAATTTCTCTTGAAAGATAATCGAATAATTTCGGACCACGATTCAAAGACGGAGAAAAGAGTACATCATTAGAAGACTCAATCAATAAATTTATCGAGAAAAGCGATAAATTCATAGAGAACCGAGCAGTTCATGCACAAGATGCAGGATACTAATATTCAAAATCAAGGCGTTAATATTCAAAATCAGTAGCTGCAATCAAGAATCTTGAGACACAAATGGGTTGAGATGGCAATTGCTTTATCGGCGAGCACCGGTACTTTGCCAATTAATGCAGTGAATCCCAATGAAAGTGTTACATTTGTTACTACAAAAGTGAAGTTCAATTACTAGAAATCCATGTAAAGATGCCGGTTGCAAATAAAGAAAAGATACCGTCCATCGCGATGAGGAGCATGTGAAACGGTGACCCGGACATCGGATATTAAAGAGAGTTCGGATACACCACTGATTACGTCTCACAGTTCCTATCAAACCATATGAGTCTGCGATCCTACTCCCCGGAGATTACATAAGCACGAGTCGGACAAGCGGTTCTCCTACTCTTCTATTTCTTCTAAAATTGATTTTGTGATCAAGGTCGACGAAGAAGTTGAAATTTTTCGTGGTTGTGTTCGAGCAAGATGCTACACTAAAATCATATTTTTATGGGGAGCACAAATTCAAAATTACGAGGATAAATGAAAAATGGTGCAAAGTCAATGATCTGCAAGCAAAGCAAGTCCTCAAAAGCACTATACAAAGTGCCGTGAGCAATCGAGACAATAAGTCAAGCTAAGGACTATAAATAAAGCGCTTAATGGGAGGCTGACCCATTTTCTAACCCTTTTATTTACTTTGCTTTATATGTAGTAGTTTTAATCGGTTTAAATAAATTATTATTTTTTATTTCATTTATCTATGCCCTTAAAAGCTTTACTATGTCAATCGCGGGATGTCCTACTTTGCAGAGAGTCCCAACTCCACATCTCGATTCCACTTCAATGGGACCTTGATGCCGGATCCATCTTCTTCATATCTATCTCCAGGGAGAATGGCAGTGATCTTTTCCTCCTCTATTTAGTTTCTTTTAGAATGATCCCCTTTTTAATTGATATTCTCGACACACTTCCTCCCTGTTGCACCCCCCTCTCCCTGCGTCCCTTCCACCCCCTTACTGCTCAGTAGCCTCTGAGCCATCTAATAGTAGTTCGGAAAATTCTCAAGCATGCAGTTGAGGAGATAGGAGGACGAAGCAGGGAGAAGGGTAGTTGGGAGAAAGGGGGAGGGGACGCAACAGTGTTGGAGAAAAGGGTGAGGAAGAAAGATGATACGAGGAACGTGAATGATATTTTTAACAAAAACAAATTTAAAAGCTTCCATTCCACTCTGATGATTATAAGGTTTTTTAAAATTCACTACCAATATACGAAGCTAACACTCACATTCAACTCACTATTCTATTTGGAAATTCATGTAACTAGGACTCTACAATCTCGGATCAGTTATCATGTGATAGCATTCCAGGTGCTTACGTGCATATTTTCAACTGCTACTAAATTAACAAGGTACAAAGCTCCAAAGCATTGACCAAAGATTATAAATCAAGAAATGCATAAAGGGACCCAACTAAGATCCATGTTTCTACTTCAAGATGGGGTTAAGGAGAATGAATAAAATCTAAAGAATATCTAATTGAATATAAGAGGGAAAAAAAAGTAGTCAAAGAGGAAAACCCACATTTGATGTATACTCTATAAAAGAAGGCAAGAGTATTAGGCTATTCCACCTTACCAACTTTTTTTTTTTTTTTTTTGATTTTCGATACCCGCGATCCAGGTTAAGACAGACTATGTCCCTGACCACCCATCCCGGCCCCTCGGTGATGGGTGGAGGTAAATCATGGGATATCCAAGCAGTTGACTGGGGTTTAAGCACCATTTATCTCTCCTGCTGCAGGAGGCGCTTCCTCCATGGATATTACATCACTAAGTCGCTTCCACCCATAAATGGTATTACATCACTCATTTGCTTCTATCCAGGAATCGAACTCCCACCACGAGGTTGCGAGCCCCATAATGCCCGTCATTTGCCAACTTGGTTGTGTGCCGGGGCACCTTACCAACTTCTTTTCTTGCTTGAAGAGTGGAGAATGAAGATTTTAACAGCAATTGCTTGTTGACCCTTTTGCTACTGTTTCTAACTCGTACAGTACATATGTTTGGTAAAGATTTTTGTAGATTATAAGTAGTGGTTCTATGGAATGTTGAAATAAAAAGTGGGTAAAAGTTGTAAGTCTTAAGAAATGTGTGGATAAAAATGATGTTTGACCAGCTTATAAGTACTTATAAGCAATAGCAAACATACTCTACAATCCAAAGATCCCGTGCCGTTTCCAGCAGATGACTTGCCCAGGTGTATGCCCGTCTAAACAACCGAGTAACTCGAAGGATAAAGTATGTTACATCAACTGCAATTCACCCATATGTCAGCCAGAGTGCAAGAGTAAGGCATTCTCTATGTATTTAGTTTTTGCTTAACTCTACTATTACACTGGATATCAATATTGTTGTAACTACAGACAGGAAACCAAACTGCAATGGACCGGGAGCAGCCTGTCTGGATCCCCGCTTCATTGGTGGAGACGGGATTGTTTTCTACTTGTATGGCAAGAGCAACGAACATTTCAGCTTGGTTTCAGATCGCAATCTGCAGATTAATGCCCGCTTCATTGGCCTAAGGCCAACTGGAACTGGTCGACCCAGGGACTACACATGGATTCAAGCGCTTGGAATCCTTTTCGACTCGAATGCTCTCTGTTGAAGCCACAAAGGCAGCCACATGGGACGATGAAGCTGACCATTTGAAATTCTTTTATGACGGACTGGAATTAGGCATACCAGAAGGGTATCCCGTATCCCTCTGTATGGAAATCCTTTGAAAACAACATCAAGGTGGAAAGAACTTCAACCAAGAACAGTGTTCTAATCACTCTCCCAGAAGTTGCAGAAATTTCAATCAATGTGGTCCCAGTGACTAAGGAAGATGATAGGATACATAACTACCAGATACCTCCTAGTGACTGTTTTACTCATTTGGAGGTACAGTTCAAATTCTATGGCCCCTCCTCAAAGGTCGAAGGCATCCTTGGCCGAACCTACCAGCCAGATATCATAAGCCCCGTAAAGCCAGGCGTTGCAATGCCAGTTCTGGGAGGTGAAGACAAATACAGAACTTCATCCCTTTTGGCTACAGATTGTAATTTTTGTTTATTCTCTCCAGCTGAAATTTTGAATGAAGAGGACAGACTGTTGGACCCTATCCAAGGTGCTTTAGATTGTACAGGTGTATCAAGCCAGGGTAACTGAATAGTTTGCCGGAGATGAGTGTTGAAATTCTTAGGAAAAGCAACTAGAAGATGAGGATATGTATTTTGATAATACACGGCTACTAATAAGTAGAGAATGATTTGCTTTCTACTCCTAAATTCTAATGTTGAACTTTGAATTTTCCTGAAAGTATTTTGCACTATTATTTAGCAGTATCAGCTGCATCTTGTTTTCTACGAAGGAACACGTCCATAAGAAAGGTAAAATAATAGGAGGGAAATGGAAAAAAACGACAATCAGATATTATTAGGCTGAAATGGTGAAAAATGAGGGAACAAAACAAGAACTAATGGGAATTTCAAGATCCCATACATAGAATTCAATCCTTCCAGATATTTGAGGGCATAGCTCTAGTTCATTATGCGCAAAGGGTGTGTTTGATTGGCATTTACTTTCTATGAAAAATGTTTTTTTCCTCCTATTTTTAATTTGTTTGTTTGATTGCCAAAATTTTTTTTATGAAAAAGGCATTTTCTCACCTATTTTCCTTGTTTTGTTTGATTGCAACTTTTCTTTTTTCCATGAAATTTTTTTTCTCACTTTCCCACTTTTGACCACATTTTCCTTGTTTTCAAAGAAAATATTTTATTTGTGGGATAGGAGAATTTATTCTCTGGAAAATTTTACTTGTTTTCCAACCCATAATTTCTTGGTAATTCATTTCTATGGAAAATATTTTTTTTCACCCAAATTTTTCACTTACAATCAAACACACCCTAAATGAGACAAAGAACAAAATAATCTATTACAATCAAAAGGACAATTTAACAATATCCAAATGCCAGAGAATTTCTTTTCACCAACAGATAGCAAGCTCCATAATATTTTGTTTCCTTGACTGGAGGTTATGGCAAGCTTTGGCAATTATACATCTACATCTATACTATATATAAAAGTTCCAATATGAAAAAAATATTTATGGACGATATTACCTCCACAAATAACTTATAATTTTTAAAATCATCTTTTAATTAATATTATTTATTTTGACTTTAATTTGAACTATTTAATATCATATAAATATTGCATTTATCATTGAGAGTGATTTGCCTCTTTAAATTCCATTATATATTGTAATTAATGAAAATAAATAAAGTCCTAATATGAGCGAAATATTTATGGACGATATTGCCCTCACAAATAACTTATAATTCTTAAAAGCATCTTTCAATTAATATTATTTATTTTGACTTTAATTTAAACTATTTAATACCATCTAAATATTGCATTTCGATCATTGAAATTGATTTGCTTCTTTAAATTCCATTATATATTGTAATTAATGAAATTAAATAAAAATATAATGTTGATAAGATTTTTAATATATTAAAATTATTATATATAATTGTAAACAATCAAATAGTCAATTTTATTATGCACAAAAATTTAAACAAATTCTTTCGTCAACATAACAAAACAAGAGGAATTTGACTTTACATTTCGATTTTCTTATTATTGATTCATACTTTCTTCCTCTGTTGTTCTTCTTTGTTTTTTATTATGCCAAGAATTTTTTTTCTTGTAGGGACAGTTTTTAATCTTTGATAATTAGTTTGATAGTAATGTGGTAATGGATGTGTTAATTTTCCATGAATGATTCACTAATTTTAAGAATATATATGATAGTAATATTTACTTAAATTTTGATTTCTATATCTTTTTTTCTTGATTTAGACTATTTGTTTGATATAAAAATGTTAATTATTGTGGTAATCTTGATAACAAAGGGATTTAAGCTCGAATGATTTTTTATGTCATATTGTAAGCAATTAAACATATATTTATTGTCTAAATATTTGATTGTTTTGAATTTTCTTGAAATTTATTAATATTTCAGATGGAATTGTGGGAAATAATGTATTAAAGAAAAAAAAAACTTTAGTTTATTGGTGCATTAAAACTGAATGGATATTGTAAGAGAAAATTCTTCTCTATCTTATGTCAAAGAATTTTGGGATTTTTTTTTTCTAAGAAATAATTATCTAAAAAAGGCTAAATATTTTGTTTCATATGCTTTTTATAATGATATAAATACAAAAAATTAATGAAAAATTGTGTATATCTACTATTTTTATGTCTTTAGAATTCGATACTAATTTTCATAAAAAAAAGTTGCATTTTCTGATATGCCATTAGATATATGCTTTAAAATATAATTAAAAGAGTATCAATAATCTTTCAAACTTAACATTCACATAGGTCATGTACTTTTTAATAAACCACCTATTTTACCAAGAAGTTTGAATGTTATTCATTTGTTGGTCATAATCATTGATGAATTTTTAGCTTTCTTCAAGATTTGACGTGAACTGTTCGACAGATTCCCACGCGTTACGCACCCGTTCGCCACTTTGTTATAATTGAAAATGAATTTTATTTAAATGTTATATTTATTGATGATTTTCAAATAAAAAAAATCATAATATTATTACAAAATTACGTACAACGCATGTATTCTTAATTAGTTAAGTAAAAAAACATTAATCAACTAGTTAAGTAAAAAAACATTAATCATTGAAATTACGGAAAAACAGCAACATTGGTTGGAGATTAAAAGAGGCAAACACCTCATCACAAGGATATTCAACTGAAAAAATGATTGAATGCAGCTTTAATTATATTCCTCCCCTTTGATGAATGATTTAAGTGCAAGTACAATCCATAAAGTATCCAAGTCAAGTAACGAGAAGGGCAGCTGTAAACTGTATTAATTTAACCGAAAACAATGATACAATTATCGTGGCTATGCAATTACAATTTTGGACGGATGCATTAGCCCCTCGAATCATATATAATACATTGAGTCGTACTATTATGAAAAATTGAGGTAAATTCCCAGAGTAACATCACCTTCACCACTCAGGAGATATAGATATCCAGCAGTTCTTGGGGCCAAAAGTCAACTTCTTTAGGGACATTGAACAAATGAGATCAGAAAATCCAACAATTTTATTTGTTTCACCTTCCACGTGGATTTACCAGCTGAGAGAAAACTGCACTAGTGGCAGCATCTTCAGCATCATCATCTGTGCCAGAGTTAGCCCCTTCAATCATGCTCACACTATTGTCAAATGGCTCGAGTGGTGTCAACGGAATACCAGGGATATGGTTTGTACTGTTATCATCAGGCTCCATGAGAGCAGATGAGGTTTCCTCAAGCTGAAGAGCGTATTCTAGGTTCCACAAAACATCACCCATGGAAGGCCTATCAACGCCATGCTCCGCCAGACATTTCTCTGCCGTCTCCCCGAATTTCTTCAGAGAAGCCGGATTCACCTTCCCTGCGAGATTTTTGTCCATAATTTGATCCAGCATGCCCTTCTTTTGCCAAGTCATTGCCCACTCAGCAATATTAACTTGTTCCCGAGGAAGAACAGGGTTCAAAGCTGGTCTTGTGCAGAGAACCTCCATTAGAACAACACCAAATGAATAGACATCTGATTTCTCTGTAAGCTGCTGACGCCTGAAGTATTCAGGATCGAGATAACCAAAGCTACCTTTAACAGCAGTACTCACATGGGTTTGATCAAGAGCCGCCCAGTTTTAGATAGACCAAAATCAGCTACTTTGGCAACAAAGTTCTCGTCCAAGAGTATGTTGGTTGTTTTCACGTCGCGGTGAATAATACTTTGAGCAGCCCCAGTATGGAGATAGTGAAGTCCCTTAGCAGCACCTATACATATCTCAAGTCGCTGTTTCCAAGAGAGAGACGGGAGATCTGTTCCATATAGGTGGCTTCTGAGAGGCCCATTCGCCATGTATTCGTAGACCAGAATCATTTCTGATCTTTCATCGCAATAGCCAATAAGAGACACGAGGTGACGGTGGCGAAGCTTAGACAACATTTCAATTTCAGTCCGGAATTCCGCGAGGCCTTGCTCAGATCTAGGATTCCCTCTTTTGACAGCTACTCTAGTCCCATCTTCCAGTGTTCCTTTGTACACCCTACCGAAACCACCAACACCAAGAAGGAAGCTTTCATCAAATTTATTCGTCGCATCCATTATTTCCTGAAAGGTAAAGAATCGGCCGAGATTGGAGGAAGCTAATGAAATGCAGCTTGCTGTACCACTCTTCTGAGAAAGGGTAGACATTTTAGTCATTGTCAAAGAGTTTCCATATAAAGGCAGAGGAAGCCATGTATTTCCTTGAGGGGCGGACTTTGACCTGCGGGCAGCCAAGCAGCAGTAGCACAACCCAATAAAGGCCAATACGGCCACTGCTCCACCCACAGAGCCAACTATGATACCTATTTTATTCTTCTTTGGAGGAACCACAAGGAAAGTTTCAACAGCCGAAAGTCCAACAAAGCTTCTAGCTTCATTGCTAATCTTCATGATTTCCAGGCCGTTCATGATAGCATTCCTGGAATCATCACTTGTGTCCGGACCAACGCTAACAGAGAGTGTGTCCGAACCAATAGAAGAGTTGGAGACAAAATCTCTGTAGAGAGGGACATCCAAATTTCCAGCTTGGTTTGATAGGTCTAGACTCGCATAAGCGATATCAGTATTTACATATAGATTGAACACCAGACTGTTTGTAGATTTGCTCACAATATCGCAAAAGTGTACCCGAACAAAATACATGAAATTTGGATCAACTGGCAAGACCCAAGTGATGTTGAAGTTCACGTTGGCTACATTTGCATCTCCCATGGTTTCAGCAGTAGAGTAAACCCAATTTGGTGCTATTTCAGGGGCAACAGTGGCACCATATTTTATGTTCGAAGGGTTAACGGAAACATTTGTCGCTGAGCTGTTGACATGAAGGTACTTAACATCATTCTCCCAAGTTCTTCCCAAAGTGTCGTTACGAGCAGTGATCAAGGGACCGCCCATATTTAAACGATAAATGGTTTCCAGAGCAAGTCCAGAAAGCCCGGTGAAAGAGCCAGAGGGAGATACAGCCACTGCCTGATCAGGGATCAAGTCATCCGGGACAGAAACAACTTCAATTGCATTAACAAATGCAACAGAGTTATTTGAAGGAATAAAATTAAGTACCAAGTTATCCGAAGTGACATTGATTGCATACTCCTTAAATAGGTAAGAACCATTAAAAGTCTCGAAACTGAAGTTGTGCAAGAGCACGAAGTCCTCAGTAACAACTGTGATCGAGGCTGATGTCAAATTGTGACCGGGAACAGGATAAAAATAAAGGCGAACCCAATGCCGGCCTTCTTTTTCGATATCAAATTTGTAAGATGCCGTGCTCGTAAAAATTCGAGCAGACTGGTAGATTGGAAATGGGGCAGTGGAATTGGAGGTAGCAACAAAAGAATTTCCCTGACTTTTTAAAGAAAATGAAGATTGTACTGAATCAGGAACATAGGTATGATCAAGAAATGTGACATTTTGTGAAGATCCACAGGCAAGCAAGTAGTTATCAGCAGAAGTGTATGAGGAATACGATCCTTGACCCAGAATACCTAGAACCACACCTACCCACATCACTATATTCATAGTAGACAACATTGTAAGCAGTCCAAATCCTCAAATAACAGAAACAAACCACACCTCCACTTCAAACTGGAGAAAATTCCTTCAAAACCCAAGATTTTAAATTTTAATTTTCAAGAAAATCTCAACTTAATCCCAAACAAACCCTCAAATGTCATACACAAAAATCCCAGAAACAAATCCCTAAAACCCCTACCTATTTATCGCAAGATCTATAGGAAACAATGCTTAATAACAAAGGGCCGCTATAACAAAGAATGAATGTGCAAAAGATACAAAATTGGCACAATAAATGGAAAAGGGGGTCTGAAAACTTAGAGGTTGTGTAGAATAAAAATGAAAAGACCAAAGCTTGTTCAAAAACGTTACCTCACTCGCCGAGCTAAAGACTTGTAATATGCCATGGAATGAAATGCAAAGCACTTACCACCAAGAAAACACAAAACTCTACCAATATCAAGTAGTAGAGCTTTCCGCAGTGCAAACTGCACCAGCTCTTTCCAGGCTGTTGATTAGGCTGTCATTTTGCAGAGATAGCAAAGAGAAATAAAAAAAATAAAAACAAAAAAGGCTTAGGACCCACAAAGAAAAATGCAAAAACTCAAATCCCAGAAATTGTAATATGCAACAGCTGTTTCCCAAGAGATAATGTGCCATTTTTAACACACAAAATATAATATTCCCACTTCCCATAAATATTGAGTTGCTTTTTTTTTTTTTATATTTATCTATCCCAAAAATCATAATTCACTTTTCTTGTTAAAATATAGTTGTAAAATATTTTTTCAACTATATTAATTAAATTTTTTAATCTGTTTATAAATAGGAGTATCTTTATGGAATTGAAAAGGTAATATAGTGGAATATTATATCTAAATTGCCAAGTTCTCTTTGTATGCTTTTTGTCTGAAAATAGACTGGAAATTTGTTTTTAATTTTATTTTATTTTGTGTGTATATATTTAATTATGTTTGGGTTTGCTACTATATGAAAAGATTAAGGATTATTAATTAATTAATTATAAGTTGCTTTGCTGGGACCAAGGATCTCCGGGACCCACTTCAACGCGGCTTTGAGGTACATAGGGACCAGAGAGGACGGCGTTGCTTGACGGAGGGGAGACCGAGAATAGCGCGGATCTCGGATTCTGTTACCGTCACCAACATTTTGACGGCATTAGTTTAGTTCTAACCTAATAAAAGATCCCGTTTGGATAAAATTTTGGAATTTCTACAAACAACATTTGCAGTTGGCTAAAAACGTGTTTAGTTTAGAGCAATACCTTCCAATTACACGTATTCTTGACACGGAGTTATGGACAATTACACATTCTTTACAAACAAAATTTGCAGTTGGCTAAAAACGTGTTGCATTTCTAAACATAGTTAGATAGGATATTTTTTTGTTACATAGGTAAATAGTTATTAATTAATTTAATAGTATTTTTACATAGAATTTTGATATTTAATTATATGTGTTACTACATGATTTTACGTGACACAAATTATTCCACTTAGTCACAAAATAAATCTACGTACCATAACGACATCACTACAAAACGAACGAATTAAACTTCGTCAGAATCATTTCGTAACGACAAAGCTGCAAGATCAATTCTTCTTTTACATCAAAAAAAGGTTGACTTGACAGGCAAATTCTAATGGACGAAGAGTTAAGCCTAGCAGCGAATGTTGAGTCCATTAACTTTGAGATTAATTAGATTCCAACAAAATATGTCGATTGAGGCTACCAGGGAACATACAAATATCTTGTTTGGTCATGTGACAGTTTGATTTTTGTGCCACATGGTAAAACTGTTAATGAGCATGTACAAAAGATGAATCCAATAAGAATAACAACAAATGCTATACGCATTCTCGGACTTTATATGAGGTCTAAGAGCCGGCTACCTCGGGCCCAAAATATTTGGGGACCTCTAGATCTAAAAAATTGTGTTATTTTTTTTTTTTTTTTTTTTTTTTTGAAAAGATTAGCCTAGGACAGTCCAAACCCACATCTAATTAAAAAAGTTTGCTCAATTAAAATCTCGTCTTTTCTTTATTTGAAAGTTGAAACGTATAATCTCGACTCGATTTCAAAATTCAGACCACCAATCTCCCTCTCCACAGTCTACGTTAAGTCGCCATAATTGTTTTATTGCACTTTTTACGAGAATTGTAAGGAATACTTCTCTTTTAACCATTCTATTTCATTTTACATAATTTAGATATTTCACGAGTTAAACTTTTATATTTTTTTGGTAATTATTGAACCAATTAAATTGATTAAAATGAAGTTGATGTTGTCATTTTTTGTTGACTTCAAATTTACTTCTTGTATATGTTTATATCCTGATAATCTTCTTGCAAAATGGATTGTGATAAAAAAAGAAATTAGAGGCTTTTTTTTATTATTGAATATTACATTTGTTTGTCGTTTTATTATTGAATTTTTAGTTTTGAAAAACTCTCATGAAGAAAAAATTTGAACGCACACTACGATTTAAGATCCAGTTTTTAAAATTCGACTCAGGCCTAAAAAACATAAAGTCCATCTCTAGCTATAAGTAAACGGCACGTGTCGTAGAACTTACTAGAATTGCAATTTATTATCAACTCTCAAATAGCAAATGGACACATCCATATAATACAAAATAACCAAAATATCCACTAACTTAACAAACGTATAAATATCTCCTAAAATCATAAGGAAATAGATATAAATTGAAAACTTTAGCCAAATTCTTGTTTTTATAATTCTCGATTCTTAAACGACAATTATTAAGGTTAAATTATTCTTCTGAGCGAGGAGGTGGATAAGGATTTGTTGACTTCAATTATTTGGGTCAACAATATGTAAATTTTGAAATGAATGTAATCATCCAAACCTAAAGTTTAATAGCAACCATAGACATGTACATCTCTTTAAAATTTATTTATGTTCACCAATGTGGATAAATTGAAAATTTTAAGTTAACCAAATACGGATAACAATTGGTTAAGTTTAAATTATAATTTAAGGGATAATGTTATTTATAAATCTCTATTTACATCTACACTTACACTTGTTTATGTAGCAGTAGGATTTAGTGGTGAAATATTTGATCAAAACATTATTTTGAATTTTCTTTTCATTATTTTATCATGCCACATAAGTAAGTGTGAGTGTGAATGTGAGTGTGAGTGTGAGTGGAGATGTACAAGTAACATTACTCTAATTTAAGTTAATCAAATTAGTCAAATATATTTTTTATTTATTCATTTAGTGAAATCCGTAATTTACTACTCATTTATTATTCACACATTTTATACCATAATTTATAAACACTTAAAAAATAATTATAACACTACTAAACATACATTTAAAAACACTTTCATTACACAAACAAGTGATGAGGTTCATTAGTAACATTATACACTTTTGTACTACAACTACATAAATATTATACTGAATAGTATTAAATAGTATAAATACCGGTTTTAAATTTTTTTCACTTTCTTAATCCTCTCCACCCAGACATGTCTCGAGAGTTTAACTATTTGAATGATGAAACAATCCTTCATTTGCTGTCGAATAACGTGTTTGTTCGAAAAATTTGAGGAAAGTGTTGGGAAAATTTGAGGAAAGTGTTGGGTGATTTTTGATTCAGTTTGACTGACGGAGTCATAACATTAACGGCTGGGTTGATCGGTTTAGATAACTCAAACGGTCAAACCTGCCACTATCAATATTACCGAATTGACCAAATAACGGAATCTTGACTTTGTTACCGTTAACAATCGACGTCCGTAAATTCATCAAAATTCAAACCTTTTTCTATAAACCACCGCACTGCTGCACATGGCCACGAACACAAACTGTCCCCATCTGTTTTTTTTTTTTTTTTTTTAAGTAGTTTTGTTTTACGTTAATATTTATGTCTTAAAAATAAAATTTGGTTTTAATATTTTATAAAAGAGAATGTAATGAACATGACATTGACCTTTGCTTGGGCACATGACACCGCCATTCACGGCGACTCTGTGAATCCATTGCCGCTGGACACCGCCATTCACGTTCAATCAGAAAAAGTAGTTATCACAAAGCTTAATCATTCACGAGTAAATTGTATTCAATTAAGAGTTGATAAGACTTTTATAGTAGTTCTATAAGATGCAGGTATATTGATTTAAACTTTTCTAAATTCCATATAAGTGTTGGGGTATTCAATATAGATTTGTAAAGACTTTTAAAAAGCCTTATAAAATCACGCGATATTCAATTGAGACATTTTAAAATTCTACTTAAATTGGAGGTATTCAAAACGTTGATGACTTTTTAATGACTTTATAGATCATTTTATATGTATAAATTTTAAAAGACAATGTATAAATGTTTATATCACAATTTATTCTCACATTCACCCATAAGATTTTGAAAGACTTTGAAAAAAAATATATATATTTAATTCCTTATTTTTTTTTTCTGTGATGCAACATTTCTCTTTCTTTTTTTCTTTCGACAAATTGTAGAGTCGAGATTAATATTTTGTCTTTCTTCAATAGAATTTTTTTTCCTCTTCAATATATTCTCCTAACTATTTTTTTCCTCTTATTTCTTTTTACTTCTACAATTTCTATAACTATGATTAATTACCAATATTTTTTATGAAAAGAATATTAATATTTTTATCTTTAGATGATTTGATTTTTTTTTTTTCTTTTCAATATTCTCCTAACAATTTTTTCATTTTGTTCTTTTTTTCTTCTATGAATTTTTAGAGACAGTGTAATATTTTCTTCAATATTTCCATGACTATTTTTTTCATTGTTTTTTCATTTTCATTAAAAACAAGATAAATTTATAATTAAATTCTTATATAATTATTGATTATAGTTTATTAATGAATTTCATCGAGGTTAAAATTTAGTTTTTTATTAATGTATTTTTTTTTTTTCATTTTCATTCTTGTTTTTTTCTATATAATGGTTGCAATTTTTTTTTTTCATAAATTAGTACTTTGGTTATTTATTATGCAATTATCGTGATTAATAATGATATGTTACCTACAAATTATTAAATATAAAAAAAATATTATAAACTTGATAAAAATTTTGTTAGAAAATATTTTTAAAAAGAATTGCATGCCATTATTTTTTGAATTTATCCACAAGCCATTTGAAAGTTTATAGTTTTACCAGAAAATAAAAATAAAATAGAGTGAGTTAATAATTTATATCATTAACTTTTGACGTAGTTACTTGCAACAATTAAATAGAATATTTTTTATGAATTTAATAATATTAATAAAATAAAATAAATTATTACTAATTGTGGAATATTAAATTTTTATATTCAAAATTTTTAATTAAAAAAAATTATAAAAATCCGTGAAAGTGTGAAAATCTAGGAAAAACTTTCAAAATGAAACTTATACAAATTCATAAAAGTTTGAATGATTCTATTAAAATCTATAAAAGTCAATAAAAGTTAATAAAATCCATCAAAATCAGTCAAAAACATGTAAATCAAAATCTTTAAAAGTCTAGATTAAATACACCTTCCTTAATTATGATTTTTGCTTGTTTGGATATGTTTATATTATAATTTTAACTGATCAAATTAGTCAAATATATTTTTTATTCACACATTACGTAAGACCTACATCTTACTATCTACACAATCTATCAAACTTAAAACTCATAAATACTTAAAAAATAATTTCAACGTCACCTCCCTCTAAATATCACTCCACGTTATTAGATATAGGGTTAGTCCCTTTTGTCATTAGGTTTTTGGCTGACTATTAAGACACCCGTAACGCTCAAGGCCTCAAAATTAATATTGTATTTTAGATAATAATACAATAAAAATATTATAATAATTTAATAACCCTCAAAAAGATTACCAACTCGTATGGTATCTTAGTCAAATTCTACAAGTATTTTCATCATCATTCAGCACTAAGTCTTATAATAATAATAATACAAAACACAACTGTGAACAAAAAGTTTACTAAGTGCTTGTTTGGTTATGTATTTAAGTGCTAATAAGTAATTAATTTTACGAATATATGGATAAAAAATAAGTAATAAATTATAGACCTTACGAAATATGTTGAACAACTAAAAAATAGTAGAGTTTTGTCAAATATGTTGTAAGTATGGCGGTACACATGCATGCTCAACATATTATGGGCCTCGAATCCTTCTATCGTGTACTATATATCAAACTTCCACACACAATAGACCAATTATTATAATCACCGCACACGATAGGTCAATCATAAATAACAATTACACTTGGTCATATATGATATCCGTGAACCACCACACATGTATATTTCATGTAGGCTTCACATAAAATACAGTCAAGTCATTAAAAAAGATAAATTGCATTTAGTGTCTTGTTTTGACTTCGTTTAGCACACAGTATCCTCAATATTAAATCTTAAGATCATCATCTCAACTTTTTATAAGGACATTGATCGCTAATTATATAAAAGGTTGAGGTGATGGACGCCAAAAATTAAATACTAATAATACAAAGACAAATGAAGTCAAATATCGGTAACGCTTAACTACAATTTACCCCATTAAAAATGTATCTCAATACATCATAGAATATTTCACAACTCAATGCTCGGCACAATAATCTCACAATGAATGTTATAACATGCCACACATGTATTCAGTACACACATTTATCCAATAATACCATATAATATCAAGTAATCGATACCACATAGTATCACAAGTAAATCACGTAAACATAGATCTAGCATTGATAATTAATTTGTAGATTTATTGTATTCAGTTAGAACTTGCATAATTCAAGTAATCAAATGTTAGATACGATTATACTACCAAGTGGGATCAAATTGGAATTTGAATTATTTGTTGAGGGTAAATCATTCAATTTTAAAATTGACTATTTATTCAAAATTTATAAAAAGTGGCCATATTATCGTTCGGAAAAAGTGGACATTTTATTCAATTTTCTCTTGTTTTTTGTCTTTTTAATTAGAAGTCTCTAACCCAATATAAGACCCTGTATGGATATTATTTTGGATTTTCCACAAACAAATGCACATGCATCGATGCATACTTAACTTGAAAAATTAGTTTTTTTAAATTAAAAAAAAAATTGATTTAAATATTGTACACAATGTTTTGGTTAAACTTAAAAGTAATTTAAATTGTTTTTATGTAATTTTATATAAATATAATTAGATATTATACCTTTTCTTTCTTCTATATGTAAGGAATTATTAATTGACGGTGATGAAAAAATTATTACATTATAACTTATTTATTTAATTATATGTAAATTTATTAATGAAAATTTTAAGCTCAACCAAAAATGGACGGAATCGTACCTACCTAAAGATCAATAACAAACATAGCGATGCATCTCTCCAAAACTTTTGTTACACAAATAAGTGTTGAAATTATTTCTAACAATGTTCTTTATTGTTTAAATTATAATTCAAACTAGTCAAACATACTTTTTATCTACACATTTCGTAAAACTCACAATTTATTATTTACTTATTATCTACACATTCTATATACTTAAAAAATAATTTTAACACTACCAAAACACGCTATTCTAAAAAAGAATATTTTTCTATATGGAGGATGCTGAAGCTCTTGGTTTGCGGTAGGACTTTGTCTTCGCCAAATCTCTTGGACTTGTGGTGCAAAGTGTTGAAAGGACTCTCTTCGGATAGTTTAGAGTTTGAAGTCTAATTTTCTTTATACCCTTCATGGGGATGTTTTGGCTAATATTTGCTTGTTAATGCGAGATATTTCTTTTGAGTTTTGTAACTTTTTTTCTCGTAGCTCAATTTTTAGAGATGATATTTTGTTGGACTTCTCAAACTGAGGATCGATTTTCTATAATAAAGAGATCGTGACTAGTAAAGAGTATATTGGATATGTTTTTCCGGCATCTTCAAGACTTCAAGAGACAATTTGATGGTCTGCATGAGAGTTTTATTTTTTATTGGTTTTGACTGATTTTGAGTGAGACTTTTTATGACGTTGAGAAAATCAATGTTTGTTAGTTTTTTTTTTTTTTTTTGCACTGATTTTATACCACCAAAAACCAATATAGTATGATTTGGAGTGTATTTTTCAACCTATCAAATCGAAAGTTTTTTGCCGTTTTAAAATTTATTATTTCTAAAACCATTATTTCCAAATCTACCATGTTTAAATCCACATACACATTATTTTACACTATCTAAAACTAATATTTTCAAATGAGTGACAAACACATTTAATTCATATTATTTACACGTCTACCTTTATATGTGATTTTATTATCTTAAAAAACTTTCCAAATTACTGAAATAATAAACTTCCAAAAATACTACTAAAAATCACCCAAAATCATATCCTTCATTAAGTGCCCAAATCGGTAATTTGAAAACCCAACCCACCCAAGCTCCTTATTTTAAAAAGTGAATTCAACACAATCTCTAGTGAAGACATAGAGAAATCTACTAATGTTTTTTCAAATCCAGAATTATTATTTCTGATAGAGCGTCTTGGGCTTAATTAGAAGAAAGAAATAGGCCAACATGGCCCCTTAACTAGGTTTGTAATGGGTCCAGCCCACCCGTATAGACCCATTGGTATTGAGGCTGGCCCATAGTTCACTGTTTCTTCTTTTTCTACAATGTCAAAAATAATGGGAAAATTTTGGGTAGGTGGCCATCATATCGCTTAAATTGGGCTAAAAGTCATATACCTAATCTTAATTCAACTAAAGTCATACTTTAGTGCTAAAAGTCAATATGCCCTCCAATTACACCAACCGCCATTTAAACACGTCTGACAAAGACTTTGAAAACCTCCGATTTATTTTCGCACACTTCATCTTCTTCGTGATTGATTCTTCTCACCGAAAATCCTAACCACAAATCCTAACCGCATACATCGATGGCGAAGGTAATTTCTTCGATAAATTTTTGATAATGTATTTTTCGGTGGGTTAGTTTTTTCTCGTCGTAACAAGCGATGTAGGGCTTTGAAACACGTGATCTTGTATAAAATATGTTGATGTTTTGGTGATTTTTTTGATTTTTTCGTTAGAACGTGCTATTTAACCATGCAAAATGCTTGATACTCCTTCGATCTATGATAGTGTTTCTATTTTTAATGAATTTTTTCCTTGTTTCTATGATACTGTTTTCGTTAGAACGTGCTATTTAACCATGCAAAATGCTTGATACTCCTTCGATCTATGATAGTGTTTCTATTTTTGCTTAATTTTTTCCTTGTTTCTAGGATACTGTTTTTGTTAGCACGTGCTATTTAACCATGCAAAATGTTTGATACTCTTAGTTTGAACCTGTGATACTGTTTTGTTCATGTGATACTGTTTTAATCTCTTAGTTGATGTGCATTAGTATATAATGATACTGTTTTAATCTCTTAGTTTGAACCTGTGATACTGTTTAAATATGGCAAGGTTTGAACCTGTGATACTGTTTCAATGTCTTAGTTTTCATCCGTGATACTGTTTTGTTCATGTGATACTGTTTTAATCTCTTAGTTGATGTGCATTAGTATATAATGATACTGTTTGATACTCTTAGTTTGAACCTGTGATACTGTTTAAATATGGCAAGGTTTGAACCTGTGATACTGTTTCAACGTCTTCGTTTTCATCCGTGATACTGTTTTGTTCATGTGATACTGTTTTAATCTTTTAGTTGATGTGCATTAGTATATAATGGACAGTCTCTGAACCTTCGTTGGGAGAAAACTGAAATCGATGCTGGCCTTTGTTTTTCAACCTCCATTAGAGTTTTACCTTCGACGATACCAAAAATACCCTTTACATCGTCCATCTTGAACTTTAGACGGGAGTTGTTTATCAAAAATCCTTGTTTGACTTGTCAAAGCACTCGATGATCTTATGCAGATCCATATCACTTGACGACGGCAATGTACGTCAATCTTAAATCGAGATCAAATTGATAAGATTGAAAACGCAATTTTTTCAACCCATCTGTTTGTGGTTTTGTTAGTGACAAACCTTTCACCTCCACGATTCGCTTGGAGGTTAGAACGCATGCTGTGGTAAGGCTTTTTATCCGCGATTACTTTTTTCGTATGGGAATAGACTTCCTTTTTCCCATTGATTTATAACCAATTGTTTTGTACCCGTAAGTATTTTTGCTTTCTTTGCATCATAAACAAAACAGTATCAAACAAGATCATTATATACTAATGCACATCAACTAAGAGATTAAAACAAGATCACATGAACAAAAACAAGATCACGGATGAAAGCGAAGACGTTGAAACAAAGATCGCGTGTTCAAACGCTGCCATATTTAAACGAAGATCACATGTTCAAACTAAGAGTATCAAACAAGATCATTATATACTAATGCACATCAACTAAGAGATTAAAACAAGATCACATGAAAAAAAGCGATATCACGGATGAAAACGAAGACGTTGAAACAAGATCGCGTGTTCAAACCTTGCCATATTTAAACAAGATCACGAGTTCAAACTAAGAGTATCAAAGCAAGATCATTATATACTAATGCACATCAACTAAGAGATTAAAACAAGATCACATGAACAAAACAATTATCACGGATGAAAACGAAGACGTTGAAAGCGAAGATCACGAGTTCAAACCTCGCCATATTTAAACGATAAATATGATCTTTGTTGTATACAAAGAAGAAGAATTCAATCATCCATTGATCTCCTACGAGAAATGTCCGCAACAACACATTGGGACGAAGAAGCAACTAATCCTTCAAACTCCCTATTTGTATTATCTTGTGTTTAAATGGCTATCTGCAAAGACACCGACATTTACTACATGTTTTGAATTTTGTTTTGCAGTGTCGATTGTGGAATACACGTTTGCCATGTGATGGAAAGACTGGCAAAGAATGAAGAGATAGAAGAAACCATGACAATGAAGGAAGTTAGACAATATAAAGCAAACATGGTTTCTCAATTCATCAAGGATTTTGTTGTAGATGAATAGATTTTCTTCATTCTAGATGAATAGATTTCCTAGTTGTGGATTTTGTTTGATACTGTAAATTGTACTTGAAATTTTGTTTTTGATACGGAATACAATTTGTGATACTGTATTGTGAACATACCTGCTGTTAATTAATGAAATACTGTTTGTGATACTGTGTTGTTAAACTATTTGTGATCCATTGTTTTGTTAATCTATGTACGATGATCAAACAAATGTTCATTAAGATAAACATTCGTGATCTTGTTTTGTAATTGTACTTGAAATTTTGTTTTGATCATCGAATACAATTTGTGATCTTGTATTGTGAACATACTCTGCTGTTAATTAATGAAATATTGTTTGTGATAATTGTTTTGTTAATCTATTTCTGAAGATCAAACAAAATGTTTATTAAGATAAACATTCGTGATCTTTGTTTTGTAAAATAAATGTTTCTTTCATTAATTCGACCAACAAATAATATCTCTCCATCAAAAACTTAAAAAGAAACAATAATATCTTTCACACGAACAGATAACTCTCAAAAATACCGTGGATTAAAGTAAATTGTGATCATGTATTGCAATGTAATGTTCTTAATGAGATCGTTATTGGTAATTGTTTTGTTAATTTTTGTGATCTTGTTTTGTGAAAATAAACATTTTGTGATCTTGTTTTGTGAAAATAAATGTTGCTTTCATTAATTCAACCAACAAATCATTACAACACAACCGTGTTCGTACATATTTAAAAAGAATGAATAATATCCTTCATTGGAACAATCTTTTAGACCAATGACTCCTTACAAGTCTTCTTATTGTGATTACCCAACTTTCCACACCTACCACAACGTATCATCCGCACTTGTTCACCCCTTGATCTAATTCGCCTCTTTTTAGGTCTTCCAGTTGTCTCTTTGTAGGTGGAGGCAAAATGTCAAAAAATTGCGGTAATTTTCATATTCCAACCTCATTGACGTAGGGATGGGATGTATAGCTTCTTCACGGGACTTGCGGAATGTCGCAACATGAAAATAATAATCAACAAATTCATCAATGCGCCTTCCGGATCTATTAATTGCAAAGAATGCATGCACACATGGGAACCCATTCATTTGCCATCGGAAACAAGAACATGTGCTTTTGCAAATATCCACACAAACCGATGGATCCGAAAAACTTCAAAATTGTATCGGAAGACCGCTTGATATTCCATGATCGACTTTCATCTCCATATCCCCGCAACTTCTCTATCATCTTGGGACAGACAACCCCGTCCACTCACCTACATCGGTATCATATAGAAAATAAAACAAGATCACATCCAAAATAAAACAAGATTATCGCGGTGAAAATAAAAGCAAGTACCATGCGAGAAAATAAAAGCAAGTATCATGCGGAAAATAAATCGGTATCATAACATTACCGAATCGGTTCTTCTTCTTGTAACAAACATGTTCATCGACTTTATCCTCAACATGTCAACCATTCGGGTTATGGGCAAACTCCTACGATCAACTATCCATGCATTAAAAGACTCGGTGCATTTGATGACATCTCTCCATATCGACATCCAACACTATGAGCATTCGACCAATTTTCAAATGGTAACCCATCTAGAAACTTTTGAACAATAGCTCCCCTCACGCGTTTCAATACTTCCAACTTACGGTTAAATAATGCAATTGTTGGAGCATGTGCACATTCCGGAACAACCGGACCATACGCTCTCTATAAGCTGTTTGAGAAGCCACCACCACCGAATTTATCCCTCAAATTTCCTTTAAGGTGTTGTAAGCAGAGAAAAAATGATTCGATGTAGGGAATGCCTTGAGCAACGCTTCCATTAACCCAACATTCGATCGGACACAAATGTAAGCTCTCGAGTACTTTGAACAATACTACATGAACTGCTCCAAGAACCACAACCAATTATCGTAGTTCTCGGAATCTACAACAAAGATAAGCCAAAGGATATAAGCTCACACAAAATAATAAAAACAAGATCACAAAAATAAAAAGCAGATGATCACAAAATAATGTAAAACAAGATCACAAAAGAGCGGAAAATCAAGATCAATAACGAAAACAAGATCACAAAAATAAAACAAGATCACAAAAATAATGAAAATCAGTATCTAACCTTGGTTGCCATTCTTAGCAGTTGCAGACAACAAGATACCTTTGAACCTTCCTTTCAAAAATGTTCCATCGATAAACAACATGGGACGACAATGATTAAACCCATGAATGCACGCATGGTAAGAAACAAACAATCTTTGGAATCTTTTAGAAACTTGGTCCACCTCTAAATCAATATGACTTCCATGATTAAATGACCTTGCAGCCTCAATATACCAATGTAACTGCTTGAAAGATTCAGATGCGTCGCCAAAAATCAATCCCTTCGCTCTCTCCAACGCATTCCAAGCCTTCTCATAGCTTATCGTGTAACCGTAGTTTGTTAAAAAGTGTGAAACAACATCATTAGAACACAATGTTGGTTTCTCCCTCAATATATCAACAATCAAACCAGAAATTACCTTACAACTTAATCTCTCACTTTTTTCTTTCCTCAACACTATAGGGCAACTATGCTCATTCACAAGCTTTCAGTATGTAACAAAAACCACTAACCTTTGATCTCGTCGCACAAACATACCACCTACAATCATCGAATATCTGTTTGAACATTGAGCCTCTACCCTACCATTGTTATTTCTCATGTAATCAAACTTAAATCCTCTCTCAATCGAAAATTTGCATAAAGCATCTCTAAATTCAGCTACACCTCTCTCAAACCCGTCCAACATGAGTGATTATGCTCGACCAACTTGATGAAAGTAATGCCCTACTATTTGTTGAAGAACAATATGTAGTTATGGCAGATCCTTCATTCCGAAAAGCGATATCACAATCATGTGATAATCGTTTTATAATCAAGTGATCTTGTTTTAGAGTCTCAAACACTAATATCAACAAATTTCAATTCAAAAGCGTAAATCAAGGAAATCATGTTCCTAAATTCTTCCTTATTCCTTAGAAAACACCTATCATGTCCGGGAATACAATAACGTAATAAAATAGTGTCGACTTCTAATGAATTCCAATTATCACATAATTTTCATAAAACACCATTAAAATCTCCACGGAAGAAACTTTTATGAGAAGTGTGTCCGAAATATACTTACAAAATAAAATTAGGCCACCTTCCATGATTGAGAAGAGAAGCAGAATCGAAAAACCATAAAATTCATGAAATAAGCAATTGCAAAAAAAACAAAACAAGGTTTTTAGAGTGTGGCGGCTCACATAACGTCGACTACGAGGTGCGCCGGTGATGTGATCGTCGACGGGAGATATGGAGAAGAAAGTTGTTAATGGCGGCTTGAATAAGAATCGTGAATTGATGAAATCCGGTTTAAAGTGGTTTAACAGATTCTGTGGGTAATTATGGTATTAGATAAATTCATATGACTTATTCACAATTTTGGAAAGTGTTTGGACCTAATTAGAAACAAGTCACCTATGGATGACTTATTGGCAATTTTCCCAAAAATAAACCAATGCAACGAAGCCCAAATGCGATACATGTTAGTAGAAAAACTGGTAAAAAAATAAATAAATAAATAAATTTCGGTAAATAAGTAACGAATACTTATTCGAAACCACTTCAAATTATCGATATGTTGCTTCTTCTTCTTTAACTTTCATGTTAGAAAAAGTTAATTATTTTCAAAAGCACTTATAATCTTTATGTCAAAATAAGTAACTTAAGTACTTTCAATTTTGACATATAAAAATATTTATTTTAAAACTTACTTATTTATCTATAAGTAAATTTAGTTATTAAAACTAAAGTTCCAAATGCCCTCAAATTTGTCACATACATTGGACAAAGTGTTGATGTTACTACATAATTAATACGATGAATTATACAGTACACAACAATACTAGCAAAAATAAAATGACGAAATAAAATTTGTCAATTGATTTATTAAGATTAAAATTAATTAGAGATTATTAGATGTGATGATTTTAACATTGTTTTACTTTATTCACGTCTTTAATCACATTGGTTGATGAAATTCAAAAGAATATATATTTTATTTTAAAAACTAAAATGAATAAAGATCCTCTCGAAAAGTATTTTGCCATTATACTTAATTCTAATAACTGGAAATTCATTTTTTGAGAATATATAGTTATAAAATAATTTAATTTCCAAGGAGAGAAAAACCAAATAACAAACTAGTTCTTGGCCATATTCTAAAATTAAACTTCTAATAATTGATAGGGGCTTTTTAAGAAGAGAATCATTTTCAATGGCTTAGAAGAAAAATGATCTTGTTTCAACTTTTTTGTTAGAAACAAAGGACTTATTAATTTTGTTCAACCAATCTCGAAATGGCTAAGTTTAACTTCAGTATAATAAAAATAAAAATGCTCGACTTTCTACTCGGCTAGGTCAAATTGAGACCTTAGACAATAGCAAGGTGGTAGAAGGTGTAGCGTCGAATATTTGAATTTTGAATTTTGAACTTTAGAATTTTTCGCTGCTATTTGAATCTTTATTAGATATATTTTTTTTTTTTTTTTTCCTTTTCGTTTAAACAGAAAATTTCGTGAATTTGAACAGAATTGGCTTAATCTCTATAAAATAAAATAAAAGGGTCGTCTAAGGCCCAGATTTAAGAAAAGTTAATTAAAATTAATTACTTTTATAAATGTGATTAATTACCAACATTAATTATGTCTGAAAATAGCGAAAAAAAATAAAAACAAATCTTATCAATGAAAATGTATAGGTAAGAAAATAGTAATTCAAGATTAACAACAGAGTTTTCTTCGGTAATAGTTTCCAAAAAAAAAAAATCTAAATTTTCTAATGTATTGATAAAATTTATGTTTTTAAATAAATAAATTATAAAAAGATTAAATATTATCTTCAAAAAATTATCTCAGTAATTAAATAAAAATTAAAAAGTAAATTAAGATTACGAACGAACTTTTAGTTTGTATTTGTAATATCAAAAGAAAAAATTGTAAATTTAATTTATTGACGAATATTACATCTAGAAAGAAAATAATAACGTTATAAAATTTGTCGATAAAAAAATAAAAAGATATATTATGTTACCAACGTAATATATTTTGTTAGTAAGTTATTAAAAATAAAAATTAAAAAGAATGAACTTCTGATGACACCAACAATAAAATTGTTGGTTATTTGAATAAAACAACTTCGATAATTGTCGATGTCATTGCTGACAATATTGTCATCAATAATTAATGATGAAGGTGCTTTAGTGGTAACCATTAATATTAGTGTTAGTAATTCGGTACGATAAATATTAATGTCCATCATATAACCTTTAATAGTATCATAGCAATCATATTGGCCTGGTGATTATTTTCTCCAAAAATTGTTTTTTTTTTATTACTTTTGAAAAGAATTATTTAAATTTTTGCCTAAAAGCCTTGAACAGTTTGAATCGCTTATGAGCTTCTATGTAAAAGTCAATTTTTTAATCTTTGTTTTCTACATAGTCATCTAGGATTCTAGGGACGGCAATAGGATAGGTCAATCATGCCTAGATCCGTCAATTTGCGAGGCAGGACGAGGCGTTTTAATGACCAACCACTGCTCTAGTTTATTTTTTTAATTTTTTTTATTGCAAATTAATGCCAGCAAATGTTCCAGAGTCAAATCAAACAAACAAAAATAAGAAGTGCAAGATAGGTGTAGTGGTCAAGTACATTTTACACTTTGGTTTGAATCTCATCTATAGCAATCTGTCTTTTGGAGTTTGATTTTATATTTTTTTTTTTTAAAAAAAATCAAGGATAGGGGTCCACTCTACTTCGAACCTGTCGTTGTTACTTGATTGATCGAATTCGCGGATCCCAAGTCAATTTATCATCCCTAAAATCATCTTAGTTGTCTTTATAAAAACAATTCTAAACTATAAAATGTCAACTAATCACAAGTGCATCCTTTAATTCTTTTTTTATAGAAATAATGTTGTCTCATTTCCATGAAATTTCCTCATATTAATAATTACACTAGATCTTGTCTACATGGGAAGATTTTCTTTTTAGCACTTACTAATTCAAATGAAAAGAATTTAATTGCACATTAATATTGTTTGGTCTCGTACCGCGTTTCAGGTTGTTGCATTCTTAGGATCATTAAAGAATTTAATTGCACATTAATATAGTTTGGCTTCGTACCGCGCTTCAAGTTGTTGCATGCTTAGGATCATTAAATTCCTTCTAACACATAATCGTATCATAGGCAATATAATGTAGTAGGCGAATGTGACTTAATAATAATAAGAATAAAAAAGGAAGAGAAATAGAAAAAGTTGGTGAAAACTATCTATTTATATAAATCGATAGTTGGTGTGATAATATATTCATGACTTAAGAGCAAAATTTTGATTGTTAGGTTCAGGGCTAGCGATTTTTCTATTATACACATGCTCTTTTAAAAAATGTTACGTTCAAGTGAAGATTTTTCCGTTTAAGAATGAATAATATCGGATCATGATGAAAATATGACGAACTTAAATTGCATTTTTGAGCTTTCTTGGGATTATTCTTGGAAGATAAAGTCTAAATCTCAACAACATATGGTACTTTAATTATTCTCCAAATCTTCATTGTTCACTAATTACAATGAATTAGGCCACGACACTAGGTTAATCATTAAGCCAATAACTTGAAATCTACACTGAGAAAGACGCGCTGTGAGGGTTCTTAATAGCCATGATTACCTCGACCTCGAGTTCATTTCTTGTTGGATGAACTCTTAAGAAAAGTTTGTATTGTTTTTTAATTAGAAAATTTTACTAGTGGTCTTTGAAGTTCAAGTAAAATTTTAAATCGTTACTTAAAATATTTTTATAAGCAATTTAGTAATTAAATTTATATAATGTTATATAATTGATTGTTCTATTAACTTGATTAACATCATATCCAACGCAGTAACTATTATAACTTCACGTGGACTAATGGTCATTAATGTGGGGCGGATCTAGGGTTGAAGTTAAATTAGGGGGCGGACGTTGGTCGATGCTTGTAAAAAATAATGTAACAATATTTTTAATAAATACGTAACTTATCAAATAACAAAAAATCATATAATAGTGAAATATAATTCGATACAAGCCGTAATAATACTAAAAATTGTTTATTACAACTCAATTTCAATTTGTGAGACTAGATAAGCTGCATTCTCTCGAGGTCGCATGATGCGAAACCATTTCAAGATTGCCTCATTTTCTATTTCTTTGAATATCCCCAATTTGAATTGCAGACTATTGATTCAAAAAAAAAGAATTGCGGCAGCTAACAAGCGATGGCGTAGAGGACCTAGCTTTTTGGCTTATCACGGACGCGATGGATTGTAATCGTGACTTTTTAAAAAAAAGCAGGCATAGATTTCACATACAGACTCAAAATTTCTATTATAATATGTTTTCGAAATCGTCTCGACGAGATTTGAAATTTAAATTGAAGTTTAGTAGCTTAGAGCAGGTTTAAGATTTGCACCGCCTATGCTATTGACGTTTAAAAATTGACACGTTATGCACTAACGTGGCTGCTACTATGATTTCGCCTCAATACTATGTAAGAAAAAACTTAAAATAAAGTCAAATATATGACAAATAAAAAAAAAGAGCAAAAACTCTAATAAATACTTTCTATATTCTTGAATTATGAACTTTCTTTTCCTAAATTATGCAATTATTATATTAAAAAATAATAATAAAACCTTACTTAAACATTTAATCATGGAAGTACTTTATTTTTAATTTATCAAATTGAGCACCACAAATGAGATTTTGAATTAAAATAAACAATTTCTCTCTCTCACATTTTCAAACAAATAAGTTTTAAATGTATAATACATATACATACACATCTCTCTCTCTCTCTTTCTCACACTGACACACACACATATATACATATACATACACTCTCTCTCTCCAACTGACACACACACATATACATATACATACTCTCTCTCTCTCTCTCTCTCTCTCACACACACGTTTAATATTTTATAAATACATATACATAATACATACACACAGAATGCAGAAACACAGCGCCATTCTTCTTCTCCGGCTTCATTTGTCGGCTTTCCAATGAGCCTTCTTCACCATTTTTCGCGAAATCCAATTAGAGGCGGACGCGGGATCTCGCCATGTGATGGATCCGCCTCGGTCATTAAAGCGATCGATTCCTTCTTGTCGGTCTCTGTTAGGACTTTTATACCGTTATTAGTGATGAAAAATATGGTTAAAGTTAAAATGAGTTGTTTGAGATTTTTAACAGAATGTAGGTTTTTTCTTTCAAGAATCGTGACATTTGCACAATGATTGTTAGTAGACGTTTCTTATCGAGTATAATCCACATAATATATGTTGAGACGAGAAAACATGACAAAAAATAACTGAAGCAAATGCAGAATGGAAGCACACCATGCGATTGTTTAGAAGACTAAAATTGATAGAAACAATGTTTAGTTAGAATATAAGGCATAACATTCTTGGTAAGATGACGCATTACTTGGTGGCACCGTCAAAGCGTCTCATTCCACGGCTTCATTTCCTTAGTCGAATTTATGCCTTTCCCGCGTTCTTCTTACACCCCCCCCCCCGGCGGGGGGCGGTTCCTTTCCCTTTTCTCCCCTCTTTCTTTAGGATCCAGCTTATTCATATATTTTTAGATTTAAGAATATGATTAATATTGTTTAGTACTTATTCACGTCACTAGTAAATTTCAAATTGCTAAAAAATCGGTAAAAAACATATCAGTTAGTAAGTTCATCTACCAAATATAGAGAGTGGTCAATTCAATCGCAAAGGACAATGGGGTGGGGTGATTAAAAAATTTCATTTATTGTCACGTTTAATTAATTAATTAATTTTATTTTTAAATACAATTTAAATTTTAAAACATAAAAATAAAATATAAAAATTCGGACAGGTTTGAGAAAGTCGAGGCGAGAACCATTATCCTCATCGGGTCGGGGTCGGCAGAGGCGGATCCATCACATGGCGAGATCCCGCGTCCGCCCTAGCTGGAATTTCGCGAAAAAATGGTGAAGAAGGCTCGCTGGAAAGCCGACAAATGAAGCCGGAGAAGAAGAATGGCGCTGTGTTTCTGCATTCTGTGTGTATGTATTATGTATATGTATTTATAAAATATTAAACGTGTGTGTGAGAGAGAGAGAGAGAGAGAGAGAGAGGTGTATGTATATGTATATGTGTGTGTGTCAGTTGGAGAGAGAGAGGTGTATGTATATGTATATATGTGTGTGTGTGTCAGTGTGAGAAAGAGAGAGAGAGAGATGTGTATGTATATGTATTATATATTTAAAACTTATTTGTTTGAAAATGTGAGAGAGAGAGAAATTGTTTATTTTTAATTCAAAATCTCATTTGTGGTGCTCAATTTGATAAATTAAAAAATAAAGTACTTCCATGATTAAATGTTTAAGTAAGGTTTTATTATTATTTTTTAATATAATAATTGCATAATTTAGGAAAAGAAAGTTCATAATTCAAGAATATAGAAAGTATTTATTAGAGTTTTTTTTTTTTTATTTGTCATATATTTGACTTTATTTTAAGTTTTTTTTTTACATAGTATTGGAGGCGAAATCATAGTAGCAGAGGCCACGTTAGTGCATAACGGTCAATTTTAAACGTCAATAGCATAGGCGGTGCAAATCTTAAACCCCGCTTCTAAGCTACTAAACTTCAATTTAAATTTCAAATCTCGTCGAGACGATTTCGAAAACATATTATAATAGAAATTTTGAGTCCAGATGTGAAATCTATGCCTGCTTTTTAAAAAGTCATGACACAATCCATCGCGGCCCGTGATAAAGTTGCAAAAACCAGGTCCTCCACGCCATCGGCTTGTTAGCCCGCATTTTTTTTATTGAATCTGTTAGTCCGCAATTCAAATTGGGGATATTCAAAGAAATAGAAAATGAGGCAATCTTGAAATGGTTTCGCACTATGCGACCTCGCAGAGAATGCGTTATCTAGTCTCACAAATTGAAATTGAGTTGTAATAAACAATTTTTAGTATTATTACGGCTTGTATCGAATTATATTTCACTATTATATGATTTTTTTGTTATTTGATAAGTTACGATTTATTAAAATATTGTTACATTATTTTTTACAAGCATCGCCAACGTCCGCGCCCTACCGAACTTCATCTCCTAGATCCGCCCCCGGGGCCTGGTCGAGTCGGAGTATTTTGGCATCCCTATGTACAACAAATGTCATTTATAATATAATCCTCTCATAAAATAAATTAACATACTCAAAGATTTGGTCTATAGTTTCATAATTTAATCGTAATCGTTCTCCAAAACATGTGCCCAAACGCGTTAACAAAAGATTGCAGCTAAGAGTATTTTGAAGATATCAAGATTTTTAAAAAGTATAAATAAATGATCTAGAACCATAGCAGAGAAGAGGAACAATTCCGAACAATGTGGTATTCAAAAATACATTGTTCTAGAAATGAATCATTAAATTAATTAATTAATTAAACCATACTTCCATCATTTGAATGTATTAAAATTATTAGAATTAGTCTAAGATTTACGTGGCTCATGTCTTTCATTAATGAACCTTAATGAAGTTCAAAGATAAGAACATTAATGGAAGTGTAAATGGTGCATGATTAGTGAAGTAAAATGAATTCTTTATTATCGTATTTTATGCATGGTTACAAATAATAAATGAAATTAAAATGGAGATCTTGTAAAGAATCATTTAATACATTTATGTAATTTTATCTTACATTAAACGAATGTATTTGATGGATATAAATTCGGAAGACTACGTAAAGATGTAAAGATGTGTAATAATGTAAGACTAAAGTCATCTCTCCACCAATTAAAACGTAGTCCAATTCATCATTATAATCAATATTCTAAAAAACGTAAAAGCGTGGCTAGGCGTGGAGGCCGAACTTCAAGTTTTCTGCGCTTAGGCGAGAGTGAGACAAAGGCAAGGCGATACGTGATGCGTGACTAGGCGTAGGGGCCGAACTTCAAGTTTAGACGGAACCTAGGCGAAGCTTATACGAACTTTTTAAAACAGTGATTATAACACACAATAAACTAGTTTTGGTCAAATAAACTATTTGGTGAAGTTTATAAACCGGTTTTAAATAAAAATAGTTTATTTGACTCAAATAGTCAAATAAGTTATTTTGGTCAAATTTCACCAGTTTATAAACTCTATCAAACATGTTCTTATTTTGTAATTACTAGATTGCGAAATTTTAGACAATGGACAACAAATGTACATTTTCTTTGTTGTAAATTAATACGTGAATTTTATAAAATTCTAAAAATCTGAATTATTATTATGTACTTAATTGATATAAGTCAACCAAGGTACTAAAGCTACATCTTTTGTTTTGTTTCCCAATGGTTACAAATTTCCCTGGGTTGTTAGGGCTACCTAACCAGGGCATGCCCTAAAAAGAAATGACAAATTATATATTTAATTCAGATTTTATTAGGCACTTAGAGCTAAAGAAATAAATTATATAATTTTGCAAAGGTTTGTTGGAAATTGGTTTAAATATGTCGAGAAATTAACTAAGTGTTAAAAACAACGAAAGTGACTTCGTGTCAACTTGGCCAAATATACAAGACCCGACCCAATCCGTTTAGACAAATTCGTTTGCCACTTCGACGCTTCGGGGAAACGGAGATCGACCTGCCCGGTCAAGTCGCGGAGGTCGAGGGGCAACGCCTGGGGCTCGGGGCAACGCCCGTAAAGAAAAATTCGATTTATCTCGCTTGTTTAAAGGGTATATTTGGCATCTCGAAAACCAATATCGAATGAATGAAAAATTACGAAACAGACAAAATCGGGTCAAAATTTGACCATGCGATCGCATGATTAATTTACACTGCAATCGCAACTTGCTTAAATTTTAAGCAGAATGTATTTTGGTCCTTCCATGCGATCACAAGGCAATGTTAAATTTGGATCAAGTTCATTCGATTTTTGTACCTTGCGATCGCAGCTTGGTTAAACCATGCAATCGCATAGGTTTGCGTGAACAGACATGTCCTTTTGAAGGGTTGCACGATTTGGTTCCATTCCTTTTCTTTTTCAACCGATCTCTAACGTTAAAAAGGGCCTGTGAACGTCCATTTTGACAGAGAATTGATACAGAACACATTTGCATAATATCCATTCATAATTCCTTACTTCTTGAATAAAAAATTATTGTATTTGTTGCTTGAATTTCTGGTTTACATTTCATTATTCATCCATTGGAGTACAAAACCAATTTTGGTTCATCAGACTTGAGTTTTTGAAGTACTACAAAACCTGCTCAAGTCGTTGTATCTTGGGAGTCAATTGCCAAAGACCGAAGGCACCTTTGCGGGACAATATTGACTTAAGGACAAAGAGTTCAACTCTTGCCTCGACTATTTCTTGATTTCCATTCGGTTCTTGTTTCTGCATTTTTTGGAGTCATTTACACAAATCCGCCAACAAGGTTTTCATTGAAAAGCTTCTTACATTGAGAAATTATTTGTTTCTATTTATATATTCAATACTTTCTTTTACTTATAAATTAAAATTCATATTTTCTTAAAACATCGATCTAACATGAATAAGTTTAATAATTTGTAATTCAATTTGATATGATATTGAATCACCTCATTCATATTTATATTTTGAGTACGTAACATCTTGACCACTCATTTATAGACCACATCAAAAAAAAAAAACAAGAAAAAGTCTTTAAATGAAATTTTCAGCAGGCCTAACATTTCCAAGTTTTAAATTTTAGTTTATAACCCATTTCATAATTGGATTTTAGGACTGAGTTTTCAAAGTTCAACCCCAATAAACAAATATGCACCAAAAAAGACCCTATAAATAAATAATAAAGCATGCATGCGACTTTTCTTTTCTTTTCTCACCTAATGGGGTATGGCTTATATCATACCACCCTATCATACTATATATATGCACTTTTTTATTATAAAAAAAAAAATAAAAATTCAAAGCACCGTACAAGTGGAGTATTTATTATTTATATATAAATGATATTTGAAAGTAGAAACCGACGAATGAATAACGCGTTATTACGCAAGAAAGAATAAAGATTCATCATCACCTTTACCACCCCTACTCGTATAAGAATCTGCCAAGTTGCAGACTTGAGGATTAGTAGCATTTATACACTTTTAGCTTCAGTTACATATATATGTTTTTGCATTATTCCTCAAAATCACTGAATAATGGGAAAAAGTACAGGCAGAGACTGGACGCACATCTATGCAATCTATGGAGTTGAGGATTGGCATACACCATTGTTTCTCCTCGCACACGCTATAGCCTTTTCAATTCTTTCAGTGCTCTTTCTTATCTACTTTGAGCCTATTTGCTACAATTTGCAGCAATTTCTACCCGGCCCTGCTTATTCCCGCTTTGCCGCAGGCTTCACTGGGTCAGTTACAGCTCTCTCCGCCGTCTGTCTCTTCTTCGCAGCCGCCAATTTCTTCTACTCCGCCGTCTCACTCCATTTGGAAATGTCCCAGCGCATTGTCTCTTCCGTCCCCGATTGGTCCTCCGTCAAGCACGCCCTTGACCTCGGCTGCGGCCGGGGCATCCTCCTCAACGCCGTTGCGTTACAGCTCAAGAAATCGGGTTCTTCCGGCCGAGTAGTCGGGCTCGAATCGACCCGAAACAGAACCTCCTTCCTCAACCCAACACGTACACTGAGAACCGCGACCCTCGAAGGTGTCCAAGAGTACGTTACATGCAGACCAGGTGACCCGAGGACTCTTCCCTTTAGCGACAATTACTTCGACGTGGTGGTATCCGCCTTGTTCCTCCACATGGTCGGAAAAGAGTTTGGAGTGAAATCGGCGGCGGCAGCGGCTGAGAGGATGAGGGTGTTGGGGGAGGCGGTGAGGGTGTTGAAGCCAGGGGGTGTAGGGGTGATATGGGATTTAGTACACGCGCCGGAGTATGTCCAAAGATTACATGAACTGAATATGGAAGACATTAAGTTGTCGGAGCGGGTAACGGCGTTTATGGTCAGTAGCCACATCGTATCCTTCCGAAAGCCAAGTCAACATTTCTTGGGGTCTAATGAAGTCAGACTAGATTGGAGATTCAACAATCTCTGTTGAGACTTGAGATGCATTATTTAAAGAAAAAAAACTTTAAAAAGTAAATTTATGTTTTTCATTTTTTTTTTAATGTTTTATGAGGAGTGGAACCAGTTATTTTAAGTTTATGAAATATTACGAATGATATTTTAATATGTACAGGCTACGGCATGTAGTTATTATTGGCCAATCTTTTGACTTGATAGGTCACGAGTCGAGAATTTAGTAAGAAACTTCTGGTTTATGTAGTTCATATTCAAATTAACTTATTAATTTAATTTTCTGTTATATGAAGAGTTATAAGTTGGATTGGCCTAATTGAATGCATCGCAACATACGACTTTGAAATAGAGTTTCAGTCCGTATGGAATGAGTTTGAATAAAATATTAAAGTCGTGTTTGATTAGAATGTGGAATCAAATAATCCAATTCTATCAATTTGTTAGAATTTAAAAAATGTCGTGCATTTTGAAATGAGATAAAAATTAGAATATGACCACATACTCGTTTAAACAAAAGCACGGAATTCTTATTATTTCTTATATTAAGATGTGGTATTAGATATCATGTTTGTAGGACTGAAATTATTTTTTAAGTGTTTATAAGTTGTAAATTTTATAGAACATATGAATAATAAGTAAATAGTACATTATGAGTTCTTCAAAATGTGTAGATAAAATGTATGTTTGACCAATTAAAATTATAAGTTAAGCTGTATCAAACAAGCTAAGACTTGACATTATAATTTATAAATAACTAACATTTTAATTCAATCTATAGGAATGACAATGAAGTAGGTGGGACCGGGGCTTAGGGGGGGGAGTTGGGATCCTATTTTCCGCCCCAGTTCCCCATTTAATATTTTTATATCTTTGAAACGTCCTCGAGCTTAGAAAACACATTGGTATTCAAATGAGCAAAAATGAACTTTAAATGTGGGAAGAATTGAACAATTTGGAGCACCATGAGAAGATGCAGTGATTTCTACTTGGCATATACTTTATCATTTGAAAGTTTATCAAATTTGGAGTTCAATATATTTTTATATCAAAAGTTATGCACGTTTGAAGTCGGTGACCGCCAAACAAATTGAGCAGTTTTGCACGCCTAAAAATTACTGGGCAAAACTTTGGGCGCACGCAAAAAAGACAAGAATTGTAACTGCCCCAGTTCGCGCGCATGCAAATAAAATCCTGCGAGCGCATTGTCCCTTAGTCAAATTCCATGTTGGATTCGTCTGCTACGTTTTGAGGTATTTTTGGGATAATTGGCACGGATTTTGAACCCCAAAGCCTTACCTACATATCTAATGTCTTATACATTAGAAGGGAGTCGAAAAATACATCAAAACACAACACAAACATACAAATTCTCTCATCCAGGGGTTTAAGACAAGAAGGAAGAAGATTCAATATTAATTAGCAATAATCAAGTTTTAATGTGAACTCTCAAACGATATGGGACAGATAATGACATGCTAGGTGGCGACCTTTGAGTCATGGAACTCATTCACAAGTAAAAGATCATTATTTTCTAAATATCTTGTTATGATAAGTATTTTCTAAAGTATGACATTTAGTCAAGAATACAATAAAACACTTCAAAATGGGGTTATTTTCTATCAACGACTTTTACAGTATATTTAATTATACTATCTTTAGATAGTACAAATGTATAGTAAAAGATATTTCAAAATTGTTTTTTGAAATAAATTGTGCTATGCTTTTCAAATTATAAATTCCCTATGAAAATTTGTTACCCCAATATAATATGCTATTCTGTCAACTGTTTCTGCACTTCCAAAGTGTTTTTTTAAATTACATGTAGTTAGGACGGGACAAAATACTCGCGAAATCGACAAACCAAACCGACCCGACTCGGTTTGGGGCCCCCAATCCAAAACCGACTCAGTTTTTTTTTTTAAAAAAAAAACTTTGTTCTTCAAACCGCCTAAACCGAAAACCCGAACCGACTCGGGTCGGTTCGAGCCCATTTTTTCATATTTTTTGGTGGTTTCGGTTTGGCGAAAGCCACCCCGATTTTTGGTCGATTCGGATCAGGTTGGGCCGAAAACCAACCCGACCCAACCCACGCCCACCCCCATGTAGTACGATTTTCTAATATAAATTTTAATAAACAATTTAGGAGTTCAAATTATTTTAATGCATTAAGGTTTTATTTACGTCATCATAAATAAATAAGTAGAAAAATAGTCACGAAGAATTGAGTCGTGACATGGCTGGGACGTTTCAACGCACTCAAATGCTCCATTCACAAAAGAAAACAGTGGAGGGGCCGGTATTACTGCCCTTTCTCTTTCACAAAAGAAAACATAGTCTAACTCATAAATCCACTTTTACTACTTGTTGTAATATCATATACTTGTAATTTTGACGAGCGCATAGCAAATTATCTCTGGGGAGTGTGCTCCGCTCCCAGAAGATATTATCCTTCACTAACGTATTTTGAAAACATGCCCTAAAGAAGCATTTCTATATGCAGATGGATGAATTCCCCTAATTTTCAGGCAAATGAAATGACTTAAAAGAAACACATTTTATATCTTTGATTGAAATTGAATGGCAGGGATTGTGTTTTTATGTGAGGATGTAGAAGTAATAAAACCTATAGTTACAGACTTGCAGCCATGCTGTATTTCAAAGGTACCTTACCAGAATTCATGAATCTGGCAGGATGTTTTTGTGTGGAATGACAAACCGTGCATAATGGGAAGTTGCTTCTTGGAATGTCGTCGTCTAGCTGGCAAGGTTTTCATTTCTTTTATTCAAGAGAAATACACCCTGAAGAACTGGATACTGTTTCTTCATCTGAACCAGCCCGACCCACTCCGAGATCTTCAAGTATGCCAGAACTTACGTTCAAATGTGGATACCAAACCCGTTCATCAAGCTCCTTCTCAACATGAAACAGCGTCCTTAACAAGTGAAGAAGCTTCGTCTCTGCACCGCAAAATAATGGAAAGTTCAAGGTATTCACTTTTTGCATGCTAATTTTAACAGTTTGTCTTAAGAAATAACATAACATTTCAAAACTGTGACTGAATTAGTTATGTGGAGCTATTTGTCAAAGACATACTATCGTACTCACCCTAATTCTATGTAGTCAATCATTCAAATAATACAAGATATTACAATCTTTTACCTGTTTCACGATTTTGGCCGCATACGATATCCGAATTTACGAGTCGAGCCAACACCTCCCCCTATTGATCATTGAGGTAGACATCAAGGTGATTGGTAGGATCCGTAAAAGCCAAAGGAAGCATTGCAATCTCCATAATGAGTGTCATTGTTTCTTCATATTGTGGCTGCAAAAGGATTGGCATTGATTATTATTTGGAACCCAAAGTCTTTAAGTTCATAAAACAAACAAGTACAGCAGTCGCCTCTTCGATTTTTCAAGCCAGCTAGAACTTTTTATAGATTAACTGCAAACTAAAAAACTTTAGAAAGAAGTAAAGAAAAAACGGAAAAATGTTGAATAGGAGTAACTCACATATTGTTCGACCAATGGTACAAGTCGTTCCTGTGCGTACTCTATAGCCTCTTCCAGTTTCTGGTCTCTAATCAGTTGAAACAAAATTTGACGTTCTAACATGAGAACGATTCTGGGATCTAATAAGCTCAGCTGCATAAAATAATCATTTATTGGCGAGGCTCACTACAGGAAGGATAAAAGCAAAGTAATGACAAAGAACTCGAAAATAGATTACAAGTAGAATTTTCAAGGCACAAAGAATTATTCTGATATCAGGAATGCAGTAATGTGACCTTTGTACATATAGTTATCTATCTTAACTTGAGCCACTGACGTTATCCTTTTGGAATATGTACCAAGTATGATATACTTGAAAGATTTCTTCATGAAGATAATCTCATAGAACCAGTGAGCAGAGCAGTAAAGTAATTAAGCAACAGAGTTTTTAGTGAAGCATAGTAACCTCCAAACTAAATATAAATTAGAACTTGATTGAACTAGCAGGGCCAACAGCATACAATCAAAACCAGTAGCATAATTGAATGCCTGAGAACTCTAATATTTTACTGAATACTAAATTATTTCACCGTAACTTTTTATCCCGGTGGGTGGGGGAACTTACCCAATCCAAGGCTTTGAGGTCGTTAATAGCACCTTCTGCGTCATGTGATTTAATTTTCTGCAGAATGTTCGACTTAGCTGGTATTGTTGCAAGATCAAAGTCTACTGTTATCCAATAAGGAGGCACAGTATAATCTCGAAAAAAAATATATAAAAATAAGAAAAAAAATCAATGTTCCTTCAGCAAGAACATAAGATAAAGAATGGACAGAAACCAACGTAGGATACTTTCAGTGGCCGATTCCTCAGAAAATGCTTTGACAACAGGAACTAACTCCTCAACTAGAAAGTAATCCATCACCAACTTATTCATGTCTTCTTTACGAATCTTTACCTCACCGAGTTTTTCATCCCACTCTTCTTTAGTAAAACTCTGCATCAATGCAATTTACCACAACATTCTCATGCATTCATAATTTGATCAGTGAAATAACTTTAACTCGTACTCTGCATCAATGCAATTTACCACAACATTCTCATGCATTCATAATTTGATCAGTGAAATAACTTTAACTCGTAATTTCTCGAATCTTGATAAAATTAGGGATTTTATGCCTTTTCATTCTTCAAGATAACATACATCATGCATTACTCTTAGAAATCAAGATTTGGGATTAAAATAGAAAATCTTGAATCCAAATAAAGCCAATTTGACGAAACTAATAATTTATAACAATCATTTGTTGTGTCCCCGTTAATTAATAGTTGAAATTCAATAAAATCTTCTGGAGTCTTGAAAGCCATACGTCGATCAAAAGATTAAAATGAAATCGGAGGGGCATGAACAATCCAAGAAATTACCAAATGCGGATATGCAGATACAATGTTATCTTACTACAGATGTGTGTGTTTATGGAAAAATTGTGAAAATTCTCCGGTGAAATTCCGGTAAAAAAACTTACCATTCGATGCATTTTCTTCTGTGCAGGCTACCTGAGAGAGACGAGAAAGTTCACAAGCTGTGTGTTTTGGCGGGTTGATACAATATTTGTTTTTGCACACAAGGCCAGCGAGGCCCTTACAGCGATAATAGAGATTTTAGAGAATATTGGCTAAACTTAAAAATTATACTTACAAAAATAATCATTTTTAATGAAAATAAGTAAGTAATTTATTTCAAGTAAAGTGAGAGTTAATTTCAAATAAAATTAAATCATTAAAAAAAAGGGATTAGCTTAATCTGGACTCATGGTGCACCATCTCACTGTGCAGTACGCTATTATGTCCATCTCTTTAATTGTTTCCTCTTATCAAAAGTTCAAAATTATTTTGACTGAAAAACTGAAAAGGACACTAATTGGCTAGTATTAGGTTTATGCACCTAGAAGGGTAAATTGAATTGTATCTATTAGCAGACCCAAGAATGTAATTTAATGAAAGCGCGACTTAATTAAAAAAAAATGAAACGATGTGATATCAAAAACATATTAAACACATCATATTATAAAATCAATTAAAGTCTTCTATAGTTTCTTGTTCTTTAGTTGTAGCTAATTAATCTAAACACTTTTATTGAATTGCGGACAGCAGTTTGCATAGGAGCGACAATTGGACGGGACATGTTGGACCCTTAAAATCTAAATCAATCAATCGTCCAAACCAAACCATAATAAATGGATATTGGATGTTTGATTTGATCAGTAGTTTTTTTTTTATATAGCTTTTTTTTTACCCTTTGTGTACCTTAAGTTTTCTTTAGTTCAATTGTGTATTGTTAATTGTGTATTGTCGATGGATTTATGTACATCACCTTGTTGCTTTAACTTTTGAATAAAGTAGAATGAACGGTTAGCTTTGTTATACAACATGTCCTATTAAATCCCATCTACGAAAAATACTTGTAGAGACTTATCTTCAATATTATGAAAATATTATAAATCATTTCAATAGAAAATAGTTGTGGAGATTTGTTTTCAATGTTATGAAAATGTTATAAATCCTTTCCATCCAAAATAGTTGTGACATGAAGTTGATACCCTTTCAACATAGTCCAGTCCCACCCCGGAAAAATTCGTTTTTTAGTGTAAAAAAAAAAAAAAAAAAATTAGTTACAACCCGATCTTGAAGTACAATTTTTTTTTCACTAGCAGCCGATCTCTAAAAATTACTAGATGGACTGCCTCTCAATGACCATGGAGAATCACAATAAAAAGTTGAGTAACCATTGAAAAATATTGTAAAGTTCAACGACCATGGACAAACACAATGAATTATTCAATGACCATATGACAACACAATTGATTCTACAAAGTTAACGATATTGATATGCCACATTAGATTCGTCTTTAAGTTTCATTCAAATTTCTCTTTGCTTTTTCTTCCCATCTAATCTTCTTGCCTCATTATATACAAAATCTGAGGTAGATCCATGTTTGGTAAAGGCACGGAAAGCTCACCTTAAAAAGGGTATGAGCTCTCTCTTAGGCCACGATTCCATCTTCTGAAAAACTTTACGGGAACCACTCCATCAAACCCCTCAGTTAAGATCACCCTGTTGTCCGACATGTAAAGCTTCATTCCCTCTGAAATAAAAGACAACACAAGTGAGAACTGAGAAACATTGTAAAAGTGCCATTTACCACGACAACAACTATCCAGATGTTAATAATATGTACCTTCCAAAGCTTTTCTTACATCAAGAAATATCAACAAATTGACATCTCGTCTCATCCCTGAAAAATCATGTCAAGCATATCATAGAACCACCAATGCAATGATCTATCGGAATACATTGAAAGCAATCAACAAAATCAAACAAAATACAAAGACTTATTCCCGAATACGTTGAAAATCTTTAACAATTACAAATCTTCCCGTTTTATCTGAAGCTGGAAACAACAGCTCCTTAAACTGGTACAAGACAATGGTAAAGCCACTAAGCCACCTGAAACATGACGATCTTTTATCCACGCAACAATGAGTGGTTCATCTTGTGTTGAATATGCAACTCCGGAGTATCTTTGGACAGGAATCATTACCTTTAGGAAAGGCAAACAATCCAGCCTTTCAAGCCCTACTAAGTAAAGGGAGATGTGTTGTTGGCTGCTTTAACCACACATATGCTTAACATCGATCCTCTCACATACTTTCTCAAGCAGCGGAACACTCAATGCCCAAGCAGTTACAGGTTGATTTTCTGCACGTCCAGATGATATCTTACCAAATTTTAGAGATAGGTCCCCCTTTACTTTAGGGGATCAATTAACAGTCTTTACCAATAATCAACTACAGCAAGTAGCAGGTTATTTTACGCACGTAAAAATCGCTTCCCAGAATTTTAAGGTTTAAATTGTGTCCCCGGGCTAAACAAGGAATAAAGCTTAAAGCTAAAACTTTGTTAATTATACTCTGCATACCAAACATGCACCAAATATACCAATCCAATATGGTGGGTCATTCTCTGTCTATGTGCTCAATAAACTGTTTTGTATTTCCTTTGCTCGGCAATCCGATTCAAGAGAGCACATAAAGAATGCGGAAAGAGAATACGATGCCAGAGCAACTACATGATAAAACAGAGCACACTGCAAACTAACATCAAATATCTCACCACTAATAACATCGCCATCTGTTGGCAAGCCACAAGAGAAATGTACATGTAATCTCTTCATGCGTTTGAGACCATGTTCTAAAATTGATTCCAAGTTCTTCTTGTAGGTCCCATGTACGTCAGACTGCACAACACCGAGCCAGGAGGAAACTCTTAGCGGTGGAAGATCTAAAACAGTTAACTTGATCTCTCCAAGAAGAAAACTAGATGACAATCAAATGAACATCCCACCTGGAACTTCTTCAGGTGAAAGTACGGGTTTCAACAAGCTCTCTGTTTCAACTGTCTGTCCGGCCAAATAAATTTAGAAAAGAAAGAACGAAAAAAAGGGCACAAGAATAATGAAATGGCCTCAACCAAATAAAAGACGAACAAGTAACTTTGGAAAAGAACTTCAAAGCAGAATAAATTGTAGGAGGAAAACCTAGCATGTCAATGCAAAAACTGCATGATGCTTGAAACTTGAAAGCATGCAAATTATACAAACAGAAAATAAATTGATTTATCAGTCTCATCAAACATAAACGTTAAAGTCATATTCTAATTGCTTCAATAAAACTACTCAATTATTATGAAATCAATCATAGATTAGATTTCTCAACACAAGATGTCAAGTCTAATAATCAATACTTCTTCCCTGAACTCTAGAGTTATTGATGTCGAACATAAAGGAGTTCACATTTACATAATATTTTCTCTAATCATATTCTAATATAATATCAGATAAATAACACCTCCATTAACTCATTACTAATGCATTTTTCAGAGTTAAATTAGCATCAGCATCTTTCAAATACTATTAAACTCATAAAAGTGTATTTTAATGTTATATCGAGATGATGAACCATAACAATAGCACTGAGATACCTCTAATAGAAATTATTACCACCTGCCTAAGATTTTCAAAATTTGAAGCTCCACTAAAACTGTTTTAACTTTCACAAATTCTGAGAATTTAAACTTGTGTTATACTACTACAATTGTAAAGAATTTTGTATCCCAAATTTTTCTCGAAAAACTTCATTCCTTGAACCAAGAAAAACATGAAAGGGAGCAATAAGTTTTTAGATAACAGAAATGACTATCTACTTTCAATTATTAGTTTCGTTTCAAATACTTCAGCCGAAATGCATTCTTAGTCACAAATCACAATCTTTAGATGATGCATTACCACTATCGTGTGGCCTTGGTTCGCACGTATCAAAAGCTCCCCATTTTCTTCCAACAGGCTAAACCTCTGTTTGTTGTCCTTTCTGGCAGCCTGTTGATATTATATTCAGCAGAAAGATGGTTGGGCAAAAATTGAATATATTCAGAACAGAAATAGCCAGCCTGTTGATATTATATTCAACAGAAAGATGGTTGGGCAAAAATTGAATATATTCAGAACAGAAATAACAAGTCAACTGGAGAAAAACATGCGTTTGACTGAAAAAAATTAATTATAATAACACATGGTACGCACTAAGAAGAACAATTCCATGCATAAGTTTTGACGTGTTTAATGAAAGTCTCATGTGAGATGCGCCTCAAGATGTAACCATTTGACAACTTTCTAATATATTTCAAGGAGTACAAGCTAAGAGTGGGTGATGACTTTAATTGACAAGACCATCCAACAGAAGGATCACCATTGATCACTAGATGTCTTCCAAAATCTTTAGGTAAAGAATACTTGAAGCATTTTACCCCCGAAAAGTATTCAGCGATACATAAGTGAACATTACTATACAGTACTTGATATGAATTCTCCACATTTAGATTTATACACATGGATAAAAGAACAAACCTCTCTAACATCATCTACTGTATGTGAGTGTAATGGACTATTGGCAAACGTTTTCAGATTTAGCTTCAGCAGGTCTTGGACTTTAACATATCCATCACTTCTCATGTCCAATTTCAACTCAGAAGCCATGTGCCGCAATATACGTGTTCTGAAATTATTGCCAACAAATAGCTAATTTAAGTAAATAATAGATGGAGAGATGCAGAACCCAAAAGAATGCTCTAAGCTTTGAAAAGCACTAATCATCTTCTTTAAGACTTCCTTTTTTCCTAAAAGAGACAATAAAAGTTGTAAAGATAATAAACTGTGGTCTCCAAGAAAGATTCAAATAAATACAAGAAAACTCACATCTCTTATTGACTGGTTTTCAGCTTGTCAACTTTCACAAGAAGCATCAAAAACCTAATCAAAATTTCAAAGTGCCATGTTTCTGTCTTATTAGTTTCTGAAGTCACAATTTTTAGTACAAACCCCATTTCGGCTAAAAAAAAATCTCGATCATTCCTGCTTCATATCCATATAAAATTTCCAAATTATTGCTTTTACAAGTTTGACTCGGCTAATCTTTTTCATCTTCATTCCTGCTTGTGTTCCATGTGAAAATACAAAAATTCTAGTTTTTATGCAAGGTGAAAGGTAATATGAATACTTACAGATCCAAAAACAATGAAAAGACAAGTAAAAAAATGATAAAAAAAAAAGGAGAGCAGTAATAACTGCATACAGGAGTCTGCCAAGAGCATCAGTTTTATCTTTGCCAGAAGAACCGCCACCACTACCACGACCTCGTGATCTCTCACTTCCATCTTTCCTCTCCAGTCCTCTTCCTCTACCCGTACCGATAGCATAAATTATACCCAATATATTAGTAAATGGGTTCAGAAAAGAAATTTACAACAATAAGTTATACTAATATTTTTTACCATGAAATAAACAATTGAGGAAAATGCAGAGAGAGAAAGAAAGAGACCTTCTGCTGGAACTAGCAGAAGCCGTGAAAGAAGCATTGTTGTTAAGGAGATTATTGCAACTGTCCATCAAATTTTGGGTTGGGAATCCGGAATGCAACAGAGATAGAGTGGTACTGGGAAGCAGTGGCAGATAAACAAGGCGGAAGCGCAGAATTCTTAAGCCACTGTTGGTGAGTGAAGCCCACATGTGCTTTAAGCTGATTGGTGGAGGGTCTTTAGAACTATATTACAACACTATGCTGGCAAAAATAAAAAATGAAGAATTGATTTTTATCACCTGCCAACCACATCAAATGAAAATAAAAAATAAAAAATTGGAGCTCCCTCAAACCAGCAAACTATAGTTTTTCTAATACTTATATCCAAATTGATTAAAATTTAAATCGATTAATTCTGAATTGAAATGAGATCAATACCCTGTCACAATGACAACAAAAGAGATCCGTAGTTGAACTTCAATCACTGTGTCGGGGAAACTGAGAGTAAACCCTAAGACTGGAGAATAAAATATAGAAAAAAGAGCAATTCTTCTAATTATTTTATTATCAAATTTATGGAGATTTGTATTGAAACACTGCCCAAGAGATGGAGTATTTGTATTAGCATCCAAACGCTAGTACGCTACCCAAGTTTTGTTGTGCTCTGCGACTTGGGTTGACTCCGAAAACAATGAAATAATATCCATGCCCGAAGTCTTACTTTAATCAAAAGGACGAAAATGTTGAAGGCAGGACTAGTGATTGGAGTTGTAACCATACTGAAACGTGCATTTACATTTTTGGAATTTTTTTTCCCGAGCCTTTGTAAAAGGACAAAATTGTCATAAAAGGGGAAAATAAAGGAACCTTGATTTATTAATTAAACCTGTAAACAAGTAGCTATGCATATACAAAGGTTCACATTTCGCTTACCATTCTCCTAATCCTGCATTGGTTTTTCTATTTTAATACTTCAGTGTCCCCCCCTCAGTTCTAGTTGGTGATTCAGGATAAGCAGTTAACAAGGGATCAAGATGAAGCAAAACAAATACTTGTGGAGGTACAAAAGTAGTGTGTGTTTCAGTTTCAAGAACATAATTATTCTTTGATTGAGAGTTCTGCAAACAACCAGGAACTAAAACCTAAAAAGTAAAGTGCTGCAGTAAAGTAAGCACAATTAGAAAATGTCCCTGTAACTATGTCTACTGCAGTATCTCACTTGACAGATTTTATAAGGACTTTGCTACATCTAGCACTCTATGTCATTGTCAAACCAACAGTTATAACACTGGCATTCATAATTTTATTTTACATCTTACAAGAACTGATTTGGTTAGAATATGTTAATGCATGTAACTGAAATATAAATTATCATTCCAAGACAACCTTGAGCCATTAGAAATTGTATTTTTCCCTTTCCTTTTTTTGTCAAGTAGAAATAACAGACTGAACCCTAATAAACAGATACTGTGATTAGTGTCGAGTGTCGAGTGTATTATGTAGTACTTAATCAAAATGATTGCACAAGATAGCTAACTGGATACTATATTTCAATGCAATTCAGAGTATGCCAAAAACAATAAGCAAGAAAATCTCCAACATTAACAGGTATTCCATTTCTCCGAACTTGTTGATGTAAATGCTGTACTTTAATTACAAAATCCCTAATTTTCACCAAACTAGAACCAAATTATCTAAACAAAGCTCAAAAACATCTTTTATCCAGTTAAATGAATCGAATTACCCAAACCAGGCTTAAATACATAGTTTATAGCTAAATGAATCTCAAATCTATCATTCAAGCATACTGCAAATTAAATAACACTTAATACTCCACCTTTATAACATTATCATCACTAATCAATTCCCTAAAAAGGCAAATCAGATTTTTTTTTCAAAAAATAAAAAAATAAACCCCAAATCTGAATCAAAGAATAAAAATATTTTCATAACAAGAATCACTATAGAGAAAATCATCTATCAATCAAACCAATCCAAGTTCAAAACTTTAAGATGTAAGGAAAATAGGGAAAAAAAATAATAACTGTAGTGGAAGAATTGCAATATCCAAAAAAAGTAAGGACCTCTTTTTGGTTGGCATTAAACTCTTTGGAAACGGTCGCCTTCTCATTCATGGTGATTATCAGTGCGTGCAGTGAGAGAGAGATGAAAGATATTATCCGACGGCTGTGATCTCTTTTTTTCTCTCCTCCACCTAGGTCGTTATTTCATTTAGTATAAACTAGTATAGTGCTTACAGTAGCATTCGACCATGGTCAGTCACTCAGATGGATTTGACGAGATGAAAATTGGTGAACGAAGAAATATAAAGATATAGGTATACATTTATGTAATAAAAGTTTCAAACTACAGTTTAATTGTAATAAAAGTTTTAAACTATTACCATTTAGTATTTATGTATTCATGTCATCAATTATTTTTTATTATATTCTTATCATGCACTTATTAATTTTCATATTTTATATTTGTCTTAGATAATAATTTCTATATAAAAATTTAATTAGAATAGCGTAAAAATATTTGTATGTTTATCGTACTTTTTAAATAAGCAAAATAAATAATAAATTTAAAAATCTGACAAAATATATGTCCTTCATTTCAATGCACATTAGTAGAATATTTGGACAAAAATTGTTATTAGATATAAGATATAAAAATTATTAAAAGTTAATGATAAAAATACGACGAAAAAAAGTTGAAGACATAAGTATCAAAATGTTAGAGGTTGGAGGACATTTATTACAATTAAAATGTAGTGTAGATAATAAAAACTGTAGTGTGATGTTAAAAATGTTAAAGGTTGCATCCCATGTTGTTGGCACCATCATCGTCAACAACTAATCAGTGACAATGGGAGAACGAAGAATTTGTTACACCCATTTTAGAACTCAGAATCCAAAAATCGAATTCATAAACTTATCCACTTTTCCATATTGTCCCCATTTTAATTCTTCTCCAAAATCTATGGAAAGACAATTTCATTAAAATTTATTCCGCGAAAGTAACCTCATTTTCATTTGCTTCAAAGAATACAAGACATCCAAATGATTTTTTGAAATACCAAATCAGTAATGAGGGTCCAAAGAGAGAAATATGAAAAATGAAGAAAGCAAGCTCTTTTCTATTTTTTGAGAAATGTAATAAAAGACAAGAAAGAAAAGGAAAAGTTTTATGCACGGCTAATGATGGTAGTACTTTTTTTACTCTTCTTCGTACTTTTTTTTTTTTTTTCTTTTTGGGTTTTGGCGTGATTCCTCATTTTTCTTTTGGGAAATATCAGAAAATGACCTTTGCACCCAATACATTTTGATAAATGGCCTTTGACTAAAAATAGACAAATAAAAATAATGTCAAAAATTGAATAATAGGTAATTGACTTAAATCTCTTCACTTTATTCCAAATTCCAAATACATGTACTCACCTTTCTCTCTCCACTTTGTACACTATTTCCCGTTCAAGTTTGTTCTTCCAGATTCTGTTGGAGGCTCAGGTGAATCATTTCCAACCATCAAGCTCTTCATCCACTCATCTGACTAAAACTCGCAACCGGTTCCGCCACACAAGTCTGAGAACCCGAACCCACCGAAAGTCGCTCGGGTTGGGAAACCGAACCCGCGTATCGCTTTTCCGACGGTTGTTGGTTGTTGCACGAAAAGGGTCGTGACGACCACCTACCGTGCTTTGTTTCTTCCGATTTGCTTGTTGCGGTGAGCATTTGAAAAAAAAATTTATTTTACATTTGAGAAGTTGAAAAGGGAAGACGGATTTTGGAGTCGTGGTTCACCGTTGATTGCCAATGTGGGATGATGGGATTTTGAAATTTGATTCAATGCAAGTCACTCATGATGCCTAAGAATTTAAGCTTAAAATTTATGTTCTAAATAATCTAGTGTTCGAATAAATGCATGCAAGTTGAACTTGGTTTGTATTTTACGTAATTTATTAATATGCTTGGTGCTTTAGGGAGAGTTGTGATACAACTAATATGTTGGGTACGTTGGTTGCTTAATGTCGTTAACTCAACTTAAATGCGAATGAGTATATTTATTGAGCTTTGTAGTGAAGCTCGGGTTGGATTTTGCTTTACTATCCCTAATTGATCTCGAGCAATGTCCTAATGTGATTCATTCACAAGGCTTAAGAAATTTAGCATAAAATTGTGTTCTAAATAAATGCACGCAAGTTGAGATTGGCAATATTCGCAATCATTCGGCAGGTTCGTGATCTTCTCTATTGCTATTTTGAAATTCAACTTGGGTAAACTCACATTTAGATGCAATTACCATACATAAGATCTTATCTGTAACGACGTCTATATAATTTGAGTATGGAATACCACTAAATAGCCTTCCCCCATTAAAGCAGTTTGTCAAATATCATTTGACCGAAAAAAACTAATAAAATTAATGCCAAAAATTGAATAATAGGAAAATGACCTAAATATCCTCATATCAACAATCCTTAAATGAATTTAGTCCCTTATTTTATTCATTTGAGAGTATTTCTTTTCACCCAATTTCACCCCTCTTCCTTCTTCCTTGTGCCTGTGGCTATGAAATTTTGAAATCAATTGCGAGCCAAAAAATTGCCGTTGGTTCCTTCTTCCTCCAAATAGTGGCTATGAAATTTTGAAATCAATTTCGAGCCCAAAAATTGCCGTCGATTCCTTCTTCCTTTAAGCATTGTCGCCGGCTCCTATAGGAGCCGGTTCCTTCTTCCTTTAAGGGTACTTTTTGTTTCAGTGTTGCAGGGAACACCTTTATTTGCTCTTCATCCTCACAAATTTGCATGCATATTCCCAAACTAGTTAACGGTAATATGTTTACATCATTGGCAAACATTTTCCTTCTGTACAATTTATCATTTCATGGATAACAATTACACTTCTTGCCAATTATTAGTATGTTATAATCCAACTTACCGAGCTTTATTTTTGCAGATTGACTTTGAAATGGAATATTTTATTGATGTTGAATAAATGGTTCGAGAAAAATCAAGAATAGATGTAAACTTGAAATTATCAATGAGGTGTATTATGCTTTAGATTCCGATCATCAAAAAAATTTACTGATTCGTGTTTTAGCCACATTCTTTACATTGCGGAGATTAAAATTTCTCTTCAAATCGTTCACCAATGCATTGTTAGAACGGTGAGGACATTGAAAGAGAATGAAGTTTGGTGCAAGTTTGGAAACAAGATTGCTAGGTTTGGGTTAGAAGAATTTGTATTAGTCATGAGCCTAAAAGTCGGGAGTTGGAATCGGAGGATGAGAACTTAGGCCTAAAAAGTGATCTTATCAAAAAATACTTCAAGAAGAGCAAAGAAAAAGTGGTAAGACGACAATTGTTGAATGCATTCCGAAGGTGTGGTAACCATCCAGACAAGTTCAAGATGGGCCTTCTCTTAATTTTGGCATATGTTTTGTTGAGTGCGGAAGAGAATACGAATCTGAACTTGTGGTGGTTTAATTTGGTTGATAATTTTGGACGATTCAACAACTATGCTTGGGGAAAAAGATCGTATGAGTACACAATTGGGATATTCAATCAAATAAAAGGAGAGCAGTGAAGAAATATGAAAGAAATGAACGATATCCCTACAACTTTCATGGATTTCCTCTTGCAATCATGGTAAATGTTAATTTATTTTCATTGTTTGTATAATATTCCAATTTATGAATTGACTAGCCATGTTTTGCTTTTCTCTGATTTGGGCGTTTGAAGCGATACCCGGTCTAGGGAAGCGGTTTGCTCACAGTCGAAGGTGTGTAATTCCAAAAATGTTGGGGTGGGATTTTCAGCAGAGCGAAGGTGGACGGAGAAAGTGTGAGCACATTCTTGGATACTAAAATTCAAATCATGCAGCTTACGGTGAAGCGCACATTAGTTCCTTCACAAGAAGAAGCCGAGGAAGAATTCTATCAGGGAATGACACCACTTGATGATGTAGACGACTCCAGAGTGGATAATAGCTTGGATTCAGATGGAGTAGAGAAGTCTAAGGAAGACGAACCACCTGTTTCCACGCACCAGATGCCACGCGATACACCATCTTCCTCTCATAACAACAATGTATTAGAGGTAGTTAGACAAGAAATGAGAGAACTTGAGTACAGGCTGGTGCGTGTGATAAATTCTCGATGTGATCACATTGAGACCAAACTTGATAGGTTGCTGAAGTTGGTTGGAAGTGGTGTATCCCAACCACGAGGAGATGAGTTTCAGCCAGACAATGGTAGGTTTCAGTCAGAAACGAGGAGATTTGACACCTGTTCACCTCATCATGAGGACAATATCCAGGAAGAGAATAAGGGGCGGGAGGAAGATTGTGTTTTCGAGGCTGCAGTTGAGAATTCTGTTAATGTAGAAGATTGCACAAACGAAGAGGAACAAGTCACGTCAATACAAGGTGAAGGGCGAATGAGTGCTACTTGTCAAGGTTGGTTATTTTGTTGTGATTTTTTATTTTTAGTTCCATAATGAGTTGAGATTAATGAGGTTTCTTTTGACCTCCATTCATAGGCATGCTATCGAACCCTTCAGCCGCCATAGTCGGTGTCGAGAAATGCTTGGATATCGATCCTAGATTCTAAGCAACGCTTGGGAGAACATGAAAATGTTGACGTTGTGATGTCAATCAACCGGATCGATCCCACAGAAAGTCGTCGAAGGTATATAATCGTAGATTGAAAACAAAATGTTGACATTACGTGTAGAATGATTGTTGATTGAATCTTGATTGAATCTATTTTTAGATCAAGTTGGAGAATCTTACGCTATTTTGCTTGAGGATGAGACAGATGATGAATCACCCTAAAGGTAGAGGGCAAAGGAAAAGGAGGAAAGGAAAAGCATTGCGTACTCAGTGGACCAATCCCTTAAAGAGGAGGAAGTTCAAGAATGTCATCGTGATATGACCCATTTCGAGAAGTGGATCCCGCAAAAGTAAGTGACCGAATGCGTGGATGGAAAAAGCGTCACCAAGGTAATTTGTTCTATTCCTTTACCTGCATCTAGTGTGTTATCTTCCTTTAATGTAAAGGTGATTTTTTTTGTGGTGCCACTTGAATGTATAGGGATGCAGTTGCATTGGCAATCTGTGATGCCGGAGGACATTTTTGAGGATCTTCGTGATCGAGTCGGTGGCTCTTTGGTGACGTAAGTAAAAATCTTATCGACTTTCAATATTACTACGTCATGTCAACTTATTAACCGCATGTTTACGTGCGAAGATATTGACTTCGGCATTATTTCATATAAGAGAGCGGCGGTTAAATATCCAAACCTCTTTCGACAAGGCGTGTCGTTTCTCGACTCTAATTTACGGCAACTTGTTGAAAATGCCTTCGAAGATAGTGTCAAGACTGGCCACTATAACTCGACGCATCGTTTGCAAAGATGTTGGTGGATTATGTTGAAGGAAGCTCCCAACTGGGAAAAACTTGGAAGATTTGTCGCTATCTTTATCTTCCGTCATCGTGTCCCGAATTTACATTGGTTTGCAGTCGAGATTGACTTGGAAGAGAGACGACTCAACATCTTCGATAGCTTGACGAGTATGGTGCGTGAAAGCAACCTTGGCAAACGCTTGAAACCCTTAAAGGTGGTCGTACCACGTCTCATGCAAAAATACGTCAATCAAAACTATAGCACATCAATGTTCACGCATCATAGGGTGAAGAAGCTTCCCGTACAAGATAATGGGTAAGTTTTTTTAGTTAAAGAATGGCTTCAATATGTTGATGATTGGACTAAAACCTCAAATTTTATATCTTTTTTCAGATCTGATTGTGGACTTTATACGGTCAAGTTCATCGAATTTTCTTTAGCCAGTCTTGACCTGAATCTTGTTCAACCCAAGCATATGCTAATGTGGAGGCAGAAAATGGCGGTGAGATTTTTGCGGAGAATTTGATCCTTAGAATCGCTTTATGTAGTTCATTTAGCATTGTTATGCCCATGTGATATTATTCTCGTAGTCATTTACTGTCATTTTCGTATGGAGGTCAGGCATAGCAAAGCAGTTTATGTATTTTGTAACTATGTGTCATTTTTTGTTTCTACTATGAAAATTTATAGTGTAAATGTGAAGGATAATGTAGGAAAAATTGGAGGAAAGAAATGGAAATTAAGTCGTTTTTGTAAATAATTTAATTACTTGGTGCCAGAATGGATGTTTTCTTCTGTTACGTCTTCTTATGTCAGCAGGTTTGGAAGGCTGAGAGGCTCAGAATAGAGGAACACGGCATGTAGTTTCCATAACGGCATGCATGCCGTTATAGTTATAAAGTAACGGCATGCATGGCGTTATGCCTATAAATGAACCCGCACAGGTTCTAACCTCTTAAAGTATTCAATTTAAGTACATTGAAGTAAAACTAAGATGTTTGAGAGGCTCAGAATAGAAGAACACGGCATGTAGTTTCCATAACGGCATGCATGCCGTTATAGTTATAAAGTAACGGCATGCATGGCGTTATGCCTACAAATGAACCCGCACAGGTTCTAACCTCTTAAAGTATTCAATTTAAGTACATTGAAGTAAAACTAAGATGTTTGAGAGGCTCAGAATAGAGAAACACTTATGTAGTTTCCATAACGGCATGCATGCCGTTATAGTTATAAAGTAACGGCATGCATGGCGTTATGCCTATAAATGAACCCGTTATTGACTATTTTCAAAAGCTTAGTTTATCAACTTTATATACATTTCTAAATTCCCACGACGATGAGAGTCTCAAAAAAGTAAACATATACATTTCACAAATTCCAAAGACCATATATAATGCACAAACCGGCTACAGAGCAATCTTAATTCATCTTGAGTTGGCATAATGTATACTTTCTTACACAAAGGATGATGGAAAATTTGTTTTTCTTTATTTGTTAACATAAAGCATTCGACTTAATATAATTTGAACATCACTACCCAATTTGCACCCACCCCAACCCACAAAACGAAGAAGTCCCAATCATTGGGGAGGCGGCGGTGGGTAGAGACCGAAATAGCCGAGCCGTGTCATTTGGGTGGATAACGATCGTGCTCCCGTCGGCGTGATTCGGCCTCTTGGACTTGAGCCTCCCGAATCTCCGAATTTGTGCTTGAGTTCCACCGCGAGGTACGCAAGTGACGAATCTCATGAGAAATAGATGCCAATGTTGGTTCGATGACCGTTTCATGGAGGTCCTCGCCATTGGATCATCATTTGCAGGTTCGGTTTGAAGCGGTACATTACCATGGCCGCCAATGGGACCCTGTGTGATTCGCTCCACATTGCGAGTCATGTGTAGTTCAGAACTACGTATCCCCATTCTGTTTATCTCATATTACACGCTTCACCTGGGTGACCTCATGGGAGAGGTCAACGCCGTACATTTCACAAACTCCGATAATTAGCGATGGGAAGGCCAAACATCTCCGATTGTTTCGAATATGTAAGACATTGAAAAATATATAGGTACCGATATTCGTGGTCTTATCTTTGGAGCCGATAAAGTAGGCGTGCTCGCTCCATAGTGACAAGTAGAAGTATGTGTCGTAGGGAGAAGATTGGCGCTCACCATTTTGTCTAATGTGCGACTTGAGGAGTAAGACATTTATAGTGTAATGTCTTTGCTTCCAATGTGCCAATGATCCATTTCTCAAAGCAATGGAGACGACTACTTCATCAAGATTACTAGTGGCGGCTTGATAACTGTCGTTCTCCGTGTTGTCAAGTTCGTAGTAGCGGAGAATGGCTAAGGGGGAGAATGGAATATATTGCCCTCTCATGTATACTTGATGATACTTAGGATGATCAAGGTTGTCGATGTCATCATGGATATTGGCGTAGAATTCTTTGACGATTTCTACATAGGCAAACCGCGGAGTGGCTACAAATGTTTCCCACTGATTCCTCGCAATAACTTGACCGAGCAATTCATTTTCGAAATCCGATATTAACACCCTTCTGCGGTATAATATTGCGTTGGCTTGTGTCCTTTGTATAGATAATCGAAAGTCGCCTCGGTCTCAAATTTCATATCATCATAAGTTATCGGTTGTTTGGATGTCTTCTTTAATGGAGGCTTTCTCTTCCCGAGCTTGAGCCCACATCTTGCGTTGGTTTCTTTGCTCTCGGCATTATATCTAACATGCAACAAATGAAAACACTAATGTTACAAACAATGCGAATTCACAGCGGAAAAGATGCGTGGTAATTCGTGTTTGCATTGTTGATCTGGGTAGATGCCGTGTTTGTGTAGAGTGTGATCGTATGTAAAGATTGCCATTGGGTTGAAAAAGTATGTTAACCCGGTGTAGGATATGAGCAAATGTGCTAAGGAAACAAAAATGATGAAAATATTGGATGAGTCATTTCTTCAAACACTTGGTGGGTGTATGGTAATTCAATGTTAATTGCACAACATTGAAATGGCAATAAACCAAAAATTTTGAAGTAGTCAACACCTAAACCAACCTCAACAAATTCATCCAAAACAAATTCTTCATTGCCCAACCTCCAAATTCGAAAAAACATACTAAAAATACAATTGATATCAACATTTCTAACTTCCAAATTGAAATACTAAACCCTTGACTTGAATTTGTATAGGCCAAAATTTTAGTGTATTGGTGAAGTAAATTGGAGGGTGAAACCGAGTTCAAGAGAAACCGAGTTTCGCACTTGTGATTTTATGGTAGTGGAAATGTTACCCGTGGGGTTTTAAACCCACGGGGTGTCGTCCGGCGAGCGACGGCTTGAGCCCATTTGGGCTTTGGTCGTCCGCTTCGAGCGGACAAAGAAGCCCGATTTGGCGTGGCTATCCGCCGCTCGAGCGACGGCCCACCAATTATTATTATGGGCGCTTCGTCCGCTCAAGTGGATAGCAAGCCCATTTTAGCCGTCCGTCCTCGGCCGAAAGCGACAAAGAAGAATATATGGGCGCTTTGTCCGCTTCAAGCGACCGCAAGCCCGTTTTTTTTTGGTCAGTGGTCGTCCGCTAGAGCGGACAAATGATGCATCTTCGTACATTTTCTGATTGTGGTCCTTGGACTTTTGAATGTAGTCATTTTAGTCCTCTAATTTTATCTTTTATTTCAAGTTAGTCCTATTTTATTTGCAATACAGGTCCTTCAACTTTACTATGTTTGCGTGTTGATCCCCATCTCCAATATTACGTACAATTTCAGTCCTTTTCGCCTATTTTAGTTTGAATTTCTCAAATTCTATCCGATCTTCGATGTTGACCTAAAAAAAATAAATCAACACATTATGAAGTAGAAAATCATGTAAGATAATTATACTTATTCTATGACATCTTATCTATCCATGCGTCTATTGTAGTAAAGTACTGAAGGTTTTGCTAACAAATCAACTAAACTAACCATCGTTGATGTCATCTTAACAAATAAGGCACATATTAGCTTATGCGTTTAAAAATAACATTGTTATGGCCGAATTATGCAAGAAGTTAGTTTTGAGGAAGATAACGGCGAGCTCTGGCGTTATAGTGTACTCCATAACTCAGACATATCTGCCGTTATGTTTTTATACTATTCGAACCGAATTCAAAGTTGATACACTAAGCTTTTAGGGTAATTTTAAGAAAAATAATATGTTTAATGTCAAGTAAATTATAGATAAGACAGGTTTCGGGCCATAACGGGCAAACATGCCGTTTTTAGTGTACTATCTATAGCGGCATCGATGCCGTTATGTTTTTAAACTGTTGAAAATAAATTCAAGGTTGATACACTAACTTTTTAGAGTTATTTTATAAAAATTAACATGTATAAAATTGAGGTAATTATAACTTGAGAAATTATAGTGTACCCATAATCTGCAAGCTTCTTAGTTATAGCGGCATTCTTCGCCGTTATGTTTTTAAACTTTTGAAATGAATTAGAAGTTGATACACTAAGATTTTAGAGTAATTTTATAAACAATAACATGTTAAATACCAAAGTAAATTATTAGTAAGACATTTTCGGGCCATAACGGCAAACCCGCTGGTTTTAGTAGTATTCTATAACTTGGCATTGATGCCGTTATGTTTTTAAACTGTTCTAAATAAATTCAAGGTTGATACACTAACTTTTTAGAGTGATTTTATAAAAAATAACATGTTTAAAATTGAGGTAATTATAACTTGAGAAATTATAGTGTACCCATAACGGTAAGCTCGCCAAGTTATAATACTCCATAATTGACATTTCTTTGCCGTTATGTTTTTAAACTTTTCGAAATGAATTAGAAGTTGATACACTAAGATTTTAGAGTAATTTTATAAACAATAACATGTTAAATACCAAAGTAAATTATTAGTAAGACATTTTCGGGCCATAACGGCAAACCTGCCGTTTTAGTGTACCTATAACGGCATCGATGCCGTTATGTTTTTAAACTGTTCTAAATAAATTCAAGGTTGATACACTAACTTTTTAGAGTGATTTTATAAAAAATAACATGTTTAAAATTGAGGTAATTATAACTTGAGATATTATAGTGTACCCATAACGGCAAGCCTGCCGTTATAGTGTACCCATAACGGCATTGCTGCCGTTATGTTTTTATACTGTTCGAAATGAATTTGAAATTGAAACACTAAGCATTTAGAGTAATTTTATCCAAAATAACTTGTTTAATTCCGAAGTAAATAATAGATAAGACATTTTAGGCCTATAACGGCAAACTTGCCGTTTTAGTGTACCTATAACGGCATGACTGCCGTTATGTTTTTAAACTGTTCACAATGAATTCAAGGTTGATACACTAACTTTTTAGAGTGATTTTATAAAAAATAACATGTTTAAAATTGAGGTAATTATAACTTGAGATATTATAGTGTACCCATAACGGCAAGCCTGCCGTTATAGTGTACCCATAACGGCAAGCCTGCCGTTATGTTTTTATACTGTTCGAAATGAATTTGAAGTTGAAACACTAAGCATTTAGAGTAATTTTATCCAAAATAACTTGTTTAATGCCGAAGTAAATAATAGATAAGACATTTTAGGCCTATAAATCAATTCAAAAACTTACAAGTTCAACTCCCTGGTACATATCTTTTTCACTCCCTGTCAAATATTGAATTTACTGCAACATACATTACAATAAACACCACCACAATAAATCAATTCAAAACTTCAACCATAACATACATGGAAATAACATCAAATTTGCAGTTTTGAGAATGAAAAAATATATTACAATTCTGATATGCAAATTGCATACTTATCAAAAAAGGGTGTTGGATTACAAAACTATGTTCAGTTCTTTGTAGCCGGCAAAGCATTTGTACAAATAGTCCGATTATGACCAGTCTTCAAACACCTAGCACATTTACGGAGCACGCGTGCCTCTCCAATTGATTTTTTTCGTTGTTTCGGTGGACGTCCAGCAGGTCTTTTTGTTAATGGACGCAAGACCATTCTTGATCTAACTTCATCAGGAATTTGCCACTCATCCTCATTCGGTAATGGGTATATGAATTCTGAATACGCTTGTCGCCAACAAAATGTGGTATAGAAAGGAGAGCAAAGGCTATAACCATCAGGACCATCCTGCCTTGCGGCGACAATTGCATGTTGGCAAGGAAATTTATCTAGATCAAATTGCTTACAAGTACACATGTATTCTTCTAAGTTAACAATGTATGATTCCATATTTTTAACCACCGAAACTCATTTTCGGATATCCGAATCATGCGTTCGACCATGTGACTCATTATACTTTAAGCACATCTTCTCTTCCATAGGTGGGGTGAGTTGGGTAGTGCACTTTCCTCGCTTCTATATGCCTTTCATAATACCATTTCGCAACACTGGCGAATATATTCAATCAAACCAACTACGGGGAAAATCTCGGGCCTCCTTCAAAGCGGAATTCACAGATTCTGCGTTGTTTGTTGTCATGATATTGTATCGAACTCCTTTGAAATGTGCTCTACTCCAAAAATGGAAACCACCAACATCCTTTTCCAAGTACTCTCGATGCCTTCTTTTTTCAAGAAAGCGCTGCCATGTATACCTCGAAATCTGTTGTGGTATAGGCCTCTGCCGCCTTTCTAAACAATGAGGATAAATCAACTCTTTGAAATTTAACCTTCAAGTTATTATTCAAGTGCCATATACAATTCACATGATGTGCAACCGGTAGACATTTTTAAATGCATGAGGAATGCTTTTGCCACGATGCGAAATAATCACTAAATCCCTGAGTCACCGTTATTTTCCACAAGTTACTGAAAGAACCAAGTCCGGGGCGCCTCATTCTCTCGAAGTCAACTATACCCCATGCAAGCGGATAAATTTGAATATTTGCATCTTGGCGGTGGCCACAAGTAGAGTTCCTCGATCTCGCATGTCATGAATGTTCCATCTACACAAATTACTCGTCGCATTGAAGTTTGATATCCACGTATACGGCTGTCCTAGAGCCATGAAAAAGTACTTGAAACGCATGTTATCATCGGTTTCAATGACCGTCAATGTGCCGAGATTTTTTTCCTTCAAAACATGGCAATCTGAAGGTAATTTGGCATAACTTTCATCGGTGTCCCTCGGACCGATCCATAAGTAAAAGACTTTGCCGTATATGCTTTATTATAGGTTATAGTTATACAAACTCTTCGCGAACATCATTGATGATGTTTCTCGATCTCAGTAAATCCTTATGGCATCTTCAAACTTGAAGGCAATGTAAGTTCCAATAAGTGAATAGCTAGCATGTCGATGATCTCGACGACGAACACTCATGGAGCATGTGTGATGGCTATAGTAGGTTCGAACTTGAAACATAAATGATTCTTTCATCTTTATTGCCTTGACACGCCACTTACACAAATTTTTCTCCAAACAAACAACTACATAAACAGATTTATTTGACTTCTTCACTTTAAACTCAAGTGATACCTCGGTGCAAGCAAGTACAACTTCGATAACAAAGTTTTTTTCGTAGGGAACAATTGTTTCACTTGCAAATCCACATTTTCGGGAATCTCGATGATGGCCCCGCTGGGATTGAACTTATATCTGCCGTTAAATTCTCAATGTTGTTGTAGATAACACCTTCACGTGGACAATGCGCAATCGTCATAGGAGATTTTTCGTGTAAATTTTCTCTTCTAGGGTTATTTGGAATTATATTCAAACCATCCCAATCTACAAAGTTTCCATCGACAATTTCATCCCCTATATTTCCTCATCCCGCACATAATTTAATTCTCGATTCATGTCTCCACATGTACCATCTTACATTTGTATTTCACTCAATGAGTCACCATGTGATACAATAGTAGCATGTTCTTGGTTCTCTCTTAAACCATCATTTTCTTCATACTCCTCAACACCTTTCGTCAAAAGTGTAACACAAAGAGGAACTTCTATAAACAGAGAGATACCACTTCACCTCGTTGTCACAATCAATCTTCATTGGAGGGCTGAACGTTAGACATTCCAGGGACAACGGTTGCCATCTCTATATCATTTAACATACAATCAACCCCCAAAACCCTTCGAACTTTATCGCACAACTCCGTATAGGTAGTGGTATTTGAAACAAGAATGGGAGTCACATTTGCTTGACAATTGCCTATATACTTCCATGTCCATCCACCGCCTTCTTTTTCCACAAACTCAACGAAATAACAAAGCGATATCCACACTTTGTCCAACGCATCCATGACCGCAATTCATCATAAAACAAATAGATTTGGTTGATCATATCACAAAATGCTACATTATACAAGTCAAAGTGCATATCAATAAATTTTACAACCTATACATTATGAGTGCTAACCATTGACCCACGTCCAATAGCACTAAACTAGTCTATACATTCAAAGCCAATTATCAAATGTAAAGCTAGGTAGATGGTGATAGTCGGACATTAGATAACGCCACTATCTCCGGGTTATACATTGTGAATAACGGCATACATGTCTTTATTTTAATTTTTACTCCACTCACATATTAACTCACTAAAACAAATATATATTTAATGAAAGTAATCACATTAAAGGTTATATGCGCACTGAAAGTGAAAAAATAAGATAACGGCATGGGTGCCGTTATAGATCACTGATAACGACATATATGACGTTATGGTGTATTCTTAGGCAAATGCATATATCATCAACAATGCTATAAATGCCCATGTTTATATACATGCTGGAAGTGGAAAAATAAGATAACGGCATGGATGCCGTTATAGATGATGATAACAAGCATATATGACGTTATGACACATTCTTGTGCGAGAATGCATATATCAAAGACAATGTCAGAAACCGAATGAAAATGGATGAAAAAATTGCGAAATTGATATTAGTATGTATCTATTACATTATCCAATTACAAATCTCAAATGTGGATGATTTAACAAGTTTCACACCACTCAAAACTACAATGGACAAAGAGAGAGGACAAAAATAAAGATTTTTTGGATTTCTTGATCAACTGTAATGGAGATGGTGATGAGAGAGAGATGTGGGTGCCATTTGATCTCGTTGGAATGAAAATGAAACATTAAGGGTATTATTTGCTTTAACCACCTTGGGGGCATTTTGGATATTTTCTCATATTTTTTATACTTTTTTTAATGGAAGAGGCTATTTACCAAAACATTGTGGAATGAGAGTTATTTTACTATATTCATTGTTTGACAAGGTCATTTAACTCAAAACCCCTTTTCTTTTTGGCTACAATGTGCAATTAAGAAAATTTGATAAAATAAAATAAAATATTCATGATCTACTGCACTTTTGAAAATGTGAAGAACTTCAATTGCAATTTTTTTTTTTTTTTACTATTTTAATTTATTAAAGTTAATTAACAAAATTGTCCTAAATGACCATCAACGTTAATTTACTAAAAGTTGAGGATAATATATGTAATTAAAATTGAATGAGATTAAAATTGTGAGAAATTAGAAAAATGTAATCCTAAGTATAATTTATCCTTAATTTATCGCCCTTTTTCTATTTTGTTCTTTTTGAATTTTTTTTCTTGGTGTTGGACAGTTGTGTTCTTTTGCACGTGCGATGAGTTTGGGTAATTGTTAGTGGCTGATTTTTTTAAGATACCTTGTTCTATGATTGAAGTGAAAAACTATTTTCTTTTAATTTTTTTTTTGTTTAAAAGCTTTCTCCTAATTGATGAATTTATAAGAGAAATATAATTTCCATCAAAATTGAGTTTTACCGAAGTTTTTCATTTTTGTTTTCAAGATTGTTTCCTCTACTTATTAAGTTTTAGAAGGGATTTGTCGAAACTCACAAATATGTATTAGAAGTGGTTCTTTGCATGCATTCCTTTGTAAACTCTCAACAATGTTTGGGTTTCTATGGTGACCAAGGCTTTTCCCCCGTCGACTTACCTCCTTCCAAACACCAATAGCTCCAAGACACGCCTTCTTTTCTTACTTAAACTTCTTGACCACAATGCTGATTCTATTTTACTTTTTCTTTATTTTTTGCAGAGTTAAATCTTGATAGCATGACAAGAGAGACGTGGTCACAAAAAAATTTCTTAATTTTTTGCAGAGTTAAGTCTTGATAGTGTTGTACTTTCAAGTCAAACATGTTAAATGAAAAAAAATTGTAGTTAATGAGATTTGTTTCATGACTTTGATCAAATTACACAGATTAGCAAAAGTTCTCTCTCTCACACATTTCTTACATTTGAAGGCAAGTTGTTCTTACCTACTATTGATTTGAGATGGAGTGTGGAAAGATTACAAATTTGTCATTGTTAATTTGAGTCATATTCTTTGTCCATTTGTACAACTAATTACAGAAAACAATTATGAATAATTATATTATTTTTTTTATCTAGCCCTACACATGTATATTTAGATCTTGACGTATTTGTTCTTTTCATTATCAGAGGATAGAATACAAAAAACTTTTCGGCCATTTCCATTAGCTTTCTCGATCCCTCTGCTTGTCTTCAAATACCATATTAATTAAAGGGTAAATTACATTTACATTCTCTATTTTTTCAATTTTATAATAATATCATCCTCATTCAATTTTATTCGTAGATATGATTTCCATCTTTTCATTAATTCGCACAGATAGCTCCCAATTGATTTTTTTAACGATTTTACCATTATCTTAAATAAATTAAAATAACAAAATATAGAAAACTTATTGAAAAAATTGAAGTTAGGGTACGTATCATAGTACCATCGTTGTTTCATCATCTCCATTTCTTTCATATAAGAAAACACATTTTCTTGTAACATTGTTCTAATTTATATGCATTCCTAGTTCTCAACTCTCCTTCTTTTTGTACAAATATTTCCTCTTATCACTTTCCATTTTTTTGTTTGATTTTATAGTCTCTGTGCTTTGTTCTTCAAGTTCATTATCTATTTTCTTGAATTTCAAGAACTCTGAAACAAGGCCAGTTCAAGAAAAATGAAAATTTCATGTTGGTTTTCTTGTAGCAAAAATCTAGATCTTTCGATTCCTCTTCATAATTTTTTGAGAAGATAAAAGAAAAAAAAAAGACATTTTTTTTTATATACATCGAAGGCAACCCTAGAATGGCAATTTGAAGTTTGTTGAATATTTTGTAATTTTGAATCTGAGGTTGTTTATTTATATTTTTGTTTGTAATTTATGAACTTGAATCTTTGTCCCATAGACAAGATACATTTGTGATGAAGATGAAGAGAGTGGAGTGGGGTGGGTGATTTTTTGTCTTTTTAAAATTGTTTTAAATAATAGAATGTAAAGAGACTATTTTATACTTTTAAAAAAGTTAGGTACTCGAACTACAATTTGTTATTAAATTTTCTATTTTTTGCTATTTTAATTTATTTAAGCTAATGATAAAATCGTCAAAAAAATTATTTGGGGACTATTTGGGCGAATTATGAAAGGACGGGACAATATCTGCGAATAAAATGAAATGAAGATAGTATTGTTACAAAAGTAAAAGAACGGAGACTGAATGTAATTTACCCTAAATTAAATTATAAGGATGGTTTAAAACTTTTGATATATAAGTTATAATGCATTTTATGTTGCACATGATGACGATCTATTCGAGTATCCACTGCAACTTGAGATAAGAATTACTTATAATAATTGAGTTGGGAAAACAAATAGAATGTCTAGTTAATGTGAAACTTTTGTTCTCATTTTGTTAGCCCTGCTTAAATAAGTCAAAAATTATAGTTGAGAATACTGCCTACAACTACTTCTCAACAATCTAATATTAGAAAAACAAGTATAGAAAAGTAAAAGGTTTGGAATATAAAAAGGGTACTAGTATAGACACTCCATTTCAGACATACACATTTTTCTTATGTTTGGCGCAGCAAAGATAAACACATTTCCACGCCGGCTTTGAAATTGGGACTGTGGAATTTGAGACAATCTAATTGGTGGATACAGCAACCATATTCTTTACAAAATTCAACTTTTTTATTTTAAGATTTCAGAATTTTGTTTAGGATACACATTTTTCTTACAGGGTCCACCAATCTTTTTAAAACTTACAAGTTTAAATTATTAAAAACATGACTTGAAAGTAATTTAGAGTCAGATGAGACCATAATGAAATTTTAAAGTTTAAACTAAAATTATATGTTGAACCAACATTTTAAGCGTGTTGAGATAGACGACTACATCTATTTAACTAAAAATTGTTGTGTATAACGTTTTTGTTGAATTTTGTGATTCCAATTTTAAAAATTCAAAATATAGAATCGATTACATTATTTGTCGGCCAAGTTCGACATGACATGACTTTTAGTTGTGTGGTGTTGTACCAAAGGCAGGTTGGACCATATCAATTCATAATGGGTGAAATATTCCCCATATAAGTGAAAATTAAATTTATATAATTACATTTTTATCCATACATTCTATATAACTCACAAACTATAAATATTTAAAAATTAATTTAAGCATTATCAAAATGCACTAAAGACTTAGAAATATGATGAAATATAATAATTATTTGACAGTGAATTTAAATTGACAAATTACAAATTTAATGCCTTACCACTAATATATCTTAAATCTTAAGATACTCTTCAAGAGTTTCAATAAAAATATGAAAATGAACCCAACAGAACAAAACGGGGGTAATTTTGTCCTTCTGATGCCCCCAACCTAAACCAACCAATGAAACACTCCCATCAACAAAGGTTCCCTGCAGCTACTTTACTGAAAATCTAAAGCCAAAATGTTAGCCAAAGAATTCCATGTATTTACAAAATTGAACCCATACAAATCTTTCCTATACAAATTCACCCCCAATCTTTGGGAACTTTTACATTTCACTGCCTAAACCCCATATTTCCCGTGTGGGTCGGGTGCCGAATCCCGAACGGGTCGAGCGTGTTGGAGAAATTCTGAGTGTACGCGTTCGCATTCTGCGGAAAGAAGCCCGAGTTGTTTTCAACTCGCTGGGTACTTCTGACTCCACTCTCTACTTCATCATCCCCAAGGACAAATGTACCAAATTTGGAATCCACATGGCCAGCCTGTGGTACAGCAAGGGAATACATATCATTTTGACCATGAACGTTATCGATCTTGATGTTGTTGACTTGTGCATGAGTCTGACTCGGCTGAGCTTGACCGAGTTCAAGCAACGAGTTGAGATTAGCCAGATTGGCCCAGTCAAAATTCCCCGAGCCCAACCTTTGAATATTCAGTTTTTGATCTTCTTGTTGAAATGTCCTCAATGAATTTATTCTTGGAAGAGAGAAAAAACGGTCATCAATATCTGGTAAAGACTCCAATACGTCGTCGTACTGCGATGAAGACGATGAGGATGAACCATGGCTATACTCTTTGCTCTGAATACCAGAATCTCTTGGCTTTTGTCCACTTGAATTCTTCTTGTAAATTCGACATAACACCCAATCATCCAACTGAAATAAATTATATACAAAACCCATTAGCACAAAAGCTTAGAAAACGAACAAGATTTTAACTACTTTAAAGTACGAAAGACTAAAGAGGTCATTAGTCATTACCCTTGCGCTTCCATTTTTCTTTGGAGATTCAGAGAGTCTATATTCGTGCATAATCCAGTTGGTTTTGGTTCCTTTTGGTGCTTTTCCCACGTAAAACACAAGGGCTTTCTTGATACCAACTTTTCTTCCTTGTGTAGTAATAACCTTATCGGTTCCTGTGGCTTTCCAATATCCAGAACCAGCAACTCTATTCGGTCTCGATCCATTTGGGTACTTTCTGTCTCTGGGACTGAAAAAATACCATTCTTTTTCTCCAAATATGGCTTTGCCTTCAAAAATTAACACACAAGGAAATCAGAAAAAAAATACTAGAAATGCATTAAAAACGAAGAATTTCGTTATTGTAGGGCAAAATACTTACTGGGAAGATCCCATGGATCAAACTTATACAAATCAATATCTCCAATGATTTGTAAAGAAAAATGGTGGCCGGCGATTTTCCTGCACAGATATTGCACCATGAGCTCTTCATCTGTCGGGTAAAACCGGAAACCCGGTGGCAAACTCAGTTGTGAAAGAGGATCCATTTCTTGAACACCCATATATTTCAAATGATTTGTAGCAGCTTTTTGAAGAAGATAACAGAGGAGGATAAACTGAAAATTCTCTCGAATCTACAAATATTATTATTTTTTCTAAACTCTTTTTTCTCCGAAAACAGATATTTGGCGGTTATTTATAGGGGTTTAGGGTAAAAATGAGATAAGAACGAGTGTCGTTTTCGGAGTGTCCAAAAGTGGGTCCCACGAAGTTTAAATGGTGCCACGTTATGGTATATGGCACTATACGGCGGCAAAGCCTTGGGCCAAGTGCATGAACCGTCGGAGCGATAGCACGTGTTTTTATCTCAACATTAACTTCCACGAAATATATATATACATCACTAATTTGTCTGTATTCAAGTACCATGTTTAAATATGCGTTTTTAATTGAGATCTATTGACAGAAGGTTAAATTAAACTCAACTAATTCGACCAGGTCAAGTGATGGCTAAACCTAAATTAATAGAAGTTATAAAGAAGCTATAGTTTTAATGTCAATGCAATTGACGACTCTTAGATAAATGTTTGATTAAAAGATTTTTTCGAATGAAAACGCAAGTCTTCATAGGTATAGTTAATAAAATTTGAACAAATTAATAGCTCTATCTCAATAATCAATTGGATCATTTAGATTGTGATTAAAAAAAAAAAAAAAGAACCTACCATTGCCTAACCAAATATAATTTACAAGCAAAATGGTGATGCAGTTTAATTAAACTGAAAGGCGTATCCAATTTTTTTTTTTTGGAAACGACATTGGGTATGGTAGGACATAGTTTATATGTCCACAATTATTGACAGAAATTGCAGAATGTTTGTAATAACTCATTTACTTGTATAAAGTACTATATTTCCCAGCATTCGGGTCACATTTACTATCACTTTAACTTCAATAAGGTAGAGTTCAATATTGAGATCATAATTTTATAAAGGCATTGAACAAAATTTAATATCGATTGATTTAATTCCAATAAACATTCAGGGTCGACCTTGTCCCTAGACGGCTAGGCAAATGCCTAGGGCCCCCCAACCATTCACGGCCTAAAAATTTTGGCCCAATTTTTTTTTTTAAAAAAAAAAATCGACCTACTTACATGTAAATAAGTTTAAATAGAAAACAAGTCCAAATCTAGTATACATTATCTAAGTTAATTTAGTCTTTAAATTGTAGACCGTACAATTTTTCTTTTAAACCTCATTTTAGAAAACTTTATCTTGAATCAAAATGATTTTTCAAATTGTTAGGATTAGAAAGAATAAATAAAATTGGGCAACTCAATGAAATTTTTTAATTATAATGAAAATATAAGACAACCCAATGGATGTTCTCTAGTTAAATAAATACTAGAACAACATAATTACAAAGACAAAATTTTGAAAAACATCATTATTTAAACAAATACAAATACCGTATAACTTTTTTTTAGGAGGGGGCGCGCGCCCCTCGACCCGGGAGAGTGCCCACCGCCTCTTTCCAATCCCTACGACGACCTTACCACGAAGATCGATCTGTGCTCAGTTCCGTGTAGCGCAACAAATTAGGTTCCACAATTTAACATAAATTCCAACTATTTAAAATAACAAATCAAAAATTATATTTTAAAACATTTTAATTTATTAAGGGTCTCATTTAAATTTTCACCTAAGGTCTCCCAAATCTTAAGTCGGCCTTGTAAACATTATTTATACACATAGAGTTATTCAACTTTAAATTAGTACACATTCCGTCCCATTAATATAAACTTACTTTTCTTATTGATATTATAGTTAATTTCTTAATAATATAAGTTATTTCTAAGTTATCAATAAATCTTGTTAAATAAATATGAATTATTATTAATTAATTTATGGATATATTAGAAAAATATGAGTAAAATTTATTGTTTCTAATTATAAAAATTAATTTTTTTCAATATGTGTGAAAATAGAAAATATTTTCCAAGTTAGATTAAAAATTAAATGGGCCAAATTAAAACACTTGAATTCAATAGAATAAAGAGAATACACTTGTTGATTTATTTATAGAGATAAAAAGTAGAGAAGTAATTTTCCAAGAGTGAGTAAGAAACAAGTCGGCATAAAAGTGGGTGGAGTATTGGACACGTGCAAACACGTGGACATAAAAAAGAAAAAAAGAATCGTTTAGAGTTAGGCCGAATTTTTTTCAAAAGAAGGGATGGAGAAAGCCAATATAAAAAAAAGGTATAATATTTGGCATCACATATTTTGGACACGTTAGCGTATTTTCACGTTATTTGTATTTTCTTAAAACTTTTTGAGGTTTCTTTCACTCTACAACTTCTAGGATTTGACTAGTGGCCATACCTCTCTAGCTGTAAGCCTTTTCTGGGTCAAAGATTGAATGGTTATAATGATGGGAATATAAGGTTTTGATTGGGTTATTTTTTGTACTTATGTGCACGTGCTCGTCTATGAATTTATGGTATTTTTGGTAGGTCAAACGGGCACGTCCACTTGGCCCCCTAGATTACTACGAATTTTAAGGCTGATATTTTGCCAAGTTTTATTGGTTTTAAGTGTTTGCTGTCATGCAATGAGTCATTGGATGTAAGATATTTTATAATAAATATTCAAGTTAGGACGTTATTTCGAATTATTAAATTAATATTTGTGTTGTTTTAGATTTGTTAGTTATCTACTTTAGATTTTTTTTCTAAATTAAATATTATTTAATTCTTCTTGTGTGCTTCTACATATAGAAATTTCTTTCTACTTTGAATTATTTACAAGTTAATTATGAACTTTTTTTTTAATTAGACTTGTAATTTTACATAGTTTTCTACTTTGGTTTTATGGAGGGCAACAATACGATATTGACATTAGTCACTTTCTTTTTCTTAAATAATTTATAAATAAGAAAAAGATAAATTTAAATAAAATACAACGTTCCTTATAATTATGTTTAAATTTAAATGGAATGTTTTCAACTCTCTAAAGGGAATTTGTTAAATTGAATATCTGTAATTCTATATTTCGCACGTTATTGAAAAAAGTTTGTTGATATTAAAATATTTTTAATTGTGAGAAATAATAAATGGCATAAATATATTTGTAGTTATAACAATTTCACAGGCTTAATATATCTGTAAGGTAAAATTCTTTTTGGCTATATGATCATAAATCAATACAAATGTACGTCTATCGAAACAGTTTCCTTAAGAATGCGTTAAGAACAATACTTTAACTAAATTATATGTCGTTACTAAACATTTATTGTACAATACTAGTTGATTATTGTATACTATTAAACACAAACGATTACTAAATTATATGTCGTTAACTTATATAGCACTCGAAAATCTAGGTGTGAATATAAATATTTTTAATGTTGGTCAAATATAAAGTTATACCAAATAAGAAAAAAGGGTTAGCACTTTGCACATAGCTGCCTCATTTTTCTTCTATATAATATGGCACGTGCATATATTTTTATAAGCAAAACGTCACGGGTTACACAAAGAATGATGCATCCAATATATACTATTCAAACTATACTCTGGATATTCTTAATTATTCTTTAAACTAATAGTTAATTAAGTCTTGGTTGGATGAAAATAGCGCAGACATTAAAGAATGAATAAAGCGGCTTTAACGACAAACTAATAGTTAATTAAGTAGAGAGTTGTAATTTTTTTTTTGTTAAATTAAGTAATTAATATTAGTTTTTTATTTGGAGATAATTAAAGTCAATCCAAACTTCATCATTGTACTTTGCTTTACGTATTATTAAAAAAAAACTGTTAAATCACCCAATTTCTTTTGTATTCTTCCATTTATTTTACTCAACTCGTTCAGTCTATCTTTCTAATACTAAATTTATTGAAGTACTAATGTGATTAATAAAAAAATATGACGTGACGTAAATACATATTTTTGTCCGATTGGACAAAAAAGTGTCTTATTGGATTAATTATGCTTTCGAGATATACTTTTCAAATTAACTAATAAAAGAAAAAATGAAATATATAAACTTAGAAAATGATATAAGACTTTTTTGATTTTAATTAAAATATTGATAAAAAGTTGAAGTCAAAATTAATAATTAATTATAACCATAGATTTTTACACCACTACAACCACCGCAACCACAACTAGAGCATTTCTATTAATTAGTAGACATGGGTACATTGAGTGTCTAATCAAAAATAAAAGAAAAATGGCGGTTCAATGGTTAACTAAAAAAAAAAATCGAGTGAGTTAAAAACACTTATTGCCACTCAATTTATAAAAACACTTATTGCCACTCAATTTATAATGTGGTTTTAAACTTGTTTTAGCAGAATTAGTTTTTTTTTTTTTTTTTGAAAAAAGAATTAGATGCGAGAATAAGTGAATAACTAGTTAAATAATTGGTATATTTTGTTTTACAATTGCGGTATATTTCAAAATAAATATTTTAGTGTTTAGTAATCAAAGTGATTTATTGTTGTAATGAGTCATTTTGTGTTCTTATTATCATTGGCTTAGTATTATTAAATTTAATTTTTAGTTTAATAATATTATATAATATTATCATATATTTTTGTAAGATAATATTGTTATTTTAAAATAAAATAAAATAATATCTTTAAATAAATTAAATTATAAAATAAATATTATCGATATAGTAAAAAATAAATTAATTTAATTAATTATAGTTAAATTTGGTATTTTGAATATTATTAATAATAAAAGAAACAAAATCTTTCCTAAACAATTAAAACAAATATTCGACCATATGGGTTTTTTTTTTTTTTTTGCATAATTGATTTTTTTTTTTCCTGAAATGAAAATCTTACTTTTTAAAAAGAATTGTGTTGGCCACCCACAATCCCCTTTTTCACTTTTCTAAAATTGAAAAATTGAATATGTTCCCAAAAAATATATTGACCATATTCTAAATGTTAAATATTTTCTAAATTCAATATCAACGGGATTCTAACAAATTAAGATGGATACAAATTAGTTATTTCTATTTACAATTGGCTACGATGGCTTCCATTTCCTACTAGTTGTAGTAGAAATGCCAACTTGGTAATAAAAATATGACATCACATGGACTATATTAGTGCATTATTTTTAGCGTCCGTCTAAAGGAAAAAATTTGATTTTTTTGGACCCAGCAAACATATAAGTTCTAAGTTTTTCATTTAAATTTGTAAATAATAAATACAAATAATACCAGCCACCCACACTCCCCTTTTTTCACAAATTAAAAATTAAATATTCTCTTTCTAATATATATAGATATAATACACGTTAAATGCTAATATGGATAGCTACAAATACCCCACCAGCCACCCACACAGCCACACTTATGAGCTACCTACTTTTTAAAGTAGAAACGATTTATAGCATAGTGCGTGAGAGCATCTCAAATGCTAATATGGATAGCTTTAAAAAATTGGTCACATAAGTAAAATAAAATGTGCTTAAAAAAATATCTTCTCTAATACAATCGAAACCCATGTACATTTCAACATTTTAAATATTTAAAACATAATTTCCTAACTTAGTTCAAATGTGCGAAAGCTCGAACGACGCCCTGAGAACCTATAGGTAACCACCATCAACATGGCAGCTTATTTTTAATTTTGAAATATTGTGTGATCACATGATGAAATTAAACACCCCATAGAATTATCGTCATGGTTAGACATTTGCCAAATAAGATGTTAGATTGTGCAAATATGGCAATAAAATAAATCTACTTTATAATCATTTAGGCATAGAAACATGAAACCACAAATGATGCAGACTCCTAAATCCTAATTTGTAAAAGCAGAATGAAATGAACCCAGTGTATGTGTTTGCACTTTTTTACACCATTTGGCCAATATTTGACTAAGATTAAATTATAATTTAAACTGGTTAAATATATTTTTTATCTATATATTTCTTAAGATCCACAATTTACTATTCACATAAATAAATACTTAAAAAAATAATTTTCACTTTTATTTGGGCCATGTTCGGTAGTCATTTTTTCTCTAAAAACTCATTTTTTTGCTTATAATTTTTGACTTCTCAACTTTTTTACACTACAAAAATATTTGAAAAATCAATAAAGTACTCAAAAAAATCTACACCGAATATGCACTTGGTACAATATTTATTATCAGTTGCTTTTTAGGAAGTAGTATGTCATAATCAAAACCTAATTATTAGGATCCTGCAACATTGAATCAAGAAAAATTATTTATAATTCAATTATTAACCAGGCTTTATTTGATATTGGTCCAAGAATTCAGAAAGTTTTTCAGTTAAAATTTGAGATTTCGAATCATTGTTAACTCATTTTTGTATGGAAAATAAGATAAGAATAAATACTATAATAAAAATTTACAAATTATAAATCACTTGTGTTAGAACAAGAAGCACGCCAAGCGTTGTTGACATTCTTTTATACGATGATGATGATAGAGATAATGAAAATCAACGAGAAGAATAAAATCGTCCATGAAATATTGGATTAATAAATATATAATTTTGACTTTAGAAAATATTAATACGTTAAAAATATTGTTATGCTATGTTAGTCACTGAACTCATAGTGTAGTTTTCTTTTGTTCTAAATTGGTCACTCAATTTGAAGTTTAGTCGACATGAAATTTTAATCGCACTCACTTCAAATCTCCCCATTTCAAGTCAAACAAGCGAAAACAACGAAGGCACCAAAAGAAATGGCTTTAATGTAGGCACAAGAGGACATCAATGTAGGCACACGATGTCTCCGAGTTAGACACACGAAGGCAGCAATGTCTGCACAAGATGGCACCAACTAAAGCACATCGTAGACTCAAGAATGCAGAATGCAGCAACGTAGGCACATCAACGCAGAAACGTAGGCACAAGATGGCACCAACGTAACCATTCAACGGCACAAGGCATGAACAATTCACCAAATTAAGAACGTCAATGCCCACCAAGGCACATGCGCGCACATATTCTACAACATTTGGATTTTTTTTTGGCGAATATATCCTTCATTACTTTCCTTTGTAGTAAATAAAATGAAGACGGAGAGAATAACATCTCCAATGGAGATGTGGATTAGAGCTAAAATATATACAATCACTTCATCACATCACAATATAATGGAAAATTTCACCAAAATGTACCTTCTAATTAAAATCTGTAATATAGTCATACATGTGTAAATTACCTCCAAAGCTGGGCACCCCCATACACGGGCTTAAGGCCCCCTCAGTGTACAAAATTGGATCCTAAATCTTCTAATAATACATCATAGTACACGGTCAAGACCCCTAAGTAAACTATATGTATACGGCCAATTAGACCCCTCAATGTAATATAGAACGTGGCCAAGACTCCTCAGTGTACTAGAATAGATAAAATTATGTGCACTTTTCTGGTGGATTTCTATATCACATATTTCTCACATTCTATTTCACAAGTAATCAATTTATAATCTTTATAATTTTACAGAATACTATACGAAATAAATATTTAATTATAATCACGTAAAATAACAAATAAGTCTTTAAAATTACACATAACATAATAATATAATTAATTATCATTCTCTAGAAATATTTAAATTTTTGTCCACTCACTAAATTTTTGACTAGAAATAGGTTGGTCAGTATGCGGTACCAACCTTCTCGTCACCTCTTGAAATAAAATATAATTACATTATGAAAATGTATCTCAATCTTTATTATTATTATTATGAGATGTTATAATGTAAATTATGGATCTTGATCTCTCTACCTACTTTAATGTCCACGCTAAGGTGGCATCACACGATTGGTAGTTCATGGTCACACACTCATTATTTTTAACAATCATGTGATGTCATCTCAGCGTGGACATTTATAAGTGAGTAATATAATGTGGATAGGAGATCAAGACCCTGTAAATTGTTATCATAAGTATGTTTTTAGGAAAATTTCATTGCTTTTCAAGTTTGGTTTAGTCCAAATTGTAACGGAAACTCCGCCAAAATTTTTATAAAATATTTTTAGTCAAAGAAAAGTCAATCAGTGATAGAAATTTTTTTATGTGCTATTGAAATTTTTTTACGGTCGAATAAATATTTACATTTAAATATTTACATTCTTTTATATTGTTTACACATATCTACCTTTTTTAAAATATAGTTATATATGTAATTTTATTTTTTTAAAATTTGGATAATAAATCTCCAAATCATAGATTTGACTGTTTTAAAATTCGCTATCCAATCCCCACCCCAACCCCACCCCACCCCACCCCAAACCAAAAGCGACAATTGTTCCTCCTCATCCTCAAAACACGAAGCGCACACATTCTATCAAAGGCCTAAATCTTTTATTACATCAGGAATTTATGGCTGGCCATCTTATATGGTCATAACAATATTAAAAATCAACCACAGATTTCTCCAGCCATCGCAATTGAACTGGGGACTGCCTTGTTCGACTACATGACTAAATGTGGGCCATCTTAAATGGTAAATATTCAAATCCCAACATAATGGTCCACTTTGATTTTTTTTTCTTTTTCTTCTTTTTTTATATTTTTCTGTTTTGCCAAGTTAGATGCCAAGATGGAATCGTCTGCCAACTCAGGATTTTCATTAGTTGGGGAGTTATTATTTTCAAATAAAACATATAGTATGATCGCCGATAAGAGAAAAAAGGAAGAAAACTTGGGGATCAAAGGAGACTCACTCCAACATATATAATAAGAGAAAAAGGAAGAAAACTTGAGGTGATCAAAGGAGATAGACGCACTCCAACATTTCTTTTAGCCCTAGAGAGTTTGAGAGTTTTGGAGTAGTTGTTATGGCGGAGTCGTTGGAGATGAATTTTTTAAAGTATCATGGATTTTGAAAGTTTACGTAGATGCGATGCAGTGCGTTGGATTTTTAGAGTTTGAGAGTTTAAGTTGTTATGATAATTTTAAAACATCGGTTTTGAAAAATTCAGTTTTTATGGTTTTAGTAGTAATTTTTAAAATATTCAAATTCATGTTTTGGAGTTTATTATACAACGTTTTTATTTTTTTTTAAATAATAAAATTACATATATAATATATATATTAAAAATGTAGGTATGTGTAAACAATATGAAAGAATGTATTTAAATGTAAATATATATTCGACTCCAAAAAAAAATTTAATAGTACATTAAAAATTATTGTTTGGAGAAAATAGGTAAAATATGTATTTGGAGAGAAAAAGAAGAATGAAGTATGGATTTTAGATTTATGGTAGATTTAATAATTATTTTAGAAAAGATAAAATTAGAAGTTATTTTGAAGAACGACAAAAAACCACCGATTTGGAGGTTGATAAATACACTCCAAATTACACTACACAGGAAATTAGTGCTCCAAATAACTAACAAGTATTAATTTTTCAATTTTTTCATAAACAGCACCATCTAAAATCGCTCAAAATCGGTGGAACAAAACTCACAATCAGCCCTAAAGTAAATAGTTTTTGATTGGTTCATTTTCCTAGTTTTTTCTTCTTAGTTGTTCGTTTAATTTGTAGAATTGTTGCGTGAAAAGTGGAGTCGGTAGGTAGCTTTTTTCAAGCCAACTCATTCTTAATATAGTACCTTTTCAACCTAAGTAACTGTTACATATTCTATTATGTTTTAGACTGCTCAAGATAACGGTGTCAAACAAGTCATGTTATGCATTCTTGGCGGAACCCTCCGTCCCAAATTTTATTGCACACTACCCTGCATCACACAGCCTGCAAACCAAAGTACAAAATTTTTCATTGGCTCAATCTAGGATCCAGACTATCAAACTGTCAAGTTTGATTTGCGACACCGTTACATTGCAAGTACTAAGTTTTGACTTGTGAGGTAGAGTATCGCGTACGGCGTACGAAAGTGTGACAACACAGAATTCAAAAATAATTTTCTAGTTTCTATTGATATACTCATAAATGTCACACAACTAGACATCAAATATCCGTTGGTTTATAAAGAATACCGAGAATTTGGATGCATAATTAAGAATACTCAAATTTTTATTTTATTAAATCATATTTTTCAAAAGACCCAAATGGTCTTATTTATACAATGCATTAAAATTCTATTCTACAAGGAAATTTCAAAATATTATAATAAAAATCCCTATCCAAACTATTAATTAAAAAACTACCATAAGCAAAACCTTAATCAATGAAAAAATTCTAAAATTATCATATAATACTAAAATTCTAAAACTGCTATAACAATTGATTATTTCCATGTATGAGGTGCAACTTGTATGTTGTCAATTATTCAAATCTATTAAATTTGTTTTTTCCCTCTTGATCACTTCTTTAGATAAGTAAAACAAGCACTATATTCAGCACAAGCAACTCCTGCTCCTGTTCTTGATACTTATTGCAAAACAATCTCTCCGACGTCTGAGTTGGTGAGTGACAGGAACTCTTAGAGAGTAATTTAGGATCAACCTTGCACCAAGACCCTCAAAGAATTGGGATTTCGAGGACATCGAGCATAATTTGACTACTACTTTTGATCGAAAAATCAATCTATTTCCCGATGACCCCAATTCTCATAAGGGCAAGATAAGCAATGAGCCTGTATACCACAATCATTATAGCCAAGGCAACCAATGAAATGGCTTGTCCATCAAGTCCCAGAGTCTTTATAGAAGGGAAATCCTCAACCAAACAGGTTTCATTAGTACCACAAGGGGATGTTTCCCCTGGCTTATACTGTGATCCCAACAAAAGCTTGTAAACATACTGACTAATAGATATGTACTTAATCCATGATATGAACTTAGGAACATGTTGAACAAAATATCCACTTCCTAGAAGGAAAAGCATCATGATCACTGTTCCTAGTGTAATTGCAGATTCTTGATCCATGATCACGGCACCAAGAGCAAGTCCTAGGCTTTGAGAAACTAAGACATTGAATAGGTTAATAAATAAGCCCGAAAAGAAGTTTACAGGCCCGGGTTTTAAGCCTGCCATCCAGTAGGTTATGGAGAAAAATGTTGTCGGAAGAATTAGCTCCATTGGTAGATCACCTAAAGTTCTTGCAGTGAAGTATGATGAGAGTCTGTACATGCCTGAAGACCGTTCTTTCTCGAGCATCATACGTTCTTGGGGGAAAGTGAAAAGGCGTTAAAGAAAGGAACGTAGCCCCAGAATTCCGAGTAGAAGAAGAGCAGGCCCACCTGTATTTGTGTTTTTAAACAGAATCATTAACACTCCTAAAAAACACTCTGATAGTGGGTCCGGCACTAAACCAACACCATTTTTCTCAAAATTCCAGCTAGGGCGGACGCGGGGTCTCGCCATGTAGTAATTTAGAACTAGAAGAATTAGCACGACGGATTTTGTTGGAATAGGGAAAATAGTCTTACCTGATCTTGCAAGTGACTGCTATCAGATTGCCACCATAATAGGCCAGCAATGACAGTTACAGCTAATATCTCTCCAATCTTGAGGCAAGAGAAAGATTCATGCTTTCTTTCTTTCAGTCCTCTTCTAAACAAGACTGAAAATTGTTCCCACCAACTTGATGGCCATTTCTTAACATTCTTATCTTCTGTACCTTCATGAAAATTAACATCCAATTCCAGTTCTGCCTTTACACTTTGAGCAAGATTAGACTTATAAGCACACACCAAAGTCCGCTTAATGGAAGTTTGATCTTCCTGTGAATCACCAGTTGAAACTCCTACAAAAACCAAAATTTCATTCTGGAATTTTAAATTTTTGGACTAAAAAGTTCAACAACTTTAACAGACCATATATATACTTTAACATACCATTTGCAAGATCTAACAGGAAATCTGAAGGATTCATGGCAACTGTTGGAGCAAATTGAATGCCTGAGAAATAATCCATAGCATTCGAGCCCTTCCCGTAGTACAAGGGATTACCTTCGGACAACAATAGCACCTTGTGGAACATGTAAAACAGTCTACTGGATGGCTGGTGAACTGTCATCACAATTGTTCTACCTCCATTGGCTAACTCCCATAATGTGGATACGATTCTTTGAGCAGTCGTAGAATCGAGGCCTGATGTGGGCTCATCCAAAAGCAAAATACTAGGATTTATGATCACTTCTTGTCCAATGCTAACCCTTTTTCTTTCACCCCCAGACACACCTCCCATGAAGGGATTTCCTACAATGCTGTCCCTGCACTGTGACAATCCAAGTTGAGTTATCACAGCTTCTGTAATAATCATCTTTTCCTCTTTACTGAGACTATTTGGCAACCTCAGAAGAGCAGTATACTCAAATGTTTCTGTCACAGTCAGGTGAGGGTACAAAACGTCATCTTGTGTGACAAATCCTACATTATGCTTCATAGTACTAGAAAAGGACTTGCCATTGTAAGTTATGTTACCCTCGAGATGTCCTGCCAGTCGACCTCCCAGCGCTGTTAATAAAGTGGTTTTTCCACTACCTGATGGACCTAGCATGGCTAAAATTTCACCAGGCAACACCATTCCTGTAACTCCCTTTAAGATTATTTTCTCCTCAGATTTTGATTTCTTCAGAAATCCTCCTGTTTTGCTTTTGATTTTGTAAACAACATCCTCAAACTACAAATTTTATTCCAAGTTAGAATACTGAAGTTAATGTTAAAGTACAATGGATAAATTTGTAAACGTGACATTCTCATCAAATTAAAAATTTAGGTGATAAGTTCAAAACACCACAAATGATAACCTTTGACACCATATTCAAATCCAAGGAAAACACATTTTACTGGACTAATTTCAAGTTTTCCATTCTTAATATGAGCATATGTAGGACAACTAAAGATCTCTAAATTCGATTAATCTGTAGGAGTACTAAACCATATCTCGACTAGAGTCTTCGACTCGATTTAAATTAGTGGTAGCCTATTAACCAACTAGGGGACACAGCTAACATCTTCAACTCAAAAAACTTTAGCAAGACCAGAGTTAGATCATGATTTCTCTAGGAAGGTTATATTTATATGCCTTTCAAACCCATTTTTGCATGGTGATATTCTTTCTGAGTGGCCTCAATGAGCCTTCGTTGTTGCAGAAACCCATCCTCAAAGTGACCCTCACAAAATTGCAAACCATTATGAGTATGTATTAATTTCATCACACATTATGTTTTGGACAAAAGCTTTCAACTCATTAAAGGTATGAAATGCAACATTTTTGCGCTTCATGAAGTGGACCTTAACTTTTATCTAGTATTCATAACTCCCCCCCACCCACAAAAAAAAAAAGGGTGATGCCGAAATGGAAAATAAACGATGAAAACTCGGATTATTAAATCCAATTCTAAGCAGCCATCTTCGACTCATTATTTTGAATGCTTTGTTTATATATCAGTGAATACCTTCAACGTAACAGGACAATTAGCCTTCTTGAAGATGATTGGACCCGATGACTGACGAGTCTGAGCCTCCATTTCCACCATCACCTCTTCCATGTTTTCCCTTTCTCCTCCACCGCCAAACACCAAAACTTCCTATCTTCCTCTCACTAGGTTCTTGATGGAAATTATGATCGGTGTCTTTGATTCTCTTAGCTGAAATATATATAGGTGTATGTATATATGTCAATGTCATGCAAGAGTGAGATGATATGGGCACCTGGGTGATTGCAGTAGACCGTTTTGACATGGAGCTGAGGCTGAGCTATTCCCGGCTGCTTTCAATGGGGTTTTTCATTTCCGTTTACGGATCTCTCTTTCTATCATCCACTCCTTCAGAATTCTCTCTTTTACAGATAGTGTTTGTTTCCCGTTGGGAATTTTAATCGAAAGTTTTTCTGTTTCTTGCTTTTGTTTATTTGGGATCACCATAATTCTAAATCTACGGAACCAACTGGTGGAGAACGACATCCGGAGATCGAATTGAGCATGTTTGTTAAAATTTATGGGACTGGATCACACACAGCACAAAAAAAAATTTGTAGATCGAATTTGTTAGCTTGAAATCGTTGTTTGATTTCACGTAGATACGTGAACGTTTTAATTTTGAATCGAATCGAATTTACTAATTTTTTGTCAATTTCATCCTCATTTCCATTTCGTAAAGTGACATTTATTTTTAAAAAGTTTTTGTATTGGGAATTTTAGACTAATTTATTTATAATTTAATTTATTTTAAATGCATTAATATTATATTGATAGTTATATTGTAGTTTAAAATCGAACTAAATCACAAAAAATAGTTTGGTTTGAGAAATGAAACCGTTTTAAATGGTTTTGTTTAAAAATAAGTTAAAAACCGTTTGAACCAACTTACTTAATCAAACTTATTTCAACCCACAAATTTTGTGAGATCCATGACTTATAAGTAGACTCTTTTGCCAGACATGCTTTGTACTCTAGTTTATTTCAAGTGTCCCAAGCTACCACACGCTACTTATAGGGATGGCAAAATGACATGTCCCATCTTGTCCCACCAAGGAACATGATTCTCACGTCCAAATTTTATTAATTGTTTTTAATTTTTAATTTAGATTTTATTTTTAAAAAATAAAAATAAAGAAGGAGACGTGGCGGGAATTGGGGATATTTTAATTCCCGTCTCCTCCCCGCATCCCAAAAATTCTTGACGTAATGAGGAACGTGAAAGGCCACCTCATCCTATAGCCATCCCTATACTCGAGTATATATGTGCACATACAGGATAGTTTTAAGTTTCGTAAAATAATCTACAATCGACAAGAATATCTTTTGAAATTTTTTTATACTCTCCAACGATATTTGTTAATTTTAGCTCTTCATTTTATTTTTAGTAATAAATATTTATTATTTTTTATGTTAGTCATTGAATTTCAACATTGATATAATCATATAAAGTTCCATGGAGAAATTATTTCACTTTTAAAGAAAAGAATTGGGAATTTGCACACTTACGTTTTTATGCTCAAGTGAACGTTGTCGTCAGTAAATTTTCTTGATATTTGGATTACTTTTAACTTTTGTGATATTTGGGTCTCCATTAGTGGATTAATTTAAAAAAGTTTGTCTAATGTTTTATGTGGAATTTACTCTTAAAATTTTGTGATTATGAACATTAATTTGAATAAAGTAATCACTCTGTCGCATAAATATTAGAAAAAATGTAAATAAAATTTATTTTTTCAATTATACTAATTAATTTATTTTTTAATGTGTAAAAATAAAAAAAAAATTATATTTGTGAGACGAAAAGAATAATTTATACTGGTTTGAGAATTTTATCTATCACATAAATAGCAAACACTTTTTTTAAGAACAAATGGTTTACGAGCATATATAGCGCCTAAGCCCTTTGTGATATAGGGTTCATTTACCCCAAATATAGTAGTTTTTCTTGTTATATTTTACAATTTAAAATTTTTGTTTTTTTAATTGTCTCATATGCAGTATTTTTTTTTCTCACTAATTTGCTTAATTAAGTTGTCTAGACTCCCTTAAAGAGACATTTCAAGACGCTCCACTTGAAAGATTTAAAATATTGAAGATTTAACTCTACGAAAGATATTTAAGACATTTGATCCACATACTATTTCAACACTTATAGATTCACCATAGTGTAAGCATTACGGCAAATCTTTGTCAAATATATAGCTTAATTGGACGCTCTAGTCAAAACGAATCATATTTTGACTAGTACCTTCTCCGTTAGTATGTTTGCAAGAATACCCCCCCATTGGTTAGCAAATTTGATCTATGTTTTGCTACTTTGGATTGTGGAGCTCACTTTTTAGCCCCCATGGGAATAGTGACTAGCATTATAGATTAAGAGGGGAAAAAGATTCAAACCTTCCTCCTCTGCTACTTCCTCATTTGCTGCTCCCATTCCTACTTTCTACCGAGGAAAGAAAGAACGAATGGCTTTGGAATCGACCAGTTCCAAACAAATTCATGGAGTTGCAACTTAGATTATCATAAAAAGATTTAAAATATCATTTCTAACATAATTCAATAGTGCGAAAACTCAAACGATGCTCCAAGAAACTATTAAAGATATCAGCTGCGTGGGACGGCCATTACCATCTCCACTCCGTCAGAGATTTTTGGGAGGCGGGGTGGGTATCTGGCTCGGGGTCGGGGTGGGGTCGGGGGTCGGGGTCGAGGTCGAGGTCGAGGTCGAGGGGCGAGCGGTATAAAAAAATACTCATTTATCGTCCGTTTAATTAATTAATTAATTTTTAATATATATTTTTTATTTTTTACATACAATTTTAATTTTAAAACATAAAAATAAAATAAAATAAAAATATTCAGAACATGTTCGGAGAATCCGGAGCGGGGACCATAATCTCCATCCCCATCCCCATCCCCATCCCCGCCAGTAATAGGGGCGGGCCAAGGCAAGGCGGGTTGGGGACAAGTATTTTTGCCATCTCTAGAAACTATAGGTAACCATGAACATGGCAACTTAAATTTAAATTTGATGTAGTGTATAATCACATGATGCAACACTCCTAAATTTATTTTTACATGGTTAGACAGTTGCCAAATAATATGATAGATTGTGCAAAATTGGCAAGAAAATAAATTAACTTTATAATAATTTCGGCAAAGAAACATGAAACCACAAATGATGTAGACTCCTAATTTGGCAAGGCCAGAATGAAATGAACCTCGTATATTTGTGTGCACTTTTTAACACCAAGACAGACTCCCAATTTCTTGCAATTTAAAAAGGTAACAAAAAATGCTCCATGTTCAATGGTATTTTATAGTGGCAACATCTTTTATTTGGTAGGATATATATTTTCAGTTGCTTTTTATGAAGTAGTTTTGTGATCAACTGAACCTAATTATCTTAAACGTCGAGGCTTCATGTTGGAATTGTTTTTAGTCTACAACATTTCTTGTACTTACAAAATTTAGAGGTCTTTTTGAATTTTGCGTTAGACCGTTTTTAGTGTTTAAATTGGAAGTTGCTTATGACAAAAGTGTGAGCACGGGAATCACAAGTGTTGACCTAGCTAAATCTATAAGAAAGACAAATTGGCGATAATTAGAGACGGGGTCTTACTTTATTTTGTGATTGTGGATCTAAGTTACAATTGGTGTGGTGGTATAAAAATCAAGACTAGAGATCTCGATTCCGTTCTACTACTTTAAATATAAAAACAGGAAGTTTTTGTATTTTGTAATTATATTAATGTTTTTGGTTTAAAATTTAGTTGGATGCTAGAAAATTTGTAAACTCAAAAACCGTTGATAGCTACTTTCGTTTCTTAGTGGATTTTTGCATGTCATGAGAATGTTTCTGCAAGTTGAGGTTTTACCACCTTAAATTTGGTGTTCATTGTTCATGCTTTATTTTATGTTGTTGAATGCTTTATTTCGCGAATGAAAGTGTTAAAATGTCTGTCAATAATTTTGAATATTGTTGATGTTAGAAAATGACGTGGTAATTTTCAAGTCAACTTAATGTTAATGATTGAGGTCGGACGTGATCGCAATAAAATAGATTCATAAAATTGTAATAGAAGACATGTTTGGAAGTTCTTTCTAAGTGTGCTATTTATTATCAGTAATTCACGTCCTCGTTCTGGAACATTTATGTCTCTTATTTATATGGAGATATGTGATGATTATATGTATTTAATGCCAAGCTGAGCATTAAATGCTTACAAAACATTACATTTTGGATATTTAATGTGAAGTGACATCTGCATTAATTATGACTGATGAGTAGCTGGTTTAACGTCTGACTCGTGGAAAGACGTGCCACTGAGATTGTGGTATGGTCTCCGACTTGAAGTAGGCATGTAGAACCTGAATGGGTAGGACCTCTCTGACGAGGGGACCTCCAATCCATAGAAGTTTGGTATAATCTAAAGTGAGTAGGTAGGTCCTCCCTCGTGTAGTTTAATAGGACCTCCTGCCTAGAGGAGAGGTTTTTTTGGCAGTCATCATAGGTCAGTTCGAATATCAACAACTATTAATTAAGACGTTTAACTACTTGAGTTCTACATTTAAATAGGTTGAACAATTAAAATTACTTTGACAATTTAGAAAGTGTCTTCACATTCAATATGTTGTGTTAGACAACGTGTTGGTGTATTTCAAAATATTTAAGTATTCTAATTAACACATATAAATTAGATTCATCCCAAGAGTGTTTTAACCTGAGAGTAAATAATAAAATTGTAGAGAGTGGATAGTGGATAGTGCATGTAGAGATAAAACTGGTAGCTTTGTCCATGCCAACCCGTTGCTAGCATCGTACCTTCCCAACCTAAGTAGCCAATACATAGTCTTCTCAACTTAAGTAGTCTTTACATAAGACTATTCAAAATAAAGGTGTCAAATGAGTCATGTCATGATAGCACAACTATCATTTTAGGCTGAACCACCAGTCTCACATTTAGCACACTACTCTACATCACACAACCTTCAAATTGAAGTGTAAAAATATTCATTGGCTCAACTGGTTTATGATAACCGGACCCTCAAAACTGCCAAGAAGAGAGCCATTCACAATCGTTTACAACCTTTATACTATATTAATGTACAAATGAAATCATGTTAAAATTAGGTAAGGTAATGGGGGCAGGATGGGACTGGGGGCAGTCGGCCCCGCCCTGTGGGGAATTTTCCCGTCCCAATCCCCGCTAAAAGCGGAATCGGGGCGGGGAAACTCCTACTCCATTTATTTCCTTATTTAATTTTTTAATTTAAATATAATATTATATTATAAATATTAAATTAAATTAATTATTAAAATTAATAAACACTTGAATTATTAAGAATAAAACAAAAATTACATTATTTATAGACTTTTTTTTTCTAATATGAATGATAGTTTTTTTTATGTTGGACAAAATGAAATATATTAGTAAAGTTTCAACATTTAAACAATAAATGTCTAGAAGGAAGCCCAAATCAAATTCTTTAAATAAGTGTGTTGAATGGAAGTCTATAAAATGGATCAATTTATCATTAAATAAATAATGGGCTTTACATTTGAATGAGCCAGGAAGTTTGTGTGTTTTTAATTAATATTTAGCTCATTAGTATCTTTTTTATATATATATTATACTTTTATAATTATAATAATAACAAATTATTTTATTATAACATTGGGTGGGTGTGTGGTAGGTATCATGTTCCTCGACTCGGCCCCGCCCTGCCCTAGGGCAAGGATTGTCGTCCCGATCTCGCATCAAGTCCCTGATTGATCGAGAATTTTTGATAATCGAAAGAATTTGATATTTTTACCATCCCTAGTTGAGATTGAAACACTGCCATTGGCTTCCTCATAACTTCACACTACAATTTCCAACATAAGCAACTCCTACTCTTGATACTTGGTGCAAAATAATCACTCTTATATTTAACAGTTTGTTTGAATTTAAATTATAATTTTAACTAATTAAATTTGTCAAATATATTTTTTATTCACATATTTCATAAAATTCACAACTTACAATATATTTTTTATACATATATTTTATAGGACTTCCAACTTATAAATACTTTAAAAATAATTTTAACATGGTCAAAAATGCACTAAGTCAATGACAAGAACTCTCAAGAGAAATTTAGGATCAACCTTGGACCAAGACCCTCAAATAATTGGGCCTTGAAAGTACATACTTCTTCCGGCCTGTTAAATTATATCCATAACATCGAGTATAATGACTCCTAGTCCTATTAGCTACTTAAATTGAAAAATCAGTCTATTTTCCTATCGAATAATGATTCTTCATGTCCGTTTCTACGAAAAATAGGAAGTATGACTTTTTTTTTTTACTAGTTACCTTCAAACCAGAAGCAAAGTTGTGAAACTCCAAAACTAGTAAAGGGTGCTACATTCAAATATTTTTTTTTTTAAATGTCAAGTTGGTTTCGTACCACTAGTTTAAAGATATGGGTGGTTAAAATTCACATCACCATTAACGTTTTAATAGTTTTTAAATTCTACCAAATAAATTCTAAAACAATAGAGTGTTGTTTCTTGGAGGTCAAATATATAGGATTTCCTCCAAGAAATACTACATACATAGGCACTAGTGGAAGTGCGATTATCTATGTTTTAGCCTTGTTGAAAGTTGAAAAGGCACGAAAGAGAAGATAAAATTGCCTTATACCACCAAATTGACCTTTCTATGACGGTAAAAAGATTACGATCACTTAAAAGTCCATCATTTTAGCCATTGTAGGGCAAATACACAAACCCTATAAAAGATAAAATTCAGTATATTGTGTCGTTTACTTTGAGTAGTGCTGCGTACCAAACATAGCACCCAATTTTGAAGGCAAATAACGCAAACACTCAACATACTCTAAGAGGCACTCGCTTGAATGCAAAGCAAAGCAAGAAAGCACTCAAAAAAAATGAAAAAATTGTTAACCGCACAGATACATTGTTAGATACCAAACAATTTGACATAATTAGAAATTAAGAAATTTGAGGATTATGATGCCTCGTCCTCAACCTCGTGTCAAGATCTCTATCAAAATGTTTGTAGCATTTGTCACGATGTCTGACCAGTTCGTACATGTTTTTAAACAGTACGACTATAAGATAGAGCTAGATATGACAACACAATATAGAAATATATCATATATTTTTATTATTTTAATCTTTTAGTATTGTCTAATTCAACATAGTGAACAAGTCCTAAAAATTAAAGATTAAACTATTTGACAAAACAAGAAAAGAGGAAAATGTAGATTAAAGACAAAACAGTAACACGGAGAGAAAACGACGACACCAATCTTGCACCCCTTTATTGCATATCAAACAATTTGTCACCAGGTTTCATGTTCTTGTCGTCCAAAAATGAGCGAAAATTCAGCCTGTAAAGATGATCAAAGAGCAATGAAGTGTCTTTAACTCTATAGCTTATGAATACATCAAATGGTGTTCGAATGATTCTGTGTTTTCGACAGTTAGGGTTGGGAATTTGACATTGCAATAATTTCATGGCTACTTCGAGATTATGTTTGTTAAATTTCTTTATTCCTTTTCGGTCACACAGTTTGCTTTTAGATTGAAATTTATTATTTTTCTCAATGTTCTGAAAATTGGCTCGGACAGCGATCCGGTCAAACGGTGGAATCAATTAATTAAATTAATTAATATATAGATTTATATATAACATAAAAAAAAATTATGTTAATTAAAATAATATTTTTTTAAGGTCCATTATTTAACATTAAGTGGAAACTAAGCGGGCTAAAAACCATCCTAATCCATTATGAACTTAGGAGTTTCAGTTGTAGGCCCATATGGACATGAAGCCCAGTAACTAGTCATATTTAGATTGGTGAGGCACTTAAACTAGAGGCGCAGAAGTTAACCTATATATTGCGAGCCACTTAGAATATGTTTGAAATATTAAAGCGAGCCGTGATTTACTAACTATGTACAATTTTATCTAGTCTAACGTGTTAAATATATACTTGTGTACTGCTTAATGATAATGATATTGTTGAAATATTTTCTTCAAACTTGTCAAAATCAAAAGATGCATCAATTGTTGAAAGGAAAAACATCTATGTCGACTAAAATTACAAGTTTCTAATCTTGGACATTTTGGTAATTGAAACTTGTAAGACATCTAGGTCAACTAAAATTGAACAAGTTTTCAAATCTTGACTTTTTAGCGAGTTTAAACTTGTAAGAAAATTAAGTTATTGTTATGAAACTAGAGAAAGAAGAAGAAAAATATAAGAAATGCGAAATGAATTATTCTGTTTATTATAACTATGGACCTATATTTATAGGATTCCAAAGTAGGTTACAAAGAGGTTTGGATACAATCAAACAAGGCTTATCTAAATATCTTGATAAATCTAAATAGTCATCAATAATTATCTCATAATTTTACAACACTCCCCTTTGATGACTATTTCTACAATAACTGTCTCGCTAAAATTTTATTTGATAAAAACTCAATGGGACAAAATATCAAACGAAAAAAAAAAAAAAGTACGAGAATTGTTAAAGTTTTGGAGTATTAAGAAAATGTCGCCTCATAAAAACTTTGTCGGGAAAATCGATTGGGACAAAACACGGACTAAGGAAAAGAGTACACAATTACTCCCCTAATATTAATCATTGAAGATCTTTGAGTCGACACATCCCAATCTCGTGCACCAATTTCTTGAATGTGGATGTTGGCAATGCTTTTGTGAATAAGTCACCAAATTGTCACTTGAGCGAATTTGTTGAACATCAATGTCACCATTCTTTCGAAGCTCGTGACGTATAGAAGAATTTTGAAGAAATATGTTTTGTCTGTCTCATTTGATGTAGCTTCCTTTGAGTTGTGCAATACAAGTTGCATTGTCTTCATACAATATTGTTGGACTATCCTTTGTTAAGGTAATCCGCATGATGCTTGGATATGATGTGTCATGTTTCTCAACCATGCACATTCTCGACTTGCTTCGTGCATTGCAATAATTTCAGAATGATTTGAAGATGTTGCTGTCAATGTTTGCTTCACAGATCTCCATGATATAGCTGTTCCTCCACGTGTAAACACATATCCTGTTTGTGATTTAGCTTTATGTGGATCGGAGAGATAACCCGCATCTGCATATCCCACTAAAAATGATCCTAATTTTCGTGAATAAAATAATCTCATGTCAACAGTACCTTTTAGGTAACGAAGAATGTGTTTAACATCATTCCAATGTCTTTGAGTGGGTGCAGAGCTATATCTTGCAAGGAGATTTACAGAAAAAACTATGTCCGATCGAGTGCAATTTTCAAGATACATTAATGCACCAATTGCACTTAAGTATGGTACTTCAAGTCCAAGAGTTATTTCCCCATCTTCAAGTGGGCGAAATGGATCTTTTTTCACTTCAAGTAATCGAACGATCATAGGCGATGTCAATGGATGTGCTTTATCCATATAAAAACGTTTTAAGACTTTTCCTGTATAAGAAGATTGATGAACAAATAATCCTTCTGGGAATTATTCAATTTGTAATCCAAGACAGAATTTGGTTTTTCCCAAATCTTTCATCTCAAATTCATTTTTTTAAATAATCTGCAGTTTTGTTGAGCTCTTCAGGAGTTCCTATAAGGTTTAAATCATCAACATAAACTGCCACAATTGCAAATCCAATATTTGTTTTCTTTATGAAAACACAAGGACATACATCGTCGTTTTATAACCTTCTTTCAACAAATATTCGCTAAGACGATTATACCACATTCGTCCGCATTGTTTTAATCCATACAATAATCTTTGCAATTTAATTGAGAACATTGTTCGGAGAATGAATCATTTGCTTACGGCACTTTAAATCCTTGAGGATTTTCATGTGTATGTCACTATCAAGTGAACCATACAGATATGCAGTTACTACATCCATAAGGCGCATATCGAGCATTTATGACATGGTCAAACTTATTAAAAACCTAAATGTGATGGTGTCCATTACGGGAGAATATGTTTCGTCATAATCAATCTCAGGTCTTTGTGAGAAGCCTTGGGCTACGAGTCGAGCTTTGTATCTTGTAATTTCATTGTTTTTATTCATTTTTCTTACAAAGACCCATTGTGTCCTACGGGGATTATATTTTTAGGAGTTCGAACTACAAGTCCAAACACTTTTCGTTTTTCTAAGGAATTCAACTCCGTCTGTATGGCTTCTTTCCATTTTGGCCAATCATTTCTATTTTGACAATCTTTAATAGATTTTGGTTCAGGATCCTCATTTTGCATGATATCTAGTGCCACATTAAAGGCGAAGATATTGTCCATGACAATATTATTTCGTTCCCATAATTTATGAGATAATAAATAATTTATTGAAATCTCATTGTTTTCGGACACTCGTGGTTCTTCAAGAATCACATTATCAGTGTTTGATTGATCAATTGTTTCTACCATTATTTCATTAAAAGTTTTTAGTTGGATTTTCTCTTGTACCTTTTTCTTTCGAGGTACAGAGTCTTTAGCACCAACTGGTCGACCACGCTCGGGCGTATTTGAGATTCATTTCTTGTGGCGGATTGTCCTACATGGACATCAATTTTTGCAGAGTATTTTCATTGGAATATATGACTTTGTCACTTTCCTTGCATCAATGAATACATCAGGTAATTGGCTTGCAACTATTTGTAAGTGAATGATTTTCTCAACTTCTTGCTCACATTGATTATTGCGGGGATCAAAATGAGATAGAGTGTTTTCATTCCAAGAAATTTTATCTTGTTTTTCAAGATGCAGTTTTTCCCCTCCCAAAGTTGGGAAATTCATTTCATCAAAATGACAATCTGCAAAACGTGCAGTAAATAAATCACCCATTAAAGGTTCAAGATACCTAATAATGGATAGTGAGTCAAACCCAACATAAATTTCAAGTCTTCGTTGGGGACCCATCTTTGTACGTTGTGGAGGTGAAATTGGGACTTGGACAGCACAACCAAAAACTCGTAGATGAGAAATATTGAGTTTGTGACCAAATGCAAGTTGTAAAGGTGAGTATTCATGATAAGCAGTTGGTCTTATACGAACTAATAATCCAAAGATGTAATATAGCATGACCCCAAACATATGTTGGGAGTTTTGTTTTCATAAGTAAAGGCCTAGCAATCAATTAAAGACGTTTGATAAACGACTCTGCTAAACCATTTTGTGTATGGACATGAGCAACTGAATGTTCAACGACAATCCCGATTGACATACAATAATCATTGAATGTTTGTGATCTAAATTCACCAGCATTATCAAGACGGATTGTCTTGATTGAGTAATCGGAGAATTGAGCTCGTAGTTTTATAATTTGAGCAAGTAGTCTAGCAAAAGCTACATTTCTAGTAGAAAGTAAGCAGACATGTGACCATCTAGTAGAAGAATCAATTAATACCATAAAATAACGAAATGGTCCACATGGTGGGTGTATCAGCCCACATATATCTCCATGAATTCTTTCTAAGAAAGTTGGAGATTCAACACGAACCTTCGTAATAGAAGGTCTAGTGACTAACTTGCCTTGTGAACAAGCAAAGACATGAATAATCATTAGGTAAAAGAATCTTCTAGTTCTTTAGAGGATGTCCATGTGAGTTATTAATTATTTACAAGCATCATTATTGCTCCGGGTGTCCAAGTCGATCATGCCAAAGCATAAAGCTTTTTGGTTCAATGAACTTGAGTTCGTGACATTGTTTGATTCAAATGTTTTTATGAATGTATAATACATGTCGGATGGGAGTGCCATGAATTTTTCTTTTATCTGCTTCTGGCCAGATACAAAAGAAATTATGCAAATATATTCATAATTATTTTCTTGCATCGTCTCAATGTGGTATCCATTGCTGCGGATATCTTTAAAACAAAACAAATTTCTTCTGAATTTGCTAGAATAAAGTGCATCATTTATATGCAATTTCGTATTATTTGGTAAGATAATACTAGCTCTTCCAGAACCTTCAACGATATTTGATGAACCAGATATCGTATTAACATTATTTTCTGCTAATGTTAAGTCCAAAAATAATTTTTATCTTGAATAATTGTATGAGTAGTTGCACTATCAGCTAAACTGATATCTTGACAATTCATCATGAATTTTAATTAACTATGAAATAGTTTAGCGACCGATCAATGAGTCACAATAATCAAGTCCAAATGACATAAGTTGTATGCTTTCCTTCAGGGATAAGTATTAGTTCATAAATATGTAAATATGTAATATGGTATTCTTCTAGACATGTGCTTATTCTAGAGTACAATAAAATATTATTTCGACTACTGCTTAATATTCTTCTGGAATAAAAAAAATTATAACGTCATATTTTCATAAATATTATAACGTCATAAAAATTAATATTCTTCTGGAATATTTAAATTGTAACGTTATGCTCTTCAAGAGCAGCTAATATTTTGTCAGAATATTACAACATTGTGCTTCTTTGGGGCAACAACAAATCATTATTCTGAATTAAATATTTGCTCTTCATGAGCAATATTATAATATTATAATAGAATATTATATTTTATAAAATTAGACTCTTCGGGAGCAATTAATATTCTTCTGGAGTATTAATATAATATAAATCTTTGTTTATTATAAAGCAACAAAAAAATATTCCTCTAGAATATTTATATGTTAGGTTTGACATATGACTCTGTCAAAATATTAACGTTGTGTTTCTTAAAGAACACCAACATACTATTTGTGAATATATGCTCCTCAGGAGCAATAGCATGCTATATATCAATTTAAAATTTATACAAGAGTATCGGAAAAATAATTAATCAAGTTAAAGATATAGAGATCATTCAATTTATAAAGCGACGTAAACATTATTTTCATAGTAGATTAATTAATTATTTATCTACCACATGACTAAAAATTTATTCACTAAAAATTAGTTTAATAACTTTCTCATAAATAATCCAAAAGCATTGATTTACGATTATATCATCATATAACGATAAAGCAAAGTTTTGTGCTTATCACTGCAATCTCGTGTAATTTTTATCTAATCAATTCAACACAATTATGATTAGTTCTAAGCACTCAAATTTCATAAGAATACATAATTGATGTGGCCTTTAGAATATATATAAACCTGTAGTTGTATTTTAAAACAATGGTAGAAGCTAATCATTTATTCAAAAATAACTTGGAGCATGCCATTAATTCTCTCGATTTTGTGGAACAAATAATTCTCCTGTCATAATTGACTTCTAATTATTGTGTGATATATTCATCTTGCAGTAATATAATAATAAAAAAAAAAATTATACCATATTGATTTGGAAATATTCATGCCACCACCATGTATATAAACATAAAAAATAAATTAATACCGCTCCGAATAAATCTAACTTCGGTTTTTAATTGTGGTATGAGAGAGATTGTTGTTAGAACTTCAACCTCAGTTGGTTAGAAGCGTCGTCTTCGATAACGTGTTATGAAACTAGAGAAAGAAGAGAAGAAAAATATAAGAAATGCGAAATGAATTGTGCATTTTATTATAACTATGAACCTATATTTATAGGATTCCAAAAGTAGGTTACAAAGAGGTTTGGATACAATTAAACAAGCGCTTATCTAATATATCTTGATAAGACTAAGTATCCCGATAAGTCTAAATAGTCATCAATAATTATCTCATAATTTTACAACAGTTATTTGTTAACTATAAATTAACGAGGTTTGTTCTCTTTTATAGAAGTGACCTGAGAATTTTCTGAGAGAAAAATTGTAAGCCTAACATCCTAGTTATTTTTCTTGTTCTCTTTGTGGGTTGTACAAAGAATATAAATTGGTGGGTGTGGTAAATATTATGATATTATTTTTCTTAAGATACTTGAAAATTTTGATGAATGAAATCTATATGATTGTAACAATTTTTCATATAGTGAAAACTTTGACAGTGTGTAAATCTTTCTATATCTTTTATATTTTTTGTTTCGTTAATTTTCTCTGAACAATGATTTTATGGGTAATAAAGGAATTTGTCTCAATTTCCAACAGATACGACTCACTTGATTTATGTTTTCATTCTTATGATACATTGAAAAAATAATAATTAAATTTCAAATTCACGTAAAAGAGGAAATGAAAGAATAGAAGATTGATTGATTTGCTATTCCTGAATATAAAAAAAAAAAAAAGTTAATTCTTTTAAAAAGAGATTATGTTGTCGAGAATGTGTCAATTATGTAAAAATTATGAAAAATTATTTCCATAATATTAAAGACACTTTTTAGTTGAGAAAAATAGTACCAAGACTTTTAATTAAAATTTAAATATAAATAATTAATTGAATGTATGAAAGAAAATAAAAATGGGTTGAGAGACAGAACAGGCTATACTGTTTCTCCCAACATGTTCACAGACACTTGTGTACAATTATTATTGTTTAATTTGTTGTCATATCTTTAATTTAAGATATGAAATAGTACAAAAGCACATGTGCACTACTTCGCTTTTAATCAACCTACAAAATGCTGCTTCCATTAATTGTACTTTCCACAACCCATTGTTCTTGTTCGCTAATTGTCAATTCTTTTACTGCAAAAAGCCACCATCCAATTTTGAATGGTTCATACTTTTTTTTTTTTTTTTTTTTTTTTTTTTGGAGGGTATTGGTGCCAATTATTTATGTTTGTATGTGTTTGTTATGTTGTGTTAGGTCATCGCATTGTATTTCAATACGTGTTGTTCAATTCAAAATTTTGTATTGTATTTTTATTATTGTATTTAAAATCAACACCATCAATTACTTGTTAAACCTTCAAAAGGGTATTATATTTTTATTGCAATGAATGAACAATATATTGAAATTCCACGAGTGTACTAGTGATAATATTGGAGATTGCCAACTCTAAAATATTTATGACAATTGGGAATGGCAAAAAAAAAAAAAAATCCATTCCTGACCCGCCTAGGGATGGTAATGGGGCGGTCCGGGATATGTTGGCCTTGTCCCTTCCTACAAAATTTTTGGCCTGCCCCGCAACTCAATAATTAGCGTGGCGGGATGACGGATTTTTTTGCCATATTTGAGCCTGCCCCACTATCCCCAGCCCGTTAGTAATTGGGACGGGACGGGACGGGACAAGATCATGATCCCCACTTCGAGATCTCTGAACTTGTCCTGAATCTTTTTATTTTATTTTATTTAAATGTTTTTAAAATTTAAATCATTAATTAATTAAACTGGAGGTTAAATAGGGATTTTTCAATCTCTACTCCTACCCTATCCTATTGCAATCCCTATTGACAATCGTAAATAACAAAAATCACTAGTTTTCTATCAACAATTGCACTGAACACAATATAAGTCTCACTTTGAGTGACATGATCTCTAATTATAATGATGAGTAATCATGGTCGGTAGTAATATAAAAAAATAATGATATTCATAATCATTTACTATCGTAGTTAGTCTATATGTTATTATTTAATTTGAATAATTATTCATAGTTGCTAACTATTAATAACATTATTCAATTTGAATAAATGATTACTCAAATTAAGTAGCTGCACAATAAATTTCCTTTTTTTTTTTTCACTATATTATAAATTACACATATTAAACTACAATTACAAATAATATCATACAATGCAAATACAATGGATAAAGCATCAAATGTAGTCCCTAAACTATTATAGGTAAGGTGCCATATTAAAATCATTAAAAGAAGGTGACAATTGGACAAATATCTTGACAATTAGATTATGTGAAATTTTAGTGGATGTATTATATGAAAAGTACAATTAATAATTAAAACCCAACTAATTAAATCTCTTATTTAATTTGCTGTTTTTTTTCGATAATGAAGGCATCTAAATCAAGCTTAAACAGGCTGTTGGGGATCAAGCCACGTGGTCTGTCTGTCACTAAATAAATCATGACCACGTTACTACATTAGGATTAATCATACATTATGTTAATAATTAATTAATTAATTTACAAAAAAAAAAAAATAGAAGAAGAAGAGAGAAAAGCATAGCATATATGGTAATGGCAGGAGGCTTCCTGTTGAATACATGAATGTCTTTACTCATAATTTCAGGATATATTCGTTTAATAATTGCTAAAGATGTTAATGGGATACGAATAAATATTCCACGTCTGAATCGACTACGAAAGTTTCTTTTAGTCGATTATAATAATTGATCATTTTGATTTTCTCAAATAACTCGAAAAATTTAGTAGATGATTTTAGGAGAAGTTCCAAAATACATATGTATAGCACACCAATAAATTGACATCGGCACTAGTTAAACAGGATCACTTAGACTCGAGCGATTTGTTCTAAACTTTTGTCATAAATATCTTCTTCTTCTTCTTCTTCTTGTTCTTTTACTTAATCAATGGTATCTTTCCTTGTTAAAGTTTGAAATTTTCATTTTTTTAAGTTTCAACTCGACTCAATTTTTTATTTGACCTCCTATTGATCGAATCGAGTTGACATTAAATTATGCGCAAATATATTTAAGGAGGATGACTTATTGAAAAGATTGATTAATACTCTTTAAATTTGTTGAAGAGTGCATGTATGAGGTTAAAAATGCAAGATTTAGAAATTTTAAAGGCAAATTTGAATTGAGAATGTTGTTTGGTTTGGAAACTCCTCTTTTTAAAAAGTTTTAGAAGGGGGCTATTTTTATTTCTCTTACTATTTTAGTCCTTTCCAATTCAATTAATATTTTTAAAAATTACTTAATATTGATAAAACTATGAAATTAATTGGGTTAATTATATAATATACCACCAAACTTTATCCATGTTTCATTTATATGATCGGACTTTAATTTATTTTATTTATACCATCAAACTTTAAAATTAGTTTCATCTAAATCACTTCGTTAACCAACCGTTCGTTGTTTTCTGACGTGATACTACCGGGCGTTAATTGGTTGATGTATCTCATCATGTGTGAAAGTATTGTCTACATGTGTGAAATTTAAAATGAAAATATGTTTTTGACATTAATTAAGCGATTTTGGGCCTAAGAGTTGTTGAGATGGTTGATACAAAAATGTATTTTCAAACACGACTTTGACATCAAAAGCGTATTTTTATTTTGGACTTCATATACGTGGATAATACTTTCATATGTAGTGAGGTACATTAGTCAATTGATGGTCCGTTAATGTCGCGTCAGAATTTTCGTCAAACAGTGAACGGCTGGTTAACAAAGTAATTTAATTAAAAGTAATTTTTAAATTTTGATGGTATAAATAAAACGAATTAAAATTCTGTAGTATAAATAAAATAGAGTATATTTAATTAATCCAAATTAATTACTTCACCTACCATTAGTAAGAAAAGAATAATAGCACATGTTTCGAAGCGTTCTAACTTTTATTGGATGTAGGCTTGTAGCTTTACACTTTTTTGTAATTTTTCATTTTTAGTTTTTCCAAACAAAAAACAAGGTGGGCTTGTGTGGGGGTGGAGAAATATTATTGTCTGTCAATTAGTTATCAAAAGAAAATTTCATTATTTTATTGACCCCAAGTCAACGATATTACCTTTATTGGATGAAGGTTGACCCACTTTTCTTTGGCTTTTTTTACTTAAAAAATGTCATATCAAATTGGTACGATTGAAGAAGAATCAAAGTAAATGTATCACTTCTAGACCTAAGAGCTTGTAGTGAAAAAATAGTGCTCCTCAAGTAGCACTTCTAGAAACATCCCGTGGTGATAAAAAAAAACTTGGATTCTTATAGAAAGTATAAAGAAGGACAAGAATTAAAGTAATGTATAATTTTAAACATGGTGAAATGTTGTATTTATAATGTTATTTGTTTGCACTAAGTTAGTAAGACGGTTAGATTAACCGTCGAATAATATAAAAGACAAAAAAAAAAAAAAAAAAGGATGTGGAGAGACAAGTAGACATAAGTTTGGCTATGGTTTAAAATCGTGTACATTTTTTTTTTAATCAAGTGCATGTATTTAGAATTGAGTTTATGTTAAATTATGTCAAAATATGATAGAATCGTGTACCTTTCTCAGGAGGGACACTCATTGACTCATGTGAACCAAAGCTTTAACACTTAGTCAAAATTGTGTCAACTCAAGGGGCAGGAGATCACCACCCGCCAAGGCAAATACCTTGAACACAAGCAATTTTTTAATACAAGGCAGGTTAAGAGCATGTTCCGTTAAACTTTTTGTTAGATGAATATATTACTTTTTTTTCTCATTTACTAATTTTTAGCATTTATTGATCAAAGATTTTACTTATCTAAAACTTATATATTTCCTTAAAAGTAAACTTTATAAGCTTACCCAAACATAAACAAATATGATATGGGTCTTCACCAATGTTTTCTCTCTCTCTTTTAAGAGGAGCTAGAAAGAAAAAGAAAGAAAAGGTACAATTGTGTTTGATAATTTGTCTCCTGAGATAATGATGACCACTTGGCACTCGGGACACCGTCCCCCCTCTTTCTTTAACTCTTCAATCTGCCGCCACTCCATTTGTTTATTTTGAACTGTCGCACGAGCTCTATTGTGTCTCTTGATTTACCAAAAAATGAGTTGTTTATGATTACTTCATGTCCAAACAAGACCAATGAGTTGTTTATGATTACTTAATGTCCAAACAAGACCAATCGAGTTCTTGGTATACTTTTTTGTCGCATAAATTTCACTTACAACTCTTGGCATAATTTGTTCATTTATGTTAAATTTATATATATTTTTGAAAGATGAAGTAGTCGATAATTTACTTACAGTGTTTGATAATATTATATGTGTATTTTATAAATTTTATCTTGCACAATTTTAACAAACGTGTAGTTATGGTTCATGTGTTGGTTTTTTCTAGCCCAAACCGAAACCGAATCGACCAATTCGACGGCCATTATTCGAAAACGAACCAAACCAGAGTTTTTTGGGGAAAAATAATCTTGGGGTTTTTTTTCTTTTGCGGTTTTAATGTTTTGCGCTTGTATACACAAAAAAAAAATTAATTTTATAATTCCCATTTCAAATTTTTGCAACATGTAGTGTAAAAAAATTTACAAAAATTTAAATATAAATCCCATTTATAAAATAAACCTATTATTTACAAAAATGAATTTTTAAAATAAATTCTCTGTTCGGTTTATTTATTTTTTGAACAAATCGAAACCAAACCAAACCAAACCAAAAACCTTTAAACGTGCAAACCAATTTTTAACAAATAAGTGATAACGAGACTTGAACTCGTAATATTTTTTCTACTTTGATACCATGTTGATGAACTATTTGGTCTCAAAATTTAAGTTATTAAAAAAAATTGCATGTATATAATTTAAATGTTAGCGTGTAAAATACACGTGCACAATTTTTTATTAAATATGTAGTGGCGAGACTTGAAAACACGACTCATGCCATTCAAACTATGCTTAGTAAATATTTTTGTAAATTATAAGCAGTGGGTCATACGGAATGTATAAATAAAAAATAGATAAAAATTGAGGACTTTACGAAATACATAAATAAAAATAGTGTTTGACCAACTTATAAATACTTATAAGTACTAATAAACATCTACTACTCCCTCCGTCTTATAAAAATAGACTCATTTATTTTTTCACACAGATTAAGAAAACCTATTTAATATAATTGAAATTATAAATTTTTCACACACTTTTTCTATTATATCCCAATTTAATATTAGTCATTCATGAATTTAATAAATGTAAATACTTGTTTTGGGTTGATAACAATGTAAATTAAATAAGGATATATTAAAAAAATGAAAAATTTAATACACCATCTATAAAGTAAGTGACCTATAATTTGGGACAAATAAATAAAGAAAACGAGTCTATCTTTGTGGGACGGAGTGAGTATATTATATATAAAAATAGGATAATCTGCATAGAATTTTGCCAAGTGTTAAACAACAATGAAGTCAACTATTAATTTTGTATTTTTATAATAATTTTTGCACTTCATTTAATGAATGGAAAATCGTGCTTGGTGTGTTTATCATACACCACAAAATGACTATTCATTTTTCAATATATCATAATTATTTCACATTTGAAGTCAACTATTAATTTTGTATTTTTGTCAATTGAATAATTTCTGCACTTCATTTAATGAATGAAAAATCGTGTATATATATATACACTTACAAATTGACGATTCATATTCTCAATGCATTATTATTGTTTCCAACATGCATAATTTCATGAATTAGAACAGTAAATAATTCATTTGATAAAACAGTAAATAATTTCTACAGAAATCGTGTTTAGTGTTTACTATGCACCACAAAATGACTATTCATTTCCTAATGCTCATAATTATTTCACATTTGAAATAAATAAATTTTGTATTTTTGCCAAGTGAATAATTTATGCACTTCATTTAATGAATAGAAAATCGTGCTTGGTGTTTATCATTTAACGTCATTTGCTTTTGGTGAAATCAGGCTTATATATATATATATATATTTCGGGCTTATATATATATATATACACAATTCGTTTGTTTGCATGTACGCATAGTCTCCATTTGTGTTTCAAAAATTGTGTTTGAAAGAAAATTAAAATTTTTACATCTAATTTTTTCTTTCATTTAAATATGCATTAACCTCATCCAAAAAAATGACATCGATTTTTAATTTAATCGAAGAAATCAATCCAACTAAAACACAATGGGCGCTGAAAGTTTGAATTGTGCGCATTTGAGAGATACCCAGTTACGGAAACAATAAAAAGACGTACAGTCTTGAGATGGTATTCATTGATAGAGATGTATGTTGTCTTATTTCACAATGTATTCCCTGTTCAAATTGTGCTTAAATATGGATTGACATTTTTCTTTTTCTTTTGTTTGTGTATTTTTTCAGTGTACATAAAAAAACTAGGTAATAAAACAAAAAAAAAAAAAAATTGATACTTACTCATAACTTATTAAATCTTCGTCATCATTTAGATGATGAAGTGTATTCCCTGTTCAAGTATAGAAAAATAATATTAATTCAGATTTGACAATATATTTACAAATCGATACGACAAATAAAAGACGTAAATTAGTATATTATCTGCCTGGGTCAATTTATGTCGAGTAATTTGAAAAAATGTCCAGAAAATATTAATTGTATATTAGAAATAGAAAAATCTTTCAAGTTGTTGAATAATTCGTTTATAAAATATTCTAATTGCAAATTTTTAAATTTGAAAAAATTTCAACATCTAGACTTTTTGTATTTTACGTTGATGTAATATATCAATTACTTTAATTTAGGGTGGAAGAATTCATACAAGTATGAAACGCAATTTGATTAAGACATTTAAGTCGTTGATCCGCGAGGGACTGCTATATGTGATGAGAAATTTTGTAGTTGGGTACAACATATGAAATTCAAGACCACAATCCATAAGTATAAGCTCAATTTTATGTCGAAGACGCAAGTTATAGAAGTTTGAGATGATGTTTTTACATCTCAAATTTATATATTCAAGTTTTTCGATAAATTATTATCGGCACCAAATGTTGATGAATAATTATCGAGAACACAACTTTCGTATATCGCACGAGTTAAATACTAGTACTCTTAAATCTTAATAATATTGATTTTTTAAAATTGAAGTTTAAAATTTAATAATATTGATTGAAATATTATTATGAATTATATGAGTTGAATCATATACGTTAGTGGAACACAATTATCAAAAACCGTGAGATTACGAGGTTTTGTCATCGAGATTCTGATATCATTAATTTGAAGAAAATTGATAGGTTTAAAGTATATATAAACATTCTAAAATGAAAAATCCTTTTTGTTCCCCCTCAGGCCTCAACAGCGCGTGAGGACTTCACGTTGTTTGACTTTTTTTTTTCACCCCTACGCTGCATAGTCTCATTAATTCCCTAATAAATCCAAAAGTCGAAGGCTAGTTCTGGAGTCTACATTAGCTTTTCATTATTGGGACCTAAATTTGTGAAGCACAAGTCAATTTCCCAATAAATAATAACCATTTCACCAGTATTGTATTTAAAGCTTCTTTCAAATAGTTTTTTTTAGAGTTTGTTTGAGATATTTTTTAAAAAAAATTATAATTTATAATTTATTTATTATTTATATATTTAATATAATTCATAATTTATAATTATTTATAAAATAATTTCAACACGATTAAATATGCACACAAAATAGTGAGAATAATTTTATATAAAATTTCACTTTTTTGATTAGTGCAAAAGTCAAAAGGGTAATAATGAGAATTCATATAGATTCATCTGGATATGTCCGCCACCAACCTATAGAGAGGGATAGAGAGAGAAAGAAGTAGACATTTATAAGAGGGTCCCGGAAGTAGTTAGAGATTTGAGACTAAACTTTGGTATGTCATTTTCAATTAATAGTTATGGGCTGGAACTGCATGTGGGAATGTGATTTCAGTAAAATAGAAACTCTTGGCGGTTGCTTTCTCTCTACATTTAAAGGCCCATATGATATCACAGCCCATTTATCTTGCTTTTATTCAGTGATTTAAAAAGTGTAAAGCGTAATTAGACGTGGAGGTCGAACTTCAAATTTTTCTTGATTTAAGCTAGAAGCGAGGTGAGGCGAAAGTAAAACAAGAACAATGCATGAGGCGTAGTTATGTGTCGAGACCGAACTTCAAACTTTCAAATTCTATTAGCATGATACGCAATGCTTTTTTTTTAGAAACGATGTTTTTATCTACGTTCGATAAAATGTACTCTACAATACTATTTTGCACATTTATCCAAAATTTTATTTATTTTACCGCCACGTTTGGTTCAATATTGTATCAAATATGCACTTAACAATTAAGTTAGAAATATATCAAGTAATGAGTTAGTTAAAAAGATCAAATTGGTTGGGAATATGCTTTATTTTTTGTCAAAGGTGTTTGTATTATCATTTATAAGAATTGAGAATGTTGGAGTGCGAGAAAAGTTCCTGCTTAGATGAAGTGTAGTTTTTAGGTGACAAGTGATGAGAACGGGTGCTTTCTCACTCTTATTTGTACTATTTATATGTTATACTTGAAAAAATTAGTATGATCTAGACTATTTCTCGTGACCATACTTTAAAACAATAGTTTGCTTGTCCTCATCCAAAAGGATTTATGGGAGTGTCCACTCATGTAAATATGGCGAGTTGTCGTCTCGACTTGTAAGATGTGTTACATTCATCCCCTCATTGAAGAACTATTCAATTAGTGACTTGTTTGATTCCCATTAAAATAAGTTTTTGTTTTAATTTTGGGTCAAAATTCAAAATGCCATTTTTTTCAAGAAAATATTTGAATTAGATTAGGGGCATTTTGGTGATTTTCCAAAAAGTCAAAAAAAATAAAAAAACTCATTTTAATTGGGAATCAAACAACTCCTAGATTAGGCGAAGTTGGCAAATACTTGCGTAACTAATTGGGTACTCATCAATGCTACTAGATTAGGCAATGTGTCCCATACTATAAGACTATACATTGATCAACTCTTATAATTTGGCAACAAAAGAAAAATTCATGTAGTTAATTTGGCAAAAAGTAGAAATTCGAGTTAGTAAATATATTACAGTTTTAAAAAGTATCGTCCTATTGGGAAATTAAAAAAACTTCATGAGAATTTTTCTATATTGTCCTAACTTCTTAAGTAAATGAAAAAAATAAAAAAGAAAGAATTTTCTAACTATTGAAATCCAGAAATCAATTTTTTCTTTATAAAAGAATTATTTTGTTGTTATCCTCATTGTTAACAGCTCAACTCGACACTAAAGTTTATAAATAATTTTATATGAATAAAAAATGTAAATCCACTAGGCAACAAAACAAACTTCGGATTCATTCATTGATCCACACACATTGAATTCAAAAAGAACAAAATTCCATCAACTCTCTTTCCGCCATATGTATGTTTTTTTTTTGCCCCCATTAAATTCCCCATTTACGAAATCCAATTCATTCCCCAACCACTAAATTTCATTTTAACCCCTCACACGCGCACACATCCAACCAAAATAATACGAAAAACATCCCATCCCATCCCATCACACTACACGACATCGTTTTCTTTCCCCTCTCTCCTCTCCTTCTCTCTCTACAGTTTCTCTGTCTACAGTTTTCTCTCTCTAACCAACCCATCATCGGATCTGAGTTCCCCAAGTTAAAACCCCCATTTCAATACTGTCCGATCTCTCCATTCTCCTCCTCCACACACACTCTCTCTAAAACTCTACTCAATCCTCCATTGAAATATTGCAGAAAACCCTAAGTTGAGAGAATCAGGAACGGCCCAGCGCTGGCCCGGCCCGCCCGAGTGGGAGTTGGATCGGGCAATGTGACTCGGGCCATTATCGATGGGAAAAGAACGATGAGCAAAGCTGGAGAACGAGAAGAAGACGAAGAGTGTTTTCACGACTCCCTTGACCGCCTGCTTTCTTCATCCAACACCTCCTGCTCCTGCTCCCCCTCCAATTCGGATTCTGAAGAGGATCCGAACCCGAATTCAGCTTCAGTGCATCGCCTGATAGCAATGCCGTCAAACCTGACCCGGTTCCCAGGTTCCCCATTGGAGTGTACCACAACTACGACGTTTGGATCTCCCAACCTTCCTCCGTTGAAGAACGTCGACTCCGCCTCCTGCACCAGATGGGTCTCACCAGTGACCCCTCCATCCTCCGCCACCGCCCTTCCCTTTCGCCCTCCGCTGGAACGGAATTCTTTAACCAATCAATCTCTTCCGATCACTTGATAAACCCCGGTGAGACCTTTTCTTACGTTGATAATAATAAAAATAATTCCAAGACTCCTAGTAATAGTGATATCGTTAATAATATTGATTACGACAATGATAATAGTAGAGTATCTGGGATTGTTCGATCAAAATCGGACGGGGAGTGTAACTCGTGTTCCGAAATTCATTTGATCAATTCAACTTCTACTCCCTCACCAGTCAACGATGGTACTGGTGGGATTGGTATAGCCGTGCATAATGATTATCAGAACCGTAGACAAAGCTGCAATGACAATGTCAAGAAATCAAGAAGTGACAATAGTTTGCCGGTGACAAGTGTGGTTTCCCCAAATAAGCCACCGAAAGGGAAGATTAGATCAGATTCCATGCGTAATGGGAGCTTTAGCGAATCATTGCCTATTTTGGGGAATGAAGAGCTGGACGAGGTGGTGGAGAGTAATAGCACAGACGATGTTAATGCAGTGTGTATGATAAAGAATCTGGATAATGGGAAGGAGTTTGTGGTGAATGAGGTGAGGGAGGATGGGATGTGGAAAAAGATTAAGGAAGTGGATACAGGGAGGCAGTTGACCATGGAAGAGTTCTCTGAGATGTGTGTCGGGACTTCTCCTATCGTGCAAGAGTTAATGAGGAGGCAGAATGTGGAGGATGGGAATAAGGATGCTCAGGCTGCAAATGCGAATGGGGGCTTTGGGGGCGGATCTAAGTTGAAGAAGAGAGGGAGTTGGTTGAAGAGTATAAAAAATGTAGCAAGTTCTGTAACAGGGCATAAGGAGAGACGGAGTAGTGATGAGAGGGATACATCATCTGAGAAGGGCGGGAGGAGGTCGAGCTCTGCCACAGATGATAGCCAGGATATTTCTTTTCATGGTCCTGAAAGAGTTCGGGTCCGACAATATGGGAAGTCTGTTAAAGATCTTACGGCATTATACAAGAGCCAGGAGATACAGGCGCACAATGGGTCAATTTGGACTATAAAGTTTAGTTTGGATGGCAAATATCTTGCAAGTGCTGGTGAGGACTGTGTGATTCACGTGTGGCAGGTTTCGGAATCAGAGAGGAAGGGTGATTTGTTGTTTGATAAACTGGAAGATGGGAATTTGAGTCTTCTGTTTCTGGCTAATGGATCACCAGAGCCTTCTTCAATGTCACCAAATTTAGACAGCCATTCAGAGAAGAAGAGAAGAGGAAGATCGTCAATAAGCAGAAAATCAGTGAGCTTTGAACAGATTTTGGTGCCAGAGACGATGTTTGCCCTTTTGGAGAAACCCATCTGTTCATTTCAGGGACATGTGGATGATGTGTTGAACCTCTCATGGTCCAAATCTCAGGTTAGTTTGCGAAATACTCGAGATTTTGTATTCTGCCCTTCCATCAATATGAGGAGCAAGTTGGGGTCTTCCTTATTTTCTATTTATAGTTGAAAATTGAAGTTACTTGTGTGTCATTCAAATAACGAATTAATCAAGTATATCAGACTCTTAAATAGTCTGTTCATGCAATGTAGACCATGTAACCATGTCTTGCTATTTGTATATGAAGGGACGGTATGTAGTCTAGCTTATCACTCTTTCAAGACTTATTATTGGGTTATCCAAAGATTTATCTCACACTAGTTTTACTGAACAAGTAGTCGTACCCAGGAATACAGTTTATTTTTGGTATTCAAGTGAATAAGCAATGATGTTTCCTGGTAAGGAAATAATTAAAAAAGGCAATAAGAGACTTTCTCCACTATGTTTAGTCAGAATTTCAAAATGGAGCAATATTAAATTGATTGAGTCTTTCTTTTAATCACAGGGTTTGTGGGACTTATTATGATATCTGATATGGTATGTTTTGTTTTCTTGAAACTACTATGAAAATATGATTTTTTGAAGTATCTATATCAGTGCTTTTGTTGTTCACTGCATAATTCTAAAGCAACCCATCCTGATTTTTGGTATCTTTGTAAATTTTCTTTTAGCAGTTACAAACAGTAGGGAATTTGTTGATCGAGAAGTTAAAGTGATGCATAAGGTTTTTGTCACTATTGTGCTCGATGAATTTCAAGCTTATTGAAGGCATGATATGGGTTAATGCTCCAAATATTAATGCTGGAATTATTAGTTATGAGCATTTTTGGATGATGTTTCTTCAATGGTTCATGCATGCATTGTTGGTCAGTCAAAGAGCTGCTTCATAGCAACTACTCTGTTGATGGCATGCTTAAAATCTAAAAAGTATGTACTGGGAATATGTTATTCAGCAATTAAATTTTTTTTATCCTGAAGGTATTGGAGGTTGTAAGCCTTATCTGAGATGCCTAGTGGCTTGTGTAAGTTTCTTCCATCCCCAAGAAATATTATAAGAAGAGACATGATGTTGGAGATTAATTGGCAAGGACATAATAGGGATAAAAGTTGTTTATTTGAAATTTACTTATTTACTTATAACTTTTTAATAGGGAGAAAAGCTGTTTATTTGAAATTGAAGTCAGTGCTTAGCAAGTAGCTCAAGGTTTAGTATTTCAACTCCGTTCTTTGAAAAAAAGGAAAAGGGGATGAACCTGAAGTTTGCAAGGTAGACTATGAAGTACAGATAATTTTTTCCTTTTGTTGTTGTTTGATTTAGAGGCAAAACACCATGATACGAATGTACGACTTATTGAAGAGAGGGAAGATTGGTTTTTGATTTAATATGCGAAGGTTTTGAGCTGTATGATGCCAAAAAAAGGTGAGGAGTGGCACTTCTCCAAATGAAAAAGTTACCAGAGGCAATTTTTGTTGACTACTAAGGAAAATAAGAGCTGATATTATTTGTTGATTGACCTGTTGGCTGGAATTTACTATGTGTTCATAGTTTGATATGAAGAAGTATCTAATAAGTAGGTATATAGGTTATTTCCCTTTCGGAATGTTCTTAAGTTTTTTTGTTCCCTGGTTTCTTTTTGTCTTATTGAATGTTGAGGATATGATATGTGCATCTATAGGTCAAACAAAAAACTTTTTTTCTTGTGCATGAATTATAATGGTTTGGGAATGAACAAGAATTTTTCTTTTTCAAGAAAAGGAATGAATTGGCTGGTCTTTCCTCATTCATTCACAATAACAAGAAGCCATTAGTTGATGTCCATGGTTCCTTGTAATTGTAACATGCTAGGCCTTGTGATTTTGTGGAGTTCACCTCACCCCTTTTACTTGTCTAGGGACATATTAGCCTTTCCAGAGTTGTTGTTCTCAATGTTAAGTAAAGGTAGAGTCTTCTCTTGCTTGTTGACATTCTTACAGACCCTCCATTATGATTTTCTTTTAATACCATTGGCCACATTGTTCCATAAGAAATCACTTTTCCCCTCATAATTTATGTTTCCCTTCACCAAATTGATTGCGTGCATTTAAGTTGAGCACTTACAAAGTTTTAGTCAAGACATCTCACTTACGGCTTTCTTTTCTCTCCAGCAATTGCTCTCTTCGTCAATGGACAAAACGGTGCGGCTGTGGGACTTGTCGAGCAAGTCCTGTTTAAAGATTTTTTCGCACAGTGACTATGGTAATTATCTGTTTTCTATATTACTTTATTCAAAAGAATTTGTTCTTAAATTTTGAAAGTTATTTCCCATAATGCTTATTTCTTCTCTTTTTTTTTGTGTGAGCGCATTTATTTTGTGGGGGTGTAAGCAGACTGATCTAAAGGTATAGTTGAGATTATTACCTGATTGGACAAGGTTCTTGAATCTTATTAGTTATTATGCTATAAATTGACGGTTTCTGCCAAAACTTTAATCTATTGAAAAGGGAAGACTGGGGGTGGGGGTGGAATCTCTTCTTCTTGGAAATGTCCTTTTAAGCCATGCGTATAAGCAGCTGGAAATGTTCCTATGATATGCCAATTGTTGTGCTTGTGAAGCTGCATGAGAAGTCTGGAATGTTGGAAGCAAAGGGCAGTTGGGACTTTTCAGCTACTATTCTTGTTGGCAATAGGATTTCGTTTGCTGACAGTAAGGGATGAGGGAAAGGGGTTACGGAGGCATTGAGAAGTGGTGAAGTAAGGAGACCAGAGAAGATAAAGAGGTGCTGTTTGTCCAATGGGATCCTATAAAAAGATTGTTTTGGGGAGTGTTCAGAACTGTATCTAAGGAATATAAGATCTTGATATATCTACAGCAATATGGTTAAACAAAGAAAAACAGGCTGGAGACAATTCTAAATATGAGAAGTTGGTTTACAAGGTTGTCTTTAGACGATCAGATTCTGTTCTCTGGAGATGGTCTCAGTTGCTCACTTCAGGACTGAAATAGTTCTTTAACTGATAGGGTCAGTATTGTGACTTTCGTGCCTATGAATAGTTCAAAGGGGGTTTGATTTATGTGATTGTATATGTTTTTCTTGTGTAATTTTATGCTTATGGTACTCTTCCTTCCCAATGTACCTGAATTCTATTTCTTCCCTGTATACCTGAATTCTACGTAGTTATAACCTTATGGCACATTACTACTTCTAGTTGAGTGAATAAAATTATTTCTTACTCATCAATTGACTGATTACACTGTCTTCTGGATTTCCCTTGACACAGTAACCTGCATCCAGTTTAATCCTGTTGATGATAGATACTTCATCAGTGGATCTCTGGATGGCAAGGTGCGCATATGGAGCATTCCTGATCGCAAGGTTGTTGATTGGAATGATCTGCATGAAATGGTCACTGCAGCTTGCTATACACCGGATGGCCAGGTTTGGCATATTAATTATTGTGATTACTACTTGATTTATGTTCTCTCAGCAGGTTAGAGCACAAATGCTTTTCTTATGCACATGCTCCAGTTGTTATAGATATTGTTGTTAATTTTGAAGGGTGCACTAGTTGGCTCATACAAGGGGAGTTGCCGCTTGTACAACACAACAGGTTTGAGATTATAGCTTCATGTTAATTATCCTAGAAAAGAGAAACATTCTGTTCAAGGGTGCACCTTTTATTTACGTGCTTTCCTGTTTCCAGAAAATAAATTACAGCAAAAAAATCAGATCAACCTGGAGAATAAGAATAAGAAATCTCATCACAAAAAAATTACTGGTTTCCAGGTAATCAATTCAATGGATATTTGACAATAATAGCTTCTTTGGCCACACATGCCCTTTTTTCTTGTTTTTGAGAAATAAAGTGCACATCCATCTAGTCTTATGATTACTGATATTTTTCTTGGAACAGTTTGCACCAGGAAGTTCATCAGAAGTGCTCATTACGTCTGCAGATTCACGAATTCGAGTTGTTGATGGTGTTGATCTTGTTCACAAGTTCAAAGGTATGCAACTACACTGCATTACAATTCCGCAAGTACTTGAAAGTGGGTGAGGATCTCCTAAATTCTTGAAGTTACTTATCTACGTTGTTGGTAATTTGTGGAAGTTCATGAAAGTCGTAACTTCTGAAGGCTTTTGGAGTGGCAATTCAGTCTTACTTTTCAACGTTGTTGGGATGTGGTTGTTGGGGTTTATTTCTGGCTAAATGCAAGGCATCCTCGTAAGAATTACTGTTTAGTTTTCACATATGGGATCAAGATACATAGTTCATAGGCATCTCCTTAATTTTTCTGTATCGTGTTGTTACATACGCAGAATGAGGAATCTATCTGTTTCAAAAAAAAAAAAAAAAATTGGAAGTGTGCAGATAATAAGGAATGAGAAGCAAAGCATACTTCAGCTTCAATTCCTTCTATAAGTAACCGTGGTTTGTTTTGTTGATTTGGTTATATTCTATTTTCCATCCAGCAACTTAACCAAAGAAGCAAGCAGAGTACATTAGTGATAATTGAATCTTTTAAGTTTTAAAAATGCTCATATTTTTTATCCAGACCCAGTATCTGAATATATTCTGTCTGTCAGACCGTCATTTGCATCTAGGCCTGCATTGTCCTATATAATTTGACCATACGGAATGTGAAACCGTATTCAGCTTTGATCTAAATCACTTTGTTACTCCAGGACCTCTTTTGGAGGTCTTATTTCGAGTTTGGATATTTGGCACGAGCTCAGTGGTGTTTGTTATCCCAATTAATATTATCTTTAAAACCTGAAAATATCATCTTTTTTGTGGGAGTCGAGCATTTTCTTTTTGTTTTGCTGTTTTTTAAGTCTGAGTTCAATTTTACCTATTCTGCTAGTAACCAGTAACTATGTGAAGCTATTGTTGGGTGGTGAAATAAATCTTCGATGACTCCTATTTTCACCTTTGACACTCTGCGAAAGAAGTATCTCATACCTCCAATAAATTTGGCATAGGGGTAGCTCCTAGCTAGAGTAGGTCACTTTGTTCCTGGTATTTTGATTCTTTAAGCTGCACTATTCTTCCATTAGGCTCTTAAGCGGAGCTTGCACAGGGTAAATGGATATGACATTGTAGCTAAAACATAAAGTACTTTGGTATGAATAAGATGAGTTTATTTCAAGCATCAAACAGTTTGAGAAAAAGAAGGAAAATGATTCTGCTCTTCGTGTGCTGAAGACATCTAAATTTTTGTTTTGCTTGCACTTAATTACTATAAAATTTATCTGGTGACTGATTTGGGAAACAGCTAAATATTACCATATTTTATGGATAAAATATTCATTATTTGAATTAGCTCTTGGAGTTGAGTTGAGTGGTACAAGAACTTTTTATATGTATCATGATTGCCGTGAGAAAAGCTTTTTTTTGAAACTCTATCTTCTTATTCAGACATCTTTTCTGAGAAATCCTTTTAGCTTCTTGCACATAATTGTTTACAACTCTTTGTAGCGTGTGAATGGAAACTATCGAATCATTAAATATTTAACATTTCAGTCTGTTGGATTTTAGAGAATTTTAGAGATTATGTTGTAGTTGATTAGGTAAAACTTTAAGACTTTTACTATATCTCATTATGGAAATCTCTGTTTTTGTATCCGAGGGCAAGTTTGGGGGTTGGACTGAATATAGAATTTGGTAGGGCAATGTGTCCTCTCTCTGTTTGGCTAGAGTTATTCAGTTGTTCTTGGATTTTGGAGTGGAGTGACGGTAATCAATGTTGATAAAGTACTTTGTGGACGTTATTCATTTACAGTAACTGGTGATATTTTGTTTCTGCACTGACATTTATAATAAGCACATTTATGTTTTTATGAAGATTTTCTACACTCGTGGCCAACAACAGATTTTTGCTGAATCTCTGACAGGGTTTCATAACACAAACAGCCAAATCTCAGCCTCCATTTCAGATAATGGGAGATATGTAATATGTGCCAGCGATGATTCTTCTGTTTACATCTGGAGGCATGAAGGTGAGTCACGGCCAAATAGAAACAAAGGCGTTACCGTGACCCAGTCTTATGAGCATTTTCACTGTCAAGATGTATCAGTGGCAATCCCTTGGCCTGGTATTTCCGACACATGGGGTTTTCAAGATAGTTATTCTGGAGGGCAAAATGGTCATTTTGACGAGGTTTCAACAGACAACCATCCACCCACACCAGTTGAAGAGACTAACGGTAATGAGAGCTCCCCATTGGGATCTAGGTGCACTGGTAGTCCTGTGAACAGGACTATTTCTAGTGTTACAAACAGCTGCCTCTTTGATAGAATAGCAACATGGCCGGAGGAAAAGCTTCTTTCTGCTTGTAAGAACCGCAGTCCTCGTATTAGTGTGGACTTCTCCAATGGGCTTATCCAAAACAGGTCAGCCTGGGGTATGGTCATTGTAACTGCTGGCCTTAGGGGGGAAATAAGGACTTTCCAGAATTTTGGATTGCCAGTTCGAATTTAAGGCCGAAGTTCATGAAATCTGTACAGATATCCGGTGAGAATGTGTAATTTAAGTGAGTTTTCTTTGTTTCTTGTGCTTGTGCCGGTGGGATTTGGGACTCAGTTGAGGAGCCTTCCTGACTTGGCATTGAGAAAAAGTAGATTTATCAGAATTGAAAAAAACGAAAAGAAAAAGAAAAGGAAAAAAAAATGAAGGAGATGTTACCCGTCGAATTAAGAAACCGATTGATTTTCTGTAATCGGCAATTGTAGATGTTAATCTAAACAAAATTCATTAGTAATTCATTCAATTTTATTCTGGCATTGTATACATAAAACTGGGCAGGGAAATGGGAGTGAAGTATACGTAATAGGCTGGCATTTCAAGTGCATGGTCAGCGTAAAAAGTGTAGACTCATCTGTAACAAGATTTTGTTGTTCGGTATTGTCCACAATCAAAAGTTTTTTCTTTTTGTTTTCTTATACATTCCTGATTACCAGGTCCCTGAAGATTTTGCTTTTCATTTTCGTTTTAGCAGATTTATATTTTTGGTAGGAGGTTGTATTGGATACTGTATATTGAAAAATTCTGATTTTTATTTTAAACCAAGGCCCAAAGTAGCACTCAAATTATTTGATGTTTATTACATACTTGATTTTATATTAAAATTTTATAATTATTTTTTAATATTTTAAATCTAATAAATATAACACATATTTTGTATAAGAAATTTATCGAACGTAACAAGATTTATAAAAAGCTATCCCTTATTTTAGCCTGTTGGAAATGGGGCCAGTCTCCAATTTGTGGGTAAGGGCTCAAAATCCAGTCCCTGCACAGGCATAGACTAGGGGATCTACTTGAGAGTTATTTTGGTACAGGTTTTGGGTGCTGCTATTTATGAAATGTTGAGAAATTAAGCTGTGTTTGATTGCACAATATTTTCTATGAAAAAGTTTTTTTTTTTTTTTTTATCTATTTTTCAACTGATATGTTTAATTGTACAAGATTTTTCATGGAAAAAATATTTTTCCACCTATTTTTCTTGTTGTATTTGATTACAACCTTTTTTATTTCCATATAAAACATTTTTTCATTTTCTTTGTTTTGACCGGAGAGGAGGATTGGGGGAGAAAGTTTTATTTTCCATGATAAATTTAAGTCTTTATTTTTCAATTGATCATTCATCTAGGTCTTACGTGCCGGACCTCATCCCAATTCTGTGCCTGACTTCATCCCAAGCGGTGGAATTCATTTTCGGACCTCATCCCAATTTTCGGGTGCCGGACCTCATTGCTGGCAATCACCTGTGTCGGACCTCATCCCCATCTCACACGTCACCAAGATGTCACGTCTTCACGCGTGTCGACGTCGGATCACCGCCCATTAGTGATTTGTTAGCATTTTTATGGAAATTAATTTTGAACCACCCAAATTCGATGGTATTTGGTATTTTTCAAATTGTCTTCTTTCAATTTTACTTCTATCTAAAATAACTATTTTCAAATTTTACCCTAACCTCAAAACACATCTCCTTCTTCCTCTTGATTTTCTCCAAAAGGCACATTTTTATGTCTCCTCTCTAAAATAAATTTTCAATAATTTCTATCTTGCTATTTAATTATGTCTCCTTTTTAATTTCTACGTGCTATTTAATTATTTTTAAAAAAATTTACAGTTGAACATATATTTTCATTTCTACATAACGATAACTCAAATCTGAACTTTTTAATAAACTTTAATTAGTGTAAGTAATTAATGAGCAAAATATGGAGAGAAAATTTTAATTCAAAAGTTAGTCTATAGACAATAGAAAATGATGCATATTAAATTGTAAGAAATGACATACATATTTATTTATATTAGTTATACATACCTATCTTTTTTAATATATGATTATTTATGTAATTTTATTATTTTAAAAACTTTCAAAATAACTGAATAATAAACTCTTAAACATTAGTTTGATTGTTTTAAAAATTTGCTACTAAAATCACTCAAAACCAAACTCATCATAAACACTTAAAATGAGTACTTCAAAAGACACTCATAACCAATACCAAAAACTCTCAATCATGCTTTTCTGGGAGAGTTGTAACATTATCCTTTACAAATTTCCCATCCCCAAGCCCATATCTTGGGTTGGGTGATGAACCTAAATATCCATTTCTAACCCACTCACATTTGGCTCTACATAAAATGATAATAAATGCATCGAAAGGAAATCCTAACTATGAAACCTGATTGGGTCCTTGGAGTTGAAGTGGCATATACTTCCACACAGAATTATCTTATCCATGTCGCGATTTCATATCCGAAATTGCTGTCAATTTTGTCAAATATCTGCCAATTTCCTCATATATATACCACACCAGAAGTTTCAAAAGCTCCAGGCTAAATCGAAGAGTATTCTACCAAGTTCAGGTCTATTTCGACAAATTTTCTAAAGATAAACCCGAGTTCATCAATGGCTCTACAGGCTGCTTCTCTGCTCCCTTCAGCATTTTCCATTCAGAAAGAGGTTTGTTTTCCCATGTTCTGTACTGGCTTTGATATTTTTTTACCATTGCTAAATAGCGCGCTGTTGATTCTTGATTTAGCAGGGAAAAACCGGTGCATCCGTTAAGGATTCGAGCCTCTTTGGAGTTTCACTTGCAGACCATGCCAAAAGTGACTTTAGTTCCTTTGCATTGAAGAGCAAGGTACATATTCCATCATTTTATTCTGTTCACAGAGGAACGGATTTCAAATATTAAGAACATTTGCAGAGAGAATTCGGTCCAAGAAAGTCATCCGCTGTGGTTAGGGCTCAGGCAGTAGTTACAGCTCCAGCCATCAATTCTGACACGGCTCAAGGGAAGAAAACTTTAAGAAAGGGCACTGCAGTGATCACTGGAGCCTCATCTGGCTTAGGTCTAGCCGCTGCTAAAGCTCTGGCCGAAACAGGCAAATGGCATGTAATTATGGCCTGCAGAGACTTCCTGAAGGCTGAGAAAGCAGCAAAGTCCGCTGGCATAGCCAAGGAAAGTTACACCATTATGCATTTGGATCTTGCCTCTCTCGACAGTGTCAGGCAGTTTGTGGATAACTTCAAGCAATCCGGGCGACCTCTTGATGTCCTAGTCTGCAATGCAGCTGTTTATCAACCAACTGCTAAACAGCCTTCTTTTACAGCTGACGGGTTCGAGCTCAGTGTCGGGACTAACCATCTTGGTCACTTCCTTCTTTCAAGATTGCTGCTCGATGACATGAATCAGTCTGATTACCCTTCAAAGAGACTTATAATCGTCGGTTCAATCACAGGTACGAGAAATAATTACCACAAACAAGATCAGCTCAAAATGTTGAACACCGCACTAAACCGGTTCATGACCTCATTGCACATGGTTTCTCCATAAATGAACAGACAGCTTTTATTCAACTGGACCATATTCTTAAACAATGGCTAGAACTAAATTTGCAATTGCTTCACTCGATGTATTTCAGGAAATACAAATACATTGGCTGGGAACGTACCTCCGAAGGCCAACCTTGGTGACTTGAGGGGTCTTGCTGGAGGATTGAATGAGTTAAACAGTTCAGCTATGATTGATGGTGGAGACTTTGACGGTGCCAAGGCATACAAGGATAGCAAGGTCTGCAATATGCTCACAATGCAAGAATTCCACCGTCGTTACCACGAGGATACTGGGATCACTTTTGCGTCCCTGTACCCCGGCTGTATTGCAACAACAGGCCTGTTTAGAGAGCACATTCCCTTGTTCCGCCTCCTTTTCCCTCCATTCCAAAAGTACATCACTAAGGGCTTCGTCTCAGAAGAAGAAGCTGGAAAGAGACTTGCACAGGTTGTAAGTGATCCAAGCCTAACAAAGTCGGGTGTCTACTGGAGCTGGAACAAGGCCTCGGCATCATTTGAGAACCAATTGTCTCCAGAAGCCAGTGATGCAGAGAAAGCCCGTAAAATATGGGAACTCAGTGAGAAACTAGTAGGTTTGGCTTAAATTTCACCCTTGATCATCATTTCGACTAATCTGTTGCCAGGAAAGACACAAGATCCAGCTCCATGAGGCCTGATTGTTGATTGTGATGATGCTTGTAGTTGTAAAAATGTTTGACTTGTCAAATGCGAGTAAGAATCTATAATAAAATCACTCAACCCATCTATCTTTACCAAACATTGGTTAACATTTGTACGTAAAATAACATAAATGAGCTGACTGAACGTGGTTCTTAAAAACAACTGATAAACTATGCTAATTAATCCAACTTTGAAAAAGCATGCTAAAATAAGAGCTATAAATGAAATTGTGCCTTAATTAAGGGATGAACAACAATATAGCATTTGTTATGATATTTGTTGTCGATTATGTTCTTCAAACATTCTCCAAGCAGGCGTATTTCTTTAGGTACAGTGTTACCTTCTGCATTACCTGCTACACTGCCAAGTGGAAGAAAATGTTCAACGAGACAAAACAACTTTACGACTTTTATATAAAACTCCAACTTATTAACAAAATAAGTGGCATTAGTACATAAGTGCAAGCATCTACTACTTATTTTGTTACAAAGAAATCTACAGTTCATATGCTGGAAACCTAGACTCACATGGCTCATTCATATCCAGAAACAGATAGGCCATTCCTCCAATGCCTTCAAACAGTGAGTATGGGTGATCGCCTCCGTACATAATGCCCTCTGAAATGAGAATTTGAGCCTTGTCATGCAGAAAGCAAGCAAATGCTTTGGCCCTATACAAGAACTCCAAGTTTCCTGTCAATCGGTACAGAGAAAGAAATACATAGGTATTTCCACTGATGCCATGACAAATTCCAACTCGTTTAAGTAGGCCCCGATTCCAAACAACCTCTCCTGCATCAATAGCTGCTTGTAGGAACTCTTTGCCGCCAAAAACCTGATAATATTGAAGAAATAATTTTGAGCAAGACCTTTCGAGCTTCACAGAATCTTTTCCTTCAAGAAAAAGGATTGTAAAGACAAGTTTATAATTTCAAAATGTGGCTATATTAAATATATCAAAAATGAATTTCTGTGCACGTAAAAATTTCACTTGAAAAGATTCAGCATGGGATCATACAGTCACATCAGCAATCGGCTGCGAGTCTTGCATACCCCAATGGAGAAAGAGAAGCACCAATGCTAAATACAATTAGAAAACCTAGTATACACACCAGCCCATCAATACAGTTTATAGAACTGCTCTTTAATAATTGAATTAGCCAAAAGAAAAAGAACAATTACTGCATCCAATAGGAGTTGCATTGCAATTGGAACCAGTTCACAAGGGAGCTTATATATCTTGCAAGCTCTTACGCCATAATCATTTAGTTGCACATGTATTGTCTTTCCATTTTTCCTTCCCATCTTATGTGTTTTATGCAAGGAATTTCACAATCAAAGAACAAAACAATAATTACCTCGGCTGCTTTCACAAGGGTGAGTGCAACACCAGGAGCACCATGGCACCAATGCACCAAACGGTCTGAATCACTTCCTTCACTTGAGGGATAATTACCACTGGGAAACCGATTTTTAATCATGTAACTTAGGGTGCCCTTGACATCCTCCAGCTCATCTGGTTTCAGATCCATGTCCATTAACACGTACATAATTCCCGCTAGCCCATGGGCAGCTCCCAAGTATTTTTTCCCATGCCATTCATACATCAACGGACATCTTCCTTTTGCTAATTTTCGACCAGACTTTATGATGTCATCAACAACAGCCCTCTGCATCAGTTTTAATCCAATCAACGCCTATCTTAAGCTTGCAAAACAAAGCCAAAACTACACAGTAGAAAATGGCTTACCATTCTTGTCGTAGAAACCGTGTCTTTGCCAATATTTTTGTTTAAGAAAGAACATGCCCACAAGAACCCCGCTCTCCCATACAACAGTTCATTCGGAAGATCCTTGGAAAGCTTAATCTTCATCCAAATTAGAAAACTTGCAAGTCAACATACTAATTCAAACATAAAGGAATGTATGCAAGGTGAAAGAGCAGCTGTTGTGATGGGGGAAGGAAGCAAATATAGGTGTTGTTGCATCACAAAATACCTCTTTGAACTGGAGTTAAATATTGGTCACACAGATTGTACATCACCAGTGTGCTTTGCTACTACAGCACCAAGAGCACATACACCTGCTTGCCCACATATGAAAGTGACATGCCTGCAATTCCAACAGCAGAAGTCTAATAATATTGTGCCACTAGTCTAAGAAGGTAGGGTTGCCATGTTTAGACAGATAAAGGCTGCTGCAGAGTATAACACCCACACTTGACTAGAATACAAGAACATCCAACCTCCAAGCTCTATAAGTTGTTCTTTTTACAACACGAATCGATTAAAAGAGAACAACAATATTCCTTTTCTCCTTTCATGTGTGGTGCTAAATAGAAACATCTTTTTCTTGATTCTTCATTTTCTCATGTAATTATAGTTTTGGGGTAAATGTGGCTTTGCATTACACAGTGTCTAGACAACAAAGTCCCACTGATTTTAGCCATTTCATACACATCCCACAAATTTTTTATCAAATTTGGAATTAGCTTAGGGAGATTTTATAAAGAATCTAAAGCCAATTAATCTCCTAGATTAGTAAATCTGGATGCACATCCCACTTTGTGTTATCCAACTACGGATAAAATCTCGGTTTAGCATAATTGAATCAAGTTTAAGGTACTACCACTTAATAAACGATATATTATACATCCCAAGAATCATATTGAGATAACCTACAAAGAAACACTCTTATATACGGAGAGAGAGAGGTGGGGGAAGAAAGAATTAAATATACCCAGAGCCTTGGGAAGCAGAGCGACAGGCTTTAATGATCTCTGAGCAAAGGGCAAGATCATTCTGGTCTTTAGTAACTTGGTAAGCTTTAAACAAGAAGAAAGCAGTCCCCAGAGCTCCAGTATATAGTGTATAGTCACCCACACGCTTTCCTCTTGCTCCACACGTCTCCTTAACTATCTGAAGCAAACCAAACAAAAATAAAAATCCAACACAAACTCAAAGCATAAATTTGTGTCTATATTGCAGAGCCGGCATTTGGAAGAATGATTAAAAGGGGAAACAAAAGTACTGTTTCTTTAAGGTCCAAAGCTTCTTTCTTGAGACTTTCAGACAGGGTTTTGTAAGGAAGGTGAAGGAGCCTAGTGAGTGAGTCTTTGGCTCCTTCAGATCCAACTGCTGGTTCTTTTACCGGAGTTTCTGGAACGAAATCTGTCATTTCGTTGGGGAAGAAACGGTCTGCCATTTTCTTATTCCTCTGTATGTTCCTGCGCGTTTGAGTGGTGGGGGCGCCGAACAGGGTATGATGCTCCGGCTGAAGCTACTAGAACCAATCGGAATTTTTCGAAAGGGAAATTTGCAACCACGGTACCTAAACGTTACTACTTAAAGCACTGAGGTCCCGATTATTTTTATTTTTTTTTTTTTCAAATACTTAAGCCTTGTTTGATAAGAATTAATTTATTGGTTTTTTTGTCATGCCAATATTGATCAAATAAACTAATATTAGTTTATAAACTAGTTTATAGTCTCCTCAATCAAATGTTCTTTAATTTAATTTCACATAAGGTTTATTATGTCATATCTATATACACATATCATATATGTATAATTGTCATTACAATTTTTAATTAATTGTTCAATTTTTAATTACATTAAAAAATTTCAATATTTATTGTTGCACTTATGTCCCCAATTTTTTTTGTAGCATTCTTATATCATGAACTTCCATTAATTAGCACATATATATTGTGATAACAGTTTTCGTTCAAAGAGTTCATAAGAAAAGCATAAAAAACTTATCTTCCCTCATATTTTTGAATTAGCAATATATATACACACACAAGTATGACATAATATTTGTCCATTATTTTAAAGTATGCTAACAAAATATTTAGACATAAACTATTATCAATGACCGAACATGCCTTTCATTCAATGATGATGAGAATTTGACAAAAGACATAATAAAGACATAAAAAATTGAATATGACAATACAAAAAAAATTGAATATCGACAAAAATCTACATAATTGTGACAATAAAAAAATTGAATATTTCTAATACAAATAAAAGTAGTGCAACTTAAAACATTATGGGGTCAATTTTGTCACCCGTATATTAAGGGTGTTCTCGACTCGTATTTTAATGAACTTGTTAAGAATTGTGAATTCTCATTAATTTTATAAGTTACGATAGAATTCCACTCATTTATAAGATTTTAAAATAATATCTATTATAAATTTCTATGAATTATTGTGAATTTAATAGATTTAAAATATTAAAAAAATTGGTACATCTTAAGTTATTATCAATATGAATAATATGTTTTTATTTGAAATTAAACAATTTATTTAATATGCATTTTTGTCCCCGTGTATCATAAAAAGAACATTTAATTTAATTAGTTTTCTAAAATTTGGTGTTAAATTACAGATAATGACTATGTATGCAGTTGGATTTTAGTCCGGAAAATCAAGAGAAAATTGATCTCAACAAGCAACTTCCTTATTTGGATTGAAACATTGTCGATGTGTATATTTAGTTGTTGTTTTATTTTTGTTCGAAGATGGATGCCTTTTTTGTTTTCCATCTCTTATTATAGGGTTATTAGTTGGAGGTTTTACATTCTCATTTTCTGATTTGGGAAGAAATGAGAAGTTTTTATTGCATATGATAGTTGAAATGCTTTGTATGCTTTTGAGATACTTTATATGGCGATTGGTGGTGGTGACGGGCGTGACGGCTGATAACATGTTACGGTGCATCTTCTTATGTGACTTTTGCAACTAAACATGGATTGTTCATTTTGTAAGGTAAATTTAATAAATAGTACTCAAATAGTTTACCATCCTTCACTCATTGAAAAAATATTAGAATAAGTCATTGAGCAGACAAAAATTATTATATGGCGAATGAAAAGCTGATGTGGTATAATTAAATCATTAAAATCATCTACATAACTAAATCGTAATAGCCAATCATGCATTTACTTTGTCTTAAATAATGTTTATTCAACTTTGAAATTTTGTTTTTTAGAATCGACAAGTCAAAATTTTAATTTTTTTAATCGATAGTTACTTTGGTGACTATTGATTTTTCGACAGTTCAATTGTCAATTCCTAAAAAACATATTTTAGTTTTTATTTTTGAATTGTTGATTTTACATTTTAACTTTCGAAAAATCGACAAATTACTAAGGTAAGTGTCAATTCCAAAACAAATTCTTTTTTTAAACTGTTGATTTTTCTGTCTTGAGGTTGGCTAATAATTTTGCTGAGTTTTCTTTTACTAGCAAATGGGTCGCCAATTTGTTTTGACAATGTGTCTTAAATACTTCACCCACTTGTCATTTCACGATTGAGAACAATGATCAAATGACCAAATATCATACTAAATAGGTAATAACAAATCGATAAAATCTAGCATTTACCTGAATGAATACATGAAATGGACAAAATAAATGTACTGAAATTTTTTTTAGAGTAACATAAAAAATTTATTGGTTCATAATTTGACGGAACGACGGTAAGAAAATAGTCGGTTGAGTGCTTGAGTAAGGCAGCAATACAGTGGCAACAATACAGTGGCAATTAAAGAAGATAACGAATGATAGATCTTGCAATTTGTTTGATCCTAGTGGCAAGAATGGTAGAATCTAGTAAAAAAAAAAAGAGAAAAAAGAGACGTTGAGTGAAATAGTAAAGTTGCATAGATAAAATGGTAAAAATTGAAAATTTGATTGTTTGTTAAAAATATTTTCATTATTTTTTTATTTAATTTGACAAAATAGTCAAACTTCTCAAAATTAAGCATATTTCAAAAGTCGTGTTCAAACATATATATTTTAACCAATTCCCTTGACAAATGGCCGAGAATATCAAAGGTTTAGCCTTAGTTCATTTCTCCTCTCTCCTAAAAACCCTAAACCCTTATTGTTTACAATACAAAAAGACGCAAGCATAAAAGATGTGGATTGAAAACATAACAATTTTTTATAACATTTACAAATATAATCATTTGTAGATGCAAAATGTTCGATATATCTTATTGTAAGAATGGTCATCTTTCTGTGTGATTAAAATTTCAATGTACGTGAAACTCATGCAATAGCTTCAAAGAGAATCTATCAAAATAGATTTTGAAATTAACTCATAATCAAAATATATATTTATTTTTATAATACTTTTTCATAATTAAACTAAAATAGAAAGTAAAAATCCAATTAGTACAAGATAAACTAAATCAACATTTCAACAAGAAATGCCCATAAAGATAAATTTCAATTCTAAAAGAAATGTTAAAATTTTCAATTGAACCATCGAAAAATCGACCATTCATCAAGGTAACCGTCGATTGAAAAAAAAAGCTCTTTATTTTTTATTTTTGAACTATCAATGGATAGTTCACAACTGTATTGTTGAAAAATCATCTGTTCACCAAGGTAACTGTCAATTCCAAAAAAACACAATTTTTTTTATTAATTTTGAACTATCGCTTTTTCAATTAAACTATCGAAAATTAACCGTTCGCAAGGTTTCCAATTTTTTTGTCGATTTTCAATTGATCTGTCAAAAACTCGATAGTGCACCAAGGTAAGTGTCAATTTCAAAACAATTTTTTCTGAACTATTGACTTTTCTCTCTCGAAGTTAGCCAATAGTTCCACTGAGTTTTGTTTTACTAGGAAATGGGTCGCCAATTTATTTTGGCTCTATGTCCTACAAACATTTCACTCATTTTTACAATTGAGAACAATGATCAAATATCATATCAAATAGGTCATAACAAATCGATAAAATCTAGCATTTACTTGAGTGTTTATATAAAAGGTTCTTTACATATATATACACTACTTCTAAATATAAATTTCAAATATATTGAGATAAATTTATAATTATTACTAGATTCTCTATCAAAATTTATATAATTAATAGACTTTTAATAATGTCCATTTCAATAGGATTGATACCAAACTGATTGAGAACATAAACCAAAATTAACGCGTTGTTACTAAACGAGATAATGATCATACGTTACATTTTTATCAGCGAAAGATGGGCTATTCAAATTTCAAACTAAACATCCATAAACATGAAATCAAATTGAATGCAAAAGAATGAGTTTTCATAACGCATGGCCAACACGCCAACACGCAAGTGGTGTAGTAATTTATCTAGATTTGAGGGTTACTAAAGTATATTAGGATTGTGGAAAAATTCAATTTATCTTATTGCGTGAAAGATCTCAATTATAACTTTTATCATCAACTATCATTACTACTTAAACATGTATTTGAAATGAAACCGATTATTGTTAATATAAATTGATAAGCTAGAATTGTGAATGAGAAGATGATTGGTGAAGTTTGTAAAGATTGAAAGAGCATACTAATAATTGTGAAATTAGTATTATTATAGTCAAAGAATTACTGAGAGATAATCGATATTAACAAAAATATAGAGAGAGAGCTTCATTCTTCTAGTAAGAATTGATCAGAGTTGTGAGATGTTGATAAACATTAAATGCGTAATAGTGAGAGCAAATTAAAATTAATTTTTATTAGTGCTTAAACCTAGTATATATAAATGTTATATAGTTTTTTTTTTTAAAAAAAAATCTATCTAATATATTTGAATTTTTTTTTTTTTTTTGAAAAGTAAAATGATATAATTTTCTCCAAAAAAATGCACCCAGGAATATGGCCCAGGCCCAGAATATCAAAACCCATTTATCGATATGGACCAGGCCCAGAATAAATTGAGACTGCAGTGCAGCTTGCCCAGTTCCAGATGGCCCGGCCCAGAATGTAGAAAACCATTTATTTCTGGTAAAACCCTAAACCCTTATATAACTGTACTCTGTGCTCTTTTGTTTATAGAGATTTCAAATGGGAAAGAAGCGAAAACACGTTGAAACCGAGACTGCGGCCAATGCAAAGAAGGATGAAAGTGCGCCAGAAAGGCCCAAAAGAACACTTTTAGGATGGAAAAACAATGGTGAAGATGATAAGAACCAAAACGATTCTGTGGCTTTTAGAAATAAAGAGAAAGTCTTGGTCACTTGTTCCCGACGTATTAGTTTCAGGTTCGAATTTTCTTTTGTTCTGATTTTGGTGTATACTCTGCAATATTTTTTCCAGGGTTAGGAATTTTATTGGCTAATTTATGTGAATGGTTTGTGATTTTTTATTTTTTATTTTTGTGGCGGCGATTTTAGGCATAGCTATTTGATGATGAACTTGGTATTCCTTTTACCATACTGTAAGAAAGATAGCAAGGTAGAGTCCAAAGAAAGCAACGTGTAATAGATTTGAATATTTATTTTAAATTGTGTAAAAAAATTAACGAAATTTTTTAATCTGAGTTCTTGGTTATTTGTAATCTGTAATATTTATGATACTTTAGAAATTAGCATTTGAAATTATGAATAATAGTTTTAATTCCTAATGTCGAAATTCTCTGAACAATTATTCTCAATAATTAAATTTGAAATCAATCAAAAAAATATGCAAAATTAATAATTACCAGTTGATTAGTTGGCCAACAAAATTTAGGGATGGTGAATTTCTATCCACTGGTTACTCAGGTAAAAAATCATAATTAATAAACAATTGCTTTTTGCATAGTCTATATATCAATCACTTGATTTGTTTTAACTTTCCTTTGAAGTTAGAAAGCTACTTATTGTGTCAACAAAGTGGAGATTATTGTTAAATGAACACTTATTTTCAACTTTAACTGAGAAAAGTGGTCTATCTTTAAACTTGATTATTTTGTAGGTATAGGCATTTGATGTTGAACTTGGTGGACCTTTTGCCACACTGTAAGAAAGATAACAAGGTTGAGTCCAAAGAAAGTAAAGGTGCGACTTTGAATGAGCTAGTTGAGCTGAAGAGCTGCTCCTCTTGTTTGTTTTTTGAGGTAATTTTGTGATTTGATGTGTCAATTTGATTCCCTTTAATGTATGCGATGTACATTGAATCAATGGATCGTGAAATTTGTAAATTTCTATTTTTATTGGGGTTTGTCTTGTGTGATAATTGTTGCCAATAATTTAACTTGCTGATTTTCAATTGTGTTTGGTGATTATGAGTTATTGGAACAAGAGAAATAAAATGAAGTTTTGAGTAGTCATATCTTGCTTGTCGAGGGCTCACACGCAGTTTATCCTTTTCATTTCAGTGTAGGAAAGGTAAAGACCTCTATCTATGGATGGCCAAGAGCCCCAATGGGCCATCTGTCAAGTTTTTAGTTAATGCAGGTATCAGATGTCAAGGATAATTGATGTCATTGTTATGTAGTTCCCAAATTTATCCCGATTCTATAGTTCCCAATTTATCAACACCCTCCCACGGGTTCTTTTGCTATGTAGAATATATCTTAATTATGGAAAATATTATTTTGATGTTCTTAGTGCACACGATGGAGGAATTAAAGCTTACTGGAAATCATCTTAAGGGTTCCCGTCCTATTCTGACCTTTTCATCCAATTTTGATAAGAATCCCCACTGGAAGCTGTTAAGGGAAATGATCACGCAGGTATGACGTCCCACTATTAGAAGCATGATTCTTTTCAGTGATTTCCCCTATAAAGCAGTTTATGTTACTCTTATTAGTTTCTCACTTAGGGTTTGTTCGGTGTAGATTTTTTTCCAAAAAATGGTTTTTTTTCCCCACATTTTTTGACTTTTCAAACATTTTTCTTGTGTAAAAAGATTGAAAAGTAAAAAAAAAATAGGTAAAAAATGGATTTTTTTGGGAAAAAATGGAAACCGAACATGACATGCTGGAAAGTTTTATGCAAATTAGACATTCATAGGAATATAGCTAGATAATTGTCACTTGAATTAGTCAGGGTAATATCTTTTTATGAAATATGTTTCATATTATCACAAGATTGTTATATAAATGGGTGGAATGCTTGATTTCACATATATGTTGAGATCTTTATAGTGGAAAATTTATTCAAGAAGATGCATGTTAATCCTCTATTGAAAAAGAGAGTTTAGAATTTAGTTCCCACCTGTTGTAAAATCGTGTTGGATCTGGTACTCAAATAACTGGAGGTGTGTGATACAACATACCAAGAAAATTTCTAGTTCATAATTTACTTCCAGATGTCGTCAATATGACCACCTTAATCAGCGTCACTGATGAAATTTGTTGGTCTCCAGAAAATTTATATCTGAAGTTTGTTAAATATGATACCTTTCAACTGGTTGCTTATGTTGTATCATTGGTTGCTCAACATGTTTACACGATGCTTACGAGGTTCAATTTTGTCACACCTGAACAATCTTCCAAACTTTTGCTTTCTTTCTTTCTTCAGATATTTGGAACTCCGAAGGATCACAGAAAATCTAAACCTTACAATGATCATGTATTTGTTTTTTCAATTGCTGATGACCATATATGGTTCCGGAATTACCAGGTCAGTGATGATGTGCACACACATTCTGATTTCTTTCATAATTTAATGCTCTCACACGCATATATAATTGATACTTGATATGAAACTTAATGTGCAGAGGAAGCACAGGCATGTGCACAATTGATTTTGTATAGACACATGCTTGTCAATAGTGTATTACATGTCGATGCCAATATCTAAAAGTTTCTGGTATGCCAAACAAGTTGTTGGGATTTTTTTGGTTATTGGAATCATGAAAGTTATGATATGTGATGCTAATGGCAAGGCAGAGATCGTTCAGCATGCCTTCTCTATGACTTCAGTTATCATTACAACTAGTTCAATTTTTTGTACTGTCTACTATGTACTCTAATATACTTGATGCCTTCATGGGAATTGGTTCAGTTGTTGCATTGGTCTGGACATCAAAGCATTTTCTGAGTTTCTCACTTGATGTATTGAAAACCAGCAATATTCTAAATTAGTAATGTGGTCACTAGCGAATTTGTTTTGTGGGTGCCAATGCATGTACAATGTTCTTATACTTGTCAGTGCTAGTATTGGTTATTTATATGGATTACACTGGAAGATATTTGTACTTTATTTGTCTATGGTTTAAGGTTTCATCTTTCTGTCTATTTCACTCCTGTATCAATCTGAGGAAGTCAATATTTCTGCTTTTTTATGCTCGAAGATTTGCATGGGTATGTGTGACTTTTGAATTCTTATGAACCATAAAGTCCATGGAAAACCAACATTCTGTGTTCAGAAGTTGTAAGAAAAGGTTTTTATTTTTCTCAACCTCCTTCCTCCCTTCACCCCACAAAAAAAAAAAAAATGAAAATAAAAAATATTGCACGAGTTACAAAATATCATATATTTTAAGTTGCTGAAACAGCTACTCCATGAAGAGACTAACAATAGTTTTTTTTATCACTTGTTTCAGATTATCAATAGAGAACTAGTTTCATTTTTCTAAAATCCATTTCAATGTCTTTGCTTTTGAAGCAGATATCTTGTCCTAACAGTGGAGGACATAAAATAGACCGTGGGGACTTGGAAAAGATGACGCTAATTGAGGTTTGTTACCAAGTCCTTGTTAAATAATGGGATACTCATATAGTGTCTAGACTAAATTCATCTGACTGTTGTGGATAGGTTGGTCCAAGGTTTTGTTTGAACCCAATCAAGATATTTGGTGGCAGCTTTGGAGGTCCAACACTATATGAGAATCCATTTTATGTTTCGCCAAACCAGGTTAGCTCTGCTAGCAGTATTTTTTTTAGTCTAGTACTTTTGGTTCTAGCACAATCAACGTTTTTGTTGATTGTATTATATTCGTGACCTTGTTATCTGAAGGTATATAGTATATACATAAATAATCAACTGTTGTGTGAAGGCACTTCGATGCAAAAGGTTTGCCCTTCACCTCTTAATGTTCTTCTTTTGCACGTGCTTACAGATTCGATCATTAGAGAAAAAGCAGCAGGCTGGAAAATATGCTAAGAAAGTTAAAGCCAAGACGAGGAGGAAGATGCACGAGATGGCAAATCCCCTGGAGGTTGATGAATTTGCTGACATGTGGAAGGAATGATATTGCTGGTGCTACACAGAGAGAGAAGCTATCTCTGATTCTTAGCAGCATCAACAATACATGGTTGAACTTCTTCTGTGCGAGGGTGACTAATCATCATTTTAAAATTTTGTTCAAGTCTATGGTTTGTTTGCTTGAATTGTAAAAGTTTGGATAATTTATGTTTCTGAATCGACTAGAAAGAAACCATAGGAAAATCAAACACAAGGAATGCTGTTTGGCCGTTGCATAGCAGGATGGCAACTTTCTCCCCTATGTAAGGCATATCTATGCCTGTATAACAATTTTGAAAACATTACTTAAATTAATATAAGTGCTGACGGATTTTTTGTCGGTAAATAATGTAAAGAATACAGCAATTAAATATAAATTTCTTTAGTAATAAAATAACACTTAAATAATAAATGGTTACTGATGGAAAAGAAAGAACTGCAACAATTTTTCTTAAAGTGCATGATTTCAAATCTTTTACCATGTAACGATTGTTTCTATTAATTAACTATTAGGCTGTGTTTGACCATTTTCTATAAAAATGTCACATTTATGGAAAATAATGTCACATCATAGAAAAATATTTTCTAACTTTGTTTGTTTGATACAAGGTGAAAAAGAAAAAAAATTTTAAGGTACAATAACTAATTTGGTCACTTTATTGGAAAATATTTTTTTACTATTTTGGTGATATTTATTTTTTTTGTAACATGGAAAATTTTTTTTCCTTTTCCAACATTCTCAATCAAACACATCCTTAGTTATTTCAATTGGAAATGAATAATGAGTTTCATTTGAAAATTGCAAACCATAAGAATGTATCAAACGAGATAGTTAATTGACTCATGTGAATTGAAAGTATAGTGTTAAAACTATTTTTGATTAAAATTATTTATTGAACTTATATTCGTATATTTCAAAACAATAAAATTATTCTTAAGATTATGGATATTTTGTCGATAACATTTAAATATAGAATATTTTAAAAAATTCAATATTCTCGTAACACTTTCATAAGTAAATAAACAAAATCAAATGTTAGTGAGGAAAACTTCCAACTTACTAAAAAATAACAAAATAAATCAAAATATACTTATGTTTGTGATTATTGATGATAACCATTGACTACTTTTTTGTCGAAGATCGGAGATTGTGTCTTTGATAGTCATTCTCATCGAACGATGTTGCTGTCATTTTAATTGTCTATGGAAGTGTTATCGGTGGTAATACTATTGAAGACTTTCAACTTTCTGTTGGTGATAATTTTTACCTACAAAATGTTGGCATCATCAATGGAAGACTATATCAAAGATGCTGCATTATGTTATAATCTTGAAAATGTTTCATTAGCAATTTTGTTTAAGATCTCCAAATTTTTACCGACTTGACACGACCTAGGCTCCAATCTCTACCGAACTTTATAAATGAGCTATGTCTTTCCCGGTCCCTATCCAAACTTACAAACGAGAGTTTAATCTTACTCAATAATAACATTATTTTGTGTGAACTTTCTCTATAAATCGCGCATTGAAGTACAACCGATATTAAGCCTTTGACTTTTGTGGGCCCAAATTTTCAAAAGCCCTTTTATTTATGAGTTTAGAGTTTTAGGATTCAATTCAACAGCTCTCTCTTTTTGCATCATCTTCCCCATTCGCCAATAAGGTAAATCCTATACCTCCTCTATACATTACAAGAAGACGTACTATTAAATTTTAACAAATTTGACTACATGTCTTGATAAAAGAATTGGTTGTAAACCATTGATATCCGTTCTCCTATTATTTGGGATTGCCTCTTCACTATTGAATTTGCGGTTTTCAACAACATTGTCACAATTCCACTAAAATGTTATTCCACAAATCTTCACACTGAGACGTTTAACATCACACTTGAGTGTAACTTTGTATAACTTATAACCTCATAATTACAAGAGGTTCAATACTCAATTTGACTATAAAGACAATCAGGATTTATAAATTAATCACGTGTATTATTAAATTAAACACAATGTAATTAGCAGAATGTTACATGGCATCAACAACGAAGATGTCGTCATTGAGCATGATGGTAATCCTAGATGGTAGTTATGTCGTACTCACTCACGGTATTATAGTTGGCAACCGTCGGTGATCCTCAATGAAGATTAATATCCGTTGGTGATCACTAATGAAAATTATTGTTAGTCATTGCCGGTGAGGGTGTTGTTGTCGTTAATCGCCTATGTAGGTGCTATCGTCAATCGTCGATGATAATTCAATTTATGAGTTTGAGCGACTTCATGATTTATAACTTAACGTGTATTATTAAATTATACAGGATGAAATTAGTGGGATTATATGGTATCGCCGACAAAGATGTCGTTGTTGAGCATGATAGTAATTGTAAACCGATAGTAATTATAAACAATAATTCTATTGGAATCAATCACATTATTGTTATTGGCAATACTGTTGGTGATCACCGATGAAGATTAATATTAGTCGGTGAATTTTACACACTTAAAAAATAGTGGACAATTTTCACCCGCGCAATTGTTGGCATCAATGTTGGTGATGTGTGTTCTTTGTAGCGTTAGCTTGTTTCTTTGTCATGTTTTTACTTTAGTTTCGTTTGTTTTTCATTAGCCAAAGTAAGTCTTGAAAAAGACTCCCTTAAGGATATTGTTAATGACACCAAAATGTGGCTCAAGACTTAACTTTCTTTTTAAAATAATACTATTCATAGTTCTTTCCACTCTGACAATCATCCTATATGGTATTACTCAATTGGATGAATTATTTACTCCAATTACGTAATGTATTTATAGCCATTAATTATGAATAATTCATTCAATTGGTAACTTAGCTTTCTGCGTAACAAGTCATTATCGATAATGAATTTTATATTACTATAAAAGGGTGCAAATGATTTTTTTTAAAACAAGTAATAGTTGATAAAGCATAGGGGTCAAATTTTATATTACTAGTTGTGAAGGGTGCAAATGATTTTTGCAGTGTTGGTAATAGTTGTTGATAAACTTCTTTAAGGGGTCACTAATATTTTTTTGTTAAACTGGTCACCAAACTTATAGTTTATTTAATCTGACATTTTGATGTGAAATTTGGATTAATTGATTAAAATAAGATAAAATTTAGTATAATGTTCATAAGATAAGAGTAAGGCATGCATTACAAAGTCTTACATATGTAAAGAATTCACGAGGCAAATAGCTCATGTGGGTGTGCTGTGTGCTCTTATCATATTGATTTGGGACAAAGGGTGGTACACAACTACATGTTTAAATTAGCGAGTTTGTTTTCTTAAGATAAGCTTTGAAATCCGAGTTTGAACTTGTACTTGCTAGGTCCATTATTATGTATATGAATTCCAAATTGTTACACAATGAATGTTAATTAATACTAGAAAACACAATCATAGATAGATTCATAGTATGAAAAAGAAAGAAAAAGTCAAAATCAGAAAGTAATAGATAAGCTAGTGCACATCTCGTCATAATTGTATGTTTTTGATGTTTATAAGTACTTATAAATTAATCAAAAATTATTTTTATTCACACATTTCGTAAGATTCACTGCTTATAATCTACAATATTTTTTCTACCAAACAAACAACTCTCTCAATTATTTTGAAATGGTCCTGCCTTGTACACTCTCCTACCTTTTATCCATACTTATTCGTCAACTGGTAAAGATACAAAGTTTTATGGTCGAACATTGAACTGTAGTCTTGATTCGTCTTCTTTTCCTTCAACCACCCCTAAAATGTATGGGATTTGGTTGGACAAATTAAATACAATCAAATAATATTCACGTGGTTTGACAAAATATTTATTATATTGGGTTAAATTTTTGTTATAATGATAAATTGATAATGACATTGTAAAAGAAAATAATATTCTTCTTTTCTTTTTCCTTTTATTAATTAATTTATTTCAGTAGGTGAAAATGATTCCACGACAGAAAATGACAATTGTTAGATAACCCATTCAAGAAAAAAAAGAAGAAAGCAATGGATAAGCTACTGCACTTCTCATCATCAATTTGTCATTTTCTCTATTAGGGCTGCTCCTTTTTAGCCCACTTCGTATTTGGAATTTTGGAGCATCTACGATGTAACTGTGAATTATATTAAAAAAATATGTCACGTCGTTTTAAATTAATTACATGACAAAGAAAAAAGTGGAAGATATCTAGCTCACTATCGAAATGTGTGTTAAGCGTATTTTATTTTAAATTTTTTATAATTTATCTCCATCTAAACGTATGTTAATAATTGATAATTCTTTAATTAATTTTTTTAATTTATCTACCAATATCTCTTATATATGTAGACCACAAATTTTTCAATTCACATCTTCCATTGGAGATGCTATTCTATCTGTCTCTATTATATTTACCATATACACAACAATCCACATTGTTGCATTGGAGATGTTCTTATGTTCTTTAGGGTATGTTTGGTTAAGATTAAAATGAATAAGTATTTTTTCTTATTCCAAAGTAAAAAATATATTATTTATTTTAGTAGTATAGTAAGGATTACATTTATATTGAGTAATTTACTTATTTTTAATTTAAGTAGTAAAAAAAATTATTTATTTTAAAATATTGTAACTTTTGAAAATATTTGATCTAATGACCATTTAATTTTTTACATGACAAAAATTCCCTTAAACAATTAATTAAAATCCAATTATATATCAAAAATTTATTTTAAATTTTTTTCAAAAATACAAATTGACGCGGACACTTTTTTAAAATTCACACCCTCTCTTCTCAACACCACCACTACTGCACTCCAAAAAATAACAAATCTTGAACAGCACTCCACCACCACCTGCCGCACAACCCTATCGCCGCTCCAATGTCCGCTACCAATTTGAAACTCATTTATTTATTCTTAGAACCCTTGTTCTCTATCGCTAAAATGGGTGAAAGGACAAGTAGGTGAAATATTATTTTAAGATTGTAATTTATAAGACATGGAGCCAAAACAAATAGGTGACTAATTTGATAGTAAACAAAACTCGAATGCGCTGTCAGCCAACTTTGAAATAGTTGAGTCAAAAATTCGATAGTTCCAAAAAAAAATTAATAACTTATCTTAGAAAGTATGGTATGAGTCTGAAGTAACGTAAAATCTTAAGCACATAAAAAATTATCATTTTTACAAAATTGTATATTTAAAAATTTACATCTAAAAATAATCATATTTACAAATATTTTCAAAAAATACCACATTTTCAATTCACCGTTTACTTTTTGTGACTTTTCAAAATTCTCATTGTTTTGAATGTGTGCCTTTTGCTTTTAATTATTATTTTCAAGTTTTCTGAACAATAATCTGTCCTTTTTAAATTGTGCTAATTTTAATCAATCAAATTACGTATGCATAATAAAAAATAGTGAGGCTGGCCTAGATTCCTCCGAGAACAAGGAGCGGCTTCCCAACTTCTAATTTACAGTTACAGTGTTTATATATATGTACATATACACGTATATATACCTCAAAATATGTGTGTCTACGTATGCATTTGAAGGTGATTCATAAAGGAAAACGAACGAAAAATTATAGAAATTGTTGCTACGCTATTTAATGTTTTGCACTTAACTTTTCGACTTTGTTTTCGACTTTATGGATACTAACCATCGATAATAAAATAGTCTTTTGGACGTTTTTTATAAACAAACATTTGTTTCAGTAAAATTTTAAATTTTAAAAAATAAATTTGTGTAGAAATGAAGGAAAAATATTGTAGAGAGGCTCGATACTATTAGAAAGTATGATTTCAAATTTTCTTATACGTAATCTTTTGTATAGACGTTGAGATGGGCGGGCGTTAAAAAGCTATTCTTTTTAGAACAAAAAGATCAACATCAAAATTAGCACATGGAAAGACTAATCTAATAAAGGCTTTTCTTTCACGAGAGGCGGGAAAAGTACACCAACATTTCTCTCCGGGAAGGCAAGTCTCATTTGGTAATATGCAATATGAATATTAATAGTGATACGTAGTGAATCTTTCCTAAAGCCTGGCTTTGAGCCTTCCTTTAATGTGGCACTGAACCCTGGCAGAGATCTTCTTTTGAACGTTCAGTGAGGGCGACAATGAAAGTCACCGAATGGGTCGATCTTTTTCTTCGGTTTGTCCTAAATTTTTAATATAAAAAGGTGTGGGAGGACGTTGCGAGATGTCGGGGCGGACACGACTTCTTCTATTCTAAAGCTAGAAGACTTTGAAAGACACCCCGGAACTAGAGCATGTCGTGAAAGAAGCACACAGTGTTGGACTTTTACATGGGGAAACTCCAATTTAATGAGATTTTGAAATAGGGTTCATTTAATTTATATTAAATAACTAAAGTTTTATTTAGTTGAAGTAGTTTTGACCCACCAATTTAGATCGTTTCCCATGCATTCTCCTTCTCTCTTTATCTCTCACATGAACAAATATATAAAAGTAAGCATATTTCTGGAGATTTTTGAATAGGACAATTTTTCGACCTATGGTTGAATTCATAGATAGACAAGAGATAATTTAACAAACTAAAATATTTTAGTAGCCAGTAGAAAAGAAAGAAAAAGCAATTTATTCTTGAGGACATAGTACGGTTTTTCCCCAAGGGAGTTGGCCAAATTGATTGCAAGAGAAAATTGATACGAAAGAGATATTTTGTCTATAAACGTCATAGAAAAGATAGATTATGGTTCTGATGTTCTCAAATCTCAAACGCCTGTCCATCCACATGATAGGGGCATGGGAGGCAAGTAGGAGTGAACATGGCAGCCCCTACTAGGTTTATTTCTTGATTTTTGTTTTTTAAAAAAAGACAGAAATCACACCAAGAGGTGAGGATGAACATGGCAGCCCCTACTAGGTTTATTTCTTGATTTTTGTTTTTTAAAAAAAGACAGAAATCACACCAAGAGGTGAGGACAGATGTGGACACTCACCCACTTGAGAAATTAATCCAAAGTTAATATAATTTAATAATTATATAAACTAATAAAACAGTTGACGTGAACAAAAATTCCCAATAAGTTGCAGCTACATGATAGGAACTATATATTATTCAAATCCACGTATTGACAATTGTTTTATATTCACATATAAGTCAAAGAAAACACGCTATTTTTTGTCACTATCAAGAATTGCGTGTTTCGTACAAAACCTGACAAAATAAATACGTTTTTCATTTTTGAAAGCAAATATAAACGCGTTTTTAATTCTGGCTCCATTTAATATAAAAGCAAATATAAACGCGTTTCAAGGTTTTGTTCAACTATTTTGAAAAAGAATCTCTTAAATATGTTACCGAAAATATCCAACATAAACAAATCGAAATATGTAGAATGAGGTTTAAGAATTTAAATGAAGATAAAAAAAATTGAAAATCTAAATGTAACAAAATATTAAAATATACTATTTCTTGAATGTATTTTTTTTAATCATAAATTATTTTGACAGTGTTGTTGTTTTTATTTGTTTATTATATATAAAGAAATGAGTTGTTCTCCAAATATATGAGGTTTTAATATAAATTTGTATTTCTAGATTTTATTTTCACGAAATTAAGAAATATGTAAATATTTTAAAAGGAAGAAAAGTTGTAAAAGTTCACAATAAAATAAAAAATAAAAATTCAATTACTAATTTGAGCAAATTTCAATATAAATATCAAAAAATTTAAAAAATAAAATTGGTCTCCGTCACAAGAGACTGGGTAGTGCCACGAATCAACTCATTTACGGAATCTCAGTTGGCAAAATTTGTCTCTCTAGATTTTCATTCCCCAAAAAATATAATTAAAAATTGATTATGCAAGAATTTACTATTTTCAATAATCCAATTGGGTCATTTGACGGTCCGTTTGGTGTAGTGGCTCCATCACATGTACCCAATTGCTATTAATGCTTTGATTCGTGTCACGTCCTATCATATATTTCGAAGCACTTATTAAAATTTCTACTAAATAAAACTTTAAATGCTTAGAAACGTGCCTATATAATATATGAGTCAACAGGTGGAAAAAGATTTCTTGCCCCCAAAGGGCAAGAGATCATTTTTCTATAATATATTTATTTGGAGTCTGATCTCTTATCTAAGGTAGATAGTAGATATAATACTTATCGATGAGTTGGCTAAATATGATTAACAGAAATCATAAGTGTGGGACTATGAACTACCAACCATGTTATACCACTTCAACGTAGGCATTATAAATAGGTAGAATAAGTGAATATGAGATCAATCTCCATATTTATTTTATGAAAAATTGTAGTTACGATTTTAAACTTCTTATTTTTAGCATATGTTGTCGGTTAGTTGACCAAATATGTAGTTTAATTGATCAATTAAAAAAAAAAAAGGTTCTTCATATTTAATGAATTAAAACAATTTTAATAATTTTTTTTAAAAATAAACTAAAGAATTAAAAATTGAAAAATGAAATGACCTTATTTGAATACCGTTGCCTCCGCCACAAGAACAACACCAATGTTTCGCTCTAGTTTTTTTTTTAAAAAAAAAAAAACTAACGGATTTTGCCATTCTTGAAATGGTAAACTGGATGTCAAGGGCTATATATTTGGTAAACTAACAGATTTTTGGACGTCGACGGATTCCATCTAAAGGTCTTTACGCTGCATACTTTTGCAAACCTTTGGGGATAATGGTGTCAAAATAGAATGTTTGATATTCCAGTAGTTTTTTTATTTATTGTCAAAAACTTGATTATGTATTTTTTCATAAATAACTTACCGCAAATTTGAGTACAAAAATACTATGTTTTACATAGCTCAAATTGTTGTGTAACAAGAAGGTATCGCTAGTAAGTTGTGCTACTTGTATACTCCCACTTACACTCTCACTTACATTTGTTTATGTGGTAAATAATAATTTGGTCAAATCATTATTTATTTGGTCAAACAAATAATGAATTGACCAAATATTCTACTCTAAAAGCGAGAGTGTAAGTGAGTGTGTAAGTGAGGATGTACAAGTAGCATAACTCATTGTTAGGCTATATATTTGGTAAACTAACAGATTTTTGGACGTCGACGGATTCCATCTAAAAGTCTTTACGCTGCATATTTTTGCAAACCTTTGGGGATAATGGTGTCAAAATAGAATATTTGATACTCCAGTAGTTTTTTTATTTATTGTCAAAAACTTGATTATGTATTTTTCATAAATAACTTACCGCAAATTTGAGTACAAAAATACTATGTTTTACATAGCTCAAATTGTTGTGTAACAAGAAGATATCGCTAGTGAGTTGTGCTACTTATATACTCCCACTTACACTCTCACTTACATCTGTTTATGTGGTAAATAATAATTTGGTCAAATCATTATTTATTTGGCCAAATAAATAATGAATTGACCAAATATTCTACTCTAAAAGCGAGAGTGTAAGTGAGTGTGTAAGTGAGGATGTACAAGTAGCATAACTCATTGTTAGTGGATATCTATTACTTGTAAATAAATTGTTTTAGAGTAATTTTGGGCACTATACAAAAATATTCATGTTTAGTGCAGCATATTTTTTGTTTGGGAGGCAGCTGGCCCAAAGAATAGGCATTTTAATAAGGTAATGTGTTTAATAAATTTTGTTTATAATTTAATGAATTTTAAGCAAATAATAAACAAGGATATTAGCATCCTTGTGGCTTATTGGAAAAGTAATCTTATAATATTGAACATTATTTATCAAGTAATTAAAATGATTAACAATTTAATTAGGATGGTTATATCATCACAATTTATTTTGTTTATTAAATTTTTAAAATTTTTGTTTATTATCGCACTTATGTCCAAACCATTTTTTGTAACATTTTTATCCTCAATTATCTATTAATTAGCACATTTAGTCCATTAATGAAAATAAATAAAATTGTGATGACAATATAACTACTCTTTTAATTATAATATATGGTGACACACCATAATATAATTAAAATTTTCATATTATAAGACTCCAAATGATTAGTGCATGTTTGGCAGTGCTGAAATTATTTTTTAATTACTTATAAATTGTGGATTCTATTGAATGTGTGAATAATAAATGGGTAATAAGTTGAGATTTTACGAAATGTGTAGATAAAAAATAAGTTTGATAACTTTAAATTATAATTAAACTTAAACAAACAAGACTAAAAAAAATTTAGAGGGTGCGTAACATATTTGATACACAGCTTGTTTGAAAGAGTTTTTTAGCAAATTTTAATTAAATTTAATAGAATGCGTAGTTCAAAAGTTAATAAAAGTTGTAGGTTATTTGAAATATGGTTAAAATTAATTGTCGACTTTTGATTTCAATTTTTTAGCAGATTTTAATCTGAACCAAACAAATAGACAATAATATTTAATAGGACAAAAAATATATTTTAATGAAAATATGGACCCATCTCGACTTTGGTACTTTTGCACTTTGCCCCCTAATTATTTCATAGTCACCTCCTTTTGCCATTATAAATCTACAGCCAAATAAAACCACCACTTCACACACATACACTCCTACTGTTCATTTCTTCTTCAATCTTATTGTGAATTTGCATGGCAGCTCGTTTGTTGTCGTACGAGGTAGCGGACCTCTGTCTTGGGAATCCACCGCTGGCGTCCCTCCCTGTCTCCGCCACGGTCGGCGACGCCTTGGCCGCTCTCAAGTCTTGTGAGGATAATTTCATCAGTGTATGGAGCTGTGATCACTCAAAGAACAATTTAAACAGTAATGAGTGTTTTTGTATAGGCAAAATCTGTATGGTTGATATAATTTGCTATCTTTGTGAAGAAGATAATTTATTTTCTCCATCTTTGGTTCTTAAGTCTCCTGTTTCTGTTTTGCTGTCAAAAGTTAAGGGACTGGTCAGGCACGTGGAACCCTCTTCAAGGTATTGGAATTTGGATAACTCTCTCTCTCTCTCTCTCTCTCTCTTGTTTGTTTCTATCTTTTGGGTTTCACGGGTTTAATAGATAAGATTATTTTTTGCAAACATTGAATTTCTGAATATGGGTTATTGTTATTTTGCTTTATAACCAAGCTTGAAACTTGACATAAATATGAAAAAGGTTCATAAGTTCTGGAATTCACAGTTTCGAATTTAATGATAGCCCAGAATCTTAGATTTTGTATTATTTTTGTGAATTTCAATACTATTGTTTTGGTATTTTTTTTTTTTTTTGCAGTTTACTTGAAGCAATTGACTTGATCCTTCAAGGTGCTCAAAATCTTGTTGTCCCCATAAGGAGCAATTCAAAAAGAAAACAACTCCAGAAATCATCATCAACAATTCACAATGGCTGTGAATTCTGTTGGCTAACACAAGAAGATGTGATTAGATTCCTTCTCAGTTCAATTGGGCTGTTCTCCCCAATTCCGACGCTTTCGATTGACACTCTTGGCATAATCAGCACTGAATTTCTGGCCATCGGTTACCATTCCCCGGCCAGCGCCGCTGTACGAGCCATTTCGCGCTCTCTCGCAGAGCAAACTTCGGTGGCAGTGGTTGACGATGATGGAATTTTGATTGGCGAGCTCTCTCCCTTCACCCTCACAGCCTGTGATGAGGGGGTGGCGGCCGCCATCGTCACCCTCTCAGCCGGAGACCTCATGGCCTACATTGACTGTGGAGGTCCCCCGGAGGAAATCTCGAGGATCATCCAGGCAAGATTGAAGGAGAGGAACTTAGAGAAAATATTAGACCAATTCATAATGACTACTTGTGAGCCTCATATTGCAACCATTGTCTCCAACTCCTCCTCGTCATCAGACGACGAGTTGCCATCCCCGACAACAACAACGTTTTCGAAGTCGGGTAGATATAGCAGATCGAGCAGCTACTCGGCACGAATGGTGAGAAGGGCAGAGGCAATAGTGTGCCGTCCCGGAAGTTCTTTGGTGGCAGTCATGGTACAGGCTATTGCACATCGTGTGAATTATGTTTGGGTCGTGGAAGATGACTGCAGTGTAGTCGGAATTGTCACATTTTATAACATGTTAGAAATTTTTCGACAAAATTTAGAATCTATTGTCTGAAAATTAAGATGGTTGTTCAATGTTGAACATAGGAAGAGCGGAACATTTTTGTGAATATGAGCTTGGACCTTTTTGTAGTATGAAAAGTGGTTTAAGGATTTGCTAATATGGGACCTGTCTGGTATAATTTGTATTTTCAGTTCAAAGTGGTTGCTTTTGAACTTTTGTTTTTATCAAAATAAAAGTCACACACAAATTTGTAAGACTCACAACTTACTATTACATATTTTATGCTAATATGTTTGGAAGTGTTTATAAGTTGGTTCAATATTATTTTTATAAACATATTTCGTAGTATTTACAATTTTTATTTACATATTTTATAGTACTCGGTTCTTATAATTTATATAATACTATTTACCAAACAAGCACGCAATCTTTCATATTAAGGTCATGTTCGGTAGAGATTTTTTTCAAAAAAATCTATTTTTTTGTCTACAATTTTTAACTTTTCAACCTTTTTTACACTACAAAAAAATTTGAAAAGTCAAAAAGTAACAAAAAAAACTCATTTTTCTCCAAAAAAAACTCTACCGAACAAGCCCTAAATGGTTCAGTCAACACTTAACAATGACACTTTTCTTTCTTTTATTTCCACATTAATTGGTTCAGTCAACACTTAGCTATGCCACTTTTCTTTCTTTTATTTTTAACTAGGGTTGTTGGATGTGTGAGGAAAATGCAATATCACCCTTATTGAGAAAGACTTGCTACATTTAGTTATTTTATTAAAGTTTTGTGTGTGCGTATACAATTTTCTTAAATAGGTGTTGATGAAACTTAAATTAGAGGCATTTGCTATGCATCTTTTTTATTTGCTTGTGAAATTTCTTAGCACGACACCATTTTCTATCTCGTGCACCTCATCCGGGGGTGGGCTTGGAGCTTGCAAGAGACCATGTTTTATATCATGAACTTCATATTATGATGTCATCATATATAGCTTGCACGAAACCATTTTCTGTCTCGTGCACCTCATCCGGGGGTGGGCTTGGGGCTTGCACGAGACCATGTTTTATATAATGAACTTCATATTGTGGTGTCATCACAGATTGCACGAAACCATTTTCTATCTCGTGCACCTCATCCGGGGGTGGGCTTGGGGCTTGCAAGAGACCATGTTTTATATCATGAACTTCATATTGTGGTGTCGTCATAGCTTGCACGAAACCATTTTCTATCTTGTGCACCTCATCCGGGGGTGGGCTTGGGGCTTGCAATAGACCATGTTTTATATCATGAACTTCATATCGTGGTGTCATCACAGCTTGCACGAAACCATTTTCTATCTCGTGCACCTCATCCGGGGGTGGGTTTGGGGCTTGCAAGAAACCATGTTTTATATCATGAACTTCATATAGTGGTGTCATCACAGCTTGCACGAAACCATTTTCTATCTCGTGCATCTCATCTCCTGGTGCCATAGCTTGCATGAAACGTCCATCTTCTATCTTGTGCACTTCATATCGCGGTGGTTCAGGTCGACTTACTGCCCTCTGGTTTGTAGTCCTGACCTCACCTTCACCATCTTCCCTTTTCTTGCGTTTGGAATCATAGGACACTGGATCAAAGGGCTCGTTATGGGCCATGTTGTCTGGTTGTTTATTCCATGGATCAAAGTATTGCTTCATGTGGATAGGCCGCTGGAATGACCAATGTTGGGCACCCATATTGAGACTTCCACCGCCACCAGTCGACTTTGTTTCACTTGCCACACGGGACTGTTCATTTTTTGGTTTCTTGAAGTCTATAGAGTCCATAAGGACTCTATTAGCAGAGCAAATGCTCAAACCGAATAAAACCAAGAACCCCACGTGTACACACTTTACTAAAGCCATTGTTTTTTCCTACTGAATGATTTGCATGATTTGAACCATGAATGCTTGTTTATATACATGTTGTATTTAGTTAGATTGACATGAACTAATGCCCAAGTTCAGCAATTTTTTAAGGAAGCACACTTGGAACTGCCTTATATTCTTGTAGCATTAAGGACCTGTGAACATAGGTTAGTGTCCTTCAATAGTCAATACTTTGTTTTATACTTCATATACCTTAATGGGCAGATTTATAAATTCCGAGAAGTATTTATTAATGCATAATAAAGGAAATAAAAAATAGGAGGAGACGTAAAACCTTCTGCCAACGAAAAGGAAACCATCTAAAATATGAGTCCAATTAAATACTTGTAGCAAAAGTCAAACCAATGGACGGGCTTCAATGCCCAAAGACTAATGAAAGAAAACACCTAACGATCTATTATATACTACTGGACAATATTAAAGAAGAGAAATAAGCTAAAAAATCATATTTATGATATTGCTCAATTCTACCTAGTATTGTGTACCAAACATACACCGAATTAATAGGGCTTAAAGAGCCCAACAATCTAAAGCAAGAGCCCTCCTCTCCGGATTTTCCATAGACCTCTGCATCATTAGGCTTAGGGGAAAGATCATTCAGAATCCACACAAATATATGCGCTGTAGCAGATCATAAACACAAGGCTAAAAAAGTTAGGATTGACAAATCCCACCAGAACTTGCTCCTAAACAACAAAGTAATTTGGGCATGGGAAAATTATGAAGGGAAGAGTATAGATATGCCTTTTTGACTTTCATAAAAGTCTGCATTCAGATTTCTTCACCGTCATTTGCACCTGATCCTACTTATTGTGCCATCATTTTTGCTCTATTCTGTGCTTGCCTTTCTACGGCTACCAGCCTACCATTTAGAGGTCTGAACAATCAAATGAAAAAATATATATTTCAGAAGGAAATGCTACCATACATTCTCAATTCTTGTAGTTCTCTAAAATTAAAATCAGAATGGAAATCTATGAGGATATCTACCTCCAACATATGAAGATTTTCAATAGGTCAAAGTAATTGTGATTGCTATATACCTAAAATGACACTTTCCAAGTGGTGACTAAACATTTTTCGTTAATATTTGTTGGAAATTATTCTAGACTTGTGAAAATTGAACATTGACGAAATTCATGAACACTGGAACTCCTCAATGATTTCATCAATCTCATGGTATCAATAGAATACATGAATACACGTTAACTCTATTGGATTTAAATGCTTGTATCAACGATACATGTTACATGAATTAGGTATAGGATTCGTGTCTGCCATTAAACAAAATGCTCCTACAAGTATACATAAGAGTCTTGGGTTGTAGTCAAGAAAAAGTGAAGGAAGAGTGAGGCAATTGTAAGAGAAACAATTCAATAAAGCAATTGAGCGAGAGATGCAAGTCGGTCAAGAGAAACATTTTTCTCTTAAAGTGTTCTTGTGACTGCTTGATATTCTAGCCCACCTTCACTTCCAACAAAGTGGTATCAAAACCTTTTTTCAAAGACTGATAGATAGAGATGTCATCAATCAAACATGTTGCACCTTCCTAAATGTCGTGGGAAGAAGTACAACCAACAGAGTTAACCATGAAGGTGTCGTATGGTTTTCAAGACTTAGAGGAAGTCCTAAAAAATGGATTCATAGAATCATAAGAGCTCCGCTTACCCAATCACAACAAGCAGAATTGAAGGAGAATCGAAGGAAGGACAAAAGGATGTTCTTTATTTTTCAAGCAGTAAGTGAATAAATTTTCTAAAAGAATTTCATCGGCTGCTATATCAAAGCAAGCATAAGATACTTCTAGACACATGTAGAGGTGAAGGATCCCAAATGTGTTGAAGAATATGTTTGATCCTGTTCTTTCAATTGTTGATCAATTGAAAATTAATGGTTAACAGATTGAGTATCAAAGAATTGTTGAGAAAATTCTTTGCAGCATAACGAGCAAGTTTTAACACATTATGGTGACAATTGAAAAGTCAAAGGACTTAACTACTCTTCCAGTCAATAGCTTAGGGGATCACTTCAATCCCATGAGCTTTGATTCAAGAATTTTGACACAACTCCTCTACAACAATCATTTTGAGTTCAATCATCTCTTAAAGAAGGCCCAAGAGGCAAAGGTGGTCAAGGGGCAAGAGGACAAGGAAGAAACAATGAGAACAATATCTTTGAGATGAGGAAAGATGCTGATTCTTTTCCAAAGTTGGGGAAGAGGTAGAGGTCACAACACAGATTAAGGTAGGATCGAGATGGAGGAAGATGACATGAAGATTTCTATAAAGCTCAATGCTACAACTGTGAAAAGTATGAACATTTTCAAGCAATAGCAACACAATGTTCATGCAAAAGAAAGAAAAGAATGAAAAAGATTTGTTTTTGGTGGCTTGCAATGAAACAGAAGCAACACAAGTTATTTAGCACATTGACAGTAGTTGTTGCAATCATATTACTAGAGACATGAATTTTTTGTACGATTCACTGAATCTTTTCAAAGCGAATTCAAAATCAGTGGCAATGAAAACATTACCAAGATTCATTTCCTGTCGTGTAGGCGTGCAAAGCCTCTTACCTACTTCAGCTGGAGCTTACAAATTTATGTGGACCGATGCAAACTACAACAATAGGAAGTAATTGTCATTTCCTAACAATTATTCATGACTAATTGACTATAGTAGAAAAACTAGCACTTATTTGATCAAGACAGAATGAGGTTTTTGAAAGATTGAAAGTTTTTTAAAGCTCATGTGGAGAATAAAAGTGGCAACAAGATAAACAAAAGACGGTCTTATGGAGGAAGAAAATATGTTCTTTATGAGAAGTATCTAATCGAGTACGGAATTCGCATAAAAAAATCCATAGCGAATAGAGTTGCTAAAAGGAAGAACTGGATAATTATGGAGCTAGTCCGAAGTATGTTGCCAACTAAAAGAATGCCAATTTTTTTTAGGTAATAGTTTCCTGTGTCGTATATTTTTCGAATCGAGCTTCTACAAAAGTTGTTCCACGTATAATTTCCAAAGAAGCTTGGAGCATTTTAAAGTGAAGTGAGAAGTTTTGGTAGCACTGCCTCTTCACACATTTCGGATGAGGAAAGAGGAAAGCTTAATAATAGTTCAAGAAAATATATAGTGCTTTGCTATAGTGAGAGCTCAAAGGCGTGCAAACTTTATACTACCACAACAAACAAGATCATCATCAGCTGAGATGTGAAATTTAGCGAGGAAGCATGAAAGGGGGAAGTAGTAGAAGATCAAAATCATTTCCTCTAGAAATAGAAAAATAATGACAAGGTTCAAAATGTTGAGTAAGTTGAGAATGTGCTGTAGCTTAGGTTCAAGTGACTACGACTCACTGCCTTGAAAAATCAGAAGCTTTCAAGAGATTTATAAAGCGAAAAGGAGAATTCATCAAGATGACACAATAAACTTTCCGCTTCTTGTTGATGCAGGGCCAATAGATTTCCAAAGCTCGTTCTCTCCTTCTGCCAATTAAAAATCAAATCATAAAATAAACCCGAGGGAATATCAATTGCCATCAGAATGTGGATGCAAATATATCAACAAAGCCAACAATAATGAAAACCTTCATTCAGCATTCTAATGCCGAGCAAAAATACTCAGTGGAATCTCATCCTAATGCACTTCCAATTGCACAGACCCAAAGAATCCTCGAAGACCATTTATCACCAATTACTTCTCTGCTTCCTAATCCCATCTCTCTCCGCCAAAACTATGAAAAAATCCAGTTCATTGACTTTGAGCAAGCTCGGGCATCATCTTGACGGAGTAACGAAGGTTCACGTGTGCCAACAGGTTTTCTCTTTTGGGTGGGTGCGAGGAGTAAGTAACAAAGCACCAAACAATGGTTAATGAGTGCAAAATGGCTGCATTATCCCAACTATACAGTTCCAAATTCAAATTGCCATAAACTTAGCCAAATAAAAAAAAAAAAATTGAATTCGTAATATCCAGGCTTCATTTTAAATGAATTCGCAAAGGAAAGAAAATCACGATCTCTCTCCTGCAAAATAAAAAATCAAATCTACAATTTGATTCAATGCTCACACAATCAGTGCATGTGTGCGGAGCTTAGGAGGAAATCAATAACTCACATTTCCAAGGAAAGTGGAGGAGTCGAGACGAGCTTAGAAGCGACGTCGCAGCCTGGATGAGTCAGGTGGTGGAGGAACAGTTCAGCAGCAGCAATTTGGAACAAGGAAGTGTTTAGCGAACTTATAAAATGTATAATTGAAAAATTAATAAAAATTATGAATTTAAATTTAAATGTTAATTTTTTACCCTTAGACACGTCTTTAGTAAATTTTAATTTGAATCAAATCAGTTAAATATTTTAATAATAACTAAATTTTTAGTCACGTTTTCGATAATTTACTGAACTTTCAAAATATTGCTCTGTACTTGCTGAACTTTAGAAAATTACACTCTGTTAATCACTCCTCACGATTCTGTAACTGCCAATTAATGAAGCATATATGTGACTAACGGAATGCCTATGTGGCAAGAGTTAAATGTTTCAATAATACTGAACTTTTAGTCGCATCTTCAATCACTCATTGATCTTTCAAATGTTACTTCGTGCTCACTAAAATTTAGATAGTTACGCTTCGTTAATCACTCTTCACGATTTCATAATTGCAAATAGATGGAACGCCCAAGTGTCACATATTTAAGATTAAATTTTACCAACCAAATGAAGTTGCTAATCCATGTCACTAAAGCGCTTTTTCAAAATAGTGATTTTTACATGAAAAACGTACATTCCTCCCCCAAAATTGAAATCCCTCAAAGTCTATTATCCCAAGTTAAATTCTCTCAAATTCATTCCTAACATTAATCATTTATCACATGCAATAAAATCATAACGCTATTCCACAAACTATCATAATCGAGAACCACTATTTCGTTTAGAAATCAATAATATCGCATATGGAGGTAATGTCAAAGTCTATTAGTTTTTTTTTATTCGTATTATGTACCAAAAAATTTATTTGTATGAAGTTCTTCTCTCGGAAAACTAACCCTAACCCTATATGTGAAAAGTATATATTATTTTTTTATGATGAATTTCATGTTGCATGCCGTCTGTTAAAACAAGTATTTCACATTGAAAAATATGTATTTTTGTCATATTAGATCTCTTTTAGCAACTAACTGCTTTTGTTTGTGCTACTAGATTTGGATGAGGATTCAAACTTCATTGATTATGAGGATGGTGATGATCTACTATATGAGCAAAATGTCACAGAAGGTATTGAAAAGGAACTTAAATATAGAGTACATGAAAGGGTCTAGAGAGATTGATAATGAAGAAGACAACCTATAGTATCTATGTTTTGAATAATTACTAAGTGATTATGGATCTAATGATGAAGTTGATTTCTAAACGAACTGGTGATCCTTGATTAGGCTGGTATGTAGGGGTAACACTATTGTTTTTTCACATGAGAAAATGGATTAGGGTTAGAAAATTGAATTTAGATGAATAAAATTTGAGGAATTTCAATATGAGAAAATAATATATGTTTCTCATGTATAAATCGTATTTTAAAAAAGCAATTTGATGACATAGATGGGCAACTTCAATTGGTTGATAAAATTAACTTCAAATATGTGCCGCATGGGAGTTCTGTTAGCCACACGTCCATTGGTAATTACTGAATCTTGAAGAGTGACTAATGAAGTGCAACTTTCTAAAGTTCAGTAACCATACAACAATATTTGAAAATTAAGTGAGTGATCGAAAACACGACTAAAAGTTCAGTGATTATTAAAATATTTAACTCATGCCACGTAGTCATCCACGTGGACATTCCGTCAACCATATATATGTTTTCGTCAATTGGTAGTTACAGAATCGTGAGGAGTGATTAACAGAGTGTAACTTTTAAAGTTCAATGAGTAAACAGCAATATTTAAAAATCCAGTGAGTGATCGAAAGCGCGACTAAAAATTGAATAATTATTGAAATATTTAACTCTCAAATAAGCACTAAAATTTATGAGTGAATTATATAAAATTTCGTACCAAAAATATTATATTAAAATAATTTTAAAAATTTAGTACGTACTATTTTGCACATACATTATATTGTTTTGTATGACTCGTAAAATATTTTTGAGAAACAAAATTTATATATAAAATATGAGTAATGCTATTCATATTCGCTCATGTAATTTATCTTACATATTATTACATAATTAGATGAATAATCAATTGGAAACTTTTTCATGCACCGGAGTATCACGTGACGGGGCCCACCAATTGCCAGTCAGTCCGCGTTAAAAGACCTGCACCCTCTTCTTTTATTCTCTCACTCTTCTCTCTTTTCCTTCTCCAAGAAGCAATACACTTTACAGTGCTAAGTAGAGAGAGAAGAGATAATCGCTGGAAAAGAAGCATCCGATTTTGTCTCTCAAATTTTCCAGTAAGAAATTTCTTAAAAAATTTTCTATTGTTTTCTTCAATTTGCATTGGCTAAATTTCATTTAAAATGATCTAGTAGATTTTCGTTATCTTTCCGAAATTAGTAACTGTGGATCATTTAAAATCTTGATAAATTTGTTAAAAAATCTCTTTATTTGATTGTTGGATTGCATTTCTTGAACTTCGTATCCAGTTTTGTATAACTTTATGTGTGGCGTGGTTTTTGTTGGTAATGGTAATGTAAATCGATTGTTATTTGTTGAAAGGTTAGAGCTTTATGAAAAAAAATTTAATAATTTTAAATATATTGATCAAATATCAATCTCTACGTTCAATGTGTTATTTTAATGTCCAAATTCAGACGGAATTCATTTTATTTTATTTGCCTAATTTCATGAAAGGAAGAAATCGCTCTTTTATCTATAGAAACTTCTTAATTACTAATTGGGATTCTAGGTTTAAAAAAGAAGAATTTAAATCATGTGTATTTACTATTAGTGTACATATACACGTGAAAACTACTTTATTTCGGAAAATTGTTGTTGAAATCTACGCACATGTGTGAAAACTACTTAATCTTTGGAAAATTATTGGTGAAATCTGTCAATTGTATTAACATATATCGACTCTTTCTGTTTATAATTAATTGTTTGCAATGTCTATCCGTGTTCTTTGAAATGCCTGAAACATGAATAGATACCAAATATAACCTTGATGACTTCAATGATTTAATTATATACTATGATACTATCTGAAATAGAATCCAAGGGAAGCATATATTTTGAAGTGTAGGTTTGAGATTTATAACTTCAAATGCAGAGATAGTTTATACTGGCTTGTTTGTTCTACTTTGTTATTCAACAACAGTGTCTTTAGCATTGAACATGTATTTACCTACAATTATTGAAGTATTGATTATATGTATTTTGCCATTATTTCCCCCCTCTAAAAAAGATTTTTCTAGGTAATATGTAATTTTGTATCAATTCTGAAATTGCAGAATCATGCTTCAGTGAATTAGGTTGCCTATCCTATTAAATTCACTATGTTGGCATGGGTTGAGAAATAAGTTAATTAAATAGGCTATTGAAGTGATTTTTATGAGGCTTTTGTTCTTATTTTAGACCAGTTTACGAGTTCAAAATGGTGTACAGTTTGATAATACTATTATCTAAATGACAAAAATTGTACTTTCTCAGAACTACCAGCATCTGTCCATTTCAGCGCCTGATTTTGTATTATTTTTAGGCATGTTACAGGGTTTTTGACTTGTCCTAGCTAATTATGTCTAGATTCCTGCATGTTTTCCATGTTTCTCTGTTCGCATTTCCTGTGCTCTGGAACAGATTTTCCATGTTTTATTTAAAAACCAAAAACAATTATGTTGATTTTCTTGCATTTACATCACGGTTTAAATTAACATGTAATCATAAGTTATAGAAGGGTGTACAATCGGCTCAAGTCAATTCTGATTTGTCTTGTTTTGCAAAAGTCTTTAATGAAATGCTTGCATCTTTTTTCATTGAAGGATGAAAATGGAAACACTGCCTTCAACGTTTTCTTACACCAATGAGGACGAAAAGAATCTCAAGCAATTACTAGATGCTTTTGGATCTGTTGTTTCTCTTGATGACATTGCTTCAGCCTACTGTCAAGCAGATCGCAACTTAGTAACTACCGGTGAAGTTCTTCATAAGATGCAGGGAAGCACCTCTGGGACATCTATATCAGTTTCACAAGATGATCTGGAAAGCAAATCAAGTGTGTCTTCTGAATATCCCATGGATAATATCCTGGAGAATGCTTGTGTTTCTAACTCCAAGCCAAAAAAGTGTTCAGCATCAACGGGATCTGTGTCATGTGTGATTGGGAGAGAATATTCTCGACATAGGTCTGTACCTAATGAATCATGCATGAAGACCAAACCAGTGAAATTGAATTCAAAAGATTTTCCAGTCTCTGAGATTTGGGATGAGAGTGTGGGATCGGGTTCTACAGCAAGGAGTGAAACCATGCATAACAACGTTGAACAATTTCTTTTTAAAATGCTTGGAGATGGCTTTCAGCTCAAAATGGATGTAATCCAAGACGTTGTTGGTAAAAAATCTTAGCTTAATACTCTCACCAGCTTAGCAGTTATAGCTAAAAGGTTCTGTATATTTGTAATTGAAACGTGAATTGTGAATTCTATAACACATTAATTCTGCTTATAGTTTAAGTATGTCTGTCAATATCTTGAGATTTCTTCGTTTCATGATATTACTAGAATTCAGAGAACTCTGAAAGCACTAAGACTGTTGAGTTATTTAGTATACTCTGTGCTATTTTATGAATTGGACATCACAATAATAAGTTCAACTCCTAAATTTGGACCTACTAATGTATTTTAGTTTGGTGAAGGGCTGACTTTACAATACCCTGCAACCTTTATGTTTTCTCTTTCTTTCTCTTTTTCCTTTTTGTGTTTGTGTACGTTTAATGTGTAAGGATTTATTTTTCCAAGCCATTATAAACTCAACTCTCTTATTTCTTGTTATTATTATGTCTAATCAAGCAACATCTTCAATTTGCAGGCCAGTGTGGATATGATATACAAATGGTAAGATTAAGATTTATGAATTTTTCCAGGTTCAGGTGCCTTTTCAATTGTATTGCACTTAAGCTATAATTATCTTCCCATCTATATGTGCTCTTAGTTTCTTCACATACTGTTATTTTGGATTGGTATTGTTACGGATGACATTCACAAAGTTGTGGATTTAAAGTCTACATATAGCAACTTTACATGTAAGATACCAAAAAGTTTGTAAAGAAAGACTGGTACAAACTTCTGGTTAAACTGGATTTAAGTCTTTTGTTAATATGCAGAGCATGGATAAACTTCTGGATCTCTCAGCATCAACTCTAGAGAAGAAAGATGATATTATTGGCATAGATGCTAATAAGGTACGCTTGATTCCTAAAAAACATACTTGGAGAGTATCTCTATCCATCATGTGCATTTAAATGATCTTTACATAGATAGAAGCTGGAACGATGGCAACTTTTGAGATGGAGTCATGAGTCATTCATTTATGCTTATGAGGAAGCAAAATGTTAAACTGTCTTGGTGCTAAATGATTTTCCTCGTCCTGTCCCAATAACCCCCCCCCAAACACACACAAAAAAAAAAAAAAAAAAAACCCACCATGCAGGATCATAACAGATTCTATAAAGAAAATTCTGCTTCCTTTTATTCTTAATTGATAAAATATTCTAGTCTTTGTTTAGAATGATTTTTTAAGGGATTGGGAGATGTAACCCATAATTGATGTGAAGTTGCAGTATGGAAGTATAAACAATTTACACTCTCCAGTTGCAAAATTCATGAACATCTACTTATTCTTATTTTTTTAACATATTCCGTTTGTCTGCCAACTCATCTCATTAAATAGCGTATGGGGAATGATCCAGAGCCAGAAGATATTCCATTTAGAGGACAACCACCACGCAACGACTTCTGTGGAAGGTATAATATATTCATTGGAAATTTTTATAAAGTGCAAGTGTTGCAGTATTGGAGCAGGAGGAACTCTTCTCTTCCTCAAAAATCTTAATCTAGACACTGTTTTAGTACTATAGAAGGTAATGATGTTTTACTTTTATTTTTATGCTGTGCAGATCGAGTGCTAATATCACTACCGGAAGTGAATTACAGTTACCTAGAAGAGAGAAGGAAAAGCACGATCTCCAAAAAGAAGTTCTACATGCACTATTTAATGCACCTGAAAGAATTGAAGAGAAGCAAGAGAGAATTCGACCAATCAGAGGAGACAGGCGAAGGACACCTTATGGCCGGTTTGTGGTGAATCCACCAGAAGAGACAAGTTTAGAAAATATTACCTTCATTACAAGACGACAAGTTAGTGAAAGAAGTGAGCACTTTGCCTCTTTATGACATGATTACAGTTTTTAATATTTTCGAAATCCAAAATGAAGCTTAGGTGTTGCAGATGGTAGATGGTTTGATCAGAATTTGCTTGTCTTGGAGTTTGATAAAATATCTGTACTGGTTAACTTAGTGTAAGTTTATTTATTATGCAAGAAGGATATATTCATGTGTTGTCTGGTTCATGTGGTCAGCAAGTTTTAGTTTTTCTCTATACGTTTTAATTTATTTGTTATTATTATTATTTTTTTTCAATTTGAACTTGACTGAGATAATGGCCTTCTCAGTTATGAACTTCAAAGAAATTAAAGTTTTGATCTAGATATTTTTGACATTTATACCCATGTTTTATGTTCTGTTTTCTTTACTGCTGATTGTACTTTTGATCTTATTTCAGATCTTTGCCCAGATATCCTTGTACAATCTTTTCATTCTTTTAAGTGGAGACACTGATAAGCACTTGCCATTATTCCATTTTCTGAAGGCAACTTCATGTAGCATCTTTCTTCTTGAATACGGTGCAAAAGTTTTCATGCTTTGTTTTTGGAACTCGCTACTTGAATCATTTGTACAAGTTACTTTACAGACAAGGAATTTTTTATATTTCAGTATTCTGGCTCAATAAGATGTACAGTTCAGTGCACCAAATACTATCGTTGGCCACAATCCTCGATGATTAGTTTTAAGCCTTTAATGCTGGCATTATTAAACAGAGAGCATTTCTATTCTATGTTGTTCATTACATAGGAATTATACATTTGCATTTTCTGATAAGGTTTGGTTACTTGGTTTCTCATCCCTTACTTCAATGCTCTCTGGTGCGTATAAATGGTTGTTCTTAGGTGATGAAAATGGTGAGAATAGCTATGAGGACTTGCGCGAGGCTGTGAAGGAGTATTGGGTTGCAATGAAAGAATACTACAAAGCTGTAAGTCTTTGAGCTCCCATGCATGCACATCACCACCTCCAACTCTCCACAGAACCCCTATCCGACTCTTTCTGTCTACATTGAGATCTGAAAATATTATAAGAGGTGTCTATCAGAATTCTCAACTGAAATTTAATAGTCAGGGTTTCTGGACAGGCTGTTGATGCATTCACTGAAAAGGATCATGAGAAAGCCCAAAAGTTTCTGGAAGAGGTATACTAAATGTCTCCTGTAAACTTGCACTAGCCTCAAAAGCTTAGATTTGAAAGTGATCGAACAACGTACTGTACTTTTTTTTTGTATATCATGTGAATTTTATGACTATACCACCATTTTTTTCTTGAAGTTCATCATCTATTCTATATCGACGTAGCATATAGTTAGATTTTGAAATTTCAAGCATGCTCTCGGCCTTCCACTTCTCCTTGACAAAAGGGGGAAAAAAAACATTTGTTAGATTGAGTTATATGCAGAACTTCTGATCACGTGTTATTATTAATGGATGCTTATTAATTTTTATTTCTTCTTCTCTCTTACTTTTTTCCTTTTTCTTTTCTGTGCTGGTGGTGGGGTTTGTAGGGACACTTTTTTATGAAGAAGGCCCGAGAAGCAGACGAAACATCTGCACAAAAACTTCTTGAGAAGAGGTTAGAACAAAGTGCTATTCCTTGTGTCTTCTTTGACTTCTTCCCATTATTCATCTGTTTCCTATAAAATGGCCTAATAACTCTAGCTTTCTGCAGTTGCGCAGCAGAAGAAATTTCTCTTAATTACCATATTTTTGAGCCAAAGGAAGCTGTTCGCATGCTGAGACTTCACTTGTATACTTTTTCGGGTCTTCCATGTATGTAATCATTCTTTCACTTTTTTTGTAACTAGGTATGACTTAAAGACGCGACTCTGAATTGTTCTTTTTTCATCAGCTGTTCAGCATCTCAAGGTTATAGTTGGGACCAACGATAAAGATGCCAAAGAAGGCCTTCGGAAGCGTATGGTATGGGTATTCCTCCTTCCATTGCCTGACAATTAAAGTTTGTGTTTCTATTCTTCATGCTCTTGTGGATTAGGATGAAACTAGAATAGCAGTAAGAAAATTAACTTAAGTAACCAAAACAGAATGGATTGCATAGGTCATCTTTATTTTTGATGAATATCGAAAAACTCATGGGATGTTGTCATCCAATGGAATTCCTAATAATTTTTCATCAGATCGAACAATATCAATTTTGATAACCACACTCCCCCCCCCAAAAAAAAAAAAAACGAACGAAAAGAAATTATAGACTGTAGATAAAGCATGAAAAGAAGTGCGTGAAATACCATTTTCTGATGATAACATGTACGCTAATGCCACTCCAATTACATGGCCGGCCCCCGGCCATGTAGGGCCCAATTTGGCCCAATTTTTTTTGTTTTTTTTTTTGTTTTTACATAAAGATAAACCTATTTAAATGTGAAATAAGTCTAAATAGAAAATAAATTCAAATCTAACATACATTATCCATCTTAATCTAGTTATTAAATTGTAGACCGTGCAATTTTTTCTTTAAACCTCATTTTAGACATTTTTATCTTGAATAAAAACGATTTTTCAAATTGTTAGGATTTGAAAAATAAATAAAAGGGCAAAGAATAAAGAACACAAGAATTTATATAGTCCTATAAAAAATGATGATTTTTGTTTACAATAGATTAGTCATATATATAATAACACAATGAAAGTTTTCTAATTATAATGAAACTCTAAGGCAAAATTTAGAAAAACACCCTTACTTAAGAAAATACAAATACCGTTTTCGCACTCAATTCTGCGTAGCGCAACATATTAGACTCCACATCTTAACACAAATTCCAATCATTTTTTAACTGTTTCTCAAAAATTTATAATTTAAAAACATCTCAATATATTAAAGGGTCCTATTTTAATTTTGGCCTAAGGCCCCCCAAATCTCAAGGCTGGCCCTGTCTAATTAAATATTTTACCATCATGATATAAAAACAGTTTTAAGTGAAAGTCTTACAATACTATTTGCAATTCTATTTTTTCTATTAGTTTGGTTGCTGATGTTCTTACAATACGTATTGTTATTGTCGGTTAGTATGTTGGGTTTAACTGCAACTTTTTTACATCACTTGCATCTCTATTTGGAGTAGTGGTAATACATCATTTATTTTTGGAGGGGGAGAAAAAGATTCCAGATGCAGATGCAGTACCAAACTGGTGTATATAGTTTTATAGAAGTGTTTTGATGATGAATGTATAATGAAATCAAATTAAAAATATTTTTAGAACATCCAAAGAGGGGTTATACTCTTGAATGTTGTCAAATTTTGACCGAAATAGTATGACATTGAACAATGACAATCCATATAGTTGTTCAAAACGTCCAAACTAGTACGCATGGCTTCCTAGGTATGTTATGAAGTAGAAAAAGTTTGAAAATTGAATTAATCGATATTTGAGACTGTTTATTGATAGTTGGAAACGCCTTGATGTTTGTGCTTCAGATTATCAAGCTTCTGAACCGGGAGTCTATACAGTGGACGGAGGATGAGAGTGGTCAGATAATTGCAATCCGGGTTGATGAGATTAATCCGGAGAAACTAAGTTTTGCTAAAAAATCATAAAATTTTGGAATTTGGAAGGCACGAGTGATTGAAACATTGACGGTTTCTACTGAGTTTTGCAATCTGGCATTGTACTCGGGAAGCAATATGTTTGCCAAATTAAGATATAAAATTTGTTTTGTCGAATATGTAGATTACGAGGAAAAAGGGCATGGTCAGCACTGGTAATACTACAAATTGTTTTTGCAAAATGAAAGCAAAAGTAAGCAGTTTATAGCAATATATATTTATTTCTGCATATGCGAGGCATGTCTTCTTGGAATACTGATTTTGATTGTCATGTGCTGGGTGTAGATTTTGAGAAACTCATTTGGTACTTGTATGAATTCTCATGTTTCCAGAAAAACAATTTACAGGAGCTAAGCCCTCAATAGCTGAACTTTCCTCCTTGGGCACCTCATTTTTTGTGTGTGGTATGTTTAATACGTAGTAACGAATATAATTGGAGGATCCCGGAATTTTGTTACTGTCTTCCTATTTTAATTTTGTTCATTCCTTTGAAGTCCAACATGCTTGAAGTCGGTGCCCGTTTAGTTTGTAGATTATTTATCTGAATAATATTTATTCGGATAAGAAATTTATTATTATTCTGTTTGATTTAGGTATGTATAAGAATGGAAAACATTAGCTTTTCATTTAAAAAAAACAATTTTATTTTTATTCTTAATTAAATGAAAAAAGTAAATAAAAAAATTGAAAGAGTTCCATCTTTTTCAATCTAGACCCAAAATCACCATTGAGCAAAATTTTAAAAATATACCAGTAAAATAAAAGAATTATCATCCAAAAAGTTGAAATTCAAATTCAATAATAAAAAAGAAGGATTAAAAGAAAGATCACAAGAAGTCCGAAACTTTTAGCTATTTAATAAAATTAATTTAAATCATTTGAAATTTTGAATTGAGCTAAGATTTGAAGCTTAATGGACAATTGAAGATATACAGTGATGTGAGGATTAAGAGTGCATTAGATTTTGGATTTTGGGTCCATAAATGATGGGTGGAGTGGTGGTGGTTATTCCACGGAATCTGGATAGTTGATTTGAAATGGTTGTGAAAGTGGAGTCGTGGTGGTGGTGCGGCAGAGGGAAGTGGTCGAGTTGCGGTAGGGGATTTATAGAATGGGTGGAGCGACGGAGGCAGTGGCAGTACGAAAGGAGTAAATAATCAAAAACTAATTAGTGTTTTTAAAGAATACGTTCGTCTTTTTAAAAAAATTAAATGAATTCTTATTCGGATAAATTTTTTTATCCTTATCTTTCCGATGATTAAAAATGCCTTCGATTTTTTGCTTAAATTGTTATCCGAACATTAATTACATTTCAAAAAGATAAGATAAATTTTATACTTTATCTTTAACCATTGACCTATATCAAACAGACCCTTAAGAACGTTTGGATTTGATTTAGAATTACTATGATTATTTAAGTGGCAAAATAAATAGTAATAGATTTGACTAGTCATTTTAGTTTCACACAATTTGAAAACTACGTGATCAAGATTTCCATTCTTCTCGTTCTCAATAAAAAGATAGAATTGTTGAAAAAATCTTGTAAAATTAATGTCAAGTGCCTGTTTGATCGTTTTTAAAAATTGCTTTTTGCAAAAAAAAGTAGATAAAACAAGATCTATAATTATTGCATAAATATCACAATTTGTATATTTTAGGCCACAAAAAATAATAGACCATGTATTTATAGAGAGAAGATCAGGACCCCGATTCGTGATTCAGATCATCTTCTTGATTGGCTGCATGACAAAACACGTAGACATTTAAAAAAAAAAAAAAAATGTTAGTTGTACATCTCACACTTACACCCACATTTACATCCTCTTATGTGTCAAACAATGATTTGGCAAAATTATTATTTATTTGACCAAATCATTGTTTGACACATAACATGGTGTAAGTGTGTGTGTACAACTTGCATGGTCCTAAAAAAAAAATTGGCCCACCCCTCTCTGGGAAAAACAGGCGCCTCCCTCCCCCCCATTTACAGTACGAATCTCAATTGTCCAACCATTTACACCAAACAGGTAGGTGGTCATTCAGTGTGTACAGGCAGTGGATCAAGGAGTGAGGCAAAGCAACATATCAAGAGGCACCAATTAATTACAGTAAGGCTTTTTGAGAATTTTTTCTTTATCTTAAAATTACATGATGTTTAATTGGAATCTAATGGCTCTATTTTACACTAATTGTTTGAATTTTCGATCATCCGCAAGCCTTATCCGCAAGCCTTACTGTAATTAATTGGTGCCTCTTGATATGTTGCTTTGCCTCACTCCTTGATTCACTGCCTGCACGCACTGAATGGCCACCTGCTGCTTGGTGTAAATGGCTGGATAATTGAGATCCGTACAAAGTAATACAAATATAAAGAGTGTTGTGAAATTAAAAACTCATTTAATTTTCACATCACACCCAAGACTTTCTTTAAGTCTTCACGATCAAAACTTTGATGGAATCATTTCATTCGTATTCAATTACGGAAGAAAAGACTTAGTCAAAGACAATAATGTTCATTTCTCGATCTCTTACCTTGTTAGTTATGCCATTCATAACCAACACAACATGACAATTGTCAAGGAACCAAAAGGAATAAAGATTGACCATTTATTCTCTGATTACCTTGAATACAAAGAAATCGAATTTGATTGGCTTGTCCAACCGGCAAGAAGATCAATCATGAAACAGTCATTGAAGATTGGTATAATAATATCATAATCTCAATGATTATTCACAAAGAAATACATAGAGATGAGCAAAACTCATGGCACTATGTTATTTCCAGTACAAGAGAAAACGTTAAAGCTTTCTTTAAAACAATTAATTATGAAACAAAAAATGCCATTTGGCAAGAAACCCGTGGAAATATTCTCAGTTCATATAAAGAATTGGGTTGGTTATATTTTTGTATTACTTTGTACGGGTCTCAATTATCCAGCCATTTACACCAAGCAGGCAGGTGGCCATTCAGTGTGTGCAGGCAGTGGATCAAGAAGTGAGGCAAAGCAACATATCAAGAGGCACCAATTAATTACTGTGAGCTTTGCCTCACTCCTTGATCCACTGCCTGCACACATTGAATGGCACAACTGAATGGCCACCTGCTTGTTTGGTGTAAATGGCTGGATAATTGAGATCCGTACAAAGTAATACAAATATAAAGAGTGTTGTGAAATTAAAACATGATATTTTATTTCCACAAGGCTTAAAAGAGAAAAACTCTCTTTAATTTATTTAATTACACAAGATGATCCAAATAGATCTAATGTCTATAATGTAAATTAGTTACAAGGCATTGTGGAGACTCAAATAGCGCCCCGCCCCACCCCTTGGTATGAAACAAAAAATGTCATTTGGCAAGAAACCCGTAGAAATATTCCTCAGTTCATAAAAAGAATTGGGTTGGTTATATTTTTGTATTACTTTGTACGGATCTCAATTATCCAGCCATTTACACCAAGCAGGCAAGTGGCCATTCAGTGTGTGCAGGCAGTGGATCAAGGTGTGAGGCAAAGCAACATATCAAGATGCACCAATTAATTACAATAAGGCTTTGCCTCACTCCTTGATCCACTGCCTGCACACACTGAATGACACCTGCTTGCTTGGTGTAAATGGCTGGATAATTGAGATCTGTACAAAGTAATACAAATATAAAGAGTGTTGTGAAATTAAAACATGATATTTTATTTTCACAAGGCTTAAAAGAAAAACACTTTTTAACTTATTTAATTACACAAGATGATCCAAATAGATCTAATGTCTCTAATGTAAATTAGTTACAAGGCATTGTGGAGACTCAAATAGCACCCCCCCCACCCCTACCCCCACCCCACCCCACCCCTTTTTCCACCTATTTATATATCACCTAACATAACACTTCCTCTTTATCGAAATACATATTTTCCTTGAAATTTGTCCAACACAAATCGTTTTTTTTTTATATTTTACCCATATTAGCCACTCTAAATTTCTTTTTTATACTTCAGAACATAATCAAACGTTTTCAATCACTTTTGTTCTCTAAATTTATTTTACCAAATTTGTCTCTCACTTATTGTTTTCATATTTTTCAAAAGTTAGTAATAAATTATTAATTTTTTTTATTTTCGATTATTTGTACAGATTTATTTTTTGTAATTTGCAAATTAGTTGTAACATTATTAACACTTTTTTATGTTTTTTGTTTATTTGCACATATAATTGATGTATTTTATTTTGGTAAATTTTTGTAGGGATGGAATTTGAGAGTAGTGATAATGTATATGTTCCTCAAGTGACTATCAATATCATTCCCCACGTTGGTCAGGAATTCGAATCATTCGATGAAGTGTACAATTTTTACAATCAATATGCACGTAAAGTGGGTTTAATACAATCAATATTATTTATTATATGATATAAATAATATTTAACTCAATAAATATTATTATAATTATATTTTTTAAAAATAAATACAATGAATATAATAATAATAAAATTTTATAGTTTAATTTAATAAATTTAATTATATTAATAATGTGGATATAAATTTGGTGATAAATAAGTAGGTGGGGGATTGAAGAAAGTAGGGAGGGGGTTAAAGTAGGGGTGTGATTAAATAAATGGGAGGTGGCTTTTTCTAGAAATCGGGGAAATGATCTGAACCCTAATTCGGGATCCACATCTTCTTTCTATATTTATAAGCATTTATAAACTCACTCAAATATGTGCTGAAATTGAACATGTTCCCCCTTTTTCGACTATGATTTCTAAAATCTTTTAATAAGTGCTAGAAAACTAAGTTGACAATATTGTGTGTCTTTAAAAGTTACATTTCTATATAAATTTAGTTTATTAGTAAAAACAAAATAGACAAATTAAAATGATTTTAATTTATTTGTAATTGCAATCAAACATGCTCTCGTATCATATTATATTCTGCATCAGCAGGTCATAGTTTAAAAAATATTAGCTTTGGAATTGCTGATAAATATGGACGTCAAATCAAATTATTTTATTTTTGCTCTTAATTTCCGGATCCATAATATGAATAGTAAATATATGCATGACATATTATTATGCTGAATTTAAAAATAAAAATAAAAAAGTGGTCGATGAACCTCAAAAAAGGTGGTTCATGGACAGTAGTTTAATCTGTGTGTGCAAATTAATTAAGAGAACTGATTCCGGGAAGCAAAAGTCTGTCCAAATTTCCACGACGAAGGAACAACGTTAAAGAATTCGAGTGTCTTGCCATCGACTAAAGTGATCTTAAACGACAGCGTTTGGGTTCGAAGATCCATGTTGCTTTGCCAATTTGCACCCCAGTTCCTGTTAATGGGAATCCAGGTTCTTGTTTTGGAAGCCCTAATCCATGCATTCAATATGTCACCACTTCCCCCAACGTTAGATATCATTATCATGTTGAAATTTGATTGTCCCTTCAACGTGAAACGTACTCCGCCTCTCCTTTTGCATGGAACCCTACAATCCCAAAATCATTGTTCATTTATATGTTCAACGTATTTCCTCATATACAAATCAAATTCATTATTGATAAAAATTTTGAAATTATGTTTTAGACCGACCTTTGTTTGTTTGTTTTGAATAAGAATATGTCTGAAAACATGTTTTTGGAAAATGTGTTTTTAGTCATTCTTCATGTTGGTGGGGAAGGGGGCAGGAATGTTTATAACATGTTTGATTAAATATTTTTTATTAAATCATGCATATTATTTATATTCAGTACCTTCTGTAAAGTACTGGAACTATGCCTTCATTTCCCTGTTTGGCAATGCGAAAGAAAGCAGGCATGGACATGTCAAAGTGAGAATTAGGAGGATCGCACCACCCGCCGTGGTTATTCGGAGGGCACAAATTGGTGGCCGTTACAGTGACGACTGCACGGCGGCGGAGGCACCACTTTGGATCGAGCCTGTAGTTGCACATCACCTGGTAGCAACCACCACATGCCTGACCACCTTTGAAAAGTACAGTGCTCACTGCTGCTGTGTTTACTCCAAAACCAGCTTCATACGTGTTTTCATAACCACAAGCTCCACCTAGTTACAAAACGACCAAATACCAATGAAGTCGGTCCGAAATAAGCTAAAATCATTTTTATTATAATGTCAAATTAAAATAGTAGTATTAGACAATATTGTACTAAAATAAAATATAGAATTTCTTTTAATCGTCTTTAGTGCAATCGAGTCGAACCTATTAAACATGTATTATAAAGAATATAACTTATTTGTGATAAATATTATAGACAAAGACAACATTTTCTTCCAATTTTTTTCATCATTAGGTAACTTATTAGTGATATTTGAACTTCGTAAATTAACATATAGATGGTAATAATAAAACCAAAAAACATTTTCCAAAATTATTTCTTTTAAAAAATATTTGAGTAACGATCTCATAGCACATCAATCTTACCAAGAGAGCTCGGATTTTGATTCGCGCCATAAAAAGTAGCTCGAGCTTTGAACCAACGACTAGGTTGGCCATTAATCCCCTCGAAAAGCATGCCAATAATAAAAAAACAGTTCCAAATGGAAATACGAAAATGGAATAATACTATTGCCATAACTTGTTCTTTACTTGTAAGTTGTAAGCAAATAAAGACTTCATAGGATTAATCTTGAAATGAGGGCTTCCATTTATAGTATACATCCACTACTGTACCACGCGTTTGTCGGTGATTAATGTAGAAAACGGTTTTGTTAAACGCGTTTTTTCACGTCCTTTAAGGTACGGAAGGGTACGAATTATTGGTAATAAGTTGGGAGACAATAAGAAAGCAAGTGCATGTGATGGCTATTTTTATGATTTGTCGGTGATTATGGACTTGCACTACTCATAAACTAGATTAATTATTGAAATCGTTTGAAAATAGTTTGTAACATCTTTTGTAAATCACGTGCATAAAGTATTATACGTTGACAATACGTGTGATGCCCCTAACTTATTGTTTGAGTCACACTTTAATCTTTAACCTTTAAGAACAAGTATTTGTATAAGTCCTCAAACATGAGCTAATTTTTTAGGAATGTAATTGTCGTACCACTTTGAGCATTCTCTCCTTTCGAAGGTATTGTACGCCATCCTTGGATACTGGTGGTTAGATAACCAATAGAATAGATTTGATGGTGTGGAGCTAATTTATGAGTAATACTATTTATTACAATCGGTGATAATAACTAATCTACGTGACATTAAATAATAGATTTAATAAAATAAGTTTAATATTCTCACATTTTATTGGACCTATCATTTAATATCAACATAATTGTCACATAGACCGGTGATAATCACAAATGATGATAAATAACATTATTCTTAATTTATTTCAATAGCAATATACTGGGAGATCAATGATGCCACTATTTAGTCAATGGATTGGATCATACAAATAATGGTGATCAAATATTATAAAATATTTAATTTTTCTTTTTGACGTTATTTGATTTTTAGATGAGATAATACAATAGATGGGTTTTATTCGATGTTGCTATGGTAACAACGATAGTGACGACTTTTGGCGAGAGTGGGGTTGGTGAAGGCGTGGCAACGGTGGAGAACTAGAAGGTGGGATTTTTCTTTCTTTTTCCATTTTTCTTTTTTGTTCCTCTGTTTTTATTTATTTTTTATTACATAAGTATTTGACCCATTTAGTCCCTAAAATTAGTGCATTTTCAATTAGAGTTTTTTGAATAATTAAAAGTCAAAATTATAAGACATCAAATGAATTTTGCTATTTCATTTTATTATGATTGGTGCACCCCATTTTAATTACATGAAATATCCATAAACTTTACTCATTATTATATTTATGTTTTAACTTTTAACATCGCATTTTTTTCATCAATCTTCTATTAATTAACATATCTTGTTCTTGATGACAATTTTATCCAAAAAAATTGTAAGGGAGAATAAAATAACTTATTTGTCTCTCATATTTTTAAATAATTAAAAATTATATAAGTAGATAAAATATTTGTTCTTTATTTTAAAGCAAACTAATATAATTATTGGATAAAAATCGTCAGTTATTAATAGAAGGTTAAAGATAATAATTTGATAAAAAAAAAAAGTCAAATACATAAATTTGACAATGAATAAAAGTAAGGAACCTTTATATCATTCTTTTGATTCTTTGAAACTTTAAACTTTTAATAAATTTGTATATTTTATTAATGGGTAATTAGCACAAAACGTCCATACTTTTTACCTTTTAAAGTTATTGTGCAAATGCATTCTTACCTTTGAATTTTTGACATTTTCATCATCACCTACACCATTTCCTTGCACAAAACGTCCTTTTCGTCCAAAAGCTGCCGTTAACTTACTTTCCCAACATGACTCGTAACACAACTGAAGGGTAAACTAGTCCATCTACCTATTTCCCAATAGGAGTTCACCCATTGAGTCAATTAGAGGTCATCATATGTATAATTCTGAATATAGAAACTATAATCGCATTGGCTATGGTCCTATGGACATGGTGGCTACTCAAGGCCGTTCAAGCCACCCTTGCCGCCACTGCATTTTGGACTGACCTTTTCATGGAAGCAGGTAGACTAGTGGCTGAATATTTAGTTTCTAAAGGATCCTGCCTCCAAATGCACTCTCAGGAAAGTGACAAATGGTGACTGGAAGAAACAGATGGGGGATTTTATGCAAATACCTATGGACGGTCGTACATTAGGTCATTCCCATTTGGAGACTGACAGATGTAGGCCCTGGCAGAAGAAGGTATTCTGATGAATATAACTCAATCGGGTCAAAAAATTCTATGAGAGGGAGGAGAAGAACTAGATCTTCCAAAAATCATGGTTCAAATTGGAACCTAGAATTTGTTAGGAATGGGTCATGGTCCGATAGGGGTAGGACTTCCCAAAGTATGGAGGTTGACACTAATGTTTTTGCTGGCCATCAATTAGGATGTAGCAACCTATGCAAAAAGATGGTGATACTAGAGTGCAGAATTCATCCTCTGGCGAGTTAACTCAAGAGGGTGACAAAGTCACGGTTGATCTTCAATCGGGATTAGAGAATTGCAATTTAGGTAAGTGAACTAATTTATCCTTAAGTTGTTATAAGTCGTGTTGGAAAAGTGAGTTAATGATAGCTTTTGGACGGAAATGACGTTTTTAAAAAAAATGAAGTGTGGTGATAATGAAAATATCAAAATTTCGAAGATATTGACGATTTGCACAATGACTTCAAAAGCTATGGACGTTTTGTGCTAATTACCCTTTTATTAATTATAAGAGAACATCTATTCTAGTATAAAATCCTCATAGAATTAGACACACAGACACAGTATGATTTTCAGAAATAACAAGGGAGCAATATAATCAAAACAAGTCCAAATTCCAATTTATGTTTGTCTAAGGTTCCATAATATAAAACAAAAAAAATTAATTAATTAAAAGTTATAGCTGGACAGTTACCTCTATATGTGTAATGGTGGGTCAAGTCCTAAAACTGGTCATGTTGTGGATCGATTTGTTCAGAGCTAAAATTCACAGACGCTAGTAGGATGGCATCACACGACACCAATATCACATCAGAGTGGGGCAACAAGTAATAGAGTCATGATCTCTTGTTCCTTGGGGACAAGAAATTTGTGGGCACAGATATCACTTCCCACAAGTAATATAAGGAGTTAAAATTGCTACAAATAGTACCACAACCGTTTCTGTGGCTCAAAACAGTGCCATTTGTGTCAAAATACTAGTTTGACGCAAAACCAGTCTGAATTAGATAACACACAAGCTCGAAAAGTATAAATGGGGCCTCCAATTTGGTCCAAACACAATTCAACTCATTATCAACCAGGCTTTGCTGTGAGTGGCCCAAAGAAAATATTAGGTCATTCCATCCTCTCTGAATCTCCTCTCTGAATCTCAAGGAGAGTTCAAATCGTCAACTGTGTTTCTCGTTACCCCTCAATAGAACAATTTATATAACAAATTTAAAGTAATCTCTCCATTATTATTTCATGTCGGTGGCTTGAGTGTACTGTGGACTTGGCCCGAGGACTGGCACAGCAGTGCCCCCGGTAGGCCAGGCCAAGGCATGAAGCATGCCCCCACATGGGTTGGGGCGTGATAGATAAGCATCACAAATGAACTTTAGCGACAACATAGATAAGAATATGGGAAAGAAAAAGATGTTCAACATAATGAAAAGTGGGCAAAAATCATTAAAATAATTACTCAGAAAACTTTTTCTTAAATTCAAGTTATGGACAACACCCAAATGAAAGATTTTTGGAATATTATAGTAGGAAAGAATTATTATGTACAGGAGAAAAACATCATCCCAATTCACGAAGGAATTAGCTTGTTTGCAAAATCTCTAAAAAAGCTATATAGTATCCGATCTATCTAAGACCGCTGGTAAGGTTACTCCCACCATATTTACAGCTATACATCGATGAATGGAAAACCTAAAATAGGAGGAGGCACAAAATAAAGCAGCAGAAGAGAAAGATGGATACCCTGTTAAGAGACTTGTCCACCTGCATTTCCTGCCTTCTCAACCGAGGGCTACCATTTCCAGTAATGGGGTAGGAATTTGGATGAGGATAAGAAAATAAACTCGTGTCTGAGCTCCCGAACATTCTAGCAAAAACCATTTCACCAAACATATATATTGTTGGATTGAAAAAACTGGTCGTTGTAGTTCCCCCAAAGCTAGATGGTGTCATGGACGCATAATTACCGAAAGCATGATGAAAAGCCGGCTGCTGTGGCCGAAGTGGATTGGGATGAAGTTGCTGATTTGGATCGGAAGTCGCTGATGTCGCAGCAGAAAGCAATGTGTTCATACCATGCGCCGCTGGCCTGTGGGGTATGACGAGATCCAATTGGTGTTTCTTGCCGTCAGGTTCAGCTGATGATGTGCCACGACCATAGAGGGGAACCAATGAAGAGGCTGTGATGTTAGCCTTACAAATTGGACATTTTGGTCGCTTGTCTGATTCGAAAGAGGAGCTTTGAACCTGAAGCCATTTGTAAATGCAAGGCCAGCAATAGAGATGACCACAAAGGGTGACCACAGGATCATGAGCCGAGTCTAAACAAATGTTGCAATCAAAGCATCCATTTACATTTTCTGAAGCTGTTGCTGTAGGTGATACTGAATTGCATTTTTGTTTGAGTGAAACATCCACCTCGGATGAAAAATGCATGGTAGGGGCAGCAAGGTTTTGTTGAAACGCCATATAACTGCACAAGAAAGCAACAAATTTATGTATCTTTGCTATATCTCAAGATTAAAAGTAAATGACACAAAATACTCTCTGAAAGTTAACAAAACTTAAGAAACAGTAAGGCCAAAAATTTCATATAGATTATGGCACAGGCCACTATGCCAGACTGGATCTATAAAATAAACTATTGCAAGGCTTCACTAACAGTTAAAATACAAGAGAATAATTGTAATTAGATGAGTCTGAACTTGTCCCTACCCATTCCAAATGAACGAAAAGAATGAGAAAAGATGACCAATCAACTTTCAATAAAATAGAAATACTCTCTTTCTCTGTCCCCCTCTAAGTTTCTCGATAAGGTTGCAATAATTTCCAATGCTTGCGTGTCATCTGCTTTTAATTGTAATAACGATAAAAATTCAGAACCCAAGGATTGGTTGTACTTCTTTGACCTCTTATGGACTCTAAGAACTGAAAATCCCAAAGCTTTGACAAATCTTCAACTTTTTAAAGAGTTACTTCTACAAATCCGTGAAGTCCTCAATTTAGACTGTTGGATCAATTCTCAGAATCTCAATTTTCTTATCTAATGAAAAGCGAAATATTGATATCCATGGCAGTAAAAGTTATGAAAATATAATGTAGCATAACTGGTAGAAAATTGTGTATAAACAAAAATATATTATTGTAAGTTATAACTATAAGTCAATGAGATTTTCCCCCAGATTCTAGTACATGTACACATTTACAGAAATTTAGCAGAGGAATTGCTCTGAAGATGGATCATTGTGTACTAACAATAAGTTCAACTAATTTATCTTTTATAAGTTGCAAATTCATTCACCTTTTTGAATCACAATTCGAAAATAGAATAGACAAGGAAATAGTAACTTACAATGAACGGATTAGCTTGAATGAAAGAAAGTGTATGAAGTAGCAAGCAGACAATATTTCATATTAATAATTAACCACAGACAGGTGACTTGCCAGTGTGAAGATACATTTCATTGATTAACGTAATCTCACAAGATAAACAAAATTCCCAAGTACACTCATAGCATCTTTTAAATTGTAGAGGAAAAAAGTGATAAAGGTCGGATTGTATTGATTCCAGAAGTCAATTTACCGCAATTGCTTTATGAGTAACCTTGAGAATTTCAAGATGGATTAACAATACAGTAGACTGAGTGGAAAGTGATGTTTCTCCTAACCCACGTGATACATGCTTTTAAATCAAGCCAAATTTTGATTTTAACTTTTGTTAGTAGATGATAACAATACGATCTTGTTCGTCAGTTTCAAAAGATGCCAAAGTCGATAATTCTGATATCTATGTGTTTCCATAGATCGATAGTTCCAATGGCATTGTTCGGAAACATTTCCATGACATACTGTACAATATTAAATTAGTCCAAACAAAACCCATTGGACCAGCAAAATCAATAAAAATCAACTAATACACTTTAATTATTAACATCAACAGGGAACAAATACAAGAAACGGCAAATATCTCAGGAGTGATTTGCCCTCACCAAATGCAATTAAATTTGATCTTAATAAAAAATAACAAAAGATGCCAAAAGATCAAACTTTACAATTTTTTTCCTCTGTTATGTTTTTTAATTTTTTTTTTCCTGATAGGAATCTTTGCATTTGATTGGTTTTTCTCAGTATTTAAAACATTTATTCAATTTTTTTTCTTTTGTGGTTAAAAAGGGTAGTTTTGCTGGTGAGATTAAATTAAACGTCGCGTGATATAGAAATAAAAAGACAGAATGAATGGAGGGGTTTCCAGCATAACAATTCCACTTTTGTTCCTAAATAGCAAAAACAAGATATCTCCAACAAACTTATAGCCGAAATATTCCATTCCGTGTATTTTCATCAATTAGCAATATCCAGTGCAATAAAACTCATCCAAACGAAACAAAGAGAAAAATACAATATCCACGATCTAAAATCTATAAATCAACGCAATACATAAATCACCCAAAAACATATGTATTTATGAAAATACGAGAAAGAGAGAAGGAACGTACCTAGCTAAAAATCAATAAACGGAGAATCTAGAGAGAGAATCAAAGACAAAATTTTGTTGGGTTTTTTAGAGAGAGAGAGAGAGAGAGAAATAGGAGCAGGAAATGAATGAGCTAACAAGGCGGTATGGGGATCAAACGAGATGTAAATGAATTGATGAATCGAAAATGTATTTGGGATTTTGAATTTGCGTTTTCGATTGCAATATATAAAAGCCAAGCGCGTGATATACTGTACTTACAATAATATTTCAGTAATGGCTGTTGACACGTGATAGGGGGTGGCGTGGGGTAGGGAATAGGGTTCGTGGTCTTATTTTACGCGCAGTGAAGGTGATGACGCCTCCGCCAATCACTCACTGCCACTTAAATTTATCATATTCGTGTATTTATTTATTTCATTCCAGTTCTAATATCAACGGTATACATTGTTATAATGTCAACTGTAGACACTTGTCTAATATTCATTGAATAAATGTAAAATAAGGCTATTACACTCATCATTTATTAATCAATTTTTTTTAATAATTAACATCACAATAATTTAACAATTACTTGAATATTCATAACAATTATTTCCCTAATTTTCTTTATTTTATTGTTTTTTTTTATCTAATCATTTTAGTGTAAAACATTTCCTAGTCCTAACCATCATGTAATAATTCTTTTTGACACTAAAAAAAATATCTCGAGATATTTTGTAAATAAATACAGACAAAAAATGTATAATTCACTTGTGCGAAACTTATAATTATAACAAAACAAATAAGTGTTGTCGAATAGATTCCATCACTAAAAAGATAATCCTTATCCTTGTTAATGGCACAATTCAAACACTACTTTGTAAAAGCATAACTAATGCTTTAATGGATTGCTTAAAAAAGTTGTCATACATAAAATAGATAATGTTTAAAAATATCTTTCTAGTGTAATATGACAATGCAAGTTGATATCCCACATAAGTAAAACAAACAATGCAAACTCATATGACAAAAAAAAAAAAAAAAAAGACATTGTTTAAAATTTCGTCTAAATTAATAAATTTTATTAGACATATCAACTCGATAAAATTTACATTTTATACATAGATTTATATATGGTTTTATTTTTTTTTTTATTTTAAGAACATAAAAGACATTTGGACATCATTATGGGTTGTAGAGAAAATTTAGTGAAGATTAATTTTTAACATAAATATCTATTCACTAGACATTAGATAACGTAGACTGAAAATCTTTTAATTAACATGTCATTTATATAATAATTCATAGAATATATTAAAAATGCTCTAAATAGAGTCTCTAAAATTACATATAAATTATTTACATTTTCCCCTTCAATTATCTTGAAATTTTGATAGTTATATTGTAAACCACAAAAAAAAAAAAACTCTACACCCTTTATTGTTGGTATCACCTAGAAGAGAGATGGACAAAATAAGGAAGCAACATTTTGCGTCAATAATTTTGGGACCGTTTGATAAAAAAATTTAGTAAATTTTGATAAAAATTGATAAATGTATTGTTAAAAAATTAATAAAATTTATGAGTTACATGAAATTTATGATTATAATTAATTGTTAATTTTAACCTCAATTTTTTAACATTTTTTTTAATTTAAGCCAAACATACGCTTAATTTTTTTATTTAATTTTTGACATTAATGAATAGAGATTAATTGCAACTCCTAATACATTGAAGAGCCACATATTATTACAACAATCTAGGGACAACAATGGAGCAAGACGGGCCAGAGAGGTCCATTTCCCCTACCCTATCGAAGATTTTCTCGCACCGGCTCCACCTCGATCCACTTAAAGCAGTGAAGTTCATTCCCCATTTAAGTTTTATTTTTTTAATTTTTAATTATTATATTTTAAAAATTAAAAATTAAATTGACATTCATTCTTTATTATGAATGATAGCTTTTGGATGTGGGATGCATTGAAGAAGAAGCATATAAAATGAAGTGGCCGACTAACTTATCGTTAAATAAAGAGACAATATGAAAATCACCCATGAGCTTAATTATAGAAATATCTGTTGGAAAATAAGTAAGATGAATGAAAAATTAAAGCTTCATTTTAAAAATTAAAGCTTCATTTTTTTGAGACATTCCAACTTCTCAACTTATTGTTAATGGATTGTTAATGGTAGGTTAATTGTTGTAACTCTTGTAACTTTCATTTTAATGGAATTGGAATTGGAATTGAATTGGAAGGTCATTCTAGAGCCTATATAAACAAGTCCATTTTCCTCATTCTAGATTATCAAAAATTCAACATTTCTCTCTTCCTTCATTGTTCCAAGTTTTTTTTTTTTTTTTGCGGTGATTTTGTTACGGCGGTAGTAGGTCGATTAACCCAGACAACCAATTCTACTAGTTGTATCTTGGAAAGCTTGATCATTCATAGGACAAATATGTTTTGAAGAAATTGTGCTTGTAGAAGCATCGGTTTGCTTTCTTCTTCAATCATTTATTCTGCAGTTTCCTTACTCCATTTGTTTACTATTCATTTCTTATATAATATGCAATTTCACGTTTTATTTGATAAATAAATAGTATAACAATACAAACAGAGGCAGGGACCATTTTCTTCATCCGCACATTGATAGAGACAATATGGGATTATGAAGTTTAATTTATCTGGTTTAGTGAGATTTTCAAGTCTTAGTTATTAACCACTCATTTTTAGTCATGTATTGTTTTTTTCTCGTTGTATACTATGGCTCGACTTTGAAACATATTAATTGTCTGAAAAACTGGGCGCCCAAAGATTAAAAGTTAAAACAAAGACTTAATTGAAGTGGTTTTCTCGAACATTCTATGTAATTTGTTACACATCATTCTTGACCTGCTAAGAATAGCTATTAAGTAACCAAACTTCTTAAGTTTACTTTTAAGCTAAGCCAAACACGCTGTGGCTATTGAGAACAGAAAATATACTTTACTTACTACTAATTAAAGGTTGAATTATCAACGAAGTTGACAAATCAAAACCAAGAAAAAGAAATTGACTCTTACAATGTGCTGTGCACAGTAAAATAATAATTAACTGCTTCTGGAAGCTTCTGGGTCCCTATTAAATAATTAATTGATTAATAATTATTAAATATAATGGATTAAAGTATTTTCAACGTACATATTTAAAATTCTTAAAGAGGTATTGACCAGCAGAATAAACCTGAATGCGAGAATTAAATAATCTATGCACATATTTGTATAAATTTAAATTGTTCAAATATATTTTTTATTTATATATTTTATAAAACTAGGAGTAACAATTGGGTCAAGCCATCCACAGGCTTGTCGGCTCGACCAAATATAGTCCCGTTATGGATCCGGACTCGTCTCCGAGCCAGGAAATAAAATGACAAATTATACGAGCCAGTTCGTGTAAATTTTTATTTATTTATTTTTAACAATCCTTAGAACAAAAATTGCATTTAAAAAAAAACGAACTGGACTCATGGGTCGGACTAGGCTGGCCTGTGGGAGATAGTCATGTTCAGACTCGGCCCGTCTCTATACTGGCCGAGCTGGACCCGTGGTCATGGGCCGAGCCGGCACTACCCATAAAATACATTGGGCTCTACTAAAAGCCCAATAAGTCTAGAGGAGTTGGTCTACTAGGACAGCGGAACAATCCTCTTGGTAAAAGGCCTTTTAGCCCTTAAAATAGGTCTGGGCCACTTGATACCATTTAATCATGTGCTAAAACAAGAATATCATGATCACAACGAATCAAGCGGAGTGGAATAAGCAATCCAACCGGGAAACTGTAAATCAGGAATTCAGTCCCCGACTCCCCGTAGACTAGGAATGTTGGCTGAATTCAAGGCTCGACTATTGTTGAAGACCTTTTTAGAATGTTTTGATTTGAGTGTCGGAGGCAATAGGATGAAAACCTTTTAAGTGGAAATTTAGATGAGAATTAACATAATTTTTAAATCAAATTAATATATGAAAAAATAAACTTTTCATAAAAAAATTTTTGGTTATACTAAAAAAAAATTGGACAAAGGGGAACTCCATTGAAAGGAGAGTACTCATATATCCTCCCTAGCTTTTTCGATATATTATCTGGTGTTGCGGACGGGGATAAATTTAATAGTGATAAAAAATAATAATAATAATAAACCTCAACACTTTGGATTCAATTATACATGAATATGAATACTATAGTATGTGATACACATTTGGTGCAGTCCACAAATAGAATTGGAGGAAAATCGTGATATATGTCGTGCATGCTATATGGGTTGAAATTGAAATAAGACGTGTGGATCTCGAAATTCATATGTGAACAAAGCTAGTGTGATTTATATGCATTATTTATTTCTTTTAAAAAAACATTTACACCGCGACATGTATGATAAGAATTTTGCATGAAATTTTGTATACTAACATTCGTGTTCTGTTTTCGGTTATTTTAGTATTTAATTTTGTAAAACGACTAGAATTTTAAAATATTCTCTTCATTTTAAGTAGAAAATGACCAACACTATATTTTTACTATACTTCATCAAATTATCAAAACCACTGTAATAACTTGACTGTCAGTATTGAATCTACCAACATATTCCCGTCGTTTTTATGTGGCTACAATCACTGTTAATTTGTGGATTCTAGGTTTGTTAACTATTTTAAACTGGATGTTGTTGAGGATTTTGTTGAGACATATTTTTTTTTTCATCATTGGAATTGAAATTCATGTTTAAATTTATTACAATTTGATGACGTGATAGCCAAGTTAGTTGTCAACTAGGCCTCCATCTAAACTATAAGGCCACTTTTTCTCTCAGTCGAATTAATAGATATTAATGGAATGATTAAAATCTAACACATGTTTAAGTTTAGTGTAATTATAACACGAAAGCTTATTTCAAAGTTCAAGGGCTACCTCATAATTTCTCGTGGCAGCATGCTTCATCCTTTTAGGCCCATTAAAAAAAAAAAAAAAAATTCTTTCTCAAAGTTTAACACGTATAAGATTGCAAAATATAGTTGTATCTACAAATTTGTACTATGCCAATTCACAAGAACATTCTTAAGAGAGGAAAGGGTTAAGAATTTACCCGTTGTAAAATATTACTTTGTTCGAGGAACATAGATGTTGTCGGAGTAAAGCATCGTCAACAAGAGAGTTCTAATGCGCTGTAGATTCTTATCCAAGACTTGTATCATTTAATAATGTCATGTGAATCGCTAAAAATATGTGAAGTGTAGAGTTGAGTCGCATAGCAAAAAACACGCAAAGATCTTGAAAATGGGGCATATAACAAAATCAAGGATCTTGAAAATGGAACTTCATTAAAGCAAAATACACACAAGGAAGGATTGACTTCTATAGTATTGCTGAAGGCCACCCGAGCGAACATGTCCAGTTCTACAAAGCTCAAATCCATGTAAACAACCCCATCCACTAGAGGTGGCAAAATGGGCAAGGTCGGTGGACTAGCCTAGATAACCCGAATTCTGGGCCGGTCCAATAAAAATCTGTCCCATAAAAAACGATTTGCTAACACCAGGCTGGCTGTTTTTTTTTTTTTCCCAAAATTTTACAAGCCCAAATCTCCACCCCACACCCCCACGACCGCCGGATCTGCGACCAACCGGGGGTTTCTCCCCCACCCTGGTTTCCAGCCTGGCCCGGCTGGCCAAGCAAATTACTGGCCAGGCCGGCCCGTGCCCAGAAGGACCACCATTTAACATCATTAAGTGCCCAAAAAAAAAAAATCCAGAAAAGAACATGCAACATAGACCGTGTAGAGAAAAGCCATAGATGCCAATCATACAAGAATGTAAATTTATAGAACTTAAGATTATCTTAAGGAGATGATGAAATACATTGTAATGGATAATATACGAGTATGGTCGATGTACAAGAATAGAAGTAACAAATAAAAAAGACAACATAATTGCCTGAAAGCTTATTTATGTCCTTACCAATCTACAAGAACTTTTCTATGCAGGTTGTCAATGTTGATTCTGGAACAGCACCAATGATTGCATCTTTCTTCTCTCCATTCTTGAAAATGATAACAGTTGGAATGCTACGAATCTTATACTGGGTTGCAATTGAAGGACTCTCATCTGTGTTAACCTTGTAGCAATTAAGCTTTCCAGCATACTGCTTTGCCAATTTATCTATTAGTGGGTGAATCATTAGGCAAGGCCCACACCATGGCGCCCAAAATTCAACTAGAACAGGTGAATCACTCTCAAGTACAAGAGACTTCCATGTTGCATCAGTAACTCCAGCAACTGCAGCTTTTCAAGGACCATGAAACCAGTATTATAACTCTATCATTATCATTATTATAGCTAAAGGTTTAACGTGAGCAGGGTTGTCCCAGCCTAGACCACTTTCCATATAGGCCCAGCTTGGCACAGTATAGTTTCTGCTATGCCAAGGACCATGTTAAACTAGAGCATGATATGCGCCAGCATATTGTGGCACATTTCACTATTTATTGTTTTCATGTTATCGAGCTTTGTCATTTAGATAAGGAGACGGAAAAAAGCCAACTTTATATTTTACGTTCATAGACAAAACCACTTTGCATTATCACCGTTTGTCAATAATGGGTTGACTTGTTGGTATAGCTCATAAACCCACATGCATAAAATCAAGAGGAATATGTTCAAAAGACTTTTGATTAGTGTGGGGGTGGGGGGAACAAGAAAAACACAGCATTAAACACAAAAGAGTAAATTAACTAAAAAACTCAATGTTGATTGGGAAATAGAAGAAGGGCCTCTTTTAGTTTCTGAAAGAAAAGGGCCTTGTATGTTAGCAATTTAATAATCCAAAATGACCTTTTAACTGTTAAATGCCTTTCACTCTCATAATCTAGAAAAAAGGCACAGAAGTCACTTGATCAATTGCAGCAACTTTTCATCGACCCAGCAACAGTGGTTGTAGATCAAAGTACCAAAGAGGGAGATTCCAGTTTTGGGGACAAAAGTGTGGTGGATCTAAGTTACTCAGAAAGAGAGTGTTTGTTCTTGTGATAAGGACAAGCTTGGTGAGTTTATTTGAGACGGAGGAGAGTCCTAGTTTTGAGGACAAAACCGTGGTACATCAACATGAGCCAGAGAAACAACTTTGATGTTTTTGGAGGACAAGAGCAGGTAGACCTGCGTGAGCTGGTACCGAGGATTATGGTTAGGGGACAAAAGCGTGGACTAGCTAAAATTTTCTTAGGTATTCTATTTATCGGAGCTGGTTCAATTGCATAGGTGCTGTATAAGGTTGAGGTCAACCAGTAGAAAACTCGACCGCAGTCGAGATCGCTCAACTGGGTTAAAATTAATTTCTTTTTGCACAATTACCCAACTCAACCCTGGTCAAATTGATTTCATTTCTTTTTGGCGAACTCAACACTCGTCTCAACTAGGGTGAAGTTCATTTCTTACAAAAAGCCAATTCCCCACCTCGGACCCAACCGAGTTGTCTAGAAGGAGGATGAGTTGAGCAATTCTACCAAAAACCCAACTTGACCAGAGTTGAGATTTGCTTGACTAGGATTAAGTTCATTTCTTAAAGGTCCATTTCCCCAACTAGACCAAGTTGAGACCACTCAATTAGGGTTGAACTGATTTTTTCAAGCCTTTTGTGAAAGAACGGACCTTCACCACATGGTCTGAGCAGGTATTCAGATCTACTGCCCACAGAATATGATCAACTCCTATGTCCAGAAGTTTTCAGTACCCGTGAAACTGAGAGCAAGTCTTTGAACCCTGCTACCAATGCTCAATAAAACGAATGATGTAGTAGGGCAGAGGTCAATATGAGGTCGCGGCAAGATATTCATTGGATTGAGGAACAGATGGAAGGGGAAGAAGATTTCTTAAAATACTAATAACAATTTTAGGTACATTGACATTTTGACTAATAATTAGTAAATTATTTTGTATTGTATTGAAATGGATTGTTAAAAATCGTTGTTAATTGAACTTATATTCAAGTACAAATTACTAAAATTAATTCATGCGGTATGAATTTTTTTCTGTAGAAACTTAATTTCCAATGTTATTAAAAACCTTTCTGCAACAAGTGAAAAAAGAAGAGAAGAATATACAGACCTTCAACTGCTGTTTCTTGAGCTTCACAAACAATTCGACTTCCACGGCGAGAAAATTTAGTAGTAGAACCCAGAGATGCGACGCATCGATTTTGCTGGCTCTTGAGGCCTCTGAACTGAGAGAATCTGATCGAGCTGTGGCGAGAAACGGAGGCTCCGGCAACCGTCGTGAAGGAGGCAGACGGGAAAGCGGAGGCGCGCGGGACAGTTAGAGTTTCCAACACACCAGCCATTGCAAAAATCACAAACTATAAACTCACAGCAGAAAGGAAATGAAAATAAAGCGAAAGAGCGTTTTGTGTGTGGGGGGTTTGTGGTGGAGTGACGTTTGTCTGGTAATGGGATTTTTTATTGGAGATTAGTGGTGAATGGAGCAGCGATTGTTCAGCAAAAATCGTGGTCACGTGCTGCTCACTTGCCGTTTCGAAGGAGTTTGGCAAGTTGTCTCTCGAAAATCAAAATGTCTAGTTCCCCTTGTGTCCCGTCTTTGTTCTGTCCTCCAAAAAATTTCGACTTATTTTTAATATTTTTTGAGTGCACCAGGTTTCTCAATCTTTAATGTCTTTGGTCTGCTAGTAATTACTTTTTCAACTTCTTTCTTTAAGTGAAAAAATCAATTTGCAAAGTAAACTACCTTAGTTGGTTTTTGTGAGATTACTTTTTATCAAAACATAGAATAGTATTGCGACTACTACTCAACTAATCTATTCCCAATATAATTGATAAGTGTAATTTATACACTTATATTGATTCTTTGATGAAGAGTTTTTTTTTTTTTTTAATTCTAAGTATTTTAGAGTCGATATCTATTGAGTTTTTATTTATTTTTTTTTATTGTAGGACAAAATCCTCGAATTCAAGTCATATTAATAAAATCGGTGAGTAAATGAGAAAAAATTGAGTTTTTAAAGTGAATATCAAGAATCAAACATTTGAGGATGAGAAATAAGATAAAATCAATAGATTTAAGGCGTGTTGGATTGATGATGATGAAAGTTGAAATAAATAAAGATCAAACACCGAAAAGTCGAATAAGCGAATTGAAAAACTACAACCAAAATATGTGGGAAAAATTAGAGAACAACCTTTGGTACAAATATCTACATAAGGCAAATGATATACCATTGGAAAGACAGTTGAATTACGGTTCCAACACTTTTTACAGATTGCAATTTGAAATTTCCTACAATAAGTTATGGCCGTTTGAAAATTAGTCACTGGTGGACAAAACTATGTCCGCTCGAGCAGACCTTCAGCTGAAAATCTACTCGTTCTGCCGCTCGAGCGGCTGTGGCACCCGCTCGAGCAGACAGATCCGCTAACAAGTTGTCAATTATGTTAAAATCTATTTTTGGGAGATTTTTGGAAACTTTGGACACAAAATTTAACCATAATTGGATCATTATAAATAGTAGAACTCTTATAACGATTGGATAGTCAAAATTTGGAGAGAACAATAAGGCAAACACACAAGATCTTTACAAAAAAAAATTTCATCCGGGTAAGATTATTGGGATTTCAAGCAAGAGAAAATTGAGATTATTGGACAATTCATTGAAGACATTCAATGGGGCCAAATTAATTTTTAAAGTTCTTATTACAATCAAATATTTCGGGTGACGAATTCTCCATTTATTATGTGTTTTTGTAAATATGATGGACTAAACTCTTTATGCTAAGGAAGATGATGTAAACCATGTGATAAAATTTTAATTTAAAGATTCCGTTTTCTAATCTTAATTTGTGTTTGTTTGATTTATGTCATGGTTTTAATATCCGTTTGAATGATTGATCACCGTTTGAACGTGTTTGTGATTTATTTTCGTTTTTGAAATGTTCAAAATAGATTAGCTAATTTAAGTTTTAAACACTAAGTTCTATATAAATTATGAATAATTTCTTATGTTTTGTGCAATCAAATTTGATAATCTTGATATTGAAAGCGTTTTTGTATATTCGTATTCAAAATATGAATATTTTGGAACTTATATGAAAATATGTTTAATTATACTCGAAATAGATTATTAGATAACTTTGGATTATCGATTGCCAATTTGGACATAAATTGGATTAGAACATGGGATTTCGATGATTAAAATAGATATTATGGTGGAGTCAGATTCCTAACATAACTATTTTACTTGATTTTTCTCCAAAACGATATTTGCATTAGTTAAATTGTAGTTTTAGTTTAGAAAATTTCATATTTTCTTGATCCAAACATTTATTGTGTGTATTCGATTTAAGTTTGAATTGATCGAAATTAAGCTAAAGTGTAAATCATCGTGAGAACTATACTTTTTTTACTCACTTTTACTATTACTCGTCAATGAACCCGTACGCTTACTGGATTTCACCGTACAAATTTTTTTGCGCCGTTGCCGGGATTAAGATTTTTAGCTTAAGTTTTGTTAATTTTAGCTTGAATTCGAATTTTTTTTTTCTTTTTATTATTATTTTCTTTGTTTACTTATGTACTTCTTTTTGCTCTTTTCAGACACTTGCAATCATTTTATACAAGATTTGGAAAAGTCTATAGAACCCTCACAAGTGAAAAGTTATTAATATAAGTCCATAATAATGTTACAAATGGGGGGTACAAATGTAATTTTGAATAAATTGGACAAAAATTAAAAATTTGAGGATAATTATATTCACACAACACTTTTTTTTTTTTTGGCACCATATTTTAATTACATTTAACATCATTAATCTTTTAACATTATAGTACTAATGTCCCTAATTTTTCTATCACAATTTTATCTTCAACTTTTTATTAATTAGAACATATTGTGTTTGATAATAGTTTTCGTAAAAAATATTTGTTGAGAATTCGTAAAAATACTTATTTGTCTCATTATATTTAAAAAAAAATAATAGATACAAAAGTATAATAAAATATTTTTTCTTCATTTCAAAGCACGTAAACAAAATATATCGACATAAACTATCATGAAGAATGAAATGTGCTAAGTAATAAAAGTTAAAGATAAAAATTCGATGATAAAAAATTAAAAATATAATTGCAATAATGAACAAAAGTTGAGAATCTTAAATACAATTAAAATATGGTGACTTACAACAAATTGTGAATATAACCTCCCTAAATTTCAATTCATACTCCTTCTATTCTAATCTTATAACAAATTGCTTTGGTTTAATTTTTTGAACTCAGTTTACATTTTTGTATTATTAATATAAACTAATACTATAAATTTCACAATTATATTTAGAGTATGTTTGATTTTAATTAAATTTGATAAAATTGATAAAAATATGTAGTTGAAAAGTTATAAAAAATTTAAATTTAATTTTAAATTTTTAACAAAATTTTAAGTAAAATCAAACAAACCCAATTTCCCATGACTTTGCCTAACTTAATTGGTACAAATTTCATGTATGAAATAAAGTTTGTATTGATGGGGCAAAATTAAATAATAATAAAAAAAATACAAAATTAGAAAGGTGGCCTATCCAATATCCCACACCCTTGCGGTGCTATTTCCATGCGTTCCTCGTGAAGTCACCACAAAGCAAGAAAATAAGAGTGAATAAAGTTTTCTGTAGTACCAATTTTTGCATGAAATGTTTCAACCAATCACGTTTCAATAAATTACACATTTTCCACCCATCCCAATTCTTTTCACGTGCTCGTCCTAAAATTTAAACCATTAAAAGCGACGAGATAAATTTATTTAGTCAATCACATAAGTAGCATTTTCTATGATTTGGAGTCGGGGGAGTTGCACATAATTTTTGCGGGTGCGAAATTTGGAGAATATTGTTGGACTTGAGTTCAACTTGCATGACAATTCCAAGGACAAATTGGGGACATTTTCGGCGTGACTAGAGCTTTAATTAAAATACTAGAACTATATATACAATATGTCTTTGACAGATTAGGAGAACTTTCAAACATAATCACATCGACCATTTAAAAATTTATAAAAACATATCAACGACGATTTTGAAAATTTAACTTGAAAAAGATATTGAATATATTAAAATTCAAGCTACAAGATTCAATCAGTTTTCTTTTCAATTTTATTCTTGTATTCAATTTTCGGTGTCTAAATTACGACACATTGACTCATTCCATTTAAAAATATAATAAAAAACAAATAAATTTATTTATTTATTTTATACAACAAGTATTCCATTCATTTTTTTCAATCTCTAAATTGATTTATTTATTTATAGTCAATCAAAATTCAAAGCTGCAGCTTCCTCCTCCAACAACTCCACTTAATTTCTCTCTCTACATATATATACAAATACACACAAGACTTCTGTGTCCACATTCTACATTCCACAGTCAAAAGTTTGAGTTTCCCTCTCAACAACCTCTTTGTTCCTTCCACTGTGCATGACCATTAATGGAGGTTACGCAGACTCACTGTAAACAGAAGCAAAAGCAGGTAATGCAAGTGCAGGCACCTCCGCCGCCGTATAGACGAAGAGCCACCGTATTGGCCGGCAATTCACCAGAAGAAGTGAAGCTAGCTGCCGTAGCAATCAGCCTCAACGTACGGCTGAGATCAGCCGAGATGCCATTCACCATGCAAGAACGTGCCCTCCGCCACGCCCGGTCTCTGCTCGTCTCCACCCAACACCGCGCCAACCCCACACCTCTCGCCCTTTCCCTCAAAAAGGTATTAATTCCGCCTCTCTACTCTCTCTCTAGATGTTGATTTGTTTATTGATGATGATGGGTAATTAGGAGTTTGACTCGGTGTATGGGCCGGCATGGCACTGTGTGGTGGGGAAGAGTTTCGGGTCGTTCGTGACATATTCGCCTGGTGGTTTCGTGTATTTCTCCATTGATTCTCTGTCGTTTCTTCTTTTCAAGACGGAGGTCCATTTGGTCAAGGAATCATCATCCAATTGATCAATTCACTGTTACATTCCTCTAGTAAATGTTTTCATTTTCACCAATTTTCTCTTTTTATGGTGAGGTCTCGTCAGTTTAATCCAAAATCTGGGATATTCTCTTTGACTGTAGAAGAAAGAAATGAACATGTCATATGGTGGTATTGAGACTCCAGATTTACTGTTTTCTGTGTTAAAATGCATTACAATTTCATTAGCAATGAATGAAAGATTGAATATTATATAAATTAGTGATTATATTTATTAATTATAGATAATATTATTTTATTTTAATAAAAAATCCTTGTATTATTAGATTCGACTCGATCAATGATTCATCCAACAAAGAGGAAAGGATTTTGTTGGTTTCTTTTTGTGTACAAGAGAACAAATCAGGGGCCTGCAAGAAGGGGGTTAACAATTTGAATGATTTGGCGAAGATGCTTGTTGTATTTAGAGAGTAAGACATAAATATGTGACCGATTGACAAAGCATGTTGGTCCAAGTATTGAACTACACGCAAAGGGTCCAGAAATCCATCATTTCCATTCCGGATACGGGGTTAGGTGTTTTATGGGGCTTTGTCAGGTTGGTTCACTTTCCCATAATTGGTTTCTTGTGTGGATTTAATTTATAACAAATAATTTATTTTATATTAAAATTTTAAAATTATTTTTCAATATTTTAAATTTCAAACATAAAATAACTCAATTTTCTTCCACGAACTATTTGTGTCAATGAATTAGTTCGATCCAAAACTTGAGATAAGGGGTGTAAACCAAAAAAATATTCATAAGTGGTTGCACCATTATCTGCTAAAATTTGCCATTTTTTTAATACATATACCACGCTTTTAATTAAAGTTCTAAAATGTGTAATGCGTGGCGAGGAGCGATGTCGCGCATTGAGTCTAGGTGCGTCAAGCTTGACAATGCGCGACCAATGCGCAAAAATGAACAATATCTTGAGGCGAGGCAAGGTAAGATCAAGCATCAAGTTCAGTGGATGCTTAAGACACGCTAAGCGGAAAGATTTTTTAACACATTTGTTTTTTAATGCATACAACTATTTTTGTTGGAACATCTCCATTACCAGAGAACAAGATCTAAATTTAACAATAAGTATTATAAAAAATAAAAACAGTATTTTTAGATTAAAAAAATAAAACGGTATTTTTAATTATTATTTTTACTTTTTATAGTATATACGGTGAAATTATTCTCTATTTTTTTCTTCTCTCCTCTCACCAACTTTTGAACTTATATTTATGTTTGATCTAATTATAGCATGTTTAGACTTTAGAGTGTTTATAAGTATTTATAAGTTGTTTAAATTTTATTTTTATCTACATATTTTATAAAATTTATATTTTTTATTCATTTTTATACACATATTTCATAATATTTACTGTTTATAATCTTTAAAAAATATTAACAAAAGATTGTTAACTTTTAGGGTAAATAAAAGTTCTCAATCTTTCACATCGTTTGTAAATTTGTTCCTAATTTTTTTTAGACAAATGTGCGTACAACCTTTGGAAAATTAGTGCTATTAATAATCCATATGGATGGTTTCTATTTATTTTTTGGTTGGACAACTCATTTGACTAGTATATTCAAAAATTAAAAAAGACAAAATTGCATTCTATTATTCTTAATTAAAATATTAAAAATCTAAAATATAAAATATAAAATTCACAATAAAACAAAAATTAAAAATTAAAGAATTAAAAATAAAAATGGCAATTTTCTTCCATCCTCACCAACTGAAACCACCACGCCCTCACCACAACTCCACCATCACTACTACACAGTTTTGAGAATGGTATATTCAATGATTCACTAACATGGGGGATTTCTCTCCTTCGACTGCTGCCCAGTTTTGGGAATGGTATATTCAATAATTCACTAATTTTAATCAAAATATATTTTAGAATATAATTCTAATCAAATATTTAGAAAAATGTTTTGAGCGGGTGAAACTTTAATTAACAAATCCACTCCTCCACACTAAAACAATAAAACCATTCTACATTAGTCAGAAAATTAGATAGAAAATTTTGGTAGTTCGAGTTTCCTGTTATCAACTTAGTGTAGAGTTTGTGAGATATACACAAAACTCACTTGCCACTACAACAAAACTTAACTTGGTTTGCAATATGAAATTTATGAGAGAAAATGTGTAAAAAAATAATTTTCTGTATTGATTCAATTGAATTATGAAAATAATTATAATATATATATATATATATATATATATATACTAATAGGAAAAGAATTCAACCTAAAATAGAAATATTACATACATGGTATCATAATATAAATACAATTCTACCAACAAGGTAAAGAATAAATAAGATAAGTAAGTATTTGTTAATACTCTCCCATCAAGTTGGAGCATGTATGTCAAAAGTGTCCAACTTGCGAGTGAACTGTGAAATGCCTCCTTATCCAGTGCTTTAGTAAATAAATCTGCAATCTGATTGTTGCTTGGAACATAGGCAGTCTTGATATCTCCCTTAACAATTCGTTCACGAACAATATGACAATCTATTTCAACGTGTTTTGTCCTTTCATGATATATTGGATTAACAGCAATATGCATTGCTGCTTAATTATCACAATATAGGTTGCTGCTTGTGGGTGATCTACACATAAGTCTGTCAGCAATTGTTTCAACCATATAAGCTCACAAGTAATAGAAGTCATCGTCCTATACTCCGATTCTGCTGAAGATTTAGATACGGTCTTTTGTCTCTTACTTTTCTATGATATAAGCACTTTTATTAAAAATATACAATATTCCATAATCGAATGTCGTGTAGTAATGCCTCTAACCCAATCTGCATCACAATATCCTTATCCTGCTAGCTTCAATTTCTCTTTTAATGGAAAATACAATCCTCTGGTGTTCATTTCAAGTATCGGAGCAATCGATGAACTGCATCAAGATGGGGTTGTCTGGGTGCCTGCATGAACTGACTGAGTGTATTGACCAAATATGAGATTTTCGGTCTAGTAATGGTGAGATAAATGAGTTTTTCTACCAACCGTCGATAATATGTGGGATCTTTCAACAACTTTCTATCTGTTAAATTAAGTTTCAATGATCGCCCATGGAAAATCTACGCAAGTTTTGCTCCAAGTAATCCGGCCTCTTGAAGAATATCAAGAGTATACTTCATTTGATTTATTGAAATCCACGATCTTGCGCGAGCAATTTCTACTCCAAGAAAGTATTTTAATGTGCAAGGTCCTTCAACATGAATTGAGATGCGATGAACATTTTGTAGTATAAATTGATCCTCTATCATTTTTTGTGACAATCATATCATCCACATATAATAAAATAGTCGTAAATGAATCACTATTGATCTTTGTAAATAATGAGTAATCTGCATGTATTTGAATTTGAACTCAAATTTGAATGACAATAACAGATACAAAGTTTTTGAAAACCAATAACGAGGTGTCGGGGTTAGCGGCGGGCCGAGTTAGCTGTTGGCCGCATTATAAAAATCCATCAATATAAGATTAATAAAATCGACATACAAGTGGTGTCTCCTCCTGGTTTCGAAAAAATTAATTTTTTTTAGAAACTACTAAAAAAAATCTATTGTAATTGAGAGAGTTTCAGTATAGACTTCTTCATCAAGATCACCATGAATTCAAAAGACATCTTTACATCCATCTTTCATCAAGCATCCATTTTTTCAAAATAGAGGCGATAGCAAGTAAGCATCGGATCGTTGTTAACTTTGCAAACCCGTGGAGAAAGTTTCATTATAATCAATTCAGGTTCTCGCACATCTTGCCACCAACCGTGCTTTGTCATTGTTCAACTATACCGTCAGAATTAAATTTGACCTTTAACACCCAATTACAACCAATAGGATGATAACTTGAAGAAAGCGGGACAAGTGACCAAGTATTGTTTTCTTCTAAGGCACAAATTCATCATCATTCATAGCAAATGACTACCCATTTGGGATCCGACATGTTGCCTCATATGTGTAGCTGGCTCAATGATATGAGAAATATTGTATGTAAAAACACGATGAATAGAAGAAAGATTTCTATATGATACATACATTGATATAGGATGTCGAGTGTTGGATTTGACCAGAAGAGACTTGGCTTGAGTAGGCAGAACATGATTGACATAGTAATCTTTCGGGTAAATTGGGGTTTGAATTGATCTTTTGGATCGTCGAATTTGGTCATTTGGTATTTGAGTTTGTTCTAGCGCTGGTCATCTAGAGGATGAGAATCGGCCGCGTGGATGAACATCGGTAGGTGAATCGGTCGACGGTAGGTGAAGTCGATCGATCAGTTGAGCTCTCTGTTGGACCAGATGAGATGACTAGTTGAGCTATCTGTTGGAACGGATGAGGGTACCGGTCAACCGGTTGAGTAGTGTTCGAGATTTTCAGGCATGTTGTCTGTTTCTGCTATGCGTTGGTCGTCGGGGTATGTTAAATGTGACGTTTCAACATCCATAGGCATAAATTGTGGCAACGGGATGGAGTTTGTTTCGTCATTTTGTTGGGAGGCGTATGGAAATATGGTTTCATAGAACACGACGTCTCTGGAAACCACTAGCTTTCTATTGGTTACGTCATATAAGATGTAGCATTTTTGTCCTGAGGGGTATCCAAGAAACACATACCGTCTGGCTCGTATGTCAAATTTATGGTTGGGTGTAAGATTGGTAGCAAAACACAGACAACCATAGACACGTAAATGAGAATAATGTGGTGGTTTCTTGTACAATTTTTCGTATGGTGTTTTGTGTGATAGCAATGGCGAAGGTATCCGGTTGATAAGGTAACAAGTTGTCTTGATATGTTCTTTTCAAAATTTTAACGGAAGATTAGCTTGAAATCTAATGGCACGAGCCACATTAAGGAGGTTGCGGTGTTTTCTCTCTACCACTCTATTTTGTTGAGGGGTATAAGGACATGATCTATGAAATATGGTATTATTTTCATTTAGGAATGCTTGCAAGGATAATAATTCTTGTCCATTGTCAGACCTTAGAGCTTTTATAGTCATGTGTTGTGTTAAGTTTTAATCTAAGTAAAGAAATTCTTAATTATGTTTTGAGTTTTGATTTGTGATGCATGAGGTGTACCCAAGTATAACGCGAGAAATCATCAATAATTGTAAAAGAAATATCTAGCATCAGAATTAAAATAAATCATATGAGGTCCCAGATATCACAATAAATCAAATCAAATAGTTTATTGCTATAAATTTGACTAACTGTAAAGAGTCAAACATCACAAATATCGTAGGAATCAAGACTAATTTCTTAAATACTTTGTGATATGAATTGAAGAGGTGGGGCTGAATGATGCCCAAGACGTCTATGCCATAGATTGGTTGGTCCACTGGTAGTATGATGTATTTGTGGTCTTTGTGAAAGGTAATATAAGTCCTTTACTCTGCCTTTCCAAGTCAATCGTCTCCTTCGTAGTCAAATCTTGCATGACACAAAAATCAAGAAAAAATGTCACATAGCAATCTAACCCTATAGTAAGTTTGCTGATAGATAATAGATTAACTTTGAAGTTGAGAACATAAAGCACATTATCAACAATCATATTATTTCTCAAGTTAACAGCACTAATGGTTTTAATAAGAGCATGCACTCTATCCGGTAATTGTATAGTTTTGTGTTTTGGCATGGAATTTTTTCTCAACGATCCCATCCTTTGTGACATGGTCAATGGTCCCGCTATCAATAATCCATGAATTATTCAAAGAGGTAGTAGATGAATTGATACTTGATGTGTTAACATAAGACTTATCATTACCCGTCTTGTTGTTTAAAAGTGTTATGATCTGCTCACATTCCTTGACTGTGAGTGTTTTTCCTTCATTTGGGTCAAGTGTAGAAGCGGTACCAGTGTTTGTGAAGCGTTATTTCGTAGCTTCACATCCTTCCCATGAAACTTGTGCCCTGGAGGGAAGCCATTGATGAAATAACATGTATCAACATTGTGGCGATCATTCACGGTGGGTACATTGCCTTGTCTCATTGTGCGATTCGTAGAAATGGTCGATCGGTAGGATGAACCGGTCGATCGGTCATTGCTTGACCGATTATTGGTCGACCGATTATCACCTTTTCAGTTCGATCCCCAATTGATCGACTTCTCCCAATTGATTGAATGTCGCCCTTCACGATCTGTTGCAACCTCAACTTGTCTTTCATGTTGCATTAAAATAGCGTTGACTTTTCTGGTATCTGGGAAGGGGCTCATCATTAGTATGTTTCTACGAACTGTGAATAAGAATCGTTCAATCCCATTAGAAATTGTATGACCTTCTCATTCTCATCTCTTTCAGTTAGTGCCTTGAGATTCCCACATGTGCATCCAACTGGATTATGATAAGAACCAAATTCATCCCATAGTCCATTTAATTTGGTGTAATAAGCTGACACCGATTGATTTCTTTGTCGATGCTCATCAATTTCTTAGCGAATCTGATATATTCGCGCATCATTAACTTGAAAAAATTGATCTCGTAGGTCGTTCCATACCTCTGTAGTAGATTCAGAGTATATGATACTTTCGACAATAACTTGATGTACCAAATTAAGTATCCAGGAGAGTACCATGTGATTACTCAGTTCCCATATTGAATACTTCTCATCTTGTGCTTTCGGTGCTTTGATTTTTCCATCAATGAAGCCAATTTTATTCTTGGCAATTAAGGAAATTCTCATAGCTCTACTCCATTGTCCATAATTGTTTCCATCAAGTGGTTTAGAAAAGAGGATTAAGTCGGGATGGTCGAATTGTTGTAAAGCCATGGAATTTGATTGGACAATTGTCGCTCCTGTGGTTTTCTATCATCTTTTGTGCCAGACATCGTTGATCAAAATCGTCGCTTTGATACCATATGAAATTTATGAGAGAAAATATGTGTGGATAAATAATTCTCTGTATTGATTCAATTGAATTATGAAGAAGATTACAAGATATATATACTAATAGAAATGAATTTTACCTAAAATATAAATATTATATACATGGTATTCTACTACAAATACAATTCTATCAATAAGATAAAGAATAAATAAGGTAAGTAAATATTTGTTAATATGCATAAGTGAATAACATGTGCAATTAGAATGAGAATTTTGCTTGTGAATGTCATTGAGATAGCACATGGGACATGGGACATTGGACATGGGACTATCGTAGAGTGCCAAATGCAATATGCAATAGGTATTACTTTATTTCTTATTGTATTGCGTAGTAATCACAACTAGTTATTAAACACATGATTTGGCAGTGTTGAAATTATTTTTTAAGTATTTATAAATTGTAAATTTTATATAATGTGTGGATAATATGTAGATAATAAGTTGTGGATACTAGTTGTGTTGAGATAAAACACATGTTTGACTAAAAAAAATTAGATAAAAAAAAAAAAAATTTTTTCTAGTAATAGCCCGGTCTTGGAGTGTGAATTTTTTTTCTAATTTAATTTAAAAAAATATTATAGTTCCACCCACGCAAGCACTAACAAAAAGAAATAAAGACATTTGACAAACTTCTTGTTTATAGAGATGATTAGAACAATAGGGGACAAGAAAGAATAAACAATAAACAACTACGACTGCTTTTAATATAAACAACATTTTCAAGTTTTTCACATGACAATAGGAGTGAATAGGATTTCTCCAATGTTTTTTGTATTTTCTAATAATCTCTGCAAATAAAGTGATATAGAATGTCTCAATTTATTTTTGTCATTTTCACTTTTATACAGTTGTGGTTATTATACAACGCTCAACGCAAAGGAAAGCAAAGTAATTCATGTATTATTTGGCATGCTATGACAGCCATACACGAACGTGATACCAAAGGCACATATATATACAAGCAAAATCATCATTCTAATTGCACATGCTATTCACATGGTGCTAACTATGTTAAGTTGTATTGCGATGTACATCTCATAAAATTAGTTTGTTTTGAGTTGCGTCCTACATTAAGTGGGAGAAAATGAATACAAATATGTAACTCGAAAGGGTCAATGAAGTTGTAATCTTTAGAAGCATAAGGGGATTAAGAACTTATAACCTTTGAAGGTAAATAGCATGGAGGTTATAGATATTCATTGACTATAGAGTTCACAATACTCCACTTTGGATATCCATCACACACACAAAATGCGTTGTCAACATTTTACTAAGCAAAAATTTTGTAGAGAATAAAATCCCGCGAAAGAAAAAAGAGTACATTATTTTTCTAAATGCAAAACAAAAACTGTCTTTAAGAACTTTGCCAAGAAAACTTAAAGTTAATTTATTTAAAATTTTTTTTTCTCCAAATTTATTTTCAATTATATATTTCATGAGAACCACAACTTTTATCAACTTTTTAATTATATATTGTACTAATTTTTTTCAAAATCTCATAAAAACTATTTTTAAATTCTATCAATTGAAATATATCAAGACTGACGCATTCCATTATTACATATCAATCTCTCAAATGTTGGAATAGGTAATTCCTACTTGAACAAGTCTAGTCATTGGTGAATAAATAACTTGTTTGAAATACAACTTTATGTAGGTTAGATAAATACCCCCATAATCAACTAGTTCTTATTTGAATCAAACAAGCCTATATTAATTGTTCTTCAAAGATAACAAATTATATGGTTAATTTTATTTATTCTTCATGTTGGATAAAGTTATATCTAGATAACAAAACTTAGCGCTTGTTTGGTAATACTTAAATTACTTTTAAGTGTTAATAAGTTGTAAATCTATTGAATGTGTAGATAAAAATAGGTAGTGAGTTGTATGTCATACGGAATATATGGATACAAAATATGTTTGAAAATTTTAATCAACTTAAATTATAATTTAAGCTTCGACAAACATACACTACTCAAAATATTGTCATCATCTCAAGGCCTAAAATAGTCATTTTTCATTTCAATTGAACATGCTACCATTTATTATTATTATTATTATTCTTATAAGAATGTGAATTACATACCTCACACATCTTAGATCTTTGAGGGATTTTTGTATATCGATACCAAACAAGCCAATAATTTAGATATAGTTGATTTGATCAATTTAGTATTCATTTAGACTAAGAGCATATTCGGTAGAGTTTTTTCCTTAAAAAATCTATTTTTTTGCTTACAATTTTTGACTTTTCAACATTTTTTACATTACAAAAAAATTTAAAAAGTCAAAAAGTAACCAAAAAACCAATTTTTTCCTAAAAAAAATTCTACCGAACAAGCCCTAAATAAAAAAGAAAAAAGTTAATTTAAAATAAAAATATGGAAAAACTAGGTTGGAACCTTTCAAGTACCGTGGTTTTTAGTTAGATACATTTGAAAGTAAGATTTTGGCATACAGTCTATTTAATTTTATGAATCTAGATGCTCACATAAAAGAAAAGGTCAATGTAAACGTTAATATCGTATACGATTTTCATGTTAGTTAAAACTAGACGTTAAGTATTTTAACGATTTTATATTCAACTTTAAATCACGTGAAAGTTTTACCGTTTAAATTGATAATTTATGACATGTGGAATCTTAATTCACATATTTAAATAGATTGAAAACCCAAAACTGCTATTTTGAAGGTTAGACCCAAGACCATCCTAATAGCTCCTAATTTTCCCTAAAAATATTTAAAAGATTTTAGGGTTGGGTTCCAATTTTTCAAGTGGTGTGATTCTAGATCCCAATTTTTGAAAAAGAAGTTTTAGGTCTCTAACTTATTTAAATATATAAATTTAAATTCAAGCATAAACTGTTAACATAGACTTTCAAGTAACTTAAAATTAGAAAGCAAAACCGTCAAACTACTTAAAATTATATCACTTTTATTTAAGTCATTTGAAAGTTTTGTGTGATTTTAATATCCAACGTTTGTATAAAGTGAGTACCAATTTTCACTTGATATGTTGGAAATTTAGAACTAAGCCACCACATGAAATATTTTCTCAATTAATCAACGACCGTATAAAAGTTTTTTCTACTATTGAGGAGAAAAAAGATTATGTCCATTTGTCAATATATCTTCAATTAATCTCTCTCTCTCTCTCAATCATCTTACTCAAACGGTAATCTCTAAACTATACTCAACGCTTCAATCTATCATTCTAAAATTATAAATTAAATTTTCTTCTTCCTTATTTTTTATTTTAATTAATACAGAAGATTTTTCTTCTTTTTTTTTTTCTTAGATTTTTTATTGATATTATTTTTGTTGTTAAATTTTTTATTTGAGAATGGATCATATGGTCGTAAAACACCGATTAAGCGATATACTAGTTATTACGACTGAGAACTTCTCCTCTATTAACTCAAAATTTACTATATCGTCTGCTTTTATCTTTTCATTTTTTTTTTTTTTTTTCAAATTTTTTAATTTTTGTTCTTTTCACCATTCTTCTTCAAACCTTTCTTTCTCAATTTTAACCTTGTTTGTCTTATCAATCTTCATTTATTTATATACAGTGGAATTCTATCAATAAAGGTATACGTAACATTTTATACTTTAAAAAAATATATACAGATATAAGATATAAGGCTTATTATTACACAAGAAATTATTTCGGCTATTTTTCCCTTTATACGCCATTTCGAAAAGTTTCTCGCGAAACCTCCTCCAACAGTCCTCTTTCCTCTTCCAAGTTTACCTTACGAACGAAGCAAAAACAGAAAAAGTACAAAAAAGTGAAAAAAAAAATTTAAAAAAGAATTTTGATATTTACACTATTAGATCAATTTTGAGTTTTTCTTCACTTGATTTTTATACAGACATATAGATCTCCATAGTGAAATCGAGCTGAGGCTAGAAAATGGCCAGAAGGTCACCGACGATGATCGTGACGAGCACTCCGGCGAAAGATCTAGTCTACACCAATTTCGCCTACGTCTCACCCTCCGATTTCCGCAATTTCCTTGTTTCTGGATCCAAGCTCGCCTTCGCTCTTATCGGCGATGCCTTCGTTCTTTCCGTCACATATCCTTTTGCTGCTTATTCGCATTTTCCACGCACCACGCGATCACATTTTGTATTAAAAAATTGTTAAAGCACTGTTATAAATTAGAATTGCTAATGATGTGAAATTTGTTGAAACTTTATGCTAATTTTTAGTTTATGTTCCGAGGTATCTGATTGCACGATACGCAGATTCAGGTGCTTTAAGATGATTGATTTGGGCAAGCTAATTCTGTTAATTCACGTTGGAATGTTTGAGATTTGACTGAATCCACATTTACTTTTTGGTTGAACTCAGTCTGTCTTTCCTAGTTAATTCTAGTGCGTTATTTAATGACTTACTCGATCCAATCAAGAAAACACATATCCTTCATATTAGCGTGAGATTGATTCACGAATAACAATGTGACGCTCGATAAAATTTTGATATATATGCTTTTAATGCTTGATTTGTGTTTAAGTGAGAACATATTAATTGCTTTTTCTCAGGGCTTACTTGTGCATGTAGCCAAGTTGTAATCTGCATATTTGACGATGAATTATTAAGATTTGGTGTAATGTTTTGCGATGCCTTAACCACAGTGTACTGGCCATGAAGCTATTTCTAATGGCCATATCGCACTTAATGCCATTCATCGTCGCCATGCTAAAGTGTCTGCTGACGACCCAGTATCTGTCAACAGGTTTGATGGTTTTAATTTCTTATGTGCCAGTTGTTAATTGTTAATATTATTTTATTCTGATCTATGCCTTTGTGGTTATTTACTTCTGAATGTAGATTCTCTCCACCTGAAAATTTCAATCTTGCTTTGCTTACTCTCGAGTTGGAGTTTGTGAAAAAAGGGAAAGATGAACAGGTAAGTTTTTTAACTCCTGGGTTGTAAATCTATCATACATTTCCTATTGATTAGTGTTGCATATCATCTATTATGATGAAGAGTTCATTTACCCCTGTGCTTTTGTCCAATCAACTTGACATGAAGTATGTTACCATGTAGGTGGATGCCGTTCTTTTGTCCCAGCAGATTCGGAAGAGATTTATTAACCAGGTGAGTGCTGCATCTCTCTCTCTCTGTAGCCTTGTAGAAGTTTTGGTGCTGTTGCTAACAGCGTAGATGTTTTCCCAAGGTTATTCCTAGCATTCCAACACTTCTGCTGATCTGCATGGCTTTCCGCCTATGATAGGGATAGAACAAAAAACTAATGCCTATTCTTACATGAATCAATTGTTAAGTATATTTAATATTCAACAGTATTAAGATTTGACCAAAATATTTCATTCTTTCCATTGATAAAGTATTCCCGTACGCAGTTCTTTACTTACATAGCCTCCTAGCATTCCAACACTTGATCCGTAAAGCTTTCTGCTTATGGTAGGGATTCAATAAAAAAACTAATGCCTGTATTTGGTTGCATGGATCTTACATGAATTAAGTGTTAAATATATGTAACTTCCAACAAGATTAAGATTTTACTGAAATATTTCATTATTTTCTATTCACAATGTATTCCCGTTTGCAGTTCCTTACTGAAACACCAGTGCTGCTCCTTTACTCCCATCTTAATGTCTCTTTATTGATGTAGACCTCTTGCTTCAATTTATTCTGAAACTTGAGAAGTTTCAGAGGACCACTACTCTCGGAATATTATATTACGTTTCATGTGATTTCCATCCTCCCTTCTTCCAAAAAACAAAAGGAACCTCTTCTACTTAGGATTCCTGCCATAGTTTTGAAATTTGAGGTATCATTGATGAATTTTTGTAAATCTTCTGTTATCAAATTTTGCCTTCAACCTTTTGGGATATAAAACATACAAGATATGTTTTCAACATATTACGTTGATTTATACAGGAGCAGGAAAGTCCAATCCCAACTTTTCACTCGTTTTATCCGTCCATCAGTTGCAGTTGTTTTCATGACTAAACTATGGAAGTTTCAAAACCATTTCTTTTGAAGATCATTTTAACAGTCAAGCACCATTCTGTTTTTTACTCTCTTAGACACAAAAAAGGTCACACGTGCTCTCATAGACATGTCTTGAGATTTTGTTAAAGAACTGTGATATTATATATATATATTTTGAGGAAATGACATTATTCACTCTTGAAACTGTTTTGACTGCTCTGTTTTCCTAGTTGTGACTGGAATGAGTTTTGGTTGACGTAGTAAACCTGCTCTTATACATGCAGATTATGACGACTGGTCAAAGGGTAACATTTGAGTATCATGGCAATCTGTACATCTTCACTGTCAATCAGGCAAATGTAGAGGGACAAGAAAAATCAAACAGTATCGAAAGAGGGATGATATCAGCTGATACATACATTATTTTTGAAGCATCAAATTCGAGTGGAATAAAGGTTGAGTTTTTTTCTTTTCTCAGTTTTGGGCGATATTTGGCTATAAGTTGCCCACTTTTGCCATGCAAATGTCATATGGTGCTAAAAGGAGAAACTTATCAACATGCTTTTTCTACTGGGTTGATGCAGATTGTCAACCAACGTGAAGCTGCTAGCAGCAACATCTTTAGGCACAAAGAGTTCAACCTTGAGTCTTTGGGTATAGGAGGCTTGAGTGCGGAATTTGCTGATATTTTTCGAAGGGCTTTTGCCTCTAGAGTTTTCCCTCCACATGTAACCTCTAAGTATGTCTACATTTTCTGAAGTTTTGTGATTATACTGTTTTGAGTGTAATCTCTAGGATGTAAACATAATTTGTCAATTTACAATTCAATTACTTGCCTCCTCGGCTTAGCAACTGAAATAAGACTAATTGTTTTAGACTGGGAATCAAACACGTTAAGGGAATGCTGCTCTTTGGACCGCCTGGTACTGGCAAGACTTTAATGGCTCGCCAGATTGGGAAAATGTTAAATGGGAAGGATCCAAAGGTACACAGATGAATATTTGCTTCGAAGATACTGCTATGTTTTATTTTGAGATATTAATTGCTCATTTCCAGATGTAAGATTGTTTTCCATCCCATCTTACTAAGTTCATTCTGAAAGTGTTTCAAGATTTTCGAACATTTTGTTTTTAGTTGAGTTTCACATACAGAGAGAGTGATCTGCTGAGAGGTTTGAAATGAATGGCGTGACTAATTAAGTGCACATTAATCAGTCCCATGTCCAGTCCAAATAAAGTAAGAATAAATGATAAGAGGATAAAGGACCAAAAAAATGCTCGGAAGTTCTTGAACAGAGAATCAGATGTCTCAGTTTCAATCCCAAGTTCCACTTTTTATGTTTTTGTTTCTCCTTTTACCTTGTTTAGGATCAAGTGGTGCTAGAAGGAGATCTCATGCTAAATCTCAGCTTAGTTATATGATCTTAAGTTTTCACATCAAATCTGAAAGTTGCTCCTCTAGTACATTTACGAAATCCAATTGATACACCATTTGAATTTATCTAGAATTTGTACATTTTGTACAGTCTTGCTTAGTTTTGTTTATACTGCAAATTCATTGAATTTTTTTTCAAATGAGCGACAAGTTTCTTGCTGGGTATTGTGGCTTATTTTTGAACATATTATGTTTATTTTACTGATGAAGCAAATATTTTTCTGGGACACTCTGATTCGATTAATATGGTATACCTTTCTTAGGATCATTGTGTGGTATGTGAAAAATTGTTGATGTCCATGGTACTTAGTTATGATGTTTAGAGGTTGCCCAGTCTTGGCTGGTTTGTTTTCATTTGGATGTCAATGCTGTGCTCTTTCCTTTATTAACTACCTACTTACTGTTTTTTTCAAATTTGCATAATGACCTGGAATTCTAGATTGTCAATGGACCTGAAGTGTTGAGCAAATTTGTTGGTGAAACTGAGAAAAATGTGCGCGATTTATTTGCTGACGCTGAACAAGACCAGAGAGCCAAAGGTAATGATCTTACAGAGAAAATTTGCTCAAAATGTTGTGTCCTTGGCATAATTTTGTTCATTTTCATCTTTTCAGGTGACGAAAGCGACTTGCATGTGATCATATTTGATGAAATTGATGCAATCTGTAAGGTAAGACGTCAGAAAATGAATTTCTACCGTTTATGGCATGATTGCATTCTGTTTGATCTTGATAATGGCCATCTACTTTACTTCACTTTAACACTGTTATTGCCATTGCCTAACACAAGTTGACTGTGGGTATGATTTAATTTGTATATTTGATAGTCAGAACAGTATGTTGTGCATCAAAAGGTTACTTTTCGAAACGTAGGTTATTGAAATTGTGGTGATAGGTTGGCTACCTTATTGTTTTCTTCCTTTTATTCTTAAGTTAATAACTGCCAATATTCAACTGCTTAATGTTGAATCGAGATCCAAGCATTTGAAAGTTTTCTTCAATTTATGTCCAAATATTAATCAGCACCCATTTACTAAGTTGTGTTCACTGAGTTTCTTTTCAGAAGAAATTTTATAAAAGCTACTTCTCTTGTGCTAGTAATCTACAAGTCTTTCTAGGTAGTACTTTCTTACAATTATTACAAGCAAAATTTTTGTTTGGAATTGTGATTTTGAAAGCAGAATATTGCCCTATGTAGTGTGATATTTATACAATTGTTTGCTTCCAATCAACAAGTTTATTGTTTAAAAAACTTAATCAAATTTGCAGTTAATGCTTCCATTTGGATTTTCAGTCTAGAGGTTCAACTAGAGATGGAACTGGAGTACATGATAGCATTGTTAACCAACTCCTTACAAAGGTATATTAATGATTTCTGTTGTAGTCAGCAGGAAGATTTAACTCGATCTGAATGCTATTCTTAGTTGGTACACACCATTGACTAATTGATGATTACTTGCTCTTTAGATAGATGGTGTGGAGGCCTTGAATAATGTCTTACTCATTGGAATGACAAACAGGAAAGATCTGCTCGATGAAGCACTTCTGAGGTAACTATAATTTCTTGGTATCATTGCCATTAGCCGATTGAAGTTGCTCACATTTTTAAAGTGATTAATTTACAATGCAATAATATGTTTTTAAGTTTATAAAATAACTGCTCTAATATGCAATAATATATCTTTTTCACACTTCAGGCCTGGGCGCCTGGAAGTCCAAGTGGAGATAAGCCTTCCTGACGAGAATGGTCGTCTACAAATTCTCCAGATTCATACGAACAGGATGAAAGAAAATTCTTTTCTTGCTCCAGATGTAAACTTGCAAGAACTTGGTATGTGATTTCCATGTTACATTATCTGCTGATGGGTCATTAGTTACTACTTAGTTCCTAATATTTCAATATTTCTGCATCAAATGCTCTGAAAAGTGTGATGGATAATGGGTGTGGGGAAGAAATTTTCATTTCCAGTTCCTATTTCAAACTGGAAAATTTTGGTTCTTCCATTCACTTCTTTTAAGTTTAAAGGGTAAAAATGCACCAATATTTTTGCGAATTGCTTTTTATATTCTGCCATTTGGGTTCAGAAGTCAAGTAGCAAACAGTTCTCTTGTTCAGACTGCTATCTTCTTTATTGAAAGTTATCAATATAAATCAAATCCTATATGCTTTTAGAAAATTATATCCTTGCTCTCTCGTAACAAATCAAAACAAATTCACAGTAGGCATTACTAGCCATTCATAGGATGATGAATTATTCACTTTTCACTATTTTAAAGAACTCGTAACCATTAAGAAACAAGAGTCATAGAGAGAAATTTGTATATTTGGGGGAAGGAAAAGAGGCAATATATTATATATCAAAGTAAAAAATGCGATTTATTTAATCCAAATGCTGCCATCAAAATATATATGATCCTATATGTTACTATGTCCCCTGTAAGGGTGTTGTTGCCCTTGTTTGTCCAATCATAACTACATAGTTGGGATGGATTCGTGAATTCTTAAAGATGATACGGTTTTAACTTTTTGTCTCAATATATTATATCAAAGTAAAAAATGCGATTTATTTAATCCAAATGCTGCCATCAAAATATATATGATCCTATATGTTACTATGTCCACTGTAAGGGTGTTGTTGCCATTGTTTGTCAATCATAACTACATAGTTGGGACGGATTTGTGAATTCTTAAAGATGATACGGTTTAACTTTTTGTTTTTCTTTTCATCGTAAACAAATATAGATGTAAAATAAACTGTTCAAATGGCATCTAAATATGTTTGAGGTAATTATATATCAAATATCGTCACGTGAATTTTAAATTTATGGTCAGTGCAATATATTGGAAACTTACTATTTATACCCTTGCCCAGTTGTGAGGTCCCTGACAGATACTTTGTGCAACTAACATATATTATATGTTTGTGAATAGTATAATATGTGTACTATTCTTTCTGGTTTGAAGGAACTAATGTTTGCTGAAAACTGACCTTGAGTGAGATAATAGTCAAAACCCTGAGGTTTTATATTTAATGCATGCTTTGCGAGAGGAGGCTTAGTTAAAAATTGGTACTTGTCCTATAGTTGTGATCATGTCGAGAGGTTTGTATCTTTATATAGTTTAAAATCAGCCCCCACCCCTACCTCTGTTTTACTGGTCCGTAGGTTTGTGGCACATGCATAGATGTAAATAACTACAATGAACGGAAGCCTCTTTATTGTATAACCTATAATATATGTAGACTTCTCCTTTTGTTGGTTCAGACATAAATTTAGGAATTCAGCGTGTTTGAGAGAACGAACAATATCTCTCTCTTAATTTTTCTAATGAAATTCTTTGTGTATCATTCCTTTCCCTTTTTTATGCAGCTGCTCGGACAAAAAATTATAGTGGAGCAGAACTTGAAGGTGTTGTAAAAAGTGCAGTGTCATATGCTTTAAACAGACAACTAAGTCTGGATGATCTCACCAAACCAGTGGATGAGGAGAGCATAAAAGTGACCATGGATGATTTTTTGAACGCCCTTCGAGAAGTAATTCCAGCATTTGGAGCTTCTACTGATGACCTTGAGCGTTGCAGGTTTATTTACTCAACCAAAGAAGATCCTTTTTCTTTTATCATTTGCTCTTCTTTTAATTGGGAGAATTTGAACTTAATGGTACAATAAGTCTGTTACTATAAGAGATATTTTACAATAACATCCTTCATATTGAGGCATGTCAATCAAATTCTCGCGCAACCTATGTATTACTTTCCATGGTGCGTTAACTGATGACCATCAGACCATGTGACCCAATTCTAAGGCTGCTCGTCTGAAATGTTTTAGACTTGACAATGTCATGGTTATTGTTTTGATTGGGAGATTATGTGATATGTCACACAATCCACCACATAAGTGGTTAATTGGGCGCTTTTGCCTTCCTGTGTTTATATCCGACTACCATTAAATTTCATAATAGGTTCTTATAGCAGAAAAATAAGATGATCAATGTATCATGTCTCGCAGACTTAATGGCATAGTGGAATGTGGTGAGCGGCATGACCACATATATAGAAGAACTATGCTCTTGGCCGAACAAGTTAAAGTTAGTCAAGGAAGCCCTATTGTTACTTGCCTTCTTGAAGGCCCAAGTGGCAGGTAAATATTGTCTTATTTTGGATTCCATGTCTTAATTGCCAATAATTCTCTAAATTTTATTTGTCTGCGACAGTGGTAAGACTGCGATGGCTGCGACTGTTGGTATTGAAAGTGATTATCCATATGTCAAGATTGTAAGTGATTTCACGTTCTCATGCTGAGCATTTATATATTTGTGTTCACTTTTTCCTCTCATATTTTTATTCTTTTATATGTTCCTGATTTAAATTTTGTTTGTTTGTTAGATATCTGCTGAAACGATGATTGGGCTTAGTGAAGGAAGTAAATGTGCTCAGATTGTCAAGGTTCTGTGTTTTGTCCTAACTTTGAACTGCTTAGCTATGTTCAGTAGAAATAATCCAGTTACATGTGTAATCTACAAAATTTTCTTCGATTTTTTGATCTACCAGTTCCCCTTGTACACTTTGGAAAGGATGTCTTGCTTGTTTCCATCTTAAAATATTTATATGATTCCAAAAATATCCATAGATACAATGAGCTAAGCATTATCCTCAATAAAATTGGCTTCAGGTATATGAATCATTTGCAAGAGATGCCCAAGCCATTTGATCATGATTTTTTAATTTATCCTTGATTTCTGCCCCTTGTGTAGTTCTTCACTTCCTTTTCTCTCATTCCAGTTTGGCTATACATCTTTTTAATGATCTCAGGTTACCTTGTTCATCTTATGGACATTTTGTCCTTAACGACCTAACTTCGAGTGCTGTAAAGTATAACTGGTTTATAACCACATAGAACTTTTCTTTTAAACTAATAGGTACATTTTGGTCACATTAAAGTAAATGTAACTTGTATGCTGTATCCATAGGGTTGAGCTATGTCATTTGATACGTGTTCTGACAGGTATTCGAGGATGCTTATAAGTCACCATTAAGCATAGTTATCCTTGATGACATTGAAAGGTAGCTACTGTTGATTCTAGATGAATAATTCCTTGATTGTTTTGCATTCTCTGCATTCTCGTCTAATCTTTGTTTGCTAATGCAGACTATTGGAGTATGTTGCCATTGGACCCCGATTTTCGAATCTGATTTCTCAGACATTGTTGGTGCTCATGAAACGGCTTCCTCCGAAGGTAACTTCTAAATTCCGAGGCTTCAGTAGAGGCTATAGTTATTCTGAATTGTTATTGGTGAGGATGCCTTATATTGCTTTTTTTCTTTGTGATTGTACCGAGTTAAGTCTCACATATTCTTAGAGTTTAAAAGTTTTATCTCTGAGGGTTAATCACACTAATAGGCCTTAAACTTCCAAATATTTGAATTTCAACTCATTAATCTGTCGAGTTTGAATTTGTTCAAATTATAGTCCAGATCTGTCAATCAACCGATGGAAAAAGTCTCAGGTGCATAGTGTGTTTAGGGGTACTTGACTTAAAAAGCTTATGGATTCTCTTTCAGACTTCTTATTCTATTCTACCTGGAAAATGAGCAAATATTCTACTCACAGAGTGGTCTTTAAAATGGTTTTTCCTTGATCAATTTTACATCCTTTATTACTATCCTTGTTGGGAATCCAAGAATAAGGGCCGCCTCCACCAGATTGTTCACATTCTGCACATCAATCAATGCACCCAATCCATGACCTTGTTTGTAGCAAAATATAACTCCAGATCTCCCCACCATTATTACACTTATTGTTTTCAGCACGTTCAGAGTATTTTTAAATTAATTTTCATTCCAGGCCTTTTGGTTCTGATTGTTAAATAAATTGAAAAGAAAAAGATGAATTGCTTTGTTTCGAGAGCTTTTATCCACAAATGGTTGTGCCTGTGTGCATTATGGGATTGACACAATCAGTCAGATTGCGAACTGCTGAATTGGGGTTTTGTGGATGATGAAGACGTATGCTTTGTCACAGTGGCTCATACCCATGACCGACATACTGGAGCCCCACCAGTTGTAAAGCTCTGATTGGTTTTAACTTTAAGGATGTTTTCCACAAAGGCAGCAGGCCCAAATTGAAGATAAGATCTGAGGCAGGTGCTGTGCGTGGTGGGGTTTGGAGACTGGTGGAAGAGAGTGATATAAATGTACTGGGGGCTGTGGTACAAGATCAATTTTGGTGCCAAGGTGGTGTGTTTGAGAAGGGAATTGGGGTTAGTGATTGACAAGGCCATGGTGCATTCTTTTTTATCTTTTTTTGCCCCTTCTTCTGATCTTCTCTTTCTATGAAATAGAGGGTTGACAGAAATTAGAGAAATCTATATGCCTGAACTTTGATATATAAGTGAAAAATGCTCTTGTGAGATCGAGATTCCCAGCGTTTGCTATTCCCAAGGAAAAAGTTGTTGACTTGTGGATGTTGTAGACAGGGCAGACGGATGTATATTGTGAAACATTTTTTATAATGGGGTCGACAACGTTGCATGTCAGTTTTTTGTGGCTGGAAATTCAATGGTGATGATAGAGATGATGGGATTAACGCGACAAGGAAAAACAATTGAATTTGGTTGGATCCCATCCAAATTTATGTTTGTACCCCCAAAATACAAGGACACACTATTCACTTGATACATTTTCCATCTGTTGATTGACAGCTGATTACAAATTGGACGACACTTTGACCAAGCTTGAGGTAGTTATGTGTTGAAATTGAAACTCGGGGACTAAAGTGAGACTCTTGAAAGTTTAGGGACTATAAGTGTGATTGGCCCTCAATTTAATTATTATTTTACATGTTTGTTACTCTGGTTCTGATGCTGGAAGCAAGATTTTCTCTTTTTACTAAATGATTTTTTGTCAAGAGTGCAAAGGAGATTTCCATTTGCTTTGAAAGAAACCAAGAAAATTGTTAAGATAGTTGATATTATATTTTATAAGAGGGACTTGCACACTATGAATGAAAAAAGATAAAAACAAAAGGTATTTGAGAATGCATTTGGGCAGTAACAAAGATATTATTACAGCTAAAAGGAATGTGTTCAGATCTAAACTGCAATCATGATACCTTCTAGTGACTCTTTAGAAGGCAAGTAAAGATGATACGTTCTTATGTAGTTTTATGAAGAAGTTAATCTCTATCTGTTCTTTTGAGTAGACTATTGTAGTTAGCATGAAGTCATAGTTTGCTCTATTAGTTGGTTCTGTGCTCTTGGTAATTTAGGCTTATTTTCTTTTCTCCTGCTGCAAGTAGGTTTATTTACATGACTGCATCATGATATAACTTTCCTCTGCTTCTCAGTTCTTATATTAACTATTTTCTTATCAAATCTTTGTAGGGGAAAAAAATCCTAGTGATTGGAACTACAAGTGAGGTCAATTTCTTAGATTCAATTGGCATTCGAGATGCATTCTCCATCACGTTCCATGTTCCAACATTAAAAACAGAAGATGCCAAAAAGGTACATCGGCGTCCTTATTCCCATTCATTCTGCAGCTACCAATATTTGCTTTTTTTACCAGTTAAGTGCAATTGAGCTTCTTCTGTGCAAAATGTAGAAAAAGAGATTTAAAAATTGCCACGAGTTCGGTAACACGTTTTATGACTGTAAAAATGTGAATTAAAACTGTGAAAATTGCAAATTTGTTTATCTTACTTTCGGTACTTGATATGCAAGTTAACCAATTTTAATCAAGTCTCCTTCCTTGCTTTCTTTAAATAAAAGTAGCAAGTTCGGAAATTAGAAAGTTTCATTCCCTTCCATGGCTTATCAAGTAAAACTTAAGCAATGCCTAAGCACGTAAACACCATTTTGAGAATGGATAAGTGCCCTCTTGATGTAGAAATTAATTTAATGTTCAGTGTTGCTTATGAACATTGTGGATTTGAAAGTTGTCTTCATTTTGATACATCTTGAGGCCTTTCGTTGAAATTATTTGTTTGGAAATTTCCTGAAAAGCTTGGTTATAAAAGTGATGGATCTCTGGTCGTTGTTTCTCTCACTGGCTACGAAGTTACTTTTGTTTTATCTGGAGTTTTGTTTTATATGTTAATTTAATTTTTTGGGGCTAGGGTAGGGTGTTTTCTGCTTTCCAAATTTTCTCTCTCTCTCTTTGGCAGCTCGATGTTAATTGATTATTTGTAATTCAATTTTGCTGCTTGTTGTATTCTCCTACTTGCACAACCCGAACCATAACTCTTTCTATCTATTGATTTAACTTCCCTTGCAGGTGTTACAGCAACTTAACGTTTTCGCGAGTGATGATATTGATTCCGCTGCTGAGGCATTAGATGATGTAAGTTTAATTGCTACCTCTCTCTATATACTCTTCTGAGCCACAAGGAGGTAATTAGACAAAAAATGAATAAAACGGATAAATAAATAAAAGGAACTTATAAGATTTTATACAGATAGTGAAAAAGATATGATGGAAAGCAACTGCCAAGTAGATGTAGTCTGGCCACAAGCTTTTTTTTAAAAAGAAAAAGAAATTTCTGATGGACAACATAAATTTGGCTAATCCGTTTTTGTTGTTGGGTTTGTTGATTCTCTAGATGCCTATCAAGAAGATTTACATGGTTGTTGAAATGGCTGCTCAAGGGGAAGAGGGTGGAGCAGCAGAAGCCATATATTCTGGCAAAGAAAAGATCCAAATTTCACATTTTTATGATTGCCTCCAGGACGTAGTACGATATTAGTGAGGAGTGTTTTTGCTTTCCCTTTATGCATACTTGCAGTTTCGCATAGTTGCTTAGACATTTTTCATCTCATCCACTATGATGATGACTTCCGACAGACCTAGTCATGGCTTTTAGCAATGTGTTGGAGTCATTTTACCTAATTTTATATTCCATTTTTCTTGTCAAAATTTTGTCTGAAATTCGTGTCTTGTCATTTGATTGCCTTGTTATATTATCTTTTGTAATTGGATTTAGTATTTGATGCTTGTGACCTTAGGATTCTACCTCTCGATTTCTCTCCCAGGTTTGTAAATTTTATTTTCCCCGAGTGCTTGTGTATGTGTACTTGCAAATGGAAAAGAAATGTAGATCATTCCTTAAAAGTGTGCATATTTTTCCAAACTGCAGTACTGACTAATATCAGCATATAATCTTGCGTATTAACTGGGAGTAAAAGGGAAACGTACGAGGGCATAAATTCAGATGACTGGTGGTTTACGCTTTACATATTGAAATTTTGAAATCAGTGCCTGTTTCTGCACGTGTGGATAGGTGGGTATGTGTCGTAGCAGGGAAATTGTTGTTTATAGTGAGGGTTTTAGTAGTGCTTGGGCAGTAATAGCTTATGGCAGTTCGAGCATGTGTGCCTCTAGATATGGTACTTAATTTTGTCAAGTATCGATTGACAAAGCATGTCTATTAGATTTGCTAACGTTATTGGCCACACGGTGCAAGTTTTAAATCGACATGGGGCATGTTTATTGGTTTCGCATTTCTTGATCAAAAAATTGTACATGTCCACTTTTCCCCTAAGAATTTTGAGCACATCTTACCATCTGCCAAATACCTGTATTTGCCTTCAAATTTTTAACAGTAAAAAAAGCACTTGCAGCTGAGCTGCCTCTTTTGCAGTGGCAAACTCTATATCAGAAATCAGTGGATGGTTTATATAGGTGAAATCAAATCAAGACTTAAATGTACTAAAGCCCTAAAAATATAGAGCTTAATCCAGTCTACAAATTGGAAACTAAGAAAAGGAACAACCTTGTATGCATAACGCCTAAAAATTTCAAGCAACAGTCAAAGCAAACTGTTCTCGTTTTATTTATTTCTGGTTCCCAAAAAAGAATGTTTCCTTTGTCTCAAACTTCTGAACCGAAAACGAACCGGTTTTGGTTTTCTAAAGTTGATCTCCATATCAATTTCTAACAAGCACAAAATGCATTGTTTAGTTTTCAAAAGTTTATAACAGCCTCAATTTCAAACATTGAAGCCTTCTGCACGTAGGCATCTTCGATGAGCCTCGATCCATTTTTCACAAGCTGTTTCACCATGCTCCACAATGCATTCGTCTCTCAGCTTCTTGGTATCGGGGCAAGCACAACAGATCTTCTTCTTCGGCTTTGAATCAGAAGCAGGTGCCGCAGTGGCTGAGCCTTGGTCTTTTTGCGATTGTAAAGAGACAACAGAAGAAGAGTTCTGTAGTGGCAATCCACCCATTGTCAAGGTCCCTGGGTAAAATAGAATATCAGATGCTACAACAGAGTAGAGAATGATGTATTAAATTTAAATAAAGGTAAGTACCAAATGGAATGACAAACAAGACAAGAATCTAGAACTAACACGCAGAAGACCATAAAATACTTGAACAATAATGTAGGCCAAGAGATGGTGCACATATACACCATAAAATACTTGAACAATAATGAAGGCCAAGAGATAGTACACATATACAGCAAGCCACCAAGGACAATATTTCAATCTCCATAATATATATCAGCACTAAGTGAAAATTAACAAAAGACCATCTCTTTTAAATTTGTAAAACAAGCTTTTGAATACTCTCAACTACCAGAATCTTCTAATTGATTGTTGCTTGTCTATGAACAAAAATGATGGTTGCCAAATCTATGTACTCAAAATTAAGGCACTACATAGTTCGTGAGCCTTTGATGAGAAGAAAAAGGAATAATGCCAAGAGGTGAGACAGTGTTTCAAAAGTCAAATGTGCACGGAAAACTGCTGTACTATCCTTGAGGGAGCCCAAGTTCCTAGAATTTTGATTATTATGTATCCAAAAATTTGACAAAAGAATTACAGATTTCTGCAGGGAGAGAATTAATTGAAAGAAAAAGAGAGGACAATGATGGAGATTTGAATGCATGAATTGTCAAAAACATGCATTTATTTTCCATACAACAATACTCAATAGATCCTGAATCATAATATTCCTTTATATTTATTAGAAGAGGGACAGATACACCAATCCTAACATGGACTGTTGTGAAGGCTATGGATCCAAGTGCTTTGGATCTTCCTCTCACCTAACCTTTCCCACACATTATTGTTCATGGTTACTATTCATCCAAACAAACTACTGTTCATCTGCAGAAAAAATCTAGATGCTATTCATAAAAAGCCATTCAACTCTTCTCTCCCCCTTGTATGAAGCACGGACACTCCTATTGAGGTGGTATGTCCATGTCGGACAATATTTTATGGAGAGTCTAAGCCTGCACAAGCTTAGACCTTACCTAACACAAACTCTAATGTCTTTGGGGATTTCTTTGCATGGTTATGGTGAAGTTGTTCTTTATGAGTGCCAAAAGACCACTAGTATATTTGGGTATAGGATTGACAATACCTCTAGCAAGAAGTTGGTTCTTGGAGGAAAGTAGCTAGTACTTCTCCAGATCAATCTCCGGTGATTAGGTGGTGAAAGATGTTATGCAAGAGGACCAGTATAGGAGATAAAGGTCCTACTGTGAATGGATCACTCAAATTAGTACTTGTTTTCCATTGCTAAAATTATAATTTCAACTGGCTAAACTAGTCAAATATATTTTTTATCCACACATTTTGTAAGACTCACAACTTACTACCCACTTATTATCCACATATTCTATAAGACCCATAATTTATAAGCAATTAAAAAATAATTTAGCGCCTCGATCACGGAAAGTTTGTTAGTTTACTTACTATACATGGATAATAGACGAGATTTTCACCTTGATGACCAATATTGAGTTTAACTAGCTAAACCGAGTTCTCGAGTTCTCTGGGGTGGGGTGGGGGAAATGGTGGAGATTTCATTGAGATTGCAAAAAAAAAAAACTAACCACTTAGAGTCCTCTAATATTTGGTTAGGAGGCGTATGTTGAAAGGTAGGAAGCCGGTGGAGATCATGAGATGGCTTTTATACGCACTTATTTTAGGTGTAACAATAAGAAATAGTTTTATTCTTATACGCACTGATTTATTCTAAATTTTCTCCCCACATTTGATCTCTTTCTCTCTTCTTTGTTCTCTTCTTTCCTTTTTATCTCTCTAGCTCAACATCAAACAATTAACATACACCAATAAAATAGGAAGGGCTTACACCACACAACTCTAGTGACACAATAATGGCACTTCCAGAGTCAATTTCAGCATCAACTCCATCCATAGCCAGAAAAAAATAAAGTAGAACCTGAGAACAAGCATTGGTACAATTCAAGCTCCTTCCATGTAAATTTTGCCTATTCATAAAAGAAATAGAAACAGACCATATCCATCTAAAGTTTTTACCAACTATAAATAGTACTATCATCTTGACTTCTTCAAAGCAGAATAACAACGTCCAGTCAAAAACTGTTCTACGGTCTAATCTGAACAGGAAATAGGCAGGACAAAAGAAAACCAAGACAAGAAACAGGATGGGAGAAAATACAGGGAAAATGAATTTACTTTTCTGAAAAATGATGCATCAAAACCAGAATTCCACAGCCTGGAAATAATTTATTCAGAAAAAAACATTGAGAGCTTTTACTCATAAGTCAAAACCAACCCTAGTTGTATATTAAAAGTAAAAATGCAAATTCTTGGAAGGGGGCTCCTCTAGAGAATCAACCTTCTATATTACTATATTAGGAGCAAAAACTTGCCCCATAAGGCTTCAGCCAGTGTCTCAATCTATGAGGCATTAGCACCATAACACTTAAAACTTCACACCTGTGGTCCAAGGCAGTCAGATGTTAACTTGGACGCATCCAGGAAACACATTTTAAAACACAGTTTAATATTTTTCATAGATGCTATGAGAACTTACAGTGAAATCTCCTAGTTTAATATTATTTCATAGAGATAATCTTTTTGGTACTGGTGGCATACAAACCACAGCACCAAAAAGTTTTTACTGGGAGAACATATTATGTTCATTGCAATGACACATCAATCAGATAGAAAGAAACAAAAGAAACAGAGGATGTTTGTGTGCTGCTAAACATGCTAGGCTGGTATCCAAATTTATGCAAGAGTTACCGTATACTGAGAAAGATGGGAAAATACCATGGGAAAGGAACATATGAAAGAATGGTTATGATTGGCAAAATTGAACAGCAGCCTTCTTCAACCTTCTTGATCCAACTTCAAAGCATTTAAGCCTAATAAGTTTCCTGTAAAAAGTTATCGCTTCTATTCCCTATTTTGGACTAGGTTAAAATCTATATCTATCTCCCACTGCATTGTAATCCACACTGGAGAATGTACAGTTTTCTGTATTGAGTTGTCAAAGAAGTATTCTGCATATCCTGATTCGATAACCCAAGGCTATGCAACTACCACCTGGTTTTAACTCTAAAGCTAACTTCGTGGTTCAAATTACATAATGGGCACCAAGATAGACGTTTCATTTCACTACATTCTTCATCCCAATGCGAGACGATCCAATGACTAAACAAAGATGGGTGATAATATTGATTCTTTTATACTAATCGAAACTTTTTTTCCCGGAAAACAAACTTAAAGAAGAAACCATAAATTGAACACAGTAAAAATGCATAATTCCATTTTTTTAATGAGTTGTCAAGTGATCCACATATACTCTTCACAGATTACTAAAAGCCCATCAATCAATAGAAAAATAAACAAAGAAAATGGGAACAACAGAGTATGTGTTTGCATACGTGTATATACAAACATACAAGAAAAAAGAGATACCTTATTTTCTCGAGAACTGGAAGAAAAAAGGGTTGCAAAAATGTTTCAAATTGGCAAGTTGCAGAGGCGAAGATGAAAAGTATATATATAGAGGGGAAGACTTTTAAACTAGGTCCAAAAAGGAGTTTCGGGCCTTTCGGCCAGAAGGCCCACTGTGTTCTTATAGGCCCAAAATAGCCTGCAGTCAACCTTATTCTAATTAACTGGGGAATTAGGGATGTACTTTTATATTTGGATTGGTGGTTTTGACTTTTCAACCTTTGAAAGTAGGATTTTAAGTTTTAATTTATTTAAATATGTGAATTTGAATTCATGAAAATTGTCAATATGGACGTTAATATTGGAACACAACTTTTACGTGACTTGAAGGTGGTAGACAAAATTGTCAAAGATTTATCGTGGGGATTTAAATTCACATATTTAAATAAGTTGAGAATTCAAAATTTTACTTTTGAACGCTGTGGAGCAAAAATCACATTAACTAAAAGGTTAAAAAATCGAACCCTAATTTTTTCGATTAACAATTATAATTAGAAATTAGATTTTTCTAAATTTCAGAAAAGGAAATGAAAACGTCTCGAATCTATTAAATAAAATTTTACCGCGACTAAGATGCGATGAAAATAAATTTTGAAATGTAAAATAACTTTTATATAACATAATAAATTTGTAATTATGATATGTACTTGTGCAGCAACTCAATAGACTTGACGGGAAATGATCTACTCTCCAAGATGGATAGTAGTTGTAAAGGCCACCGGACACATTGTGCTATTATTCAGATAAACGAAAAATGTTTGACATTAAAATCAAGTATTTATCCAATGACCACCGGACACGTATCCGGTGGTCTTCATAACTACTCCCCACAATGAAGAGTAGATCATTTTCCTATATTTGAATGTGATGTTTAGTTTAAATATTCAATTATATCTTAGGAAAATGCTTACCTATCTATAAATGTTGAATCATATCTAACCACATTTTGGACTGGCCCATATAAATTGTGACCACAAAATTGATCTAGGCAGAACATTGAATATCATCACCTTACACCTTGTCGAGGTCTAATATTGATCTTGACCAAATTTCTAGTCTTTAATACATACTCATCTTGTCATATTTCAACCGCATTCACTTTCAGCAAAATCTTAGTTAGATTACTAAACTTTAATTTGTCTAGAATAGATAACTGAAATTCAATTTAGTTTATAATTTTATAACTGTGATATTACATCATTTATCGTCTCCCAAATTGACGTGAAGTACTTAGTTGACAATGGTATTGTAACTCGTCTTCTACATAATCATTGTGCAATTCCCTAAAAACAAAAATGGTAAATTGGGAGTTATGTCAAATTGTCAATGTCTTTAGATTAAATGTTAAAATATATTTTTCTTATTTTAATAGTTTTATCAAGTAGCGTATAATGCTTACGTAAAAGATTTGTTGCGCTATAATTGTCAAGTTGGCACTCCTAATTGAGATTTTGCTAAATGTTTAGGAATCGCATATGGATTTTACTCGTAATATAAATTAGACTTGGAGATTGCCAAGTCTATGTTTGGCTAAACTTAAATCATAATTTAAGCTGATCAAATTGATTAAAAATACTTTTTATCAACAAATTTTTTAAGACCCACAACTTACTATTCGCTTATTGTCTATTTTTTTTTTTTTTTTATAAAATTTACAATTTATAAACACTTAAAATATAATTTCAACAATGTTAAACATAATATGAACTGTTCCAAATGGACCAATAATTTGAGGTCACGAAGGTCTTCCCCTCAAGACAGAGAGAAAGTAAAACTGAGTCGACTGGGTCCTACTCGGTTGTGTGTGTGTCTGAGAGAGATGAGGCACATACCCTACATTTCATTAATGCATGGTTATATGGATAACTGATCATAATCAATGTACGTGGGACACCCCTATGTTGGGTTGTAGAATACTAGAATGCAATGGAGGTTAGTTCCTCTACTTCTGTGTGTCGAGATAAACTTTGACTTGACGAAAGTCAACAATTATATACGTAGGTCTCGATTAGGGGTGGGCAAAAAAAATCGAAAAATCTACCCGAACCGAACCGACTCGGGTCGGTTTTTGGGCTCGATCGGGTTGGTTTTGGGTTGGGTTTTAACTGACACGATTTTTTTTTAAAAAAAAAAAAATTTGTTCTTGAATCGAGGCCGAAATCGAAAATCCGAACTGACCTGAGTCAGTTCGGATCGGTTTCGGGCCCATGTTCAGAATTTATTTTTTTTGGTTTGAGTTTCTCCAAACCGATTTTAAATCGGGTCGGGTCGGGACCCAACCCGACCCACGCCCACCCCTAGTCTCGACTATCCAATTACTCAATTACAATCAAGTTTAATCGCATCAATTGTTTCTAAAATAGATTATCAAGATATAAAACCATCTCAACGAGTAGATTCTCAATAGTTATTGTAGATATTGTATTATTAAGAATCCATCTACTATAAAATTTACTGTAATTTAAAAATAAAGACGGTCTAACCAAAATTTAGTATAAGCTATCAATTGGATTAATTTTTATTTTTTGAGAGATGGCCATTAACTTTTAAGAATCACAAAACATAACATTGTTTTTACGCCAAATCACTTTGTTGGATATTTTTCAACATCGTAAATGGAGGGGGGGAAAAGATTAAAAAAAAAAATGTACTTGTTCTTGTACGCATGTGTTTATGTGCAAGACATCTTATCGATTTTAAATTTAAGTTTATGTTAAATCTTTATATAGATGAAGATAGATAAGTAATTTAGGGTTCGTTAGGTACACTTACCGCGAACAAAATTTTTCAAAAAAATATATTACTAAAAAATTATTGATTATTTAGTTCTCAATTCAAAAAATAGGGTAAACATGGAATTGACTTTTAGCAACATAACTACAAAAAAGCCACTACACAATTATTTAACTAAACAATCATTTATTTATTATTATATATCTCAAAATTATTTTTAACAAATAATTTTTAATTCATATCATATAAATTCTTTAAAAGTTAATATTTTAATTAAATTATATGGAACAATTATTTTAGTATAATCTTATTGACTCTTATTGAAATTGACCTTTTGACCATTATTTAAAATTTACATTTACATTATATACATTATGCATAATTTTTAAAATACACTCTTAGCACATTAACAAGTGACATTTATTTGTCACTTTCATATATAAAGTAAAACCAGTAACAAATTAAAATGATAAATAATGATAAAAATTATATAAAAACATGTTACGGCTTATTCAACAATAGCACAAGAATATTATGTTTCTCGTGCTTTTTGTATATTATAAACAGTGAGAATTTTACGAAATATGTGGATAAAAATAATTTTTGACAAACTTATAAGTATTTATAAACACTAACAAACATGCTCTAATTTTTCAATTCACTCAAATATGATCTTGCAATAACATTTATTTTACGAAAACAATAATATTGTCGTCCGGAAGACTTCATTATATAAAAAAAGGAACTAGGACAAGTGGTTGTGGAGGATGTATGGTGATGATTAGGATAGGGAGTCGAAACTTTTTTTTTTTTTTAATATATTGATGATAAATTTTAATTTGGATACATTTAATTTTATTAATATAATAACGATTATATTATAATTATAAAATGTTTATTAAATTAGATTTTGAGCTCCTCTTGAAGTTGTTCTTTATTTATTTAATTTTTATTTTTTGCTAACCATCACTTTTTCGTGTTATTTTATTCAAAAATGCCTAATAAAGATATTTACTTATATGAAAACACCAACTTTCCTAATATAATATAGATACTAAAAGCGTGTCATTTATTAACAATAAAAAATGAAAAACATTCAATTCTAAAAATAAAATTCATAGCACATAATGCACATAGCCAACTTGTTTTTGTCCTTTTTTTATCCATTTTAAAAACATGGTTCGAGATTTAATTATGCAAATTAATGAATTACACGAGTTGTCGTCACTTTTGTACTAGTATTTGACTCGTATATAGATTCCTACGATTTATATGAACGATATCTTATATTTATGCCTAAAATAAAAAAAAAGAAAGTTACACCGAAGTTATTAATAGGAAAAAAAAGAGACATGCTTGTTATGTTAGGTATAACTTATAAGTGGAAGATATCAATTGAATGGACCCCAAAAACATAAATGTGCTTTTTGCTACCCCAATTAATTAAGTAGGCCCATGGCATGTTCAATTGAATATGTAATAATTCCAATCAAAAGGGTGAAATTAGGAACTAAAAGTCTAGTGCATGTTTGGTAATGCTGATATTATTTTTAAGTGTTTATAAGTTATAAATTTTATGAAATATATGAATAATAAGTGAGTAATAAATTGTGATCTCATAAAATATGTATATTTAATTAATTTAAATTATAATTAAAACATAGAAAAATAAGCACTATAACAATTGTCACCTTCTAACGACATTGAAAACCATGAAACAAGTTCAATTGATTGGTTTAGGTGTGAGAAAATTAATGGTAATTAGCGTGACTATAGTCAATGTGTTTAGCTTTTACATAATTATATTTATACTTTATATTTTATTTGTTGTACTATATTTTAAAATTGCACATTATATCTCTTCATATTTGATTATTGTAGCACTCATATCTTCAACTTTTTTTATTGTATTATTATTTTCAACTTTTCATTAATTAACACATTTTGTGTCTGATAACGATTTTCGTCCAAAAATTATTTTATATAATAGCGTAAAACGACTTATTTTATCTATCATATTTAAAAAATAATAATAATACAAAAGTAAAAAAAAAAAAAAAAAAATCTCATTTCACAGCACATAAATCGAATATCTTGACATAAGTATCATTAATGATGAAATGTATCAATTAATAAAAGTTGAAGATAAGAATTTGACGAAAAAAATTAAGAACATAAATGCTACAATGAACAAAAATTAATGATCTTAATTATAATTAAAATATAATACACTTATAAAAAATTATAGTGTTAATATAATTACTAATAATTTCTCCCTTTTTTTGAGTGAATGACAATAATCACCCTATTTTTTGTGGTTGTTGGGGTAGGTTTATAAATCATTACATTGAAATAAATAATAGTACATGGAGTTGATGAAAAAATAACACCAAATCAACGGACTTCAAAATTATAACTATTCACAAAAAACAACGACCAACTAATCATTGACTAAAAACTTATATTAGCCTCTTCAAAAACTAAAATAAAAGAGGAAATTTTTTGAAAGCATCAAAGAAGAAGAAAAAAATTATTATGTTTTAATTTAATTTTCTCAATATTACCATCAGCTCCTTTTATCTACTTTACTGCAAGTAATAAGAAGAAACGAGGCAAAATAATTTCTCGAGTGTGTCCATCAAACCTAGAGTTGACTTAAGACTCCAAATTTTAGAAATTTTTGTTGCAAATAATTTCACCAATGAAATATCCGAGTTATATTTTTTAATCTTAATTATTAAAAAAATTATTTTAATAAATTTTATTTAATCATTAAAGAAAGTCATCAAAAATAAATATTAATGAAAAAAAGTCCAAATTGTAACAAAATAGTAAAAAGAAAAATTAATAATAGAGTATTTCGTCAATGATAATTAAAATAAATGTCATAATAAATTTAAATTACCAATATATTTTGTTGATAATTTCAAATAATTCTGTTGGTGATTAAACAAATAAATTGGTATTAAGAATGGCTTTTTCTTCAGTAATATTAAAACATAAATAGTTTGGTAATTTAAATTTTTTATAAATATTTTGTTAATAAATAATTAATAAATAAAAAATTAAAGTAGTAACAAAAAATTATGTCCAGAATATCAGTTAAACAAATAACATATGTTAAGGTAATATTATAGTTTGTGAAAGGTAAAAAAAAAATAAAAAAATATATAGAAATAACAAAATTTAGTGAGTAGTATTGATATTGGTTGTTCATCCGGATTGAAAAATTTATGTCAACGACACCCAAACCATTTTCCAAATTCTACCTTTTAAAAAGCTTTGATTGTTGATGTGTGGCGTTGACAAATCGCGCAAAGACTTACCGAGGGACGAGTTTGAGGCTTTGCATGTACGGGTTAAGAACATAGACGATGGAGGTACAATTAGCATGAGGCAAAACAATAGTGGAAATCGTGATGACAGACATTGTGATTCTTGATCCTAATCCGATGCGAGCTAAAGGATGTGGAAAAGATTGAAGTCTTCTAAAGAAAGCAATTGCGAAAGGAATAGACAATGCCGTATATGTGGACATGTTGGGCACGACAAGAGAAAAAGGGATCTCCTACCCTGGGGTTGGATCTCTTGGGGAGGAAAAAGTCGGAAGAAGCAACATGGTGACTATACATTTTAAAAGATTATTAATTTTCAAATAGAGTCATTATAAATTAATATTTGAGATTATATCCTTAATTAACATACTTGCAAATTAAGGAAATGTTTTTCTTTGCATTTCATTAATCTATATCTTTTGTTGTAAATCATTTTTTGAAAAAATGTTTTATACACTTCCTTGAACTAATTTTTTTTCCTAGATTAAACACTAATAAAGTGAATAGGATAATTAATTTTTAATAATTGGTCTTAATATTTTGACGAAACCGTCTAGTTCATTTGGAAGTATATAAAGTTGATTTAGTGAAGACAACAAACAGAAAATGACTTGAACGTTCAGAGCCTGTTCGGTTTAGATCGTGAGAAAAAAAAAAGGGTTTTTGGTCTTGATATAATTGACTTTTTAAAGTTTTGAAGGTGAAATAACTATATTGTCCTGACTATTTTAAAATAGAATTGTATTATTAAGGGTAAAATAGTTATTTTATATTTAAAAATTTTAAAAAATCAATTATATTAAGTCAAAAAAATTCATTTTTTTGACAAAAAAAACTTCTACCAATATGTTCTTAAATGCCCAACACAAAAGAAACTATTTTTCACAATAAATATTTTATTTTACGAAAAATGAATCTTAGAAAAAGGTGAAGAAGAATGTCATCAACAGAAGACGCCTTGGGCTTCACAACTCACTCACTCACTCCCTCCCTCTCTCTCTTTCTCTCTCTCTCTCTCACAATCAAACTGAATAAAAAAGCTGCTGAGCCGTCAGAAATATATAAATACTCCATAACTAAACTCTACAAATATTTTTGACAGAAAAAAAATTAACCCCCTTTTATCCCTCTCTTCTCTCTGCAGAAAATTCTATCCATGCCCTAGATCTACCCACGTCGAACGGTAAACTGCTAACAATTTCAACTTCACTGTTGCACTATTCATTCCAAATACCATTCACTGAACCCATTTGGATTTTCTGCCTAACTTTCAATTTTTTGCCAATAATTATACATTCCGTGAAGGGTTCGTTATTTGTATCTGGGGTCTTAATAAAGATTTCTTTTACGGTTTTTGAGTTGGTTGGTGTTAGTTTTTGTACATTAATTTATGGTATGATATGCAGATTGGTGATGTCTGAGTTGGAATTTTACTTTTTCACTTTGTTTAAGTTGAATTATGGGTTAAAGTTGGTTTCTTGGGTGAATTATTTGTTGCAGTGAAGTAATGGAAGAAGATGAGTTCTTGTTGGAATAGAGTGAAAAAGATTTGATTTTGGGAGGTGGGTTGTTTCGGGATTTTGGTGTTTTGAAATAGAATGGGTTGCCTCTGTTGTAAGCCCTATGCCGTAGGGGATAGTAAGGAGAATTTGAGGGAGAGGTTGTCTAATAAAACATCCTCCGATTTACGGGTCCCTAGAGTGGTATCGTCGAGGGAGGAAGAGAGCAGGGTAAAAGAATGGTTGGACAATAATAATAATAATAATACTAATACCGATGGGAGGGCAGTGTTGATAGATAAGCAAGTGAATGGTTCAGCTAGGTCGCAAAATGAGAATTTTGAGAGGAAGACGGAGAAGGCTGAGTATATTCCCGTGGTACAACATCCTGGGATGGGAATGATCCCTAGAGCAACAGAAGGGGAGCAGGTCTCCGCTGGATGGCCACCGTGGTTGGCCGCTGTTGCTGGTGAAGCTATTAGAGGATGGGTGCCTAGGAGGGCAGATTCTTTCGAAAAGTTGGATAAGGTATGCTCCTTTTGTTGACTTTTGTCATGAACCTACATAACATTGCACTAGAACGTAGTTGCTAGTTATTATGTGTTTTAAAATGTTCTCTTAAAGGAAATAGATTGATCGTGCTCAATGATGGTCGCAATTTCACTTTCTTGAGAACCTCTTCCTTCAAGATTTTTTTTTTTCATTCAATAAGTTGAAGATTATAATTTAGGGAAAGTTAACATCTGGGGAAACCTTTTGAAGTATAATACTTGTTACCTCTTTATCTTGTACATTCTATTGTTGGAACAATTGTTAATTGAAAATTAAATATGTGTGTGTGTGTGAGAGCGTACAATCACACTGGTACATGAGCCATCAGCAACGGTTATTCAATGACCCTATCGTGTCAGACTAGAGTAAAAAAAATTGCATGAAACACACCTGAATGAAGTAAAAAGGAAGTTTGCAGAAGTTGTTGCCATGTGCCGGTGCGGTGGGGGTAAATATATGAATGTCTCACAAGGATTAAACAGCTGAAACACAAAAGTTTCCTTCTGCAGATTTTAGCTTTTTCCTATTGATTCTTAAAAACATAATATAGTAAGTTTCCATCCATCATGTGACAGCTTTGTCAGAACAAAAGACCGACAAGTGATTTTGCAGGATTTTCTATTGGACATGCATGCTTTCACATGAGATAGATGACGGTTGCCTGCTTATAGTCTGTTACCAACTTCAATTTTTATTATAAAAGCAGAATGGAGATAAAGGTTAGGAATCAGAAAACTAATTAGTTGTGTTGGGATTCTTATGAAGTTGAATGGTTCTCATTTTGGTCTGTTAGCAAATTTTCTAGGCTTATGTGTAGGGTTTCGATTGAACAAGGATGCATTCAATTCTCGTATCCTGATGCTCATGTTTTGTTATGCCATCTTTGTTGTTTCAAGATATCACGAAGTCTATGCATTTCGCTATATGGAAATTACATTTAGACTGGTGGATGATATTTATCTATGAAACGTGCTTTACTGGTAAATTTTGCATTCCGACGATTGCAATATTGATTGACATTACTTATTGGCTAATTTATTTTTTCTTTTATGGATTTGTTTTTTCTAGATTGGTCAGGGTACTTACAGTAACGTTTACCGTGCTCGTGATCTTGATCAAGGGAAGATTGTCGCTTTGAAGAAAGTGAGGTTTGACAACCTGGAGCCTGAGAGTGTTCGTTTCATGGCAAGGGAAATTCACATTCTACGTAGGCTTGACCATCCAAATATAATTAAATTGGAAGGTCTAGTTACATCTCGGATGTCTTGCAGCTTGTACCTTGTTTTTGAGTACATGGAGCACGATTTGGCAGGGCTTGCATCCCACCCAGGGCTCAAATTTACCGAACCTCAGGTACTTGCAAAATGTTCTTTGATCAGCTATCGCTGCAATTTCTCCGTTTCTTGCTTCAGTATGTGGTCTGTTATTCATACTGTCTGGGCTTCTCAAACTGTTGCGTTGCATGATGTACCCATCTAATATGTACCCTGTACTTGGCTCGGTGTTTTTTGTTGCTCGAGGAAGTATGACTATTTTGTCATTTTTTCCAGGTTAAGTGTTACATGCAACAGCTTTTGCGTGGGCTTGATCATTGTCATAGTCGCAATGTCCTACATCGCGATATAAAAGGTTCGAATCTTCTAATTGACAACAATGGCATCCTGAAGATTGCAGATTTTGGTCTGGCAAGTTTCTTTGATCCTCGTCAGAGTCGGCCTCTAACGAGCCGTGTTGTTACCCTGTGGTATCGGCCACCTGAACTTCTACTTGGTGCCACGTATTATGGTACTGCTGTGGATTTATGGAGTACAGGTTGCATACTCGCTGAACTATATGCTGGAAAACCTATCATGCCTGGTAGAACAGAGGTAAATTCTCACTGTTATTTTATTCTCTCAATTTTCATACATTGCCTATGACGCCCAAAAAAAAAAAGAAAAAAAGAAAAAAAGAAAAACTGATAAAAACAATAAAATAAATAGAGAAGCTGGAAAGAAGATAAAGGGAGGACAGAGGAACTATGAATTGATGCTCATTGTTTGCATATACCATTCATGAAATCTGGATGGTACAACTTGTGATATTCTAAAGTCAGGTCTCTTATGTTGCCATAAAACAACTTTTTGTTCCTAAACGGGCACTTTACAATGACAGTCATCTTGAACTGCATTCATTTTTGGTCGATAAGATCCTTGCCAATTGCAAATGCTTCCTTGAATTATCCATTTTCGAACATTTATTTAGTCTCACTAAATTCTAGTGCCTGCTTGGTGAATCTCTTGTTATTTGTAATAGAACCTTGAAGAAAATTATCAGTCCTTTTCTTTTTTATACAAGAAGATACAGCACGTCATGTTTGGCAGCCAGGTATTTATGGGTCCAAAGTTGTTAAACATTTATAAATCAAAGTAGGCTTAAGTGCGTGAGAACATTAATTTTGATAATTAGAAGCTCCAAAGCATCATAAAAGGGTCCACAAATAGTCAGATTGATGAATGAATGAATAAATTAATAGTGTAGGAACACATAAAATTATTTATTCATGTTACTAAATTTTTTTCTAATATATTTGCTTAGTCGTTAAGGGAAGCTTTAGCTAGTTGTGTCAAATATTCTAGGTAAACTTCTTAATGCTTTTAATGGCCAAAGCAACATTTTGTGCCCCATATTACCAGGGTTTCTATTCTCCAACTGAAAAAAGGATTGAAGTGGCCAATATGACAAAAATGCTTTTGACAGTTTCTCAAATGGTTAGACAGGACTTCTACGTCTCCTATGATGCATAAACACTCCTAGTAGGGCGGTGTGTTCGTGTCTGACACGTAACGTATCGTGTCGGAGACTAACACTTTTCGGATACTCCATGATATGGGTCCGACAAGCCACATCCAGTGTCCTGTTTTTTATATATTTTTTAAATTTGTAACGCTCGAGGGATACTTTAGGGACGAGAGTGTTCGACATGACATGTGCCGCGTCCTATATCAAAAAGGATAAAAATAAAGATATAATATATAAATTTTAAATTGACCCGTCCGTGTCCTACTTTGTAGAAAAATTACGTGTAGCTTGTCTGTGTCCGTGTAACTTGAGGTCTCTATGTTGGCTTCATGTTTCTTGGATCTTGTGGAGTGTGATAGTTTCTTTTAGAAGTGTTTCTATGATTATTGCTGTTTTCTGGGGCTTTTCCATAAGTGAGGAAGAGAGAGGTACTTGTTACTGTCTATATCTTCTGGAGTTCATATTTCTAATTTAAGGAGCTCTGAAGGTTTAGAGAGATCTCCTATGTTAGGGTTTTATACTCACTTGAAATTTCTGGTTTCCCACCATGTCTCGTTTAGATTACTAAGTTGTCATTGTTTTTCCCAATATCAGCATTGCAATTGTTGATTTTCATTTTCAGTAGATTATTTAGATTTGGCTTTGTGTCTCCCAGTCTCCCTTGGTAGATGAATTTTCATCTCCTTGAAGAAAGTTTATGATCTTAGTGGCGACTTAAGTTCTGGTACTTTGAGATATTGATTGTTGTTGGGGAGAAATCAATTGTATGCATGTCTGTGAAAATTTGAAATTAGTGTTGATATTTAGTATCTGCTTTAGATGCATCACTTTCAACTGCCTTATGACATGACACCTTTTTCATTTGGTGGGAAGTTATTGTTTGCGAGCTTTCTATTCACTGCACGTGCGTTTACTTTGTTTTATCAATTATCTTTTTTTATTCATTGTGAGCGGTGTATATATATAATTTACTAAAGATCATGACTGACGAATATTACTCGTACTGTGACACATTAGTTCGTATCGAGCATTAGAATTTAAACTCACAATAAATACTAAAATATCTGGGGATAATTTTGATTTTGGCATTGCTTGTTTGTTTCATTTATCTCAGAGATTCTCACCGTTCTCTTTTGATTAACCTACAGAAAAGAGATCCACCTTAATTTCTCCACTTAAAGAAAATGAGGAAATTTCATAACAATAGTACAGTAATCTTTTTGGGCTTCGTTTTGTAGGTTGAGCAGTTACATAAAATTTTCAAACTTTGTGGGTCACCGTCTGAAGAGTATTGGAAGAAATCGAAGTTGCCTCATGCAACAATTTTCAAGCCTCAACAACCTTATAAACGCCGTGTTGCAGAAATGTTTCAAGACTTTCCTGCTCCAGCATTAGTACTTGCAGAGACCTTGCTATCTATAGATCCTGCAGATCGTGGATCTGCAGCCTCTGCTTTGAAGAGCGAGGTAGCAAATTTCCTATAATTCTATAAATTATATTTTTTGCTTTCATTTTAGAAATTAGATTTTCCCGTGTTGGTGAATTAGTATACTTGTTCTCCCTCCTTCCCCTCTCCCAACACCTCAAACCCCAATATATTCCCTGGAGCAACAAGAAAAGGAAACAAATTTATATAGTTGGTTCCGTGTTCACTGATGAGGAAATTTAGCACTAGGCTAAAAAGTGGGATCATCTCGATAAGATGCTGCCTTCAGAAGAAGTGAATCAGGAAACTCTTCTTAAATCAATAAATAGTAAAAGACACGGTTAGAGTTGAAGATGCATGGTCATAACTCTTCTTTGTCCTCACTCTGAATAATATTCAAGTTTTTGACTTATCTAGTTTTAATGGGATATTCATCGACTGTGATGCATGGATATGGACACAGGACATGCCATGTAATTTTTAAAAAGCAGGATATGGATATGTCAGGGGCACTTCGATAAAAAATATTAAATTATACATATGTATTATTTTTCATTTTTCTACTTTTCTTTTGACAAAAAAAATGTAGGAGGACAAGACATTATGATAGCTGTGCATAAACCCTATGGTCCAATGACAAGATTATACTTTTGATTTGCTTTACCAAACTGATGAAAGACGTTAGACCTCTGTTTTATACTGGTCAAAATTCAATAAAGTATAATTATTACAAAATGGAGCTTGTATGTCCCTAATGTTAGACCCTTGTTCTTGGAGGGTCAAAATTTGTAAAAGTTATAAAAAAATATTTCACACACCACCTGGCATGTCAAACTTGTGTCCTGGTGTGTCTGACGCATGTTCATGTCCAATATGTGTTAGACATACTCCACTCTAGGTGAAGTGTCCTTGCTTCATAGTTCATTGAAATTGTCGCCCAGGTCTTATAGACTTTTTGATAGTTTATTCATGTGGATGTGACACTTTAAAGGAAGAATGATGTATTCAAATGGGGGAAACAAACAGATATTAAGCTGAAGTATGGAGTGAGCCAGGGAGCATTGAGGAAGAAAAAGTCCATATTCTTTTTGCTCTTGTTTCTTGCTCAAGTAGGCTAGGTAACACAAAAAGCATATGCCCCATAAACCTATCTTATCATATCAGGGATCACGTTCTAATAATTTTTTCATATTTGTAACTGGAGTTCTCATTTCTGTAGTTTATGCGAGAAACTAAGCAAATGGAAAGTCTTATATGGTATGTGCTGTCTTTTGCAGTTTTTTACAACAAGGCCACATCCTTGTGATCCTTCAAGCTTGCCAAAATATCCTCCCAGCAAAGAGTTTGATGTCAAAGTACGGGATGAAGAAGCTAGAAGGTGGTTACCGAATCTTAACATGTAACCATGCAATACACCATAAAATAAATGCTGAATCACTTACCTAATTAGATGCGAAACCTGAAAAGTCGACAATATTACCTGAAAATTGGCTGTGTGAATTATCCTTCCTACTTTAGTATTTAGTGTTATCAATTATCTCCTAACTTATGGAAATTTATAGACAAGTGGCAGCTGGAAACAAGGGTCAAAGGCACGATCTTGATAGGAGAGGACCGCGACAATCTCGTGCAGTTCCAGCCCCCAATGCCAATGCTGAATTAGTCTCATCAATGCAGGTCTGTGTTAACATATTGACCTATGACCCTCTTGTTTCTGATTGCTGGCAAGATTCCAAGATGTTTAATTGTTGATTAGTAGTAATTATTATTTTGTAAAAGCTTACAAGTCTGTCCTTAATCATATATAGCCACTCAATATTATAAATTAAGATTTATATAGCTCAAAAACCTTAATTGGTAAAAAGAAAAAAAGAGAAGAAAGAGTCCAATCTTTGATTTGTTATGTACATAATGACGCAGTGGAAACAAATTTGTCACTGTCACCTCATTCGTGCGCTGAATAGGATGATTCCATTTAGCCAAAATTTCCCGCACTTTGTTGTCCTCGTATACATCATTTAATATGCCAAAAGCATTGATTAAATGTGTTTAAGGAAAAAGCAAGCTAGAATCTATCAGATGCTTGCATATAGTAGTCACAATTAAAACAAAGAAACAAGTTAGACAGAAACCGTAAAGCAACTTGGATAAAAATGTTTTTTTAATGTAAGTAACTGAATTGATGGCATTTCTTTACAGGCATTTAAAGATTAGAGTAAGCAAGAAAATTAATCTAGAGTAGAAAATTTTCTATAATTTTTGCCTATTTATAGTAACTGCAGCCCTTGTTCTGTCAAAAATAAAACTGGGTTCAAAATTATTGAGCTCTTCATTTGTATTCAAAATAACTGCCATGTTGCTGTTACCATAAATTTATAACAGATTCTCCATGTGAAATCACCCAGAAAAGATTTGATTTGCCAATCCACAGTTTTTTTCTTAAGTACTTCTCATCACTTAATGGTCTTCTGGATACAGAAAAGACAAGGTCAGTCCAACTCCAAGAGCAGGAGTGAGATGTTCAGTTCTCATCCTGAAGAAGTTGCTTCTGGTTTTCCAATTGACCCACCTAGACCATCCCAGGTTGTGGAAGAAGCTAGCAATGATTCCCAGGGAAATATACACAAGAGAGCTTCCCATTCTGGGCCTTTGGTTAATCGGGCTGCCTGGGCAAAGGCTGGAAAGAACACAGAAGATGCTCCAAAAATTCTGACTGGGGCCGACTTATCGGCAATGTCTGGTTTGGTTGCTGCAAGAAAGAGCATGTTGTCTGAAGAGCGTCGGGAGAAATCTTATTCTCAGCAGGAAGTTCCCAAGCTTATATCCAGGTTTCCTGGATCATTCAAGGAGGCTTCAAATTCTATGGTACGACAAGATCAGAAAGATAATGCAATTGTTGCGTCTCATCAGCATGATAACGAGAGAATCAGCAATGATCCCGTTCTTGTAAGTAATAAATACACTACTTGTGTGTGACTCTTATGTACCAATTAGCATTAGCTCTGAGTTTCAAATTGACTGTATTCATCTATTCTGTTAATTTGCTTGAAAGCTGGACGTTACAGCGCATTTTTATTCTTCAATTTAAGAATTTAGTTGTCCACATGATTAATTGTTTCTTGTATCTCTCCAGATGGGTTATGGGTCGAAGGGTAACAAAATTCACTACTCTGGACCACTGCTAGTTCCATCAGGCAAAATGGACCAGGCACTGAAAGATCACGACCGCCAAATCCAAGAAGCTGTACGAAGAGCTCGGCTGGAGAAGGCAAAAATGAGAAAACTTCAAGTCGAGGGAAACCAAGTATCAACTAATTCCTTGTATGTTTCAGGACGTTGAGTTGATATGAAGCCGAATGAACTGAAAGAAGAAGACAGTAAAGGATCAGCTATGAAATCACCAGTGACTCTGAAAATTAGTTATTTTCTTTGGTATTGGTGGGGGTTGGGATTATTGTATAGGGGCTGGAGATGGGGGGCTAGTTTCGGCCTCTGGTAGGAGTTGAAATAGGAATTCTTCCCCATTTGGGAGATCTCTCGTCTGTGATTTTTTCTTTTGTAGTACATCAAACGGTTATTAAAAAACACGGACCATTCTTGTAGAGTAAGCTTATCATCAATGTCAAGTTATTATGTTTCTCCAACAGCTACTTGATCAGCGTGTCACTGTACCTAATGTGATTCTCTTTGCTGTCATGCATAATCGATATTGAATCCTTGTTTTTCTGTGTTCATTTTAGGCTAATGGAGTTAAAACGGGCGAAACACAGAAGTGTGTTACTTGGCTTATACAAGATAAGCTCTATGTATCTTGATTTCTAGCTTCTTGAAATGATCAACACACTGGCTATGGTGTTTCAACCTTCTTTATGTTTGAATTATAGGAGAAAGAATGGTAGGGGATTGTCTATGAGGTAAAGACAAGGGGGGGTGAAATTGGTTGCATATTTGTTATACGTGATGCTTATTATAATTTACTCATGAAAAAAAAAATAGTATAAAAAGTGCTAACATAAGAAGTTTGAATGGTTGTATGTTGATAGTGATGACAACGGGGCGGATTTTGATCTGTCTGATTCGTTTCCATCCTAGATTAATTTTAGAAGATCAAAATCCGTGGATTGATCCGCCATTTTTCGGGACGGATCGGATTCGGGTCGGAGCGGATCATTGCTTTAATCCGTAGACTGATTCGTGTATTTTTTTTTTTTTTTTTTTTTTGTCAATTGTCATTCATAAAATTAAACAAATATTAAAACTAACTTTACTACTTTTTTCTATCTTTTTCTTTTTTTATTTTTCAAATGGGGCAGATCGAATCGGGCACACATGATCCGGTGGACGGATCGAGAATTTTTCGCTCCATTCGAATCGGGTATTCATCGGGTTTGGGGCGGATCGAATATTTTTGCTATTGAAAGATGTTAATGAATATTGAGAGAAAATTAAGGAAAATTATGGTTGGTATTCCGAACCTTTCATGTTGTCTGCTTATAGAACTTTCAAAAGTGTTATGAGTTTCCAACTTTTTTAAATATGTGAATTTGGATCTTCATGCGATCGAAACTGTTAATGTGAACATTAAAATCGAAACGACTTTCAGTTGAATTTGATAGAAATGTCAAGTGGTTTGACGATTTTACCCTCTAACTTAAAGTCATAAGAAAATTGCGTGCAACTTTTTCATCTACATTGACATTTTCGGTCACGTGATCCAAGTTCGTAGATTTTAATAGATTGGGAACATAACCTCACTTTTAAAGGTCAAGGACTTATAACCACCCCATGTAAAGGTTGGGAAATCTAGACTTAATTTTTCCAACAAATTTTAATCGGGTTAATTTCACTGATGGTCACTGAAGTTTTATTGAAATTACAAAATCGTCACTCAAGTAACAAAGTTTCAGCCGTAGTCACTGAAATTTACTAAAGCTTGCACCAAAGGTCACTCGCTGAAATTCTCTAATTAACTTAATGACGTGTCACTTGTAAATATACATGTGGCGCACATTTGGATGACACGTGACAAAATTATTGACAAGTAGACTTTACCCACTAATTATAATAAATTTGGACTTCAATGAATACCTTTATAATATAAGGACCTAGCTGAAAATTATTCAAAATAAATTTTATAATAAATACCTCAAAAATTATATCTAAGGTCCTTCAACTTTTTATATCTTCAAATTTTGGTCCCAAATTTTTAATTATCTTTAAGTTAAGTTTTTCAAAAATTGCATCTTAGGTCCCTCAACTTTCTACACATTTACACTTTGGTCCTCAAATTTTTAATTATCTTTCATTTAAGTCCTCCAAAAATTGCATCTTGGGTCCTTCAACTTTTACATCTATACACTTTGGTCCCCAAATTTTAATTATTTTTCAGTTAGGCCCTCCAAAAATTGTATATTACGTCCTTCAACTTTATACATCTTCAAATTTTGGTCCCCTAAATCCTTGATTTTAGTGGTCAAAATAAATACAATTTTAGTAGTCAAAATTATTATTTACAATTAAATCATTGACCTTACACTCGAATTTTCACCTAAACAAACAAAATAATATAGTTAAATAATAATTGTACTAAAATAATATAATTAAATAATACATAATCATAGAATTAAATAAAAATGTATAGAATATAACTAAGAAATAAAATTCAGAATGCAAAATTGAGAAATTTGAGATTTGAGACATTAGATAGTAAGAATGTTTTGAGATTATTTATCTAGAAAAAAACCAGGCAGAACCAATTCTAATATTTTCTCTCTTTTACATAGAAATCCATTTCCAGTCAATTCATACGCACCCACTCCCCATTTCTTTTGAAAAAACTTGGATTCAATTAAGCTTAGAGTATTTTGAAGTATTCTACATGGGATTCTGCTCAAGAACAGTTGGAAAATTTCTCTATTAAATGGGATTCTTACATTGTTAACCAAGTTCTCAAGACTGATCCTCCAATGGAAAAGGCATGGCTGTTTTTCAATTGGGCTTCAGGGAGGAAAAACTTCAAGCATGATCAATATACTTGTACTACAATGCTGGATAGCTAGGAGGATTTCATCAATGAAGTATGTTTTTCAGCAAATGCAAGAGGGGAAAACAAGAAAAGAAAAGGGATTACACTTCCCCATTGCATTGGATGTCCAATGACCGGGGTGTTGATGGGGCAGTTAAGTTGTGGGAGGAGGAGATGAAACTTCCAATAGTTGTTTCATACACTGCTTACATGAAGACTAGATAGCTGAAGAAAAATTAGTTTAAATATTATTCATACGGCACTATCATTCAAGTATTGTGTATCAAATATGCTCTATAATCACACTACGCATAAATTTAATTCAATTGTTTGACAATTTTCTTCCCTCTCTCTCCCTCTTTTGGCGTGGTTATGAAGCGAGGTTTGTATTCTCACATTCACGTTAACGATTTAATACACGCAGCTCATGATTTGGCTCTCTCCGGTGCTTCTTACAAGATTAAATTGTTTGTCTGTTTCAATAGTGATGGGCATGTCTGGTCGAGCTTAAAATTTTTTACTTAAAAAGTAAGGAAAATTAATGCAAATAATTTCTAACATATGCTCATCGTGTGTTTTTTGTCCTTAACTCTTTATTTTTGAAAGAGATGTCTCAAACCTATACTTTTAGCTTTTAGGTAAGCAAATAGTTTTTCACCCCACCCCAATTTATCCCACCCCACCCTATCCTACTCTACCATACCCTACTCTACTAAGCCACCGCTACCTGGGGGGAAAATCCTCCCTCAAGTATGCCATTAAATGACGGAGATTTGAGGAGGTGTTTTTCTCTCCCATCATTTCCACCATTAAAAATAATGAGAATTTAGAAATCTAGACAAATGCAAATGGTCATTTTAAAAAATAACAATTTTTAATAAAATTTTTAATAACATTTGCAAAAATAGCAACTTTTTTGAGGCAAAAAGTCGTGTATACCATTTTGTCAAAAGATGGTTGAACTGTCGGAATACAGTTCAATTTTAGTTTTTTTTAACTGTCGGGTGTAAAAGAAAGAAAAAAAATGTTGACCGACAGTTGTTCAACCCACTTCGTTAGCTTTTCCAGTTTCCACATTCTTCTTTTTCAATCAAATATTAATCTATGAACACAATGTCTTCTAACAATTTTTGAGTAATTGTTTTCAACATATTTTCATATTTAAAAACAACAAAACTAATCTAGCACAAAAATCTATTGAATTTTTGTTGTTTTATAATCTAAATTACTCTATCAAAATAGTAACTTAATTGGAGGGGGTCAGTTGGTGGCGAATGGTGGCACGAAAGCGGTGACACGAAGTGATTGACGGTGGAGCAAGATTTGATTTTAGTGAAAATAATAAATCTGATTTTGAATTAGATGTTACTAGAATATATTTGGTATTTAAATAATTGTTTGACGTTATATTTATCTAAAATAATTATTTTTCTAACTTTTTTTTAAAAATTGTCATTTTTTAAATATGTCACCTGCAAATGAAATTTGTTATAATTTCTTCTAAAAAGAATAGGGTGTGGGGTTGTGGGAGAGAATCCCCCTCTCCAATCTCTGCCATTAAATGGCAGAGATTTGAAAGGGGAGTTTTTTAAAAATAAAAACATTTCTACGATTAAAAAAAAGAGAGGGATGGGGAGGAGACCCCCATGAAACCCATGCCATTACCCTCTCATTTTTGCCATTAAATGACAAAGATTTGAGCCACTAATTAAGATTTAAGGGAAGGGAGAATCCCCCCTCTAATCTATGGCAGATAGACGTAGAGAAGTCCCCTAGAGTTGATGGCTGTGGTTAAATGGGTTGAAGAAGATTATTTATTTATTTATTTTTAAAATTTAACTTTTATTAGTTATTTTTAGAATTAATAAAATTGTCAATGTTAAAAAGATTGTAAATCACGTGCGAAATTAAATGACATTTTGGACATATACTATCTGAAAAGATCATTTGTGTACTTAAAAACATAGTTTTGAGATTTTTTTTCAAAAATAAAAGGCTAAGAATTAAAAATGTACGAGACATGTGTTAGAAAGTATTTGCGTCAATTTTTTTAAAAGTAAAAAAATTTAAAATAGTAAATAATATTTTTGTTGACCATATTTACTTACGTGCATCTGGCAAGTAAAAAATCAGACTGCCCCCAATTTTTAGGCATCACATGGTATTTCTACGGACAAGTCTCTCTCACGGCCACGTGTTATTCTATCCCGCTGCCGCGTTACCCTACTCTCTTTCTTGAAACTGGTAAACTATCAATTAATCAAACGTGTTAGGCTAAATCTTGCTTTTAAATATGTTTGACTTATTTTTATAATAAACTTTCTTTCTTATTCATAAGAAACAAAGAATATTTGTTTGTTTTAGGGTTTTCTAATAGAGAATAAAGGAAAGCTTAAAGTGTGACCTTGAAGATGATGATAATAAAAAATCACTACTTTTCTATCATAATCAGTGTGTTTCATTAAATAATTACTTTACTTATTTCCATGCAATTAATTAGCTTAATTTAATAACACTAATAATTACTTTTGGATTAGTCAATTAATTAATATTTGTAAACTACAGTAAAAACTCCAATTCTCTTTGTTGAATATCCTTCTTTGGAAATTGAAGATCCTTCTTGTCCACACATGGATAGTATAATTTCCATTAAAAAATGAAAGCCCACAATAAAATATTAAATTCCCATTTTGTCACTGTATTTCTTTAGGGAAAACAGCTTTGAGGATGTGAAAGAGCCACGTATTCATGCAAATAAAGATTGGAAGGGAAGCGAGGATATGTGGCTGTGTACACAGTATCCCTATAGTTTTCTTACAATAATAATATAGTTTGGAGTAACTATTATTCAAGAAACAAAGAAATATATGCATTTAAGGCTTCGAGGGAGAGCGGGTTGGGGGGGATCAGGGGTGAAATTTCTTTGTTTTCCTTTTGGTTTTGTCTTGGCAAATATTCTTTGGAGGTGGGAGATTTTTTGAGGCTGTGGTGCATTCCTTTGGAAAAAGCACACTGTTTTTAGTAAAAGTTGAGTATCAGTTTGTGTGGTTCTTGTTCTTTTGTTTGCTTCAGCTGAAACTAAACTCAAGCCCTTGCTCACTCTTTCTCTCTCCTCTTCTTTCTCTCTCATGTTGATAATCGGTACTGTATGCTAATCCTCTCTATCTATCCTGTGTATGTCTATGAGTCTGTCTACATACACACACATGGATGTGTTCGTGTTCATGTTCATGTGTGTGATTTGAATTTTCATTTTCTTTTGCCTTTTTTGATAATTTCTTGAATTTTCTTGATGTTGATATAGGTGAAAGATTCGTGCTCATCTGATACAAGTTGTGATCTTGATCTGGAGAGCAAGTGAGTTTTGGTTATTTGTGTAGTTAAGATGTGTTCTTGATGCAAAAATGGAAGTTGAAGAACTTTTGAAAAGCCATTGGATCATCTTAAATTGTGTACTTTTTACAAGTATACAACGAATAGGTGGATAACAATGGAGGGTTCATCTGAGTCTGGTTGGCAGAGGTCTGATAATACATCCCAAGATTCCGGGTTCATTTCAGGAAGAAAAGGTAGGGAAACACCAACTGGGTGGCTCCACCACAGAACCCAGTTTGGGGATCGGGCCTGTGGCTGCGGCGGAGCCACTTGTTCCCGCCGTGGAATGCAGTGATATTAGTTTAAGACAATGGTTGGATAACCCAGAAAGAAAAGTGGATTCTCTTGAATGTTTGCACATTTTTTCTCAAATTGTGGAGATTGTTAACCTAGCACATTCTCAGGGAATTGTTGTACACAATGTGCGGCCTTCATGTTTTGTCATGTCATCGTTTAACCGTGTTTCTTTCATTGAATCTGCTTCTTGCTCGGATTCAAGTTCAGGTTCTCATGAATATGGTCAAATGGCTGAGTTTAAAGGTTCATCTTCACCTTTACATCATGAATCAACCTCCCAAAAACAAGGTGGAATCATGCTATCAGAAGCCCGTGGCAGTGAACAGGCAGAAGAAAAAAAGCATTCTTTTCCTATGAAACAAATATTGTTCATGGAAGCCAATTGGTACAGTAGTCCAGAAGAGGCTGCTAGTAGCCCGCCCACTTGTGCTTCCGACATTTATCAACTTGGGGTCCTGCTCTTTGAGGTCAGTAGTATGCAAATTCTCCTTTTCTCTCCCTTTTTCTTCTGCAGATCTTGTTTAAACTGAAGTTTATTTGTGGGTCTTTCACTGGGATAATTTATCAAACACTTAGCTGATATACTTTATTTAACTTGTGAGCAGCTATTCTGCACGTTTAGTTCACTGGAAGAGAAAAGCACAACAATGGGTAGCCTAAGACATCGAGTCCTTCCACCTCAGTTGCTTCTGAAGTGGCCTAAAGAAGCCTCATTTTGCTTATGGTTGCTGCATCCTGAGCCAAGCAGCCGCCCTAAACTGAGGTGAAATTTCCTCCTCAGAATTGCCATTAAATATTTCAGCTACAATGAAATATGTGGTTTATCTGCATATCAGTATTTGGTTATGGTTCTTATTGCACCAGAAGGTGTGTATTAAATATGACGTTTCCGTTGCGGTTCAAAATATTCATGCTGATAGCCTGATATTATATATGTTAGAGAGGGAACGCGTTACTTTATTTAAATTTTATTCAACATATGCCCCTTCACGTGCATGATGGATTCCTTTTTTCTTCAAAAGTCTTGATACGTGCACAGTTTTTATAAATAGGTGGCAACAAGACTTGACACAAGACTATTTCCTGCTCTGATTACCATGTCGAACTACTCAATTTAATAGTCAGCTATGCACAACTTCCTAATCTTGTGCATCCTTTGACAAACAAAAATAACTTTAGCAATACCTTTAAAAACCATACACCCGAAGGTGGTTTGAGCCAGTATTATAATGATTTCCTACGTAAAGTAATATTAAGTGTCAATGTGTTAAATCCGTACATGCTAAGTTGGTTCATTGCTACATAAATAGTATGCCGGTTGTCACTGACTTGGTATCAGATCCACTAATACCTAAGTTGAGAAAGAGGCACACGCTTCATTGAGACAATTAATTATTTATCACTACACATTTGCTAAGTTGAATAGATACAAATTGATGTGATTTTGTTTGATTTCCAAAGCCAAATATCTTCGTTAACAATTTAAAGAACAACTTCTGTAACTTGTCACGTCCTATGGTAGACAAAAGCACAAAGCAACCATAAGGTAAACTTCTAAGTCACCGGAGAACAGTAAATACGTACCTGTTGTTAACCAACACTTGTCCAAATTACCAGCGTCATTCACGCACTGACCAAGTGAGCAACCATGCATATGCCTTCACATAATACCATCAACTACACACCATGCATATATTAAGCTACCTACTACGTAGGAATACAAAACTTGTAACATATGTTGCACATTTGTGTTGGGAGTCAATGATGCACTAAGCTTAATATGAGGAGCAAGTCAGCTACGTACAAGTTTTGACTTTCAAGTCATGCCACACTGATTAGTACTATTTTCTAGTCATTAATTGTTTCTGAGTAAGATGAACGTTACCTTTCCCTTTGTCTCAGTAAATCTCCACCACGATGAACAATACTTTACTTCACAAGCATTAGAAACAACCTTGCTCTTTTATTAATTTGCAATTTTTGTCAATCTTTCTTCTGATGACATTTCACACATTTCATGTTTGCTTGGCTTGGTTTTCTCTAAAACGAGATTTGGTCCTTTTATCCTGTACTCAACTTTGAGAACAACCCGTGGTATCTTGTGTAGTTGTATCCATATACACTTTGGATCTTCGTTCTACTTTCAGTACTACAAAATGCAATATGTACATCATCAAAGGTCATTTTGCTTTCCCATAAATCAAAGTGGTAGGAAGATGTTCCTATTCACTGAGAAGAGATCCTAACGATTTTAAAGTATTGTCTTTATCCTTAAAGTTTCACCCAAGTTCAACAAATAAACTAATAACTGATTGAAAAAGTTAATGTGGTCATTGATCATGGTAACCTAGTTTTAGTGGCTGCAGAAAAGTTTTTTCTTCAAACACGTTCAGTTTTCAATACTATTTTTCATGAACTTTTCTAGTAACATATTACGTAGCTTCTTTGCACACGTATCCCCATGGATTCATATTTCTAGTCCTTCGAGATAAACAAGCGAGTCCTATTACATGTGTGTGATTGATTTTTGCCCAATCTTTGTCAAAAATATTCTTGAAATTTTTCCAAAATAATATCTAGCTCTTCTTGAGATTTGTTGGAAAAATGAGAGATCTGAATGAAGACATGGGAGAGGAAGGATAAGATTTAAATCTATGTGGTTGTGTCTTTTAGTTTAATAGATTATGTCTTTTCATTCAAAATACTTTGGAAATGGTTGTCATTTAGTTCAAGACGAAGAGTTTGTCCCTTTTTTTTGAAATATTGCACCCTTTCATCTCTCGTGCATTTTCATTCAAACAATTCACTTTTCGTTACAAGTTACAAACCTTATGAAAGGCCATTTAATGCCCACATCTAAAAGCTATTTATAGGACATTTCAGAAGGCATTTTTTACACAATATTATTTCTCATTCTACTCCCTTTCATTTTACAAATAGGAAGTTCGTTGATAACGAAAAAAGTTATTTTTGTTGGTTCTTATGTGATTGAGGTGTTGCTTCTATAGAAAAGAAAATTCATTATTTTAAGACTTTGAGCACTAGATGGAGCAAAATTGTCTTAAGAAAACATCGTGAATTCAATCAATCTTGGATTAATGTTAGATTTTGTTTCAACGACCGTAAGTTTGATTTCATTTTGTAATAATGATTGTTTTCATGCAGTTTGTTAGATTAAATTTTTGTAGAAGTTCTCATATTATATGAACAACAAGGAAATCTAACACCTCACATTGCCATGTGTCGAAATTATTAATACAGTCACATTTCTCCATCTTAAATCTTGCTTTGGCCACGGTCGTGCTTACTTTTGTAGATGAGATTTGCCATCTTTGAATAGAGTTCCTAATATACCTTTAACAAGAGAGAACAACAAATTAAGCCTTTTACCCAATATATTTGTTGTTAGCAACATGAATCATTTTTTGCCACTGTATTTGATTCTTTCCTAGGTCCAAAACAACTAGATCTTTAGAAACAGTGTAGTGCTAGTAGGGATGTCCCAATGAAATGTGTATTAGGATTCATGTCATAAGATTTGACAAATATTATGTTGGTTTTCAACTTAGTGCAACCTTTTTCCTTTACCTAGACTTGGGACTGACTATGAAAAGAATACCTAATAGAAAAAGACTATTGATTTAACAATCATAGAAGGAACCATTGACTCTATACACTTGTTGAGAAAATCTCACACCAAAAGTTGCTTCTGAATATAATAGTCAAAACTAAATAAGAAAAAAGTATAAAAAGGAATACCATAAAATTTGTAAAATGTGGTAATTTATACCTGTATTCTCACACTGTTGAGTCACTCCATTAACTTCAAACAAGGAAATGTGATTCTTTGCAATTGTAAAATTAACCATTTTTTGGGTATCTTCAAGAGAGACGTGCACTGATATCAATAGAGAAAAGGAACCAATGACATACTAACAAAAATTTGGTGCGAATCTAAATACATGCTTTCTACTAATTGTAGGGTGACTTCAAACTCCCCTCCACTGCACTCTGAATTGATTCACTTTAAAGTTAAAGTTATGCACTAGGTTTTTACAGAACTTTAAGCTAGTATTTTGTCTAACCAAAGATTTTTTTCCATTTTTCACATTCTCGTACAACTTATGCCAGTGAGTTGTTGCAAAGTGAATTTCTGAATGAACCAAGAGATAATATAGAAGAACGAAAAGCTGCAGTAGAGCTTAGAGAACAAGTAGAGGAGCAAGAATTGTTGCTGGAATTCCTTTTGCTAATGCAACAAAAAAAACAGGAAGCTGCACATAGCTTGCACGAGACTATATCGTTTCTATCTTCTGACATTGAAGAAGTCTCAAAGCTGCAAACAACCCTTAGGGTAAAAGGAGGCTCAAGATCACAATTGAGCAGGAATTCAGCTTCGAGCCCCCCTATGATGAATGTTACTGATGATGATGATTTTAGTAGCTCAGGATCCAAGAAGCGATTCAGGCAGGGAATCAATATTGATAACACAGAAGAATTCGATGCCCATGCCCATGCGGACGAGCACCAGAAGTCAGAGGTTCCTGATGGAAATCAAGGAAGTGCCCTCTCCAAAAATTATCGACTGATGAAGAACTTTAGAAAATTGGAATCAGCTTATTTTTTGACAAGACGTAGGGCTGTCAAACTAAAAGGCAGACCATTGACTGGACATTCTCCAGTAAGTAGTGATGGTAGAAGATCTATTGCACTAACTGAAAGAAGTTCAGTTAGTAATTTGTCATCTAAAGAACGGTATGATGATCAAAGGCAAAGTGGATGGATCCATACATTCCTAGAGGGGTTATGCAAGTATCTCTCTTTTAGTAAATTAAAAGTCAAGGCAGACTTGAAGCAAGGGGATCTTTTAAATTCATCAAACCTCGTATGCTCTCTGAGTTTTGATCGTGATGGTGAATTTTTTGCAACTGCTGGCGTAAACAAGAAGATCAAAGTTTTTGAATATAGTTCAATCTTAAATGAAGATCGGGATATCCATTATCCTGTGGTTGAAATGGCAAGCAGGTCAAAGCTTAGCAGCATATGTTGGAATGGCTATATCAAAAGCCAGATTGCTTCAAGTAACTTTGAAGGTGTGGTGCAGGTAGGTTGGAGTTTGAATACTAGAGATTATTTACATTTTCTTTCTACTTAGATTGTTAATCATTTTTTGTTCAAATATTGTGCAGGTATGGGATGTTACGAGGAGTCAAATTTTCACGGAAATGAAAGAACATGAAAGGCGTGTCTGGTCTGTCGACTTCTCTGTAGCAGATCCAACAATGCTGGCCAGCGGCAGCGATGATGGTTCCGTTAAGCTCTGGAATATCAATCAGGCAATTCTTATTTTGCACTTGGTGGATGTCAGCTTTGAAACTAAATGTACTTACAGTCATCTAGTTATCATTGCTGTGTATATTCAGTTCTCAATGTAATAAAGTTGTTTTTCTTACATGGGTTGCTACTGCAGGGAGTAAGTGTTGGTACAATTAAGACAAAGGCCAACGTTTGCTGTGTTCAATTCCCCTTAGACTCTGGTCGTTCCCTTGCTTTCGGTTCAGCAGATCATAAGATATATTACTACGATCTACGTAACTCAAAAATGCCTCTATGCACTTTAGTTGGGCATAACAAAACAGTGAGCTACATTAAGTTCATAGATTCAACGACTCTTGTGTCTGCATCTACGGATAACACATTAAAGCTTTGGGATTTGTCAATGTGCACATCACGAGTACTTGATTGTCCTCTCCAGTCATTTACAGGCCACCTGAATGTGAAGGTATTTTGTTCCATTTTGTCCACTCATGTCTTATATTAATTTTGTGTTGTTATTCTGTCCTTTATTTGACATTTTATTGTGCTTATTAGGAAGAGAATGATTTTCAGTTATTTTCACAAACTCAAGTAGTGTTATTATCTAATTGATTGCATTTGGTGAGCCCTGGTTCTCTTTCCCGTCTCCAATGTACATATTTTTGTTGGAAATGCATTTCTTTATAAATTGGTTTGACCAATTTTTGACCAAATATTCAGGTGGGTTCCGATAACTGATTGTTATAAATTTATAGTTGAATGCATTCTACTCCGTAAGTAGATGTTCATGATGCATTTGGTTTCACAAAATGAATGAGAAATTAGTATCAAAAGTTGATACTTTGAAAGTGGAAATTAGATATTAGAGCGAGAAACTTTTATCCCACATAGGAAGATGACATGATTTTGGACCAATTCATATACTTTTATTTTGGATTTGGGTTTGGGCTCCAAGGGGACCCACAAGTCTTTAGAGTGAAGAAGGCGTATATGCAATTATGTTCGATTCAAAGCCCACGCGCGCCGTTGGCCAGCAGGGCCGGGCTCTGGGTCATGTTTGGCCCATTATATTCTTTTTGGACAAAATTATTTATTTATATTATTTTCATTTTATTTTTCATCTTCCAATATTAAGATATCTGAATTTAACACGTGTCATGTGTCTAGATGGTGTGTGTTGAATTAGTATAGACACAATTGTTCAAACAAGTCTTTTCAGGTCTTGTGTGTTTAATTAAGTCATTTCAGGTGATGGGTCTGTTGAATTACACCTTAACTAATTTACTAACATTCTTAAGACGTATTTTTTTTTTTTTTTGGATAATTATATTTTGTTTTATATTCTACGGTGCAATTTGAATAATTTTTATAATCAATCTAATTTCAAATATCACTTTTGAAGATCAGATTCTAGAAAATTTCAACATTAATCTATTCGTAAGACGAATTTTACAGCAAATTAGATTCACTTGTGAAATTCTGTTTCTAATCTATTTTGAGTTCTCGCTAAGTAATTGATTAAATCATTTTTAAAGTTCATTTTGAAGTTTGTGATTACAAACTTAAAGATAACCTATTCTCTAATTTTTAAACTCTATGTTCTATTTGTGTATTATATAATTGAGTTCAATTGTGAGCATTTAAATTATACTATTTAGTGATAATTGTTCTATGATTTATCAATGAGATAATTTTGGTTAGTAGTTTGTTCTACTAAATTTTTGTTCAAATTAATTTATTGTTAACCTTCTGATTGTATAACAAAAATGGATTCAAACAGAACAAATGTCGTTCCCACAACCAATAGTAAACCCACTAGGGGTTCCACTTATAGCTATTCTGATTCAATCGACTCAAGTGCCTCATGGAAAGAAATCAAAAAAATTCAGCGAGGTAGATTTCAAGAGATAATAACAGAAAATGATGTTCTATCTCACCACTTTTAATATGGCAAAGTTTCTTTCAGATAATCTTTTTGTAGTGCAAGAAGGAGAGAACAACCGTGAATCGATTATTGCCTTGGATGAATGGAAGCACTCGGACTTCTTATGCAAAAATTGTATTATGAACGGGTTGGACAATACACTATATGGTGTGTATAGTGATTAAATCTGCAAAAGAACTTTGGGAGTCTTTGGAGAAAATATTAAACTAGGGATGCTGGCGCGAAGGAATTTATTGTCGAAAAATTCCCAGACTACAAAATGGTAGATTCAAAGATCGTTATGAGTCAAGTTCAAGAATTGCAGGTTCTTTATGACATACATGCTGAAAATATGACTTTAAGTGAGTCGTTCCAAGTGGCTGCAATTATTGAAAACCTTCCTCCTTTATGAAGAGAGTTCAAGAACTATCTTAAGCACAAGCATAAGGAGATGAATTTAGAAGAATTAATTGTCTTTCAGGATAGAAGAAAACAAAAAGAATGTTAAGAAATTCAAAAGTGACTACAACTGTGGAAAAGCGGGACATTATGCAAGTGAATGTCTTATCGAAGGATACAAGAACTAAACTTGTGTACTTTTGTTTTTAAATGCAACAACATTGGAAATTTTAGATAATGGTGGGTAGACTCTGGTGCTACTCGACACATTTGTGCTGATAAGACAATGTTTTCTAATTACAAGGCGTCAAAGGAGAACAATTGTTTATGGAAAATTCCATAAGTTTAAAGGTTGAAGGACAAGGAAAATGACTTTGAAGATGACTTTCGGCAAAGAGCTCGTACACAACAATGTGCCACATGTGCCTAACATTCGCAAGAATCTTGTATCTAGGTCTTTACTTGGCAAAAATGATTTTATGTTGGTCTTTGTATCTAACAAGTTTGTACTCACTAAAAATAATGTATATGTGGAAAAGGATTATCTTCGTGATGGACTATTCAAGATGAATGTCGTTGTTATTATACTTAAATCAAACAATAATAATAATATATCTTTTTCTACTTATATCATTGAGTCTTCTTGTTTATGGCATAATCGGTTAAGGCATGCAAACTTTATATATGTGCGTAAATTAATGAACTTAAGTTTATTATCTTCTTTAAACTTTGATCCTAATCATAAATATGAGATTTGTGTTGAAGCTAAATTAGTCAAAGCTCTGTTTCATTATAATGAAAAGAACACTACTACACCTTTAGGATTAATTCACACTGATATCTGTGACTTGAAATTTGTGCAAACTAGAAGTAGTAAAAAGTACTCTAATACTTTCATTGACGATTGTACAAAATATTGTTATGTCTATCTGTTAAAAAGCAAAGATAAGGCCTCAAATGCTTTCAAACATTATAAGACAGAATAAACGAATAAAGATTATTCGTAGTGATAGAGGTGGAGAATATGGAGCACCATTTGAAGAATTTTGTTGAATTATTCATCAAACAATATTCACCTCAGTCAAATGGTGTTGCTGAGCACAAAAACCAAACTCTAACGGTGATGATGAATTCTATGTTGATAAGTTCAGGTTTACCTCAGAATTTGTGATCCTTTTAGCAAACATCATTTTTAATAAGATACTACAAAAAGAAAAAGGATGAAACTCCATATAAATTATGGAAATATCATAAACCTACCTACAAACACTTAAAAGTGTGGGGTGTTTGGCTAAGGTAGAAGTACCAAAGCCAAAACAAGTTAAAATCAGGCCTAAAACACTTGATTGCATATTTATTGGATATGCTAATAACAATAGTGCATATTGGTTCCTTGTTCACAAGTCAGACATTCCAGAATTTAGGAATGCTGCATTTTTTGAAAATATCTTTCCGTGCAAAGACAAGAAAGAAATAAGTTCAAATAAACGAACTTATGATACTGCTACTCATCGAAGTGACGAAGAACCTAGGCGTAGTAAAAGGGCCAGAACATCTACATCATTTGGTCCAGATTTCTAGCATATATGGTAGAAAATTATCCTAAGACATTTAATGAGTGGTCTGCTCTAGAAACTCCGTTTTGGAAAAAAGCTATTAATAATGAGATGAGTCTATTATGCAAAATCACACTTGGGAGTTGGTTGATCTCCCGACGAAAAATAAGCCTTTATGATGTAAGTGGATTTTCAAAAATAAGTTAAAACCTGATGGATGTATTGATAAATATAAGGTCCGGTTGGTAGCAAAAGGATAGACAAAAAGAAGGTTTTGTCTTCTTCGATACATACTTACTAGTGACAAGGATTACCTCGATTAGAATTCTAATTGCAATTGATGTATTGCATAATCTCGAGATTCATTAAATGGATGTAAAAACAACATTTTTGAATAGTGAGCTAGAAGGAAAAATATACGTGGAACAACCTGAATGATTTGTTGCTCTAGGACAAGAGAAAAAGGTGTGTAGATTCGTTAAATCCTCGTATGGTTTAAAGCAAGCACCAAAGCAGTAGCACTAGAATTTCGACACCACAATGTTGTTAAATAGTTTTAAAATTAATGAGTGTGATAAATGTGTTTATATAAAAAATACACCAAATGCTTATGTGGTTGTGTGTTTGTATGTCGATGATATGCTAATTATAGAGAGCAATCATGACATTGTTATTTCTACTAGGAGAATGTCGACAAAATATTTTGACACGAAGGATTTGGGTGTAGCAAATATAATTTTAGGAATAAAATCTTTAAAACACTTAATGGACTTATTCTGTTACGGTCTTATTATATCTAGTCTGTACTTAAGAAGTTTAATGTTTATGATGAAAGTCCAGTTAAAATGCCTGTAGATTTGAGTCTACACTTGGCCAAGAATAGAGGTTAACCTATATATCAGCTAAAGTATTCTTAAATTATAGGAAATTTGATGTAAATTATGAACCGTACACGTCCGGTGCAGATATTGCTTATGCAGTTAATAAGCTGAGTAGGTTCACAAGTAATCCAAGCAATGACCATTGGGAGGTATTGAATAGGGTACTTTGATATTTAAGATACACTTTAAATTTTGGATTACACTATTCAAAATATCGAGCAGTATTAGAAGAATATTGTGATGCAAATTGGATATCTGATACAAAGAATTTTAAATCTACAAGTGGTTATGTTTTTACCATTGGTGGTGCAGTTGTGTCTTGGAAGTCCTCAAAACAAGCGTGTATAGCTCGATCAATGATGGAATCAGAATTTATAGCTTTAGATAAAGCTGGAGAAGCAGGATGACTTCGTAATTTCTTAAAGGACATTCCATGTTGGTCCAATGCCTGCTATAAGTATACATTGTGATAATCAGTTGGCTATTGAAAATGTACAAAATAGTATGTATAATAGTAAGTCTAGACATATACGTCGTAGACACAATATTGTTAAGCAGTTGATCTCAAATGGTGTTATTTCCATTGATTACGTGAAATCAAATGAAAATCTCGCGAATCTGCTTACAAAAGGCTCACCAAGAGATCAAGTATGCTGTTTATAAAAGGGATGAGATTTAAAGCCTACTACGCATGAGTCTTTATAATTGGTAACTCAACCTTATTGACTGGAGATCTCAAGATCTTGGTTTAATGGGACAACTAAGTTATGAAGATTCAGTCTAAGCATTTAAGAGTTATCTCCAACCCGTTTTTATGATAAGGAAAAGTGCTTTCTACATAGCGTATAAGGTTAAGTTGTAACTTTTAATGATTTCTATAGCTTGGATAAACCAAGTGGAGTACGATAGAATGCTCTTCATAGGAGATCACTTGTGTATGCGTGAAGTGGGATCGTTTCTATGAGAATTTTGAAACTTGAATTCTCTAAAAGCACTTATGAAACCTAAGAATTGTTCATGGTCAAAATGAACACAACTATGAGAACCAAAGAATTGTTAAGAAGGTTATTATGTGAGTACTATTATCTTGGTGCTGGGTAGTTCAAGACGTGAAGTTCACTTACTAGCCAAATAAATCCGATAGTATTCCACTAGGGCAGGTTCAAAGCCAGAAGCTACCTTTCATGATACAAGAGCTTCGCCTATAGTCTCTTTTAGTATCTGCATTTCATTTGCGTATTTATGATACTTTTTATTCATGTGGAGGATTATTTGTGATGCATTTGTTTATAAATTGGTTTGACCAATTTTTGACCAAATATTCGGGTGAGTCTCGATAACCAATTGTTATAAAGTTATAGTTGAATGCATTCTACTCCGTAAGTAGATGTTCATGGTGCATTTGGTTTCGCAAAACCATTTCTGAATGAATGAGACATTAATAGAAAAAGTTGAAAGCTTGAAAATGAAAATTGGATATTAGAGCAAGTGAGGAACTTTATTCCACATGGAAAGATGATATGATTTTGGGCCAATTCATATACCTCTATTTTAAATTTGAGTTTGGGTAACAAGGGGTACCACAAGTCTTTAGAGGGGAGAGGCTTAGATTTTATTGGGTTCAGTTCAAAGCCTCCCCTCGGGCTCGTAGGTTGTGGGTCGTGCCCATTTATATTCTTTTTGGACAAAAATAAATATAAACTAATTTATTTATATTATTTTTCATCCTCCAATATTAAAATATCTTAATTTGACACGTGTCACGTGTCTAGATGATGTCTGTTGAATTAGTACATGCGCAATTGTTCAAAGTTTTCAATTAAGTCATTTCAAGTGATGTGTCTATTCAGACACTTTTTTTGGAAAGTTATAAATTGACCTCCAAAGTCTTGCGAATTTTCATTCCTATCAAAAAATATCAAATTTGTCCGGCATATACTGTTCGAGTCCTAATTTCAGAGAGTACAAAACAATTTAGGTCCGCTATCCTTTAGTTTTGTAGTGCTACTACCGAAAGGAATAGATTGTTGTATCTTGGGAGACGTTTGCCATAACACCGTAAGCACCTAGGAGGGGGCAAATACGTCTTAAGGAAAAAAAAAATTGAACTCTTGTGTTGATATGTCTATTTCCATTTTCGTCTTGTCATCTACTTTATAATTTTATATTTTCAATTTCAAGTAAGTCTTCTACATTACTTTATAAAGAGAATATAATTTTACACCTTAACTAAATTACTAACAAATTTTGTTTTCAAACAATCCAACATCACCCAGAGGCTTTAATACTGCAAAGCTGGGATCGAAGAGGAGCCTTTCCCTATGCGGCTCTGCCTAGTTAAACATCTCCTTTTCACTTTTATATCATATTTATTCAGCATTATTTGCATGATCAAAGTAATATATTTAAAAACTTGGATGATGGAGTGTGTTAGTCTGTATGTTCAATTACCTCGGAGTGTGCTGACATCCATATGCTGCGCAATTGAATATCCACATTTTTTTGTCCTAAACCCATTGGTCTGTATTGTCATCCCAAACTTTATCCTCTTCTGTGATCGTTACCCTTCATTTACCAATGCAAATATAATCATGTTTGGCATCTGATGGTAGATATTGTTTTCTTTCAGAATTTTGTTGGTTTATCTGTGTCTGACGGTTACATCGCAACTGGCTCGGAGACAAATGAGGTAACTCAATGTTATCAATATATTTCTTTTCATTGTACAAACCTTTATTTCTTCTTATATAGTTATTTCTGATACTTTCATGTTATGTTGAATGAGACTCTTCTTCCAGTTTAAAAGCAATTGACACAACTCAGATTTGTAGGAAACGTTGTCTGGCATATGATATTGACACTAAAAGCTTTCTCACATCTTTTTAGGGAGAATTGTTGCACTTCAACCAGGCTAGCTTACATTTGTAGCTCGAGGTCAAAATTCCTATGAAGTAGGCAAGTAGAATCTGGGGAGTGTGTTTAAGGATAACATGGCTCTTTGAATTTTTGTAGTGCAGAAACCTCAAATCGAGTTTTTAGGCAAAATATAAAGAGAACAAACACATACAAAATATGTGGTTCGACATTTGGCTTATATCCAGGGGTGAAGACAAAAAGAACTTCACTAAACAATAGGGGAGAATGCAAAAGAGTATCGTGTACTCAATCTCCAACCCCCAACAAAGTACATACTAAAGGAAACCAAAAAAAATAAGTACTCAAACCAAATTCCCCAACCAAAAGTACTTAATTAGATTAGACTACCAAGGAGGCAAGGACCCCCAAAGTCTCATCCAAAGATAGTCCATGAATATTTCGTGAACTGTGATAGATCCAATTAACAAAGGAAAACAAATGGTTTAGCTAATTATCCATATTTCGATATGGGACACGAAAAACAAAGATAATCATATTCTATGTGGGATTGAACAAATCCAACTCCTACTATACATGGGATTTATCCGAAGTGATAATTTAATAAATCTCCACCTTAGCCTTGAGGCTTGGTTTGGTATTGCTGTGCATTTAAGAAAATCAGCTTTTGTTGTGCTGCAGAAACAGCTGGGAGAATAATTAGATAAGTGTTTAGTAAACTCTTATTTCAAAATTGATTTAGGGGTTGTTCGGTGGGAATTTTTTGGTAAAAGAGTTTTTTTCATTTAATGCTATGGGCCATGTTTGGTGGGAATGCATTGACTACTTTTGGTTCTAAATTCATGTTGGACATTTGTACCCCTTCTTCTTCACTCGGTGCATCTTGTGAATAAAAACATTGAGAAAACCAAAATCAATGGTAGCAGTAAAAGGGAATGTTTGTGCACATCACTTTTCACAATTGAAGTGTACTTTCTTACACAAGTGCGTGCTTTTAGTATGAATGGGCCCACAAGTATTTATTAAAAATGGGTTTTGGTTGAAAAAATTTCCACCGAACGTGCTCTTAGTAAACAAAATTGATTTATTATTATAACTTTATAAAATTACTAAAATGAACATTGATTATATCTTTTGTATTATTATTATTATCATAAGTAGTATTTTAAAATTTATTTTTACTTTTAGAACAATATATATAATATTATCAAATATTTTTTCAAGACGTTCACCATAATTATTTTAAAATTAAAATAATAAACATAATAATCTCAAAATTTATAAAATAAAAACATAGTCATTGTACAAAAATCAATTAAATTATTTGTGTAGATGTATTATAATTAGAATATTAATAAATCTATGACATAAAAAGAATTACTTTATTTTATTAAGGTCAATTGATATTTTAATAATAGATAAGTGAAAAGATAAAAGTACAATATGAGAAGCTACCTTTTTATTGTTATTGTCTGATGATACAAATTTTTTTATAATCATTTTTTTTTAAATTTATCAAACGCCTAAAATAATTTCTGGTTGTTTGACAATCAGAAGTTGAGCTTTAAAATCAATTCAAATGGACCTTGAATAGTCCAAGGCCTTTTCTTCATGTATCTCCTTCAAAGTGAATCCTCAACTTATTCTCCAATGTGAATCCTTCAACTTCTCATCCAACGCTCCCTACAAAATTCTCATATTCGTCTTTGGCCCTAAGGGCCCATTTGGTACATAGATAATGAATAAAGATATTGGATAAAATTTGTTGTCCTGTTTGAGCGGAATTGATGTCCAGATAAAATTTTATCTGGATAACAATTAAACCAAAAATGAGAATAATATTTGTCCTCAAAAAGAGGAGTAAAATTTTTATCCGGATAATGATTCATCATTTTTTTTTAAAGACGAACTTGCTCTTTTTCATTATAGAACAAATCTTTTTTTTTATCATCCATACCCTAGAATAATCGCAGCCACCCGCCTCCGCCACCGCCACCGCCTCCATCCTTCCGCCACCACCTGGCCCCCCATCGCCACTCCACCCATTTTTTTTCTCTTTTAGTTTTTTTATTTACTTTTTATTTTCGTTTAATTAAGAATAAATGTAGAATTATCTTTTTTATCAAAAGCTTACTTTAAGAGTGACTTTTTTATTATTATACATAGCTGAACCAAACAAGATAATAATAAACTTGTTATCCGGATGACTATTATCTATATAAAAAATTTTATCCACAAACCAAACGGGCACTAAAACTCCACTTTGCTCTTATACCACTTGTACGTAGATCCCCAAATTTGGTTTTTAGGCAAAATATAAAGAGAGAACTCATAGATTTTTACGTGGTTCCTATATGAAGATGTAGAAAGCAATCTAAATTAAAATGTGTGAATAGTTTTAGAAGATGAAATGCAGAAAGCAATCTAAAAGCATATCAATGTCATTAATTTCCTATATGAAGATGTGTGAATAGTTTTAGAAGATATTCAAAAGCAATGTGAAGAGTTTCTGTTCTTTTCCTTCTTCTGTTTCCTTTGCCGTGAACATCTCTTATGATGTAAAAACTCAAATGCCTATTGATGGCCCAAAAAGGCTATAGTTATTTAATGTGTCATTCATCCTTTTTCTGTGGTTTAAGGCCTCTTTGCTCAATTGATTAGTTATGAATGCTATTAAAGTTGACTCTATGGGATATGGGGACTAGAAACCTACAGTATTTACCGAATGAAATTATGTTATAGTCTCATAAATCAAGAGTAGACAGCTCTGTCTATGAGGTTAGACAACGCTGAGCTTGATTATGACCGCATGATCCTTCATTATTCTCTTTTTCATGCTAAATAAGTTCTAAAATAAATAGCGTTTCATAAACACAGAAAGTTACTTTCAAAAGAAGCATTTAAAAGTAAGCAAAAGTGCAATTCATTTTTGAAAACATGCTCATGGTGCTTTGCGAAGCTGCTGGATCAATCAAGAATACTATGATTTTACAGTTAACATCCATGATTTGGTTAAACAGATGGTAACAAGACTTCAACTTAAGACGTTTATCTATTTTGATACCAATGGCTATTATCACTGCTGTTATAATAGTTTCAATTCCCCTTCTGATTGACAAATATTTAAAGCTACTTTTCACTCTACAGGTTTTTGTCTACCACAAAGCTTTTCCGATGCCTGCATTATCATTTAAATTTAATAACACAGACCCAATTTCCGGTGATGAAGTGGACGACACTTCACAATTTATCTCGTCTGTGTGTTGGCGTGGTCAGTCGCCCACCTTGGTTGCTGCTAATTCCATGGGAAACATTAAGCTTCTCGAGATGGTCTGATTTGGTCAATATCCTGTGACAATTCATGTTCCAGTTGGGAATTCAGAACGGATCCAGGAGAAATGAGTTTTGCAGCTGAAGCAAAAAGTGGCTTACAGCTTATAAGTTGAAAGTGTGAACTGTTTTAGTCAAGGTTATAGCAACAAGAAATTTGAGAGACGGACAAATGATCCTTAAAAGAGTGAGATTTATCTTTGATCAAGTCTATATTGTACATACAAATTTCAGAAGGGAGGTGGGGCGGGAGATGGGGGGTAACATTGATTTTTCATTGTACATTCTGCAACTTTTACAGTTTTTAATCATTTTCGTATAGAATACGTAATCTTCGAGATATGTATAAGTTTTTACTTGAACAGGATTTTGATGGGTTTGAAATGCATATTAGAATTTTATTTATTGCAGCTCTTAATTTATTCTTCATCAATCTCTCTCTATTCTTTCATGAATTCTTGGTACAAACTGTTTATTGCAAAGGGTATAATGTCTGAGATTGTCATGACCAACAATATAAAACCAGGTATAATTGAACACAAGTTCATAGTCCAATGTTTGCGGCCAAGCCACGCAATATAATTGTAATGCTACGAAACTCAGCAGGCGATCAAGAACATGAAATTGAATCTTTTTATCTGTATTACAAAAATAGAAGTTTAAAAAAATAGGGATGGGACAGCAACAACATTCTAATTAGTTATGTTGGGGCGTGTGAATGAATTAGGCTTGCCTTTCTCTATCCTCAAGCAATAAAGATGAACTGTAAAATCTACTTGCACTGATTTTTCCAAAAATTATCTGGCAAAACTAGTTTACCTAAAAGACTCTGAAGCCTTTGAGAACCTGGTCCCGGTTTTAGCCTCGTGGGATTTCCAATCTCGGAGCAAGGAGGGTTTCCTGCACACCAACCACCAGGTGTGAAGCTCCCATTTTCCCGCCCGAGTAATTCTTTGTCGATTAAGTCGAGAACAGGAAGATTCTGCTTGAATTTACGTGCAAATGCAGCATCACTTGCAATCATTTTTTCTGTATCATTAAGGGAAAGGGTACGAGGATGCTGTTTTGGAGGAATATCCCAAGAAATGTAGTGCATGTCATGATTGACGACTGTTGGGACAAATTCTGGGACATTGCATATAACAGTCTGAAAATAGCCTTCGGGGGAGGACACAAAATTTGTGTAATACATAAGCAAGGTTCTAGGAAGATTATCCCAACCCCATATGCAGTACTCCACAAATGCACGCGAGAGGATCATCCAAGCTGAACCTGCAAAACATGAAGTGTTAGCAAAAGGAATTCCACAAATCAGATGCCAAGAAAAGTAAAATGAGACTGGAGGTCAACAAAAGCCAGAATTGGAAGCAGATCATTTTGATTGGCCAGTAGCTTTTAAATCTATAGTGAATTTCCACAGCACCCAAAACTTTATCCTTATCAAGTACCGATTGACGAATATAATTCATTATGTTTTACACACAAAACTCGTTTTTAGGTGGCAAGTGGCAACCAAGATCAATGTTCATTAGTAATGTCGATAAGCTTTCATCTGCTTACTTCACCGCCAAAGACCAAGTAATGAAGCGAAAAAATTTGTTGGGAGACCAGACACCATATACAAGATTATGAGCTCGTAAAATGAAAACCCCCCAGAAGATGGTACTAGCAAATATATTGCTGAAGTTAACATATTGAACAAATATTTGAAGTGAATATACGTGTCCAATGTTCAACCAATCTTGTGTATGCATAATTCGAATGCACAAGTTTATGGGGTCAAATTAACGTGCCAATTTGAATATTTAAATTTTTTAAAAGAATGCATCCAATGTTCACCAGGCCCAATAAGAAGTAAATGTATAGACTGACCAGTATATAATTTGAATGCTGTTGGCAAATTTCTCCGAGGTCTGACCAAAAAGATATCAGACTTGTTTGTCTGGTAGAGCCCGGGGTCAAAAATCAATGGCATCGCCCTTCGGCCCCTACAATACAATCAAATATATGATAAAATCTTTTGTTTGTTTCGGTAATTATCACGCTCTGCACAAAGAACTTACGCTAAATGGCTTGTATGCTCAATGAAATTCAATTCTCGTTTTAAACTGGAAAATGCGTAAAGAAGATCTGCAAGAAGAAACTCTGTAGTTCAAAAATATGTACATATAAAACTGGAAAAAAAAATGAGATTTTAGCCATAAGATGTAATTAAAATAGAATGCACAAACTTCCTACAGTAAGAAGACCAAAAAATTAAAGACAAACTCACCATCTTGAGTAACCAAGGGATAATCAGATGCACTGAGGTTAATAAACCAATCCCAATCCTTGTGTCTTTTTAGAAGAATGGCAGATGAATGAAGAGTATTAGAAACCATGGTGGGCCCTCTGTAAGTAATCATATTTGCTTTGGGATTCATGTATACATTTCCAACCTTTGCGAAAATGGGATCCTTTTCCACTCGCGATGCGAGCTCCAATCTCTCCTCTAGCGGTGACTCGAGATCTAGATGAACAACATAATAATTCCGTGGATGATACAGTGCCTGAAGAGTCCTCCAGAGCTTCTCCAGATCACTTTTCGACCCGGAAATCAAATAAGCAAATTTTGGAATGGAAGGCCCGGCGGGAGGTGGTGGGGCTTGCTTAATCTTTGTCTTGACAAAATAAGGGCTGCTTTGATTGGTCATAACACGAGATCGGAATAATGAAGAGATTGAATTGGTCGTGTGCAATGATGACACGAGCCCCATATTGAATGAGGTTGCAAGAAGTAAAATGCACACTAATGAAGTTATGACAAGAGGGAATACCCATTTCTTCTCCAAGTTCAAGTACCCCATTGCTAAACCTTGTGATCATTAGTTCCACCAAGAAATGATCGTCAAATTTGAATTGCTCTGTGATCTCATCAATTCAACAGAGGTATTGAAAAAAAAAAAAAAAAAAACCATACAACAAACACGGTCTTAGCCTATTAATTTAATGCTACCACGTCCTGTGCAGTAATCAGATTCCGTAAACAACTTAGAATTTATTATATTATGCACGTAATCACAAAGCAATTAAAATGTTAATAGAATATTCGATCATATAATATTTTTGTGCTTAAGTGTCAATTATTAAGCAGAGAAGGCCAGGAATTTTACATCTATAACATTAAACAACAAAATTTTGGGATCAAAAATAAGTAAACACTTGGATGAAATGTCGGCCACTACTCACAATCGAGCTAAATTCTACATCAATCATATAATAATCTGGAAAAAAATAGAAATAAACTAAAAATATGAAACCCTATATTACACAAAATTGAAATTAATAACTAATAAGAAAAACTACAAAGAAATAATTTTACAGTAAATACGAGAAAACCCCAATTATAAAAATTCAAAGCTTCAATGAATGGAACAATAATTCAAACATCAAGAGGACAAAGTTTTCAGCAATGGTATATTCACTGCACTGGACACTCCAATCAACACAAGTGAATGTAAAAACATTTCACACACGCATATATTCATGTGATTATAATATTAAGGAAACGAACCTATATCGTGTCGTTTATTACGTCGGAGTGAAGAAATTCACTATGCAGACTCGCAGAGAGAGAGAGAGAGAGAGAGAGAGAGAGTAATGTGTATAACAATAGAGAGAAATCTCAGAGACAAGGCTGTGTTAGCCTGAGTGAGAGATATGGTAATATGTGATGGTTTTTGGTGAATGTTTTGTTAATTGTTTGTTTGGTTCAAATTTTAAGATCTTGAAAAAAATTTAACTAGTATGTGGCTTTTTTTTTGTCGTCGGATTCGATCGTAGAGGATTTTAATAGATTGAGAAGATGAGAAGAATAAGAGTGGGAATTTTGTTTGAGGGTGGTTTGATTTTGAAAAATATAGAAAAATTGAGAGGAGATGTGAATTTTGGTTTGAGAAGATGAAGAGGACGAAGACGTAGTGATATACATACTACATTTTTTTATGTCTTTCGAGAAAATCTTCTTACGGTCGATGATTAATTTTAATTACACAAATTAAAAAATTTATAATTTTTATTAATTTTTTAATCATATATATTATCAACTTTTTATCAAAATTTACAAAAACACTCCATTAAACAAGTTAGATTATTGAAATATCAATATTACTCAGTAGAAGATGCTTGCAATCTTGGGATGGGTGGGTGTGAGTTGTATTTTTATATAGAGGAAATTTCTTATGTTCTTATTTATTGATTTATTTTTTTATTGTCTTGTCTAGCTGTACCTTCTAGTACAATTACCTTTTTACTACACTCGTGTCACTAATTTTGCGTTCGATAATTCTCTTCCTTGCGACACATGGTCAGCTCTTGTAGTTAATAGGCAAGACTCGAGAACGAATCCACCGTTGTTGACTAATCACTGATTACTAGCAATTATGACTTCATGCAGACAAATTGCAACTTACTATACATACTGAGAACGGATTTCCAGTGTTAATTCACCTTCGGGGGATCGCAACCACTTGTCCTGTCCATTATAGCTAAAAATGTCAATTTTAAATTTTTATGACATGTTTATTAAGCGGGTAGGACATACTTTACAAGAAATTATTGGAAGATAAAAAAAAAATCAAAATGTTATTATCTTTATACTAAATACAAATATATCTTTAGTTTTAGCCGTGACATTTTGGCCTTTGAATTAATCATTTATGTCTCATATAATTGCTTTTCTACTCACTCTATTGTATTATTCTTCTTATTTCGATTTTGGACGTGTTTATAAGCAAATGGGGAAGAATGGACGGAAAAAAGAACAATTTGGTGAAATTGGCGAGTAAGTTGAGTTTTGAAATGAATATCAAGAGACAAACATTGGAGGATGAGGAAGATGATAAACTCATTAAGTTTAAGGTGTTTTGGGTAAATGATGAAGAGTTCAATCAATGGTTGACACAGGAAAGCCTAAAGAATCGAATCGGTAAACTACCCACCAAGGCGTGGAGAAATTAGAGTACAACTTTTGATATTAAAATCTACACAATGCAAATGATATACCATTGGAAAGATAATTGAATTACGAGTCCAACACATTTTTACGGATCTCAATTTGGAGTTTCCTACAAGAAGTTATGGTATTTGAAAACAGTAGCGCAGAGGAACAGTGTAAGTGGGGCGATCGCCAGAGCTTAAATTTGGGCGATCGCCCAACCCTATTTTTCAACAATGCAGAAGCTTTTCCTTGGCACAGGCGATCGCCGGGTTTTTACTTCGGGCGATCTCCCGGTGTATTTTCGGCGAAACATAATTTTCTTTCCTTTTGAGTCCTAATACAATTAGGAAACCTTTGAGACACGATTTTAATGAATTTTTGGGATCTTTTAGGGAAAATTAGGTAAGTATATATATGAGTTATTAACTCATATCAAGGGTTGGATTTTTGGCGAGCAAATCAAGAGAAGACATTAAGAGAACAAGAGATCAAGACCTTCTCGACTATCAAGATTTCTTCAAGATTTCTTCTCCTTCAATCCATGTCGAGTTTTATCAATTATTGTTTTCTAGTTTAATCATGTTCTTCTAGTTTTCTTTAGCCAAGGTAGACGATGAAACCTTGTTTTAATTAAGTGATTATTCCGTTATTCGTTTAATTCCTTCTTAAGAGCTTTAACGTTTATGGCTTGTTCTTAATTAGATTAATTAAATATAATTTCTTTCATCTTAAATATCATATATTTTTGATAGTTAGAGATTGGTTTAATTAATCCATGCTTGGTGATTGAATTTATTCTATGAATTTCTTTCGATTTTCTTCATCTTCTTTTATTCAAATTGGGATACATTGAATGCTTAGGTAATCTTTGATTCTTTGTTTTCTTTCAATGGAATGTGATATGAAAAAATGCTTAAGTAATTTACGTTTGAAGCATAAGAGGAGCCTAAATTAGATCTTCTTCTTCTGGACTTAATTGATAAATCTTTAGGGACGACAATAGATTGATTTCGTATTGTCGTGTGTGTTTTTGGGAATTAATGAATGATTGGATGATTGCTAAGTTAGACAATGATGGATTCAGAAACCTTGGTCTTTTACACAACTTGAATTCTCAATTCATCTGTTTAGCATATTTCTTTAGTCTTTTAGTTAAACAATTTCAACAACAAATCTTTTTAACTCAACTAGCGCAGAATGACGATTAATTTGGATTAAATTACACCTTCCTCATAGCGAGCCTACGTGGGATCGACCTCGTTTTTACTTATCTATATTCCAATAGATTCGTAACACTTGCGAGTTAATTAAAATTTGACATCAACATTCGGAGCTCTAAGAAAATCTAAGGGTCCGTTTTCTTTGCTCTTTTCAGTTTTTGTTTTTGTTTTCTAAAATACTCAAAATTTGTTTAGTTTGATATTTAAAAAAATGCATTTTCAAAAACGAAGTTAAATTTATAATATGAAACTCAAAACACATTTTTGACGTTTTGAATATTTTCAATGACTAAATACAGGAAAAAATTATTTGAATAAAAATTTATTTAAATAAAAATTCTAAAAAAAATGAAAATTATAAAATACTAGAAAAATAATTCAAGTCCTTATTGGTTATTTAAATAAAATAAATAAATTTTTATTTAAATAAAAATAAATTAAAATTCTTAGTTCACATCATTAATTTTTATTTTTTTATTTCTTAGTTTGCTAATTTCTTATTTGTTTGCATTTTATTTTTGTAACAGAAAAAAAAAATTGTAACATAAACCAATTTTAAAATATATTGATAATATATTAGCATAAAAGTGTTATAAAACAATTTCTCAAATTATAAACAAAACGTATTTTTCAGTTTTCTGTTTTCAAAAATAATTTTTTAGAATGATAAACCAAATACGTTTTTATCAATTTTAAAATAGACTCACAAAATAGAAAATTTAAAATAAATTAAAAACTAAAAATTGAAACGCAAAGACAATATGCACTAAGTTTCTATAACTTTGAACACTCAATTTGTCATTCAAAAATTAGCAAGAAAAAGTGAAAAATGTTTTCAATAAAATTTGATCATATATATAGAAAAATATTATAATTCATTTTTTCAGCAATTTCAAGTGTAAATCAATTTATCTATAAATGTTTCATCATCTTGCAAACATTAAAATAATACATCCTTATCTGGCAGAAAAGAGAAAACTGGTGGTGGGATTCACATAATTTGATCTACATAATCTCCATTTATAACAATCTAGGAAGGTCCATGTGTGAAAATAGGACTAGAATGATAAATTAATTAACCTTGTAAATCAAATAAGTTGACTAAAAATTGTAATCTTTTTTATTCAAATTTTAATTTTAATCTCTCTGTGTTCATATGTAAGTTGAACACCACTTTATAAGCTTAGTGGTATGAAGTGAGAAAAGTTCTCCTCTTTGTTAATTATGAGACTGAATTCAAACACACCCAAGATCTACAAGAATTGTACAAACATCTATGGAGCATAGCAAGAATTTTTGAAATCAGCTCTTGTCACCTCACTCAATCCTATATAGCAGAAACTTGAGTCGAGGCTTTGCAAACGAGCAAATAAGCACTTCTTGTAACCAAAACAAAAATCATATGGATTAGTAGAGGCATGTTCTGGATTACTTTTGTCAGCCAAAAGTAGATCAGAACACTTACATTTCCAACTAAGTCCAACGCAAGGACCCTGAATTAACGATGCATTCCGTTTTTCCTAAATATCTTGGGGAGCAAAGAGGACTTGTTTGAAATAGGAAGGTCATAATATTCTTACTAGAAAAACATCGAGATACGTTACTACTTTTTCCTTTCCGTATTTTCCTCCAAATCGGTTCTCTAAATTAAAATTTGTTTAATTTGATTGACTTGATGATAGTACATGTATCCAAACTAAGTTCACAAAAGAATTTACATCATGCTCAAATATTACATTGATGCATTGAGTGACCTGTCTCAATTAATTGCTCGCAATGCAACGTGTTTCTACGTATCTAATCAATCATAATCATTTTTTTTTACCAAAAAATTTTATTTCATTCTTAATTTATTTCATAATCATTTTTTTTTTTTACAAAAAAACAATTATTTCATTATTAATGTAATTTATTGTAAAAAATAATTGACATACCTCTAACGTATTCAACGTGGTGCATACATAAATGAAATAAAAATAAAATGAATATTCATAGCACGATGACAACATGGTGAACAACGTGGCTAGATGATTGCTGTGGGTAACTAACTACATTGTTGAGAATATCATATCTACCAGATTTTAATGCCGTTTAAATTCCATGTTGTCTTAATCCACATATAACGGAATTATGAAATAATAAAAGATTTATGCAATCCGTTAAGCATAATAAACCATTGTTTTAGGGACATAATGGACCTAATTGACTAATTATGAATATTAACAAAAAGAGTAATTATATTCACAGTATAATTTTTATCATCTACACCATATTTTAATGGCAATGAAAGTCCTTTAACTTTTGACATTTTAGTACTTATGTTCTCAACTTTTTTTAGTCACATTTTTACCATAAACCTTCAATTAATTTTCACATTTTGTATCTAATAGAATTTTTTTTTTTCTACAAATATTCTATTAAAATGCATTGAAATTAGAGGTAAATATTTTGTCAAATTTATATATTTGTTATATATTTTGATTATTTAAAAATATGAAAAAATAAATAAAATTACGTCCTCCTAATTAACTTTTTGGATAGAAACTATCATAAAGGAAAAAAAAAAACGTGCAAATTAATAAGTTGATGATGAGAATGTGGTAAAAAAAAATTGAGGACATAAATACAAATATGAACAATAGTTCTTCGTTGCAATTAAAATATAGTGAACAAAAATTTGATGGGAATATGATTAGTCTAATTATATTTGCATTACATTTTTTTTATACTATATTTTATTTGTAATGAATGTTTTACATTTTTTTTATTTTATATTTTATTCTCAACTTTTTATTTATTAATGAATGTTTTGGCATAAAAGAATAATTTCAAATCACGCTAATAGAATATTAAATATAAACCATTATCACGAACAAGATGTGCTAATTAATTGAATATTTTGAATTAGAATAAGACAAAAAAAAATTATGGATATAAATACGACAATAAACAAATATTAAAAACTTTTATTGCAATTAAAATGTAGTGCATCAAACAAAAACTCTAACGTGAAAATAATTACCCGAATAAGAACCTTCTTCATATTAGGGGACACTTGAATAGAATTCCACGTACTTCATAAGATTTTAACCAAAATCTATATTATAGATTTTTATGAATTCTCATGTATTTCATAAATTTGAAATATTAAAACAACTTTTGTATATTTTGTATAAAATAGATATTTTGAGTGCATAGTTAAGTCAGAAACAAGATAATATTGCTATATCATCAATATAATTATAATTATTTTATTTTAATGAAGTTCGTAACATGCATTTGTGGCTCGAATTTCTTTAAAATCTATGAAAATTTGAGGGTCATGCTGTAATTTTAAAATGTTTGATATTTATATTTATGAGTTTAAAATCTACTTAAAATCTATTAAAATCTTTCCAATTAGTGAAATACTTAAAAATTCATGATCCATTGGACACACCTAGAATTCTAAAGAATCTATTAGATTTCAAGTTAGGAAGACCTTGATTTTAATTAAATATATTAAAATTTGAGTTGGAGAAACTTGATATTACATGAATTTTAGAAGTTCATTAAAATTTGAGTTGATTGCGCATGTTTATCCATAAAATCTATGAGAATCTATATATCTTTACAAATGCATTAAAATTTGAGTTGAATACCCTTAAATCTGCGGCATTCTTGTAAAATCCTAAAACAATTTCAGGAAAAAAAAAGTTTGACAATTTAATTTAGGTTATAAGTTGACGGAGAACGATCTAATGTCTCTAGTGGGCCAAGTAAGAAGTGCCCACTGAACAAGTGTCTATTGGGTATTGGAAGAGTGTTTGACTTGTTTGTCAAACACTTTTTCATCCTCCAATGCCTACTGGACACTTGTCCAGTAGTCAAATAAAGAGTGCCCACTAGAGACATTACATTATTCTCTTTCAACTTATAATCAAGGTTATAGCGACAAGAAATTTGAGAGAGCACAAAAGATCCTTAAAAAGAGTGAGATTTATCTTTGATCAAGTCTATATTGAACATACAAATTTCAGAAGGGAGGTGGGCAAGGTAGGGTGGGAGATGGGGGGTAACATTGATTTTTCTTTGTACATTCTGCAACTTTTACAGTTTTTAATCATTTTCATATAGAATATGTAATCTTTGAGATATGTATAAGTGTTTACTAGAACAGGATTTTGATGGGTTTGAAATGCATATTAGAATTTTATTTATTGCATCTATTCTTCATCAATTTCACATTATGATTACAATTTCTCTCTATTCTTTCAAGAATTCTAGATCCAGACTTTTTCTTGCATACAAGCGAAGGTATAAAGTCTGAGATTGGCCTAACCAACAAAATTAAACCTGGCATAATTGAACACGAGTTCATAGTCCAATGTTTGCGTCGAGAAAAATGTAATGCTATGAAACTCAGCAGGCGATCAAGAAGATGAAATTTAATCTTTTTATCTGTATTACCAAAATAGAACTTTAAAAAAAAAAAAATAGGGACGGGGAGCGGTGGTTTCCATACAACGTCTAATTAGTTATGTTGGGGCCTGTGAATGTATTAGGCTTGCCTATCTCTATCCTCAAGCAAGAAAGATAACTCTAAAATCTACTTGCACTGATTTTTACTAAAATTATCTGACAAAACTAGATTACCTAAAAGACGCTGAAGCCTTTGAGCACCTGGTCCTGGTTTTAGCCTCGTGGGATTTCCAACCTCGGAGCAAGGAGGGTTTCCTGCACACCAACCACCAGGTGTGAAGCTCCCATTTTCCCTCCTGAGTAATTCTTTGTCGATTTTGTCAAGGACAGGAAGATTCTGCTTGAATTTACGCGCAAATGCAGCATCACTTGCAATCATTTTTTCTGTATCATTAAGGGAAAGGGTATGAGGATGCTGTTTCGGAGGAACATCCCAAGAAATGTAGTGCATGTCATGATTGACGACTGTTGGGACAAATTCGGGGACATTGCAGACAACAGTCTGAAAATAGCCTTCGGGGGAGGACACAAAATTTGTGTAATACATGAGCATGGTTCTAGGAAGATTATCCCAACCCCATATGCAGTACTCCACAAATGCACGCGATAGGATCATCCAAGCTGAACCTGCAAAACATGAAGTGTAGCAAAAGGAATTCCACAAATCAGAAGCCAAGAAAAGTAAAATGAAACTGGAGGTCAACAAACGCCAGAATGCATTGGAAGCAGATAATTTTGATTGGCCAGTAGCTTTTAAATCTATAGTGAATTTCCACGACACCCAAAACTTTATCATTATCAAGTACCAGATTAACAATCTGAATATACTTCATTGTGTTTTACAGACAAAACTCGTTTTTTGGTGGCAAGTGGCAACCAAGATCAATGTTCATTAGTAATGTCGATAAGCTTCCGTATGCTTGCTTCCCCGCCAAAGACCAATTAATGAAGCGAAAAAAATTGTTGGGAGACCAGACACCAAATACAAGATTATGAGCTCGTAAAATGAAAATCCCCAGAAGATGGTACAAGCAAATATATCGCTGAAGTCAAACATATTGAACAAATTTTTTAAATAAATGTATGCATCCAATGTTCAACCAATCTTGTCTGTGCACAATCCAATGCAATAGTTTATGGGGTCAAATTAACGTGCCAATTTGAATATTTAAATTTTTGAAAAGAATGTATCCAATGTTCACCAGGCCTAATAAGAAGTAAATGTATGGACTGACCAGTATACAATTTGAATGCTGTTGGCAAATTTCTCCGAGATCTGATCAAGAAGATATCAGACTTGTTTGTCTGGTAGAGCCCAGGGTCTACAATCAATGGCTTCGCCCTTTGGCCCCTACAATACAATCAAATATACAATAAAACCTTTTGTTTGTTTCGGTAATTATCACGCTCTGCACAAAGAACTTACGCTTTCCAGCCTAAACGGCTCGTATGCTCAATGAAATTCAATTCTCGTTTTAAATTGGAAAATGCGTATAGAAGATCTGCAAGAAGAAACTATGTAGTTCAAAAATATGTATATATTAAACTGAAAAAAGAAGAAGAAGAAGTGATTTTAGCCATAAGATTTAATTAAAATAGAATTCACAAACTTCCTACAGTAAGAAGACCAAAAATTAAAGGCAAACTCACCATCTTGAGTAACCAAGGGATAATCTGATGCACTGAGGTTAATAAACCAATCCCAATCCTTATATCTTTTGAGAAGAATGGCACATGAATGAAGAGTATTAGAAACCATGGTGGGCCCTCTGTAAGTAATCATATTTGCTTTGGTATTCATGTACACGTTTCCAACCTTCGCGAAAATGGGATCCTTTTCCACTCGCAATGCGAGCTCCAATCTCTCCTCTGGCGGTGACTCAAGATCTAGATGAACAACATAATAATTCCGTGGATGATACAGTGCCTGAAGTGTCCTCCAGAGCTTCTCCAGATCACCTTTCGACCCGGAAATCAAGTAAGCAAATTTTGGAATGGAAGGCCCCACAGGAGGTGGTGGGGCTTGATTAATCTTTGTCTCGACAAAATAAGGGCTGCTTTGATTGGTCATAACACGAGATGGGAATAATGGAAAGATTGAATTGATCGTGTGCAGAGATGATATTAGCCCCATGTTGAATGAGGTTGCAAGAAGTAAAATGGACACTAATGAAGTTATGACAAGGGGGAATACCCATTTCTTCTCCATGTTCAAGTACCCCATTGCTAAACCTTGTGATCATTAGTTCCACCAAGAAATGATCGTCAAATTTGAATTGCTCTGTGGTCTCATCAATTCAACAAGTCACACATGACCGCATGAGGGCAATAATTAATGGATGTCCTGTTGGTTCCCACTCTGGCACAAAATTTTCAAACGAAGATTGACAACGTGTTTAATCTAACTTTGTGAATTGCATTCTGAAATCATAAACATAGGTATTGAATTAAAAAAACCCATACAACAAACACTGTTTAGCCTATTAATTTAATGCTACACATCCTGCGCAGTAATCAGATTCCATGAACAATTAAGAATTGCAATGAAGGCAAAACTTAGCATTTATTTATATATGCACACATAATCACAAAGCAATTAAAATATTAATAGAATATTTGATCATATAATATTTTTGTGTGTAAGTGTCAATTATTAAGCAGAGAAGGCCAGGAATTTTACATCTATAACATTGAACAACAAATTTTTGGGATCAAAAATTAAGTAAATACTTGGATGAAATGTCGGTCACAACTCACAATCGAGCTAAATTCTACATCAATCATATAATAATCTGAAAAAAAATAATAATAATAAACCAAAAATATGAAACCCAATAGTCCACAAATTTGAAATTTACTACCCAATAAGAAAACTACTAAGAACTTTAATTTAGAATAAATACGAGCAAAAATAATAAATACAAGCAAAACCCCAATTTAAAAAAAAAAATCAGAGCTTCAATGAATGGAACAATAATTCAAACTTCAAGAGGACAGGATTTTCAGCTATGGGAAGAATTGCATGAAGCTTGGTATATTCACTGCACTGGACATTCCAATCAACATAAGTGAATGTAAAAACAATTCACAAACACAAATTTCACACACACACCCCTATATTCACGTGAGTATAATATAAAGAAAACGAACCTATATCGTGTCGTTTATTACGTCGGTGTGAAGAAAGTGTCTCTATGCAGAGAGAGAGAGAGAGAGAGAGAGAGAGTAATATGTATAAACATAGAGACAGGGCTGTGTGAATGTATGAGTAAGAGATATATGGTAAACTGTATATGGTAAACTGTGATGGTTTTTGATGAATGTTTTGTTTAATGGATAATTGAAATATCAAAATTCTCTACTGTCGGTCAAAGATGCTTGCAATCCTGGGTGGGTGTTTGCTATATAGAGGAAATTTTAAATAAAAATTAATTAATTTATTGATTTTTTTAATCATGTCGTCTAGATGTACCTTCTAGTACGACTATTTTTTTTTTTATCGAATCTAGTACGACTATTTTATTATTACTTCACTCTTGTCAATAGTTTTGCTTTTAGTATCTCTTCTTTGCGATTAAGGTAATGACTTCAGGTATGACCTCTCATGGTGTGACAAACAAGGTTCAGGGAACGGATTTGTCGTTGTATAATTATCATCAATTACTAACGATCAAAGTTTCATGCAGGTGAGCTACAGGCTGCAATGCATACTGTGAAGAGGTTTTCGGTGTTAGCTTACCTCTATTGGATCACAACCATTTGTCCTATCTATTGTAGTACTTCTCTATTTTGGGTCTCGGCCTCTTTCCTCATGTGTTGCATTTTCTCTTTTTTCTTCTCACCCTCTTTATTAATGTTGTACCTCATTGCTTTGCTACTCGAGAACTGTTCTAAACTCAAGCAAGATACATGGAGCAAAATCGACGGTGATAGAGATGAAGGGAGAACAGGGTGGGGGGAGAAGAAAATGCAAAAATTAAAACTAGGATGAGGAAGAAGATAAAAAAAGAAATATATAATTATTTGTAATATTTGAAAAAGAAGTTTTTTAAATGATAAATTTTTTCACTATATAATCATTACAAGAGGAATATTTCAAAAACAAATTGTTAGTGCTTATTTGGTCTATATTAAAAAGTTGTTAAAAAATTGTAGTCAAAGTTAACAATTCATTTTAACTATACGTTTCATGGTATACACACATTTTATTAACTTTACAATCACACATAACATTTTTTTTTTTTTTTATCAAAATCTACTAAAAAAATTTCTCAAACAAACTTTCATTTTCAAGTCTTTATGACATGTTTGTCAAGTGGATTGGACATACAAGAAACTATTGAAAAATAAAAAGTAATCAAAACGTTATTACAAATATGTCTATATTTTTTGCCGTGACATTCGGGGGCAAAAAAAAGTCCAAGTTTCTTTCATTTTGAACATTGAATATGACTTTTGATTAAATTCTTTTAACACGGTGCATTAAAAAAAGAGAGTATAAAACAGGACATTTTTCAAAAAATAATATTATTCATAATCAGCGATTATCATAGTCAGTCTATATGATAATTATGTAGCATTAATTGATATACTATTTTAAATATAGAACTTTGAATTTTATTTAAAATAGTATATCAATTAATAATATATAATTGTCGTATTACTAGACTAAATACGCGGAATAGAAATAGCATTGTTCGTTTTCAAATGTCATAATCACGGTCAAATTTCCCTACGTTCTTATTGGTGTTCAATTCATTATTATAACGAAGAAAAACGGGGTCGTCTTATCAATGACTTGGATAAAAAGTCAACGATTTAGTCTAATCACGATGCTTTGTGTTATTGGGTGCGCGAATCGAAAGATTCTATAGGTGGTGACATTAGCTCTTGCCTAATCATTACGTAATTTTATCATCTCTCTCTTCCTTGAGACATGTGGGGTAGAATGTTCGAAATTTAATGTACATGATTTTTAATTGTTTTTATCAAAATATTATGTTGACATACTTTGTTTATTTTGTTTCCCATTTAAATTTATCGACTCAAAATAGTAAATAACAAGACGTTGTAATTATTGTAGTTAATTAAAGAAGGTTACTACTTTTCCTTTACCGTATTTTCTTTCTTCTTTGTTTCATCATGCTCAAATATTTTGTTGACGTGTCAAGTCACTTTGTTCCAATTAATTGCTCGCAATACAAGATAAGAATAATTAATTATTCAATGTCTTTAAATTTGTAATACGTGTCTAATCAATCAGAATCAATCTTTTTATAAAATACTGTTTCATTCTTAATTTTTACTACTTCAATCTAGTGTAATCTATCATGGATGTAATTTATCGAAAGATCAATTTATAATTGACATAGTTTAAACTTATTCAACTTTGTGAAATGAAATAAAAAATAAAATAAAATAATAAAATGAAGATTCATTGCACGATGACAAAATGGTGAACAACGTGGCAGTAGGATTGTTAGGGTGGCTGGTAGGTGACATTAAATTTAGGCACCAAGAAATAATTGAGCTTACCTACACTACTACATTGTTGACGAATATCATATCTACCAGATTTTAATGCCATTTAAAGTCCATCTTATCTTTATCTGGCTTGGACAAATAACGGAATTATTATGAAATAATATAAGATTTATGCAATCTATTAAGCATAATAAACCGTTATTTTAGGGACATAAAATATATAAAATAATTATTATTATATTCCCACCACTTTTTTTTTTCTATACTATATTTTGTTTGTAACGAAGGTTTTAACATTTGCTTATTATTGTACTTTATGCTCCCAACATTTTAATCGTTGCATCCGTATCTTTTATTTTTATTTATTAGCTCATTTTGTCTCTAATGACAATTTCCGTTTAAAAAATTTGTTAGAATGGCTTGCTCTTCATATTTTGAAATAAGATAAAAAAAAATACAAAAACAAAAGTTCGATAAAATATTTGGCCCTTATTTCAAAACACGCTAACATAATATTTAGAAATAAATCGTTGGACAATATGTTCTAATTAAATGAAAGGTTTGAAAAATAATAAGACGAAAAAAAGTTATAGACATAAATGTAACAATGAGCAAATATTGAAAATTTTCATTGTAATTGTAATTAAAATGTATTGCCTCAAAATAAAAACTATAGCGTGAATTTAATTAGTCTAATAAGAATCCATCTTCATATTAGGGGACACTTGAATAGAATTCATCATACTTCTAAGATTTTAATAGGTCTGGTCATTAGATGGGTTGATCTGAGTATTTCAATACCCAGAACCACCAGTTACAATTCAGGTATTTCGTAAATGGAACTATTCGATTCCACGTAATTATTGAAACCAAACCTGGACTGTCGGTTCAATTCAAGTTCAGTTCTACCCATAACATTTTTTTAAATCGTTAATTGACAACATTTTTTGAAAAAAATTAAAAATTACAAACCCGTTAATATTAAAGTATGTTATATATTAAAATAATTTATGAAAGAGATAAATATTAACTGAAAAAATAAACACTAAAATTGCAAACTCATAAATTGTGGTTAAAAAGAAAAAATTATCTATTAAAATTGAAGATTCGTTTCGGTTACAGAGGAGTTTCATTTTCGCCGTCTTACCGTGTGTTGAACGAGAAAAATGAGTGAACGTGCGAGACAAACGACAATGTTTGTATTGAATTATGAGCAAATAGCAATTGAGAATTTGAGATTTAAGTAATTAGAATTGGGTCAATTGAGTTTGAATTTAAAAGTGGTGAGTTTTGTAATTTTTGTTTGGATCAGTTGGACTCTTGTTTTGGTATCGTGGTATTGGATTGTGTATCATTGGGTTAGGGTGAATAAATTGTAAAAAATTTTTTTTATAAAAAATGACAAATTCGATTTCAATCGGTACCCACAGATCTAGTTTGATTCCTAATTTTATTTTTTTGAAATCGGATCGGAACTTCCGATTTCGATTCGATTTCAGTTTGGAAAGTTTGGTTCCAATTAAAATACCCACTCCTAGATTTTAACATAAATCTATATTATGAATTTTTGTAGATTCTTATGGATTTCATAAATTTGAAATATTAAAATAATTTTGGGGTAAAGACAAAACGTCACTACCTATCAAGTAATTGTGTGTAAAGCGTCTCTACCTTCTAAATTTGGGCAATTTTACCCTCACCCACTGAGATTTTCTTTGAAAAGGTCCTTCATCCAAAAATCACCCATTAACATAGGAGTAAATTAGTCAACCACTTTTTTTCATATATATTCTTACTTTTAAAATTGGAGAGTTTTCTCATGCAATTTGCTTGGTATGGCCCCATCCTCAAATCTGCCAAAACGACGCGAAACCGCAATTCGCAAGGCGGCGTCGTTTGTCACGGCGCCGCCAACAAATCTACTGGCGGTGGTCACGCCGGTGTCTTCCACCGGCGGCCACCGCCTTTCGTCGTCGAACAACATCAAAGGGGCCATGGTTGTGCCGCCGCGAAATCAGCGGCGGTGACCTCTGATTTCGTGGCGATAGTCCGCTGCCTTCGCAAGGCAGGGGCCCGCTCCTACGACTATCGAAAATTCACGCTCGCAGTGAAGTGCTTTACAAGAAGAGGAAGAAACCTCTGTTTTCCCCATGAGTTTATACAAGAGTTGCAGGCTTCCGCTGCTCCTTTGTAAATGGAAGGTCTCCTGCACTTGGAGAGGGATCCGTGCAATCTGCAATGAAAGAATTTGCTTCATTTCCATCTGCTTTAAAGTTCTTGATTTTTGGGAGGGACCCATTGCTGTGTCCTAGTCCTATTTCCCTGTTGTGGCCTTCCATTTAGTTTTCCAGCATGTCTCTCTAGTGTGCTCTGTTATTTTTGCAGATATCACACCACCTAGGGTCTTTTTCTCCTCCTTTATTCTTATTATCCATGATTGCATTAAGTGCAGAACTCTCACAAGAAGATTTTTTCGGCATTACTCCCATCCTGGATTTTTCACTATGCACAAGAGAACAAACATCATCTAAAGAGGGAAGATAATCACTACTAAGGATGCAACTTCTTACCTGATCTAATTCTAAATTTAGACCAGTCAAAAATTTGAAAATCGGTTCTCTTTCAAGGAGACAACAAGCTTGAGGCAGAAATTGCATAAACCCTTAGGGTTTCTGCGTCGTTTTAACAGATTTGGAGACGGGGCCTGTCGTGCAATTTTGGAAATTACATGGGAAGCCCTCTAATTTTAAAAAAGTAATATATATGTGAAAAAAGTGGTTGGACTAATTTACCCTATGTTAATGGTGATTTTGGGTGAAAGACCTTTTGGCAAGAAATCCAGGTGAGGTAAGGGTAAAATTGCCAAAATTTAGAAGGTATGGACGTTTTGCACAATTATTTCAATAGGTAGGGACGTTTTGTGCTATTTACCCTAATTTTTGCAAGGTTTGTTTAAAAGAGATACTTTTGAGAGTATAGTTAAGATAGAAACAAGAAAATGTTGGGGGGATTAAATGAGGAATGTTTGACCTATAAATTCTGTTTTAGAAATATTGCTATATCATAAACATAAATGTAATTATTTTATTTTAATGGACTTTGTAACAACGTTGATTATTTATTTATTACAAATTGAATATGATTTTTTAAAAATTAAAGATAAAACAAGTTATAAGGTCGAAATCTATGAAAATTCGAGAGTCGGACTATAATTCTTAATGAGTTTGGTAACTATGTTAATGAATTTGAAATATATTAAAATCTATTAAAAAAAATTTAATTAATGAAATTTTTAGAAATCTACGAGTTATTGAAGACACATAGAATACTAAAAATATATTAGAATTCAAATTAGGTGAAATCTATTAAAATCAGAGTTGGAGAAACTTGAAACTATATAGATTTTTAAAATTCATTAAAATTTGAGTTGAGTACGCATCCTTATTCATGAAATATAAAAAACTAAATTTATTAAAATTTAAGTTGACATTTTAATTTAATTTTCATTTATAAATTATGACAATAAATGTATGTTCCGTGAAATGACATTAAAATTTGAATTTGGAATTGAAAATTTTGTGATAAAAAATAATCAAATAATATGTTAGTACGAGTTTGGTTAGATTTTATTTATGATAGCATTGACCTGTGATTTGATAGATAGCTAATAACAGTAACATTTTTATTATCATACTTTAAAAGCACACTCATTTCTTGATTGCAATTTAAATTTTTTAATAAATTTTATGGAAGAATATAAAAGAAATTATAATAAAACAACCTCCCAAAATTTGATATTCTCAGAAATAAATGAAAGAACAAAAAGGTTCACTTGGTTCGATAAGATATTATATTTTATTAAATTGTGCCATAACCTTTTAAGTGCAATACGGGAATTCTACAACATAGGTTTAATTACATTCTGTCACAACCTCTGCCTGCATGTTTTAACGTTAAGTCGGGGAATACACACGTCACTAAAGTTGTACTGAATATTTTTTATTTGTAGTATTTTCACTGTGCAAAATAATTTTTTTTGACATTTCTAGTATCCGAGATTCTTAAACTTTAAATTTTATAATAATAAGATTTCGAATATTTGATTTATAGTGTATGAGATTCCAAACTTTTCAAACATCTGCGCCTATGATGGAAAACGTTAGTTTGATCATTAAAATATCAAAATTTGAGTAAAATTATTAGTGTACTCATATTTAATTTTGAATTAAATAAAATTAAAATTAAAATAAATAAACAAAAGCAAAACAAAAAAGAACTCAATTCCAAACCCCTCTCCCCAACCCCAACGGTAGCGGTATCTCATGATAATTAGTTTGAATATCTAAATTGTTGATGAAATTATTAGTTGAAAACTTGGAATAGTGGGATGATTATTTCAATTTTTTTTTCTTTTTAACAGTCAAACTAACATTTTCCGTTATAAAAAGACCTTGAGCCAAACTTTTGAATGATTTGAGATCTCGTGTGCTAAAAATCAAAGATTCGGGACCTTATTGTTATAAAGTTTAAATGTTAGGAACTCCTAAGGATACAATAAAAATTGATCATTTAACAGTAAACTAATATTTCCGTAATAAAAGGACCTTAGACGTAGACATTTGAAAATTTTGAAATCCCAAGTGCTAAAAATCCAGGACCCCATCATCATAAATTTTTAAGGTACGTGATTTCCATTACTATTTACCCAACTATATATGATAGATACATTATAAGTCACCATAAAACCAATGTTATATGACTCCTTTGTTATTAGCCATCATCCATCATAGAAATTCATAGTTTTTTACAAAAAATTATTCTAGAATACATATGGCAAAACTCTCCTTTAATACCCAGACTTTTTTTTACTTATTAGTTATTTAATTGAGTTGTGTTTATGTCTTTATGATACTATATAAGAGTAAGTAACGAAAAGTATAGCCGTTAAAATCAATTGGGCACAGTGCAGAGGCTAGCTCAGGCCAATGTTGGGGTCGTGTCTGAGCCTAATGTTGAACCAGTCTGACCAACTCGACTCATTTGACATCATTGCAGCCATGTCCAATAATTTCACTCTACGCTTTTTCAAAATTATTTAAGCTGGGTTTTAATTAAAAACTCTACGTAAGCCCTTATAATTGGTATGGGCTTTGGGGTTTGGGCCCATATTCTATCCATAAGTGAGGCGGGAACTCAACGATTTTAATATGGGATAATTTGACAAAGACACTATATTATGTATAGAATTTGAGATTTAATAGACAAAAATAAAAAAAATTATATAAATACTAAATATGAAAAATATTATATGGATTATATTAGATTATTAAAGAATCCTTAAATTATGTATTGTTACCATTCAAGATATTCTTTAATCATTTTTAATTAAATATCATTTCAAATTTAAAATTCAAAAAATAAAGTCTCTATATCATCAACATATATATCAAAGCAGCACTCGTTGGATATATAAAATACACATTTTTCAAAAAAAAAAAAAAAAAAGGAACGCACTAGATTAGCGTCGTATATAAAAATATTATTATTATTAAATTATTCATTGTATGTGATCCGACAAAATAGCAGTTTTCAATCACAATAACATTAAATAATACATATTAGGCAAACTGGTAACAAAGAATAATAACATTGTAAATTATCGATTTGGGATAACAATATGTAAATCTTAATAAGATAAATTAACAAGCATTCAAATATATGTTGTTTGAGATTTGAAAAAATAATGAATTGATTTGATCTATGTAAATTCATTATATTGAAATGTCTCGTATTTTATCACATTAGCATTCAGTAAAGCATCAACAATTATCTTATTGCTGATACATTCAATGATAACAAAGTTTACTTAAAAATAATTAATAACTAGTGTTTGAAAAAAATGTGTAGATAATGACAAAACTATGTTGAACAAAAATTTGATTTATTTTGTTAACAACCAAAAAATATTCAATAGGTATTAAATAACTTGAATTTATTGCATTTTATGTAGAATGAATTCATTCACAAAATATAATCTTTCTGGAGAAGATGACATTTTTCTTACTTTTTATTTTTTTGAGTATATTTAGTTAGTTTTCAATCATGTTTTTCTTTTTTCTTATTTTTGGTTTTTTTGTTTATTTAAAGAGAATGACAATTTTGTCATAAATGACCTACCATGCCAAATTTTTCATATGTTGGGGATCTGTGATGCTATTTTTTTTTATGTTAGGAGCATATCTCCAACAATTTTGAAAGATTTGGGACATTTCATGCAATTATCCCAAAAGAAAATAAGAAAAATGAAGATGACATGTAATGCACGAATTTTAACATTATAAATTTTATAGAAGCTAAAACAGTAACAAGCTGATATCTTGTTAGCCTGTTAATGCATGGTATATATGTATATAATGAATATTATTATAACCAATTTATCTGATATAACTAATAAAATTATGTATATAAATTTTTAGAAGATTTAATATGCGTGAAGCATATAGTTTAATTTTTCGAGAACTTAATTGATTAAAATATAGATTTGAAGTGATATTATAATGAGGGGGAATAAATACACGTTGTACTCTTTTCCTTGACTAAGGTGGGCTTTCATGACAAAGTTTTTAATGAGGCAATTTTTATGGCGTATTAAAAAAATTATGTACTCTTTTTCTTTCACTAGAAATTTTTCTCTAAGATTTTTTTTAGTATAGTTTTAACGAGGTATATTCTTTGTCTAAATGACATCCAATTAGAATTGTTAAAAATCTTATAGTTAGAAATGTTCATAACCTACACAATATTTACCCTTAACCCTATAGTTACACTCTTGTGTGTTATAAATTATATACGAAACCCCTAAAAGAAACAACAGCAAAATCTGTTTTTAATATAATTGCATAAGACTATCATGCTCACAATAATCAATCAAAGATAGTGTATGAAATGATATTGTTTGGAGTTTATAACATGGAGCACATTTCACCATAATTATTTTATATAAATTTTAAAAGATGGCAATATTGAAAACATTGGACGAAAGTGTTATAAAACTATAAATAATAATAAATAATTATTTAATCTTATCAAAATACGTATGAGATAGCTCTACTTATTCTAAAAATATATTCTAATCAAATTATAACTTCCAAAATAAAAGTGAATATTATAATAAATTTACATATTTCATCTTTTATTTTAATTTTCTTCTATTATCCTTTCTTTAATTTTATAACAATATATGTTTTCACTCATCTTTAAGCGCATAGAGATCTGGGGTCTCCGTCTCTATCTGAACGGACTGTGAAAAGGAGTCTCCTTAAAATCTCTGCCTCTGTTTCTGGTAAGTTCTCCGTTATTTTTGCTTCTTTTTTATCCACAGCCCCTTAATTTTCTCTCCCATTTTTTCTTCCCTTTTTCCTTCCTAGATTTTATTTTTCCATTTATGCTTTCTATTTGCTATGTGCTTAGTTTCTTGTTTGATCTGTACTGATCTCGATCCTTGAAGGTACTTTCATTTTACTTAAAAAAATTATGGGTTGACTATTGTTGTTAAAGATTTGGTCTGTGTGTTTTAGATTGGTTTTTATGCATGGATTTTATTCTTTGAATGCTTTGAATTTACTGGTTGTGAGTCTACTGCATTTGCATGTGTAATCTATATCCAGAAAATGCATGTTCTGATTTAATTCGGACGGTTTGTTTAATTTTTGACCATTTATGCATGTGACATCTGATGTTTGTTGCCAAATTTCCAATTTTTGACGAGTTCATTTCTGTGTATTTATGTTGATGACATCTGAGACTTTTTAAGTTCGAGCGAACTCGGTTGCAGAAGACAATTATGTGTAATAATTTGGTGATTTGTAGTATTGGTTTAGTTGTTGTGATTCCTGATTCACAGATTTTCTCGTGAAAATTAGAAAAAGTTGTATTTTTTCTTCTATTGAATTTCTTGATAGTGTGAAACTTTGATTCATTAAATTTAGTCATGTAGATTCAGTAAGCAGTTTATTATAATTGATTTTTCATGTTTGGGAGTTCTTATGAGGAGCTTTTAAGCACTCCAAAACATGCTCTTTGTTAGTTAATATGGTGTTATTCTCCGTCTAATGCTTTCTCTTGTTACTGCTTCAATGATTCAGCTAACAGATGGATATTTTGTGTACAAGTTTTCTTATTAAACTCATTGCTTCCTGTTCAGGGTTTGAGATTTTGCAAGGCACTTTTTGTGTATCATTTATTTAATCATGGGTGCGGAGGTTGGAGAATCTAACTTGGCTGCTTCCATGGAAATAAGAAATGAAGAGAATTTCCCTGTGGAAAATGGAAAAGTGAACATAAAATTTGGCTCTCATGGTATGGATGAGCAAGTCGAAGGGGAAGAGAATAGAGCTTTTGAGGCCAACATCCCCAAGGATGCCGTTGATGAGTGGCCAGCGCCCCAGCAGATCCATTCTTTCTATATTGTAAAGTATCGTTCACTTGAAGACCAGAAGTTGAAGGCTAAATTGGATCTGGCAGACAAAGAGCTAAAGAAAATGAATCAGGCCCGATTTCAGATTACTGAAAAGTTAAAGGCAATAAGAGTAAGATATAGAGTATTCTTTTCCTTGTAAGAATGATTCAGTTTTTGTTTTTTTCCCTCTCTTGGTAATCATAGTTGACTTGCGATCATATGTTATGATATGGAACGTGATCATACTTAAACCACCAAAATGGTAACACTGAACTTTATTAAAATATTTGAAAAGCTACTGTTCAATGAAGTACACGTGTTTGCATTGTTCACGATCCTTAAATTTACATAGATCCGAGATTAATAGATCTCCCATCTAAAGGATTTTCTTAATGATGCTAAATAAGATTGGTTGGATTACTGTTTTGATTCAGCATATCTGGGCCCAGTTTGCTTTGAACTTGACAAACAAGATAACCATATAAATGTAACTAGACCCAATGGTGAATGTTGTAAAATATGTGAAATACGTGAGTATTTGAGCTGTTATGACTTTTGATGGGGTAACTGCTGTTTAATGTTGTCAGACTTGCACTTGATTTGTAGTTCATTGTCGATTAGTCTACTATTATTTACTTTTTTATTTATTCCATTCCTTACCTTTTTCCAAGGGGTTTTCGTAAGTCCTCATTTACGTAAACCCTGAGATTAAATGTAGACCTTTGATTATTTTCTTTTTCTTTCGCCCATTGAGATATTCATAAGTCACTCACTTTGCAGCTTTGCTGTCTGTCCTTCCTGCTTAATTATAGAAAAGCTATGACTCTTATGTTGATTTAATATTACCTGCATTCATCTTGTTTGATCCTGCATTGTCCTTGTGATATTTTGTACGATCTTATTACATTTACATGGTATAGAATAAGTGAACCTGATTAGTTTTGTATTATAGAATCTTTTAAAATGAGCACCAAATGATAGCAGAGAATGTGCAGGCGGATCGGGCCCAGGTAATCGCTCAATTAAGGTCTCTAGGCGGTGATAACAAACAGTTTAGGATGATCATGGATGAGAAGAGAAAAGAAATGGAACCTCTGCAGCACGCTCTTGGCAAATTGCGGGGTGCTAATAGTGGCGGTAGAGAGAGGGGTTCTGCTATATGCTCATCCGAGGAGGAGCTCAATAATCTTGTAAGCTTTGTGCCTTTCCATTTTACTCTGAAAGTGTTTGTCTTACGTTGCTAATATTCAATCTAATTACACTTTTTTTCTTAATTAGGTGAAAAGTTTGCAACACCGCATTCAGCACGAAAGCATTCCTTTAAATGAAGAGAAGCAAATCCTTAGGGAAATTAAACTACTTGAAGGGACACGGAACAAGGTCATTGCAAATGCTGCTGAGAGGGCAAAGATTCAGGAATCACTAGGTGAAAAAGATGCCATCCAGGACCAGGTCAAAGTAAGATGCTATATATGTAAAACCTCAATACCATTTGGTGACTTGTATTTGCTTTCTTCAACAATACTACTCGCTGAATTTTTAGCATGTATTAGCTATTACTATATGTTCATAGAAATGTGATTGTAGCTTATAGGTGTTGATCTTGATGGAGTTCGGAAGGAACAACAAGTGGTTAAGGCCAAGCTTAAGCAACTTGATGAAGAAAAGGAGTCTCTAGAGAAAGATATCAATGCTTTGCAGGAGGAGTTGGCAGCAGTTGCAGAGAAGCGGGACAAAACTTTTGCGAACATTCAGGAAATGAGGAAACAGCGTGAAGAAAGTGTATGTATTTTTTCATATTTAATTATGATAATTATATCATTTCAATTGATATTTATTAGTTTAAAGCATATAACAATGACTTTACAGTGAAATGAAAAAATTGTTTTTTTAGTTGATATTTCATAATTCCAAATTATATATAAATTATAAAGTGATAGTTGTAGTTGTAAAATTGTACCTTGGTGCTTTGACGCTGCTTACCTGATATTGTTCTTTGTTTTTATTTTTCTCCCGAATAAACTGAAGTTCAATTATATTTCAAGAACTTCAAGTTATTCAACATGTTCCATTTAAGCTAACTTGGGACAAGCATGAATTTATACATTGAAATCTGTAAAAGTTGATCTTTTAACTTGCAGAATTCCTCTTATTACAAAAACCGTACGCTGTTGATCAAAGCCAAAGAACTTGCAGCAAAGAAGTATATTGAAGCCCTGAAGGAGCTTTCAGATACAGAGGTGTGGTGGATAATTAGCTGTCTCGAGTTTTGTATCACTGTGGTAGCTTGATTCGATTTTTGACTATTATCCTATTTTTAATTTACAAGGTTGAGAAGTTCATGTCCCTCTGGAGCAGTAATAAGGCTTTTAGGGATGACTACGAGAGGAGAATTTTGCCATCACTTGACATCCGACAGCTGGGTAGGGATGGACGTATGAGGAATCCCGATGAGAAGCCGCTGGTGTTATTAGATGCACCAACCCCTTCTGGAACTGAGTTAGTTGCGAAAACAAATGTGAAACAGCCTCCTCCCAAGGAGGGTACAGTTCCCCTGGCACAACATGATACTGCTACCGACCAGAAAGTTCAGAAAGAAAAGAATTCTAGACAGCAGAAAGAAGCAATTAAGAAAACTGATAGTACCATAGAGAGAATTGAGCAGGAAGACACAGGGGAAGGAGACCTTGGGACGGAAAAACTGCAAAAAGATTCTCCTCCTAAGATGAAGGGATTAGATGAGATAAAGTTGAAGGAGATAAGGAGAGAGGAAGAGATAGCTAAGAAGAAATTGGCAATGGAAAGGAAGAAGAAGTTTGCAGAGAAAGCAGCTGCAAAAGCAGCAATAAAAGCTCAGAAAGAAGCTGAAAAGAAGCTTAAGGAAATCATTTTTCCGATTGTTTTTTATTTCTAGTTTAGAATTTTCTTATTAGCTGTAAACTTACATTATTCTTGTTGCTATTTATTTGTTGCAGGAGCGTGAGAAGAAAGCCAAAAAGAAGGCCGGAACTGCTGTTGCTGCTCAAGATTCTGAGGAACCGACTGAAGCAGTTGCAGAGGTTGCTGAACAAGAAAACATCGAGGAGAAAGTTGAAACCCAGGTTCCACCAAAGAACAAGAATAGGAAAGAAAATACCGTCAGGCATAGAACACATCCAAAAGGTCACAAGAAGGCGACAAACTATTGGGTATGGGCTACTCCTGCTGCTTTGGTGGTTCTCGTACTTCTGGCAATTGGGTATAACTATCTTCTTTAAGACACTAAAGTAGTGTACAATGGAAGAGGAAGCTTCTCTTTTTGATTATCCTGAGGGAACTAGTTCTATATCAGTATCCAAAAGTTTTCCCGTTTTGGGGCATCCTATAAAAGGGATGTGCGTAAAAAGTCATATGTTAGTAGAACCACACGTGTTTTCTTTGTTTGGTAAATTTCAAGTTTTGACTTATTATAGAAATAATATCGAAATCTTTGTCTCATGCAAACTGATGTATATATGTGTAGCCGTATCATAGGATGGAATTGTTTTGCTTGGGCTGTATTATAGTGCATGGCAATAATGGCCATAAATGTGGACAAAATGATATACATGTGCGTGTATTACATTAGTAATTCTATTATACTTATCAGGTTCTTTGAAAAGTGAGATCGTGGTCTGTTCGGTGTTTAGATTATTGCATGTTAGATAAACAAGTGAAATTCATATGTAACTTAGAGCAAAGTTTGAAGTAATTGACTACTTTGGTTTTTGATTCAACTGTGGCCCGGGTTATGAACATAACTAGCCTGGGCTTGTTCGTTTATCTACTTCGTCTTGTGAAAAACTGGACCATATCCAGCTTCGCCTACTTTCCAGTGAATTTATTGGTCGATTTCCAAGTATCTCTAACTGAAATCTGTATTTATGTAAAATTTCGAGTGGAGAAAAGGATTGGTTTCTACTGCAACTCCAGACAAGTATCAGGAGAAAGCTCGGGAAATATAAAGCTGACAATCCCTGTATATAATGATCCTTGTACACATTGTTGTCGTGTCTACTTGATCATACTTTGTCAAACGGTAATAGGCAACCTGTCTTGTTACCACGTTGAACGCCTACTGATAAAATTAGGATATGCAGTGGAAAAATAGTTGACAAATGTCTTAGGAATGGACCAATTCCGAGCAGACTTATGGAGCTGCAGCTGCATGTCCAGCCCCATCGAGTCTTGACATAAGTCTACAGCTGCATGTCAAGCCACGACGAGTCTTGACATAGCTAAGGATTGCAGGAGATTAAGTTCATATATTAAAAGTGAGTTTAATTTAAAGATCTTCGCAAATCAAATGATATACCATTTGCAAGATAATTGAATTAGGAGTTCAACATATTTTACATATCACAATTCAGAATTTCTTATGAGAAGTCATGCACGATTGTCTAGAGGATGCTTAGAGAATACTAGAGTCACAAAAATTATCTCTTGGGATTGCATCAAAACCGAGCTTTAATTCTATAATTCCTTCTTTTTTTTTATACTTTAAAATTTTTCATTCTTGATTATTTGTTATTGAATTCAATGCCTTTCTATTATTTGGCCAATTTTTAGGATTGAATTGTGAACCATATTAATACCATGAGTGAAATGTGTATTTTAGCTCAAACAACAAATAACATTGATTTCGATAGGAGACCATACATTGCTAAGGTTTATGTGATTGTTTTATGATTTTGGTTGTGCTAAATACTTTATTTTATATTCGCAATTCTCATAGTAGTATAGAGGATTCATAATTAATAATAGTTCAACTCTACTCGAGAGAAAATGTCAGATAATCTAGGAACATCGATCGTAAAAAATGATAAATATTGTCAACTACGTGATTATATGAATTAAAGTGAAAATATGTGGAGTCACAACCCTAGTGCTTTATATTTTTCAAATTTTCTTCAAGTCTGTTTAGTTATAATTTTTACGTGCTTTTTTAGCTAAAAATCAAACAACTCAAAAGAATTATTGCAATTTACTTTTCTTCCATTAGAATTATAAATAAGTAATTTCGATTATCGGTATAATATCCTCGTAGAATTGACACTGGACTCACATTCATTATATTACTTATTTTTTGACACTGTGTACTTGTGATTTTGAACAAACATGGAGCCATAAAAAGAAACCTCTTTTTCATAATTTAAGTTATTAAGTTGGTGATCTAGTTGTGGATTATCTTGTGGTGAAGTTGTGAGATATTTGGTTGTCTTACTAGTTATATACTTTGTGGGGATTTCAGTTTGAATACTTTGTACACTTTCGGTATGTCCCTTAGTATGTATTTTGTTGTCTAATTCAAGATTAAGTGCTGATTTGGTTTAGATTAAAATATGTTAAAAAATTGTACTTAAAAGTCAACAATTAATTTTAACTACACATTTTATGAGACACTTAACTTTTATTAATTTTTCAACTACACATTTTATCAAAATTTGCTAAAAAACTACTTAATACAAGACAAGTACTTGTGCTTAAAACATCATTCATGTATGTGTTATATTAGGTTAATATAATGTAATCCTAAACATAGCCGTCAAGGTATAGTGTGGGTCAATTACACTAGGTTACTGAACAACGATCCCAAAGTCTGTTAATCCTCTAAGGCCCTGTTTGATACACCAAATTTGCCATGGAAAATGCAAATTTTCCACCCATTTTCCACATTTTGGATTGTTTGATTCACAAAATTTTCCATGGCAAACTTTTTCCATTTTCCATGCACGTGACCCATTTTCCATGAAAATGATGAAAATATTTTCTTGCCAAATGAGTAGAATCAATTTTCCATGGCAAATGAAAATTGGCAAGAGAATTTCCTTAAATTAAGAAGCCTTTATTAATTTTTAAGCAAATTATATAAAATGCTCTAAATCATTAAGTTGCTCTAATTTTTAAGCAAATTAATAATTTTGCTTAAAATAATAATTTTTAAGTTGGCAAAATAATGTCTTGGCAAAATTATTAATTTTTAAGCAAATTATATAAAATGCTCTAAATCATTAAGTTGCTCTAATTTTTAAGCAAATTATTAATTTTGCTTAAAATTAATAATTTTAAGCAAAATTATTAATTTTTAAGTTGGCAAAATTATTAATTTTTAAGCAAATTTAAGTTGCTCTAAATCATTAAGTAAATTTAATGTAGTTAACTAAGTTAATCTATTGTGTTTATTCAAAATATAGGATATTTTATTTTAGTTTACGTGAAAGTGTAAATCGTGGTACCATGAGAACGCTACTATTTAACTCACTTTTAGTTACTTTTAACAAATCCATATGCTTGTGGTAATTCAACGTACAATAGAATTTTTCAAAATTTGTATTAGATTATATAAAATGTATGGTGGAAATATGCATATAAAATGGTAAATTATAATTTAACAATTGTCAATAGTAAAGTTCAATTTTTCTCTCCAATATTTTAGTCATGGAAAATGTGATAATTTCCTAGAAAATAGTTGCTATCAAATAACAAAAGTAGAAAAATACTACGTTTTTCATGGAAAATAAAGACAATCAAACACCAAAAGTTGGAAAATTACAACATTTCTAGGATGAATTTTCATCCAATCAAACGCACTACATTTACAATTCGCGGAAAATATTTTCTTGGCAAATCATTTTCGAAAAACATTTTTTTCCACCCATTTTCCATGCTTCCAATCAAACACACAGCCTAAATGATCCACTAAGTCTTTTGATTATATTTTGGTTGATTTGTGGAGTTGACTAATTAATTATCTTTAATTTTGAGCTCAAAGTCTATGAAAAATAAAATAGTCCCTATTAATCATCACAATTCTCAAGATTTATTTAAGATCACACAAATTCTAACATACGTCGTATTAAAAAATATAACAAATCAATACTTTTAAAACCATCATAGTATACTTGACCATCGTACAAAAGAGGATACAGAAAATGAAGTGACTTTGATATTTAAGAGTATACTTGATAAAGTTTTTTTATAAATTATAAATAGTAAATTCTACAAAATATATAAATAAAAATAAAATTTAAAAAAATTATAAATATTTATAAACACACATAAACATCCTCTAAGTCAAATATAGAGTTTGACCTAGCTTTGAACAAATTCCATATGTACAGCATTTTGTCACGCCTCACATTTATAGCAAATAGTTTTGTCTATCACCACTAACTTGACAACCACAAATTGTGACGTGTTGTTCAATTTTGTACCCTTTTTGTAAGAGCATCTTCAACCAGACTTTCTATTTAAAAAAAAAAAAAAATTGTAAAAAAAAATTGTATTTGAATTTTACTTTCAAATACAATTTTTTTTTTTTTATTTTTAACACTTCATTTTACTTCTCTCAATAAGTATTTATTATTATTTTTTCTATATTTTATTTTAACATATTTCATTTCTAATTATTATATAATTTTTCTCTATTTTATTTTATATATACTATTTAATTCACTTATCATATAAGTATTAAAAATTGAAATTTTTGGAATACATTTAATTATAAGAGTAATGATATTTGTACATCACCACTTACATTCACACTTACACTTACTTATGTGACAGAATAAAATAATGAAAAGAAAATTCAAAATAATATTTTGATCAAATGTTTCACCTCTAAATCCTATTACCATATGTTGACTCTCTCCCTCGGTCCCCGCCACAAATGACATCTCTCAAGTATAAGTCGAGCCCCGACTGAGGTTGAGAACTTTTTGCCGAGGCTTTCCCCATATCAGTATAAGTCAGGGGCGTAGGCCTGTTAGTAAGCACGAGGTGATGTGGGGAGGCATCCTCCCAAGAACGCAGTGTTCGATTTTCGTGTGGGGCGATTTTACTAAAATATTGTGAAGGTTTGTCGCGGGGTTGGCGCATTGGCTCTCCTCCAAGTCCACATCACTCGTGCGCACAAATTTCGATTTACAATCAGGTCAGTCGATGGGCTCGACGACACGGTGTGAGTTTCAGCGCTTCAAACTTTCCCTTATCGAAGTATAAGAGCATCTCCAATGCAATCAATGGATTGGAAGAAAATGTGCCACATCACTAAATAGGCGAATGCCTATTAGAAATCTTCTTGACGCTGTGATGTGGAATCTTATGTGAAGGTGACGTGGCACTATATAAAAATAGAAGATGGGAAACACTCTTACATATCTAGATCTTTATGTGAGAATGGTGAGTCAACAATTGTTTAATTTTTAAAATTGTGTTAAGTAGATTAGTTTTATTATTTTTAATTTAAAAAATAAATGCCACATAATCAATAATATTAGATTGTAGAATGAACCCATTGGAGAGAATTTTTGGACTTCACCGTCTATTCATTCTACATAATCTGAGAGTTCATCTATTTAATTTCCGCGTCAACCACAATCCATTCAGCGCATTGGAGATCTTTCTCTAAGTGTAGGTGTAAATGGAGATGTACAAGTAGTATTACTCTAATTCTAAAGAGTTTGTTTGACTCTCTAAATTTGAAGAATCAAACTCACTCTCTATTTTGAAAAGTTAATTTGAAAATTTTTTTTAAGTATAATTTTAAAGATTAACTATTTAAAATAAGTAGTATTTTATATTTAAAAAATCTACCTAGTTGAGAACATTTTTGAGTGTGGATAACTTTAGTGGCTCCTCGACCACTTGTCTATTCTATAAAGTTAATTTACTAATCATTGATAAAGTTTGCATAATTTTCTAATACCATTTCATAATTATTATAATATTACGTACAAGCATTTTACAATACGATACCGCATAAAAGTAGTAAAAATATTTATAAAAAAATGACAATGATTGATAGCAGTAACATCATGGTCTAGAACGTACAAATGTAACTCATACACGTATAATTGATTTAATTTAATTTCTTAGTAAACCACGTGTATCTACTAATCAAATTAAAGGTGACAACTAGATGTTGATGTCTCAAATAATGATATGTTACCAACAAGTTCATGCTCAAACTCTTCGTCCTATTGTGGGTTAATTTTAACAACGATCAGTGAACTTGTTTCCTTGTATTACTAATTATTGAAGTTTGGTATTCTTACAGCAAAAGTCATTTTATTAACACCGTCAATTTTAATAATCTACGTATCAATACTACATAGTATTGACTTCGTTTATTTTTTCGCCACGACTGGAATTTGGTCTTTTTTAATCAAAAAATTAAATACTCTGCTAAAAAAAAAAAATGTCAAAGAACAATTTTCCTTTTTTACTAGCGGACCATTTAATTGTTATTTTCTGTTTAGAAATACCAAATTTTTACGTAGAAAAAAAATAAATGATGTATGTGCCACATATCATTTAACGATTACATGTAAACTACTAATATTGATGGTGCGAACAGAATGTTCTTTGTTATAAGGATATCAAACTTAAGTGACTAATAGTGCAAGGAAAAAATTTCAATGATAATTTTAAATTTTTTGAAAACTAAAGTGACCATCGTTGAAATTAACCTTCGAATTGTTGAAATTCAAGAACTCTCCATAAATATCTATAATTTATGCAATAAAACATATAAGACCGTTTGACCTTTAGAAAAGAGGAGTGTGATAGTCAAGACTCAATAGCACTTCACTTACCTTGAGTCCTTTGCATTTGGTCGTGGCTCGAGATTTACAGATGATGCCTAGTCATTGTAGTCACATTTCTGAATATTTGACTGCACCATGTGGATCAATGCTGGAGCGGACGGGATTAGGTAATGGTTTGATCTCGAGACTTGATTATCAAATTTGACATTCTTGAATGAATATAACGACAATAACATCTTATTCTTAAATAATTATCAGACAATCAATTTGAAAATTATGTCGTCCACTTCTTTTTTACTTTTTCTTTTTTTTTTTTTTTTTAATCTCTTTTGGGGAAACCAAGAAATAAAACATGACTTTTATTTAAGTCATATGTAACCACCGACATACTTTTGATACGAAAGTGAGAAAATCATGTCCCCACCTCTTTCTCACTTTTTTTTTTCCTTTGAAAAAGACAAATAAATAATACAAAAAGACTTTTATATAAGATAAGATATTTCTACTTGTTTGATAATATCCAATTGTGGGTATAAACGGTGATACAAAATTGTTAGTTCAAAGTACACTTATTGCTGCCCATGAGATGGAAATGGCACTTAGATTTTTTGTAAAAGTATGTATAAATCAAATACATGTATTGTTGAAAAGTTATAAAAATTGTGAATCGTATAAAACATGTGGTTACAATTAAATTTTTATTTTAACTTCAATTTTTAATAAAATTTTAATTAAAATCAAACAAACCGTTAAAATCTGACCATCCAATTTAGTCAATGAAAGCTGTTGGATCAGTCTGCATTCTAGAATATTCTGAGGGGCATTCTTGACATTTCAACTAATGGACAATATCTAAGGGCTTGCTTTGGAGATTTTTTTTCACCAATTTTGACCGATTTTAAGTAATACCGTTTATGAAAAGTTGGCAAAATCGATGTTTGTTAGTTTTTTAGAGCACCGATTTTGAGCTGTTTTTAAACCGCCCAAAACTGGAGTAGTGTAATTTTGAGTGTATCTATCAACCCTCAAATCAATAGTTTTCTGGCGTTCTTCAAAATTTCTTCTAATTTTACCCACTCTCAAACAATTATTTTCAAAACTATCATAAACTTAATACTTGTAAAAATAAAAGAATATATGCAAAAATAAAAATAACATATGCAAGAACATAAATTTATATTTATATTATGGGTGGTTATATTCACACTACAATTTGTTATAACTACACCACATTTTTATTGTATTTGAGATCCTCAACTTTTGTTTATTATTGTAATTATGTTCTTAACTTTTTATCATCGAATTCTTATATTTAACTTTTATTACTTAACACATTTCATCATTGATGATAGTTTATGTCGAGATATTTTGTTTACGTGTTTTGAAATAAGGAAAAAATATTTTATCGTATTTTTGTATCTATTGTTTTTTTTTTTTAAATATAACAGACAAATAAGCCTTTTTACGAATTCTCAACAAATGTTTTTTCCGGAAACCCTTGTCAAACATAAGATGTGTTAATTAATGAAAAGTTGAAGATAAAAATGTGATAAAAAAAGTTGGGGACATAAGTACTATAATATTAAAAGATTAAAGATGTTAAATGTAATTAAAATGTGGTGCAAAAAATAAAAAGTGTTGTGTGAATATAATTACCCTTATATTATCAATAATAGTTGGATATATAAAATTTTAAAAATTTAAATTTCTTTTATATATGAGTATATATGTAATTTGATTCTTTTAAAAAACTTTTAGAACTGCTAGGTAATAAGCTCTCAAACATGAGTTGGAGTGTTTCAAAAACCGCACTAAAAACCACCCAAAGTCACTCCCTCATAAACGATCAAAATCATAACTTTAAAAATCATAACCGGTATTCCAAAATTCACAAGCAAACCATAAGGTAATTATATTTACACAACACTTTTTATTTATTGTACCACATCTTAATTGTATTTAACGTCGTCAATCTTTACTCAATATAACACTCATGTCCATAATTTTTTATCGCATTCATATCCTCAACTTTTTATTAATTACAATATCTTTTGTCTGATAACGATTTCTGTCTACAAATTTCATTGGGAGGACGGTAAAATGATTTATTTGTCTATTATAATTTTAAAAGTAATAATAATTACAAAAGTTTGATAAAATATATTTTTCCCATATCAAAACACGCAAACAGAGTATTTTGACAAACTATAATTATAGAAGTTGAAGATAAAAACTTGACAAAATAAAAGTTAAAAACTTAAATGAACAAATATTTAGGACCTTAAGTACAATTAAAATATATATATATATAAAAAATTGTAGTATCAATATAACTAATCTAATATATATTGTGTACATATAAAAATTTATAGTGTCATTCAGTTTTGCCAAGTAAAGTTACTTTTAACTTTTAAGTGAAAAATTTACGTTGTTTAAAGTAACTCTAATTTTGTACTATTAAAATAAGTAGTTTACTTTAAAAAATTATTTATTTTAAAGTTATTTTTTTACTTATAAATAAATATACTTAAAAAATACATACTTTAAACTTAGCAAGACAAGTTCAAAGCATCTTATATTCAATGGATTGAAAAAAAAATGTGCCACATTATCAAATGGACAATGTCTATTAAAAACACTTATTTAATACTGTGATGTGGAACATTATATCGACTAACATAACACCGTAAAAAAAAAAATAGAAGATGTGAAATCTTTACATCTGTGATCTATTCTATAAAATTGAATAAGTCAATAAAATTTTTAGTTTTTGATTTAATTTTTTAAAATTCTATTAAGTAGATTAATTTTATTATTTTTTAATTTTAAAAAATAAATACTACATAATCAACATTATTGAATTGTAGAAAGAATTTATTAGAGAAAATTTTTGAACTTCATCATCTATTCAATCTTTATAATTTAAAAATCTGTCTATTTAATAGCGACGTAAATGAATTGGAGATGCTCTCATTTGCCAAATATCAGCCCTATCTGTATGTTGGGTCTCAACACAAATTGGACAAGTAACTGCACCGCCCGGATCTTGACACCTGTGCCGAATTTCCGCGAACACCGACAGGATTATTAATTAAAGTGGATTCATTAACACGAGTGCCAGCAACGCTGATGTTGATGCTAAATTTCTAGGCCTACTAATTCAGCCACGAAATTATCATAATTAAGAAACAATCTTTGAAAAAGATTGTAGAAATTATATATTTATTCGTGTTCTATATTTACGTGCAAAAATAAAAACTGAAATTGTACTATATTTTATAAGACAACCAATAAATATTGTCATATATTTCTCTTCTTCGTCAGTGTATGTTTGATAAAATTTAAAAATAATTTTTTTAAACAAAATTGAATTTAAAGAATTTAGATTTCATTCATCTTTTTCTCCCGCACCACCCAAACTCAAATCCATCCTACTACATTTCTATCCATTGCTGCCAACACTACCATTTGCACATCTTCCATCGTCGACCTCCACCAACACCCCGAACACCCATCCCCAACCCCCACGACTAAATCACCAACACCCAATGTAATCTCCCACCGTCACCATCTCCACCTCTCCGCAACCATTCTTTCGCGCCCTAATTTTTGCATTAACCAGGAAGAGGTCTCCCCATGGTTATTTCCAAACCGTGGGGACACCCACGTTGGAGATTATCTGCGGTTTGGGTCGCGATGCATTACCTTTAATTCTACTAAAATATTAGACGAATATATGTCGTCATGTGAAGAAGGGCATTTTTATTCAAGGGGAAACCATAGGCATTAAATAGTTTGAGATGCTATTTTAATCATTGTATGATTCGTTCCAAAAAACAAGTCAAATTATTCTGCTTGTGGTTCTTCTTGTAGTGATGATGTACTTGAAAATGTCTTGATTTCTGTTGACGTCGGAACCTACTCCATCCAACGTGTCAACAGATCTCCAGTAACTCTCTCTGCCAACCTATATGTTACTTGAACACTCGGACAATCGTTATGCACCAAGATCTTCGGAGAAAAAGGGTCCGGCGATCGTTGATACTCCGATGATCAAGTCAACTGCCGGTATATAGAGTAATATACAGGGGATGAAAGCAATGGGGTGTGAGAGAGACAAGCATGTAGAGATTTGAGCATAGTTTAAGGGTGAAATTCATCAAGCATAAAAAGAGCGTAACTTAGAATAACCGGAGATGTTGTATTTATAGTACAAGAGTTCTAATTGATTTAGAAACAATCAATTAGATATCTAATCGGACCCTCATTTCTTATGGGATAAGGGATGATCATTTGTCAAGACAATCTCCTAGATTAAATCCTTATTTGAATTTATCACGTTACCTAATATTTAGGAGATTATGATTTGGTTTCCTTGTGAGGATCTATGTGCTAATCTAACATTATCTGTCTTTAATTACTCTACGGATATCTCAAAATATCATCGCTGCGCATAGTTATAATAAATATGAAGCCTGGCGAGCTTCTCCTGGGTCGACCGTGAGTGTTGAAGACCTTCAAGGACTTTGCAATACTTTGATCCAGGGGTGTTATGATGCTTGATGGGCCTCCGAGGCCTTTTGATAATTTACGAGGCTCTTGTTGGGCCCTCGAGGCCTTCGCCGAGCCTATGAGACTTTTATGAATTTGGAAGGTCATCGCTGGGCTTATAAGGTTTTAGCGAGGCTTGAATTAGGTCTATACGAGACTTTTATTGGGACTATGCTAACGTGGATGTCCTACCAAATTTGGGTGGTAACAATTTCTATATAGAATTGAATTACATTACTGGTAGCTGTATATAAAAGGAATTGTGGAGAAGGTGGGGTTCGGCGGCAAGCTGGTGTGGGGGTTTGGGATGTCAACTGTATAGTGGGGAGGGAGTTGTGAATTGAGTAGATTTTCTTTTCTTTTTCTTTTTCTTCTAATTAAAAAAGGATATAACCGATGGTTGTTTTCGTGGTTGCAATCGGTGGGTTTTTTTTTTTTTGTTAAGATGATGGTTGCTTTGATAATTCTGGATTTGGGTATGATTGTAAGTAGTGCCGATGATAATTGCAAGTGGTATTAGTAGTGGTTGGGTGGGCCTTTGGCGTGGGGGTGGCAAGCTAAAAGAGATGAATAGTTTTTTTTTTTTTTATTTATGAATTTATTTAACTTAGTCAAAAGTGGAATTTATTTTACTTTTCAAAAGTTATGAAATTGCAATTTTTTTCAATTTTTACTTTTTTTTTTTTTGCAATTTTTTTTTTTTGCTTTTATTTTTATTTATCTAAATATGATGGCAAAATTGTCATTTAATGGTCAAAATAGATGGAATGAAAAGTTTTAATACACAATTGAAAGGTTGGAGATAGATTATGTTAAAAAAAAATTAAGGGTAAATTAGGAACATGTTGCTAAAGGTTAGGGACCAAAAGTGAAAATATCCCCTCATTATTGTATAACAACTAGGAATTCGGTTGACATGTGTAACATAACTCGTCCACATATTGGTCAAAAGTTCACAAATTCAAGATAAGAAAGGGAAACAAACAAAATGTATATAATTATTAAAAATCAAGTCGGTCCCACATACATGCAAATCTCCAAATTTTAAGAATTTTTATTTTATATAGTTTTACCAACAAAATCATGAATTTCCGACACTAATAACTAAAAAAAGTGGTAGAAATGATGAAAAATATCTATTACAATGATGTGGTTTAAATTAAATTTTTTTTTTTTATGTTTACTGATTATATTCATTCACATTTTCCATTTACGTTTCAAAATAAAAAATTTGAAATTATGTGGCCCTTAAGTCTTTACTATCAACTGCATAGTTATTGAAAACGTTTTTCATGTATTTGATTTAGGGTGAAGAATTTTGTGAGTGGGAAAAGAAAAATATAAAAGTAATATTAGAGAAAAAGATAGCTCAAAATATTAATCTCTTTGCCGACACCCATAAATTAAGGTTGACTATTAAATAGAAGACTGGTACAATTTTTGAACCACAAAATTATTGTTACATAAGCTCTGTGAAGGCTTCTCGTTGGTCCACATAGAGTACTAATGATATATTTTTGCTTTTTAGACACGTTATATAAGTACAGATAGATGAAATTATATATATAAAAAATTTCTCTATTGCATAATAATGAAGACTTCGTTTCAGCCTGATGTGCCACACTAAAAAAATAGACTCAATTTTATTAAAAAATAGAGTGACTCAACAAATTAAATTCAACTCAACATTTTATTAAAAAAAAAAAAAGCCAGACTAGATAAATAAAAATTGAAGACCCGCCAATTTGCAAAAAAATTAATACTATATAAGCGGTAATATTAGTTTTAGACGGAACTTATTGAAAATAAATTTATAATTTGACCGTTTATTCAATAGACGCAGTGTCACATGGATTGAAAATCTTTTATTTTACCTCTACCACGCAAATTATAATAGATAGAGTGCATTAAAGATGCTCTAATACTAATCGAATATGTCTAATACTATATTTTACTGAATATTCGAAGATATCATTTCAAAATTTTCTTTTAAGTTTACGAGACACATATAATATTTTAAACAAACGATGGATGAAATATTTACTCTTTGTATTGTTCTTTTGATATAAATGTTTTGTTTCTTTACGTCTATTTTCTTCCGAGATAACTAGAATGAAAAGAAGTGTACAAATTAAATTTTATATAGTCATGATGTACTTTTTGTAGACGTAAAATATATCTTAATCATAAAATACATGAGGTAGCAATGAATAAAATGAAATGATATAAATAATTTAAAATTTATAAGTAGATAATTAACAAATTATTGTTGCATTTATTTAGTCTTTGTTATAGCAAGTAATAAAAATGCAAAAATGAAAAGAATTGTAGAATATTCGTTATGCTTTGGTTCACGTTAGATGTAATCTTTTAATTGGCCAAGTGGCAATTTACCAATTGAGCTTTTCCCTACCTATCCAAAATATGGGTCATTTTCATTCCACTCCCTCTAAAATTATTAACTTATTAATCGATGTTAATTTAGATTGACCTTGGGTCAATGGGGAAGATGCTATTTTTAAAAAAAATTATAATTATAAATAATATATATTTTAGAAAAATCTGATTTTTTTTTTTTACTTCAAAATAGCACGGAGAACTAACTTGGTACAAATCTGATACATTGAGAACTACTCTTGCCAATAATTTGGATTGGGGACTAATTCAGTACAACTCAAATAGTTTGGGAACTTGTATTGTAATTTTCCAACTAATTAATAAAATAGGTTAATAGGCAATCAAGAAATACCTCCTTTCCATGAACGGAGGTTAATCAAAACACCATATGGGCGCTTTTATATATTTTTCCTTCTCTGTTCATTAATAAATGGAATTTATTAACAGCATTTTAATGCAATATTTTGGATTTTCTTTATTGCATTGATTTGCTGGTGAATCCGTTACAAAAAAATTAAGACTTGTCTGATTCCATATTTAAGGTTAATTAGAATGTTAAACATTATTAAAATCGTAAATGAAAAATCTAAATACTTGCAGCATAAAATCTTAAATGAGTAAAATCTACGAATCAATAAAGCCTGTTTGGTATAGATTAACTTTATTGGACCAAAATAGTTTATTTGACCAAAAACTTTCAGAAGATGACATTTTTGACGAAAAAGTAATAAATAAACTATTTTGGTCAAATAAACAGGATTATAATCTATACCAAACTATAAAATCATGTTTTCATCAACAAACTTTAAATCTATGTTTTGATAGAGATTATAAACAGGTTTATAAACAAAAGTAGTTTTAAATCTAAATACTTTTTTTCGTTAAAAATTTAGGATGAAAAAAACCAAAAACGGTTTTAATTTAAACCAAACACAAGCTAAAATTTTTTAAAAAATTGCAATATCAAAGCTGATTATTACATAAATTATTCTATAATATTTATAGAAAGAAAAATGAGAAATAAGAACCCTTATTTATTATGTTTATATACTGATGAATTCTCACAACAACATATTTTTAAAAAAGTTTAAAATGTCTACAAAAATAAAATTAAATAAACAAAAACCAGAATAATTCAAAAAACAAAAATCCTAGTACAATAATTATGTTTCTTAATCCAGGAGAGACAATAAAGCCACACTCAGGATAAGTGAAACTGTCGACACTGAAGGAGTAATTGCCGGTGCTGCAAATGAACGAGGCCGTGAACCACCAGGTGCATTCACGTCAGCCGAATTGTTTCCGGAGGGCGGGGTAATGGTTCCCGGAGGAGACAAGGCCGGTGTCCCTGGTGGCGTGGTGGAAGAAGACGGCGGTGAAGTTGATCCAGGCGTCGATGGAGTTGTCGTAGACGGGGATGGAGAAGTGCCTACTGGAGATGGCACGTTGCCACTTAATGGAGAGGGAGCTGGTGAGGTGGAGGTGCCTGCGGGAGATGGCACGTGGCCATAGGGAGATGGAGAGGTGGCGGACGGAGATGGCACGTGGCCATAGGGCGATGGAGAGGTGGCGGACGGAGATGGCAAGTTGCCATGTGTTGCTGGAGAGGGAGATGGAGAGGTGGCGGACGGAGATGGCACGTGGCCATAGGGAGATGGAGAGGTGGCGGACGGAGATGGCACGTGGCCATAGGGCGATGGAGAGGTGGCGAACGGAGATGGCACGTTGCCATGTGTTGCTGGAGAGGGAGATGGAGAAGTAGAGGTGGCTGCGGAGATGGCACGTGACCGTGGGTTCCCGGGTAGGGCGACATGGGTGAGGGTGATACTACGGGTGTTGGAGCCTTTGCTGGTGGTTTTCCTGCAGGATATGGTGACAATTCCGGTGTTGGAGCCGTTGTCGGTGGTTTTCCCGCGGGAAATGGAGACAATGGTGATTTAGCTGGTCCAGCTGGTGATACCGGAGAAGTTGACGGTGAAACAGGAGAATACCCTTTTGGAGGCGAAGCTGACGGAGCATGGCCAGCGCCGCCACTCGGAGGCGGAGCCTTTCCCGGGATTGGCACAGACGGCGGCTTAAGGTGGTGTCTCACAGCCAAAACAACAATAATCAACTTCTGACCTTTATGACAATTCCCTTTATTTCCACTAATAAAATAAAAAGGGCCTGATCGATCAAACTTGAAGATTGAATTCCCATCTTCCATTCTGATTATAGGCTTTTCTGTATTACACTTTTCATAATCATCTTTATTCACCACTAGCACAGAATCCGATCCTTTCTTATATTTGAACACTACAAGAAGAAGAAGAAGAAGAAAGTTTAATTAAAATTACATTAAAGAACAGAAAACAAATAAAAGAAGATGAAATAAGAAACTCACATAGAGTATCATTGACTTGAAATCTCATTCTTCCAGCCCAATTATTGTAGTTTTCAGAAGGGTTCAAGACCCATCCAGTCTTGCCTCCAACATTGAATTGATAAGCATATGAGCAGCATGTAAAACAGGCAAAAAGTACAATAAACAGAAAAGAATCCATGGAGTTTGATATATACACAATAATAAAGCTAAAGAAAAGAGATGAAGAAGCTTCAACAGAAACTCTAGAAGATTCAAAGCAAAGATTGAAAATGGGTTGGGCTTGGAAATGGAATTATATATAGGGGGAGTTGGATGGGGGGGTTACTGTAGAGAGTTTACCGTTGCAAGGAAGAGCAATTACGGGCAATAAAGTTTGAGCCAATGAATGTGTACTAATTTCGGGCTCACCTGTGTCAGTTTCTATTGCTGTACGGTATCGTATACGTGGCCAAGACGTGTAGACTCAACGGTACCAAAGATTGAGTGCCACGTGAAATAAATGTGAGCCCAGTGTGAACTTATTTGTGACTAAATAGTAGAAATATCTTTATAATGAGTTTGTTTTAAATTGAATAAAATGCAAAAAAATCTAGGTAAAAGAATGAGTAGATCATACCTAGGAGAGGTGATTGGGCCAAGTAGTTTACCAGACTTGCAGGCCGGCCTGTAAGAACTCTCACGAAGGTTAGAAATGTCCCATGAACTGTTAAGGGCCCAATACGTTCCAATGGATCCAAGGCCTAATGACTTTTCTAGTTAATTTTCGAACATGTGACGTACCAAAAAAGCTGTGAACTTGTGTGGTTCATATATTCTTATATGTTCTAGTTTCATTTCCTGCCTTTTTTGCTTTCAACAAGAAAAAAAAATTGATCAAAGCTTTCACCCTTGGTTAAAATTTAACGTGAGAGAAGTTAGAGTGAATTTTTTTTATATTTGTCAGTGTATTTATAAGCACTTATAAGTTAATCAAATATCATTTTTATTCACACATATGGTAGAGATATACAATTTTTATCTACACATTCCGTATAACCCACTGTATTATCCTTATTTACATGAATATCGAATCTTGAGTTCTTTTCATTATTATTCTACTACTGCATCAATAGAGTCACACTCTTTAATTATTGATAAGAGTTATATTCCATTTTGAGTAATGCTATCTATTAGTGGTGTCCAACATAGTCTAAGTGACAGTAGAGCTCACAACCTAGCAACAGTACATTCCCGCTAAACAATCAATAACTAATCCTCCATCTTCCATTCCTTTTGTGTGTGCTTAATGGAGCAAATGATATTCATACGCAAACAAGACCAGAAACAATTGGTGATTAGAAAAATAAATACAATTAATCATTAATTGTGGAGTGTGGACTCAACTATTACTTAGACTTCTGTTAAATACCACAACTGATAGATAACATTATTATTCATTTTTACAATATTTAGATATTTCTTAGTTCATTTAAAGAGATTGCATTCACCAAACACCTTTTCATAAGGCGAAGTGATATTGTGTGTTTCTTTCGTTTTTAGATTGCATTTGGGTGCAATTAGCAAACATTTTTGAAATAGTATTTTCTTCAAGATTGTTAATTTTATTTAAAAGCAAAGCTTTGCATAACTTTATTCAAAATGTTGGGAATTCTTACTTTATTTTATTCAAAATGTTGGGAATTCTTACTTCTTTAAGAAAATTTATCTGATTTTCTTTAAAAATAGCAACTCTAGCCAATTATTTATTTCTTTTCGCTTACAAAATTCCTGTATAATGAATGCTTTCTAGGGTTAATTTTAGTGATGGTTATTAAAGTTTGTTAAAAAATTTAAAATAGTCATTGAATTAATTTTTTTTACCGTAGTACTCACTCAAATTTTTAACGATTACTCTAATAGTCACTCGGTTGAACTTAAATTTAAATATAGACACAAACGACGTTAACTAGTACACCACTTAAGAGTGACAATGAGTCAAGTCGGGCCGGCTCAGCCCATGACTACCGAAGTCCAACTCGACCCATGGGGCGGGACAAGCTCAACCTATAAGAGATGGGTTGAGCTTGAACTTGGCCCGTCTTCCACAAGCGAGTCTGGTACGGCCATGGCCCGTGGGCCTCATGGGCCGAGTTGGACCGGCCCACGAGCCCAATTCATTCTTTTTTTTTTTTTTACTACAAATTTTTATTTTGAAGATTGTTAAGAAAAATTTACACAAACCGGTCCAACAGAACTGTCCGAATTTTTCAAGGACCGAGCTTCAAAAGGTTGGTGAAACTTCACATTTTTGTTGGCGAATTTTTTAAGGTGAGGAATTTTTATCTAACATAGTGTACTAGTTAACGTCGTTAGCGTCTATCTTGAAATTTAATAATGACACGTAAGATTTTAAGTTAACATTTCCATCCGAATAACTATTAACATAACTATTATAAATTTAAGTGACTATTATTAGTGTAAGAAGTCTACTTCAACGTTCGTTCTAAAATTTGTAACTTATAAATTTTAGTGACCGTTTGCTTTAATTGACCCATTCTTTCTGTAGGTTGAATTATGTGTAACAAAAGTGTTCTTAAAAATCATATTTTGAGTGACATATATATATATACACAAACACAATAAAAGTTGTTTTTAAACATTAGAGAGTTTATAGTTAATATGCATCCCCGAACCATTAGTTGTTGCATGTCTTTGTAGTATTTGTGCGAAACACTTTGTTGAAATAAGTCAGTCTCTTGCACAATTTAGAATTGCTCGCATTGGCGGAGTTAGGCAGAATTTAACTAGGAAAAAAATTTACAAATACAAAATATAATTAAAAAAAATAAAAAATGAAAATGTCTTGTAAAATAAATCTCAAATTTCAATGGAGGACAACTAAGGACAGCAATTTGACCCATCGCCTCAGATCCTACCTCACCATGATTATTCAAGTAACAGGAATGGGTCCGAGGAAGAATTCGGGAAGGCCCCGCACTGTCCCGAAAATTTTTTTTTTTCCAAAAATCATAGAGTAAAACTCCAAAGCACATTTTTGTTGGGAATGAGCTAAATGAAATTTGAACCCGAGTTGGTCGTTAAATTATAAAACTTAACCACAACCCTAATCTTGCATTTTTTTTTTTTTTGTTATTTGCTACAAATATTATAATAAATTCCTATTTTCTAAACCATAACATTCTACATTCCTAATCCTTCATGTTCCAATTCTTCCACCCGAGTTTGTTTAATTACATGTTTTCAGTTTTTAAAAAAAATATATATATATTTAACCGGGACAATTGCCATTCCTAGGGACAACGACCCCAATGGCACTCACCTCTCTCGCCAATAATTGCTCGAGTATCCCAAACTTGAGCAGCTGTTCAATCATTATTACGTGGTTTTTACAAATTGACACACATTATCATCCTTGGTAAAGTGTCGATGATTTCATACTCGATTTGCCCATCAATATTCCATTCGTAAATGGAACATTCATGGTAGGATGATTGGAATATAATCAGCAATTCATCCAGGAAAGAAAAAGATTTTCGGATCAAAGAGGAAGGGCCTAATTGATGGAATGAAATGATTGGATTTTCCCTTCTTTTTATCCAACAGATATACCATATACATATTAGATGTTATTCCTCCATTGTTAATTCCTTCAACCAGAAATTTGATACATTTTGCGGTTTTCTCAATGCCTTTCAAACCTGTTTATGACCTTGAGAAAGCAACATCACTATGCAGTCACTGTTGGCTCATCCGGTAAGATAGACTATACAACATTAAACTATATTACAGAAGAAAAAGAAGTAAATATCTTGTCCATTTTATCATTGAGTCTCGTAACCTACAGATCTAGCAATAGCACGGGTTTTTAAGTTATAAATTTTAATCCTGCCTCTCCAAATGTCAAATTTCAAATCAACCTGCTGTCATAGAGAATGAACAAAAGAAAGACCCTTGTATGGGTATTTATCATTCAGAACTTCAATAACAAACAAATTGCACTGTAATAGGCCGAATTGCATTGAGAATTAGGCATGATTTACAAAGAGTAATCGTGATGCGTAAATAACGGTTATCCATCTATTACTGCTAAGTAAATATATTGAAATACTGAGCAAATGTCTCAACATTCAATTTCATGTAGTGCTTATGCATGTTAAGTTGCCAACATAAAAAAGAACAGCAAAAATACTTATAGGTGCATCATCGTTTCTAGTTATGGTTGTGCAGTCACTCTGGCTTGGCTTCGACTTGTTTCTCTGGCTTGGCATCGACTTGTTTCTCTGGCTTGGCTTCAACTTTTTTCTCTGGCTTGGCATCGACTTGTTTCTCTGGCTTGGCTTCGACTTGCTTCTTCGTCTTGGCTTGGACTTGATTCTCCTTTGCTTTACCCTTCTTGGGCTTCACGAAGCAGAAACAAGCGCAACATGGGCACTGGAATAAGAACTTCATGGCTCTGCCTTAAACCTGTCTCAAATGCTTCAGATAACCAATATGTATAGAAAAATAATGTTTTAGCATTTCCCTTTTACCATCTAATCCATTATTATGATCTAATTATATATTATTTAATGGTTGGATTCCATTTCCATCACTTTCATTTTAGAAAACGCCTACCTATCAAAGAAGACAGGTATAGAGTGGTGGCTGATGGTGGGGTTTGTCACGAGGAAATTAATGAATTTGAGGTACTGCCCTCAAATGGGCTGTCTGATGTGGGTCATGCACGGCCTTTTACCCAATAAAGAAGGGGACCCTTCTGATTTCTCTGTCTGACTTAAAAGATTTATAGGCTGGCAAGCAATAACAAACAGGAGCTTACATTGGCATGTCATTCAAATAATTTTGATCTTGGAAAAAGCGAGCCATCAAGATTATGACATTTGATGCTTCTGAATCCAGAAGCAAGAATTCCAGTTACAGGGAGAAAAAATTTGGAAAGATCAGCGTTTTCAAGTTAGCTGAGAGTTCAACTGAGATCTGAATATGGCCTGAATCACGAGCCAATGTCAAGGAGTTCCCCCACCCAGAGAGTGAGTCTCTCTCCCGGGCCAAATCAGGTGACCAGCTGGTTAAGCTGTTAATAATATCGCTGAACTCCGGGTCTATCTGGCTGTGTTAAATTAAAAAACCATAATGATTTGACGTTAGAAGTAGAGCTTACTATAAGGACAGATACCAGAAGCCATTTTGGAGGTCCTTGAATGGTTCTACTAAACTTTTTGCGACATCAAGAAATTTTACCTCCAGTAAGGATGTAATAGAAATTAATTCAAGTAAATTAGATTAGAAAAGACAGGAACTTGGACCGGAATATATACATACTGGGAACAAGGCTTAGTTTGTATCATTGTGTCGTTTTGGACCAAAATCTCTACATGATGCAGGAACCTTTTTGTGTTAATAGTGCCACAGAAAAGGCAAGCACCGTCATCAAACTATATCATGGCTAATTATATCATGAAGAAAAATGGGAACCTTATTTTGATATTAAGGTGGGATTCGCTAGCAAGAGAAGAATATACTACATAAGAACTGTAAATATGCTAAAAGCAAACATATTCTTCCCAGTACGAGCAACATAAAATTTTAATGTTTATTCAAATCAACAGAACAGAACATATTCTCCAACAAAATTGAGCTCAAGAAAGAAATTACAAAAGATTCAGAAGGAGAATTTTGTTGCAGAACATACCTCACTAGACAAGACAGGTATCATATTTACAAAGGCATATTCTATATCCTTGCAATTCTCATGTTAGAAATTAAAGTCGGGCTAACGGCTTCATTTCCTTGGCTGTTTTACTGTAATTGTACACACCAATACCTCGTTTTCTACCGAGCCGACCAGCATCAACATACTGCACAAGAAGTGGGCATGGTGCATACTTGCTGTCCCCAAGGCCAGCGTGAAGAACTTTCATAATTGACAGGCAAACATCCAATCCAATAAAGTCTGCAAGTTCCAAAGGACCCATCGGATGGTTTGTCCCCAGCTTCATACCTGTATCTATGTCTTCCATTGTTGCCACTCCAGTATATAGTGCATGAAATGCTTCATTTATCATTGGCATTAGTATCCGATTTACAATGAAGCCGGAAAAATCCTGAGAACAAATAATTGTCTTGCCAAACCTGCAAACCCACGGGCTATGAGTTGAGTAGTAGGCTTCTCAGGCTAAGAAGCTGAGATTGCATGGTGCCATATAATGGAAAAAAATTAAAAAATTACAACATTCTACTATAACATGTGCATACAATAAGTTAATAACTGCTAAAAATAAGACCGCTGACAAAAGAAGGGGCAGAAAATCCTAGACCTCTTCGTAGAGGGGGCCGAAGGCAGAAGATATACAGCCCCTAAATTATCAAGAACGCCTTGTGCAAGTGAAACCCTTTAAAAATCAGAACCCGATATCCTCCTCTGCCAAATATCATTTATCACAAGACATCTGAAATTATTATCTGTGATAAGACTTCTGTAAATTAAGTTTATTATCCTGACAAAGTAAAACATATTTCCAACTTGTTACCTTGTTTTTCCATGACTTCTGTACAAGCCTAAGATTTTTTCCTTCTAGCTAACCCACTTTCCATTTTGATATGCCCAGATGTGCAGAAGAATAGAAAGAAAGAACAGCCATGCACCACACTTTAGTTTAGACTTTAATGACATCGATGAAGTTTCTATAAGCATTTGGGGATGCAAGCTCCCGTAAGAAATTTTGATAATTAAACAACAACATGGTTTGTCTGATCATTTCAATGATATACCACAATAGACAATGTATCAAATCAAAATATGTTTTGGTTGAAGAATTTTATGTATATAAGCAGGTACAAGACATTCCTAGCATATGTAGCTAAAGAAAGAAAAAAGAAAAGATCCTACTTGCAGTGAACCACTGGGGATATGAAAATTCCGAGCTTCACCTCTAGACTTAATATAGATGAGAATCTTTCACATAATTAGAGAGACAAAGGAGAATCATAATATCACAGCAACTAGTGTTCTGTTCACTCACCTCTCTGCCAAGCATTTTGTTGTATTAAACGTATCATCTGATGTATCAGCACCCCTAACAATCTCAACCAGTTTCATTATAGGTGGAGGATTCATAAAATGCATGCCAATTACCTGGAAATGATAAAATAGTTGATTAAAGTTTAAACATTACACAAATTAATATATCGATGGTGAAAAACACAAATTTATCTACTATACACTCTAATACATACTCATAAATGCAAAAACAAGCAAAAGAATTACAAAGTTATATTGCTGGACTCTGATAGTGACAAGCTTCAGGCACTTGTAAACAGCTATTACTCCCAAAACCACAAAATCACTATCAATAAACTGTAAAAATAATCAGGAGACGTATAAAAAATTGATATTTTCCTAGTACAGGACTACCCACGGAGTGGAGAAAGAACGTGCTAAAACGTCTCGGGATGGCTATTCATCTATAGTATTTTCATTGCAAAATGTCACTAGTTGCCTGAAATTATTAAATAATTTTTAATTAAACCTTGGCAAAATCCTAATGAATAGTTTTCATATTTAACCCCAAGTCCATGTTCGCATAAGGCGATTCAGCCAAAGTATTTATAAGTAAAAATGTAATTAGTAGACATCAAAACATTAAAATAGTTATTCATCATGTCAATCATAACTTGAGTGTTTATAGATTCTTACTATTTAGTATTTACAGCCAAATCTTGGTACACTCAGTTTAGTTACTGAATCCAATAATTCTACAAATTCGGCATTGAGCTTGAGTACCTATATCTCGTAGGAATGAGAAACTCATGCCGACTTGGCACTTAACGTTCACCAGGCCTAATGGTCCACACATGTAATCCTAGAACTTCTCTAATTCTCAAGAAAAGCCTAAATCTAAATATCCATTTTAATAACAAAATTTCTATTGGGTACTGCAGATTTATGGCACAATAGAAATTTTAACAGTGCACTTAATATTTGATACATCAACATAACTACGAAAACACAGTCTGATACATATCAAACTAATAATTATCTTGCAAATAGGGAGACAACAGTCAAGAATTGTTTCTCCACCACGACGTTTGATACTTTCCAATGACCATTCCACTATATCAGTTCAGTCCTCTTTGTATATTTGTATGGCAAAAAAGGCCTCACAGTTTAAGAGACTGATAGGCCATCCTCATGACATATATAAGCATCGAATAAAGATGATTCAATTCAACACTCAGATATTTTATCCTATTTTTTAGCAAACAATAATATATCATTCTAAGTCATGTTTAATTATTAGTCGCAAAAATAATACATGTTGTTAGCTCCACATGGCATTTGGTGTCCAGTAAAGAGATCAAAACCTGACTTGATCGACTGGTTGCGGAGGCTAAACGAGTAATCGAAATAGAGCTTGTATTAGATGCCAAGATTGCAGAACCTTTTACAGTCTTATCCAAATGAGCAAACAATTTCTTCTTCACATCTTCAGACTCCACAATGGCCTCAATTACTATATCCACTGAATGAAAATCCTCCAAACTCGAAGCACACCTTAGCCGCCTAAGAGAATCATCACCTTTTTCCTGTATAAAAGTAAACTTGCAATCATAAAAAATTCAACAGCTATGTTAAACAGCTTTAGCTGCAAGTGTTTTGCATCGCAGCAAAAGATCACATGCTCTATCAGAATCCAAAAACACTAAGGGTGTGTTTGATTGCACCCAAAAAAATTGGGTGGAAATAAAATGAATTTCATGGAATTGAATTGTCAAGAAATTATTAATTGGAAAATAAGACAAATTTTCCATAGAAAATAAAACCCCCCCCCAATAAGAAAATAGTTTGCTTGAAAACAAAGAAAATGTAGCCAAAACAAGGAAAATGAGAAAATGTTTTACATGGAAAAAAAAAAAATTGCAATCAAACACACTCTGGAAAATAGGTGGAAAATGTTTTTCCCATGGAAAATCTTGTGCAATCAAACATATCAGGTGGAAAAAAAGCTTTTTCCATAGAAAATTTTTGACAATCAAGAATTTTTGCGATCAGCAACATATCCAGGAACTTTGAATAAAGAGGAAAAATCTTGAAGCTAACATGTCATAAGCTCCCCATGCTGGGTTAATTTCACCAATGGTCAATCTGAAATCACCTTAAAATTTCTCAATAGTTACGGTAGTGATCACTTAAAGTATGAAATCCTTTCACTAAAAAAATAGTCGCTCTATTAAGTTTTTTAACTTGAAATTGTGATATAAGCGCGATGATGTGATTTATTTATTGCGTAGTATTTCATATCTTTATATAATATTCACTTTAGTTCTTATATTTTCAATTATATTTCAATTAAGTCCTCCAAAATTGCATCTTATGTCCTTAATCTTTTACATATTTACACTTTGATTCCCACATTTTTAATTATCTTACAATTAAGTCCTCCAAAATTTTCATCTTAGGTCCTTCAACTTTTTACATATTTACACTTTGATCCCCAAATTTTCAATTATCTTTCAATTAAGTCCCCATTTTGAAATTTTAAGTAAACTTCAGACCGTTGGTGAAATTAATCCACCCATGTTGAATTACCAGAGAGAAAAACTTTAGGGCTTAGCTAAACAGTCATAATATACAGAGTACAGACACACACGTGTATATATAAAAGCGCACCTTATTCAGTTTGCCTCTAGAGATAAGACGTTGAATGTTGTTCGAGATTGATTTAAGCGCTTTATTGAGAGCTGCAGAGTCAGAATCGTGAAGCCAGACATCAAGGCCGTTCACGGCGGCGAGTTGGGCGATGCCGGAGCCCATTTGTCCGCCGCCCACCACCCCGACGCTCTTGACCTCCACCATGTGTATTGACTCGAAATAGTAAACAATGGATCAAACTAAATTATTAGGTACATATAAAATAATTTTGCTACAATTAATTTTTAATATTTTAAACTTTAAAAAAATAAATGTAATAAATATTTTTTATAAAAAATATAACAAATATAATAACAAGTATTACAAAAACAAAAATATTATTTTTAGATTAAAAAAAGTTAGATAGTATTTTTTAAATTATTTTATATTTTGTGGTTAGGTTCAATTGAAATTTAGGCATCTTCAAATCATATTTTATTAAATTCAATTGAAATTTACGTGCCATCAACTCAGATTTAAATATATTCTTTAAAAATTTAAGTATCTTCATTACTAATAATTTTTTTTTAAAATTTAGGTGTCTCCAATTACTAGAGATTTCTAAAGATTATATTAATTAGAAGATTTAAACAAATTTGTATGAATTTCGAGCTCATAAATATGAATACCAAATTATTTAGAAAATATATCCACATTCCACAAAATTTCAATCCAACTATTCTTTTACGCATATATTCCTCTCGCCTCTCTCCTCAATTTGTGTCACAAGTTTTTGTAGTAAATTTTTGTTCTTGATTTTCAATTTTTATATTAGCATGGAAGTTTATTAAATTTTTTATTTTTTATTTTAATATTTTCTTGTACAATTGTCAAATACCGTCTTTGAAATTGCATTCTTGATGCTACATGACCATTTATTGAACCAAACAATTGGACGGAAAAAATATAAACAATCTAGTGATAAATATTAATTAGATAATTAGTCCAATATCATATAGGGCAATTCGATATCGGACTGTAAAATCACTATAGTACTAAAAATTCTTTTTGAATTTGGAAAGATTTATTTGTCAATTGCAACATATGTAATTTTTAAGCCATAAAATAACTTTTTATACAAGATGATTAAACAACTTATTTTCAAAGAGAATGAATCCTAAATATCCATCATTTAGTCTCGGATATGAAATAGAAAATTTTATAAAAAAAGACAAGTAGAAAGAATGTGAAAATTAAACTTTAATTCAATTTTTTCTTAAGAAGCCTTGCTCTTTAATCATTTTTTTTTTAAATTCAAAAAGGAAATTGATAATAGTAAGGGTAATTTACAGCTGTCGTCCCCAAACTTTGAAATTTTAGCACTTTTATCCTCATTCTTCATTTTTTTGCACCCATATCCTCAACATTTCTTAATTTGGTGGGTTGAAATTCACTGTTCGTGATTTGCCATTTGGTAATTTGTAGCCTCCATCCCCAACCTTTGGATTTTTTGTACTTTTATCTCCATTATTCATTTTTTTACATCCATATCTCCAATATTTCTTAATTTGGTGGCTGAAGTTTCTATTGACGGATTTACTTTTTAATATATTATCAATTTATTAGTTTCTTTTAATTCAGATAAAAGGTAAATCCGTGAACTGGTATTTCAGCCACCAAATTAAGAAATGTTGAGAATATGGGTTCCAAAAATGAAGAATAAAGATAAAAGTGCCAAAATTTCAAAGGTTAAGGATGGAGGTTGCAAATTACCAAAGGGTAAATCCGTCAACAAGGATTTCAGCCACCAAATTATGAAAGGTTGATGATATGGATGCAAAAAATGAAAATGAGAATAAAAGTACCAAAATTTCAAAAGTTGGAGATCGCGCCATAAATTACCCTAATAGTAATGTGAATCCAACCAAACAATAAATCTAATTATTCTTCGATTTTAGAGACGACGGATGACCTATTTATTAGTTTATTCTCTAGGCGTGTGTTGACACAGCTGTCGAATTGGTATACATCATAATCCATCGAACCATTCACCTCTTTTATTGAAAAGAATTTTTACTTATTTATATTTCAAAATTTTAATTTTCTAAAATTATATTTCAAAATATTTTTTTTCTTATTCGAAAAATTTGTTGTTGAAATTGTTTAATTTAAAGTTACTAAATGAATTGAGAATTCAAGTTGTGTAAAAAAAATCCACCGTCTAATTTATGATTATCCAATCATTCATTAATTCCCAAGAAAAACACATCGACAACCCGAAAAATCGTCGTCACTAAAGATTTATCAATCAAGTCAGGAAGAAGAATATCAAATATAGGCTCCCTTAGCTTCAAACATAAAAAGCGTTTTTTCGTATCAAGCTCAATTGAAAGAAGACAAAGAATCAAAGGATTCGAATAGAAGATGACGAAAAAATCAAAAGCAATTAATAGATCATATTATATCACCGAGCATGGGCATAAGCGTTAAAGCTCTAAAAGAAGGAATTAAAGGAATAACGAGGTTTCATCGTCTACCTTGGATAAAGAAAACTAGCTAGAAAAACAATAAATGATAAAACCCGGCATGGATTCAAGGAGAAGAAATCTTGAAGAAGTCTTGATAGTCGAGGTCTTGTTCTCTTGGTCTTCTCTTGATTTGCTCTCCAAAAATCCATGCCTTTGTTATGAGAATATATCTCATATTTATACTACCCTAATTGAGTCCCAAAATATCTCCAAAGAATACAAAATTCGTGGGTCAAACATTACCTATCGAAATTAGGGGCTAAAAAGGAAAAAATAAGAAATAAAAAGCATGAGACAAAAATGCAGGCGGGCGAGGATCGCCAGAGCGAGGCCATAATGCTGCGATTCTTTGCGCTTCCTTGACATTAAGATGAAGCGATCGCCCGACTTGTTGTTTCCCTCTTTTGCGGTTTGGTCCTTTAAGTTTCAGCGATTCGATTCGATTTGGTCTTTCCACTTTAGGTTTTGGTAATTTCGGTCCTCCATCTTTTCATAACATCAAATTTGGTCCTTCAACTTTACATCATCTCAGTTTAGTCCCTCAACTTTGCATCATCTCCGGTTTAGTCCCTCAACTTTGCGGTTTAGTCCCTCAACTTTGGGTTGAGTGCAATTGAGTCCTTGAACTTATGAGATATCTTCTAAATCATTGCTCTTTTGCCCAAACTTCTCCAATTGGTCCAAAACTGAAATAAAACAATAATAAACTAGATTAAGTAGCGACATAAATGATTAATTAAAAGGCCAAAATAAGTGCATAAAAAGGCACTTATCATTTATATTTCAAGAATTTTCTCTTTCTAAATTCTATTCAAAATATTTGTTTTGTTACTAAAAAAGCGTGACTAGCGTGGAGGTGAACTTCAAGCTTTTGAGGGCATATCACGAGTCTGGCAGCGATCGTGATGCGTGGTTAGGCGTAGAGGAGTTTTACTGAACTTTCTAACAGTCTTTTAGAACAGTCTTTGAACTATTTGAACTATTTAAAATTACTATTTTTAATAAAAAGACTACAAATCCATTAAAATTCATTGAAATCTATAAGAATATATTAAAATTTATAATATAGAATTCTGTTGAAATCTTATAAATTATGTGGAATTCTATCTAAATTCATAAATATTAATAATTTTTTAAAAATCTAAGTTCAGGACGTCTCTAAAAATTTAGAGCAACAACAATTTTTTGGCCTCATTTAGTGCTATTTGTGTTAAGTTCTGAAAAATGTTTTGGTTTGATGATCGCCTGCTCCACTTATTATTGACAAGGCCCAACGACAACATGCCAATGCCAAAATTTCATGGGCCAGTGACAGAATTCAACGGGTTTTAATTTAGGAGAGGTGCAATGACAAAGTAGTAAAACTTAAAAGTAAATTAAAGTTGAAAGATTTAATTTGAAATGAAATTGAACTTAACTAATCTAATTGGAATATATTAAAGTTTTGTAATCCAAACGGGGCGGGATGAAAATTAAATATTACATAGTTTAATTAATTAATTATTTTTTATTTGTTTAAATACGATTTATATTTTAAAACACAAAAATAAAATAATTCGGGGCGGGGAGAATTCGAGGTGAGACCACAATCCCCATTCTCGCTCCGATTACCTAACATGACGAAACAAGACGAGACAAGTCGGACAGGGTATTTTATCATCCCTAGACCCAATTGCCAATTTGCTGAAAATTGAGTTACTGCACATGAAATTTACCCATTTGAAAATGATTTCATATCATTCTAGCTAACATTTAGATATTATAATACTTAATATTTTGATCTAAATAGCGTTTATATACAAGTGGATATTGTTGTAATTATAATTGAGATTATCCGATATAAATTAAATACATTGAATCACACTGAGCTCGAACATATTTTTTATAAATTGGATTAAACCTCCGCCCTAAATTAACATTCCTCTCGAATCGAGTTAAAAAATATACTTTTCATTCTATTGGAATCGAAATAAAATAAATATAGGTCCCACTCCATCCCAACTTGTTTTAATTGTTTTTGCGAAAACTGCACTATTGTAGGATGACATTTATTAGTTAGGTTAATAAAGTGAATTAGAGTGGGATGGCTAACTTTATGAAAAGTACCCATTCGATTTAAAAAAGAGAGAGAAGCATGTCAAATGGTTATAATTGATATTGGATGATGGCATTTTTATGATATTGTTGACTCCACTTTAAAGCTTACCAAGGAAGTTCCATTTCTTGATATCATATGGGGCCAATATGCCATCTTTTAACTCATGCAAATCTCCCCCAGCCTTAAATTAAATAAGTGAAGAACAAAAATTAAAATTAAAATGAAACATGCGTGTGCGACAAGGTTATTGATTAGAATACTTTAAAAATCCCATTCAAAGTAATCATTTGGGGATTTTTTTTCCCTTTATCTAATTAATAGCTTAAGAGATACAATACAAGTATCGTACGATTGTTATAAAATCAAATTTTGATATTTTTATTTGTATTTTCATGTCAAAATCGTAAAGCAATTTCAATTAACATTTAGATCTCAAAGTCTATTTACATACTTGAAAATGCATGTAAACATTGAGGTGGACAAAGATAGATAACTAAGACAGTGGTTGATTCAACAATTTAATGGATAAATTAATATAGTGGTGATAGTAACTCGATAAAGTTTCTATAAACGTAGAGAAATTTGCTTGTATGGAGTAATGACTAGTTTGTCTATAGATAATGTTACGTGTCGTATTTATTCTGAATCTGTAGAGAGACAGCTATTGTCAACCTATAAGTTCTTTGAAATCTAGTGGACAACATTGTGTTTGTCCGTATGCTTTCCAAATTATTAGTAGCGCCGCACTGTTTTGAAGGTCAAAGATAGGTCCTTAAAGTCGACGCTAATTTGTCGTTGCATTATGTTGACCTAAGCTTGTGGTTCGAGTGAGAACTTTCCACTCAATTTTATTTACCTCAAAATATAAACTACACACACTATGATTATAATATGGTAAAAGCATATGAACTTAATATCGCATTTAAATACTTATTTTCATTGTTAATATTCTACTTTTAAATTCTCTAGACTGAGAATAAACTCAATATTTTAACAAATTTAATTTTGCTAGTTAATAGAAATTAGAAACTCAACCCACCAAAATATCATTAATTGTTTGTATTTTTCATACAAGAAAATAAAAAAAAAATTATATACTCGAGGCAGATATTAGGGTGTGTTTGATTGATTCTATGGAAAAGAAAAGATTTTCCATGTAAGTAGGAAAAAAAAAACCACATATTTTGTGAAGAAAATATTTTTCAACTTTTTCTTCATAACCATGTTTTAACCGATTGTCACTTTGGAAATCATTTCATTTTTCAGTATGAATCGAATAAATAAATATGGAAAATATTTTCCAATTGATGTGATTAAATTTTCCATTGATTAGATATTTTCAGAAAAAATCTTCCAACAAACACACCTTTAGGTGAAGAATAATAAAGAAAATGTTTGGGTGTTGGGTGCAAAATTTCAAAGGGCAGGTAAATGATGGCGAGATAGGTTAGTAGGAGTGGGTGGAGCGGGTTTATTTTGGTGGGTTCACGGTTTCACGTGTTATGAATATGAGGTTTGATTAGTTGACCCGACAACCTCATGCGGGCCAAATTCGCATGAAATTTATCGCCTTCAGAAATTAGCCGCTATTTTCCGTGACTTCCGCCTACCATGCCGCTCAGTACTACTGGCTATACCCGGTCATCGAATCTCACTTCTTTGACCTTTTTGGTCTGCCTCAAAACAAAACCCACGCGCACTGCCAAAACGCGTCCAATATATAATTCATTTGTTTCCATTTTGGTAAATCGGAGGTTGTACGTAATTAGATACGATGTTATAAGTACATGAATAATAAGATTTACATAATTTACTATTCATAAATTTTATAGATAATATAATTTATAAGTATTTAAAGAATAATTTTAAGCATTATCAAACATGCACTTGAGAGATTATTTGAGGCAGTATTTATTTTGAAAGTGTGCAATTTATTCTTGCCAATCTATATATTCTTAAAAATTTAGTAGGCTCTGCATTGAAATATAAATTTCCAAAATTCTTGGTGGGCATCACATTGTTTTTTAATTTCTATATGGAAAATGTTCGGGGCAATGTCTAACTTAGAATTTTGCTATTTATTTTTGTCAATCTACAAATTCCTTAAAATTTTAGTGGATGCTATATTGAAAATAAGTTTCCTAGGTTATTGGTGGGTGTCACACTATTTTGTTCGCTAGAAACACTTCTTTAAAGTTAGGCACCAATTTCATCTTAAAGTTTGTCAACTTAAAACTTTTTCTGTTGTTGGGGTTCGTCTTTCCCCACGACTACACTCAAATTATAAAGCAAATTATAAAGTCAAAATTAAGAAGCAAAAGCTATTGCTACTACAAACTTGACTATTGGCCTTCAAAGCAAGACTTTGGCAAATAAATCAACATAATGCACAAATATGGAAACAAATAATCATCATATTTCTTCACGAGGTGCGACTCACTTAACATACAAGACTTTGGCAAATAAATCAACATAATGCACAAATATGGAAACAAATAATCAATCAGATTTCTTCACGAGGTGCGACTCACTTAACATTTGAGCTTACATCTCTAGAGCTCCACAACACTGGACATTCATCTGCACTGAACTTTCTTGAATATGAATGAATCTTACAACATACGCATCCAATCACACAGATCTGGACCCAATGACCCAAAACCTTAACACTTAGAGCTTACGAATCCCATATAGAGATACATACAACCTTCTATATAATATACGATTATACTAATACTTTAAGAAGTTATTGACTCTTGATTCTTCACTCAGAAGAACACAAAAGAACTACATAAAGGCGAACAAAGCGAAGACGGAAAGACGACTGCACTTAAAAATCCTTACCTTCTATTTAACCCTAAAATAAGCGAGTGACAAATTTATAAGAGATGCAATCACAAGTGATCTCAGTCGTTGGTTTTAATGGCTAGGATTAACCAAAAAAAAAACGTGCCTTTTACTTACTAAGTGTGAAGTTGTACTATCAAAATGCGACTTCAACCCTTTTCTGATTTGTGTCACACATGTGAACCTCACATGTTATTCATACTCTTCTACTTCAAAATTCCGTTGGATGTTTGAAACTTAAAATCACTAAAACAATTGTTGTTGACTTGTTGAATTAATGTTTTGTCTTTGTCACAATTTACTCGCTTAAATGTCCTTTTTCATTATGTAATATTATTCTTTTCGTGTAAAATTGCTTCATTTTTTTTTTTGCTATATTTATACGAAATATAATTCTTTTTCTCACATTTTTATAATCTGCAAAAAGATAACATTCAAAACTTCTTCCATTGCCTCGCATTGAACAGGGAATGGAAAATGCTTTCCTCCTCACGTGCATTTTCAATTAAGAGTTTATATTATAGGAGTTCGTAATTTTTCAAAACAAATTACATCAATACAAAATTGACTTTTCATTGCTTTTTAATTAATATTACAAATAACTTCTAAAATATTGACAAAATTAAGTTGTAACACACTATCCTCTAAATCTTGTCACAATATTGATCCACTGATAAAATGTCCATCTCGAAACATCAATGCAACGCAATCTTGTTTTTAACCCTAAATAAAAATAGGGTACGATTATGTTTGCTATTTCTTAAATTATAATTTCGGGTTGGTTAAATTGGTCAAACATACTTTTTATCTACACATTTCATAAGACTCACACTTACAACTCATTTTTATCTATACATTCACCCACAACTTATAATATAAGCACTTAAAAATAATTTCAAAGCACTACCAAACATATGCTAAGATATTTGTATTGTAGAAATAAGTAATTTTCTAAAAAAATAACTGAATCAATAAAAAAAAAACAAATTTTGTTGACCTCCAAAAATGGCCGCCAACAGGAACCCCAAGCCTCCTCCTCCTCCTACATGTATTTCTCCTCTTACTTGGACTGCCACGTGGTTTATTCAACCACGCAGATATGCCTAGGCCCGGGTGGGTAGATAACCAATGATAAAGAGAAACACACTATGGGAGAGGTAATAGCTTGAGGGCCTCTAACTAACGATTTCTCAGGTGGTTATAACACTTGAAGAATAATTAGTATGGAGGACTTGATATTTCTTGTGAGAGTAATGTTTCAACATTCCTCTATTGTGGAAATAAGCTTAGTATTTATAGGCAAATTCTACAAGAATGATCTCCTTAATTTGATGTGCGACACGTGGTTCCATCCGAAGGGTTCTTGAGTCCCATCTTTGGTGTCACGTCATTAGCATTAATGAGGAAGTCACTTTCGGTATAGAACTAATGGGTATGATCATGATCAATAAACCGCGATTGGCGAGGCGAGTCCCATCAATCTTTCGTAGATTGAATCACATTTTTGGTAGGGAAGGCTTTCTTAGCACGCAACTGGGGTCGGACTTTGATGACCTCGGTTGTCTAACCACCTCGGCACAAATAGCCTTGGTTGACTAACCTCCTCTAAGACAAATAGCCTCGGTTGACTAACCTCATAGGCATAAATAGCCCCGGTTGTCTAACCTCCTAGGCATAAATAGCCTCGGTTGATTAACCTCCCAGGCATAAATAGCCTCGGTTGTCTAACCACCTCGGCACAAATAGCCTCGGTTGTCTAACTTCCTCGGCACAAATAGCCTCGGTTGACTTTGACCGCGCACACGTGGAGCCCAAGTGGGTTTGGGGCGTAACAAATTTATATGAAAATTGCATTATTACCTAGAAAAAATAGCAAAGCTTTAGGCCTGTGTTGTGTCGTTCACGTGCAAAACCAGTGCAAACAAAAAAAAACATTAATAAACTTAATTATTTCATAATGTGAGCTGCACATGATCATTTGACAAAATATTTGGATACAAACGTCACATAGAACTTAGAATCACAAACGACAAATAATGAAAGATTTAGAACAACAAGAAAATAAAAGTTAGAGATAAAACTACGAAAGAAGTAAAACTTGAAGACGTCGGCTACAATTGTTCTTTTATTGATAAGAAAATGAAAAAAATGGAAAAAATTATCATATGATACATTAAAAAAAAAAAAAAGAACGAAATGTGGTTATCTATAAATTTGACTTTTCGTTACCTTATAATTATAAATAGCTATTTATATACTGACAAAATTTGTAACATACAATCAGACACGGAGCAAGTGGGGTCCCAAGGGAGACCTGGACCCTTCAACTTTTGGAATTTTTTTTTAAATTTTTTTAATATGCAATTTAACTTTGACCTAATATCAATTTAATGAATGTCAATTGGATCAATTGACCTAATATCAATTTAATGTAAGACAATTGAACATATTGACCTAATTAAATTAATAATACAAAATTACAAATGATTGGTCCATTCCTCAAACAATAATACAAAATCAATAAAAGACACTTTGCTTGTTAATACATATCGTGTTCAATTGGTTTTTTTTTTTTTGAGCTCGAGTGATATTTAATTTTATTTGTGTACTGAATCTTCCTATTTTGGATGATAATTTTGTAGAAGTCAGAGTGAATAAAAAGAGTTTGACTAGTTTTATATTTTCAATATTTTTGTGCAATGACTTTTTGTAAGCTTTTTAAAGATTATGACTTATAAAAAAATATTAGATTATTATAAAAATGGGTTCAGTAATTGTGGTTTGAGAAAAACAAAAAATTCGGAGGCAGCCCCTGTGAGAGGGATTCTCCAGCCCATCCCTTTGCCATATCGTGGCTATACCCCTATTTAGACTCCCAACATAAAATATTTGGCTCCGCCACTACATACAATCCCCTAAATCATATCACATAAAAAATATTTAACTTTATACTTATCGTGTTGATTCGTTGTCTCGATAAAAATTATAACAAACAATTTTTTATATCTCAACAAAATCTTTCAGATTTATAATGTACTGCTAACATACACATCTCAAAGCAAAAGCATCCATATTAAGCAGTCTTGTTCTTCATTATAAAAAAGAAAAAAGACCAATTGAATTAAAATATTGCGCATTTAGTATAGAAATGTGTAATTTTTCTAGGCAAATTTGTTCGATGCAAAAAAAGAAAGAAAGAGATGTTATGCGCACAATTCAACTCACTATCTATAAATTTGACTTTTCGTTGCGTCTCAATTAATTACACATATCGTTTTAAATATTTTGTCAATCTTCTAAATTTCGTAACATAAAAAAATTTGACTTTTTAATTGTCGTTTCGTGTGTGTGTGTATATATATATTCAACTTACTATCTATAAATTTGACTTTTCGTTGCGTCTCAATTAATTACAAATAACGTTTTATATATTTTGTCAATCTTCTAAATCTCGTAATATAAAAAAATTTGACTTTTTACTTGTCGTTTTGTGTGTGTGTGTGTATATATATATATATGTACCATAAAAGTTATAACTAATGATTCTTTATATCTCAACAAATCTCTTGACATATTTATAGAATGTCTATCTCTAGACTAGAGTGGGCATGGTTACCCCCAACCTGACCAACTCGACTGAAACGAATTGAATCGGGTTGTGTTGATTCGATTATCCACGCTTGGGCATTTTAGTTCGGATTGCAAATTGGAATTTTTTTCGGATTGGATTGGTTCGAGTTGAGAAAAATAAACCGACACGACTCGAATACAAACCTAATCGAATTAAAATTATAACAAATAATGGATCAAATCTACTTTAATAGGTATGAATTACGATAGTTGATTAATGTTTACATTGTATTTGAATGTAGGTCCAAGTTTTTGATTTGAATACAAGCATACATGTCCAAATATTTCTTTCAAATGGGATTTAAATTTTTTATTTGAATACAGAGCCAAATCTACCTTAGTGATATTATATAATAATAATAATAATAATAATAATAATAATAAAATGAACTTTATAATCTTTGAGCCATTGACAATTACATTTTAAATTTTTTAGTATCTTTTGAATTTTTTAAGGCCAGTAGTGCAATTTATCATTTGGACCCAAGTATTCACACAAATCGGATTAGTTCGATTTGTGATATAATCAAATCGACGTGGTCAGTTTGATTTCTAGTTCGGTCCAACATCAAATCGATCCAACTTATGTCCACTCCTACTTAAGACATTCACAAGATGCAACGTCCATTATAAGAGAGATGGGTTGATATAAGACGTCACATTTGTAATCTATAAATATGTAACTTTTTGAAACAAATTCGTGGATTAAAAAAAAAAAGAAGATAAAGCTTTTAGAGGCAAGTGCCTAGTAACAATGTAACATTTTATTACGAAGAAAAAAAATTGCAAAATTTTAGGAGTGCTCTTCACACGCAGTAGCAATGCGTGAAAGTGCATACTCAACAAAATTGATGACCCAACCACATCTAATCCCCACCTCCCGGTGAAAATAAATTTTCTATTGAGAGATAGAGATAGAGACAAATTTGGGCATTGACAACAAGTCAGACTTGTGATCTGTGAAATCAACTGGGTAACAAATGCAGAAAAAACTACCCCAAAAAAAAAAAAAAGTCAGCTCTTTGTGTCATCATTTCAAATCAGCCCACCAGTTTTTTTTTTTTTGTCCAAAATAAATTTGGATTTTCCAGATACCACCAAATAGAAAAATCATTATTCAGTACTAGTGAAACTTTCCTTTTCGTTGTCCTGCAGTGCGGAGTGTGATAGTCTATTTGTATCACTGTTTCTTTGATTTGAAGTCTCTACAAGAGAGTAAGTACTTTTTTTCTATATCTTGATCAACCCTGTTTTCCTTCTTGCTTTTGTAATCGGCGAAGACCAGTTTGTAGAAAAATGAGCATACTTTTCAGTGTTGGGGCATCTTTTTACTGTAGTGAGTGAACTATAGCTTGCTTCAATTGCAAGTGATAAGGCGTTGAAAAATCAAATCTTTTTTCTCTCTCTCGAAATTTTAGGTAGGAACTTTGGTTTGTGGGTTTTGAATAAAGAAAGGTTCTTTTTAAATTTAGTCTTGTAATCGGGGATTTAGGGATCTGAAACCGTAAGAGACTGCCTTTAGTTACAAGTTATTGGTTGGGAATTTTATTATATTTATTTTTGTGAATTTTGAGGTGTTTTGGGATGTGGGTTTGAAGTTTCTTCATATGGGCAGTGCTGATTTCTTGTTTATCTCAGTCTGATATAGGTTCTCAAGTTCAAGATTTTTGGATTTGGGGGTTTGATTTATAGTTGGTAGTGTAAATTTGAAAGAATTTTCACTGTCTGTAATTGCATCACTTACATGTTGATAGTGTTTTGTGTTTTTGAAATGTGGTATGAAATTTCTCATATGGGTTTTTCCATCTATTCTTAAATCAGCCAGAACATTTCTCTCGGATAAAGATTGAAATTTCAGTTTGTGTCTGCGGATTCAATCCATGTGGGGAACTGTGGATTTCAATTGTTCTTAGTGGCACTGATTCTTGCTTCACAACCAGTTGTATGGAGTGGACCTTTGTGATTTCTGAGGCAGATTTTGTGGGATGTGAGGGAGAGGAGTTTCTTCATGTGGAATTCTTCTTGATTTAAGTTGCCAATCCCCTTTGGTTTCGACATTTTTCCCAATGAGTTTCCTGAATTGGATATTCTTTGCTTGTTTTGTCTGTTTATCATTCGCTCTTGAAAAGCCGAACCAAAACTGTAATCCGAATGATTTTTCTGCATTGAGGGAATTTGCAGGACAACTGGTAAATGGTTCCATCAAATCAACTTGGTTCAACGAATCCAACTGCTGTCAATGGAATGGTGTTGTTTGCGAAGATGGTAGCCATAAGTCAGCCGCAAGTAGAGTGACCGGTTTGAACTTGTCCGGTGAAGGCCTGAGGGGGAAAATTTCGGAGTCTCTGGGCAAATTGGATGGATTGAAAGTGCTCCATCTTTCGCACAACTTTCTGGAAGGTGGACTGCCCTTGAATTTCTCTAATTTGAAGCAGCTGGAAGTTCTTGATTTAAGCCACAACACGTTGGCTGGACCAGTACTGGGAGCTCTTGTCGGGTTGAAATCAATTCAATCAGTCAACCTCTCGAGCAATTCTTTCACTGGAAACTTCACTGATCTTGGGGTGTTTCCGAGTCTTATTGTGTTCAACATAAGTAACAACTTGTTTACTGGTGAATTCAGCTCCAAAGTCTGCAATTTCTCCAGGAACATTCGGGTTCTGGATTTATCATCGAATCATTTTTCTGGTGCACTTGAAGGCTTGGAGACTTGCAGCACATCTGTCCAGCATTTCCATGCGGATTTCAATTCTCTTTCGGGCCAACTTCCAGACTCCTTATACATGTTATCATCCCTGGAGCAGCTTTCACTCTCTGCCAATAATTTCTCTGGCCAGCTAAGCCATAAACTCAGTAAGCTTTCCAACCTCAAAACCTTAGTTCTATGTGGGAACAGATTTTCTGGTTCTTTTCCTAATGTTTTTGGGAATTTAACTCAACTAGAGCAGTTGGTTGCACATTCAAATTCATTCTCTGGACCGCTGCCTTCAACTCTGGCACTCTGCACTAAATTACGAGTGCTTGATGTTCGGAACAACACTCTTTCTGGTGCAATTGATCTTGATTTCTCTGGACTGCCTAATCTCTGTACTCTTGATCTTGCAAGTAATCGTTTTTCTAGTCCCTTGCCCGAATCGTTATCTAGTTGCCGGAATTAAAGATTTTGAGCCTTGCCAAGAACAATTTAACTGGCCAGATCCCTGAAAGCTATGCAAATCTCAGTTCTCTTATATTTCTCTCATTGTCGAACAACAGCCTTGTAAACCTATCTGGAGGGTTGTCTGTTTTGAAGCATTGCAGAAATCTTACCACTCTTATTCTCACCAAGAATTTCCATGGGGAAGAAATTCCCAAAAATGTGAGTGGGTTTGAGAGCTTAATGCTTTTTGCACTGGGAAATTGTGGCCTGAATGGTCAAATCCCAAATTGGTTGTTGAATTGCCCGAAATTGCAAGTCCTTGATTTGTCCTGGAATCACTTGGATGGCAGTATCCCTTCACAGATTGGTCAGATGGAGAATTTGTTCTACTTGGATTTTTCAAATAATTCACTAATAGGAGGAATCCCAAAAGGTTTGACGGAGCTTAAGAGCCTTATGTCTGCCAATAGCTATTCATCCACTCTTAATACTTCCACTGGCATCCCACTTTTTGTAAAGCGAAATCAGAGTGCGAGTGGTTTGCAGTACAATCAAGCTTCAAGTTTCCCTCCATCTGTATTACTGAGCAATAATAAACTAAACGGCTCAATTTGGCCTGAAATTGGACGTCTGAGACAGCTCCATGTCTTGGACTTGAGCAGGAATGGCATAACTGGAACCATCCCCAACTCCATTTCAAATATGACAAACCTGGAGACTTTGGATTTGTCATACAATGATCTTCATGGATCAATTCCTTCATCATTTAATCAGCTCACTTTCCTCTCAAAGTTTAGTGTTGCTAATAATCATCTCGAGGGAGCAATTCCAACAGGGGGCCAATTCCTTAGCTTTCCCAGCTCAAGCTTTGAGGGTAACCCTGGACTTTGTGGAAAAATAATTTCTCCTTGCATTAACAATAATATGGGGATCCGGACATCTAGTCCACCTGTTGCACATAAGAAATTTGGTTGGAGCAGCATACTTGGAATAACCATCAGCATTGGCGTTGGAATTGCTTTAATCCTGACCATTCTTCTGCTTAGGATATCAAGAAGAGATGCCGGATTACCAATTGAAGATTTGGATGAGGAAATCAGCAGGCCACCGAGATTATCTGATGCATTTGGACCTCCAAAGCTGGTGCTCTTTAAGAATGCAGACTGCAAGGATCTTACAATTGTGGACTTGCTGAAGTCAACAAACAATTTCAACCAATCAAACATTATTGGCTGTGGAGGATTTGGGCTGGTTTATAAGGCGGACCTACCTAATGGCTTGAAAGCTGCAATCAAGAGGCTTTCTGGGGATTGTGGGCAGATGGAACGTGAATTTCAAGCTGAAGTTGAAGCCCTCTCTAGAGCTCAACACAAGAACCTTGTTTCTCTTCAAGGGTACTGTCGATACGGGAATGACAGGTTGTTAATTTATTCCTACATGGAAAATGGAAGCTTGGATTATTGGTTACATGAAAGAGTTGATGGGAGTTCATTTCTCAGGTGGGATACCAGGTTGAAAATAGCTCAAGGGGCAGCCCATGGATTAGCTTACTTGCATAAGGAGCCAAATATAATTCATCGAGACATCAAAACCAGCAATATTCTTTTGGACGATAGATTTGAAGCTCATTTAGCTGATTTTGGGCTCTCTAGATTACTCTGTCCCTATGATACTCATGTAACAACAGATTTGGTTGGCACTTTGGGATATATTCCGCCTGAATACAGTCAGACATTGACTGCGACGTTCAGAGGTGATGTTTACAGTTTTGGAGTTGTTCTTCTTGAGCTTCTTACTGGAAAGCGGCCTATGGAAGTTTGCAAGGGAAAGAATTGCAGGGATTTGGTGGCATGGGTGTTTCAAAAGAAGTCTGAGAAGAGGGAGGAGGAGATATTTGATTCATCACTACGAGATAGGGACTGGGAAAAACAACTTATGGAGGTGCTCGGTATAGCTTGTAAATGTATAGACCGGGATCCTAGAAGAAGACCATCCATTGATGAAGTTGTTTCATGGCTAGATGAGATTGAGATAGGAAAAATTTAACAGTAAATTTCGTTTTATTATTTTCCTTCTCAAGGAATTAAGCTTCATTTTCATCTGGAAAGTGAAAAACATTAACTGTAAACCAAGAAAACTTCAGTTTATACCAAGAGGGCTGGCAGAGAACTGATGATCCAAGTGATTCAATTTTATTTTGTAAGTGCTTTGGATACTTTAGGGAATGGAAAACATTACATCCTGCTATATTTCCGAAGGTCTTTTTCAGCTTCATCTTAATTCCTCTTCCTTCAGATTTTAGTTTACGTTGATACCAAATGACACTAATTTTGAAAGGGGAAAGAAAATTCTCTGCATTTCTGTGTTCATGCCTAAAGCCTACATATTTCTGCTATTTCTTTTCTTTGACATACAGATTTGATGAAGTTATATCTCCTTTTTATAGAATTACTTAACATTAGTGATACTTGGCATTTGTGTTTCTCGTAAAACTGTAATTTGCTGTAGAATTTTTCTTATCTGATGTAGCAGTAGTATAACACTAACACATTAGGGCATGATGTACATCAGAAGGCATACTTTTGCCTACATCAGAAAAACTTTTTCCAGCTTGTGAATGCAGCCACCGCGATATTCTCGACCCTGTAAGCTATATTTGTTGCTCCTACCATGCATCGGCGCCTCAGGGCAGCTGATGGAAAGAAAGACTCATTCTTGGGGACTTGCCTTTAATCATGGAAGGAAAGAAGACTACTTATCTGTCTAAATGAAGAGGTGTCCCACTAATATTCCCTACTTGTCCGACGTTTTGGATATAAAACGGAACTTCCCATAATGTGTTCAAAAGAAAGTAATGGCCCTTTACAATCCAGGCAGTGTTTAGTGCGCTCAACTTTTCCTGAGAAAAATTTCCACAGAATTGAGGTTGAACTGTGTCTTTGTCAAAGGCACTGTTAATTTAACTAGTGTAGTGGGAACTGAAAGTTGATCCGGATATGCTTTTTTATTGCGCATGGTTTTTCTTTTTTGCCTGCTGGAACATATTGAAAACAAGATGATCCACCTTGACTTCATTCACATTGGCTGCCATTTTTTAGTGATCTTGAATGTGAACCCCACTATGTTTTCTAAATGTGGACGATTCTTCAAGTATATTTTTTTTTTCCTGTTGGTGGGATTGGCAAAACAGAACCTAAAAGTCACTTTTCAAAAAGAATATAATTTCTCCATTGATGTTGAGTGATTGAGTGTGACAGCAAGATTTAGAGAGAGGATACGAAAAAAAAAAAAAAAAAGATTTAGAGAGAGGATTTTTTCCCCCCCCTGAAAAATCTGCTGAATCAATTGTTTGACACGTCATGAGCCATAATTTTATCCAGATTTTCAAGATATTGATGCAATCTACATGGTTAATGATTTCTTGAGCTTGTGGATTTGATTTTAAAAAGATTTTTTGTTCCCGTGGATAAACTTGTATTGAACATATACTATCTGTCATTCAATGTTTTCCTTTTTAGGGATTTGTGTGGACAACAGTTATCCACATTTTTCTGATAAAAGAAAAGTTCTAAAGACGAAATCTTCGACTTATGTCAGAAGTCTCTTGATCAAGCGGGTTATAAATAGAAAGATATGCGAGTGGCAGGAACCTGAGGGAAAAAGTCAACATGCCAACCTCCAAAACAGATCCCACAATATTTCAGTGAAAATCTATCCCACACGGAAATCAAAACTGCGTTGTCGGATGATTTCTCCTCACGTTACCTAAAGTCTTACCAACTCGCCTATGATCCTGGGGCTAGTTATCCACATTTTTATTGGATAAAATGTACTGAGAGACTGTTATAGTTATTAATTTTTATTTTATTTTATTTTCCTAGGTCATACAATAGGTACAAATTAGTTTTATTATTGGCAGCCTCAAATAGCAAAAAACATATTTTGAGAAGTGGTTTCTATATGTCATATGATGAGTGTAAAGTGTTTTATTATTGGACGCTTCGATATAGAAAAATTCATACTATGAAAAGTCGATTTTTCTACGTCATACAAGTGCAAATTGGTTTTATTATTGAACGTCTCGATAAAGAAATATTCATATTCTAAGAAGTTGGTTTTCTGTTATTTGATTTGTTGAAACAGTATTTGTGACTCCGTTGTTAGAAACAACGTTGTCTTTTGTCTACAACAAACTGACGTGTAAAAGGAATGTAAAAATAATTTTATTACACTTAATGCGCTACTCTATCAAATATTGACTCATGGAAAGCATTTGATATTAGTGGAAGAATAGGTCTATTTAGAGCATCTTTAAAACAACAATGTCCAATTGATGTGGCGATGAGGTGGAGGGGACAAAATTGATGTGACAACATTTATTGTAGAAGGTCGTCCAACCGGCCATCTAGTTTTAGACATCATGATAAACACTTTCCACTAACTTTTTCATTAAATTGTGTCTATCTCTCTCATCTATTTTTCCTTCTCTTTCTTCTTTCCACACTCTCTCCTCATTTCTTTTCTCTCTCTTGTCACAAATTTTTTTAGAAGGTGTAGCATTAGAGATGCTCTTAGCACCAGTAGTATTTAACACCAATCTAGATGACAATATATGTGTAATTAAATGATTTATTCATTTAAATGTAAGTATAGAGGACTAATATAATTGAATGTATCACGTGTTGCAACTTAGTGCTAAATAACATTACTCTTAGTGGAATATTATTGGCGAGATTATAATAAAATGGAATGATGAGTTTTATAACAAATATTTCCAACATTATTTCTTCATAATCCAACATATGGACTTGGGCTCTCGAAGGCCATGGCCCGTATGGTAGTATACAAAAGCATAAACTTCAGCCCAAGTTGGACCAAAAGGGCCATCAGTCCGTAACAAAAACATATTAACAGAAATAGCACTGAAAATGAAAGTCTAACATAGGAGCATCTTTGCCCTACTGCCGACCAGACATCATGGACTGCATTTCATACACGTGCTGCCCATGTTTCGTTCGACGAATACCATAACGTATCCTCCTTGTCTAATATAAGCAGCCATTGTTGATTGTTCACGTCACAACCAGTAGCAAAATCAAACACGTAAATATTAAACTGAATCCATGGCAATTTCTACTAGAAAATGAGCTTATGCTTTTCTTCAAGTTAGGGCAGAGCTAGGAAGCAAGATATGATTGGTAGGAGTTTAAAATGAACTAGACCATAACATAAAATTTATTTGAAAAAATTGTCAATAAATCATATCCACATGACTTGTTTCAAATTAGGTTAAAACTTTTTTTAAAATTGTGATTAAGTCATACTTTAAATCACTATTTTAAATTAATTTCAAAATCACATTTTTTAACCATATTTTCCATTGGCACAATCTTCCAACTCCACAAACCTCTTCCACCTCCGGCGACAACCTCCTACACCTCCATGAGTGCTTTCTGCAGTAATGTCACTTTTTAATTCCATATAGTAAAATCTGGGCCATCTGCAGTCGTTTATACCTGATATTGCAATCGTTTATACCCGATAAAGTGGATAATGATTGGGTTGAGATGTTTCTTAATTGTTCCTAGAAACTATTGGATTTAAATGCTGCAATCAAGATGTTGGAAGAAAAGTCAAAATCTGAGGCAACTAATTTTCAGAAACTTCATTTTGCGTTTGCTATGAGAACAACAATGTCGTGCTTGATTCAGATGCATTCATCCGGATATATATTGAGGAACAATTGGCATCTTAGATATTTGCTAGTAAAGAGAAAGCACAACAAGGTAAAAAAATTATTCAGTTACATAACCATTCTGGACATTTGCTAGTGAATGATCTCTATTGCAAAGAGAGAATTAAAAGAGAGCATAATGTCTTCTAAAGTTATGACTCTATGCTGAAGAAGTGTCAAGAAGATCTCATTGTTAAAAGAGAGCATGATGTTTGATACTGTATTATAGAAAAACAATATCACAGAAAACATTGTTAGTCATGTGTGTTGTTTGATACTGTATTATAGAAAATAGTATCACAGATATTGTTTGATACTGTTTTAATCCATGATATTGTTTGAATTTATGTGGTATGAGTTTTATTTATAATACCGTGCTTTTATCTTTGATACTGTTTAATTATAGCAAGGTTTGAATATGTGATACTGTTTGAATGTCTTAATTTTATCTATGATACTGTTTTAATCCATGATAATGTTTTGTTTAGGTAATGTGCATTAATATAATTTGATACTGTTTGAATGTCTTAGTTTTAATTTATGATACTGTTTTATTTAGGTAATGTGCATTAATATAATTTGATACTGTTTTAATCAGATGATACTGTTTGAATGTCTTAGTTTTAATCCATGATACTGTTTTATTTAAGTAATGTGCATTAGTATATTTTGATATTGTTTTAATCTATGATGCTGTTTTATTCTATGATACTGTTTGAATTTATGTGGAATGAATTTTATTTATGATACTGTGCTTTTATCTTTGATACTGTTTAATTATAGCAAAGTTTGAACATGTGATACTGTTTGAATGTCTTAGTTTTGTCTATGATACTGTTTTATTTAGGTAATGTGCACTAGTAATTTTGATACAGTTTTAATCCATATTTTAATCCATGATACTGTTTTGTATAATCTGAGATCAAACAACATACATGACTAATTAAACAAAGATCAAAGATAAAAGCATGGTATTATAATTATGTGTGTTGTTTGATCTTGAAAAAAGATCACAAAAACAAATATCACAATAGAAATGAACATAGAATTCGCATACGTGCTCAGAATTTTTATTATAATATGTTTTCTCGATGAGACAGTCAAGACCAGTAGGTTTGCTACTGCGTATGATGGATTTTACCTATTTGAAGTCGTCTCTTTAGCTTAAAATGGCAATTTTTAATTTTTTTTGTCAAAACAGTATCATAAATCTTCTAAAACAGTATCACAGATAAATGTACATCCTTTTGCTGTAAATTAAAGCTCTTCCAAGATATCTAGGTCCCTTAAAAGCAAACACATACTTCAGAGCAATGCCAAGATGAAGAAAGAAGAACTGTTAATCATTCTCAAGTTAATGGGTCTCACTCAGAGAAGTCATACAGAAGGTTCTCATCTAAAGACAAAAGTAGCAGTTCTAGATCTGACTTAGATAAAACTATAAACAATGTTTCTGATTCTTCCCTTGAATTAGATCACATGATATCGTATGAGGGAAAATCTAAGAACGGAAGGAGCAAATTTGATGAAAAATGTGCCACTCCTGACGAGGCTAAGAAAAATATCATTCTTAAGAAAGTTCTTCTTTGGAAGAGTATCGAGAGAGAGTAGTAAAGAAAAAGTCAACTAAAACTTGGAGGTCTTGATGGTTCAGATAGTAGATTAGATGTTATGAAAAGCCTGAATAAAAAGAACCATCTTCAACCTGAGCATTGTGACAAAATATTGTCCAAAAAGCTTTACTCTGGCAAAGGCGACCGAGCTGAAGTCAATGGGAGTGGGAAGTCATACTCAGTAGCAAAGGTTCAGATTGAATTAATCAGTAGAGAATAAACAAGAGAATAATATTGTTATTAAAATATTCCATTAATAGTACAAAATCATAGGTTTAATAGTATAAAAAACGAGATCACAACAAAACGAAGTATTATAATTAGTGTTTTTTACAATTAAGGGTATGTTGGTCTTTTAGCTCTAAAATGTGACTTTTTAATTGAATTAAAGTTTTGAGTATATAACTTTAGAGCCCATAAGTGTCAAAACAGTGATCGACTCTGAATTTACCCAATTTTTTTTATTTATTTAACTACATATACTTAGGAAAATATTGAGACAGACTAGGCTCGGACCCGCATGCAAACCAACCCCTGCTGCGCACCCACATTTCAAGCGCATAGTCACTGTCCACTCTTAAGAGCTTTGTTAAGCTCTATATCGAACAATTTCTAAGGTAATTATAAGTTCTAAATCTGTCTTCCATAATTTTCAGGGTGGAACGAGGAACTGGAACGAAGATTTTCGGGAAGGTGGAAAAGGTACTTCATGGATGTCAAATAGAACAAAAGAACAAAACGGTGACGCGATGGACGCCACCAGGGACACAGAGGGTGTTGTGGTTGAAATGGCGAAAGAAAGGAGTGTGAAAGCTATGGATACGACAGTGAACTTAGGAGAAAAGGCAAAGGCAAAGCAGATAATGTATAATACGTGGGATGTTGCTATAGAGACTAAGGCTAGTTTGATATTGATTTTGGAGTCAACTTTTGATTCTCAAAATTGATTTAGAGCGTTTGACAAATTTTTAAAAATGATTATAAAATAATTTGACTCACATGATAGCAGATTTTGAGAAGTAGCAAAAGGGCATGGCAGTTTTTCAAATTATGTTTTTAACTTTTTTATTTATATATTATTACACATTTTACCTATAATTAATTAAACTAATTTCTTTAATATCATGAGTTTATTTTCTACATATTTCAATGATTTGATATTTTTTTATTATATGAAAATAGAGAAATTGAGAACCTCGATTTCTGCAAATTATTAATTAATGATAATTCAAAATTATTTGACGTTTTTCTTATTATATGAAAATGGAGAAATTGAGAAACCGAATTGATGCAAATTTGATGCATAAAAAATAATTTAAATTTAATTATTTTTATACTATATGATTATGTTTTTATTTTGCAATTTTTATAAAATTTGAAATTTATTAAGTGTTTATTATTTTTATTTTAAAATAATAATAGTGAATGCATTGTTTTGTTAAAAATTATTAGACAATATTACATATTACTATAAAAGATTTTTTTTTTTACTACTTGTGATAATAATAATAATAACACAAAATAACATTATTATAATCAATGTCATTTTTTATAATTTAATACCATTAAAATAATAAATCACTTTTGTTTACCAAACGTTCAAATGCTGCTTTTGAAACATACGTCAATTTTGAAACAAGAATTTATCAAACACTTATCTGATTCTTCCTACAACTTATTTTTTCTACAACAATATCTGATTCTCTTAAAAGCACAATAATACTAAACAAAGCCTAATAATCATAATCATGTTGATGATTAGAGCTGGAGGTTAAGATTTAAAGGATCGCGTTTTTGAATAGTGGTTTTATTCTACATGTTCCCTCACGAGCTTATATTACTTATTTTGATAAACCAAATGTGTATTATTTCATGTGCATTATATGGACATATAATATTGTTAGAGCATCTCCAATGTTATAATGTCAAGACACAATGTCTAGTACTTTTCTTGACAAATGGCCAAAAAGTGCTTACATGGCACAATTAATGATAGAATGTGTCTAGCACAATGTATTTTAGATATTGTTCTTGACAATGTCCATCATTAATTTAATAATTTCTATCTAATCAATACATTTCTTCCTCTCTTTTTTTTTGTTTTTTTTTTTTTTCTATAAAGCTAATAATAATTTGCCACATTTGCACAATGAACATAGTTGCATTGGAAATTTTTTTTGATATAATATCAATATCTTTTGTCACATATACATAGTAGACATTGTTACATTAAAGATGCACTTATTACAAGCATACATATACATAGTAGACATTGTTGCATTAAAGATGCACTTATTACAAGCATTCTTGCATCAAATAATTCCTCTCATGCACCAAATACAAGTATTGTTGGTTTCTTTTTCGATATACTATATCTCAATATATCTCTAATCGGGAGGGAAGATTTCTCTCTTGGTTTCGAACACAAACTCAATGGACTTTGGGTCCGAAATTGGAGAGAGAAATTCCTCCAGTTCACGTGAAATCAAGAACTTCTCGATTTTAAAAAAAAAAAAAAAGAGTTTTGAGTCCAATTTGCAAAAAACATTTGAGTCCAAAACCAAGAGGAGAAATCCTCCCTGGTTGGTGACAGTTGGGGCGGGGTTGGAGAAGAATTTTCTTTTTTAATTGTTTGAAATAATTGAATGCTAACAAACTATTTTACATTTGTTGTATTAGTCAAATTAATATCAAAGACTTAGACATTTGGTCAACTTCCAGACTTTTGGACAAAATACATCCAAATTCCAGAGGTCCTGCTAGCGGCACTTATTAGACTGAGAAATGTAAGTGTTAGGATTAGATGGTTTGGAAGTATAATTGTAAAAAAAATAAAAAGTTCTAGATTTATTTAAGTTAGAAACAAATAGAGACCATTTTACTCTTTAGCTCCCAGTCAATTAAATTTTCCAAACATACCTCCCTCCTAAGTTTGTATTTTTTATATTATTCAAGTGTGAATAAATACTCTACCTTGTGATGGATTGATAAAACTCTCAGTTTGCAAGGGGGACAAAATGGCCAAAATTACAAGAGTTAATTCAGCAAGTCCCAACTTCTTTGCATGTGTGGAGGCATCGCAGCATCTAATGTGATGGTTTCCACAGTTTTAGGATCAAAATCCGAATCTGGATTGTCACGTTGCAAAACCTGAGCAATGTTCGGCAACAGCATCTGCTTACAATGAAGATGAAGATGGAAATGTTTATCAGAGATACTTCCATTCTCCAAATCGAGGCCAAAAGGATCTGGTTTTCCCTTGCAAATTTTATTGTCCAGTTTGCGATCTGAATTGACAAGGATATGTTTTGAGTTCTTATGAGCTTGCCACCCGTACTTGTAGTCTCCGACTATTGGTGTCCCCAATACCTCGGCACAGTGAACACGCAGCTATAAGATAACGGCAAAAGTCGAGAAGAGGAATCAGATCGATATGTTTAAGCTATATGAGATGCATTCAAAAATCATGATGGCATACGGCAGTAATCCAGACCTGATGCTTTCTTCCAGTAAGTGGAGACAACTCTAGCCATGTGTAACCTGCAGTTTTACCACTATATCAAGAACAGCGAACATAAACCTTTTTAGGTATACGAGTGAACCAGTATAAACAAAGGCAAACTCCAACTGGAAACACCCCCATCTCCCCCGAGAAACCCGTAAACTACAAGCAAGTTAGGCTAAGCTTGAGTAAATAAAAGTAAATTATCTAAACATGTTTGAAAACAAAAAGTTACTTAAAAGTGACTCCACTATCTGTAGCTATTTCCTGAAAACAAATAACTAGGTCGCTCATCTGAGTGCCTGAAACTAGTGGTTGAGAAATGACTTTGAAAAATGACACTAGATTACTGGCAGCGTGTATTGACAATTTTGGAAACTATTTTTAATATTTACTTCTTGACCAGTACAAAATTCCTGAAAGCACTATAAACGAACCACATGATGAAGATGCAATCACTCGATATTCCGTCACAGCATGCTGTGCTGACGTGTGGGATTTGTTAACTACAGTGATCTTCTCAGATTTTCCATCATACACCACCTAAAAATTTTGCGAAAACAACAATATAAGTCGAAGATATGATTTGTTCAGGCTGAAAATAGAACAAGTTACACCCCAGTAATAAACGTCCAATGCATGGAGTTATAATGTTTAGGTCCATCTGAAACGTCAAAGGAAACATCTACCAATAAGCCTCCCAACAATGCCCAGCTATAAATATGTCCCAACACATTTGTTTCTTTAATGTTTTGGGACATGTAGCTTCTTTTTCCATTGTTTGGGGGACAGTACAGTAGCACACGCACAACATATAAAATATACATGAAATATTTGTTAAAATGTCTATGCAGATCAATTTATTATACGAGAAATGAGAGAAGTCTAGCAGACGACTTTACATATAGTTATCCATGGAATCTTAGAAAACTATCATGTTTAATAGGCCGTTTATACACTGGGAAGTAACGACATGAAAGAGTAGATTAAGAAAAAAATTAGAAGCCAGAAGAGAGTATGCTTCAGGTACTTCAGACAGAACAAAAAGAAAACATTTTTATAGGCACGGAATGAGCATTCATTACTGCGTTTACCCAATTCCATGAAAATAAAGCAACTTTAATTAGTATGAGCCACAAAAAGTAATGACTATATTAATTTCGACGCTAAATTTCACTTCAAGTAGTATGTGTAAGACTTATTTTGCTATGTCTGGAATTTTCACACTTTTCATCAATTGTTACAGATGAGAAATGCCTGGAAGTGCTCAATATGAAAAAGTAGCATAAAAGTATTGCTCCTACCTTCTAAAACAATCCACAAACTCCATTTTCTATGATTTTGTCTTGGATTTACAAGGATAGACACCAAAAGATTCATCTTATGTTGCATATGAAAATTTCTGAACTAATACTTTGCATGCTCGTTTCCTTAAATTGTTCAAATGCTTGTCAAGATTAGAGCTTTTATAAAATGATTGGGCATTAGAAAAGCTTCTATTGACAAATTAGTTGGAGAAAGAATATATGGAGCAAGAATATATTAACAGCCCAAACAGCAAAAACTCTCAAGTTTATGACTGTTCTAAAAAGATTACTATTAAAGAAAGAAATACACCTTTCCTAATGGTACTGAGATTAATCCTTCAGCTCGTCTAGGAGATCCAATAACAAGAGCCCAATAATGCTTTTGCAAGGATCTTTTAATCTCAAGAACCTTTAAGACAAGAAAGGATCAACAAGACATGGAGTTAGTTAAGCTTATACGACAAGAACCAGTGATCAAGAGAGATGAATAATGCGATTACAAAATTACACACGTCATCTGATGCTCCAAAAGTTTTCTCGCGGAAGATTGAATGCAGAATGGTAGCACTTAATAGTGTCCTTCCCATTACTAATATGCCAGTGCTGTCTCTATCAAGTCTGTGCACCTAAAACAGAACAAGATTGTCCGCAACAATACCCACAAAGATAAGATTAAATACCAAACTGAAAACATATTGTGACCAACAGAGAATTAGAAGGGGTCGTATCACTCTCTCCAAGAGAAGCTGCAAAAAAAATATTAATATAGGATAACTCTATGATCATAACAAGCTCATGAACTTTGTGGCTTGTAAATCATGAAGAATATATGCTCAGTTCCAGGGATTCACTCAATTGGAAGTAGAATAGATTTTGCAAGGAAAAAAATGTACGTGCAAGGTCAAACTATCATAAAACATTTTTTTACTGCCAGTGCAATTTAGAGTTCCTAGATTAAACTTGGAGAAATATCTATTGTTCATATATAGACATCGATACATAGTATATGCATATTCAAATGCATGTATCAACATAAAGATTTGGGCTCGTTGGAGATGGGAGTAGCCACCATTCTCACACGTGCAACCTAGTTTGGCCCATAAGCAATATAAATCTTACACATGCATTCACATACTTTCTATTTTCTTGTAATAACTATTAGTTTTAAGCAAGAAAATTTTCTCCATTATGTTATTTTGGCAACTTTCTAGTTTTGTAAGGAATTTGAAGTATAAATATAACTAGTAGTGTTGAATAACATAGACAATTGATATTATATATTCAATGATATAGAAATTCGTCTTTACATTTTTCCCTGTATCTTCTTCCTCTCTCTCCTCTTTCCCCTTCTACATCAAAAACCTGTAGAAACTTACCAGGCGAGGAGACTCTGTATAGTTGTATCGCAAATACTTGGCAGCCAATTCATCTAAACTTCTCTTTATCCCAATGCCACCCTAAACAGGAATTTCATATAATGTGAAAGAAAAAGTCAATAAGTGCAGTCTCAAACTGAGCAATGCATACTTATAATTTACCTGTACTGGCATTCCAGGTGGTTTATTGATCACAATTATTGCTGGATCCTGAACAGTATGCAAGGAAATTAGACTTTTCATATAGTGGTAGTACAATCTAAAGAAAGCTAAGTGATCTAACTGCATATAAAACTGAAACAGATTATAGATATTAATACCTTATATAATTCAAGGCCACGGATAAATTTCATTTCTTCATTGCAAAGGTTCTCGTTCTCAGGTTTTGTTGAGGAAGTCTTTACATCAACTGTTGTTGGAAGGAATATTCTATCACCGATGTCCATCAGCTCCTTAGCTCTTACCTTCAAAAAGCACAAAATTGTCATACATAAAAATGGTGCTTGCATCCAAAGATGGTTAGGAAAAAAAAAGAAGACCTTTTCGAAAAATAATATAAATTAATGAAAAGAAAATCATATTTATGTATCACTGTTTTACCCTTCTGAGTTGACATGATTTAGTTTCTTCTGTGACGTATTCTTTTCGAACCTGAAGTAAAATGCAAAAGGAAAAAAATAGTTTAAACATATGCATGTTGATGCATAAGTATAAGATCACCTCTTTCGGACTGCCAAAGAGGCAGAGTGTTAGCTAGCTAACTTAAAGTTCATTCAATTGCCAGTGCAGGCTGGTTTAATGAACAAGCACACGCATTGAGGAATATATTAATGAAATCTTGATATAAATTTTGAATACATTTTATTATACATCAATGAAAAAATATACAAAGTACATTAATCTCTTCCTTTGATTACAATTGCATTTCTGTTATCACTGTTTACTATTTTTTTGCGATGTTGCATCAATCAAATGCATTAGTTTTTAAAATACAGAAATAAACTATCAACAACCAAGCATTAACATATATTTGAGCTTGTTTCACAATCGAGCCGACTGTGAATGATCCCGAGCTCGGCTCCGCTCCGCTCGGCTCGACTGGAGCTGTAAGTGCATTTGTTTGTGTGTTTGAGAAAATGAACCTGTCTCAGGCGAAAGAGCTTATGAACAAGGGACCTGGGGAGTTGAGGGCAGCACTTAAGGATCCATTTAACCGCCGTCATGTTATTGGTAATGGTTCTGGCATTGGTGTCTGATGGCTGGCCGTAGAGTTCTTTACCGATGGAAGAACCGTCAACAATGGGTGTAAACGCTGGTAGAGTGAGCCATTGGTTGGTCTTTTTTTCCTCATTAGAGTTTTCCCTGTCGGTATTCTTGGTGGCAGCAGTGGCATGGTAATGTTGAAGTTGGTTAAATGTTGCGGTCATGGTATTTTTGGCGCCGGCCACGGCGGCGAGAGGCCGCCACCGAAAATTCCCTATCAGATAGATATTAACCATAAAACTCGAATTTTGTACCTGGAGCACTTGACGAAATTCAAAAGTAAGTCAACATTTATTTACATATTTAAACAAGTTATCTTTTTTACAACTAAAATAGTTATTTATTTAAAATCAATGTATACCAAAAACGATTAAAATTTATTTATTTAATTACTAGAGAAGGAATATGGAAGCACCAAGCTTGCTCTCATTCTTATTCTTATTATTTTACTATGCAAGACAATGTCATGTGTTCCTTATTGGTTGAATTGAATGGAGACTGTTTGTTGTGACAATGTACAATTCTTTTATGCACATTTATATCACTTCATCACAGAATATAAAATCTATCTTATTTTCTCCACATTTTAGGTATATATTTCTAGTGTTATTAACATAAGGAAGAATCAGCAAGTAATGCAAGAAGAAAATATAAACTATTTGTATTAAAACTCTATAATGCTAATACAAATATTCACTTGAATTCTCTTAGATGTTCTCAACTCGCTCTCTCGCTTAGATAATTTACAAATGAGAACCCCTTAGCCTTATATGGCTTTACCTCCAAATGATGGAGGGTAGAGATCAAGTTGATTCACGATATATATTAGCTCTCCAAAATCAACATAAATATTTGCATGAAAGATTCTAATTATGTTGTCTCTACAACATTCTAGACATCTTGTGTCTTTTTGTTTGCGACATTCCAGATTCCCTCAAGAGTCATAGATATGTCTGGATTTAATATTCTCTACAAGATTCCTCAAAGTTTAGGAGAATTCCATCCGTTAATTGGGCGAATTAATGGGTCTCGTCATATATTTTGAGTCTCTTGGGCCAGTGAGGTAATTTGTTCCCACTGCAGTCTACATTTTCCATTGCCAGCCGTCGGCCACTCTACAGCTTGCACACTTTGCTGCATGCTCGGTTTTCATCCTGAGCCTTCAGTCAGTTGCCTTTGGCTTGTATTGATAATCTTTCATAAGTTAGTCTAATCCATATATTTAAAAATACTAAATTTTTCCCAAAGAAAAAGAGCAATCCCGTATCTAGGTTTGAATTTGGGTTTAAGTTTAGGAATTGGAGGTCAGTTAGAATCTCAGGTAAATTTTGTAAGAAATTACTAAATTTTCAGCAAAAACATTAATAAATCTTAGACAAAACTTGAATTGCTGCAAAAACATGACCCGAGAAATAAGATTCACCTCCATCATAAGTTGCAAAATCTGAAAAAAAAAAAATGAAAACAAAAATAACTCTATTGGTGTTGGCTGACTGAGTAGCTTCACTCGAAAAGTGTATCAGCACTGTAACGGAGGAGAGAATAAAGAAGAAACTACATATGAGACTAAGAAACAATAGATGATTGAAAAACATAAAAAAACAAAAAATTAAAGAATAGATCAACTTAGAAGTTCAGATTTGTATGGATACTTGCAATTACCTGCAATCTCGTGTATGAAGAAGGAAATGTAGAGGAGATTGGTGGACTGTGGTGGCGGTGGCGGCAGTTGCAGGCTTAGGCGATGGGTGGTGGTGGCTGCATTGCGGGAGCTTGCGCTATTGTGATGGTGGCGGGCTTTCGGTAGAGTGGGTAGATTAATTAATGTGAATAATATTCTGAATATTGTTTCGACAAAAGCCTGCCAGTTTTAGTTTATTATTTCAAATGCTAGCTTAAAAAATTTAATATACTACTCTCTCCGTCCCATAAAAAATAATTCTATTTTTTTTGGATGATGATTAAAAACTCATTTAATGTAATTGAAATTATAAAAATTTCACATAATTTTTCTATTATCTATTTAAATTAAATAGAAATAAAAAAATATATATATATATATATATATATATATATATAGAGAGAGAGAGAGAGAGAGAGGGAGTTAGAGTTACACGGAAAAAAAAACATAAATGAATGCTTAGAAAAAGAAAGTTATATAGAGATAGAGAGAATTACATTGGGAAAAGGAAAAAATAAATGAAAGTTTTTAGAGAGATATTCGGTTGATAACAATATAAATTAAATAAGGATATATTAGGAAAATAAAAATTTAATATATTACGTATAAGGTAAATAGCCTATAATTTGGAACAGAGATAAATAAGGAAAGCGAAACTATCTTTTCATGGGACGGAGGAGTAGTTTACTACATCTCCGCCATGGATTCTATTATAGAATTTATGAGAATTGATCAATGGATTTGAATTTTTTTTGTTTTTGATGCAGTATTGATGGACAAGAATAACGATTTAAGTTGCGATAGTTATAATTTAAAATTGATGAAGTGAGTAGAGCAAGGACGAGAACTTCGTTTGATATGGAGATTAAAGATATGGAATACACAGACGTATATATTTTTTTTTTTTCAATAGTGAAAAAAAACTCCGTCGTGATTATTTACATTTTCTACATATGTTCTACTAGATGATTTGTTGTCCAAGAAAATTCTTACCATAATTTTGTTACAAATTGTTGATTTGAAATCTGTAACAAATATAAGGGTGTCATTAACTTAAATTTTAAAAAAATTCTTAATATTTATGAATTTGAACAGAGTTCTACAAAATTTATAAAATTTCATCAGAATTCTATATTATGGATTTTCTATGAATTTTCATAGATTTTGTGGTCTTTTATTAAAGATAGTAATTTTACATTGTCCTTATTCAAAATAGTTCAGACGACTATCCTACATAAACAAATATTTTGAGTAAAATTTTGAAAAGAGAAAAATTCTTGAATTATAAAAAAGTAAAAACAGGTTTTAAAAAAAAAAAAATTGACTAAAGAGTAAGAATAAAATTTAATTTTCACTTTCTTTTTTTTTTTTTTTATATAAAATTTCATCTTTCATATCTGATACTAGAGGATGGACACTTAAGATTCATTCTCTTCCAAAATAAGTAATTTAACCATCTTGTATAAATGAGTTATTTTATATCTTAAAAAATAATTTACAGGTGTCGCAGTTGATCAATAAATCTTTCCAAATTTAAAAAAAAAAAAAATCGGTGTTATATTGATTTTAAAGCCCAGTATCGAATTGCACTATATAGTATTAGATTAATTATCTAATTAATATTTATCAATATATTATTTATATTCTTCAACCCAATTGTTTAGTTCAATGAATAGTCATGAAATGTCAAAAATAAAATTTTAAAGATGATGTTTGACAATTGTATATATATTAAAATCAAAAATAAAAAATTCAATGAACTTCTATGCTTGTATAAATTGAAATAAAGAACAACAATTTACTCTAAAAACTTGAGAGAGAGAGAGAGAGAGAGAGAGAGAGAGAGAGACTTGGATTGAAATTTATGAGATCGGACTAGAATTCTTAAAAATTTGACATTCATATTTAGAGAAATGTTCTCCAATCGGTCAAGTGAAACTCATTTAATGTTAGTACAATAGAAATTGACTAATAAAAAACTATTATGTAGACTGTGAGAAAGATTTATCTTCTCCATTGTAGAGAGAATAATATTTTCATTCATATTTATGAGCTCGAAATCTATACAAATTTATTTAAATCTTATAATTAATAAAATCTTTAGAAGTTATTAATTATTGAGGATACTTAAATTTCTAGAAAATCTATTTAAATCTTAGTTAAATACACATAAATTTCACTTGAATCTATTAAAATTTAAGTTAGGAACATCAAAATTTACATAAATTTTTAAAATTCATTTAAATCTGAGTTGAACACACACCCATGCAATTGATTTGTAATCAATCCCAACTCACCCAACAAAAGAACACTAATCCATGCCTTGCGATTGCTTGGTTTGCGTAGACTGCAGTTTGACATCAATCTTAACTCAAAAAGTTTGGTTTCTGCAATTTTGATTGTTAAAACGGTATAATTTTAAGTTTGAGATTTTATCAATCTTCTTAAATTACTAGATTTTGGAAATAGATCAAAAACCATCTACATTGAACTGCTTACATCCCAACAGGAGAAATATTCTATCCAGATAATAAAGTGCCTTCAAACAATGAAGATAAGAGAGGCTGAAAAGACAAAAAAGTGTACAAACTTTGGAACTCAGCACACTTCAGTGTCAAACTTGAGAGATATACCCATGCTGAATAGCTCCTGACAGAGTAACTTTGCCCCATATGGCACATTCGCCTTAACTACGTGTTCTGCAGACTCACAGAACCGACAATAGGGACCTCGGATTTTCCGTCCACCAAGTACTGACCTTTGGATTACATTTGCCATGTTTTTGCATTTCCCACATATGTGCATCTGAGAGGAATCACTTAGGGTGAAGAGGCGTTCGTGCAGGTTGGCTGCTGCACCATGAGCTATAAGACAGTCACGTTCCATTTCGCCAAACTTGATTCCACCAAAACGCTTTCGGTCTGCCACTGGCTGACGAGTAAGAGGGTGGACTGGCCCTGTGTTCCTGAATTTCACTTTGTCTTCAGCCATGTGCGTCAGGCGCTGGTAGAATGTGGGGCCCATAAAAATGAGGGAACGAACCATTTCACCAGTATGACCATCATAAACTCTCTCGTTTCCCCATCTTGAAAATCCAAGCCTGCCGGTCAGATGCACTCAGATTACTTGTGTATTATATTTTATCTGTACATATGCTCACTAAAGAAAATACAAGTATAGCAATGTTAAGTTACTCTAAATGAGTTCATACCTATGAAGCTGGTCTGTTACAGCCTCCATTGATGGAGTAGAAAATGGGGTGGCATATTTTAGTGCACCTCCAACGGCTATCCCTTTGCCCAAAGCAGCCTCTAGAAGTTGACCAGGTGTTTGTCGGGAAGGAAATGCATGAGGGTTTATCACAATATCTGGAACTATCCCTTGCGTGGTGAAAGGAAAGTTTTCTTGAGACTCCAGGAACCCCAGGACACCCTTCTGCCCATGCATGCTGGAAAATTTGTCCCCGAGACATGGAGCACGAACCTGCAGAGCCATACATGCAAGCATAAATACCAAAAGTAACTAACGCAAAAATAATCAGGTTCTAATACTGGTCATTGGAAAAGCCCAAGTACATCAAAATTCACACTTTTATCACATTAAACAGAAGAAAGTAGCATTTAGCTCCTTGCCGCCACAAAAAGGGAAGGCAGATCACATGAGAAGTAGCACAAAACAGCTCAGGTCAAGTCGTGGAGGTTTTGCATGACGGGGAGATATAGGATGGGGCAGTGTGAGAAAGGAGGAAAGAAAAAAGAGAAGAATTAAGAGGTAGTTTCTAGCTGGACAACTGCAGTATTCAGTTGTAAAATATTCTCCCTACACTACGTTTGCAGTTTTCACTTTTCTTAGTTTTAACAGTATGATTACAAGCAATTCTTGAAAGACCTTTCGACTTCAAGAGCAGTTAAGCAATAATCTATAACCTGGTATCCTAAGTAGAGCAAATGATCCATAAGTTCCTTATAATTTAACATTTTCCTTTTACTGATGCTAATCAACTCAAAAGATATATCTATTTTGTGGTTCACACTGAATCAATTGTGAGGGTGCACCTTCATGCAAATTGTGCAAGAAATATAAACAAGGCCAGCTGAAAAGTTGAAAATTCTGCAACGCAAATAAAGGGACAGCTTAAAAGCAAAGGATAGTGAGGTGCAACATAATACTGATGCTCCTATATTGTAATAAAAGCATTTACACATACTAAACTAAAATTACCTGTCTCAGAGATACAGCAGCAAAGTTCTTCCCATCGTCATTAGCAGAGAGCACCACTTTCTGAACCATGCCTCTTTCAGTGTGCTTCAGCTTGATGCTGTGATCAACCCCCGATTCTGCATGCTTTCCGATGACAATATCCCCAGTTTGGAGGTTTGCACCAATGAAAGGAAACCCATCATCGTCAAGACTGTCAACTCGTCCAATTTTACTTTGTATCTTTCCAAAGTTTATGCAGTCCTCAGACTTGGGCTTCGTTCCCAGTGCTTCCTTGTTAAGTACCTCAGCTTTGTAACTTCTAATATGTTCAGAACGAAACATCCCACGTTCCATTGATGCACGATTCATCACTAATGAATCCTCTTGGTTGTACCCTAGATGAACATTGACAGCCACTATAGCACATTGTCCGTTGAAGTATTCAGGGTGAGGCAGAATCCCCTTATGGTGACGGGCATACCTTGGCTTTCCAAGACAGTCGGAAAGCATCGTTCTGATAAGTGGTTTCTGTGGGTAATATAATTGATGAATGTTAGTATCGACTCTTATATTTGGATTTGTAGTGGAGAATCCAATTGCTTGTTGAGAGTGCTTCTCAGCCTGATACAAAATCCTCCTCGCATGGTCATGATTTACAAAAGGGATTATTCCACAGCTTATCCCTACTAAGAAAGAACTATCAAGTTCACAGTGTGTATATTTCATAGGTGGATTCTCTTCCTTCGCTGTGAAAAGGTATGTAATTCCCCATGCAGTTTGACAATCTTCTTCCTCCTCAGGTCCAATGAGCTCGATGACTCCATTATCTAAAAGGGATTGAAATGAAAATTCTCCTTTGAAGTCTCTAATTTTCTTTAGATTCCGGACAACTAAAAGAGGACGGAGTATCCTTCCAGCATCAGTAAATATACGCACTTCTCCATGATGTTGGTCCCTTTTGATCTCAATCTACAAGGAAATCAAGAAATAAAGATTTCAGAACATTAGAATGTGGTACAATACTGATATACACACCTGCATTCAAATGGGCACATGCATTAGAATGTATGCAAGGGTGTGCTCACACACACATATACAGATTGGTTCTTAACGAAAAACGGTCACGAGTTTGTAACAAAGAATACAGTCACATCTCAACCACATAGAACCCCAAATGAATGCTAAGAAAGTTCAGAAAATTAGCAAGAAGAAACAAAAACTTCATACATGACCCTTTTTTATTTGGAAGCTTCAGACTACAAAGTAGCATGTCTGATATATGGAAAGTGCTTGTTCGGTAAAGCTTTTTGTAGATTATAACGAAATTGTAGATAAAAAATGAATAAAAGTTGTGGGTCCTATGAATGTGTAGATAAAAATGATGTTTTACCAGCTTATAAGTGCTCATAAGCACTCCCAAACATGCTAATGGGAGTGACTACATCAGCACAACTTCTAGTTGTTGAACTATTGATAGCTGATGGCATATCACATGTATTTTTAACTTCAAATTACATGAATTTTTTTAGATAAGTAAATATTTCACAACAATATCACGGTAAAGTCATGCATGATACAAATGGTCTTCCATCTATACAATTTACATACTGGATTAAGTGAAAAAATTAAAAAATATTGCAATCGCATTTGATATCACCAATGTTCAAAAAAGCATGAAATATTTTTATTTTGTAGTTCTTGCTAATAATGTAATGTAATAACATTTTAACATATCCTTTTAACTTGAAGGTTGCATCATACTGCCTCTTAAGAGCTACTAGAAACATTAAATGGGTGCAAGATAACCTGATGTGGCACTTCCATTTTGCGACGTTTTTGTCTGAGCTTTGCAACAAATGATGCAGAATCTTTACATATTCCAACCCAATCTCCATCCACAAAAATTTTGTGCTTTTCATGGAGAGCAGTTGAAGTATCATCCACCAATTTTTCCAACCCGCACTCGTACAATTTATCAAGAATATGGTCCTGTTGCAGTATGCAAGTACTGACAAGACCCAAACTTGCCAGATTCTTAACCAGTCCACAATTTTCTCCATCTGGCGTAGTGAGGAAGCAAATCTTACCCCAGTGAGAAGGGTGCCTGTATCATCAAAGCCAAGAATTATTAGATACTAACAATCCTAGAATGCCAAACAAGATATGCATTCATGAATCATGATTTGACATATATAGGTCGCTCACACAGACATTGATTTCAGTGCAGTTTCAGACATCTCATTCGGAAAGGTTTTAGGACAACTAACTGATACTTGAAGGACAAATTATGTGGACATATCAGCATGTGACGTTCTTTACGAAATGTGACAGTGGCAGTTTCAAATGTGCCATTGCATTGTTGAGAAATAATTATAAAAAGGATATATCACCCAATACCATGAGCAAAAGAAAGAATTCTAGAATTAAATCAATAGATACACTTGCCCACTTCCTTGACAGATTAAATCATAAAACATATACTTTTAAAGAAGATTTGTGAGGAATATCTTAAAGTAGTTTATGCATCAATATAACTCTCTTCAATCTGTATATCACATAACAGAAATATCTTTAAACAATATACATTTGGACAATTCGTCGCTACATCCTTCAAAAGTTTTGTTCCCCGAACAGATGCACACCCACGCCTGAATAAAATATATTACGAACTCTGAAATCAGTATTCCACAATTATTATAGCTAGGAGTTGAATAATTCATCTTTTGGAAGAACTATCGCCAGACTTTAAGACAAGAACAAGAAATATTGAAAGGATAACCACTTATTAATTGAAAGAAGTTGCAGCAAAGAGGCTGTATGCGTAGAATAAGATTTTCAGAATTACGTCGTGAAACTGGGTAAGGTAACTTCCAATCACTTACGGGTATCTAGCATCTCCAACCTTCCCTGTGTATGAAACCTGCTGGCGCGTTTTCCTCATATCCGCTGTTGTTTGCAGTGGATTTGTTCGCCTCAGTGTTGCCACCACGCCGGAGATCCTCTCCATCCTCCTGAAAGGATGTGACCATGCTCCAGTTGAAAACGCTCTAGAGAGACCATTTGTTATGATTGAGGCATCCATGTAGTGTTCAATTGACTGCACCTCCCGATCGCCATAAAGATCTCTTTGCATAGCCTTGATCATGCGCCTCTCAGCATGTTTAATATGAACTCTCAGCTCTCTCTCGAGTAACTCACCAGACAGCTCCAACCTCTTGTTCCTGAAATCATCTCTATTATCTGCTTTTCTGCGTCCCGTATAACCTTCCAAGAGACATTTCACCATATAGGCAAGAAAACGAGCCTTCTGTTGAAAGCTTTTCAGACTGGGGAACAGGTAGTTGCTGATGCATTCTTCAATTGATTCTTTAGGTGGGAATTTGCAACTCTTTATAAGTTTCTCAACATGACGGATTGCCTTGTCCCCCTTACGAAAACCCTCACACTGTTTATCAGCATCATGTATTGATGCGAGAAGTACATTTACAATAGCACAATCTTCAGTGCCCAAACCAATCAAATTTGCTATCTCTCGGTCATTTTGAGCACCCAGGGCAAAGAACAGAATCCAGATGGGAATTTCTGTCACTGAGAAGTACACAGTCATGAACTTCTCTCCTCCCATGAACTGCTCCACTTTTGGAACTAATTTCATATAAACTCTTTTACGTTTCGAAACAGGTCGATATGCAATGGTCCACATAGGATCATTGGACAACCACAATCTTTTCAGGCATATTTGCTCCTGAGCAATGAAGGTCTGCAATTGAGGTTGAGAGAGATTAATCAACTATTTACAATAATCACACAAGATCCAGTATAACTGAAAAAGGAAGAACCCTTCTAAATGGTCATAAACTTGGAGGCAGCTCCTGTCCTGTACCCAATAGGTGGACTTGGAGAAATGAAAATAGGCTTATTGAAAGAATCATGAATGTTCCACCAGATGTTAGAATACCTTGATATATCAGCTTGTCCAAGTAATTATCCATCCAATATCTTTAAATTGTATAAAATATTAAAGTGGTGTGCAGAAAACATTTAAGTGAATAAAGGATGCTCTTCCCATTGGCAGATAAATATATTGTACCCAGAAGAAGTCAATCCATAGTAGACAAAGAATGAAATCTTCACCAATCACAGCGTAGTGTATCGCATGAATAGTAATATTATTAATACCATCCCTTAAGGTACTCCATTCGTTTCTTTAGCAATGAAACTTCCTTGATAGTTTGGGGATGATCTCAACTTTAAAATTAGAAAACTCTCATCTGTTGAATCTCTCAGGACGATCCTCTTGCACATATGTTATCTCATTAGCAAACATAGGCACCATAGTTTAAATCATATGTCATTGTACATTCAGAAGACAATCAATTATAAAAGAGAGTGTCAATATTGTTCAATCATTTAGATAATGACACCTTTACAATCACAACCATAAACAATATTACTGGACAAACAGTAGCAGAGCATTCTGACCTTCTCCGCACCCTTGATTATAAAATAACCTCCACGATCGAATTCACAATCCCCTTTCTCGACCCCTTTCAGCCAACATAAATCTGATTTCACCATAATCGGTAGTCTCCCAAATATGATATCACTGTCACATTCATGTATTGTTTTATTCTCAACAAATTGTTCAACTCCGGTCTTGAATTTATCGCTCCTTGAAATATTTTTACTGTACACCTGAAAAGTTCAAAGAAGGAAGCAAATGGATTAAAAGCCAAAGGTTAAACCTAGAAAAAGGGAAGGTGGCACACACGCACTCTGGGAGGATGCTGTTTATAATATTTGCTACTTAATGAACCTTTTTTAAAGTTTTTAGAAAACAATCAACAGATAGCAATCAGCACAACACTGATAACAGCTCTTTAATACGCTCATTCTAGCCCCACTCAGAAAGTAATTGGAGTAAACTAATCAACAAATGACAACTGGAAAAGTGGAAAGCATGCAATTAGAAGAATAGAAAAAGACAAATCTGTAATGTGCCAACAACGTTTAATATCCATAGCGATGTCCAACAAATTACCAAGTCTAAAAAAATGAGTTGACTGAATTTCCTCTTACTTCATTCTTATGTAAAATTACAAGTCACGCCATTATACAATGACCAGAAAAATGAAACGTGGAAGGTAAATAGCAGAATTATGAAGCATATTTTGTGTGGAACATTGATTCCCCAGAGGATCGTGAGCAGCCCTGCCATATGCAAAATATAAGAAAATCTCGCACTTTCAGTATTGTAAATTCAATTGTATAGACAATTGTGTAACATCCAATAAACATACCACTCAACATGTCAAGGAATCAATTACAGCTCGCTTATTGAGGATGATAACAGATCTATTTGGTGTTTAAATATCTCTAAACAAAATCAAATAAGTTGACAAAAAGATACATTAAAGTTAATGCCCAGTAATGTTACTTGGACTAGAATTCTTGAAAATTGACTACTTACTATCAACAAATTGACATAAATACAAAAAGAACGGTAGTCCACAAATGGAAGTATTTGAATTTGGATAGTGCAAATCTTCAATACAACAGAAGAGAATAATCAAAGCAGTTGGAACCAGATACATCTACAAACCTGGAGATGAGTTTCAACTTTTATCCTAGACGAATAGGTCATATTCTGCAGACGAGCATGACGAGGATGCATTTCCAGAAACTCTTTACCACCTTCAGCTGCAAACTTCTCGCCTGTCCAAAACGTCGGCTGCTCAAGTGTGACCTTCCCAAACTTGAGAGATGCATACCTCCAATCACCATCTCCCCTTTTCGAAGGATCATAACCGGGCTCAACAACAATCTCACCAATAGAGTCGAACATTTGTTGAATACCATGTTTAATGAAATCATTATAAGAGTTGATTTGGTGACTAATTAGGCCATAGTGCTCAAAAAATGCCGTCGACGCCTTTTTACAGAAACCTTTCAGGAAATCTTTACCTAACTCTTGCAAACCGCTTTCAGCCTCGTCATCTGAATCAGAATCATCAGAATATATATCATCAACATCCATGTCCATTGTGGAGGTACCGTTTGAAAACTTCTCGCTAAGGCTACTAGGTCCAACATCTTCCATGGCATCCAAAGCACCCATCAAATCTGGAGTCTGCTGAGCAAAATAAAACAAATAACAATTGATCAGCGAAACTATAATTTTTTGTTTTTAAAGAGCCACTAAAACAAATTTATATCAATTCCACCATAACTCTTTTACACTACCAATTCATTTAAATTGCTCTACAAACAGTTCTATGAATAAACTCATCTCTCCACACAATTTATAACAAAGGCATTTTCTTATAGATACATCCTTAGGATATTAAAAACATTTTTCCACCAAAGGAAGTTTTTATGAAAAGAAACTACCTTAGATGTTGCTCTTTAATATAGGTAAAAGTAAGATGAGCAATCACGAGAAAATCTAAAATTGCCATGCAAGAATTTACAAAAGCCTCCATAGAACCAGACCCCTCCCGCCTTCCAACCCCAGCCAGAAAAGTGAGGGAAAAAAGGAAGAAAAAAGAGTTCTGTGAATTTTTTCCTCCAAAATCAAATTTTGTTGGGGTTTTGGGCTTTATTTCTTTCAGTACTTTAACTGGAGCACCAATAATTAAGATCCAAAGCATTAACCTTTGCCAGAATCATCCACATGAAATGGGTTTAAGGAATGTTCATGTCCTATTATACAGTTCCTTAAAAAACTTGGGTTTTTCAAATCTCTGGTGTGCGTTTGCATGTGTGAGTGCTCTGGCGGTCTAAAACCCAAAACCCCAATTTATACAGAAACTGATTCACATCCAATAGCGTTTAAGAAGTGCCCCCATACAAACTCCTCTTTTTCATGCTTCCATACACAAAACATGATCAAAAGAATCATTGATACTTCTGATTTATCTTTCCAGGAAACCCCATAGAATAACAAAAATAAAACGACATGCATTTTGATTTTTCTCCTCAATTCTTTTTATACAAGACTAAACTTCAACTTTCAGCAACACCCATCCATGAATATTAAACAAAAATACAAAAACACTAAGGGTTAAACAAAAATAAAAATTAAACAGTTTTTACCCAAAAAATAAAAAGAGACTTACATAAACCGTAGCCTTTGAATCTGCTAATTGAATATTTTTGAGTCTTTTATGATTAATTTTCCAACCTTTCACTCTCAACACACTCAGTGAGCGATAGTGGGAAATCGCAGAAGTATTATTCAAAAAGAAAACAAAGAGGCACTTTATATGGTCATGAATATACAGAGGTGAATATTGCTGTTACTGTACATATTGCAGCACTACGCAGTGTGTGAAAGGACAATTTTACCTTTCAGTCTTCGTCTTTTTGTGATTCCGTTGAGGATAAAGTTGGAATTTCACCTTTGAATTAATCATTTTATTTCACTTGGGGTTCAAGGTGGATTTGGAATTGTTGTAGCATAACAATTTTCGTATTCACTCTTCAAAATGGAATTATTACTTACTAAATTATAAGTAAATTTATGAAAAATTAAGCGATAAAATTTATCAATTATCTTGTCAAATTGTTATTGAAATGTTTTTTGTGTGTGTGTGTATAATTAAGTAGTATACCGCTTTCTGCGATAGAATCCGACTATATGATCTGTGAGAATTGATTATTGAGATTTGAACTTTTTTGTTCCTAATAGAGTTTTGATAGACGATGGTGACGATCTGACTTGTGGTAGTTATGACTTTAGGATTGAGACAATAAGTAGAGCAATCAAAAGATCGTTTGAGAGAGAATTTCGTTTGAAAATAAGATTAAAGACGTAAAAATACACAGACATATATATTATTTTTTTCGTTCCATAGCGAAGAAAACTCCATACTGTTGTAATTACAAAAGTATGAATTGAACGTCCATCAATAACAAAGCATTAAGTAAAACTAGTATAACGTTCAATAAATTTTGAAAGAGATGATTTTGTGAGGAGAAAAATTAAAGAAGTAGTGACACATAGACATCTAACCACTTTTTTTTTTCCTGTAATGAAGAAAACTCTCAGCTTTCGTTATTAAAAAAAATAAAAAATATATACAAGTGTTAATTATAGAAGTATGTATTGTATGAAAATGACCTTTTTATTAAAAAAGCATTAAGAGTAGGCGTTGACCAAAGATTAATTCTAGGCGTTAACCATATATTATTTGCCGTTAATTGCATGCATTTTGGACTTTTTTTTTTTTTTTTTTTTTTACTTCTAGCACACATCTTGCACATATACAATTTTTTTTTAAAAAACAAATAAGTACTTATCTATATCTATACTAATTCTAAAAGTCTCTTAAAAGGAGAAATATTTTTGGACAATTTTATCCTCATATATTACAACTTTTGACTACTTTACCCTCCTACATTAAATTAAAAAATCTAAAACTCTTTCATCTCCCAAACTATTTTACATTCTTATATTTAATTACCTCTTACATTAAATTAAAAAATTCAAAATCATTTCATCTCCCGAACTATTTTACCCTCCTACATTAAGTCAAAAAATTCAAAACCTTTCATCTCCCAACATTATCGAACAAAATAAGTTGTTTGGGACATTTGAACAATTTATCTTCAATTTTTTTTTTAATGCAGAATACAGATAATCATGTGTTGATTCCATAAACTTTCATTTTCCACTATTATTGAACAAAATAACGGGTTGTTTGGGCCTTTGGACAACTTATTTTCAGTTTTTTTAACTGCAGAATAAAAAGGGTCATATGATGATTATGTAATTCTTAAATATGTATTTAAGATCATAAAAATGGGACTATTTTACCTTCATATATTACATCTTTAGATTATTTAACCTCTCATATTAAATTAAAAATTCAAAAACATTTCATCTCCAATCATTATTGAACAAAATAATGGGTTGTTTGGATCCTTTGGACAATTTATCTTCATTTTTTTCTCTTCAAAATACAAATGTTCATATGATGATTATGTAATTCCTAAATATGTATTTATAACACATTCTCACTAATATACAATACTCTTATAATATTTTACTCTCTCATATTCAAAAATCAAAAATCTTTCCCATACCACTATTAATAAACTACATAACACAATTCCATTTATATACAATTATTTTATAATAATTTTTCCTCCCATATTCAAAAATCTTAAAACATTTCACCTCCCATCATTATTAAACTATATATAATCCGCGTGTTGTGTATTTATGTATAGTTACTATATAATTTTTGTGAATAATAATTGAATTGATTTTGAATAAATTGTAATGCTAAAGTTAATCTATTAGTATAATTGGAGGTGGCGGCTGGTACAATTGACAGTGATAAAATGTGTGAACTGTGAAAAGTTTTTCAAAAACTTTGCAGCTATATGATGGGAATTCAAAACTTTTCTTTTGCTTATGAAAGTTTCTGATCAGAAATTATGAGTTTTGAGATTCTAATGCATTTTAACTATTCGGAAACTAACTAGAATAAAAAAACGTTATGATAACTACTTGAAAAGTCTCAGCTCATATTTGATCAAATTGAAATTTTTTGTGATGACCTCAATGTAGTTATCTGAAAAATTAGAGAGGAGAATTAACAAAATTCTGGATAAATTGATATGAGGGATTGTTAGAAATATTATGGTAAGTGACAGTGCTAAAGAAACAAAGTGTTGAGTTCTGATCGATTAAATAATATAGTAATCTCTATGGATCACACTATGTGTGATATTTATTGTTAAACTATTTTGCAGGTTGGAACTGAAAAGCAGTGAAGAGCTTTTTAAAAATAAGTAAGGGAAGTGGATCCTGCAGAAATGATTTCTGCTAGAGTTCAAGAAAGAACGGGAGAGAGTATTGCTGGCAGTTGCACAGAATCCTGATGGCAAGAAGAATTTGATGGTTTTCGATCAGGTTTTATTAGAAACAACTAACGCGGCATATTGGATAGGTTGCTAGGTGTTGAATTATTGTCTTTTGCTACACTGCTTATGCACTTTATGCTTTGAATCTCTCAAATTGTCTCCTTTGTTCTTACTTATGCAGAACAGTGCCATGACCTCCATTAAGCCACAACAAATTACTTTCATTATTCCTGGTGTTGAAAATTTTGACCACACCGAAATATCAGACTTTGTTCAGAGAGCTCAGGGTAATTTGGTCTGTTAATCCTATCATTTGGAGTAAAAATACAGCTATTTTGGATACTATTCTCTGTCTCTACTTTATAAAACCACTTATTTTGTTATTTGTTCAGGATCCAACGTTGCTTGAATTTTCCTGGATTGAGCTTCTTGAAAAGAACAAATCAGTAAGAGTGGAAGAGTTGGCTGAGGTAAACTTTTTGCATTACTAAATGTGCATTTCTGTGTTCCTCTAATGACATTAGTTCATTCTAACATATGATTTTTGGTAGTGCCAATCTCTTGAGAGCTATTATGCCCATCAACTACTTTCGAAAGATGACATATACTTCACTGTTTTGGAGAGTAAATGTTCATTTTCTATTTATGGGCCTTGACCTACTCTTCAAGTATGTTGCAACTTCTTATAGGGACACAAATGTTTGGTCACTAATAATGCAGATTTTTTGTTTCACTTGGTCTGTTTGGTATTATATGTTATGCTCATTTCCAATTAGTGTCCCTTGTTAACTTGTGGGCGATTAATTTTGTCGTGCACCCCACCATGATACTTATTTGCTTTGTTGGCTTGTCTACTAGCTATGATTCAGTGAATATCAATTGTTAGGGTGACGAACTTCTACGGATAAAGCATGTCAAAGAGGTTGCTGAGAATGAACTTAAAGAGTTTGTGAAGATACTGAAATCTGCCGGGGAAATGTCATCGCATTCAAAACCGCAAAATCTTCATGGAGGACTGAAGAAAAGATTCGGCATTGAATTGAGTCTCTGGAAGCATATGCAATAAACAAACATTATATTTCACCGTATTTTTCAATGTCAGATTTTTGTATTTTAATGCAGTACTAAATTAAGTTATAATTATTTAAATATTTGAATAAACATATATCTTACAACACCAATATTAAATAACGTGTAACGCACGTTTTACATACAAGTAAATATAAACATCTATACCAGTGCATCGTTTCAAACGCTTAAATTCATATAGATATATGCAACTATATGTATTAATTACTCAAATATTAATATTTTTATTTTTAAATTTCTTGTTCACATCTATCTTCAAAAATTAATATTTGATAAAGATATAAATCACAAAACACAAAAAAAAATAAGTAATCAAATCATAAATATGTAGGAAAACAAAACAAGTCATAAGAACATGATGAATTAATATTAGCGAAAATCGTAAGTGTAAGCCAGAAAAATAAATGTAAGAGAGCTTTTACTTAATTTATCGAGGCATTGGAAAATTTTCAACACTATTATAATTAACACAAGAAAGTCGATCGATTTGACTATCTTTGTCTGTCTCAACAAGTATTATGTTCAAGAGGATAGATAGAAGTCCCCACGGACATAGCGTAATAGTAAAGCAGGAGGGTTCTCTACGGAGTATCGAAGGTTCGAATCCCTGCGGCAGCAAAAAAAAAATGGAATGGTCCATAACGTATGACATTAGTGTGCAAATGGTCCCTAACGTATGACATTAGTGTGCAAATGGTCCATAACCTTTCATTTTTGGCAGAATAGTCTCTAACCTATCCATTTAGGTGCGCAATTGGTCCTTTTACGGATTCCATTAAAAATTCGTTAAAACCTTTCCAAAATTAGCGCAAATGGTCCCTCTCAAGTTTTTTTGTCTTCATTAGTGGGGTAAAATTGTCAAATTATATTTTTCTTTCAATTGGCGCAAATGGTCAATAACCTTTACCTTTTTTTTGCGCAAGTAGTCCCTAACCTATAATTATATTTTTGTGTACAATTGATCCTTATTTGATGAAAAAGACAAAAATATCCTTAGTTTTAATTAAAAAAAATTGCAATTAGATAAAAGTAAAAATGGGCTCAACACTTCAATTTTTTATTAAAAATTAAAAGAAACTAACTAATTGATAATATACTAAATTATTTTGTATATTTTATGAACTATTATAAAATAACTAAAATTTAAGCTCATAATTATTAACAAATGTGCTAATTAAAATTATTTTATTATTATTAAGTAATCATATTATTTAAAATTCAAACTTTAATTTTATCATTACAATATAAAAAGAAAAATAAATTTGTCACAAATAGAAATTTTAATTATGCTCAACCCAATGGCCTCGATTTTAAAGCTGCCTCATATTTATCGAGTCAACTCTCATTTCGCTTTTGAGCCACAATTCTTTGGGATGACCCAATTTTAAATTTTAATTTATTTTTTTATTTAAAAAGGAAAAAAAAAAAGAGCAAACATTTCACCCCACCCCACCCCAAGTCAACCAGAAAAGGGAGAGAGATATATGCAGTTATATATATTAAGTACTCAAAAATTAATATTTTTATTTTTAAATTTCTTGTTCACATCTCTCATCAAAAATTAATATTTGATAAAGATATAAATTACAAAACACAAAAAGAAATAAGTAATCAAATCATAAATATGTAAGAAAACAAAACAAGTCATAAAAACATGATGAATTAATATTAGCGAAAATCGTAAGTGTAAGCCCAGAAAAATAAATGTAAGAGAGCTTCTTACTTAATTTATCTAGTCATTGGAAAATTTTCAACACTATTATAATTAACACAAGAAAGTCGATCAATTTGACTATCTTTGTCTGTCTCAACAAGTGTTATGTTCAGAGGATAGATAGAAGTCTCCACGGGTATAGCACAATAGTAAAGCAAAAGGGTTCTCTACGGAGTATCAAATGTTTGAATTCCTGCGACAGCAAAAAAAAAAAATGGAAGGCAGAGGTACACAGGGATGAGAACCGTCGAATGTCTGGCCCAATTGTGTATAACATGTGACCACATCTGAATTTATCTGAGTAGCGAACCAGAGAGAAAGTCTATCACTCCTCAAGATTAGTCAGACGAAACTTGGATACTTGAGTCATATAAAAAAAAAGGAGGATAGAGAGATAATAAAAATAATATTTAAAAATAAATTATTTTTTAAAGACACATATTCAAAAAAAATTATTTGGATTTTGGAGAATGGAATAATTCCATTTGCATAAAGCTTTTTCAAAAAGTAAAATTGGACATTTCACATTTCACACCTTTAGATTGATTAAGATGTGAGTTGACACTAATAAGAGTATCTTCAATACACTTTGTCTATTGTAGTTTATATGACATATAAACTAGACGGACTTCAAATCTATGTAGCATTACGTCTATTGAATAAACGGTTAAATTATAAATTCATCTTTAATGGGTTTCGTCTAAAATTAATATTACTGAGATTGATTTAAATTTGTTAAGTCACTCCGTCTAGAAGTCCATCTAAATTAGACGGACTTCTAGATGAAATCTATTTTTTGTGTGCCAAATCAACTAGATAGAGTTTTCTTCAGCATGCATTGAAAATGATTTTTTATAATTCCGTCTATATATGCTTATGTGGTACGTTTAAGAAGTAATACACGGAGTGCATTGTAGATGCTCTAAATGATTTAACAAAAAGATACAATTCTTATACAAAATCATACAAGATATAGAAAAAGATTTAAAATGTGTAATTTTTTTAACAATTATTATTTATCATATGTGTGGTATAGAAGGTAGACGGCTTTATGCAATTTTAATATATTTATTCACTTCAAACATTCCAATTGATTTGAGACGACACTGTCAATTCAATCTCTATAGCAAAATTATCGAATTGTCCATTAATCTAAAATATAAAACAAATAATGTAATTATTGTTCAAATCTAAAATATTATAAACTCAATTTCTTAACATAGTTACTCAAATATACCTCATAAAGAGAGGAGGGTGAAGTTAAAATTAAGTTATGATTTTGTTCCGGCCAATTATGTGATTTTCAAAGCATAAGACGAATTCTATAAATTAGGCCTTCCAATAGGCTAAAAGCCTAAAACCCACAATTATTTTTGCAAAATTAATAGTTTACTTAAAACTAAAAAATAAAAATCATAAACGAGTAATATAAAGATGTATAAAAAAACAAAATCGGGCCTAAATTTCTGCTCGTGAACACAATAACAAAAGTCTATACTCATAGTATAAGATCACGAGACTAATTAAAAAAATATAAACGAGTAATATATAGATCTCGCTCAATAGATCAAAGGTATAACGATAGAACTATTGCCAAATAAAAATATATATCTATACTATAATATAAGTGTATTACCTATTTAGTGTTCACCCTTCAACCAATACGCTGTAGTTTTGGTGTTTATTATTCTAATTTTGTCCTAATCTCACACTTTTGTCCCACAAATTTTCATTAAATTATTAACAAATCAACTTTTGTTGACTTTTTTTTTTAATGTTTAGCCGTATTTTTTGACTTGTCCTTCCTTTTTTTTTTTTTTCTTCTTTTTATATGGTAAATCTCACCATTTTGTCCTATAAAATAAAATAAAAGATGAAGAAGTCAAATAAATGACCAACAGCATATCCAACTTATTATGGTATGACACAGAGATTTCTATATCCGAAATTCACATAAATAAAGATATTTCAACGCTATCAAGATAACCAAGATTTATTGTAGTATTCCCAAAGAGAAGTTCGAAGTTCACAGGACCAAGTGTTGGTAAAGGTGGATTTCTATGTTTTGGTCATACGTTAATAATGCGAACTTAAAAGGTTTTGCTAAATTTCATGTTTCTCTAAGCTGCAGTTTTTGTTGTCTAACTCAAAAATCTGATGCACCTTATATATTGAGTATTTTTACATAATTCCAGTTGGAGACGATAGCTCCATAGGTTACCTAACTATTGGCTTTTGTTTCAAATAATTTCATGTTATATAACTCAAGTTATCAACAATTTTGTAAACTGCGACCGCATGAATCCGAGAAACTACCTAGGATGTTTCGGTGAGCATTTTAGTAAGCTGAAACATGCCTTCGGACTATCAAATGTTGATATACAGTAGCTAAATGAGTATTCTATGTTCATTGAAAATTTCATATTTTTCGGTGATCGTTTTCTATGTCAAAGAAATTTTTGTTACTCCATGACCGGGTGAAGAAATGTTAGTAACACTACCCTTATTTTGAAAATTTTCTTCACCTGGTCATGGAGTAACAAAAAATTCTTTGACATAGAAAAACGACACCGAACAATACAAAATTTTCAGGGGATATAGAATACTCAGGTAGCTACCACATATCAAAAATTAGTAGTCCGACGGCATGTTTAGGCATACTAAAATACTCACCGAAACCTCCTAGGCAGTTTTTCGGATTCACGCCGTCGACGATTGCCGGAATAGCTATTATAAACCAATCAAAAAGTTTTAAGTAGTGTAAATATCTTCTTAAACTTTTGTGGGCCTTGGTTTTGTCGTAGTTTTAGTGGATTCCCATGTTTTGATTACATGTTAATGATGTGTACTTGAAAGGTTTTGCTAAACTTCATGTTTTCTGTTGCAGTTTCGTTGTCCAACTCAAAAATCTGCTGCACCTTATATATTAAGTATTTTTACATAATTTAGTTGGAGACGATAACCCTATGGGTTACCTAACCATTGACTTTGGTTTCACATAATTTCATGTTATATAATTGAAGTTATGGACAATTTTATAAACCGCGATCGCATGAATCCGAGAACCCGACTAGGGTGTTTGGGTGAGCATTTTAGTAAGTCGAAACATGCCGTCGGACTATTAAATTTTGATATGTGGTAGCTAAATGAGTATTCTATATTCCCTGAGAATTTCATATTTTTCGTTGATCGTTCAAAGAAATTTTTGTTACTTCATGGTCGAGTGAAGAAATTTTAGTAACACTGTCTTTATTTTGAAAATTTTCTTCACTGGTCATGGAGTAACAAAAATTCTTTGACATAGAAAACGATCACCGAACAATACAAAATTTTCGGGGATATAGAATACTCGTGTAGCTACCATATATCAAAATTGGTAGTCCCAAACATGTTTAGGCATACTAAAATGCTCACCAAAACTTCCTAGACAGTTTTTCATATTCATGCCATTGACGTGCCAGAATCGCTATTATAACCAATCAAAAAACTTTAAGTAGTGTAAATATCTTCTTAAACTTTTGTGGACCTTGGTATTGTGGTAGTTTTAGTGGATTCTCATGTTTTGATTACACGTTAATGATGTGAACTTGAAAGGTTTTGTTAAACTTCATGTTTCTCTAAGGCTGCGGTTTTCGTTGTCCAACTCAAAAATCTGCTGCACCTTATATATAAGTATTTTTACATAATTCCAGTTGGAGACGATAGCCTTATGGGTTACCTAACCATTGGCTTTGGTTTCACATAATTTCATGTTATATAACTCAAGTTATGGACAATTTTGTAAAGTGTAACAATATGAATCCGAGAAACTACCTAGGATGTTTGGGTGAGCATTTTAGTAAGTCAAACATGTCTTTGTCGGACTATCAAATTTTGATATGTGGTAGCTACATGAGTATTCTATGTTCCCTAAAAATTTCATACTGTTCGGTGATCGTTTTCTATGTCAAAGGAATTTTTGTTAATCCATAACCAAGTGAAATTTTGAAGTATTTTTTTTTTTTTTTGACTTTGACGAGTTAATTTTTATGGTTGTTTATGTATAAAATGATAAAATCTATACTAACTTTGTAATTGGTTGTGTATATATGTTTAATCACTGATCAGTATTTGATTCTTGTATAATTTGGTGTCTTCTGTTTTATGAAGGGATAATGTGAATGGTTCTAGCTCGCTGAAATGGATATTAATGGTGGCTCTATTTAGTCATGAGTTACGTCGTTTTTGTATTATTATAACTTAAATCAGAATTTATAGAAAAAGAAAATTATTAGCTCTAACTCTGTTTTCATCAATTAAAAACATTAATTTTGAGTTTCAATGGTCCTCATAGGTCGTTTATTGAGAGAGGAATATTGTAATTGTATATCATTTTCGAAAATTTTGAGTTTCAAGATTTTGATTTTTTTTTACTTTGTCGAGTTACTCGACAAAGTTTTTAAATTTTTTTTTTTTTTTTTTTCACTCGACAAAGTGTTTGAATTTTTTTTTTTTTTTTCACTTTGTCGAGTTACTCGACAAAGTTTTTGAATTTTTTTTTTCACTTTATTGAATTACTCTACAAAGTCATTTGATTTTTTTTTTTTTTTTGCTTTGCGAATAACTCGGCAAAGTCAATTCATATGTTGTTGTTTTTTTTTTTTTTTTTTACTAAGTCAACTCGACAAAGTCATTTGAAATTTTTTTTTTTTTTTTTTTTTGTTGTGTGGGCTTTTAGCTTTTTTTTTTTTTTTTGTAATTTACACTTTTGGTCCACAACCTTTTAAATTTATAACAAATTTACCCATAATCTTTTTTTAGCATTGACCATCCCGGCTTTTGAATTTTGTTGCAAATTTTGTTTTGTTCTCCTCTTTAAATAAACAAAATTTTAAATAAACAAAATAAAAACTAATAACAACAAAATAAAATAAAATTGTAAATATTTTATTTTTACTGGACAACATTTTTTAAATTTTTTTCTAAATATGTTTTTTTTTTTAGAATTTTTTTTTTCTTTTTTTGAACTTTTGTCACGTTACTTGACAAACCTTTTTTTTAAAATGAGATTAATGCTTAATATCATTTTGTCGAATTACTCAACAAAGTCCAATTTGACAATTTTTTAATTTTTTTTTTCGAGTTACTCGATAAAGGGGAAAAAAATTTAACTTTTTTTCAAATTGGACTTTGTTGAGTAACTCAACGAAATGATATTAAGCATTAATCTTATTTAAAAAAAAAAATTTGTCGAGTAACGCGACAAAAACCCAAAAAAAGAAAAAAAATTCCAAAATAAAAAACATATATAGAAAAAATTAAAAAAAATGTTGTCCGTAAAAATAAAATATTCACAATTTTATTTTATTTTGTTGTTATTAGTTGTTATTTTGTTTATTTAAAGAGGAGGACAAAACAAAATTTGAAACAAAATTCAAAGATCGGGATGACCAATTCTAAAAAAGGTTATGGATAAATTTGTTGTAAATTGAAAAAGTTGTGGATCAAAAGTACAAATTACCAAAAAAAAAAAAATGAGCTAAAAGCCCACACAACTATATATTAAAAAAAAAAAAATTTGACTTTGCCAAGTAACTTGGCAAAGTACAAAGTCATTTTAAAAAATATATATATTTTAAAAAACTTTGTCGAGTAACTCGACAAAGTCATTAAAAAAAAAATTCATTCTCAAAACTCGACAAAGTCATTAAGAAAAAAAATTCATTCTCAAGTCTTTGTCGAGTTATTTGACAAAGTCATTAAAAAAAGGAAAAATTCAATCAAAAGACTAACTCGACAAAGTCTTGATTTTATTTTATTTTTTTTTAATTGTAACTCGACAAATTGTTGTCGAGTTACTCGACAAAGATTTAATTTTTTTTTTTTTTTTGTAACTCGGCAAAATCTTAATTTTTTTTTTAACAAAAAATAAAATCAAATTGCCAAAATAAGGTAGTGTTACTAAATTTTCTTCACTTGGTCATGGATTAACAAAAATTCATTTGACATAGAAAACGATCACCTAACAATATGAAATTTTCAGGGAACATAGAATACCCACGTAGCTACCACATATCAAAATTTGATAGTCCGACGGCATGTTTCGACTTACTAAAATGCTCTTTGAAACATCTTAGGCAGTTTCTCGGATTCATACTGTCGCAGTTTACAAAATTGTCCATAACTTCAGTTATATAACATGAAATTATGTGAAACCAAAGTTAATGGTTAGGTAACCCATAGGGCTATCGTCTTCAACTGGAATTATGTAAAAAATACTTTATATATAAGGTGCAACAGATTTTTGAATTGGAGAACGGAAACTTCACTTTAGAAAAACGTGGAGTTTAGCAAAATCTTTCAAGTTCACATCATTGACGTGTAACCAAAACATGGGAATCTACCAAAACTACTATAAAACCAAGGTCCACAAAATTTTAAGAAGATATTTACACTACTTAAAGTTTTTTGATTGGTTCATAATAGCGATTCCGGCACGTCGACAGTATGAATCTGAAAAACTATTTAGTAGGTTTCGGTATGCATTTAAATATGCCTAAACATGCCGTCGGACTACCAATTTTTGATATGTGGTAGCTACCTGAGTATTCTATGTCCCCTGAAAATTTCGTATTGTTCGGTGATCGTTTTATATGTCAAAGAAATTTTTGTTACTCCATGACTGGGTGAAGAAAATTTTCAAAATAAGGGCAGTGTTACTAAAATTTCTTCACCCGGTCATGGAGTAACAAAATTTTTTTTGATATACAAAACGATCACTGAAAAATATTAAATTTTCAGGAAACATAGAATACTCATTTAGCTACCACATATCAAAATTTGATAGTCTGACAAGTATGTTTCGACTTACTAAAATGCTCACCAAACATCCTAGGCGTTTCTCGGATTCATGCATTCATGATTTACAAAATTGTCCATAACTTCAATTATATAACATGAAATTATGTGAAACCAAAGTCAATGGTTAGGTAACCCATAGGGTTATCGTCTCCAATTGGAATTATGTAAAAATACTTAATATATAAGGTGCAGCAGATTTTTGAGTTGGATAACAGAAACTGCAGCTTAGAGAAACATGAAGTTTAGCAAAACCTTTCAAGTTCACATCATTAACGTGTAATCAAAACATGGGAATCCACTAAAACTACGACAAAACCAAGGCCCACAAAAGTTTAAGAAGATATTTACACTACTTAAAACTTTTTGATTGATTTATAATAGCTATTCCGGCACGTCGACGGCATGAATCGAAAAACGCCTAGGAGGTTTTGGTGAGCATTTTAGTATGCCTAAACATGCCGTCGGACTACCAATTTTTATATGTGGTAGCTACCTGAGTATTCTATGTCCCCTGAAAATTTTGTATTGTTCGGTGATCGTTTTCTATGTCAAAAAATTTTTTGTTACTCCATGACCAGGTGAAGAAAATTTTCAAAATAAGGATAGTGTTACTAACATTTCTTCACCTGGTCATGGAGTAACAAAAATTTCTTTGACATAGAAAACGATCACCGAAAAATATGAAATTTTCAAAGAACATAGAATACTCATTTAGCTACTGCATATCAATATTTGATAGTCCGAAGGCATGTTTCAGCTTACTAAAATGTTCACCGAAACATCTTAGGCAGTTTCTCGGATTCATGCGGTTGCAGTTTACAAAATTGTCCATAACTTGAGTTATATAACATGAAATTATTTGAAACCAAAGCCAATGATTAGGTAACCCATAGGGCTATCATCTCCAACTGGAATTATGTAAAAATACTTAATATATAAGGTGCATCATATTTTTGAGTTATGACAACAGAAACTGCAGTTTAGAGAAACATGAAGTTTAGCAAAACCTTTCAAGTTAACATCATTAACGTATAACCAAAACATAGGAATCCACCTTTACCAACACTTGGTCCTGTGAACTTCGAACTTCTCTTTGGGAATACTACAATAAATCTTGGTTATCTTGATAGCGTTGAAATATCTTTATTTATGTGAATTTCGGATATAGAAATCTCTGTGTCATACCATAATAAGTTGGATATGCTGTTGGTCATTTATTTGACTTCTTCATTTTTTATTTTATTTTATAGGACAAAAGGGTGAGATTTGCCACATAAAATGAAGAAAAAAAAAAGAAGGACAAGTCAAAAAATACGACTAAACATTCAAAAACAAAAAAAAAGTCAACAAAAGCTGATTTGTTAATAATTTAATGAAAATTTGTGGGACAAAAGTGTGAGATTATGACAAAATTAAAATAATAAAACACCAAAACTACATCGTATTGGTTGAAGGGTAAACAATAAACAGATGATAGACACTTATAAAGAATTAGAATCTTATGAAACTAAAGAAATAATTTTACAGCAACAATTCCATTGATAAAAATTACTTGGGAACACAACACACTTCAGTGTCAAACTTGAGAGAGATTTACATGCTACAATTTTTGCCCACCTCTAAATAAACAATAAGAAAAGTAAATGACAAAAACAAAAATTTAAAGAGAAAATGCAACAAGAGAATCAAAATATTTCAAAAAGAACAAATAGATCTCGAAAAGAAAATAATTAAAAAAGATATTATCATAAAACATATTAAATAAAAATAAATAACAGCATCTTCTTGAACAGTCGAACCAATTGTTTGGGAGTGCTTAAATTAAAATTTCAGTTGGTCAAACTGGTGAAACATATTTTTTATCTATATTTTATTCACACGTTTCATAGGACCCACAACTTACAATCCACTTTTTATCCATACATTCACCAACAACTTATAATATAAACACTTAAATAATAATTTCAACACTATCAAACACCAAGTACCGCACCCCACTCAACTCAATTCCCTTAAATTTCACACCCACAAACCATTCATCAAAAAGTTATAAGTAATATACTCGATCCATTTTCCTTCACCATTTTCGGATTTTCCACACCCACCACCATCCTAACACTCCCAAAGATCCTAATCAAAGAATTAGCCGCAACCGCATTCAATAAAAATTTATTTCTCTTAAACTCAATAAAAACAAACATGGGTGTATCCAAAAAGATGAACTGCCCACTTTTCTATAGGTTAAAGCTAAAGGTATTTTCGCTATTTTTTTTAAAAGTTTGGAAACAAAATGAGCCAATTTCTCATTACAAAAATGCGTAGAATGTGAAAGGACAATTTTACCTTTCAGTCCTCGTCCTTTTGTTGCTGTTGAGGATAAAGTTAGAATTTGACCTTGATCGTGAATTTACATTGGTGAAAATATGTTGTACAAATTGTAGCAATGCATAGTGTGTGAAATGACAATGTTAACTTTGAGTGTTCATTGTTTACTCCTTTTGTGATTTTATTCAGGATAAAGCCTTTCAATTAATCATTTTCATCAATTTAACAATTGTGAATTTTTTTTTTATAAGTTAAATCGGCCACACTAGGTGGAACATTTTATTTATAATTAACTATTGGTTTTTTTGCACAAATAGTCTCTATCTTTTGCACTTACTGCGGGTTGAGGACCTGCCGTTTTATTTTTGACAGTTTAGCCCCTATTTCAAACTTTTTTGCGGCAATGGTCATTTCCATCCAATTCCGTCATGTTTTAACGGCAGTTCATCGGGTGTACTACAAACACTTCATTTCTTGAGGACATTTATGCCATTCCACTTCATTTCACTTTGATTTGAATGGTTGTTGAGTTTTACTTCCTCCCCCTCCTCCTCTATATATATATGTGTGTGTGTGTGTGTGTGTGTGTGTGGAAGACTTGTTTTGCTCAAAAGAAGAAGAAGAAGATATATATATATATACATGTTCAGGAAGAAGAAGGAGATATATACATATACATGTTTAATAAGAAGAAGAAGACATGAAGAACCTTTTTGTTTTAGCATCTATCTTCTTGGTTTATTCATTGTCAATAGAACAACACATTTGTATTTACTATTATTTTGTTTTAATCGTAGAATTGGATAGTGAACTATATAGATTGTAGGAAAAAGCTTCTGGTGTTGGCATTGTATTTTTCAATTCACTGTACGGTGCAAGATTCCCAAATGAAAATAATGGTTTTTGGTTTTTGGCACGTTTGGTTTCTATCTGTTGAAATGTTTGGCATGATTAGTCATTATCTTATACAGTGTGTGACATGAATGATCCTAATAATTAGATTTGTTTGGCACATTTGGTCCCTATGGTATTACATTTTTTAGTAGGATTGGTCTCCATATTGACACAAAATAAAATAACTTGGCTGAAATGAGCAACACATTATAATCAATCAAAATTTTCACAATAACAACGAACAGACTGCAATTGCTTCATATCTGTAAATTACACAAAAGGGAGACACTTACAACACTCCCAGCAATCACAAAACCCAAAAAATTAAAACAAGACAATAATAAACACAAAATGTGTCTGTTGCATTGACAATGAAGAAACTAAGAAGAGAAATGCCAAAACAAAAAGATTCTTCATATCTTCTTCTCCTTCTTCAATTGATGTCAAGATTATCAATAGTCTCAAATGGTCTTTATATATTCTTCTTCTTCAACTGAACTGAATTTAGATTATCAACATTCTCATCTTCGACAGGATCTTGAATCACGACCTTCTTCTCTTTGTTTTTTTTTTTTTCGGCAAAACAAGTCTCCCACAACTACATACATATACATATGTACACACACACACACACACACACACACACATAGATAGAGAGAAAAGAAAAGCCAGCAACCATTCAAATCAACTTGAAATGAAGTGGAATGGCAGAAATACTCTCAAGAAATGAAGTGTTTGTAATGCATGTGATGAACTACCGTTAAAACATGACGGAATTGGATGGAAAGACCATTGCTGTCAAAAATGTTTGAAATATGGGTTAAATTGTAAAAAATGAAACGATAGATCTTCAACCCACAATAAATACAAAAGATATGGACAATTTGTGCAAAAAAGCCATTAACTAATAGGGAGTTAGACATATCTTCAATTTATATATCTTATGTAGATATATTCAACTTCTGCTCATCATGCGTGTTGTAAAGTATCCACCGAACTCATGATCATATTCAAAACTATTGTACAAGACTTCCTACTTTCTCTAAAACCTCCAAATTATCCCCAAATTATTCATGGTAGAATTCGAAATTGTTGACACAGAGCACAGCTGCTCTAAAACCTCAATTTTTTTCTTTTTCTTCCCAATAACATTTATGCCATGCAGAATAATACAAATCTCTAACCCATTACCAAGATGAAAATAGTGGGAGAAGTAATTGGAGACTTTTTGAAATACGATTTCTTGCCAAATACTCTCTTTTTCACCCAAACGCCAAGGGGCGGAAAATATAGGGGTTGCCCTGGACAACCTAATCACAATTTCATTTTTTGCATGTAAAAAATTATAATATGAAATTATAATTTATTTTTTTTATATATATTAGTTTGATCTAAAAAAAATTTAGTCCATTATTAGTTATGCCACGTCAATCGCAACATTTCTAACCTTGGTTTAAAAAGATCGATTTCTACCAATATATAGACAACGCCTAGGCCTGGTGACATGACCGATTCTGACATTTTCAGAGCCCGAGGCGAAGTTAAAAAATTATGCCCCAAAGCAAAGTCTTACAAGTCATGGGATGAGCTTCAATTTTTTTTTTTAAAAATGGATTCCTTCGATTTTGGGCCACTACTTAATAGTTAATAGGGAAAATTCAGGGCCGGTCACTGTTTGGACACTTATGGGCTCTAAAGTCATATGCTCAAAACTTAATTCAATTAAAGTTATATTTTAGAGCTAAAAGACCAACATACCCTTAATTGTAAAAAAACGCTAATTGTGAGTGGTGATACTGTTTTGCGGTGATACTGTTTTGTTGTGATACTGTTTTTTTGTGATACTGTTTTGTTGTGATACTATTTTTTTTGTGATACTATTTTGTTGTGATACTGTTTTGTTATGATACTGTTTTATTTTGCAGATACAAAAGTATTCTGAACCTTATCTTATTTGGTTAGAAAATATTTTCTTTTCACACTTATGTTGGGAAAAAACAAAGATATTAACTCTTTTTGTGGCTACTACTTGAGTGATGATATGATTTGGTTTATAGTTTTATACGAGTTCATTTTCAACAACAAAGATATAAAGATGAGTATTCTTTGCTTTATTTTTCTCTATGCAGGAGAACAAAATTTAATGTGGACCTGCACGCTATGCAAGTTGTAATACTCATATTAGAATTAGTGGTGATAGACATTTTTTTTGGCATTTCTTTTAAGACAAGTACTCCTACCCATTTCTTTTTATTTAGATCGGGAGAAGAGGAAGATAAATGATGGGTTATACGCATGATGACATGTGGATCACATTTTCTTGTTTTGCAAAACAAAGCAAAGCGTGATGATTTTAAATCCCTTGGTTATATTCTTTTGTATTTCTTGAGAGGAATGTGCACCAATTCTTTCCACTTTTCTTATGTTATATTCTATTTAGATTTTAGCAAAATGTTGATATACAATTTTTTTTTAACCAACTACTAGTCCGCATATATTGTGATACTATGTTTTGTTGTGACATGTTTTTTTTTGTGATATTGTTAAACCTATGATTCTTATAGTGAACCTTTATGATTCTTGTAGTGATAATGAAGAACTAGGATCGATCAATCAAGAACCGAGAGTGTTAATGAAAATGATCAAGTTCAAAGGATGTTCAACAAGAGAAAGATGAATGGTGGCTTCAATAAAGATATATTTATCCGTGATAATTGCTTTTTAGAGGATTTGTGATAATTGTTTTGAAAAAAAAAATTAAAGATTGTCATTTTAAGCTAATAGACGATTTCAAACAGGTAAAATCCATCATAGGCAGTGGCAAAGCGAGTGGTCTTGATCGTCTCGTCGAGACCATTCCGAAAATATATTATAATAAAAATTCTGAGCACGTGTGCAAATTCTATATTCATTTCTATTGTGATACTATTTTTTGTGATCTTGCTTTTGCATAATACAAGATCAAACAACACACATGACTATGATACCATGCTTTTATATTTGATAATTGTATTATGCAAAACAATATAATGGATTAGAACATGGATTAAAACAGTATAAAAATTACTAATGTACATTACCTAAACAAAATAGTATCATAGATTAAAATAGTATTATAGACAAAACTAAGACATTCAAACAAAGATATCACGTGTTCAAACCTTGGCATAATTAGACAAGATCAAAGAATAAAAGCACGGTATTATAAATAAAACTCATTCCACATAGAATAAAACAAGATCATGGATTAAAATAGTATCAAAATATACTAATGTACATTACCTAAATAAAAGCAAGATCATAGATTAAAACTAAGGCATTCAAACAAGATCATAGGATTAATACATATGCCTACATAGTTTTAGATGACTTTCCTTTAACTTGAGAATGATTGGCGGTTCTTCTTTCTTCATTTTAGCATTGCTCAAGTATGTGTTTGCTTTTAAAGGACTCGAGATACTTTGGAAGAGCTTTAATTTGCAAACTGAAAAGGATGTACATTTATCCGTGATATTGTTTTAAAGAATTTGTGATTCTTGTTTTAAAAAAAAAAAAATTAAAGATTGATATTTTAAGCTAAATAGACTACTTCAAACGGGTAAAATTCATCATCATAGGCAAGGCGAAATGATCGGGTCTTGACCGTCTTGTCAAAGACCATTCCGAAAACATATTATAATAAAAATTTTGAGCACGTGTGCAAATTCTATGATCATTTCTATTGTGATATTGTTTTGCATAATACAGTATCAAACAACACACATGACTATGATATCATACTTTTATCTTTGATACTGTTTAATTAGTCATATGTTTTGTTTGATACTGTATTATGCAAAACAGTATCATAGATTAAAACATGGATTAAAACAAATATCAATTTATATTAATGTATATTACCTAAACAAAACATTATCATAGATTAAAATTAAGATATTCAAACAGTATCACTTATTCAAACATTGCCATAATTAAACAATATCAAAGATAAAACAGTATCATGGATTAAAACGGTATCAAAATATATTAATTACCTAAACAAAACAAGATCATGGATTAAAACAATATCATAGATTAAAATTAAGACATTCAAATAATATCACGAGGTTCAAACATTGCCATAATCAAACAAGATCACAGATTAAAACAGATTATCATGGATTAAAAAGCGGTATCAAAATATACTAATTACCAAACAAAAGCATTATCATGGATTAAAACAAGATCATAGATTAAAACTAAGATATTCAAACAATATCATAGGTTCAAACATTGCTATAATTAAAAATGTCAAAGATCAATATATATATATATATATTCAAACAAGATCACGAAATTAAAAACAAGATCGTAGATTAAAACATGTTTCAAATGATAGTGAAATATTATGACAAAGTTTCAATCTATTAAACTTTGCCATAATTAAACAAAGATCATAGATTAAAACTAAGACATTAAAACAAGATCATGGATTAAAACTAAGACATTCAAATATTAGATGATGGAATATTCAAGCTCCTATTTACAACAATTCTATGTCCATTTATATTGTGATCATTGTTTTTACGTGATATTTTTTTTGTATAATATAATATCAAATAACATATCATGACTAAACATTAGATGATGGAACATTCAATCTCCTATTTACAAACAATTAGATGGTGGAGCATTCAAGCTCCTATTTACATAAGATAGTAGAGTATTCAAGCTCATATTTCTGACATTCAAGCTCATATATACAACATTCTATGCTCATTTACATTTGTAATATCTTGTTTTGTTTAATACAATATCAAGTTGCTATTCTATAATCTGAAGATCAACAATGAGATGTTACCTCATTGTTTATATAACTCGAAAAATGCTCATTGTTTACATAAATGTTAAAATACTCAACCTAAATACTCAACCAGTTAATCATATTGGTCACCTCTCTCTTGAAAAGACGGATAGATCAATGCTAATTGTTAAGACATTAAGAATAGAGTACAACCACGGAAGATTAAGAAATAAAAAGCATACAAACCAAAGATAAGGATTCAAACACCGTGACCAAAATCCATAAAACGTTATGTTTTTAGTTTCACAACTAACAAAATCTTCACACAAAAAGCGCCTAAAAAGTGATCCAAAATCTTCACCAAAAAGTGCCTAAAAAGTGATATTGTGCCTTAGAAGCACTCATGGGAGGTCATGGGAGGTGGAGCGGTGGTCATTTGGTGGTCGCCAGAGGTGGAGGTCATGGGAGGTCGCTGGAGGTGGAGGAGAAGGTCACGGAGGTGGAGCGTCTTTGGAGTGGCCGGAGGTTCGGAGGTGGTGGGAGGTTGTCGCCAGAGGTTGAAGAGGTTTGTGGAGTTGAAAGATTGTGTCAATGAAAATATGGTTAAAAGAGTGATTTTGGAATTAATATAAAATATTGATGTGAAGTATGACTTAATCACAATTTAAAAAAGTTTTGACCTAATTTAAAACAAGTCATGTGGAGATGACTTATTGGCAATTTTCCCTAGTTAATAATAGTCATGGTACTCATGGAATACGGCTTGCTTTATTTTGCTTTGTTGGACATCAAACTTTTACACAAATAATTTTTTTTGGACAACTTCATTAATCACAAATAATTTTTATTTAGTAAAAATGGGCCTCTCTCTTTAATTTTGAGTTCAAAGCGGTTGCCTCACTCATCCCGCCCAAAATGGGTCTCTTTGGGGATTAGTGGGTTGGTTGATATACTATACATATTGCAACAATGCGCACAACGTGAAAGGACAATTTTTACTTTTTAGTTTTCATCTTTTTGTGGTTTCTTTAAATATATAAGTTGAAATTTGACTTTTCAATTTTATAATAAAAATTAGCGAAATATTGATTCTCAATATTTTGATCCTTGAATAAGATTGAACTAATAAGTAAAATTAAAAAGAAATAAGCGATAAAATTGTTTTGTTTAATTTACACTCAAATCTCTTCTTTAAGCATGTATATAATTAATTATGGAACTATAGACTGAATAAAAATTATTCTTCCAAGAACAAAGTATCAAGAGTAGACGATTCTAGTCCCCTACCAAATTATTTTCCCTTGCACGTGTACCTTGCACGTACACAGATTTTATTTTTATTTTTTGCACACATCTTGCACATGCACGCTTCTTGATCTTATATAGAAATTTTCTGAACTATTGTTGGACAAAACTATAATTTAATCGTTGAGTATGTACCATAGGTTTTGCTATTTGTACACTTCCATTTACATCCTCACTTTTTGGTAGAACATTTGGCCAAATAATTATTTATTTAGCCAAAATGATTTGCCACTTGCAAGTGTAAGGCATTGCTTGGAATTGATTTTGGAGTCAAACTTCTGATTCTTAAATAATCAGAAGTTAATTTAGGCGTTTGACAAATTTTTTGAAAGTGATTATAAAATAATCTGGCGAGAAGCAAAAAAAAACGACAAATTTTTCGATTCTTTTTTAAATTTTTTATTTATATATTATTAAAATACTCATTTTATCCATAATTAATTAAACTAATTCCTTTAATATCTTAGGTTTATTTTATACACATTTCGTTGATTTGATATTTTTTTATTATATGAAAATAGAGAAATTGAGAACATGAATTTTTGCAAATCATTAATTAATGATAATTTAAAATTATTTGACGTTTTTCCTATTATATAAAAATGAAGAAATTGAGAAATCGAATTGATGCAAGTTTGATGCATAAAAATAATTTAAATTTAATCAATTTTTACACTATATGACTATGCTTTTATTTTGTAGTTTTTATAAAATTTTAAATTTATTAGGTGTTTATTTTGTCTTGTTAAAAAATATTTGACAATATTACATATTACTATAAAATAAAAAAAATGTTCTCCACCAAAGCTCCAAGGTAGGGGCGGTCGAGATCCTCAAAGTTAGAGTTCAATCTTTATAAAATGAAAAAAAATGAATTTTACCACTCGTGATAATAATAATAATACAAAATAACATTATTATAATCAATGTCATTTTTTAGTAATTTAATAATCAACATAAATGATAAATCATTTTTATTTACCAAACGTTCAAATACTACTTTTGAAACATATAACAATTTTGAAACAAGAGTTTACCAAACACTTATTGATTCTTCCCATAGCTAATTTTTTTCTGCAAAGACGGCAGTGTTCGATACTATTAAAAGACAACAATACCAAACCAAAGCGCAAGTAGAGTTGCAGACAAGAAGAAAATTCATGTACCATTTAATAGAGTTATAAAGTAATTTTTTAGAAGATTTTAATAAAAATTAATGAAATACGTGATTTAAAAATTATGGTCCTATAAAATATATGTTTGAAAATAAACTCAATTAAACACACCCTTAATTTGGAAATAATTTTAATAAGATTGCAAAGAAATAAATTAAATAAAAACAATAAAAGAGAATAGCTTTTTATAAGCATAACATGCAGGCAGGCCTGCTGGACATTTCTGCCCAGCCCATTGAAAGAGAGTTGGATATAAACCACAATAAAATCTTCAAATTTCATCCAATCGTAAATTAAAATTCTAAAAAATATAGAATTAAAGACCGTGATTCAATTATCAAGATCAAAATACACTTGTTTAGAGGCACAGGCAACATAGAATAACAAATGAAGTGGTCCCAAAAGCATAATGGGATGTACATGGACCCAAGAGTCCTCTGCATAAACCCTAATAGGGAGACAATGAAATACTAAACACCTAAGTTGTCGTCATTTTGGATTCTCAAAAACTGTTTTGATCCAATTAACTAAGGTTTCATTGTCCTAAACCTTTGCCTTTGCATCCACAGACAAGAGGAAAAAGCTATTCTCAAATTATCGTTACATAGACGTACTTGTACATTAATGACTTCAATCTACAGACATGCACATGTAAACCAACTATTTGTATGTTGATGTGAAACTTAAGTTCTCTATTCCTACCCCGCCTTGCCCCTATTCGACCTTTCTGTTTGTTTCCACCAACAAACTCCCAACCCCAACCCTGCCACTTTCCCCCAACCAAGGTTTTAGAGCCAACCACTTGTGGTTTTTTGTGACCTAATTCTCTTGTTCTCTTTTCCCGAAACTAAAATTATTAATCGTCTTTTCAACAAAAAGTTAATATATTAATGGTTAACTAAGCAAAAATCATATATCGGAGACCAAAGTGCTACATTAAAACTTTGATGGTTAAAATGTCTAAAACTAAAAATTAAAGATAATTACAACAACGATTATAATTTAGAGATCTATGTATAAGCAACTGGAGTTCCATATCAGAATGTTAGTCTATTAAATGGAATAACTCAATTTCTTATAAACTCATTATTTATTCAAAGACTAACTGGTATGAGATTTTGTCGCACTTTTTCAATACTATGCTACGATCCCCCACCCCCATAAGCAGACATGTACACATTCTTCTCTTTTGCTTTATAAAAGCTAATGGGAGTCCATAATGTAGATTTAATAAAGCATTAGAGCCTATAATATGTATGATTTCTGCTTTAATCAAGGCCTTTTTTTTTCTTTTTTTTCTTTTTTTTTGGCAAGTTGTATTGGCCAAAAGCAAGAAAATTGCAGTTAACCACTATGTAAAATTCTGGTGGAAACTGGAAAGTACGTGTTTTAAGTTTAATATGTTCCTTAAATTATATTATCTTTAGGAGATTGTTGTCACTTCTCACTTACTAATAGCAATTAATCTTTGAAGCTAAACATGTAATTTGTTTCGATTTAAAGATATGATTAATAATTTAATTTACTATCCTTAAAAGTTTAAACTTCTACATACATGTTAAATATATAGTATCAAACCAAATAAACGTCATAAATTGTTTGATCATGAATGAATATCCAAACCATTCTAATGTGATTCGAGAATTAAAATTCTTATTATGCCTATTGAAGATTAAAATTAAATAAATATAAAAATCTATCTGATATCATTATTATTTATTGGGTAAATTGCCCCAACTTTTGACCATCGTTCAATTTTGTCCCAAACTTTTTTATTGGTCACAAACCAACCTTGAATCTTTAATTAATTAGCGGCAGTTGTCCTTAAAGATAATTTTACCCTTTCAATTAATTAAAGAAATAACAAAAAGTAAAGGATAAAAAGAGAAAATACCATTCCCCAAACCTCTATGTCACCAATTGTAACACCACCCTTCTACCACACTAGTTACCGATCATCGTCATCATGTCCTCCCATTATCACCAATCATAACCATCCCAAAAATTCTAAATTCACATCGCATAATTAGACACCATCATTTCCATCCGTTGTCGACCCTAACCCATCATCAATAGTCGGCTGCCATTATCACAACAATCCAAATCAAATCCAACCCAAATTTCATATACAAATTTTGCGAATTTCACATTTTAACCCATATTTGATATATGAATTTCAAAAATTTCATATACAATTTCAACATTGTTCACATATTATGTCACATATTTTTATATTTTTCGTTTGCTTCTCTACCTTTTCATGTTAATTCTGCCACCAGTATCAGCTGAAAGCGGAGATAGTTTACCTTTAGTTATTTATTATTTAAAATAATGGTAATTTTATCTTTGACTTCTTATTTCAAGATGCGTGTAAAACGGTCATTAAGGCCGAACGCTGCTAATTCATCAAAGGTTCAAGTTTGATTTATAACAAAAGAAAAAAAGGTTGGATACAAGATTGCAACGAAGTTCAAAGGTTGGAGACCATAGCGGTAATTTATCCTTATTTAACTGAAGGTGGGGTTGACCAGTTAATTAGGAAACAAGCTGGGGTCCACCTCATACTGCATGACCCCTCTTTAGGAGAAAAGACCAACTCTTATGCTTTGTTCATATCAACTTTAGCTTCATATAAACGTCAGGCCTTCTCAGTTTAATCAATATACCACAAATTTCCATGCAAAATCTCCTGCGAAATTACAGTTTCGGCGGCAACTTTATTCTTTCCAGTCATGTCCGAGTTCGAATTCGAATGTGTTACACCAAAAACACCAGATTCTCCGGCCGATCATTTGTTCTTGAATGGCCGGCTTTTACCACATGTTTTTCCACTTCAATCCGCAAATAGTTTTAATTATTCACGATCAACAAGCAGTATAAGCAGCAAGGATTCTTTAATGTCGTCTCGCAGTAACAGTACGAACAGCAGAAGAAGCAATTGTAGCAGTGCTAGAACAAGTACAAGTGAGGCCTCTGAAAGAAAATCATTATACAGGGAAAAATTTCCAGACAAATCATTAGCAAATAATCTGCAGTATGCCTCTTCTCGAAGGTGGCAATTCATTGCTCCGGCACCGGTGCTGATGCACCAGGGTTCAAGATCAAGATCAAGTAAAGCTGCAGAATCTGTCAAAAAGTCGAAATCGGGAAAACAGGTCAAGAATGGGAGTGATTTAAGAGGAGGATTTGGGAGAAGAGTGTTGAGGTCTTTTGTATCAGCCTGCAAAGAATGTCATGCCATTAAAACACCAACAAGAGAGGGACTCATGCCAAGAAACATATTACAAGAGCACAAGTAGTCCAATAAAGCACTATTTTTTTTTTACCCTATCTTTTTCAGCTATTCGCAAAAAGCGCGTTTTGAAAGTTAAACTAGTCTAACAAAACATATTTCGTGCAGTTGAACGATAAAATAATGTACTAACACATTTCTGTGTCACTCCATTGTTTCCATTACTTCAGCAAACAGAAGAGCATATTTGGGAGTGCTTAAAAGGTCCTTATTAGCACTTCAAAACATGCACTTAATCTTTAGATTCGCCGTGATGCTTTAGAGGTCCCATTGAAGAAATTCAAAAGAGGAAAGATATGATTGGGACTAACAAGAGGAATTTGTCAATTCACTTTTTATGGTTCTGCTTGCTGTATCTACGCATATTTGGCCATTAATCCCGCAATTAGACCAGTTAATTCGCTTTATGCACGATTAAAGGTGTTTTTTTTTCTACCCAACAAGGTGGATAGTTGACATCTAATTGTGAGTATAAGAAAGCATTAGTCTAAATGAGTGGAATACATTTAAGTTGTTAGTCTACATGAGTGGAATGCATTTAAGTTGTTAGATCCAAAAAAGCAACGTGTCAAGGTCGACCATGACCAAAACCGAGCTCACGAAGGCCAAACTCGAGCCAAGACAAAATAGAGCTTATCAAGCTCACTATGTTGATGGAAGTGTTCAAAAATTTATTTTCTTTTAAACTTTTTCATGGCAAACTTAAGTCTACAACAAATTATGAAAAAATAATGTCCCAGAGGATCAAAGAACAGCAACATAATATAGAAAATGCTAAAACAAAGGTGAACATCAAAGGAAACATCATCCTAAATACAACTTCTCAACCTATTATCCTTTCATACATGCAAACTTCTAAAATCACTCCAAGAAAGTTTCCATAACATCAGAGTACATTCCTGCTTCATTCCTATACTCCCCGGTATTGTGTGCAGTGTGATGATCAAGCGAAGCCGATGAAGAAGATGAAGTCATTCTAGCAGGTAAAGTAAAGCTCCTCTTGAACTTGTTGTTTTCCATTTTCCGAATGCTATCCGGGTGGCTATCCAAAGTCAAGAACTCATTAGGATGTGCACCACCATTGTTGTGCAAACTTGAAGCATCTGAATTCGGATTTTCTGGCTTGTTTCCTAGGCCATTAGGATTAAACAGAAGTTTGGCATCATCGGTTCGTCCAGTTAGAGCATTGAAGAAACTCAATCCATTAGGCCATTTGATGTCATTTTCATGATCTCCCATCATATCTTCCATCCTTGCTTCTGACAAATGGGGGTGAAGGAACATGTGCGTTTCGTCCTTGGACGGAGGAATACCAAGTCTAGCAGAATTTTGAAAATTGGGAGATGCATTAAGGACTGAAGTTGCCGAAGGGATTGGCCTTGGTCCCCAATTGAATAGGGGAGTGGGAGGGCGGATTGGCATTGACGGTTGCTTTAGAGGCACTGCAGAAGACGATGGGGCATTCCGATTTGAAGAAAACAGTTGGGATAGGTAAAATCCAGATTGATAGCCCAATGATTCAAACATATGTCTCATTCTCAGCACAAAATGAAGGTCTTCAGGTATCTGAAACAGGATATACACATTCTCTCGTGAGCTCAAAGCGATGCGAAATCACATATTTCGTAAGCCGGACAAAATAACATGATTATAATAAAGAAATATTAATAAATAAAACTCACAATCTTGCAAGAACCCAGTTGAAGTAGGCCATGTCCAGCTTGAAGAACAGCTATAGTCTTAAGACATGTCAAAGGATACAAAGGGTAAGCCATTAAGCACTTAAGGATTAACAGATTTTTAAAAGAAAAGAAGAAGATAAAAACTGTATGCAACAGTGAATTATCTGTTATGAACAAATGATTCTGACCTGAATGCCTGATTCAAACTGATCAGTCCACTCAGGAGGAAGCTGCAATTAAGGGGGAAGATTCATCAATCACAAATGTAACACAAGTTCTATCAGACCAATAATTGAGAGGTGAAAAGTCCACTTTCTTAGCTAGCTACCATAATTTCCAATCTTATTAGAAAATGACTCATTATTTTAAATGATAATTGTTCTATCTCGTCCAGCACAACATGCTATAAAGTTTTTTTGTCTTGATATACATACAGCATCAAATGAACTCTGCCAGTAGTTGGAGATATTTGGTTCACACTCTGCTGGTTCTTTGAATACCCATTTATGACACTTATCAGAAGCAACTTTCCCCATCAACCTGCATCCAAAATTCACCCAATCACAATACACTCATTCAATACACATAAAAAAGCTTAAAACTTTTTCACATTTTGATTTCACTTCCCTGTTCAGCCTAATCATAAATCATTGAGTTTTGGGTCACTGAGAATGACAGAGAAATTAAACCATCCAATCTATAAAAACCAAAAGCACCTACCCAGTACCCACCCTTCTCCATAATTATATAACTGAATTGACATTTTGCTGAAGGCTTTTCTGACAGGATCCTCTCCATCCATCTCATCTAAACAGTCTGCAGCTCTGCCTCTGCAGAAGCCATCTTCCCACATCAACATCCTGTGCACCAAACAAAAAATCAACAACCTAAATGATAAATCCAAGAAAAAGAACACAAATAACCGCCACCCATGTTTCTTTATCAACATTCTGTTCTAGGAAAAGTCAAATTAAACAAAAGGAAAATATGACAGCTTTACACTTACAAGCTACCATTGTCGTCCCCAACTTTGCAACCATTGCCACCTCTAACTCTCCTACAAGAAATGGAAGAGAAGAAACGAGTAAGAAGTCATTTTTAAGCATGATGAAACGAGAAATCAAGACAATAAAAGTTTTTGAAAAGAGAGGGTACATACGGGCGAGGGCGAATGGTCCAGAAGACAGAGTAAGTCCAGTCTGAGTTGAGACAGACGCTTCTGAGGGCCTCATGAAGGGCCATCATCCCAACTGCTTCTTTGCTCCTATCTGATGCTCCCGAGCCCACCATCTCTCTCTCTCTCTCTCCACTTTCTCTCTCTAATTCACTTGAACAATCAGAAACAATTGTTTCTACTGAGTCTTGTAAGAATTTATCTACTGAAAGTGCTTGTCAAACATCAACCACAAAGGGACAGTAGGACTAACAACCCCCCCCCCCACCCCCAACTCTCTCTCTCTCTCTCCACTTTTTACCTTCTTCACTATCGGATACCAAACCTGATTACTTGGGGCCAAAAAAAAAAAGGCAAGTACAGTGCTACTAGGGAGGGCGTGTGTGCGTGTGTAAAAGTGATGTTGCTTCTTTTTGGGGTTTGTTTTTGTATTGTATTTTAACCATGAAATACAGTGGGGACAGCTTTTATCATCCTTTGGGGGCGGTGTATTGTATTTTAACCATGAAATACAGTGGGGACAGCTTTTATCATCCTTTGTGGGTGGGGTGCAGTGGGGTGGGTGTGGGGCCCTCAAGTCAATGACCTTTATACCCTTGTGGTAGTTGAGAATTAAATTTTGAAAGGTCTAGATATGCAATAAAAGTTTGGAGCCGTGCACGGTGCATGTTATCCGATCACGGAAAACATTGAAAGCAATTTCAATTTTATTTTTTTTATATTTCGACCCATTAATTTCTGTTTATAAATAAGAACATGTCAACACTATTTTTTACTCTCTTATTTATTAACAAGAGTTGATGTATGATGTATGACTGCATTGTTCTCAAACTTAAAAGTCAATCAACAATTAATACAAGAAAATTATAGCAAGTTGTTCATAATTATTGGTGAGAAATTCAATTAACTCGATGTTTAGTCTTTTGTTACAACTTCTAAGAAAAAATATTCACGTAGACTTTTTGTTTTACTTCTATTATATGTTGAAATTATTGAAAGCATTGATTAGTCACAACGATATAAATTATAAAAGATTTTTGTACTTGAAAAAGTAAAAAAGTAGGAAAAAAAGAAGATGTTACTCAGAAATCAAACTTCCAACTTTTACAATTTCATATATTATTGGCCACGACGATATTTGGAATTTCAAATAACTTTTTACGTAGTTTGTACAAAAGATCATGTCAAGAGTCGATACTTTTTTAAATAACTATTTATGTAATATTAATATATTTGTTAATGATTGAAAATATAGTGGTGTGATTTGATCACTAAACGTAATAAAAGAATATATATAAGTCACTTATTTAAATTCTTTTGTTGATCTTTATAAAAAAAAAAAAATATCGAATTATTCAATATATAAGAGAATTAACGCAAGACCAAGATTACCATATGGCTTTCGTTTCCATAAATAACAATTTGATGCAAAGAAACTTATTTCTTAATTATTAAGCAATATCTACTTTCCGCCACCACTAGTCACCGACCAAGTAGTCATCGTCAGGTCGTCCCATCACTATGATCTCAAAATGACTAAAATTAATTATGTAATATATTTGTTAATGACTCAAAAGATATTGGGTGAGTTTGATTGCTAAAGTTAGTAAAAGAAAATGTACAAGTCACTTGTGTAGCCCTTTGGTTAAATTCTTTTGTTTGATCTTAAGATTGTATTTAGTGCATAATATTAAAAACAAAAAAACTTGGTAATATAAAAAATAAAAAATTAATATAGTCGGTATCTTTTACCTTACCAGACAAACCATAAAAAAGGTAAATTATTAAGACATATTTTAAATGTAAACTTGGAATATTATACAGGTTATATCATCAACGCACGTGTAAGTAATATAAATATTCATATAAAATAGCAGTTTTTATTTTTTGCTTAACTTTAATACAAGCTAGTGCGGCAGACAGGGGTAAATAAGACATTTGAATGGTCCTAACAGAATCTTTACCAGTCAAAAGCAAGTGGTGAGACTCTGCTAAAAAGAAATTGATATTTTAAAGATTACACAAAATCTCACCTTAATCATAATATAAATGTACGGTCTCTGTTATGTCTAATAAAATATAAAAACTCAGATTTGGGCACTCCACCCTTTCTTCCTTCAAGGGTGGTACCAAAATTGTCAACAAATTCTTGTTGAGTTGTTTTATCGTCATCCCTTTAGGAGGGCTGATTTTGTAGTTTGTACTAATTTCACTTCACTGCCATTTTTATTAAGATGGTTATATTCACGCTACAATTTATAATAAATGCAATATATTTTAATTATATTTAAAATCTTCAATTTTTATTTATTATTATAATTATATTCTTAACTTTTGTCATCGAATTTTTATCTTCAAATTTCATTAATTAGCATATTTTATTATTAATTATAGTTTCTGTTGAGATATTTGTTTACGTGATTTAAAATGAAGACAAATATTTTATCGTACTTTTATATCTATTATTATCATTTTTTAAATATGACAGACAAATAAGTTTTTTTACAAATTTTCAACAAATATTTTAGTACGAAAATTTTTATCAAACACAAATGTGGTGATTAATAAAAAATTAAGAATAAAAATGTGATAAAAAAAAGTTGGGGACATGAGTACTATAATGTTTATAAATTAAGGTTGTTAAATGTAATTAAGATGTAATGCAAAAAAAAAAAGTGTTGGATGAATATAATTATCATTTTTATTATCAATACCACGTTTTAATTGCAATAAAAATCTCTCAAACTTTGACATTTGATACTTATGTCTATAAATTTTTTTGATTGCATTTTTATCGTTAACTTTCACATCTCGTATCTGATAATAATTTTCATCTAAATATTCTATTAATGTGCATTGAAATGGAATAAAAATATTTTGTCAAACTTTTATATTTATTATTTATTTGCTTATTTGAAACTATGAAAGACGGACAAATTTTTTTACGTCATCCTAATTAACTTTGTGAACATAAATCATCATTAAAGACAAATATAAAACATGTAAATTAATAGGTTGGTGATAAGAATGTGATATAAAAAAATTAAATACATAAATGCAAAAATGAGCAATACTTGGAGTCATCCATTGCAATTAAAATGTAGTGTTATTAACAAATAATATTGTGTGAATATAATTATCCATCTTGAATCGAAAACTTATATTTGGATTTGGATATATATTAACACCACAATTGTATAAATGTCTATAAACTTTAATCATTATCGCAATTCTTTTTTTAACTTTTTTTCATCGTATTCTTATCATCAATCTTCTATTAATTAGTGTATCTTCTTCGCGATGATGGATTTCAATTAAAAATTTTGTTGAGACTTAATAAAATGACTTACTTGTCTCTCGTATTTTTAAATAAGTAAAAATTTAAATAAATATAAAATTATGACAAAATATTGGTTCCACGTTTTAGAGCACGCTAATAGAATTATTAGATGAAAACCATCATTAGGGACAAGTTATAGTATTTAATAAAAAGTTAAAAATTAAAAAAGATGAAAAAAATAGACATAAATGTGATAGTAAATAAAAGTTAAGAACTTTTAATACAATTAAGACATATTGCATTTATGAAAAAAATATGATGACAATATAACCACACTTAAATTTGACTTAATAATATTTAAAATTTTAAGAGTTTCTATTTATTACTATTTAAAATTATAAAGTTCAACACAAGACTTCATCATTCACAAAATTTCCCATTTCTCTATTTTGATTTTTCTCAATTCTATTTTTTTCCAAATAAACGTCGATCTATTAAAATTCAAACTAGTAATTAGATTTTAAAATTAATATTTTCAAAAAAAATCACCATCTTATAGTTTCATATTAAGGATAAATCTCAATTAGTTTTAATTAAATAACTATTAAATATATAAGAAATTTGACTATTCTTTTTAATTATTAAAATTCTTTTAAGAAGAAACTTAAATCTTAATAATTAAAATATGTTGGATACGGTTGGTATACACTATTAAATGATAAAAAGCAATATAGTAAATGATATATATTTTTATTTAATATTATTTATTACTACATAATTCACGTTACCTAATATCTCAAAAGAGAAAAGGATTCTTTTTCCATTTGATGGAATGATGAAAATGGGGAGTGCTCAAATCAAGTTTAAGATCGATGCAAAACTCTGTCGTATTCATTATTAACGAAAGCAAGTAGAGAATATGAGATCAAGGAGTCACGTGAGCACGTGCCGTGGCAGGGTCGGTGCATCGTTTCTCATAAACAAATAAAAGCGCACGAATTGCGGGGAACTGTATCCTTTCCCTTTGACATCCCTCAACTCTACTCCATGTGTCCTTTACACACGCGCTCAATGATCAAATGCGGAGAAAATCTGTAATGAATAGAAATTTCAAAATTGGTTTAGGAATTGAATTACAACTTTGTTTTTTACACTCCGATTCTAATGTCTACGGTGGGTATTGTTATAATGTCCATCGAGACACTTGTCCAACAAGTGTTGGATGACTGTAGGACATTAGAACAAAACTGTTGTTCACTAATGAATCAAAAGTGGTTAGATTATATATAAAATGAATTTAAATCTACTATCTGGATTCCGAATTTGTTATCGTTTTTTACGATCTTTTAAATATATTTTAAAATTTTAGCACATATTTTTTTTTTTAATATATTAGAAGACGTCAATATATAATATGGTAAAATATTCTTATTTACGTGCCAATATGTTAAAAATATATTTAAAAAACAAAAAAACAATTTGTGCTCAATTAAAGCGAAATTTTTACATAGTTAAAAAATTGTCCATTTCCTCTTGCTTTCTCATTTTGGAATCAAATCTTTATACAAGAAAAATAACCAAACTTCAAAATTATTGTAGGATCATCTATGTTTTACTAAACTTAAATAAAAGCGTATTTACTTAAAAGTAATTTTTATGTGTTAATCAAATATGTTTATAGTTTTAGAAGTTAATTTTAATTAACTTTATTTTTCCAAATATGTTATGATTTTACATGAAAGGTACATTTTTTTTTAAAATTTGCTACTTTAAAAGCATGCCCAAATTTACTTCTCACAAAAGTAGGTTTACTTCTTTTTTAATCAATCAAACGTGCATTATTTACTTATTTTATTTTTTATTTTGGCCAAAAAAAAAGTCGGTGTTCAACATTCTTTTTTTTCACTATACACTTTCATACACATAATCGCAAAACGATCATATCTCCACACATATGATTTTCGCACAATGTTTATTATGTCATCTCCTCAATCGCCCCCCTCACATTGTATTTGAATTTAATCGAATACTTTATCTAATTTCAGTAGAATTAAAATGAATATTTACCAAAATACTAGCGCGTGTTGCAAATGAGAGGGTGAGGGTTTAGCATACAACAACGTCAATCTAATCTAACATTATTCTACTTCTCCGCATTGACCGCCCCAGGGCTCGGCCACCACGCACACGACCGTATCTCACGTAGGTCCCACAGCTTCCCCCTAAATCTTAATTCTTAAAACTTAACTTTACACAAGCAAGTGGTAAACCTACTGTTCTTGTGTGGCAATCGATCCACTGGGACCACTAACAATTATTTTTCTAGTTCTTTTTCTTTTCTTTTCTTTTCTTTTTTCTTTTTCAAAGAATTTCTGATTCATATAGTTTCAACAACAAGATATGTTGGGATGGTTTGCTTACTATAGAAAACACGACTTAGTTATACGAAAAATAGCATTACGTAAAAAGAAGAGTTATGATACGTGTTGACCTTCAAAATACCGCCAAGCGGGATCCCCACGCTACCTCTGCCTACGTGGATTTTCCTCCCTATCAAGACTGCCACGTGGTTTGTTCAACCACGTAGATATACCTTGGTCCGAACGGGAGAAGAATAAAAGGTCAAGGACCCTATAAGACAAAGGTGACAAACCGAGGGCCTCTCGACTATGAGTTCCTGTGCGGTTAGAACACTTGAGAATAGTTAAAATAAAGGACTTGTTATGTATATACTCAGAGTAATATTTTCAACATCCTTTTCTTGTGGTTATGAATTGGATATTTATAAGCCGGTTCTCTTGGTTTGTCTCCCCATCGATTAACGACACGTGGTTCAATCCAAGAGACTTTGTAGTCTTGTCTTGTCTTGTCTTTGTGTCACATCATCATTTAATGGGAAGGTCTTTTCCGGTAGTAATCTAAAAAAGGCTACGATGGCGATTGGACGCGCTTTTGCAGCTGTCTCGCCTTGTCCCTTCGCGCCTAATCCATGGCGTGTCGTGGAGGATTCGGAAACACCGCGTCGGACATTGGCTTTCCGACCTGCACCGCCTCGGAGCGGGGTTGATCGAAAAGCGGGTTGGTTTAGATCGTGCTTACGTAGAATTCGGTGGGCTTGACTCGCCCACGCGTGGACCTGGGCGTAACAATAGTCCCCAAGTCCAGCCCCAATCATTTATGTGGGGTGATGGGCTCAGTGAGGAAAGGAGTGAAAAGTTATGGGGTAGGGGCGGTATGTTCTCGACTAAAGATTATCGCCCAATCATTTATGTGGGGTGATGGGCTTGGTGAGGAAAGGGTAAATAGTCCCAAAAGCGGGGGGACCATACATTTATGTTGGGTGCCCCTTTTCGCAGACGGAGGGCGATTCATGTGGAAGCCCTCACGGAAGAGGCGTAGGCGGCGCGGTCCCAAGTGAGGCACATGGGCGAGGCGGGTCCCAAGCGGCGCCCGACGCACCGCCGAATCTTAAGGAAGAGGCATATGGCGGAGGCGTCGAATCCCAAGTGGGGCCTTCGCCTTGTGACCGTCCCGAATCATTAAGGAAGAGGCACATGGCGAGAAGCGGTCCCAGTGGGGGCCCTTCCACCGCCGTCCGAATCGTTATGAAGAGGCACATTGTGGAGGTAGTCCCAGTGGGGATCCTTCGCCATGTGCCAAGCCCATATATGTCGGTATTGAGCGTCATTGCTCTACTTGGAGGAAGCTTTTAGGGAAGGCAAGTGCAATGATTATTTGGACCCTGGGAGCATGGAACGTCACGTTGGTCGTGCCGAGAAAAGACGGGCCAGTAGGCATTAAATGCGTTGCAATCGCCGAGGTAAGTCTCGCGAAGGATTCGACGCTCTTCCACGCGCTGCGTGGTGGCGGTTCAAAGAATCCAGGCCGTCGATTATATCTTGTCTGCGCGGCTGTTTGAATTCGAGGGTTCAGATTAACTGTGTCATGTACGGCTTGGATGGATCTTGATTATGATCCGACGGATGGGGTTTGGGTGCACTTGTTTATATAAAGGGAGGAATTGATAAAGTTTACAACTTTTGTGATTCGCTTTGAGCCTTATAACGGAGAAGAAAGAAAAAAAGTAACCAGACTTCCGGCCGGCGTATTTGAGCGAGAAAACAGAGTGTTGAAGCATTGCCGACATTGGAGTTTCCTAGTTGTTACTTAGGTATCCCCTAAACTCTTCTTCTGTCCCTTTTAATTTCTTTTGGGATTACGTGCTCTCGCCAGTAGTGGGGGGAAATGTCTATTGTGGAAGAAATTGCCGAGGGGCCCACCCACTCGGTGAGGATGGTAGTGAGCATGTCTGGAGGTATCTCCGTCGGCGGTCAAGTGAGGCCGCTCAAGTATTGACCTCGGGCCGGCGAGGAGTTGGCTATGGTACCGGGGAGGTGTTGTTAACTTTCCAACACATCCGATGGGAGACGCGACCGGTGCCCGAGCCGCCTTTTAGTGGTAGGTGGGCGGCGATGGATTTCCCTCGGTGGTGACCGAAGTTGATCTAAGGAATATCGGAGGATGTTCCAGTTCCCGCGACGAGAGCTCCACGCACCGGGGCCCATGAGAGGCCTCGCCACCCGCGAGAGGTTGTCTTTGCCGCCTTGACCGCTAGTCTTTCAACGCCGGATGAGGCTCCCTCTCGATCCGTTCTATAGGAGAGTCCCTGAGCATACGGCTTGCCCCCACTCGTGTGTCTCCCAACGGCCGGAGCCGGATGGTGGGAGCCTATATCTTTGGTTCGAGCTCTCTCGGGTTTGAGATACCTCTCCATGTATTCCAGACGGGTATACCCCAAGAAGATGCCAAGAAGAGAAAAGATAAAGGGAGGAACACGGATGGTATTATTTTGGACCGTGGGGGTCTCATAAACCGTTTGTGCTAGACTGTTCCTCGTCCATTAAGCGTTGGAAAGAGGAGTGGTTTTGGGTGTCGGGGAGCTGGCAAAGGGTGATCAACGACTCGGAACCCAACTTGAACGTGCCTACTTTCTACGGATTTGTGAGTGAGTGACTCAGGGGATCCGGAATATATGTATGTGGGTGGTGATGCTAACGCGTGGTTTTTTCTTTGTGTGTTTTTGCAGAGGTTCTCCCTCGCTATGAGCTATCAGAAGAGGAGTTGGACATCGTTCGTGCTATTTACGGATATCCGGCGGCGCGGAGGCGATTCGACCGATTGCTGAAAACTCTGAGGAGCCTGATCGAACTGGGGCACATGGCTAAGAAGGGTAAGCAGATGTGTGATTGCTTTGACTGTTAATTTGCTTGATACTCTCTGACATTGTTTTCTTTTTCAAGTCGATTTTGAGCAAGGCAAGAGGCCCACACCGTCACTGGCCAGCCGATGGCTTCGAAAGTCAAAGAGGTTCGGGCCGGCTCTTCCGAGGACACCGACGATGTAAGAAAGTTTTGGAGGAGATAAGCCGGTCGGCTAGGGAAGATGCTTGTGACGGCGGCTAAGTCGGGCGTGGAGGAAGTTTCTTCCGATGTAGAAAAGCCACCGACCAAGAAGAAGAAAGGCGACTCTACCATGAGGAAAAAGGCCCCTGTTCGAAAAGAGCGTCCAGGAGACGAAAAGTGAGAGTCTGGAAAGGGAAATCGGTAGAGGTGGTTGAAGGGTGACCGCTCTTTCCCGCACCCAAGCAAAGGAAGCTAGCGATGATCATGGCGGGATGGTCGTTGCCCTGCATAATCCCCCGCCACGGTCAAGAGGCGGTTGGAGGATCTTCAGCTGCGGGGGAACTTTCCGAGTCTCGCTCGAGGGGAATGTTTGCCAAACTTGTTGGGGACTTGGAAAAGAGGCTCCCGGTCCTCGACTCAAGGACCTGGCATTGTACCTGCTGATGGGGCCGAGAGTTTCCAGAAGTACATAAGCAAGCCGTGGAAGGCGTTTCTCAATGAGGGAGATGCAGAGGACTGGATGGAGGCTTCTCCGGCTGCCTCATGTCGGATCGCCGCCACCAAGTCTCGATGAAGGCACCGAGGGAGTCAAGAAGAAAGCGCCGCCGCCGCTATGGCCAACGCCTCTGAGTCTGATAAGATGAAGGAGTGCCTAGACAACGCGATTGCCCTGGCGGAGAGGGCAAAGTTGGCCTATGAGAAAGCCAGGCAAGGGATGGCTGAAGCGGAGAGTCAAATAGCAATACTGACTAGGAGACTTGATAATGCTCTGAATGCACGTAACATAGCCTCAAATGCCTGGAGGTCGCGAATGAGGATAAAAGAAAAATGGAGGCCGAGGCTTTGCAGAGGCAGGAAGAGATATCCAGACTGAAGCAAGAACTGGATGAATCCCTCAAGGGGAAGGCTGACGCCGAGGTTCAGAATGCTTCATCTTTGCTGGAGGTAGAAGTTTTGAACCGAAAGCTGCAGAGCGCTGAGGCTGAGTTTGTCGCCAACTTCCATCAGACCGAGGCATATGCTAGTTTCTCTAATTATTTCGCTAGCGTGGGCCACCAGGAAGTGCTCACCTCTCTCCAAGCGGACCACCCGGACTTGGACTTGTCGCTGCTGGAAGCGAAGTTCCCACCCGTTGAGTTAGGGAGCGAGGAGGGAGGTGGGGATTTAGACTAGGAAGAGCAATGTGGGGATTTCGAAGTGTTAGCTTGTAATTCTGCTACTTTGTGAAGTGCAATGTTAAATCTTCGTTTTTCTTTTATTCTTATCTGATTGTTTATCCCCCCCTCTTCTTCCGTTGAAGACAGCGCTCGTCACCGATAACGCGTCGGTAATAAATAACTTGAACGAACCAATCAACGTACAAAGAGGCATAACAACGCTTCGTCAATAGGTAACTTTTAACTGACATCCTAAGGCATGGCAATGCCTCAGTGACGAGTAACACATTTAACCAATATACTAAGGCATAATAATGCTTCGGTAATAAATAACGAGCTATTTTAACAATCCTGTAAAGATAGGCATAGGCGCCACCTTCTATATAAGGCAAGAAACTACGTTTGAGATAGTTCTCTTCGGCAGTCCTTATTGGTAGTATTGACGCAGATGCTCTGCATTCCAAGGGTGGAGTTGTTTCTTAGCGTCGAGGCTTTCAATCTGATATGTCCCAGGTCTGACCTCCTTAATGATTCGATAGGGCCCTTCCCAGTTAGGACCTAGGGTTCCGGTCCCTGGGTCTTTGCTAGAAGGGAACACCCTTCTCAGGACCAGGGTTCCGAGGCGATACGACCTTGCTTTCACCCTTTTGTTGAAATATCGGGCCATCTTCCTTTGGTATGTGGCCACTTGATTGGGAGGCCTCGCGCGTTCTCGAGCAAGTCGAGGCCGGACCTCATGAGCGACTCGTTGTTTTGATTGAATAGAAGACGGCGAGGCGAAGGGACTCCGATTTCTACTGGGCTAACCGCTTCCGCTCCATACGCCAAGGAGAAGGGGTTTCTCCCGCTGAGGTCCTTGCGGTGGTTACGATCGCCTAGAGGACATGGGGAGCTCACAACCCAAGCACCCTTAGATGCCTCGAGCTTTTCGCTTGAGGGTATACTTGATAGTTTTGTTGATGCCTCTACCTTACCGTTAGTCATGGGTGATGGGGGCTAGAGAAATGCTTAGTAATCCCGAGCTCCTCACATGAGCCTCGATTTTCTTGTTGTCAAACTGCTCCCATTATCGGAGACCGTGGAACGAGGATCCCAAATCGGCATATGATGTTTTTCCATATGAATTTGGAGGTGTTGGCCTCTCGTGATTCTTGCCATAGGCTCGGCCTCGACCCATTTCGTGAAATAGTCGATGGCGACTCAAGCGCACGACAGCATTCCCCACCCCGGGCATGGGACCTATGAAATCTATCTCCCATTTCGCAGCGGCCGGGGTCGGTCGCCGCAGAAGCTCTTGATGGGCCGACGCGGTATAGTGGCGGTTACCGACACTTATCGCACTTCCTCGCGTGATTTAAGGAATCCTTTTTAGCGAGGCGGGTATATCCTTGTTTGAGGATTTTTTGTGCCAAGGCCAAACCCCCGGTGTGGTTGCCGCAGATTCCTTCGTGGACTTCCCGGAGGATGTAATCGGCTTCATTCATTCCAACACACCTGAGGAGTGGTATGGAGTAGCCTCGTTTATACAGCACGTCGTCAGATAAGACGAAGTGGGCAGCCCGCCTCCTTAGTTTTCTTGCTTCTTCTTTATCCGGGGAGAGTGTTTGGTTTTTTAGAAAAGCGAGGATGGGATCCATCCAGGTGGTGGTTTCCTCGACCCACATCACTTCCGCGACCGCCTCTATGGATGGTTTTCGGAGGTGTTCGATGGGAACCATCTTAAGGAGTTCCGAGTCTTTACTACTTGCTAGCTTGGAGAGTGCGTCTGCGTTGGCATTTTCAGCCCTCGGTACTTGGATAAGTTCGAATTTTTCAAAGCTGGGGATGAGGTTTCTTACCAGTTTCAGGTAGGAGGCCATATTTTTCTCTCGAGCAGCGTAGTTACCCTTCACCTGGCTCACCACCAACTGGGAGTCGCTGGCTGCAGAGAGCCTCAGAATTTTCATTTCTTTGGCAAGGCGCATGCCTGACAGTAATGCTTTGTATTCTGCGACATTGTTTGAGGCTTTGAAGTCGAACCGGATAGCGCAGTTCATCATATGGCCCTCGGGGCTCGTGAGGACCACCCCGGCACTGGCTCCCGCATCTCCGACGAGCCATCAACGGAGAGGTACCATGTTGGCGGCTCCATGGGATCCATCGGGGTGTCAATTAGGGGCATGTTAGCAAATTCTGCCACGAAATCTGCCAAGGCTTGTCCTTTGATGGACGATCGGGTTTGAAGGTAATGTCGAATTGGCTCAATTCGACCGCCCATTTTAATGACCTCCCGAGGCGCTCGGTCTTCTCGCATCACCTACCTCGGAGGGAAGTTGGTTGGGACATGGATGTCAGAGGCAAGAAGTAAGGCCTCGACTTTCGAGAAGTGGTGATAAGTGCTAACGCTTGACTTCTCCATGTCCCGGATATCGCGTCCGCCCCTAGCGGTGGCTTTGCTTACATAGTGGTGGCGGTTGATGTTCCTCTTCCCGACTAGGACCGAGCCATCGATTCGGAGGAGACGGCTAGATAGAGCAGCAGCGCTTCTCCTAGCTTGGGTTTTGATAACAGAGGAGCTTGGCCAAGGTGCGCCTTCAAGGCCTGGAATGCGTTCTCGCACTCTTCTATCCACTCGAATCGGTTACCTCCTTTTAAGATTTTGAAGAAAGGGAGGCACTTATCGGTAGCCTTTGAGACAAATCGGCCGAGGGCCGCCATTCTCCCTGTGAGGCATTGCACATCTTTGGGCCTCTCGGGTGACTTCATTTCTATTAGCGCCCGATTTTTCTGTGGTTGGCTTCGATACCTCTCTCGATTTATCATGTAGCCTGTGAATTTCCCGAGGCGACTCAAGGCGCGCCTTCGAGGTTGAACCTCATCTTATAAGCCCTGAGTATTTCGAAGGTCTTTTCCAAGTGCCGTATGTGATCCTCGGCTCTTAAGCTTTTGACAAGCATATCATCCACGTAGACTTCCATGGTCGAACCAAGCTGTTCGGCGAACATCCTATTGACGAGCCTTTGGTAGGTTGCCCCGGTGTTTTTCAAACCGAAAGGCATGACCTTGTAGCAGTAGAGGCCTTTGTCTGTTACAAACGATGTGTGTTCCTCATCCGGTGGGTACATCGGGATCTGATTGTATCCCTAGTAGGCATCCATGAAACTTAGGAGTTCGTGTCCTGCCGTGGCGTCGACCAGTTGATCAATTCGAGAGCGGTGGGAAACCGTCATCGACAGCGAACTGGTTGAGGTTAGAGAAATCTATGCGTGTTCTCATCTTTCCATTCGGCTTTTGGACCAAAGACAGGTTGGATACCCACCGGACACCGGCTTCACGTATAAAGTTGTTTTGTAGGAGTATGTTTACCTCTTCTTTCAAGGCTTCAGATTTTTCTCGGCTGCTCGGTGGCCTCTTTTTTTTGCTCTGTGTGACGGGAACCCGGAGTCGACATCGAGGTGGTGGCAACTTATCCTTGCGTCGATCCCAACCATGTCTTCGTGTTTCCACGCAAAGACATCCAGATTTCTTTTTAAGGAATTCTTCAGGGCCATTTGGGCCTTTCAGGAGGTCTTTTCCTATCTCGGAGCCTCCTCTCGGGTCGTCACCGCTCTACTTGAAAATGCTCCAATTCCCCGCTGGAGGAGACTTGGGAATCAGCCCCCATCATTCTTGGATCAATGTCATCGGGGGTCACAGCTTCTTCCATCGTGATATCACCCGGCTCCTCTGATACAGTTTCTGCCATTTCCACGTCTAGCAAAGTCATGTTAACTTCTTTCTTCTCAGCCTTCCTTAAGGCATTTCGATAACATTTTCGAGCCTCAGGTTGATTTCCTCGTACAGTTGCTATTCCCCCTTCGGTGGGGAATTTCATGCAGAGGTGGTGGATGGAAGTTATTGCCCAAAGTTCTTTCAGGCCGGGCCGCCCAAGACTCGTGATAAGCCGACCTCCGTCAACCACCGTGAACTCCATGAAAGTATGGGATGCGAGGGCTCTTCTCCCATGCTAACGAGAGGCGCACTATCCCTTTTGTGGTCACGCAATCCCCGATGAACCCGTAGAGGGGCTCGATTGATGGTTCCGGTGCACATCCACATTCATTTGCTCATAAGTGCTTAGGAAGATGATATTGACTTGAGTCGCCGTTGTCAACCAAAGATTCTTCCCACCCATTTCGAGCCACCATCGCTCTTACAACCGTGGCGTCGCAGATGAGGGTAATGCACGCCCTCATGTCTTCCTCCGTGATGGTGATAGGGTCGGCCCTTTTGATCCCGAGGGCTCGCGCTATTGATAAGCCATTAGTCATCCGGATCCCTTGGCCTCTTTCGCATAGCTTTTACGAGCGCCCGTGTCCGCCACCAATATAAGGTCCTCCGTGGATGGTGTCAATCTCCGAATCGGAGCTTTTTTCCGCCCTTGATCGACGGGGCTCGGGGTTGCGCTCTATCCGAGGTTGTCTGGCAGGGCTTCTTGAACTACGCCTCGATCGCTGTTCGTGAACCGGAGGCCTCTTATCCCATTGCTGGGAGCACCTATCTTGAAAATTGGTTCCACGTCCTCTTGCCGGGCCCGATCTCCTCACCGGTGTTCATTCCGCGTCCGCCCCGGGTTGACCGTTCTCCGATTGGCAAGTTCTTCCACCTCTCGACACTCGTCCGCATTTATGTCCATAGCTTCGGTGAACGCAGCGAAGATTTTACCGAGTTCCTCGAGGTGGAAGAATTCACCGGAGGCGTCTTTGGTTCCGGCCTCGTAGTAGGTGGATGGGGGCGCGCCATAGTTGTATAGTCCTACCGCGGGGACCGACAGCGGAAGGGGCCGCGTGTGGGGAGCATGCCCTCTTGTGCAGAGGCTACATAACTCATCCCGACATTTGGGTCGGATGGGTAGTTTCTCCGTCGGGGGATTGTGTTGGGAAGAACTCGTTGAGGTTTTGATATACCCGCCCGACGCCGGGTTGGCTCCCAACCCGCCTCGATTCCTGTGGAGGATCATGTTTTCATTGGTTATCTCCTCAGTGATCATTTCCACCAGCTGGTCAAAGGTGGCCGGGTTCTTATTGCGGACGTCCCTCCAGAACGGATGGTTCATGTCTAGTCTCGCTTTTAGAACGGACAAGGCCTCGGCGTCTGTTATCCTTTCACAGAACAACATTTCTTCATTGAAGCGGCCCAGATAACTTTGCAACGGCTCGCTTGGGGCCTGCCTTACATCGTGGAGGCGTTGTACCGGGCGGATGCAGGCTTTTGTGATGAGAAGTAATTTATGAATGTCTTTTTCAGCTCTGGCCAGCTGGAAATGCTCCCTGCGACGAGTTTGTTATACCACCGCTTCGCTCACCCAGACAAGGTCAGGTGGAAGGCCCTGCATTTCAAGGCCGGAGTGGCTCCTCGTAGGCTCATCTCCATTTTGTATGTGTTCACGTGATCCAACGGATCGCCCCTGCTTGTGTAAGGGGTAATCTTGGGTACACGAAACTCGTGGGGGATGGATGCATTCCTAATTCCGGCTGAGAAAGGAAGGTTCTCGTCATCATCGTCCACTTCAAATGATCTCGTAGGCCTCGGGTATTCTTCGGGTGTTGTTCACGGAGGTAGTGGGCGTGGCATTGGGCTTCTTGCTGTCCGCCTCCATAGTTCTACTGTGGTTGCATGGTTGGCTGGGGTACGTAGGGTCGGTAATCCGATTCTCCCCTAGTCTCGCCTTCTCTCGCCTCCTTTCCCGCCTATTTCTAGGGGACTTTGGGGCGATTCTTTCCTTTCATGGGTTGTCTTGGGGCCATCTCCGCCTCCCCTGCTCACTTAGCCTTTCAACACACCGGCGAGACATCGTCGGGTGGGACCTTCTTTTCCGGCGGCGGCTTTGTCCCCTCCCTCGTTGGTTCTAGCATGAGAGGTTTCTCCATCGACTTGTTGGTCACGGGGGTGCTGCCGCTTAACTTCCTCGTTCTTCCCTGCTCGCCTCGATCGAGACTCTTGAGGGCGGTTCTCACCCCTTGTATGCATCATTTGGATATATCCTCGCATTTGCGCTGGCGTGGTGCTGAGCCAACTGCCTCACGCTGGCGGCCATGGTCCTCATTTCTCTTTCAAGGTTTGTGGGAGGCCTTCTTCCTCGCCTCCTCCGGGGAGCTTCTTCAGCCCTAACTCCGTCGTTTGTTGCGGGCCTGGTTCTTCTTGGATTCTCCTCTTTGTTGCTTCCACTCATTTTGTGGGTCGGTTGATCCCTTGTTTGTGGAAATTCCTTTGTTCAAGGAAAAAGAAACTTTTTGTCGCGTTTCCCACAGACGGCGCCAATCTGTTGACCTCCAAAAATGGCTGCCAACAGGATTCCCACGCTACCTCTGCCTACGTGGATTTTCCTCCCTATCAAGACTGCCACGTGGTTTGTTCAACCACGAGATATACCTGGTCCGAACAGGAGAAGAATAAAAGGTCAAGGACCCTATAAGACAAAGGTGATGACTGAGGGCCTCGGACTAATGAGTTCCGTGCGGTTAGGACACTTGAGAATAGTTAGAATAAAGGACTTGTTATGTATATACTCAGAGTAATATTTTCAACATCCTTTTCTTGTGGTTATGAATTGGGTATTTATAAGCCGGTTCTCTTGGTTTGTCTCCCCATCGATTAACGACACGTGGTTCAATCCAAGAGACTTTGTACTCTTGTCTTGTCTTGTCTTGTCTTGTCTTGTCCTTGGTGTCACATCATCATTTAATGGGAGGGTCTTTTCCAGCCGTAATCTAAAAAGGCTACGATGGCGATTGGCCGCGTTTTGCAGATCGTCTCGCCGTCCCGCCAGCGCCTAATCCGCGGCGTGTCAGGGAGGATTCGGAACATACCGCGTCGGACATTGGCTTTCCTGACCTAGACCGCCTCGGAACGGGGTTGACCGAAAAGCGGGTTGGTTTAGACTGTGCTTACGTGGAATTCCAGGTGGGCTTGATTCGCCCACGTGGGACTGGGGCGTAACAATACGATTTGTATTGTTTTTTTTTTTTCCCTTTACGTTTTGCCTTTTTTCGACATGCAACTTGCAGAACAAAGGTTGGGAATGTTCATCGTTACTCCCATACTTGAATCAATATCTGAATGAAACGAAATAGGAAGATGAACGAATTATTTGTAAAACAAAACCTTTGATGAGTAGAGTAGATGGACAAGAATTTTGTGAAGATAAAGACTTATATCCTCTATTCCAAAGCTCCTGTTAGAATCTTATTGGGTTTAGACCTTTGTTAAAGGAGTTTTGAGGGCCTTCGTCAGACCATTTACTGGCAATTGCCCAATTAAAACTGGAGGTCCAAAACATTTGAGGGCGAACTCAAATTAAATATGAAGGGATAAAATTGGTATTTTTTGCTAAAATTATTGTTATAAAAGTTCGATTAGACAAGAGACCATTTACTGGCAATTGGCCCAATTAAAAACTGGAGGTCCAAAACATTCATGAGTGGGCCTGGGCCACGAACTCAAATTAGAAATTATGAATAAATGAGAAGAAGAATAAAACTGGTAAAACTTATTTTTGCTATATCACAAAAATCTTATAATTTTTTGTTTTGTTTGTTATAAAAAAAAAAAAAAAAAAAAAAGTTCATGGGCGGTTTGGCGGGTCAACGGCCGAGCCAGCCCGCCTCATGGCGTGCGGGCGGGCGGGCGGGGCGAGCCGACGCCCCACATTGCCATCGCCATGATGTATCGCCTCACATCGCCATCGTATCAGACGCTTATTGTCTAGAATCGAAAAGTTTGAAATTCGACTCCACGCCTAGCCACTCTTTAATTTTTTTATAACACTACTAAAAATTAGTTCTTTAGCAGATTTTAATAAAAGTTGATAAAATGTCGAAAAATTGGCACAAATAGTCCATAACATTTGTTTTTTGATACAACATTCTATAACTTATATGTTTTGGTGCACAATTGGTCCTTATTTGATAAAAAGACAAATATACCCTTATTTTTATATAGAAAATTTTTAATTGGATTCATAACATTTGTAAAAAGTACAAATGAGTCCGATATTTTTATTTTTTATAAAAAATTAAAAAAACCTAACAAATTAATAATATACTAAATTATTTTGTATATTTTACGAACTATTATAAAATAACTAAAATTTAAGCTCGTAATTATTAACAAACGTGTTAATTAAAATTATTTTATTATTATTAATTAATCATTAAAATTTAAATTTAAATTTTATCATTACAATATAAAAGAAATAACTTTGTCATAAACTTGATGCTCAAATATTATTATTTAATTGAGCTTTTCGTTTATTAACTACAAATATTAGAGCTCAAATTGTATTCCTCATATTTTAATTTATCGTTCAAAAATAAAGAACACAAAATGTGTAAATTAATTTTTGTTAGTATTTTTATGTTAAAAAAACATAATAAGATTGATTAAATGTCATAAAATTATATACGCCATTTTATTATTTCTTTAACTTAATTTTTATTCAAATTTTGCACTTCACATAACAATTACATATACCCAAAGCGCAATAATTTTTTATGTTTCTCTTATGAAAATTTTAATTGACTCGACTATAGTGATATATTTAAAATGCTAAATTAAATATATTTTAATAAATGTATCATACTTATTTGCATATTTCACAAATGTTAGAAATCCAATTGTATTTTTTTAAAACTAAAATTAAGGATATTGCTGTCATTTTTATCAAATAAGGACCAATTGTGCACCAAAATACATAGATTAGGAATTGTTGTGGTAAAAAACAAAGATTATGGACCATTTGCACAATGAGGGCAAATGTTAAGGACCATTTGTGCCAAATTTCCTAAAATGTGGATCTCATTAAATATATGGTTTAAATTAATTATTGACTTTAATTTAAATTTTTATCAACCTTGTAAGCAAAACCAAACAAATATTAGAAGGGAAATTTTCAATTTTGATTTTAAATTTTTCTTTCAGTTTTGAATTTAGGAGTCCGATTAGTATAATTTATAAACTAATTTATTTGACAAAAAAATTTGCTTTGATAGCTTGACATTTTTTATCATTCTTGATCAAATAAATCATTTTGATAAAATAAATTAGTTTATAAACTCTATCAAAACTCTAAAATACATTGATTCTAAAATTTTCAATTGCTGTTTCCATTTTTGGCAGGGGTGTTAAATTCATTTGAATGATTTTTTTTTTTAAAAAATGGGTTAATTATACTTTCAATTCTTCATTCTTTCAATTCTATAACAGTATCATCCACATTCAAATTTATTCACAGATATCATCCACATTCTTTCATTAATTCATACAAATGCTCCCAATTGACAATTTTACTCATGACTTAAATAAATTATAGACAAAAATTGGTAATCTTTTTTAAAATGTAAATAAATCATAGTTTTTTTTTTTAAATTAAAAAGAAAAAGAAAAAAGGAGTCATATTCCCAACCCCACATGCCATCTGTTTTTTTTCAAGTTCTTCATCTTCAAAAGCTAGTAGAACATTAAGATGTCCTAAGTTTTGAGATGTTTCATAAATGTTTTCCAGAGTTTTTTTTAGACTGGTCATTCTAAACAACTCTGCCTAACTCTCCGTAATGTGTTTGCAATTTATAGAAGTCCCAGAAGATGCTTGCTTGAGTGCGTCCACTTTCTTTTTGTAAATTATTTTGCTTTTTACAGATACTGATTCTAGTTATTCATCTTCAGAATCCTCTGATTATGAGTAATAAGAACATCACAAATCCAAATTCCATCTATATCCCGATCAAATTAAGTTTTGAAGGATACAGAAATTACACAGTTCATGCATACATTGATACGGGAGTATCAAGATGCACAAGATCGACCGCCTGTGCAAACCGGAGGCGGAGGCGGAGGGGGAGGGGGAGACGAAGGGGAAAGCAGAACAGTGGGAAGGATTTTTTTTTTTGGGGAGGGGGAGAAATCCCTCTAATTGTACTCTATGAGTCTATTTAGGTGAATGTGGATGTGGAGAAGATGAACTTTTTTTCTTTTTATTTTTTCTAATTGTTTTAAATAATAAAATGTGAATATATTATTTTGTCGTTGTTAAATTGGTCAAATTTAGGTTAAATGTTTTATTTTTTATCAATTAATGGACTTCTATACCTCTAGAATTCAAAAGTCATTCGGTGAACATAATTAAAAGATTTGAGACTTGAATGCATATTTTTTTATTAATTTAAGTAAAAATATGTAAAAAAAAAAATTTAATATTTATTTTTACTTCTGAAAAGGTTATGATTTTCAATTGCAGTTTTTTTTTACTAATTTATTTAAGCTAATAGTAAAATTGCCAAAAATGATAATTTGGGATAATCTATGTAAATTAATGAAAGAATGAGAACGATATCTGTAAATAAAATTAAATAGAGGTGATATTGATATAAAATTAAAAGAATAACAACTCTCAAAGTGTAATTTATATATATAAAAAAAATTATATCGGAAAAGTAATGTAATGAAACCCAAAATATAAATTACAAATTCCATTTTTCCTCCCAATTTCAGATAGCGAATCCGGAAGCCCACAAAAGCGGTTCAATTCAAGTGCCCGGGTTTTATTTTTTCGAGTATATATATAGTTCATAGCATTTACAACCTTCCTTCTCTATCCTCCTCTCTCTGCAAAAACTGAAGAGCGGAGAAAAAGGAGTACGTGCTGACGTGCACACACTTATACACCAGAGCCCTCTATAGCTTCACTTCAATTTCTTCATTGGGATTTTTCTATTGAGACTACTGTATATCTTAAATTCAGCTCTCAAAATTCTGCATTGTCAAGGTTATTATTATTATTTTTTCCTTTTATTTTTAAATACAATTCAAAGATTCGAAAAATTCTATCTTTTTATAAAGGGAAATTTTTGAAGTTACCGTTTGACTTATTTGTTTCGGAACGTCTTTGTTTCTTGCTTGTTAAGAATTTTGAATTTTGAATTTTGTCTGAAAAATCCCATTAAATTTGTTGGAATGTCACTTTTTTCATCCTCTACCCCCCTAACAAGTCTTTATCCGTCGTATAAAGGAAGTCCATTGCTTTCTCACATTTTAGTTTTTAGTTCCGATTTCTATTTTTTAATTTTTTTTCTTGGACATCAAAGTCTCTTTCACTCTGATTGATTTTACCAGTTTTGGACGATTTTCAGATTTTGGATGGTTTCGAAGATAGGCAAAAGAGTGAAATTGAGCAAGCCTATGTCACAATTTCTCCAAAAATCCTGCGATATATAGTGGTTATTATTATTTGGTGGCCAATTTGATTTCTATAAGAGTTTGAGGGAGGTAGAGAAGTTCTGTTATAAAAAAATAATGGCTGATGCTGCCGCCCTAATAGAAGCATCGGGATCCAGATTTAGCAATTTGGAGCTCATCGGGAGAGGGTCTTTTGGAGATGTTTATAAAGGGTAAGTGTCAGAAATTCAATTGGTTTACAATGTAGTTAATATATATATATATATATATCACTGCTTTTAAATTTTGGTGCAGTGTACAAACCTTGCAATTGTGGCCGCATTATAGTAATACAATTTTTTAAGTTTGCTAGTATACAAGGACACGAATATCTAATAGATTTCTCCTTTCGAAAATCAATGATTGGAAATTTGACATAGTCATAATGATAACTTGTCAATTTGTTGTTATTTGCGCAATTGGGCTATTAATTACATTCAATGAGCTTAGTGGATGATTTTCTAAATATTTGTTTGTTATATCATTGAACATTAACATTTGAGTCTGCAACCTTGCCAGTTGGAGCACCCCACATATCTAGTTGAATTTGTTCATTCTTGTCTGACGGTGACGTAATTATCTGTCACTTTAAATTTATTCTCAAATTTGTTAGCATTTGTGTGGTTCAGTGATCCATAGAAATGTGCCTGTAAGATGTGGCCTCTATAGTTAGATTATAGTTTGTGTGTCTAGGGCTCCATCAACCTTCAACTTACCTGACATGGTTAAAGCAGCAACTTAAATACATTATTGCCTATCTACGTGGCATTGTTCTACATATCAAATGGATGTTTCTTTGATATGATCATTTCTATTTGATGGGAGTATCTTGTATTTGTTCTGTTGTCTTCTTCTTCTTCTTGTGCGTGTGAGCTTATTTATTTATTATTTTTCTTTTCGGGTGGGGTCGGAGTCTCTCCTTTACTCACTCATACCTACTTCTGTTGCCTAGAGTGCTAATGCGGGTAATCTTTGGCTCGGGAAGTGGAGAGGGGAGGGAGATGTTTACACACATTATTCAGAATGTATGGATTAATATTTGTGACTAGTAATTGGTAATGATTTTAATAGAGCTCAAATTATGTGAGTAGCATGTTAGCTTGAGATTAATAAGCTCTGGCTTTTGCACTTTAGAACTCAGTCAAGCAGTGATAGAGCTCAAGAAGTTGAGCTTGAACTTGGACACATTGGAGTTCGACTCAACTCACCGTGGTTGGACACTGGGATGGCATGGTTGTAGAGTTTTCAAATGTCAACCCATATATTAATTCTAATAGGCTTCCTTGTTAGTGTGTTAGATGGTAATTCATTGACAACATATTATTTGAGAACGGTTAGATCATGTTATTTAAAATATTCTACTTGTAGTTGGTTGTTGTTTTCCGTGTCCTTCAGTGTATGTGGTACTACCTTTTAACTTGTTCATCATCTGTGAAGAATTCTGCTGAAGGCCATTTTCTTTTCGGATGATATAGTCACTGGAAAGGTGAAAAAATTCCAATCATTAGGGATAGGATTTGCTCACGAATGCTCTTAAGACTCACATTTGCTCGCCTTACAACTTGTATAGTCTTATCATATCACTAAGACTGGGTAGAAGTAAATAGTTATACACTGAAATTCTTTGCTGGATGATCATAGATGCAATAGTGCTATGATTAGGACCATTATTTTTGACCCATAGATCTGAGATACTTTCTTATTTGGAGCAAACTTGAGGACAATCATATAAGGATACTAGCACAAGAAACCTGTCATTCCAATTGTGATTAGTGCAAATTCATTGTCACTAAGTTGACACAGTCTTTTCATCGAGTAGGCTCTTTGAGCTTTATTGCAATGATTATTTTGGTAATCCACGCATTTTTGGGTTGAAAGGGATTTGCCAGAAGATCATCCAAATAGATAGCAACTTTGTTTTGAACACTTTGTCGAATTATATTTACTATAAATATCTTTACACAGCTAATTGTCATTAAAAAAGTTTCTTGTGTACTAAAACGAGCAAATTAAATAAATTATTGCGATAAATAAATGGTAAGTTAACTATACTTTTTAAGATATATGCAAGACCGTACTGTACCGTTATAATACTTCCTTAAAGCAGTTATTTAGATGATATATTAAATGTCCAGAGATAATTGAAGTTACTAGCATATAAGAAAAAAAAGATAAGAATATTCCCGACAATGAGAGTCATTAATGCCAGTTGACAGATTGAATGAGCTCAAGAGACTGAGGAGGAAGAGACTTTAAGGAAAGGAGAGACGGTGAATGGAAATTACATCATCCGCAAGAGATCAATATTCAAGTGTGAAACCGAAGCTAGATATGCCTTGCCATCCCTACTAATGGTGGAATCTAATAGAGGAGCAAATAAAATGCTATTCTGACTATGATAGGTTATCCATGCTGATTTCTACCTCCAGGCTTTTAAGAAATTTGATTTCTCCTTTCCAAGAAATTTAAAGAGTGCCTACATTAAAAAAAGTTACTAAATGTTTCAAGAAACTGGAGAAAATCTCAACGGCACAAGATTCAAAGAATGATTAGAAGTTTTAATTAAAAAAAGGATACATTATAGTTTGTCTTTTTTTTTTTTATTTTTAATCTGTTTGATTTATTGAAATAGGAGATAAAGAGCGAAAAAAGAGAGGGGGAATCGACATATGTCAAAATCCATGTAATGTTAATTATAGAATCAAGATGAAAGCTTTTTTATTTAGATGTTGAAATTAATAAACAGTTGTTACATTAATCTTAATGTTGTAAATCATGTTCATCATTTTGTAGGCACATTATTTAGTTATTCATCAATTTTGAGGTTGAGGGCCAAATTTCATGTTCATCCCCATAAATCCACGGGAACAAAAGAGTTTGCGTTTCAGGTCCTTTTGAGCCATGTCATTCTATGAGTTGTCAAGCATAGGAGAGCTTTGCCTTTCTCATAAGGGGCAAACCATATTCATAATCTTGAGGAGAGTCTATGGCAAGCCTTATTATTACTTGTTAGGCCTTTTTTATCTTCTTCCCAATTTCCTTCTCTATATGAGGAGAGGAAATGATATGTTAATGTAAGAAAAATCGAATGTTTTTATTGTCATCTGGTTAATGTTAGGAATAAATTAAAATGTGACTAAGCTTATAGAATTAGTGACATTTTATTGGCACTTCTTCTGCAGCATATTCTTCTGATGTGAGATCTTTGAACTCCCACTCGCGTTGGTCATAACCTGGGAGTCCTGGAGACTTTAAATGTTAAGTTCTTTAAGGAAAAAAGACTGCGCATAATTGAAAGTGTTCTAAGATATGTCAAAAGTCCACTTCAAGACAAGTGGCAGCCATTCCAGTCCACAAGCTTTTATTGATTTTCCTGTATTGTTGTGTTAGTGTGCAGATCATATATGACTTTATTATTCTAGTGAAGATTTCATTGCTAGATTGGTTATATATCTGTTCATCCTCTTGACTTGCAGGTTTGATAAGGAACTAAACAAGGAGGTCGCTATTAAGGTCATTGATTTAGAAGAATCGTGAGTATAAACTTGGATGGTGCTCTTTTATGGACAATATGAGATGCTTATGCTTCTTTTTTATTTATTTATTTATTTATGTTTAACAAACTAAGAATGCAGAGTGATGTTTATTTGAGAAGCAATGACCTGTTAATCATTTGAGTTATTTCTTTCTCATATGTTCATAATAGGAAAGGAACTTTAAGTCTTTTTTATTTTTTTTACTCCATTTCTCTTCTTCTTTCCAACAAGTTATCAAATACGGTTGTAAATGTGTAATAATGCCTTACCTATAAGGAGTTTTTAAGGTGGTGACCGTAGTTAAGTTGGCGAGGAAGGCGTTGCACTAGTTCTGACTAGAATGAGGCACATCTCTATAAGAGGAAGCAAATAGAAGTGTTTCCTCAGCTTGATATTAGTAAATGGGAATATACGATGGAAGAGGCTGGATCTGTGGAAAGGTTTTCATATCATCTTTCCAAGTCATGAAAGTTACTATTTATAGTGCAAGTCACCAAAGGTGCACCTGAGAAAGTTTGCTGAATTAGTGCCAGCTGTCATCTAGGGAACAGTGCCACTCCATGTCAAGGAAGACAGATGGTTAGGTAGTGACATTAATGTAATAAATGAAATCATACACTGATATCATGGAGAGGTGTTTAGGCTAGTCTTCTATTTGTGGTGGGTGGGACAATACAGGGTGTTGACTATTGTGAAAATCCTATATGTTGACTGATCCCTGCTCATACGGCACATGCCACAATATTCTTTTAGGTTTGGCAGGACTGATGGATTATGTGGGAGTGCTCTGAAAGCCTGGGTTTTGGTGCTCCTATATCATCACGAAAGTTAAACATGTTTTCATGGGGCGAATGAAGTGGAAATATGGTAAATGAGGTTTCCTCCAAGTTGTGCCTTGGGCAGGAGGTTCAAGGTATTGCCAACACAGGTTAATAGGTATCGGTTGGTATTGATTCCGGGGAAGTACCAGGACAACACTTGGTTTGGATGATACGACTAGACACTTGTTTAATTCAGGAAGTTCAGCATCATCTTATGAGCATGTTCAGCAAGATGAAAAGCAGTTGGCATTGGTTGCTTTGATTCTGCCTAGGATGTACCTTTGATTCTGCTTAGGTTGTTGGTCTTCAGTATGGTGAGCACAAATTAATAGACTCGGGAGAAAATAAAGGTTCTACTATGTGTAACTCTCGTATGAAAGTGATTTTAACCCAAATAAGCCCCCTCAAACAACACTAATTATCTAAGTGAAATTACTTGGTCTAAAGTGAAGCCCAATTGATAGGGTTGTAAATAACCAAAATAGGAAAGTTAAAAATCTTCAGCATGAATACCTACTGGTATAGGAAAAAGAAACTAGATTAGATCTAAATAAGGAAACAAATAAAAAAAACAGCTTTTTACCATTAGATTGAATAAGGAAAGTCAAATCTTCAACGCTCCCTCTCAAACTCAAGTTGATGATGTAGAAACCAAGTTAAGGTTTGAAAATTAAATTGGTTCTCAGCTGCCTCCAACTTCTATCCACAACTTTGAACGATAAGGTTAGATGCAATTGGTCCAACAATTAATAATTTTTTCTCTTCAAGGGCCTATGATTTAGCACTTCAACAGATTTCCCAAGGAAGATGAGTCCACCAATGGAGAAGGACCAAAGGGGGCTTTAAGGAAAACAGCTAGGATTTAACTGAACATTGCATAAGGCAGTCCTTTAGTCAAAATGTCTGCTAGTTGTCTCCCCCTGAAGATATACATTAACATCCCCATCAAGGTATAGAAGTTGAAAAATAAGATCAGTTGGAATTACTGAAAGTCATCAATTGAATTGTAGATCCAAGTGTGTTGCAGTAACATCGACTGGAAAATTTCCTCTTGCTGCCAAGCCAAGGGTTACCTATGGGTAAAAAGGCTACAATCGAACGCGTTGGTTCTAATAGCAAAAGGACAAAAAATGTACAAATACGCTGCTTACAGTTTAATGCAAGAAAGGACAAGTCACGCTTTACTAGAGACAGGAAGAGAGCTAATAAGAAGATTGAAGCTCATAGCTTGGTTGAACAACTGTGAAGAAGAAGACTTCATTGGCTTGATGAAATTGATAGACATTTACACATAAGGGAATCTATGCATAGAAGCCCAACAAGACTGTCGGTGTCGGACGACCCCATCCAACTAAGAAGTAAATGAATTGCTAAAGCCCCAATAAGCAAAACTAACACGCTAGGGCTCTAAACAAGCAGAACAACACAAAATCATCTCAAGTAGTCCATTTTACTTTTGTGAGAAGAGGTATAAGCCTCAAGACAAACAATAAAATAATTCAAAAGAATACAAAAATGCAAAATATGCTCTTAATATACCATGTCATAAATCTATGTAAAACAGATTAACAAAATTAGAAGTCTAACTTGTAAACAAACATAATATCTATTAAGTAACAACTTATTTTGCTCTTAATAAACTATTTCATAAATCTATGTAAAACAAATTAACAAAATTAAAAGTCTAACTTGTAAACAAACACAAGATCTATAAAGTAGCAGAATGAGTAATTACTTAACAAAAATTTACTAGAATTCACTACTAATAAAATCTTTAGGAGAATCGTGAACATATTTCCCCTATCATCATCATCCTCGCTATCCGTTTCTTCTCATGTTATCATCTTCTACTTGTAATGGTGTCTTCTCCCTCTCATTTCTTATTTTGTGCAAGACAAATAAAATGCCTAGTAAAGGCAGGACAAATGGGCGAACACCTTAGTCGCCCTGATGCATAAGCCTCAATAAATCGAGGTGTATGCTTCAGCTTCACAAATGGCACTTCATGCATAAGCTTTGAGGCTTTTAATAAAAGTTCACATGAGGCACGATGGGAGGCATAAGTCTTAAACAGTTTCTTTAGTCGATGCTAAAGGCCTAATAAATTTCAATGATTACGGCCCAAAATTTTGAGCAAGTAACCTAGGCCACATATCTAGAGATAGCCCAAAGAGGCCCAATTCATGGGGGGGAAAAAACTAGTAAAAAGAACTAGAAAGGAAAATGTAGGATCGAGAGAGAAAATGACCTAAAGAACCAAAAGAAGAAAGGTAAAGGTAAGGACTACCAACAGGATTGAAACTTAAGAAAATTTCCAAAATAATTGCTTCCAAGTACACGTAAGTGCCAAAAGTTACGAAAAACAAATTGAATGAGTAAAAAAGGAAGCATTGAAAGTGAATATTGAATACGTATGTGCTTGTAGCTCTTGAGGATGCCAAACTCTGGAAGAATCAATGTATCTGCCATAGTGGAAGGGAACCCAAAAATCTCAATAAGAATTTGTGAGTAGTTGCATTGACAACGAAGGTGGCGTTGTTCTAGTGCTTCTTTTTTTTTTTTGGAAGACATAGGTGAACTTTCTCACATTAACCACCTTTCTCACATTAACAATAAATGGACTGTCGAGCGGCAATATAATATCATGAACAATATATATGTGTGTGTGAGTTTCGAGATAGGCGATATAAGGCCAGTCACGGTGATATAAGCCAGTCGCTGGAGAACTGAGGTGAATGTTCTCAAGACAATATCGTAACTTGTTATGATAACATGTTACAAATCATAGAGTTAACATATTGAAACAGGAATACCAAGAAACCAAAATTTGTATAACGCTTATGGCTCTCTTTAATTATAAGAGAGAGTCTTTATTTATAGGGTAAAAAGTAACCAAAATATGAAAGTTAAAACTACAAACCATAATCTTACCTATGAATACCTACCACAATCATCCCTATATATACCTACCATAATATGTCATGTTCAAAGGGAAGGAAACTGCATTAAATCTTGTAGATAAGGAAAAATAAAAAACACAGCTTGTTCAGAATTTGATTGGACAAGGAAAGTCATATCTTCCAACAATATGAATCATCTTCCCACCACTTTTCTGATGCTGGATCTTAGTAGGCTCCTAACTGATATATAGTCTCATGTACTTTTGTAACAGTAGGCAAAGAACACAGATTATATAACAAATTACATTACCCAATTCAGGTTTTTCAAATCTTCGATAGCCATTTAGCAATGAAAAGCGTTTGGGGCTGTGATAAATTTTTTTTAGCTCAGTCCTAATTTCAAGATACAGTTCGCTTAATCCATCTCTTTTCCTTATTGACTTGCCTGTGTGACCATTCTGAAGTGTCATCTGAATTTTTTCCTGCAGAGAGGATGAAATTGAGGATATCCAACAGGTACATTTGACATTTCTGTTTATACTTTTTGGACTGTAATGTTAACAAGTAATTGACTTGCTTTTATTTTCTTTTTCTTTTTCCTCCAGGAAATTGCAGTTTTGTCGCAATGTCGATCTTCGTATATTACAGAGTACTATGGTTCTTATGTGCAGCAAACTAAGCTATGGATAATAATGGAATACATGGCTGGTGGCTCTGTTGCTGATCTGGTTGGTCACCTAATATCACATCCTTGTCTTTACTTTCTTTGTAAAATATTCATCCCAGATTTGAGATGCGTACTGTTAAAATTGGCAGGATAATGGGTGTCTTACTTTGTAGGTTAAACATGCCGTATAATGCAATCTGCAAACTCCTTTCCAAGAATATTATCTTTTATTTGAAACTCCTATACTAAAGGAGCTTTGAACTGGCATATATTTTTTTTCTCACAATATCCAACCAATACCACTATGTTTTCCATATAGGCATTAAGAGATATTATGTTTTTTTATTTATCTTTGTGTAATTGACAATTTAACATTGTGTGGCCAGTACAAATTTGTTATATTTAGACGAGCATACCAATAAAAAGTATGTTACAAGTTCTATGCATCTTGCTCCTTGGATAGACATCTATGTTTCCTCAACTTGACCTCAGCCAAGGTTACTTTTGTCTAATCTTCTAAGTTAAACTTGTAAGGTTTTATTTTAGAAATGTTTGACTTGCCTTTCTCCTTCACTTATAGGTGAAAAGTGTTGCTTATTTTAATCATAAAGGGGATTACTGTCAAATACGTAACTTTATTTGAAATTAGACCACTAAATGACTCAAATACACTTGTTAATTTAGCAATATCAGAACTGATATCCTAACTCCAATCTTACGAAAGATTACAATATTGAATAACTAATTTCAATTAATTAAATTTTGAAATAATAAATAATTAACCCTTTACAATAATTAATCTTTTAAATTAATCACCGACTGTAGGGAGATTTTCTCCACTATGGGCAGAAAAAAGAACTCATTTGTCACTATGTCACTACGTCTTCATCTCTCTCAAACAAAACCCTTCCTCTCTCAATCTTCTCCAAATTCTTCGCAACATCTTCAAAATCAATCCCCCTCAACTTTTCAATTCCTCAATTTATTAAAATCTTCTCTCAATTAATCATCTCCTGATTTTTCTCAAATGATTGTTTTTGTCAATAGATAGAACGAATAAGCAGCAAAAAGTATTTTCATTTTTCTTGCGGTGATTATTGAGAAAAATTTTAAGTGAAGATGAAAATTTTGCACTAACTCTACGGTCGGATCCCACCGCTGAGAAAAGCGGTATACTAGTTTTATATACTAGTTATCATATTCTTCCAGTATTATAATAATATTTGGACGAAAACAATATTCTATTACCTTTTGTGTACAAATATCATAAAATATCCATCTTGGTCATGTGACGTTTTAACTCTATTTATAATTAAGTATTTTGTAAACATTATAATGAAGCAAGAATGTAATTCCTCCTCTCATGACGAGGCTGTGGTTTTAGTAGTCATTGGTGAAATCCTTATAGCCTGTAATTCCTCCTCTAATGACGAGGTTGTGGTAACATTTATTGATTGGATGAGGTTTTTGTGACATAAAATTGGGTTATTCAGGCAGTTGTTTCCTTCCGTGCAGATTCAACCAAATCAGCCACTGGATGAAATCTCTATAGCTTGTATTTTACGTGATTTGCTTCATGCAATTGAATATCTTCACAACGAGGGGAAAATTCATAGAGATATTAAAGGTACACTATGAGGTGTGACCATTTAGCTTGTCAAAACCAATCTCGTCTAGCTTTTGAACATGTTCATTCATAGTAGGCCACTTTCTGCTGGATTTGATGTTTATTCAGTTGTTCGTGTATCCGCTTAACTTCTTGTAACTATAAAGTATCAGAAAATTCTTTTATTGCTGTCAAATCTTGTCATGTTTGATATTATATATGAAGAGAGAAGATCACATTTTCCTTTCAGCCATTGTAATTAATTATGAATCCAATCATTCTTTTGCTTCCTCTTAATGTGTTAGAACTGACAACCCTTTTATCATTGTTTGGCAGCTGCAAACATTTTGTTGACACAGAGTGGTGATGTAAAGGTACCATTGTTTGGCTAAAGATTTCACAATTTTGTATTGTTAATTTGTAACGGCCACGGACTTTCTCCTACAAGCCTCTCGATTTAGGAGCTATTTCGTGCGTCGTTAGCTTACGTACTATCCACTAGAGGTTGGCTCCAAACTGGATTTCTGTCGCGTTTTCAGCTTTTCGAATTCTTGACCTCCACTCTTAAGAGGAATTTAAGTGGAATCTTTGGTACCAATTGGATTTAGCGGTGCTTGAGAATAGCCCCTAAAAGCGAGAGAGGCATGGGAGAAAGTCCGTGGTCCTACAAGTCTTTCGCTTTAGGGGCTATTCTGTACATCGTTACCTTACGTACTATGAACTGGAGATTGAACTCCAAATTGGATTTTTGTCGCGTCCTAGCGATTCGAACCCTTGACCTCCACCCTTAAGAGGAACTTAAGTGGAATGCTGGTATTAATTGGACAATTTGCTCAATTGTCATCAGTATTCCACTTAAGTTTCTCTTAAAGGAAGAGGTAAAGGGTTCGAATTGCTCGGACGCGACAAAAATCCAAATTGGAGCCCAACCTCCAATGAAAAGTACGTAAGTTAATGGCACACGGAATAGCCCATAGGCGAGAGGGTCGTAGAGGAAGTCCGTAGTCGTTACATAAGTACTATGTCTTGGAGAGTGTAGCAATTGTGGTTGGAACTAAATGGGCTAGTTTGTTATTTTGTTAATTGTATGTTTATTTACTTTGAGACAGGTTGCAGATTTTGGTGTTTCTGCTCAATTAACAAGGACAATTTCAAGAAGAAAGGTATCACTTTCTTACTTTTTTAAGTTTTTCTTCCGTGAAACATGGATGCATGATTTTCTGATCCTTTTTCCTTAATAGCACAAGCGTTGAACATTGATAATTCTATTAGGAAAAGTCAAATGTCTTTGTTTGATGTAACAATAAGATAAGAATATAAACAAATATGATCCATCAACTTAATAAGCAAATAATTGAACAATCCATTTATAACTGTCTTTTACATTTGTTTTCAAATTAAATATACAAATAAATCTTACAAGAAAGTATTGATATAATTTTTGCGACTTCTGTGATTGTAGTGGTCCTTTGACCACCATGATATAATTTATTAAAATACCTTGATTGTATTTTTACTTTTTAGAGAAATAGCAAAATTTGATTCCTGTAAAGATATTTCTATAAGTTTCAAGACACTTTTAATAGTCTTGAAAAATATCATCAGAAAAATAAAATATTTACTTGTTCAAATTATGATTACTTTCAAATGGGGTTGTACTTTTCTCTCTTTTTTGTTGTGTATTTGAAATATTATTAGGTGTTAATTTTATATTTTATTATTCATTTATTTACGCTTTATTGTTACATATGACGGTTGCTAGTTGCCATTGTGATGTTATTCGCTTTTTATATTAATACAATTAGTTCCTTATGATGATCATGATTCATAATGATCACCTATTTTGATTTCTATGCTAAAATTAATGATCATATGAAAATTTGACTTCACTTTGAGTTTTTGTCATTGTTTCTCTTTCATTTATTTCTTTCCCACCTGCATGTCTTGCTTGCTATATTATGATAAGAAAGTTTTCTTAAAATCACAATGATATGTTTGATTTTCAAATATATTTAATCTTTATCTAAAGCTTAGAAAATGCATTTTGATGTTGGTATGATAAACTTTTGTCTTGTAGTCATAGACGTAAAATTAATGCACTTAAAAATAAAATATGGAAGTTCTTCACTTCTTGTCCTCGAAGGAGATTTCAAACTTTATGCTTGATAATAACTTCATTTGAAAATTTAACAGTTCAATTTGATGTTAATATATCTTTAATAAATATGTTACATGAGTCCTGAGATAAATATGGCGGGTTGATATAAATATGATAACGTTCAAGCCTAGAGAGACATTTGTTTGTACTATAGCTTTTCCTAATTTGTGTGTGGAGTTAATTTTTAATTCGTCTAAAAGATTGTTCATCAAATTCTAACTTCTAATTTTTAAACATTTATAAAACTTCACGTTATGTTCCGAAGAAATAACATGTCACTGAAAGATGGAAAATCATTAGAGCACGCTTGGGTATCTATAATTAGTAATGCGAATATGATGTTTTCTATTTTTAGTACAGCGAATATCAAGAAACAATTGTTCTTGTTGACTAGTTTTTTCCTCCTTTAACTGGTTTTTATGTTGCATATCAAGAAACAATTGTTTGTTCTTGAGTTCTACAACCTTTAAAGCTCTGGTTATATTCAACTATACTTTTGAATATTCTCGGGTTCGATCTCTTTCTTTTTTTTTTTTAAACAATATATATATATATATATATATATATATATATATATATATATATATAATAAGATATTCGAAATCAATCGAAATCACCGATTTCACTAGATTTGGATTGAGCTCGGTGGGATTCAACAGAATAACTCAATAACAACCCCAATATATTCTTGTCTATGCAAGATAAAAAATTTCTACTAGTGCTCAGATTTTACTTGTGATAAACAATTTTGAAGATATAAGATTCTTCGTTTAAAGTGTAACATAGTAGTAGATTTTCTATCATCTTTAATATAATAATTTTGTTTTCCCTTAACTCATTTATATTTTCCATATTATAAACTAATATTCTCTTTTTGGAGTTGGGCCTTGAGTTTTGCTTTCAACATATTCTAATGCCATTTAGAATATTTAAAATATTTGGTTAAGAGTGAAACTCAAGTTTAGATGCATGTCTCTTTCATATGTTCTGGTCCAACTGTAGTAATTTTAATGACAAATTTGATCAATTAAGCGCCTTAAAGAAATATAATTTTGATAGAAGATAATAAGCCTATGTTTGGTGTAGATACAAGTTGATGAAATGTGTGGTTAAAAAGTTGATAAAAGTTATGGGTACTATGGAATGTGTGGTTGAAAATGAGTTTTAGAAAATAGGGGTCAAACAAGGGATAAATCATTGTATTGTAGTAATTCAATAGCATATTTCAATAATTTACTGAAATATAATATTTTTGATTCAAAGTATAATGTAAGAATATTTTAGTGTAATCATTTGATTTTTTAATTTCATCTTCTTTTGCTTCATTTATGTTATACATTAAATAGTTGTCTTCTTTATTGAATTCAAACCTTGATTTTTTACTTTTACTGGATTCTAATGTCGTTAAAAATATTTGACGTTGGGGTAGAGTAAAAGTTGAATGATATTTGTATTTCTCAATGGATTTGGCTCCAGATTTTGTGAAATCTTAACATGCTTGACCATTTATAGACTAGCACATTTTGTTTATGCAAAAATAGTAATATTCACGACTCAACAGTTTTTACTTTAAGTGATCATGAAGAGATGTAATTTCCATAAAAGATCAAAATAATTATAGACGTGCGTTACAGCAGTATCATTCTTTTTTATTTTTTATTTTTTAAGCTTAGAGAGTATAACTATTATCAATTAATGTTTGTTTTGTTCTAGATGTAGAATTATTGCAGTTATAGTTATTTACGAGGACATTTTTCCCCTAAACAATATAGAAAATAAAATTTTCTTTCTTTGGAGTATGGAGTATAATATGGATCTACTGTTATTATTACCATTTATCATCAGTTGATGTTTTTATTTTATTTTTTATTTGTTTTATCTTTCTTTGGTTGCTGTTTATGTCACATGTTATGAAGTACTAATTTTTTTTGTATTAACAATTGCACTTCTAGTAGGTGTTTTTCACTATATATATATATATATATATGAATAAATTTGATTTATTACGGTTTCCTTTTCATGTTAGAAAAAAACACGGGAAACAATGATGGAAGAAACAAGGAATATATAAATTGGGATGGTAATGGAATGTGGAAGTTAAAACCCAAAAAACTCAAGCCACTTTATTTGAATGTCTGAAGGAACTTTTTGTTTTATATTTTGATTGTACTTCTACTAAGAGTATTTTTGTACTATTTGTTTTTAAATTAGAGAAATAGAGATCTATGAGGATTCCAATTTTATGTTACAAATGTTTATGGAAAAGAATAATAGAAGTAACAAAGAATGTATAGATTGAAGCAGTTTGTGAAATGAAATCTAAAACTTCTAAAACATGTTGAGACATTAAATTACTGTGGCTGGATTTATATTGCACATTATGAAAAATTCGTTTTAGTATTAATGAGTGTACTTTTATTTAATTGTTTTTATCAAATGGATATTTAGATTAAGTAGTGTTCCAATTTTATGTTGGAAATTATAATAGAAGCAATAATGAATGTATTAAATACCAGTAGTTATGGAATGTGAAAGCTAAAACCACTAGCCAAGTTAAATACTGAAACACTCGATCTACTTTTATATATACCATAGATTTCTTTCATCTGCTATATAGTTAATTACTTTTTAAGCATCTTGTCTTTTGTCTTGTTGTGTTCATGTACAAGTCTCTTCTAATATTTGTAAGAATGTTGCATGCTCAGAGATGCGTTAATCACTTTTTAAGCATCTTGTCTTTGTGTTCATGTATAAGTCTCTTCTAATATTTGTTAGAATGTTGCATGCTCAGAGATGCGTTGATGTTTACTTGCAGTGGCATTTCAATTTTATGAGCAATTTGGATCCTATAACAGCGGTCTTAGTAAATACAGTATCGGTCTACTTGACTGCATTTCAATTTGTCTTTATCACTCAATTGCTGTATTACTGTGTCATATCCCCAGTTTTGTTGAGAAACCTAATCATTTTTCTGTTTTTAAAATTTAAGTAGCTGATTTGTTTTCTTTTTCTTGATTGAATATTGAGTTGAATGAAAATTATGCCAAGGAATTATCAGAGCTCAAGCTAATTCTATTAAAAATAACAGACATTTGTAGGAACACCATTCTGGATGGCTCCAGAAGTAATTCAAAACACGGAAGGATACAATGAGAAGGTATGACTTGTAGTAACCACCCTGATATTTCCCTCTCTTTCTTTCTTCCACCATTTGTTTATTTCAGGATTCATTTTTCTCTTCAGTGTTTTACCATAATACTATTTTCCAACGTGCTGACTTGTGATCTTGCAACTTCATCATCCTTAGTTTGTGACTAATTGCAAAATGCTGGGAGCCTTTGCTCGTTGCAGGCTGATATTTGGTCCCTAGGGATAACTGCAATCGAGATGGCAAAAGGGGAACCTCCACTGGCAGACCTCCATCCAATGAGAGTTCTGTTTATCATACCCCGAGAGAATCCTCCACAGGTTTACTTTTATCGATGCATGCACAGTCTAATCTCACAGTCTTTCATTTATGCATTACATTTTTGTGTTGTTATGCACAGCTAGATGAGCATTTTTCTCGTCCTATGAAAGAATTTGTGTCACTTTGTTTGAAGAAGAATCCTGCTGAGGTAAGCTCTACCTAGCTGTCTGTCACTGTGAGGTTACTTATCAAATTTCACATCTTTGCTAATTGATCATTACCATTGGCCATTCTAGTCCATTAGTTTGATGCAGCAAAACCTCAGATATTTTTAGATGATTTTATGTCAAGGTGTGCTCATTTAATCTAATTCTAACTTGACATACTGGTTGCATGAAGAAAAAAGCAAAAATGCAAGTGCCTTAAAATTGTAATTATAGTCATTATAATTGTCCATGTGCTGATCAAGTTGATCGACATCATTATGCACGGTAAAACTCCCTCACTCCATATTGCACATGAATATAAAAAACAAACAATAGAAGAGAAGAAAAATGAAATTGTTCCTCATAAAGTTGACATGACCTTTCTTTTCTTTAATGGCTTTAAAGAATCTTGAGCTCTTTCATGTCCTGAATAGTTACTTCGGAGATTGATGTTTATCTGCCTGTGGTCTGGGTAGAAGCTCCTCACATTTTTCTCATCTTAAAGTTGAAGTTTTTGAAGGACTGAGAAGCTTTCATGATAAAATTGCAATTGTAACTGATGTTGCTTATGGTTGGAAGCAGAGTAGACTATTTGGGTTCATTTTATCATAAAGATTCTCTAACCTCTGGTTTTCTCTCATTTCTCCTCTTTTGGGTGGTGGGTAGTAGGGAGAGGCAGAAACTAGGAGACTAGCAATTGTCAGCAGTCTTTTAATCAGAGTAGAAGACTGTTTCTGTCAAATAATCAATTGTGAGGACACATAACTCGAATTGGATGATGGCATGTCCAGCTTGCCTGTGCAGCCTAACAGTTGATGGTTTTTCCCATGTTTCTATTTACTCCTTGAGGGTGGGAGAGGAGAAGAGGGTTCTGCATAAAGGTATATACTCGGAAATAATTGATTTAACACAGTTGGCGGGAACATGGATGATCTTGCTAAATAGTCACGAATTCTATATCAAATCTAATTCCAAAGATATTTTTGTGAATATATTACATGTTTCTGTAACATTATATAATTTCTAGCCTAAGCCTGGATTCATATATCTATCTCTTGGAGAACCAATTTACCTGAATGGGGATTGGTGCAAGGGAGTGTCTTTTCAATATCCCAAAGGCATGTTCAGGAGTTTTGGAGTTATGAAGGTTTTTAAAGTATCAATTTTGGGCGTTTATGAGAGGTCCGGTTTTAGATGGTTTTAATAGCGATTTTTAAAATAGTCAAACCTATGATTGAGAGTTTATTATCTAGCAGTTTTGAAAGTTTTTTAAAAGAATAAAATTACATATATAACCATATATTAAAAAAGCTATGTATGTGTAAACAATATGAACTATGTAAAAATTTAAATGTAAATATATATTCGACTCAAAAAATTTCAAAAATAATTCAATAGCACAAAAAAATTATCGTTTGGAGAGAAGAGGCAAAATATGTGTTTGGAGAGGAGGAAAAATGAAGTACGTATTTTGGGTTTAGGGTAGATTTAGAATAATTATTTTAGAGGGTAAAATTGGAAGATAATTTGAAAAACGGCCAAAAACCACCGAATTGGGTGGGGTGGGGTGGGGTGGGGGGGGGTAATACACTCCAAATTACACTACACCGATTTTGGGTAGTTTTTAAACCATCCAAATTACAGTGCAAATTACACTGCACCGGTTTTTCCAATCTCTCATAAACGGTACTACCCAAAGCCGGTAGAAAAAAACTCCTAAGCAGACCTTAATTATCTCTCAAGAATGGTGGGTAAACCTGGTTTGGGCTAGTATACGTGCTAACTTTGCTTCTAGGATTGTTTATATCGTTGATGAGGAAAGTAATCATTTGATCGCATATTAGATCAAAACTTCTCTGGAAGCAAATAGCAGCCGTTTGTAGATGTTTTTGCATTTACTTTTACCCTATGGCAGGTTGCAGTATTTCAGTGTGTGAGAATCTTTTTTAGATAGTTATCCGTTGCTGATGCGTTCTATTTTCTATTGATCTATTGACAAGCAAAAGGGGGGCCATGTGCAAACTTAATTTCACTTGGAACCTACCAGTGACGAAAATCAAATATATCTAGGAACTCAACGAATAAGTGACTTTATACAACCAACAAGTCACAGATGTCTGCTAAACCAACTCAACTACAAATGTTGCAAGACACTAGGACTCTAGAACCCTTTTGCCTAATGCTTCTCACTTTTTGTTCTGTACCTCTTTAATAACTGCTGCTTGCTACTGGATGCTTACTCATGACATTTTGCACACTCAATCCTTAAGAGTCTATTAACTCAGATGCACGTGTTGATGTTTTGCTCTGTTTTCATGTTATGAAATGCGATCGATAATTTGATAATGGAGAAATAAGGAGTTCTAAGTCCTCCGCAAGCTTATGCATAAATAAAATTTTCCGATGGATATTTGAATGGAAAAATGGAGATGTTTTATCGTTGTTGAACTTCTTTGGGGTTTTCTTGGATCATATGCGCTATTGATATGCGCCAATATGATATGCATTCACTCTTATGTTCTATTTTTCTTTTTCATGATTTATGTTACTTGTGCTTTCATTGTAACTTGTAAGTGAAGGTATGCTTCCCATCTTAAGTGATTTAAGTGCTGCAACTCTGTCCTGCTGCTAATGAAAAGAAGCCAGGTTTGAGGATGTTGCGGTAATAGATTGTGCACTTTTGTGCTCGATCACTCTGAAAGCTTTTGTTTTTCTCATTGCATTCTTCTGTTTAATGTTAGAGGCAAAGTGCAAAGGAACTTCTGAAGCACCATTTTATCAGAAATGCTAGGAAGAGCCCAAGGCTTTTGGAGAGAATCAGGTACATACCCTTTTATTATCAGTTCACTGTTGTAATGTATGACATGTTGCTAGTACATGTATAGCTAATGTCTTTTTTGTTATTATTATCAGGAATATGGTTACTACACCTAGTTATGAAATCATATCTTTACCAAAACTGCAATTCAAGAAAAGTTGAAATATAACTTAGTTGTCATTTTCCGACACTTGTGCTTTCCGGATAACATATCTTCCAGCAATTTTCATTTGTAAAGAGTAGTAGTATTGTTGGCATTGTTTTTTTTTTTTTTTCTTTTGTTTTCGGATTTCAGAAATTAGATGTGATGAAAGATTGTTATTTGAATATCACTGACATGGTATTGAAATGTACAAAAAATATTAGGTGTTATTGACAAAAATAAAGCATCAAGCATGTATATCAAAGATTTTAACACTTGACCCTTCAAATCTTAAACGTGTTTCAAGAACCTCCCATTTGGTTAAATGATGTAACAACTTGCATTACTTTATCTTACAGAGAGCGTCCAAAGTTTCAAATAGATGGAGAGTCCCCTAAAAATGGTCCAACACCCTTTGGAGAAGCATCTGGAACTGTGAAGATGACCAGAAATTCTGGAGTTGAAGATACTGTTCGTGTCAGGTGCGTTCAATCTCTTGATATGTTATGTTTCCTTATTTACATGGTTGAATGTCGACTGAGTGGTAGTAGCACACAGTAGTCAGGCAAAGAGTGTGAGAAATGCTGGATGGGACTTCACTATCAGTGGATCAACTAGCACAGGAACTGTGCGAAGTGCTGTTAGACCACCTCAGGTGAGAGATAGGAAGCAGGAGGCCCAATTAAATCATGCTACCCCAAGAAAAAATTTAGACAGTGACAACCAGTGGTCTTCTGCTTCTGGAACTATTTCTAATTCTTCATCAGAGGTTTCCATCAGAAAAGATGCTAAAGATGCTAACCATGAAGTGAAGCAAGAATATCTTCGTGTAGATGTATGTGATCTCTATCCTTTGTATGTACATACGCGTGTGAGTGTGTTTATTGCATATCTTTGTTGCAAGCTCTTTCTGTCACTTTATCTTTAATATGCAAGGGATGGGCATCAAAAGGATTATTCGGATTCAATCTAATATATTTACTTGGCTGTTGACCTCGGCTCTTATCAGTGTTGGGGGGTTTATTAGTTCAAGTTGGTTTCGTGCACGTTGCATAAAATGAACATATTAGAAGGCTGAATTTGAATTGTATATGCATATAGTCAAACTGATCCTAGGGCTTAAAGCCATATTTATCAACTTATAGCGCCTGACGAAATAAGTGAAATTAACTTCTTGCATGAATTTCTATTTGACCTCATGATTTGGCCAATGCTCCAGCCTGTTCTGTTTCTGAAAATCTAACTCTCAAACTGACCAAGTTAGTGAAGATTGGTAACGATGTATTGGCATGAAACTCCAAAAATTTCTCAAAGCAGATTTTTGAGAATCCGTTTAATTTACTAGCGGTTCGTATAAATATCATTGGTTTTCTGTTCCCAACTGATAGGAAGAAGTGAGCAGGACAGGAACTGTTGTTGTACGATCTCCAAAAGGTGTTTACACTTCCTCTCCGTTCAGTGATCGAAGTTCTCTGGTATGATTACCATATAATAGAGATTACAGTGAAGTAGTTGCATGACCTACTGTTTTTCTGTTCTCAACAAGGCTTCTATTTGTGTTCTAGACTACCAGCACACATATTGCCTTCGACGATGCTTCCCTAGGTGGCACTGTTGTTTATCGTGGACAGCATGATGATTCAGATTCTCCTCGAACTCCAGAGTCTAGACTGGGAATTCAAGAGAGAACTTCCAGTCCAGCTGTTGAAGATAGTGAAATAAACCTCGCAGAGGTTGATATATCTCAAATAATTTCACTTGCTTCCTCAGATACTCATCTTAATGTCTATAAAATTCAAAACACATGCTAAACTAAAGATATTTCCTTACATATTCTAGTGTAGTTTCAGCGTAAGTAAACCATGCCATAGTACAGATGTGGGCATTCACTCAATCTACTAAATGAAGCTCCATATTTGCACGAAATGCTTATTTAGATCGGTTGGTTTATAATGACAAAATTCTCGGACTTTTTCTATCAGATTTAGTGTAAGAATTCTGTTTTATCTTCGTAAAATTTTCAAGAAACGAATAACTGTTTGTTCCAGAAAAGTATTTAGTTTTTAGTAAGTTTGAAACTTTTCTTATTGTTTAATTTTATCCTCTTGTTATAAGTTAGCCCTGGTTTCTTTTCCCCATGGTTCTTAGTTTATTCTACACTACATTTCTTGAATCACTAAAAAGTTTTAGATTATTTTGGATGTCAAGAAGATTGCTATCTTGTGCATCAAACTTGATGCTGTCCAAAATTGTTCAGGAATGTATATCAACATGATGTATGCATTCTGAAGCTCATTTGGCTGTTATTTCATGTAGGCCAAAGCTGCCATTCAAGCAGGACTGAGAAAAGGAAATTTTAGGGGAAGGTCTGTGATGGGCAAGGTCAACAAAGACGTGCAAGAAAGTAGAAGGTTTGAGCAATCAACAAGCACTAATTCATCTAGGTACATCTTATGCTCAATTTACTGTTACATCTTGTGTTCGAGTGCAATAAACTCAAGTTGGGAACACACGTCTGAGCTTCCATAATATTTATAACATGTTTTACGTCCGCAAACCTAAAACATCGATCATCCAATCCAGACATTCCCGTGATTCTTTTGATGCACAAGCAGCAGTTTTGAGATCACGCCAAACAGGTGATAATGAAGACAATGCAAGAAGTTTTGCAGCATCAGCATCAGCATCAGCATCTGCCTCATTATCGAATCTTATTATCCCTTCACTTAAAGAAGTAAGCATTGGTTAGATTATTTGTCACCCATGAATTTGATTGTACTTCCATTTTTTGGTATGAGATTAGTTGAAGTTGAAAGTGTCTTTTGTGAAAGAATGTATGGCATCAGTTGATTATAATTAATACTTGTTATCTCTCTCTCTCTCTCTCTCGATTTGGACTCAGAGGAAAAATGAATTGTTCCAGCGAGAGTGGGATTGGGGTGATCTATACAGTGTTAGTGCACAATTAAGATGGAAAAGGTACTTATATTTCTTGATGCTCTTGAGGGAAAGAAAATTAGATGCAATTAAAGTCGTAAGAATCATAGAACTTGCGACCCATGACATTACTTTTCTATTAAATGTTTTGGTGTGAAGTGCATACGGCGTATGCGAAATAGAGCATGAAACATTATGTGGATTGGACCTTTGGGAGATAGGTCAATGGACGAGTGGTCTATTTAGATGTCAAGAAGTAGCAAACTGCCGCATTGGGGCATGATGTATAGACTTCTTGCATAACTATTACATTAGTTTATTTTATATATGTATGAAAAGTGATATAAGTGTTCAAAATAGTTTGGAAATATCATATACATACTAGAAATAGATCATCATTGTGATCAATTGTCTCTCTGAATGATTATTGGTTTCCTTCCTCACCTGCTTCTAATGACAGTATAGAATTTACACCGAAGTATGTAGTTTATGAACAACTCATAAACCTCAGTCTTGGAATTCTTCGTAAGTACATAGTTGCATTAGAATTCTTCTCTCTATAATCATTGATGTTTTTTTATTCTTTTTCAACGGAAGGCACTATATTTGCTGAAACACCCTCAATTACATGCCACAATTTCTTTCTATGGACTGTCAGAGGCCGAAGCGAGACTACCATTGGAAGCCTGTCCCCCTAGCTGTTCTACGGGCTTTAAGCTTGACATTCAGGAGGTTTTTTCTATTCTTGCTCTTCAAATCCCCGAGAAGTTTTATATCTCCTTTCTTACCCTCCAGTCCTCAAAATCTAGTCTTCCTTGCACATCTTTTAATTTCTTGAATCTGACCTTCTCTATGGACAATCCTTTTGAGATCACACATGAAAACTAGGGAATACGAATTTTGGGATTATAAAGCTAGCGACTCCTCGATTGGCCAGACATTTTTAGACTTCTTTATTTATGTTGTGTGTAGATTCAGAAAATATGATCTAGCTACTAATAGTAGTTAATAAATTACACTGCTGCTTTTATACGTTTAGGACTCCGAAATGCCTCGAGAATTGATTGATGATTCTTGTGGTTTACAATGTAGGCAATTGGTGATGATTCAGAAGCTTCAGTCCTGCGGACAGTTGCAAATTCTTTAATGGATATGGAGCATGTCAAACCTGGGTCTTCTGAACTTATTGTCAGCAGTTTGCTTCAGCGTGTGGCAAGGTTTGTTATTCTGTCATGTTGTCTTTCCCTTTGTTCAAAATACGATACTTGTAAAATGGTGTTTGTTGTGTGATCTGTTTCTCATGTAGAAAGAGAAATTTGCAGTTCAAACGAATCTTCACTGAAGCACTTGCAAGAACTGGCAGCTCACATCTTCATCACGACAGAAACACCAGCTGCAAATGCGGAATTTGATGCCAAGAAAAAGCAACAAAATAAGGAGCTTCATTCAAACACTGCTATGAGCCCACTTGCAAGGTTCTTACTCTCAAGGTTCGTTAACAAGGGAAAATAATAAGGTGGTTGTTACCTTTGTATTTACAAATTTTATGATAAGCCAGACTTAGAATGTTGTATCATGGTTCCATGATTCTGCCCAGTTAATGCCATTTTCTTTCTATATTGATATGAACTGACCATTCTCATCATTCATTTTCTAAAGCAGATGGCAAGGTCATGTTTCTCAAGATTTAAATACATGAAGAACGAGGTCAGATAATTGTTTTTTTAAAGTAAAATTAACGCGTATTTTTCAGACAATATAAATAACATTGAGAGAAACTATAACTTACGCCCCCTTTTCATTTTTTGCTTTGTTAGTGGTTTACAGAATTTTGTTATTGTTCTTTCCCTCCTTTGGTACAAAACACTTGTGTACAAATTAGCTTGCTAGTCTACCTTGTCCATGTGATATTTGTAAGTTGTATTTGTCAAGGTTGATTTTTGAGGCATGAGTTTAATTAGTTTAAGTTATTACCTTCTTTATTTTATAACAAATGAGTTGCACATTTTATAATTCCCTGATTGATTGATATCTCGTTTTAAAGTGCTGCCTTAATTAGAATTGTACATCCAAAACCAATGTATTTTACCATCAATAAAATAAAAATTCTAATTTTTTGTACAAAATAAGACTTAATTCACTTCCTTGCAAAGAAATTTAAATAGAACATAATACGAAATTATAGCATTTAATTTATTGTTACAATATAATACAACTCAAAAAATGATTTCCTCCTACATAAAAGCAGAAAATTTGTTGTATAATTCACGAAAATAAGTGAACTAAGACTAGGGTTTTAACACCAAGCAAAATTTAAACTAGAGATGAAGCTTTGCTGCAATTGGTCACTTGAAAGGGTTGGGCAGCAAGATCGGATACAGTGATAGTGGTTCACCTTATCAGCACGCTGCAAAGGATACAGTCTTAACTGAAATTCGTGACCTTCATCTTTGGTCAATCCTTCTGTTTCCGTCTCTTTGAGATTGCTTTGCAGGGGTCAACTTCCTAAACGAGGCATGTAAAATCAAGACTGGAAAAATATTCCCGTACAGAAGAAATATCAGGTCAGTAACATTGAAAGCCTGTGAAATAATAAAGTTGCAAAGTAAAGAATGACAAAAGAAGGTAACGAATGCAAAGTCACCTGCATAACTGACACCAAGAGCACATAAGAGGGCCAATTGGACATTGGAAAAGAACAGAATAACTGCAGTTGCTGCAAGGATGAGAAGGCTTGATTAGCATTCTGTAAAGGGGATAATACCATGTGCAAGAAGTTCATATATACATAAAGCAAAGTTACTATAAAGGGTTCCTGCGATTGGCACAAGAGAATCCAAGATACAAAAGTGGAAATCAATTCTCAAACAAATTCTTCGTGGAAGTGCAAGGCGGTCAAGTCTGTTCACCTAGACACAACTTGGGTTTTTCTGAAGATGATACAGGAAATTGAAAACAACCTTCAATGAGAAGTTGAAAATGACATCAAATTTGTTTAAGCCCACAAGGAGCAAAAGATATTTCACCAATAAGAGCCACATGCTTAAGAAAACTTGAAAATTTTAATTTGCAGAATAAGTTCACAGAAAAGCAGTCATTGATCAACAAAAAGGTCATTTTATAACAAAACTCTCAATCATGCAAGTACTGTCCAACATCGGCATGTACTAAAAAACTGAAGGAACCCAAAGTCCCATAACCTTCCCAAGTTGTCGAAAGCTTTTGGAATTACTAAGACTCTTACCTCCCACCTTTCTGAAAAAAAGCAGAAGATGACACTCCAAAGAGGGAGATGTACATTATATGGTAGAAAGTTCAGAATTCAGCTCGTTATTGGTAGCACCAACCACACTTAACTAAATAAACATAACATTTGAAATTTGAGATGAACAGTGAGACTAGAATTTAATCCCTGGAACTAGGCAGTTCCCTGATACATAGTAGGAAAGAAATTTCCACTTGACATAAGCAAGCTGCCAAAAGCTTCACACAGTTTGGTAACTTACTCAACCCTCCATCACAAAATGGCATGGGTTGCAACTGCTCAGCCAATATCCCGATAGTTTCAATAACCAGCTCCCAATGAGTGGGAGTGAAAATGCAATTATTCATGGCATATCCTTGTAATTACACATGGTAATCTGGTAGAGCATTTTATTAATTAATCTTTAAAACCATTATTTCAGTAACATCCCCAAATCAGCATTGCCTTCAAACCATGCCCTGTAGGCAGGGAAGAATTGTAATCATGTGTGCTTTTCATCCTAAACAGTTAACCTGAAGACAGGAGGTGTCATAATTGATAATTCTATGACTGAGATATATAATCCCATATCTTGGGAACACATACCAATCAGTCATTGTTCACTTGTATCATATTATATTTAGGTTTGACTTCAGGTTTTATAGATTTTAGAAGTAGAAACAAGCTTTCGTATCATTTTACTTCACACTAGACAAGACGATTGTAAAACACAGACGGAAATCAGCAGAATTAACCAACACCACTCTACCCCCCACCCAAAAAGGGGGGAAAAAAGGAAGAAGAAGAGATACTAATGGTAGCTCAATCATCAGATTGATCCATAAAAGAGTGGTCAGTTTTCTAGCAAGACTACCTAATAGAACCACCACCACTCTACCCCCCTCATCCCTTAAAGACGGAAGCGGAAGAAGAAATGGTGGTAGTTCAATATGATTGAACTGTAAAAGAGTGGCCAGATTTCTAACAGAGAATTCCATTATGATTTTTCTAGTTCTGGATGGAGCAGTTCCTTGCTTGAGTAAAATGAAAGTCAAATTTGCATTTAATTGAATAAACTTAAGTTAATAACAGAGGTTCAATAATGTATATTTTATATTCCTATTCATGGAAGGGCTATAACAGATGTATCATCCTTTGCTAAAAAGAACAAAATTTATGTTGCTAAAAAGAAGAGTGATAATACTTGTCTTTTTTGTAACAAGTTATATGATATAATAAACTTTTTTCCCTCAATGAACATGCACAAAAAGTTTATATATGCTGTTACTTAATAAATTTGCAGTTTTCCTGATATTATTTAATCATTAGATGGTCCTCAACACTAGTAAAACCATACTCTGAATAGATTATTTTATCCAATGCAAGCATGCATACAATTGTAGACCAAAATTGGCGACAATAGAACATCTAAGCTCTAGCCAATGTCCCAAAGAGAATACTTTGGAGCCCTCAAAGCCAGTCACAAAATTAGGTTATTAAGTATGATTTATAAGTTCATTCCCCTTCACCCTATACACCTACAAAATAAATGGTTTAACCACGCATCTGTGTCCCAAAACAAAAATTTACAAGAAACCTAGAATATGTTTGTTAGTGCTTATAAGCACTTATAAGCTGGTCAAACGTTCATTTTTATCCACACATTTCGTAAGACTCACGACTTTTATCCACTTTTTATCCATACATTCCATAGGACCCAATGCTTATAATCTACAAAAATCTTTTCCAAACATACTCCTATTATACTTTAGGTGAACAAAAAGAAGTTTTATTCATTGTGTCAAATAACAGATTTCATTCATCTGCTTTTTTGCAGGTTTGTATCCTAGATACAGAAACTTAGTTTACTTCCAGCAACAAATGCAGCAAAAAAGAAATAGTGAATTCAATTTGAAGAAATATGAACTCAACTCACCACACTGGGAAGTATGAAGCAAGGTCTGTCTGAGAAAAAGGCGCCTGTTTAATTCCCACCGATCAACACAATACTTAAATACATCCCAGAGTGCCAAACATGATATCAACCCAACGAGAGCTAGCGGCAACTGATACCTACCATTGTAACCAACGGGTTCAAACAGTAACTATGACATGAAAACATTACAGATCGAAAAATAAGAAAGATCCACAACACATTAAATAAACAATTGAACTTTATATTTTCCAATATTACTAGTGAAAAAAATTGTATTATTCAACCTTAATATATCATTAACCTTTACTTATCAACAATTAACTACCAACATGAAAAAAATATAAACAACTCTGAGAACATTCACATTCTTCAGATTGAACCTTTTATACTATAAACGTTTAAGCTAAATAATTGAGACAGGAAATAGAAGCAATTCCGAAACAACTCTTACTATTCTAACTTAATTAAAGCGAATTCTTATAGAATACTTGGATGGAATTACATGTAAAAGGCCGAGCAATTTTCAGCTAAAAATCAGTAAATTAAATCTTTGCCAAAGACAAAAAAAAAAATGCCAGCTTTAAAACCAATAAAACAGAAAGAAAACTCAATAAAACATCAATATACACATAGTTGGAGAGGGCGGGAGGATAAATGCATATTTAGCTCAAGAAAGGAAAGAGTAAAATAAGAATTTCTTCACCCAAATTTCAAAGTTCAGCTCAAAACCCCAAAAAAAAAAAAATTTAATCAGTAAAACACTCCTCTTACAAACACTGAAACACACATGCACAGAGAGGGAGAGAGAGTAACTACAGAGAGCAAGCGAAGAACACGATGAAGAGGAAGGCGTAATTGCGGGCAAAGCGTTTGACATTCTCGTGGACACGGAGGCGCGCCTGGGAAGGAGAAGAGGGGAAGGAATATGAGTTAGAGGAACCGAAGAACGCGCGGGTCCAAGACGGCGTATCGCCGGAGAAGTCGTCGGCGACGACCTTGGAGAAGGGGTTGAAAGTCAGGAGCGAGAGAAGGGTCCAAATGCGGGAGAAGATTGACACGAAGAAGCCGCTACAGATTATGGAAGTCGTAGTGACGTCGGCAGCTGAATTCTGGGGCTCGGCGGTTGCAGTGGTGGAGAGGCGGTGGAGGTCGGAGGTGCGCTGGTCGAGGATTTCGAGGTAGCCGGATTCTCGGAGCCAGGACTCGAAAGCGGGTTCGGGTACGCTTAGAGCTAAGGGGTTCGCCGTGAATACCATTTCCTTTTTTCTCCTCTAATTTGCTGGAAAAATACCTTGTAAAGAGGAAGAAAATGAGCCATTCCATTACTTCCTCCCGTCCCAAAATAATTGGATTTACATTCTTTACTCATTTTTACAAATTATAATCTATTTATTAAAAATATAATTAATTTTTTAATTTTTAGTTATATGCATTATTATCAATAAAAAAAATATGAACTATAATTATATTAATGTAAAGATATATTAAAAATTAAAGTTAAAATTTATTATTTGATCTATAAAAAAAAAAAATTAATTTGTGTGGAAATAGAAGTAAATATATGAGATAGAAAGAGTACTTTTAATTCCAAAATAAATTGAAAATTAGGGTGCTTTTATTTTTTTTTTTTTTTCCTATATTGTCGTGGTTGTTTTGATTTTTCTCCGAGGACATTTTTAAATCTCTTAAATTTAATTTTTTATTTTTTTTAATAATCAATTATTGCTTTTTTCTTATTTTCCAATTAAAATATATGTTTTAGACGTCCGTTCCAAAATTTATGACAGAAACCATCATGCAATAATATTGTTGATTTTCAGATTGGTGTCCGGCATTGGGGTAGGTTTTTGGGAAAGATGAAGTTATTTTGTATTTTTTAAAAGTTATGGGACTTTATTTATAATTTTTTTTATTTTGAGGGGAAATCCATCAGAATATGTCAATGAGGACGTGATTTGCAACAAATTGAAAGTCGGGGATGCTTGATGATAAAAAAAATTAGTTAAGGGTATATTAGTTACAAATTTGAAAGGTTGGGGATCAAAATTGAAAATTACCCTATTTTTAATTAGAAAAAGTTTCAATTGAATTTCTAACATTTGTAAAAGTACAAATGAGTCCGATACTTTTATTTTTTATAAAAATTAAAAAAAACTAACAAATTGATAATATACTAAATTATTTTATATATTTCATAAACTATTATAAAATAATTAAAATTTAAGCTCATAATTATTAACAAACGTGTTAATTAAAATTATTATATTATTATTAAGTAATCATATTATTTAAAAGTTAAACTTTAATTTTATCGTTACAACATAAAAAGAAAAATAACTTTGTCGCAAACTTGATGCTCAAATATTTCTATTTAATTGAGCTACTATTTTATTAACTACAAATATTAGAGTTCAAATTGTATTATTCATATTTTAATTTATCATTTTGTTATCGTTCAAAAATAAAGAACACAGTGTGTAAATTGATTTTTGAAGTATTTTTATGTTAAAAAAAAGAATAAGATCGGTTTAATGTCATAAACTTATATACGTTATTTTGTTATTTATTTAACTTAATTTTTATTCAAATTTTTTCACATCACATAGTAATTACATATACCTAAAACACAATAAATTTATATTTTTTCCCTTGAAAATTTTAATTGACACAAATGATATATTTAATATGTTAAATTAAATATTATTTAATAAATATATCGAACATATTTGTACATTTTACAAATGTTAAAAATTTAATTGCAATTTTTTTTATTTAAAATTATGAGTATTTTTGTCTTTTTCATCAAATAAATATCAATTGCACACCAAAATACTTATATAGGGACTATTGTGCACACCAAAAACAAATATTAGAGAGTATTTGCCCCAAGTTCCCCCAAAATATTTTTTTTCAGGAAAATTGGCGCAAATAGTCCATAACGTATCACGTTAGTGTGCAAATGGTCCCTAACCTTTTATTTTTGGCACAATGGTCCCTAACCTATCCATATATGTGCGAAAATAGTCCTTGTGGACGGATTCCGTTAAAAATCCATTAAACAACCTTTCATTTAGGTACGTAAATGGTCCCTCTCATTGTTTTTGTCTTTATTAGTGGGGTAAAATTATCAAGTTACATCTTTCTTTCAATTAGTGCAAATTGTCCCTAACCTTTACTTTTTTTTGACGCAAATAGTCCCTAACCTATAATATATTTTGGTGCACAATTGATTCTTACTTGATTAAAAAGACAAAAATATCCTTACTTTTAATTAAAGAAATTTGCAATTGGATTCCTAACCTTTAAAAAAAGTAAAAATGAGTCCGATACTTTAATTTTTTTATTAAAAAAAATTAAAAGAAAACTAACAAATTGACAATATACTAAATTATTTTATATATTTTACAAACTATTATAAAATAACTAAAATTTAAGCTCATAATTATTAACGAATGTACTAATTAAAATTATTTTATTATTATTAAGTAATCATATTATTTAAAATTCACACTTTAATTTTAACGTTACAATATAAAAAGAAAATAAATTTGTCACAAATAAAAGTTTTAATTATGCTCAACCTAGCTCGATTTTATACATTCTTATATTTACTGAGTCAATCTAACCCACTTTTGAGCTACAAGACTACTGGAACAGTCTTATTTTAAATTTTAATTTAGTTTTGTATTTAAAAAAAAAAAGTTTCACCCCACCCCACCCAAAAAATCCGATCAGAAATCTCCCCTGGTTTCACCGCGAATGGTTGCAAAACCAGAGAGGAGATATTTTATATGAATCGTGGAGATTTCTCCCTCCCGGCCATTACGGCGACCGGGAGGAAGAAATCTCCTCCTTTCTAGTCGGATTTTCGGGGTGGGGGTGGGGGGTGGGAGTGAGGGTGGGGTGGGGTGTGAAGATGGTGAATTTTTTTTTTTTTAAATACAAAACTAAATTAAAATTTAAAATAAGACTGATCAAAGAAATTCTCAGTAGCTCAAAAGCGGGTTGGATTAACTCAGTAAATATAAGACCATGTAAAATCGAGCTAGGTTGAGCATAATTAAAACTTTTATTTGTGACAAATTTATTTTCTTTTTATATTGTAACGTTAAAATTAAATTTTAAATTTTAAATAATATGATTACTTAATAATAATAAAATAATTTTAATTAGCACATTCGTTAATAATTATGAGCTTAAATTTTAGTTATTTTATAATAGTTCGTAAAATATAAAAAATAATTTAGTATATTGTCAATTTGTTAGTTTTCTTTAAATTTTTTTAATAAAAAAGTTAAAGTATCGGACTCATTTTCACTTTTTTTAAAGGTTAGAAATCCAATTGCAAATTTCTTTAATTAAAAGTAAGGATATTTTTGTCTTTTTCATCAAATAAAGATCAATTGTGCACCAAAACATAATTATAGGTTAGGGACTATTTGCGCCAAAAAAAGGTAAAGGTTAGGGATCATTTGTGCCAATTGAAAGAAAGATGTAACATGACAATTTTACCCCCACTAATAAAGACAAAAACAATAAGATGGACCATTTGCGCACCTAAATGAAAGGTTGTTTAACGGTTTTTTAACGGAATCCGTCCACAAGGACCATTTCTGCACCTAAATAGATAGGTTATGGACCATTGCGCCGAAAATGAAATGTTATGGACCATTTGCGCCAATTTCTCTTATACTCAACCTAGCTCGATTTTATATAGTCTCATATTTATTGGTCGATATAACCCATTTTTTTGAGCCACAAACCCTCTTGGACCAGTCTTATTTTAAATTTTAATTTAGTTTTGTATTTAAAAAAAAAAAAGTTTCACCATCTTCACACCCCACCCGGCCCCGAAAATTTGACCAGAAGGGAGGATGATTACTTAATAATAAAAAAATAATTTTAATTAGCACATTCGTTAATAATTATGAGTTTAAATTTTAGTTATTTTATAATAGTTTGTAAAATATATAAAATAATTTAGTATATTGTCAATTTGTTAGTTTTCTTTTAATTTTTTTTAATAAAAAAATTAAAGTATCGAACTCATTTTCACTTTTTTTAAAAGTTAGGAATCCAATTGCAAATTTCTTTAATTAAAAGTAAGGATATTTTTATCTTTTTCATCAAATCAATTATGCACCAAAATATAATTATAGATTAGGGACTATTTGCGCCAAAAAAAGGTAAAGATTAGGGACTATTTGTGCCAATTGAAAGAAAGATGTAACTTCACAATTTTACCCCACTAATAAAGACAAAAACAATGAGAGAGACCATTTGCGTACCTAAATGAAATGTTGTTTAACGGATTTTTAACGGAATCCGTCTACAAGGACCATTTTCGCACCTAAATGGATAAGTTAGGGACCATTTGTGCACTAACGTGATACGTTAGGGACCATTTGCGCCAATTTCCCTATTTTTCATAAGATTGTTCACTTCATGTCCAACTCCAAGTATGGAGTAACAAATTTAGGTAAAAAACTTGGGAACTTTTCCGGCTAATAACAGATGTCAGTTGTAGTCACCTCGTTTCGCGGTCATTTCTTCAAACACCTGGTGTCTCGCTCTTCCATTACCTTCTTCTCCGTCTGCCGTCGCACTTCACCCAAACGCTTCCCGTTCTTCTTCTCCGCCCTAACTCCCACCCGAACGGCACTCCATCAGCAACCACGGAGGCGCACTTTTGTCACCGTTAATTATTCAACCCCACCGTCAACTACTTATTCGGAAAGTACAGAGACTAGCGAGGGCTCATTCGCTTCTCATTACCTCTCCGTTAGAATTAGTTGCAGAAAAGATGTTTGTGTAAGCTCCCCTAGTTACACACACACACACACACATATTGTTATCATTATTAGGATTATTCAATTACAAGACTAATTTTGTGGTTATTAGGATGTGCTTTCGGAGGCCCTTTTGTGTTTCGGAGCTAGTTCTGTTACCATTGATGAACAAGAATCCTACGAGGAAAATGACGAGGTAGAGAATGACATTTTTGATTTATTGCACGTCCTTATCCATATAGTAATTTGCTTTATTGGAGGCTAATGTAGTAGTCTGTAGTCCTAAATTGCTATTATTTTGCAGATATGGATCAGTTCAATATTTACTGTAAGTCAGGATGTAAAGGAATGCATTTCGCTGGCTGTGGATTCCGTTGGCCTGAAAGAGATGCCTAGTTATGAAGTGGAAATGCACGATCATACGGATTGGATCAAACAAACTCAGGTTTCTTATAATTGCTGCCATTGTTTTCTTTTCGCCACCATAGTCCAAACTTTATAACTCTCTTTACTACTTTTTGAATCTTATAAGTTCATTGATCGCCACATTTCATTTGGTGCAAAATATTACTAGTATACCGCTGATCGGTGGAAATCGACCGCTATTAACTAAATGAAGATTAACAGGAACAAGTTTGAGAAGAAATGTGAAGATTTGGAGAAGAAGAGAATTGGAATGGAAAAAAATGAGAAAATTGGGGGAAAAAAAATTGAGAGTGAAGAAGACGTAAGTATTTGTTTTTGGGTGTATGGAGGTGAAAAAATCTCCCTAACGGTCGATTTTGATAAATCACCATTTATGGAATTATAATCTAGATTTTACTAAATTGATGATGGGCGCTTTTTTCTATTTGACCGTTTAGCTGATAATCTTGAATTCTTGAGGTCTGCATATTAACTTTTGTCTCTTGTAAATTATCTCTATGCAGGAATCTTTTCATCCGGTGGAAGTTACAGAGGGACTTTGGATTGTGCCTGAATGGAGAAAACCCCCGGTAGGATTCTACCTGTTTTTGTTTACAAAGTTCCACCATGATTTACCGCTTTCAATACTCTGCAAGCTGTTCTTTAGCCTTCTTCTATATTCAATATGAGCATGCCCCTTGTTTTTATGTCAGCCAACTATTCTTTTTGCTAAATATTACACATTCTAATCTTGTGTAAATCTTTACTTTTGCTTTACAGTGACGAAGTTAAGTTGACCAATTTGCCAGATATATCTTTTTTATACATGCATCAATTTTGTATACTTAAACTTACAGGATGTACAAGCAATAAATATTGTATTGAACCCTGGTTTGGCATTTGGAACTGGGGAACATCCTACAACGAAATTGTGCCTATTACTGCTACAAAGTTTGATAAAAGGAGGAGAATATTTCCTGGACTACGGCACAGGGTCGGGCATTCTTGCAATTGCAGCAGTCAAGGTACTTGGTTTTTTGCATAACATCTGTTTTCTAATTTTTGAATTTCATTGGTTTGGAGGCCCTTTAACCTGGAATTTTCATCAACTTGTCAAGCTAAATTAGGCTAGTAATACAGTATGATTGTTGTTTTTTATTAGACAAGTGAGGATCATCCATTAAAGACATGTTTGTGAGTGCTTATAAGCACTTATAAGCTGGTCAAACATCATTTTCATCCACACATTTTGTAGGACCCACTCCTTATAATCTATAATTTTTTTTACCAAACATACCCTAAGTACGCTAATGATGACCCAAAAGACTTTTTGAGGTAGTTTTGAGCTGGAAGATAAGATTTAATTTTTAGGTATTTTCTTAAACTAATGAAAGTACTATATTCCACAACTGACAGTCATATTTCTCTTTGATTCTAGAACCTGAACTTTTCTAGGCTTGGTAATTTATTTCTTGGATCTGCTTGCTTGTAAAAAGATGTGTCGAAACAGTGAAACTTGGTATGTAAGCACTGGCTCACTGCAAATGAGAACTAAATACAAATTCCACCTTTTTCTGTAGAAAATTATTAACATGATATTGTTATCAAACTTGTAGAGCTCAAAGCAAATGCCCCATAGAGAATGAGTTTCTTCACGAACATGAACGAGGTATTAGAATAAAGGTCAGCCAAGCTAAGTTTACATCTGAGTATTGTCTTGATGAAGATAACCTTTTTCCCTCAGGCATCAAAAGTAAATCAATTCATTTCCAAATTACTAAGCGTCTTAGTTTTGTAAATAGCATCTTTGTGCTAATCATAGTTCATTTTTGTAAATATTGTATATTTTGTGGATAAAATGCAAATGGCACAGTTCGAATTGCTAATTTGTCTTTTGTGAATGACATCTTTCATGGATTGAATGCAAATTTCACACTGCATAGCATCTGGATGATCCATCTCTTCAGGTGGTCTAGTAATTGAATGTAAAGCTAATTTTCATATAATTTTTCAATTTATTTGAGTTCTCGAAAGAGTCTTTGTTTTGTTTGAATCTGGATTTTACTTATTTGATATGTTCAGAAATTTTCTAGATGAATATGATGTCTAGTGCTCACTTCCAACTTAATATGTATGAAATGCTTAGTTCCATAGGCGACTTCGTTTTAACTATATTTTTCCGATAGTACTTTTCAAATGCTTATCACCGTTGAGCTGATTTATTGATGGTCATTTTATGGAGGGTGCAGTTCGGTGCAGATCTTTCAGTTGGATTTGACATAGATTCCCTAGCAATTACATCTGCTCGACAAAATGCTGCTCTAAACAACATAGGACCGGACAAATTGCTTTTAAGTCTTGTTCCAAGCAAGATTGATCGTGCTTTTGATAGTGGATACGATGCAAGGATCATTACTGAGACAAACAAGTATGATGTGGTTATTGCAAATATATTATTGTATCCTCTACTAGATTTGGCCGAACGCATTGTCTCCTATGCAAAACCAGGTGCCGTGGTTGGCGTCTCTGGTATCATATCCGAGCAGGTATACTGATACTTTAGTAAATATTGCATATATAATCTAGTTACTAGTTAGTCCATAGTCAAGAAAAACTAGCCATAATGCAATAAAGATATAAGGTGATAAAAGATCATGATGTCTTTAAACTTAGATATTAAAATATAGAAGTGGAATTGTAGAATGATGATAATTAATTTTTTAAAACAATAATTATGAGAAAATAATAGATTAGTAAAAAGAACTTTTCTTTCATCTTTCCAGGCCTATTATGCAATAGATAACCGGATTGTAGTCAGTTAAATAGAACCAAGTGCTTAGAGTCTTAGGCCAGATTTGACGATACTTTTTCTTATGTAGATTCCTTGTGTCATTGAACATTATTCTCAATTTCTAGAGGACATCACCGTGTCGAAGATGGATGATTGGGCTTGCATAAGTGGTACTAAGAAGAGAAATCCAAGCATATGTTGAACGTAGAACTTGATGTTGGTGAAAATTAAAATTTGGATGCAAATGTCCTTTGGATGTAATAAAAGTTCAATTTCATGGAGTTGTAATTTGTACAATGTAGCAGAAACTTAAAGACCAAGATGCTTCTAAAACGCATGCTTTGAATGAACACTATATGAGCTTTTTCTTCTCCCATTTCAATTTGGTGTGGTATTTTTTTCCATTCTCAGGTCCTATTCAGAGTAGTATATTTGTCCATGGTGGTAACATAGAGATCCTCCATCTGCCACTCATTATGTGTAGAGATCAAGATGTTTACTAGAGCTTATATAGGAAGGAGAAATTGGCATGTTAGGTAGATTATCATATCTCCTAAGTTGCTAACAGAACAAGTAGGTGAACGTTGGTTGATCGTGTTGGCTAATGTGATTGACACGCAACTGTTATATCTCGGGATTCTAAGTGTTAGCCATGCTCTGCTGGAGTATCATACACTGGCGTCGTGTGTTGCTATTGAGCACAATACTCCATTGGGGTAAGTGAGGCTTGCCGGTGTTGGCTCTGGGGAAAATTGCCTTGGCTTTGCTAGCTTTGGCGATCTGAGGCTGAGCTAATTGTTTTACAAGAGTAGATGAAACTTTATGTGGCACAAGGATCATTAAAATAATTAATTTTCTCCAAATTTGAAAAACACTCTAATCTTGAGGAGGCGATCCTAATTTACAGCTCAGGCTTACTGAGGTATTAATAGTGAGAGCATTGTACACATCACTAGTAAAATAGAGACGGATAAAAGATCATCTCCAATAGACTGTGGATTGAGAAAATTATTGTTCAATTGTACAAGAAAAAAAATGTAGATAAATTATAAAAAATTAAATAAATGATGATTAACACACATTCCGATAGAAATAAATTATAAAAGAAGTTTAACACACATTTCAATAAATATTAATTATAAAAAAGTTAAATGGAGGATGTTTAGCGGTACAGGCCACATGACGGCGGTGTGTTAGACATTATTCACTTTTTTCTTTGTTATGTAAGCAAGTTGGGGTGATGTGGCACATTTTTTAGTACAATCTACGATTGCATTGGAGATGTTCTAAAATTAGAATTTGGAGAGTCTTAACCTGTGAATAGTTAAAATATATACTCTCTATGTCCCATAAATATAGGCTTATTTTTTTTATCCATTATGTCACAGATTATACTCTACTTTTTTTGTTGATACTATAGTTAATTTCTTAATTTTTTAATTTTTTAATATGTGCTATCAACAAATTTGAACTATCATTTTATTAATATATGAGTATATTAAGAAAAATATAAGTAAAATTTTTGTTTTAATTATAATAATTAATTTTTCTTTTTAATCTGTGTGAAAAGAAATAATCAATTTTTTATGGGAGAGCGTTAACAAAATTATTATATTTATGATTGGATCACAAGAAGTTCCATTAGACAAAAGTGCGATTTATCTTCCCTTTCTATTCCAAAAACTTGCCATAAAGCTTCTAAGAGCATCTTCAATGCTACACGTTCTAAAAAAATCTATATGGTAAGAGAGAAAAAAATGAGGAGGGAGAGTGTAGAAAGTGGAAGAAGGAAAAATAGATGAGAGAGAGATAAACACAACTTAATGAAAAAATTGGTTGAGGGTATCTAATAGGATGTCTAAAATTAGACGGTTTGTTGGACAGCCTTCTACAATAAATGCTGATGTTCATTGTCACATCAACTGGACATTGTTGCATTGGAGATGTTCTTAAAATAAACAGATTTTCGTGTCAATATTCCCTGCCTGGATAAGGCTGCCTGCTTAAAACAAAGTAATATTAATTTTTTTGTTCAAAGGAAAGGAACGTGAACGAACAAAGAATTGGATATACTTGTATTTTCATGCTAATTAAATGCTGACTCATAATAATGCAACATAATTAAATGCTGACTCATGATAATGGTATGTAGAATTAAGGGTGCTTAGTACGAGATTCGGTGGTGGAGGACCCACGAATGCATTTTTAAATGAATCAAAATGTATTTTAATTTATTGAACAATAAATCAGTGGGGTCGTCTGTCACACTTGCGTTGTGAAACTGTGTTGGACCGATAAATTGTATTGCTTCCAAATGTAGAAATGATAAAGCCTACCAAGCTGGACACAAAGTGTTGACCTTAATTAGGATACCACATTAAGAATTATCTGCTTCTACGATTTTACGATTTTAATTCAATGTCATTGTCGTGTGGCAATTGGCAACCAAACAGACAAATTGTGTGTGTGTCTGGCTAGGTTATTTTAAGATATTTTCTATTTTTTTTTAGAAGTATTTGAATATATTAATTCAAAATTAAAAATTAAAAAAAAAAAAAGTTATTAATTTTGACATTAAGATAAGAGTTATTTTTAATAGCAGTTCACTTATTTTGTGTAGTCATCTAACTCTTTTTTATTTCGAACTCGTATTGAAAATTTAATTTGGTTTCAATTCGATTCATGCGCAAGATTTTTTTTATTTTTTTTTTTTTTTTTTTGACTCGTTGTGAGGTTAATGTCCGTTTGATTTTGCTAAAAATTAGATTTTTTATAAAATGTGATAAATGTGATTGAAAATTTAATAAAAATCCTATAAAATGTGTAATTAAAATTAATTGTTGACTTTGATTTTAATTTTTTCGCAAATTTTTACTAACGATAGAAACTGACTTTTTATATGAAAGTTGAAATACTTTATTTAGTACTTTTTTTCTCAGTGTTTTCAATTTGTGCTTGTTTGATTAAGCTTAAACTATAATTTAAATTCATTAAATTGATTAAATATACTATTTTTTATTACACGTTTGATAGGACCTATAATTTACTATCTCATTTATTAATTATATATTTTATAAAATTTACAATTTATAAGTACTTAAAAAATAATTTAGCACTAAACCAGCCTGAGAAAATGAATTTTTTCCCTCAATTTTTTCCGTTTGTTTTGCTGTTTTTCATTTCACCATGAAAACTGGTCACTCCCAAACCATATAAAAGACAACCTTGGTTATAACGAGGACATGCCAGCACTCTTGCCCGGTTATGCCGCGTGCTCGTGGAGTACTCTCAACCACACACACAGAGTCCCATTCTCAACACATAAAACACACCCATGCAAAAAGACCCACAAACCCAAAAACACAAAAATCTGTTGAATTTTTAAAAGAACAGCCACTTACTTCTGAAAATGGATGATGGGAAGACGCAGAATTTTGGTGGTGGCCAAGAAATTGAAACTCCAAATAATATTACTATTAAAGGGATTATTGGATTGTTGATGGGCAGTACTGATTGTAATGACAATAGAAAAGTGATTTCTTTGGGAATTGGGGACCCAACTGCATATTCATGCTTCCATACCACTGCTGTTGCTCAAGAAGCTGTTGTCGAGTCTCTGCGTTCTGCTAAGTTTAATGGTTACTCACCCACTGCTGGACTCCCTCAAGCCAGAAAGTAATCATTTTTATTTTTTTTTATAATTTATTTCATGCATGCAAGTATTTATAGTTTGAATTGACATGGGTTTGGATTGATGTATAGTTTCTGTGAGTGGAAAATTTGTTTAAAGATTTTTTGTCATTAATTTTTGTTAATTTCTTGTTTTAATAAATAAAATTATTGTTCAGCAATTTCTCGCTCCCCACAAATTGAAAATTGATTTGTGTTGTGTTCAACAAATAGGGCAATTGCAGAATATCTGTCCCGTGATCTTCCTTACAAGTTATCACAGGAGGATGTTTATCTCACAGCTGGTTGTACACAGGCTATTGAAATAACACTGTCAATTTTGGCTCGGCCTGGTGCCAATATCTTGCTTCCAAGGCCGGGTTTTCCAATTTATGGACTTTGTGCCGCATTCAGACATCTTGAGGTTCGGTATTTTGATCTTCTCCCGGATAAGGGCTGGGAGGTTGATCTCAAAGCTGTTGAAACTCTGGTCGATCATAATACTGTGGCAATGGTAATTATAAATCCAGGGAATCCATGTGGAAATGTCTACACTTATCAACATTTAAAGAAGGTTGGTGTGGATCTTGAGCTCCCTTTTCTGTGTACAAAACACATTTTGAAATATTCTATGCTTATTAATATTATGCTCTACTAAAAACCTTTGTGCACCGAAATCAGATTGCTGAAACTGCAAAGAGACTTGGTGTTGTCGTAATTGCTGATGAAGTTTATGGCCACCTTGCTTTTGGGGCCAATTCTTTTGTTCCCATGGGGGTTTTTGGATCCATTGCACCTGTGATTACTCTTGGGTCTTTGTCAAAGAGATGGTTAGTGCCCGGTTGGCGCCTTGGCTGGTTGGTTACAAATGATCCCGATGGGAGCTTGAAATCCCCAAAGGTATGTTTCCCTCTTTGCATCAACATAGTAATTGAAGCGTCTACTTTCTTAGGCTTTTGCCTGTCAATCTTTTCCTAGAAAATGAGCAGCAGCTATGTATACATGAATTCCATCATGTTTGATACATAGTATGAGACAATATAATGTACAAGATTTTAGCTTATTTTTCTTCTTTTAATACTGTACAATCTGCCCAACCAGACAGACCATAAAGGTTCTCAGCTTCTACTTGTGTTTCCCCCAATGCCAATGACCTTCTATATTTATTGTCCTGAACCTGACTTTCGGTCTTCTGTTTTTTCTCTTTCAGTTTGTTGAGCGTCTTAAGAAGTACTGCGACATTTGTGGAGGTCCTGCAACCTTTATTCAGGTTTGCACTTTAGCTTTCATATGCTCGTTCTTTATCTAGAACGAACTGAACCATGCATGTGATTAATTCATGGGCGAGTCATGAGTGTTTTAGTTTCTTTAATTCATGTGCCAGGGAGCAGTTCCAACTATTATTGAGCAAACACACGAGGCATTCTTCAGAAAAACCATCAACATGCTTATGCAGACTTCAGATATATGTTTTGAAAAGATTAAGGAGATCCAGTGCTTAAGTTGCCCTTATAAACCAGAAGGGTCAATGGCTGTCATGGTAAGTAATATGTGCAATCTGTAGATTTTCATAATTGAATCGGAACTCGACTTATGGAGAATCAATGTCTCTTTTAGTAAAATGCTTTCTTTCAAAAATTTAGGTGAAGCTGAATCTGTGCCTGCTGAAAGATATTAGTGATGACATTGACTTCTGTTTCAAGCTGGCCAAAGAGGAATCCGTCATAATCCTTCCAGGTAATTGAAAACTGAGAACTTGATACATTCACTAACTAGCTCTTCTAGGTATATTCGGTGCACACAGTACTAGACAAGACTAGACAATACAATATGCAAGATTATAGCTTATTTTCTTTCTTAACAGTGTCCAATATTGTTCAATCTACCTTACCAAACATGCCATCAATGTATTAAGCTCTTGGAGACTAGGCTGTCTAAATAGAAGAAATGGGTACACTGGGCATTTCATTTAGAGATACAAAAATTTTATATTTTCCTTTTTCCATATGGTTGACCTCCGGAGAAAAGTTCTTCAAAATAATGGCCCTTGATTTGTACGTTGTTAAATCGATGGAGAAAACAAGTTTTCTCACAATATATGCTATCATAACTTTATAATAAAAAAATACTTAATCTTGGTGAAATATTGTTCAACTATCAGTGTCAATATAAAGTGAACATGATTCTATGGCATTATGGCTGGAATGCATATGGAGCATGTTTTATATTCTCGTTTAAAGAGGAATAATGTTTTTGCAGGACTTGCTGTCGGCCTAAAAAATTGGCTCCGAATCACTTTCGCTGTTGAGCCATCATCACTTGAAGAAGGACTGGAACGGGTGAAGTTCTTTTATCAGCGGCATTCCAATCTACAAAACAGATGTTGATGATTTAAGTCGATCGTTTATTAGGTTTCGGATAGTGATCCTTGAATACCTTGTTTTGTTGTACAGGCAAAGTAGCTGGTTTCATTTCATAGATGAAATTATACTCATACAGATGAAAATCAAAAGATTATACTGATATGTAGAAATTAATATACTGTGTATTCAATTTGATAATATTAATCAGTAAAAGATATTATTTGTCATGAGTTCTCTTATATGCTTAATTATGCTGTTCCAAGATACTTATCTTCATTTACTGCACCTTTAGAACTGCATAACTGAAGTTGCTAGTTGTTGTGAGGTTATTGATTTGGCCACTGATTCTTACAACCTCAAGTAATGTGTGTTATAAGCACATTTGGTAGAACTCAGTCCCAATATCAGTATACCACCTTATATGGAAGGTGTCTAATGTGCTTATAGTTCTGAAAGCATGCCTTCCACGAGTGATTTGAGACTCAAATATGGTCACTTTAGAATTACCTGAGTAGAGGCTCGTTTTTCTAGCTAAGCAGCTCTCGGACTAGCCTAGTTCACCTCATTCACAACGAAAGGGACTCATCCCAAGTAGGTGCTCGGCCTGTTGCCACCCGAGCCCAGCTCGCCCCATTTGGAGATGAGCTGAGCTTGAGTTCGTCTCGTGTTCCACTAGGCCGCTCGGTTTAGCCCATGGCTTGTGGGCCGAGCCAAGCCGCCCAAGAGCCCAGCTCGTTCTTTTTTTAATGACTACTTCTTAGGACCAAAACAGTCACTTTTGTACCCATTTGAGTCCCTTTGGCCCACGAGCCGGCTCGTTCTATTTACGAGTCGAGCTTGCTAGGCCTGGGCCCGACCATAAGCCTTTGCGGCTTGCTTTTATGATGATTTTGACTTGGATTTTTTTCACCCTCTTCTTAGTATCAAAAAATTTTCAATGATTAAGTTAAGAAGATACTACTCTACTCTTCCCTCACCCGAAGCAGAGATGGCAATGACCGGGAAGCGGGGTAAAATATCCTCATATTCTGCCCCCATTTTCCTCATTTACATTATTTAAATTTTAAAACATAATAAAATAAATCTCCATCCCATTCGGAACGGGACGATTTGTCATCCTCAACTTCAAAACGAGCTAAAGAACATTTTGTCATTTATAACTTGAAGGCAACTTATAGCCAACTAATTTTGTCCCTAGAAAATTGTGTGCCTGGCAAGTTGCTTGTCAAAGTGAATGAAATTTTTCAATATTTTATTTTCTCTTTGTAAATTAAAATATAAGATAGAGATGAGAAATTTAAAATTACTATTCGATACGTACTCTTTTTTTTTTTTTTTTTTTTTTTTTTTTTTAATGTGAGAACCATATTGTACATTTCCATAAATAGAAAAATCTTATAGATGCAAACTATAGCTTGTTTAGGTAAACAGAATATAATAATAAATTGTGCATTATATACAAGAACCTGTTGGCGTCTGCTATAAAAAACCGCCATAACAAGGAACGGTTAAAATAGAAGCCTCTCCCTCCTCTCTCTCTCTCTCTCATTCATATCAAGAAAGAGAGATTTTAAATTGACAGAGAAAGGAAAATCAATGGAGGCAGAAGATTGCAAGCCACTGGGTTTCTTAATTGGTCTTCCTTTTGCTTTTCTTTCCTTGATCTTGTCTCTCTTAGGCATTGTTGTTTGGCTTATTGGGTTTGTTTCTTAATTCAATCTTTTTTTTTCCTTCTATTCCAATATTTAATTGCAATGCGTGATGTTCTTTCAATCACATTTTGTTTACGTTTCATCATTGTTGAGAATAATGCTTAATTTGTTGTTGGGTCGGATTATTAATCAATTTCGTATTGTTTTGATAAACAGGAGTTTGTTGAGTTGTTTATGCCCTTGTTGCATATGCTGTGCTGGAATAGCCAATATGTCTGTAACCCTTGTCAAGATGCCTATCAAAGTAATCAGATGGTTTATTCATTCGATACCTTGCTGACAATATATATATTCATATAATGATAGGATGTTTCTAATATCATAGACCCTTCTCATTCGATGCTGTAATTTCTCAATTTTAAGACGTTTCATTGTACAATTCGAGAGAAATTGACGCTTTTTTTTACCTTCTTTCAAAGCGTTTTTTCGAAAGAGATGAATGTAAGCATAACTAGGAAAATTGATCGTGGTTATTGTTTATCATTCTTTATTTTCATGATGAGTCTTTGTTTTTATTTGAGTTGATTCACGCATTTCGAGTGGAATTTAGGATTGGTAATTTTTCCATATTAGTATACTGCTTCATTGCAATGGAATTCGACCGTTGAAACTTGTTCGTTGAAAAATATTGAAGAAGAAGAAGAAGATTGTGAAGGAAATTTGAAAAATGGTGAAGAGAAGAATTGAAAATGAAAGATTTGAGGAGACGGTGATTTTTTTGTTTGAAATATAGACGTATATGCTGATTTAGTGTGAGTGGAAGTGAAAACCTCCGTTACGATCGATGATAATAAGTTCTTTACATTTAGGTGAATGATTATATTATGACTTAAGTGCAGTGGAATAAAGTGAATTGTACATTTAAGCATTTTATTTTATGATGTTTAGAGATATTTGGATTGTTCAACATGATGATTAACTTCAAATCCTATATAAGCAAATTTATTTATAAGTAAAAATGAATGTAATAAGATAATTATATTTTTATTGATATAAGTTAAATAAAGAAGTTAGTTATTTTGATGATAAAGGACAAATTAGTTTTAAATTAAGTTGATTTTCTAATTTAAAAAAATAAATATAATCTAAATATCTCTAAAAGTAAAAAGTAATTTAAAAATGAGTTCCTATTTTTTTTTTACCCGTTTGACAAAAATTAGAGGCGTTTGTTGTATCTAGATCAAGTTCAGACTTGTTATGTGCTTGAATCGACACATAAAAATATAGTTCAAATCTAACTTGGGGGTAATTATGGTCAATTCCTCTTTTTTTTTTTTAAAGTTAAAAAATATATTCTTTTCTAATTTTTACCCAACATCTAAATAACATTTTTTAGTAAATACTTATTTCGTATTGTATAGATTTGTTAAGCAGTATTTATTTGCTATTCTAAACACAAACTCTATTATGTTGGACCACTACCACCTCCTCCTTTGCACCACTAAACACCTACCACCATTACAAGATCAGTGGCACCACCCCACCATCACGATGATTTGTCGCTTTTATCGCGCATATCTGGACTACTCCATCGAGATTGCACAAATCTGTACAATGTTAGTCGCCGCCTTAAACCTTCTTTTTATTTTATATTTGAAATATAGACCTGCATGGAGTTAAGATGTGAAGTTCGCAATTGGATGAGTGTTGACGTGATGATTTGATGATAATGTTAGTGTTGGTGTGGTTGTGGAGATGATTCGATGGTGAGGAGCAACAAGATGAGATGTGTGAGTGGTGATCATTGGCATTAGTTTTTGGTGGTGGTGGTGGTGGTGGTGGTGGTGGTTTAGCTCTATGGGATTTGGCGGTGGTGGCGGAGCAGTGGTGGAGATATAGAAATCGTTAAGACTAGAGAAATCTGACCGATTGGTGGTTGTGGTGGAGATGACGTTGGCGGAGGCAACAATGATGATGAGAAATGGTGGTAGTGTTTGAGACAAAATGAACAAGGTAACACGTGTGTTACCTTGTATATAATGAAATTTTGTTAATTTTAATTGGAACTAGATAGGTTGTGGCATTGATGAATAATGTACACTAGTTGAAGGTAATGATTTTTGGGATGCTGGTTGGTGGTAAAATAGGGCAACACAACATGTTATCCGTATAAAACGTAGATTTTTTAAATAAAAGTAACACAATTTAACATAACATGTTATTCATGTAAAACGTTGATTTTTTAATATAAAGTAACATAAGGTATCATATTATATTGCTTATATAAATTGTTGATTGATTGTTTAATAAAAAAGTAACATATATAAGTTATTCGTGCAAAACAATAATTTTTTATTAAAAAATAATATATGGTAAGAAAATACATTACTGTGTGTGAAAATGTAAAATGTTGATTTTTAATTAAAAAGTAATATAAAATAACATAATATTTTACCCATGTAAGTTATTAATTGTTTAATTTTATTAATTTTTGGTGTAGCTTTTCAGTAATTTTGATATAAATTTTTTTTTGTTGAAATGTGTAATTAAAATTACTTATTAATTTTAATTTTATTATTTTAATAATTTTTAAACTCTACTATATTATCATGTTACTCGTGTAAAATAATAATTTTTTAACAAAAAATAACTTACGGCAGACACAATCTCACCATATGTCATGGTTTTTAATAAAGAATATTTTTTAAATTTTTGGTAAAATGCATGGTTCTCAACTTCTCATCAATTTTACCCGACAATCAGGTCGATTCACGAGGCTGAACAATTAAGATAGAATTAATTAGCCCATGCTTGGCTAAATTTAAAGTAAACTAGTGATAATTGTTCCAAAATATTTGATTTTATTTTAAAAATTTTCAATTATTTTTCAACATTATGTAACACATTTTTTTGTAAGCAATATTTTAGAATAAAAAAATAAAATAATATTTTTATAATTTTTTATAATATATAGTAAAACTATCTCTTTAAATTATAATTTAAGATGATCAAATTAATCAAACGTAATTTTTATCACTGATCGTAGATAGGTTTTCTCTGCAATAGAAAGAAAAAAAAGACTATGTTCGTGTATTGCCACGCTTTCAATTTTTCCTTTCAAACGAAACTCTCACACAAACGTTCATCTCCAAACTCTACTCACCACCTTAATCCATCATTCTAAAATTATAAATTGAGTTTTCTTCTTTTTTGTTTTTGTTTTTTTTTGTTACGACAGTAGATTTTCTTTTGTTTTTTTTTTCTAAGATTTTTATTAATATTATTTTTATTGTCAAATTTTTTATTTGAGATCAGATCATAAAAATACTAGTTTACACATTCCATAAATGTTAAAAAAAAAAAAAATCGGTCCAAACTCATGACTGATTTCGATATGGTTTTAGAACGGGCGGGGGCATGGCCGGCCAACCCATTTTGAAACTGCTTCAAAAAACCTCGGGCTTCGTCTCAATCCCATTATCACACAGTCACACTGACATGGCATTATCAAGGGCTCCTCTGTCACGGTGGAGTTTTCGTCCCTCTCCTCCAAAACCTGCACGCTTTTTCACATTTTCTCCATATTCTTTGTCTATTCAACTCCAGCCCAACTGCAAAATCTCCAGCTCCGCTTCTCTTCCTACACAAGAATCAATGGCCTCTCCCCTCCAATTCGAAGCTCCGAATAGAAAAAAATTGAACTGGAAACCGTTGTGTTTGTATTATACTCAAGGTAAGTGCACTAAGGTAATGACTAACCACCATTAGTTCCCTCAAAGTATGTAATTAATTGATTTTTTTCAGTATTTTTATGTGATTGAAGATTGTACTTCTTTGCTGATTTTTTTTTTTTTTTTAATTTATATAGATAGACGATCCTGTGCATGTTGATAGGTTTAACCACAGTTGCTCTTTGGAGCTCGAGTCCAATGGTTTGGGGCTAAAGAATTTTCGGGCTCAGACATTTGATTATTTTCTAGTGTTGGATTTGGAGGGCAAAGTTGAGATTCTGGAGTTTCCGGTATTGTTGTTTGATGCGAAGACCATGAATGTTGTTGATTTGTTTCACAGGTTTGGTTCTCTTCGGCCAGCTAGATTCGTATGATGTGTGCTTTTACGTGGTGTATAACTTGTTTTCGATATATCATATTTGAGCTTGTTAATAGATAGACGAGGATGTTTCTATATCCGAAAGCATTGAAATCGACAGGGTCATTCCTTTTATTGAATGCCAAGAGAAACTAGAGAGATGGTTCATAAGTATCCATATATTCAAAAGAATGGGGCATATACTAGTTGGCACAATCACACTCCGCAGTCATATATGGTGAATTTAATTTGATTAGAAATAATTACAAAATCATCACCACTGACTTCCATGTTATTATGAAGCATCTAGCCGCAATAACTTTACATAGAATTCACAAACGAAGACAAAATTTCTTTAAATTCGCTGAAGTAAATTTACTACCGTTTTGTTTGTGTTGACGGAGGCGATGGCATTGGAAGTATTAGTTTGACTTTGTTGTGAAATTCTTACAATGCTACCCAATTTTTTGTTTAGCAACAAATTTTTTTCACTCAAAATTTTTTTTTTTACACTATAAAAAAATATTTTTTTTGGGGCGGGCCACCTAAATCCGCCCTTGATTGTATGTCATTTAACGGCTTGCAACTAGGGGTATAATTTTTACGTGGTTTATGATAATTCTCTTCTTGTTTCCCATTTGAACAGGTTTGTGAAGCCCACAAAAATGAGTGAGCAAAGAATAAATGAGTATATCGAAGGAAAGTATGGGAAAATCGGAATTGACGGGTATTGTTCTTGTTTTGCTTATAACTTGACACTGAGAGCATGTTTGGCTCCCATTTTCAAAAACTTATTTTTAACCACACATTCTATGGAACTCACAACTTTTATCAACTTTTCAACTGCACAATTCATCGACTTTTATCAAAATCTCTTAAAAATCTAATTTTTATCTACATCAAACAGTGGCTAAATTCAGTGTACTAGCTTTAGTTGTCATAATTTGGAATGCATCTATACTTACTCTAATGAATGTGCAGGGCTTACATATTATGGTCATGGGTCTTACACAACAAGTGCCTAAAAAAAAAAATAGGAAAGAGTTGGTCATCCATGTCTTTAATAAATGTCTCGTGTTATTAAATATAAATATTTATTCTATTGTGTTTTTTTTTACCTTTTTGGTTACAATAATTTGGATGTCACTTAGTTTATATGCAGTTGCTTAAAAATTGAACTACTTAAATGCATTAATGTTTTGTTTAATAATGTTCTGGGTAAAGAAAAAAGTACATGTAGAAGCTGGTAGCCAAGAAAATATTCCTGCAAGCTTCCTTGTTGATTAAATACATTTATTGCAAGCTTATATTTGTTGGACTTGTTTTTACTTTTTCAGTTGCATAAACCTAGTCATATATGTGTTTGCTTAAAATTCAATTTATTGAGTGTTTTGTATACTCAAATATTCAATATATAGAATTATGTAGTATTTTTACTCACTGTTCTATTCATGTACAGTTGTCTTCTTACCCTTGAAAACTGTTATATTCCTTGTCCTTGAAGTCATGTCTACTTGTTTTCATTTTTGCAGTGGTGTGGGATCTGACTTTGGATCATTGGCTGAATAACTTGTATGGATGGTTTTGATAAATTGATAGAAAAACTAATGTCAAATGAGAATACGGACATAAAGAGCGTTGGCTTGTTACTTAATAAGAAAAACTAAGCTTAGCAAACTTTTCCTTTTTTGTCAAGAACTGAAGATGTACGTCTGGAAATTGTTTTAGGGTTAGCTGACTAGCATTTTCCATATAAGTGGGATCATCTGTTATTACATGTTACAGAAAAGACATCTCACAGAAACCAATCAAATATATATTTTGGGGCCATTTGGTGAGAATGGCGTAATCGCAGTCATGTTCCTATTGTTTGCCCAATATAGCACTTTGAATCCCATCTGCATCATCCGGTTTTTTGCCCATGGTACACAGCCGCTGCGGCAAGCCACCACCATAGACACACCATCAGCTATATGATCCAGAGCTCCAAGACTTGATATATTTTATTGAAGAGATATACATAAGTGACACTGTTATTAGCAAAAACCACTATGTAGTCCTATAATTGTTCATAAGTTGGCAATCAACTACCATAGCTGTAACTTGTAAGGTCAGTTTGCTTCCTATAAGATAGAAGAGGGAAATTTAAAGAGGTTTTGATTAATTCAAATTTTTTCTATGCTGTTATTGATGCCAGTGTGGACCTATGTGCCTAATTTGTGAAAGATTGGGCCCTTAGAGGCCTCAAAAATTGAATGAAGACCCAAGTGCTATATTTTGCAAAGGATGGAGATGCCAGCGCTAAGTTTTTTGTTTTCTTTCTTTCTCCTCGTCTTTCTCTTTCTCTTTCTCTTTTCACTCGCCTATTCTGCGTCAGCTATATTAGCAGACAATGGATTGTGGTAAACTCTCCTTCTAGTAACACTAATAAATCTTCCTATAACCTTTCGACCTTTTATTTTTTGGTATTTTGACGATTAATTTCATACCTCGTCTCATATTGTTCTATTTGTTTTATCTGTTACAATAGAAATTTGGGCCACAATGTTAAGGACACTGCATTTTTTAATCTCTCTCTCATCTGTTCATAAATAAATTTGTCTTAGAGAGTGCCAATATATAGATGGCTACTGTGGTGGAATTACTATTTCTCGTTGTTATAAAAAAAGTATTGGCTCCACTACTGTCTTGGAATGTCTCACTTTATTTGGGTCACAGCAATGCAAACCATATTATAAAAAGAATAATCTTATTCTTTTGTTGCATTCATTATGAAGCAATTCATGCATGATATGGAAATCCATTTAATATTCAGATTCCTTTTAACTTAACGGTCTCAACTTTTTTTGTTGCTATGCATTAAGGTTAATACTTATTTTCTGTAAAGAATTGTAAGGTTACGTGTGTTGAGGTGAGGAATTAAAAGATTAAGAATTAATTTTTTTTGTACATGCACAGTGTTTGGCATGATACAGCTATTGCATTTGATGATGTTATTCAACAATTTGAAGCTTGGCTGGCTAAGCATCATTTATGGAGAAAGGAGCAGGATGGGCTTTTGAAGGATGCGGCATTTGTAACTTGGTATGGAGTTGTTACATGATATTGAAATCACTAGCACCTTCACCCTTATGGAATCAAATTAATTTAATTTGTTCCAGAGGCTTCCTTTTATGTATGTAGTTCTTTTTTTTATTGTTGACTTATAACATGTTTGGTAGCACTGATCCATGTCCTACTTTTTCAAAAAATTTCGTGTTGGAGGGTCCGTGTCCATGCTTCTTAGGTTGAAATATATTGAACTCTTAACTAGTTTTTTAACTAACATATGTTGCTCTATATGCACTAGTGGAAACTGGGATTTGAAGACAAAAGTCCCCCAGCAATGCGTAGTAGCAAGAATGAAACTTCCACCATATTTTATGGAATGGATTAATCTGAAGGACATTTACCTGAACTTCTACAAGAGGAGGGTGAGTACTTGAGAACTACTAATTTCCAGGCTTTCTAACCCCAGCTTTAATTTTTGTATTACCAATAGAACTTCTATTTGTTCTGTGTTGCTCATTCAGAAATAAAGGAAGGTCTAACTGATGTTTCTTTAATTTTTTTTGAGTGGGAAATTTGTTGTATAATCTTTGCACTGTTCACAAAGTGTAGTTCTTCCATTTCTATCCTAGAATATAATCTTTCTTCACGGTGTGTATTGGTTAGATATGGAAGCCTATCCTCCTGTTATTGGATTGGGAAAGTTGTAGCAAATTCCTAGTAATTATGTGCACTGATAAGTAACTCCTCCTATGTGGATATGGTCAAATTCCAGTTAGATATGGAAGCCTATCCTCCTGTTATTGGTTTGGGAAAGTTATAGCAAATTCCTAGGAAAGATGTGCAGTGATAGTAACTCCTATGTGGATATGGTCAAATTCCAGTTTGGTGCATTTTGAGTTCAAATTGTTTCTTGGCGATGTTTTATTTTTGGTTCAATTATTAACCACATTTCTAAGGTTTTTGGATGATAGGCCCCAGGAATGATTTCAATGATGAGGGAACTTCAGATCCCATTGTTAGGAAGTCATCATGTTGGAATAGATGATACACGGAATATAGCAAGGGTGATGCAACGCATGCTTTTGGATGGTGCCCTTTTGCAACTCACTGCAAGAAGAACTGCCGGTTCTCCTAATAATGTTAAATTTCTATTTGAAAATCGTGTCTAATAGCTGTCAGCAAGAGTGCATATTGGTGGCCGCATACCCCAACCCTCATCTTCAACAATAGTGGTGAAAGCCCTCAAAATGGTAGCTAGTAGTATTTACTAAGGATTTATATGTTGTAGGTTAACTCGATATTTTTATATTGTTAACACGAATTTGAACATTTGGTGTATTTAAAGTCCCCGCAGTTAAGAAACTTTAGAATGTATAATTTGATTAATTGTGTTGTCTTGCTCCCACTGTCAACCCTAAACCTTATTTGCTGGGTTGTTAGAGATCTAGTTGTTTATATCTTCTCGTAGATTTATTAATGAACTGAACCGTGCATCTAGCCAATCTAAAATTTATTAGAAAGAAGGAATGAGTTGCTGTTTTCATGTTGGCAAAAAGCAAGTTGTGTTTTACCAAGATGTATATCTCTGTTAAGTTTATGTGATCGAAAGACTTTTTACTTTGAGATTTGTTTTTGACCCACCATTTTATTTTTGAAGCCAAGTTGAGATTACAAGAGTCTCAGAATTATTTTTTTACCATTGAGTCCAACTTGAAAAATCTTTCTTTTGTCCATTTGATTTTTGAAGCCAAGTTGAGATTACAGGATTCTCAGAATTTTTTTTATCGATGAGCTCGACTCAAAAAATATTTCTTTTGCTGGATTATTCCTTTTTCCGTGAGGAGTTAAACCAATATGATTTTAGTAATGGTCTTTTTAAAAGGGATTTGTCGAACAATGAAAGACTCTTTGACTGCTCTCTTTTAAACCAATATGTTTTTAGGTAATGTATTGTTGGCGGATTTTTGTGTAAATGACCTAAAGCAATAAAAACCAGAAACCGAAAATGGAAGAAATAATAGTCGAGGCAAGAGTTGAACTCTTTGTCTTTAAGTCGAATTTGCCCCTACAACGGTGCTTACGGTTATGACAATCAACTCTCAAGAGATATCGACTTACTTACTTGTATTTGAAAGACTTCAAAACACAAGTACAAATGAATAAAAAAGCGGCTTTTGTACTCCAAAGGATTAAGTGAAATGGAAACCGCAATTTTATGCAAATAAATGCAATAATTTTGGTTCAAGAATGATGAAATATGAGTAGATTGTTATGCATATATGTTTCTGTATCAATTCTCGTAAATATGGACGTCCAAAGGTTTTATTTAACGTTGAAGATCAGTTGGAAACGAAAAGGTATTGAACCAAATCGTGTAACACTTCAAAAGGACATGTATGTTCACGCAAACCTATGCGATCGCAAGGTACAAAATTCAGAATAGAACTTGATCCAATTTATCCATGCTATCGCAAGGCTTTGTCTCCTGCGATCGCATGGAAGGACCCAAAAACGTTCTGCTTAAAATTTAAGCAGATTACGATCGCAAGTGAAAAAACCCATGCAATCGCATGGTCAAAACTTTGACCCAAAATTATCTTTTTCTGTAATTTCTCATTCATCCGATATTGGTTTCGAGATGCCAAATATACCTTTTAAACATGCAGATAATTCTGAATTCTCTTTCCGGGGCGTTGCCCCGAGCTCCCACGAGGGGCACTGCCCTCTCGATCCCCGCGACCTGATCGGGCAGGTCGATCTCCGTTTCTTCGAAGTAGCGAAGTGGCAAACTAATTTGCCCAAACAGATTGGATCGAGTTTGTATATTTTGGCCAAGTTGACACGAAGTCACTTAGTTAATTTCTATAATTTTAAACAAATTTCCAACATGTATATTGAATTCTCACTCAAATAATATCTGTTTCCTACAATTGTCCCCGTTGATGACCTCAGTTGTAAGCTCCTTTTCCTTTTCCTTTTCCTTTTCCTTTATTTGTCTCTCTTTTAAAATCGCATTTTCGGTAGAAGCCATTTGTAGAGCTGGCTGATTATTGCTATTTAATGTTCCAATTTTAGCGACGTATATTTTTTGTCTGTATGTGGATGTTTTGTTATCCAAATTAGGACAATCATAAATTGAGCATTCAAATAAGTTTTTAAACCTATATTCAAATAGCCATAATTAACAATAGAAAGACTATTTATTCAAATAGTCATAACTATTAATGTATTTACGCTTTCATTAACGGTGACACGGTAATAGTTATAGTTTCACTTTGTTCTAAATCAAAATTGGTCTATCACTATTATTAAAATGAAACTATGTCGACAAGTTTTATGAGAATTTTTTCGTTACTCATTCTATGGAAAGGAAATCTCAACCATTGCTTAGTTGTTTTCAATCATAACCACCACTCGAGTTAGCAAATTCGTTTAATATTAGTGACGTCAATTTCAACACATGTATAACAAAATAGTATATAAGGAATATCGTTCCGTACAATATTCTAACAGTAATTTAGATGTTATTTATCATACGAATTAAATATTTTGTAAGAATTGATTAAAGTTGATAAAATATGTAATTGTAAAGTTATTAAATATTTTGGGTCTATTAAATGTGTGTCTAAAATTAATTGTTGATTTTGACTTCAATATTTTATCAAAATCAAAATTAAAATCAAACATACTCTTAATCAATTTTATAGCCGCTACACGTCCGTGATTAAGAACATGCTTGATATAAAAATTAATTTTTTTTTTCTAAATTCATTTTCAAACACGTATTTTATAAAACTCATACTTTTATCAACTTTCAACTACATATTTCACTAACTATTTTTAAATCCACGCATGCAATGCTCTCTAATTTTACGTGCGAAAATCTGAACCCTTCTTAATACCTCCGCCTAGTAGTAGTTTTCTATGAGAGCGCACGCAAAGAAGAAGCCCTTTTGAGAGTACAAATCCATTAAAAAAAAAAAAAATTGTTGATTTGAATCCAAAATCTGATTCTGGCAATCGAAGTTTCTAGGTTGAAACTTGCTTCAGGTTGAATAGCAATCTGATGATTTCTAGGGTTTGTTTTTCTCTTTTTTGGGCATAATGATCAATTGATCAAGGTCAGTCCTCATTCTTGCTTTTTTTTTTTTGCATTTTCAGGCCTCCAATTGAATAGATAACAAACAATTTTTTTTTAAATTAATCAACCAAAGGGAGAGGTTTTTCACTCCTACTCAATGTTATAAAAAACGAAAAATGTGGTTAAAAAAACAAATTTTCGAGTTTAGGCGAGGCTTAGATAAAAAAGGTAAAGACAAAAGTGTGGTTAGGTATGGGTGACCCTAACACACAAAAACATAGTTTGAAGTGTGAGGAGCGTGAGGTGAGATGATGAATAAAATGGGATCGAGATAAGACAAACTTTCTATAAATCTCTTTCAATTTTTTTTATTCAGGTGAGCTATTTTAGCTTGAGCAAAGTTTTTTTGAATCCGTTAAGAAAGTTTGATTAGCTCCTACGGTTCTACCTGTCTTTTGCCGCAGGTCGATATTGAAACGTATGGTGAACTAGTTACCAACTTATTCACTTATGCTGTAATGAGAAGATGCATATACATTAATATTCCTAAAAAAGAAGGCTCTTTCTTAAGTTCTAGGGGCGGGCGGGATGCTAATAATCTAAATCTTCCCGCTACTGAGGAAGATCCGCACGACCAGAAGAGCAAATCCGTTCTGTCTTCATCTCCACTCACCCAAAATCCTCATTTACGTCAGTCTTCAATTAAAAATTTCTCAACCCACCTATCCTCTCAAATAAATCTCCTCAAATCTGCGTTATATCTGCTCTCCACAGCGCTCATCTCCTCTCAAATCTCTAATCCCTCCTCAAATCTCCAATGCATCGGCCAATCTTTATCTCAGATTTGTTAAAGTAAAGGCATAAAAGCATTATTATCTCAGATTTGGGCCAGTTTCCTCCCTACGGTTGTGATTACCTTGGGTGTGGACAACGATTCAACCCATTTCCACAGGTATTCCATGATAATTATTTTGATCTTTTTTGTTTTTTAAATTTTAACTCTTGTTCTAACAGATAAATTTATGCTGTCCTCTAAATACAAATAAGAAATATGGATTTGGAAAACTGTAAAATTTGAAATTATATGCGGCGTTAATTATGCACAGTAAGGTTTCCAATTTCTGTTACCTGTAGTTACGGTTATACTTTTAATTTGAATATGCTATCCGAAAATAAGAAAAACATTGGGAGCCGGGTGCTGAAGTGGGAGGATAAAATATGGAACCGAAGTACATTTTGCGACCAAAATAGAAAATTTAGCTTGTTGGTTAGTTTGTATTATTCAATTACATGGTGGACATGCCATCAGTTGGGAGTTTCTTTGCAAAGGTTTTTGTCAGCTTGTTTAGCAAACATGGGTGAAAGGTCAGGTTGTTTTTGTTTTAATGGATTCATTTGTATAAAAGTCTTAATTTTTGGATATCAATATCACACGGGAAATTGCTAGGGACTAAATTGCAATTGCATCTTTTAACTCTATATTTCATGTTTGCTTATCTGACATTAGATTGGGTTTCCAAGAATAAGCAAAAGTTGGTTGCGATATTTTCAGAAGAATATGAGTCCTCCGTCTTGAATGGTTCATCTTCGTTTTTATTTTTTTTTGAAGTTTAAGCATGTAATTTTTAATGATAGGTCATCAAGAGTTACAAATTCCAAATTCCAATTAAAAATGTGGCAGTGAATTTGGGAGATTATGGGTATTGGCTACCATGCAAATAATGTTCTTGAACTAAAAATAGAGAACTAACAAATTTGGAAAATCAAGGCGAAAAACAAGGGTTTAAGGAAGGTTTGTATTTTCAAGTTTTTGCAGTTTAAGCGCCTCCGATTTTCAGATCTTTACTTGTAATGTTACCCTTTATATATATAACCCATTCTATTAATTTAAGTATCAACTATCTTGACTCAAAAGAGAGAGTTGCATTAATAATACGTAGGATTTCCATGAACTTCACTTTTTGAGTGCTGAGATTTAATGTAGTTTTGTTTTTGCTGACTTTAAAATTTTTTGCTATTGCAAAAAATGGTTAAATATTTGGTTAGTGATAGCTCTTTATTTTGTCTTTTTTTTGATTAATTTTGTTCTTTTTTTTTATTAATTTTGTAATGCTGATTCATTAGAAAGAGCATTTCGGATCCTCGATCAAATTCCTAGTAGAGCAACTGGTGCATATAGTCATAGTCATGTAATATTTCTGTCACTCCAAAGATGGAGAAAAATGGTTTTTATTTTACTAACTTTTCTGAGAATATATGCTTTGCTTTATGTTGCAATATACTAGCATAAGTAAGATTGGGAATTTGAGAATTAGATTGGGAGCAGTATCATTAAAATTTTACATTCAAATAGCTGACATCGATTACATTCGAAAATTATGTGTTTTAGATTACTTGATGTCTGATCTTTGAAGCTAATATATTTCTTTTGAATGATAAATGAAATAGACCGTGCAATTCAATTCACATACTAGGGGCAGGTGGCTTGAAACACTTTGTTAAATATTTTGATATAATTAGAAGTTACATAAATGGTTTTTAGCTTTCGACACTGATTGAGGGGTTTTTGAGGCTGTCTAATATTTGTTGTGTATTAAGCTTGCAATCTCATGTTATTTATCCATAGATTTTTCCACCATGCCAATGATGATGAAGATGGATTGCAAATGAACTTTTTGTCAGTTAGTTAAGTTTGTGGCATCTTGAATTGCCATTCTTTTCTTGATGAAATTGATGATTACCTCATTTAAAATTAGGCCCTTGATTTCAAATAGTTGGGTTGATGGAAGAGTTCCAGCTAACACTCTTTAGGAACATAAACAAGAAAAATTTGTATGCATACAGGGTAATTTATTTCGAATCCTAATTCCTGCACATTGCTTTTTCTAATGCATGCATCTCTTTGTTAATATCTCCACTCAATTTATGTAAAATTTGAATGCTAACATTATTTGAGAATCTTCAATCTTTATCTAGATATTTGATTTGTTTGATTACAAACACAATGGAGTGATTGAATATGGATAATTTGTCCGATCATTAGGCATGTTTCACCCCAGTGCACCAATTACACCATTGCATGTAATAAATAATATTTTATGAAATAGGTTTTGACTTGTGTAACTATGGCTTCCATTTTTTTTTTTAATCTATATTTGGTAATGATTTTCACTTTCTTGGGTTCACTTTTGATGAATAGAGTTTAATATTGATGGTTTAATATTTGTTTTCAATAGGTTTGATGGTGTCAAGTTGATGATTGTAACATTAATGACTCTTTTAACATTTTACTTTTGTATTCATGATATATGGTCATCTTGATTTTATTTTATTTGGTAATATAAATGTCCTATTAGTAATCATTTTTAATTTTTATTTTGCAGTCTTGATTGGTGATATTGAGTTACTATTAAATTTGAATCGCCTTACTGTCGGAACCTACTGCGGATAAGCGGTATATACTAGTTTACGTCTGTCTTCAATTGAAATTTTCCTCAACCCATCCACCCTCTCAAATCTCTCATCTCCCCCTCAAATCTCTGCAAAATTGCTCTCCACAACGGATGATCTCATTTCAAATCTCTAATCTCTCCTTAGATCTCCAATGCATCGACCAATCTTTCTCTTAGATTTGTTAATTTGTTGGAATTGAAGGCATAAACGGGAGATTTTTATCAACCCACTTAAACAGGTAAATCCTTCATATTTATTTGCTCTTTTTTTTTTTTTTTTTTAAATTTTAACTCTTGTTCTACTAGATAATTTTCTGTCGTCCTATAAATCCGCCGGCTGCGATCCGTCGATCAATCCCGGGGTAACTACGTTCTATTTCCGATCGATCCATTGTTATAGATATGCCTGTATGCTTACAGGAAATTATGCAACAATTAATTTGGATTTCTGTGTTTTCATTGTTGTCTGCTTATCTCTATAGCCCCTCCCCCACCAGAGAATTGATTTAATTATTTGGAATATGTGGGTTTTCAGTCTCGTTTCAAATTTCTAATGCTCAGATATTTATGAATCTAGATTTCCACTCTGAGGATTTGTTTCACATCTAAGTTGCTTTGTCAAGACTCCAAGTTACTTCTAGACATCCACAATTACTAAAAGATTTCTTCTTAATATACTAGCGACGTATATCTAATAAAAGAATGAAAACTAGGAATATTTACTTTACAATATTTCTATCGATTAGTGAGTTTCATTAACTTGTTCAAAATTTGAATAAAGGGAATCCATAATCATAACAGTTACATTTTCAAATTAGTCTTAAGCTCAGGTTTTACTATTTGTTTTTGTTTTACTTTTTTTAACTTCCATGACTCTATTCCTATGATAATTCCATCAAATAGAACAATATAGCTAGAACAACAACGTAAACCATTGAAACTTGTCTTGAATGTAGGAAATGATACCAAATACAGTGTATGAAAGATAGGAAACAGGTCTCCACTTAAATATTTGTATGCGGATGCCAATCTCCTGAATAAAGCAAATTCTATTTTGTAAAGGAGTTTGGTGCTTTTGATTTTCGGAAAATACAAAACTGAATCATAGACCAAAGTTGGTAAATTTATTTTGATTTAAGTTTATGATTGCTTTTCATTATTATAATTATGTGTGCAAAACAAACAGTTAGGATTTAGGCATTTAGCATTTGTCTACAAGCAAGACTCTTCAATTAACTCTGTCCTTAAAGTGGGCTTGCTGTGTATTTTATGGATTTGGCCACAACATTTAATCCCCAATGCTTGGTAATTCTCTGTATGTAGAGCTATCCATCATTTAAATGCTCCTTTAATGCTTTATGTGCTCGGTAAATTCCTCCACTTTCAAATCTTGTCCCACTTTTAGCATTGCTTTACTTAAATCATGTTTTCTGTATTAGCATTCCCATGTTCTGCAAGTAGCCATACACCACCCATTCGGGGAAAACAATAACATGCATCGGAACCATTCTCAAGCTTATACCAATTTATAACTGTTGGTTTCTTGATATGTGTTTGTTCATGTTAAAATCCATAGACTAGTACATTAGGCCTTATGATCTGATTGGTGGATAGTAATCTCTATCGGGGGAATACAGTCAAATTTTTTGAGATCGTTAATGATGGGCCCTGGAAGGTTCCTGATATGAATGCTACGTCTTCTTCTCTCTATTTCCTTTCTTTGAAGAAGCTAGCTGATATTTTGTCATTCAAATTTTATAGCTATTTTGTCTTCTCTCTATTTCCTTTCTTTGAAGAAGCTAGCTGATATATCTGTCATTCAAATGTTATAGCTATTTTGTCATTGTGTATTAGCTAAAGGGATGTAAATAAGTTAAGCTTTCTGAAATTACTTGTTTTTTCAAGTTACTTTGGTATAGCATACATAGCGAAATAGTAGCAATCGACCCCTCCTTGCCTGTATAAATGCAGCTGATCTGTTCGTCAATTTTATCGTGGATAAAAATATTTTGGTTCCTTGGACTTGCATCAAAATACAAGCTCTGTTTTTTCATACATCTGGTAATCATCTCCACGAATTGGACTGTACATTCCTAAACTATGTACTGATTCGAACTTCCCAATTTATCTTTGCAAAGGGGATACAATAACTTTGTTTCTTATGGAGCCAAAGAACAATGTTGATGATTGATTGAATTACACATTTATTGTTCTGTTTCAAAAGATTTAAGGCATCAGTTTGGTTTGATACCACCGGTTAAAACTGTTTAGTTTATGAATTTGACCACGGGCTTCTCCTGATTCCCGTTAAACTGTTTTTCTTTCAATGGAAGCGAAGAGTCTTGATAAATATTTACTGGGTGTATATTTAGCAGTTTGGTTGAAGAAATTCATCATCTGTTTGGCTTGTGGCTTCTGTTCTTGTTCTTCTGATATACAAGTTTAATATTTGTTTTCAGTGGGTTTGATGGTGTCAAGTTGATGATTGAAGCATTAATGACTCTATTAACATTTTACTTTTGGATTAATGGTACATGATCATCTTGATTTCATTTTATTTGATAATGTAAATGTCCAATTATTAATCATTTTTATTTTTTATTTGGGAGCCTTGATTGATTGTTGATATTGAGTTGCGATTGAATTTGAATCGTAACCCTAAGGTTGAATCCCACCGCGGGTAAGCGGTATATACTAGTATAGTTTTTTTGCTTTTCCGAATTTCAAATTAGAAACTCATAGTCTGCCCGCATAATTTCACTTTCCACAAAATTTGAAAAAGATTTGCTCGTTTCTATATACTTCTGCAATAGCGATCTTCTAGTTTCTTTTGGCTGTTACGATAGTTTCTTTCCAAATTTTCAGATAGAGTAGGTAGTTTCAATGGCAAAACGAAAAGTTCGAAAAAATACCAAAAAACCTGCAAGCAATCAAAATTACGGCGAAGAAGACGAGGTCCCACTAGAACAGAAAGATGATGTATTTCAGGACCATGAAGGTATTGCTTGAATCCCACTTCTTTATTTCTGTCCGTGGGTTTATGTATTCTTGAAAATGGAAAGGTAAAGGCTAGGACCAAATTAGATTAATATTTATATTAGAATGAACAAGACTCCAGCCCTTCTGACGAGCTTCTGATTTTACATTTGTTTTATAATTTTGATTTCTTGGGTCATACTATTATCTCAGCAAACTGTTGCTACAACCTGGTGTGCCGCCTTAACTATGTAAAACATGGTTAATTGCATAACTAATTTTTAAGAATTTAGGTGTTATGTTAATGGTACACTGTGATCTCTTTCTGGTGAGTCAATCTATGCTTCTAGCGTGAAGCAATCACGACAAGTTCCTTTCCAACACTGTATTTTCCAGTATGGTATATTTTGTAATTTGATGTCCTAAAAATGTTTCTCGTCATGTTTATATGAATTAAGCTGAGATGCTTCTGTATCTTATAATGTTTAAGATACTAGAATAGGCAGGGAATTATATGGGCATTTTTCTTGTAGAAAAATAGAATTTTTACTGAAAAAAGTAACTTAGCATCAGTCCACGTCTGAGTAATGCAGTGTGCATTCTTTTTCTGTAGTATCACATACTAATTCATAATTTAAGACTCTGGATAGATTTAAACTAAAGTTTTGTATGATGTCCATTGTATATTCAACTTAGATCTGAGATATTACCAAGTTCCGTGCAGCTCATGTGTTATTATCATACTTTCACCCTTTGCTAACTTCCCTAGAAATATACTCCTGATTTGTCATCTTTCATGTGCATTTTGGATGACTGCTTTCACTAATCATTACTCCATGACTGAGAAACATTATGCTTTCGAGTTTCAAGATTAACCTTCCTTTATTGATCTTTGAAGACTCTTGAGTATGTTTGGTTTTCTTCATAATCGCCTGATGTTTTGCTCAGCATGTGTGGTTTCTTAACTATTACTAGATTTCCATCTTGATTCCCCTTTCAGTTGAACGTCAAAGCGCTGCAATCAGGGCCCTTCGTGATGTGGAGATTGAACAATTACATACTATGTTACGGCTTCTTCGTTCCTACTTCAGCAAGGAACAGTTGCAAGTTCCTCTACTGCAGTTTTTCAAGGAAAACCTTCCAAATCTATCCATTGCAAAGGATGGGAAAGATGGCCAGTATGAGGTGCAATGGAAAGACAAGGATCATAACGCATCTATGAATCAGGATGATGAAAGAACTATTCATGCTTCTCTTCTACGTCAGCTGTCAATGGTTTATCCTGATTGCTCTGCTGCAATGCCATCTTTTGGTGGCTTTGAGTTTTCAAATAAATCTGGTATTGATAAATCTTTGTTCATGCATGTAAGATCTGAAAATTCAAATTTTGTGTCCTTTTTATCTGATGATAACAATTTATCTGTTTCCTGTCAGTGAAAACAAGCCTTTTTGATGCTGATAATCTGCAGATAAGGAGTCTTGTATGTACTTACGCAACTTATATTATGGAACTTATGGTTTACAAATCCTTCCAGTGGCATCCATATGAACTCATTTTGTTTTGCTAAAAACATTGCTTCCCTGTTTTTCATTTGGTAGAAAGTGAGAAGAATTACATTTATCAAAGTTGATTTATTTATTTTTTGTTTATATATATGTAATAGGTATAGGCACGTTTCCATTTGGTCCGTGTGCTCACATGATGTGTGATAGAGCTCAAGGCATGCTTTTTGGGTTACTTTTTTGTCCCTTCTTCATTTCTCATTCTTTTAAATTTCTCTTTTTCAGGTCTTCGAAGAGCCATCTGATACTCAAATGTTAGAACTGCAGGATGGTCTAAAAACTCCCAGTGTATGTAACTTCGTAAAAAACTCTGCAGTTGTGCTCTGGTATCTCTTATGCACTTGATTCATTTTCTAGTTAGACAGATGGGTGAAAACTCCAAATTTGTGTTGATCCTGGAGAATTTTTCCCACAAGCATGCAGTATTTGCGAAAATAGGAATATTTAGTGCATGTTGATGGATAAGTATTAAATAAGAAAAATAAGCTGAGATTTTGTTCGTTGTAATGTTCAATCTTGGCCAGTACTATGAATCAAGCTTGCTCTACAGTGCTGTGAATCAAGCTTGCTCTAGAGTTCATTTTAATGCAGACCCACAGTAATATGAATGTCACACTTAATTAAATATTTACTTTGATATAGGAACCAGGTCAGGGTATAGTAATCTCTCTATCAGTATATGTTACTGACCTTATCTCTAGCTTTTAATTGTTATACGTGTACTTACTCATTCGAGGATAAAATTACGAATTAACATGTAATATATCCTATGTTTCCTCAAAGATTCAGTCAAGCACCTTGACTGCGTCTTGTTTGTTTTCTGGCATAGTATGTTAGCACATTAATTTTGTAATTGCAGATGAATAATCAGAGGTTGTCAGTTGGGATGACACCCAAAACTCTGAGGCTTCCTAAGCACGGGGAGATGCTTCTTTCTGTGCATGGCTCGCCACTTGGTGTTTATAAGGAAGACAACATGGAAACAATACAAGGTATGTTTAGTTATGACTTTTTTTTCCCCCAGATAATCAGTTAGTAAAAAGGCAGGTATGTCCTCCGACCATCTTGAACTAAATTACATTTACATACAATTATAACACAACGATTCCCTAATGAACTATATTTGAACATATTCCAATGTGTTGTATTGCAGAGTCGGAAGATGGTTGAGTGAAAAGTGAAGCTCTATTACTGTACTGTAGTTGAAGATATTGTTTTTGTTGAATTGTGGCGAGATCTCCCTATGTATTTTACCCATTCTATCGTTGTTAAGTAGTAAATGAATAGTCTAGCATTATCTAGCACTGGAAACTTGTCGTCGGCACCTTTAGCAGGTGATATTCTTCGTTCCAAATATTTAGTGCATGTTTGATTCATAGGACTCAATAGTAGAGTGGACATAATTGTAGCTTCATTTTTTTTTCCTGTTATAGTGTCGAGTACTATCTAATTTATGTTATCAAAAATGCTATTAGTCGTCAAGGGGAATGGATCTGTTTACCAGACAATTCTACACAATTTTATTTGAATATCTTGTAATTATCTAGAGAACAATATTTTTGTCATCGTGTCTTCACTTATTTTTCCTTCATTTCCCTCCTTTTCATAATGGTACTAGTAATCGTATAATTTTTTTTTTTTTTTTGGGGTCTTATTTAGCTATTATAAATTTAGAATAAGCATCTCAAGAGTTTTCGAAATGAGAAAGGAAGACCCAAAGGAAATATGGCCATCCAATAGTAGTCCCTTTAAAATTTTCATTATTTTTAACTTAAATTAACAATTTCAACCAAGTAAATTACAGAAAATTAAAATAATTTCTTAATTTAAGTAATAGTGTGAAATAATTCTTATTTCTTAACCATCTAATCATTTTTGAAATCACATGCTAGATATATTTCTTGTGGAGACAATCTAGTCAAATGAAGACTAATCAGGAATAAACTAAAAAAGAGTATTTTTAAACCTGAGGGAATAAGGTGACTAATTACATGAACAAGCACTTAAGATCTACAACCAATTTTTCTTAATATTTGATCCCTCAACGTCAATTTTTGCAGCACTTAAATCTTTAGGGCTGTTTTCTAGACACTGAAATTGACATAACGATCAATTTTATATGCCTATTTAATTGTAAGATCGAGATGAAAAATGTTGATCGAATTCATGGTAATATGGTTGGTTGGAGTACGGTCGTGGATCACCAAAGATTGACAAAATCGAATTGAGTTTCATTTTGAAAAAATCCTAAGCACCATGTATCTTGGAGATTGTGTTGCACACCAGTTAGTTTGGAGGAGGAATTATCATCAATACAATCAAAGAATTTCACGAATGACGAGGAGTCTGAGTCTGAGAATTCACTCTATAGTAGAGCAAAGTGATTGAGATTTCCTTTGTGATTATTTTGCAAGTGATGAGATGAAGGTTAGTAGTACTCTGCAATGATACTATTTTTATGCATGTTCTTGAAGGAATCTATGCCTTAATTGAAAGCCAATTTATCGAATAAGTGGATTAATAACTTATTGTTATTCTTTCTGTAGTTGTTAATTTGATCTCTATTGATGAGTGTGAAATTTATTTAGTTGGTATTCACATATTACTTGAGTTAAGTCTACTTTTTTTTAGATTGGTTCGACTCTTAACATTATGTCTTAGCAAACTCTTTCCTACTTTTCACTAAAATTGATACATAATATATTTCATGAACTTCATACATTAATTCTATTTTTTGAAGAGGGATCTGCTTACAAAAGAGTTACTTGTCAGATTAAATTTTTCTATGACAAACGTGGATGGACACCTAAAGAAGCGCAACCTCATTATGTAAGTAGTTTTATTTGTTGCAATAGTATAATATATATTTCAAAATTCCAATATTTTATTTATAATTTACATAGATCCACAGAATCAAATGCTCGAGCTTTTACAAGAACAAAATTTTCAACTAGACCTGAATGAACAACTTACGCTTTTGAAAGAATCTGAAATATGAGCAAGTTTTAGGCAAGAGATTTTGCTACATGGATCAATAGAAAAATCCAAAGAAGACAAGGTTGGAAAATTGTGGTACTTGTGTAGAGAATGCGTCTCCATCTAATGGTTCAAATGGTGATAATTAATATGTTCTTGACTTTATTTTTGATGGTGGTGGTAATAGTAATATATTTTTCTTCGATCGAGACAATAGTCTAACTCTACATCTACTTGTTTTTATGTCGAGAACATCAATGACTGAATTGAATGTAATTTTTTGTGTAGGTCATGACATTTGATATTGACATATAGTTGTAGTTGATGTTGAGATATTTTAATTGATTGGATGCCAGGAAAATTTAATTCTTATTAATGTTATTTACAATTGTTTTCTTTTACTTCTTATAATTATTTATGGTTGTGGGTAAGATTTGTTTGTAGTATGATATATATGTGTGAAAGTTATGGAGCCATAAATATTATTGTTGACAATTATATTTCTCGTTACTTTAATATTTCGGTTGTTAATATAAAAATTTTACCACCACTTTTTTTGTTGTTAAAAAGAAAGGCAACTAAATTTTAGTTGTTTTAATGATATTTTATCGACAAAAATAATTAATACAACGACAAACCAAACAATTGGTGAAATAAAAATCGGTTGTCAATATTAAATATTAACGATCATTTATTTCGTTGTTGAAATGAAAAACAACTAAAATTTGGTTGTTTTAATTGTATTTTAACGACAAAAATAATTAATACAACGACAAATCAAACAGTTGTTGAAATAAAAATTGGTTGTCAATATTAATTATTAGCCACTACTTTTTCGTTATGAAATTATAGATAATGATGAATGACTATTTAGTTGTATCTAGATGTACATGTAGTTATCTACTTACTCCGTAAGAGCAGTATTCTAATCAAGTCAGAACTCCCTTTGGACCCTATAAATAAGGGTCATTGTTATAATAAATTAACACACTTGAATTTTGACTATCTCTGTTCTTTTATCTTTTCTCTCTATTTTTCTAGTTTCACAACACGTTATCAGCACGAGATTCTAGCCAACTGAGTTAGCAATTAGATATTATTTTCTTTTATTCAAAAAGAAAAAGGAGAAGCAAAACTAGGCAACCAAAACGGTGATATCAAAATACCATAAAGAACAAACAAAAGCTTAGTGGCCCAAAGTTCACTTTCTCAAAAGAAATTCAAACGGCACCAACTGGTTAGTCTTTATATCTCTATCCTTGCTTTGATTTATGAGTCCAACTCATATTAGACTTTTTGTTATGATATTTTTATGAGAAGCAATTAAAAGAAATATTCATGCTTTAATTAGATATAACAATGCTTTAACTTTTATTCAACGGCAAAGGACAACAAATCAGTGTGTTTATTGTTCTAAAATATTCTTGAACAAGATTTGTTTATTTTTTATTTTCCTGAAGAATTATAATTCTATCAATATTCCAGAAGAATATTATGTTATATTTTATAACCTAAACATATAAATATTCTAGAAGAATATTTTATTGTTCTAGAAGAATATGAACTATTGCTCCTGAAGTACTAATAGTTTACATATATCAATATCATATCGTTGCTCTTGAAGAAGCACAATTTTTTTTATATATTAATATTCCAATAGAATATTAATTGCTCTTGAATAGCTTAATTCAATAAGATATAATATTCTATAAGAATATTATAATATTGCTCTTGGAGAGCACATATTTACATGTTGTAACTCCCGTGATAAGCACAACTTTATAATATTCGTGAATAATGATTTATAATGATTTGTTTTAATTGTGCTTTTCTTGAAGAAACACAATTTTACAATAATATCAATATTTCCGAAGAATATTGTATTATATGTCACAACCTAACATATAAATATTCTAGAAGAATATTTTATTGTTGCTTCAAATAAGCAATATTTTATATTATATTAATATTTCAAGAGAATATTAATTGCTCCCTAAAAGTTTAATTTTATAAGATATAATATTCTTATAGAATATTATAATATTACTTATAAATAATAAATCTTTACTTCAGAATAATGATTTGTTGTTGTCTCTGAAGATGCACAACGTTATAATATTCTGACAAAATATTAGTTGCTCTTGAAGAGCATAACGTTACAATTTAAATATTCCGGAAGAGTATTAATTTTATGACGTTATAATTTTTATATTCCGTAAAAATATTGAGCAAGATTAGAAATAATATTTTATTGTGCTCTAGAAGAAGCACATGTCTTGAAAAATATCATATCACAAAATTAAATTGTGATATAAATGAGTAATTAATCAACTAATGCTTATTCTCAAGAAAAGCATATAAATCATGTTATGTTGACATTGATTAGTGTGAATTATATGATTATACAATGTCTAATAGAAAATTAATTATATTTTCTTGTTCATTATGTAGTTACTCAAATAAACGAAAAATATATTTGCTAAATTGTATGGAACCGTAAGTTTAATACTTGAAATTTTATTGATTGGCAACATCTTGGTTAGACCATCCCGGATCAATATGATGTGACTTATTAATGAGGATATCTATTGAAAACCGTAAGATTTTTCAATATAATGAATTCTCAAGTGATGTTTGTTCTCATGATATATAAACAAGTAGACCTTTACTAGATAAAATCGATGAATTCCCTACATTTCGAAAATTATTTAGGGTGATTTATGGGGCCCCATCACCCTCCACGTTGACCATCTATATATTATTTGTATCGATAGATACATCTATTAGATGATTGTATGGTGTTATTATTGGCAACTTGAAGTTTGCGAGATTACTTCCTCAAATATTAAATTATGAGCATAATTTTCAGATTATACAACCAAGACGATGATGTGTCTTATCAATACTAGTGAGTCTAAATCTCAAACTTTTAATAAATATCAGTTGAGATGATTTTAAATAGTTTAGCAATATTGTTTTTCAACGCCTCCAATTAAATTCTAAACCATTACTATTGAGAACAAAGCGCTTCCCATTTTGTCTAGGGAATGCTATGTTATATGCGTAAACACTTATACGCATCATGCCAATATCAAAGTTACCCCGCTATAGTTGGCTTATGGTCGAGCCTAATATTATCCATCTAATGAATTTTTTTATAGTGCAATATATGTATAATCGGTCCATCAAAGTGCACCGAGATGGACTTTGAAAAATGTTGAGAATACATGTTTAGTATGGAACATTATAAAATATTTTAAGTCCTAACGGTGATATTTTATAATACAATGTTTTGAATGTCATTTTGATAAGACAGCTTTTCTCAACATTAGGGGAGAGAAATTAAGTAGCTGGAAAGAATACAAATGTAGTATATTATGTTTTCTAGATCCTTGCATAAGACAATATGAACCGAAGTTCGACAAATAACTCATTTGTAAGTTATACAATTGATGATGCATTTATTGACCAAAGAGATTAAATCAAATCTCATATACCAGCTCTAAATGCTCCAATTTATATTAGCGTCCTTGAAGGACAATCCATTAACATTATATCGTAATTAATGACACGCCTGTTGCGTTGTGACATTTGATTCCAAAAAATTCTCAAATAAAAATGGAGCTAATTATAAAGATGGTCCTATTGAGGAGGTGTATACTCTTGAGAGTATATAGACATAACTAATTATAAAACCCTGTAAGAGGATCACTAATTGAAATAATAAAACGAAAAGATCTCGTTAAGTTATGTCGTTATGAGAAAGAAATGGATTCAAAAATAAATGTTGTTGACAATATTATTGTACATAATGAAGCGCTTCATATTATGAAAGGTAGCGAGGATATTGAAAGAAATGTCAAAAATAAATTGACCAAATAAAAGGATGCAATCCAAATAAATTGAATCGACTAGAGAAACTCGAAGTTTCGGACCTATAGTCGAGAACCTAAAAGGTGTATGTTTATGCTAAAAAGAAATGGAAAAATGAAGTCGTAACATGTAATGCACGACTTTTAACATTATGAATTTCGCAAAAGCTTATGTAAATCAATCATAAGTTGATATCTTGTTAGTCTGTCAATGCATGACATATATGTATATAATGAATATTGTTATAACCAACTCATCTGGCATGACTGATAAAACAATGTATATAAATCCCTAGAGGATTTAATATGCTTGAAGCATATAGTTCAACTTTTCGAGAACTCAATCGATCAAAGTATAGATCTGAACTAATATTATAATGAGGGAGAGTAAATACACATTGTACTCTTTTCCTTGACCAATGTTTTGTCCCATTGGGTTTTCCTGGCAAGGTTTTTAATGAGGCAATTTGCATGGCGTATTAAAAGAATTATGTACTCTTTTTCCTTTACTATGATTTTTTCCCACAGGGTTTTTTCCTAGTAAGGTTTTAATGAGGCATATTCTTTGTGTAAATGATATCTAATAAGAAGTGTTATAATTCTTATAGTTATGGATGTCTATAACCTACAAAATATTTACTTTCATCATAACCCCTATGGTTATACTCCCATGTATTATAAATTGTATATGAGATCCTTGAAGGAACAACAACAAGATCTATTTTTAATATAATAGCATCGCACCATCATGCCGATTCATATCAACCGTAGATAGTATATGAAGATGATATTCTTTGGAGGTTATAACATGGAATACATTTCACCGTAATTGTTTTATACAAATTCTAAGAAGATAGCGACATTGAAGACTTTCATGTACAAGATATAGATAGCTCGATACAAACTTTTTTCATTGAGTGAAATCAGGAGGAGTAGCTGTCTTTTTTTCCTTCGCTCCAGTTTTGTCCCCATTGAGTTTTCCTGACAAGGTTTTAATGAGGCAGCATTTGAGTACTCCAATTTTTGATAATTTTTTTTTCCTATTGGCATTTTTGTCCCATTGGGTTTTTACCAAACAACCAAGCAGTTATTGTGTAATAAGTCATTCAAGGGGGAGTGTTATGAAATTATAGATAATGATGAATGACTATTTAGTTGTATCTAGATGTACATGTAGTTATCTACTTACTCCGTAAAAGTGTATTCTAATCAAGTTGTAACTCCTTTGGACCCTATAAATAAGGGTCATTGTTATAATAAATTAACACACTTGAATTTTGACTATCTCTGTTCTTTTATCTTTTCTCTCTATTTTTCTAGTTTCACAACAGCCACTACTTTTTCGTTGTCAAAATAAAAGGTAACTAAAATTTGGTTACTTTCATTGTATTTTAACGACAAAAATAGTTGATTAAACGGTTAAACAAGTGGTTGTTAAAAAAAGAATCAGTTGTCAATACAAATTTTTTACGACTAGTTATTTAGTTGTTGAAATAATACATTTAACGACCAAACATTTATTAGTCGTTGAATACATTCGTCAATACTTCTATACCAACCAACGAATGATCAACTAATTTTAGTCATTGAATGTAATCAACAACTAGAAATATATATTCTAGGATCATTTATATGATTGTTGAACGTGATCTCGCATGTTTTCGGATGATAGGCCCCAGAAATGATTTCAATGATGAGGGAACTTCAGATCCCATTGTTAGGAAGTTATCATGTTGGAATAGATGATACACGGAATATAGCAAGGGTGATGCAACACATGCTTTTGGATGGTGCCCTTTTGCAACTCACTACAAGAAGAACTGCTGGTTCTCCTAATAAATTTGAAAATCGTGTCTAATAGTTGTCAGCGAGAGTGCATACCGGTGGCTGCATAGCCTAACCCTCATCTAAAAGTGTCAATCCGGATAAGGCGGGTTAGGTCGGTACTCCTCTGATAAAGTCCGTTGACGGCCTGCATTAGAAAAAGTCTGCGCCACGACAGGTTGCGGGTCGGGTCAACCCAGCCCATAGAAATTGAACACGAGCTCAGCCCACCCGTTGGCCCATCCGGGTGAGCCTATGTGGGTCATGGTTCGACCGTGTTCACTTGTATAAATGAATAATTATTTTTTTTTGAAATTACTAAAAAATTTAATTACTTAGTGTAATTCAAAAAAAAAAAATATTTACATATGTAACAAAAAATGTGTTAAATTACTAAATAAAAAATAAATAGCAATGATAAATTCACATTTGTTAATTTTTTAATTCAATTTCTATTTTTTATTTATATATTTAATGACTAAAACATCACGTCATCTGTCACATCTTTCACTTTAAACGACTCTATGCCATTTTTTTTAAATATCATTTCAAATATGAAAATTTGAATTTTCCGCCCATTTTTTTTTTAAAAAAAATCAAAAGCGATTCAAAGACCGGCCCATGATTCGGCCTTTTCGGCCCGTGAACGGCTAGCGGGTTGGCCTCCTCGGCAAATGAGCGATCCCGCCGGTTCACACGGGCGGCCCATGGTTCCGGGTCGGCGAGTGGTGGGCGCCGACGGGTTCGACCGGCCGCCCATCTTGAACCTCTATCCTCATCTTCAACGATAGTGGTGAAAGCCCACAAAATAGTAGCTAGTAGTATTTACTAAGAATTTGTAGTGGATATTACACTCACTACTTACAAATATTAAAATAATTCTAAATCTAACAACTTAACTTATTTATTCCAAAAATACTACATAATGAATATTATATTAAATAATAAAATAATGAATTAAAATTAAATAACTATTTCCACGTGAATTCACTCAAATTTGTTTTTGAGTCCTTGATTATTTGTACAATAAGTCTTTCATCTTTATAAAATTTTCACTTTAGTCCCTATACTTGTCTTTCATTTCAATTTTGTCCTTTTTTATTTGCAACTCGGGTCCTTCAACTTTTAAATTTGTACAAGTTGGTCCCCATATTTATACTTTATATCAATTTAGTCCTTTGTATCACTATTTAATACAGATGTTACAAATGATATTTTGTATCATTGAATATGTTACATATTATATTATGTTATTTTACACATCACATGTTACGTGAATTGGTATTTTAGAATGATCGATGTTACGATGTTACAAATGATGAAATCAATAGTTTTATTTGTTAAATTTAACATTGTGTTTCATATCTATATCATACTTATAAACGAACTTATGAAGTTTAGAGTTGATTTTGCGGTTGTAATGAGTTGTAACAATTTCATTTAAGATCGTAATCTGTTATAAATGTTACAAAATCATATCACAGATCATTTGTTTGATACAAACGTTACAAATAATATTTTGTAGACATCGATATTTTATATTTCAATTTGTAATACGATTGTTACAAAAATATCATTTGTAACATTTGTATCAAACATCGATACACAATATCATTTGTAACATATGTATCAAATAGTGATACTATAAAAGACTAAATTGATATAAAAGTATAAATATGGGGACCAATTTATACAAATTTAAAAGTTGAAGGACTTGAGTTGCAAATAAAAAAGGACGAAATTGAAATGAAAGAGGAAGTATAGGGACTAAAGTGAAAATTTTATAAAGATGAAGGACTTATTGTGCAATAATAAAGGACTTAAATACAAATTTAAGTGAATTCACGTTAAATATATATATTTTGTGGTATAGATTTATTTTAATTTATTATTTTATTAATTAATATAATTTTAAGAATGTAAGATTTTTTAATAAATTATAAGTCGATAAAATTGTAATTATTTTTAAAAAGTGGTTTATTTATGAAAAAATCCCGAATTTGTATGTTGTAGGTTAACTCGGTAGTTTTATATTGTTAACAGGAACTTGAGCAGCACATTTACGAAACTTAGAATGTATAATTTGATTAATTGTGTTGTCTTGCTCCCATTTTCAACCCTAAACCTTATTTGCTGTGTTGTTAACAGGAGTCTCAGAATTTTTTTTATCGTTGAGCCCAACTCAAAAAATCTTTCTTTTGCTGGATTATTCCTTTTCCCGTAAAGAATTAAACCAATATGTTTTTAGCACATGGTCTTTCTAAAAAGAATTTGTCGAACAATAAAAGACTCTTTGAGTATTCTCTTTTAAACCAATATGTTTTTAGGATATTGTACATTAAATTCTAAAATAATATCTGTTTCCTACAATTGTCCTCGTTGATGACCTCCCTCTTCTTCTTTTTTTTTTTTTTTTTTTACCTGTTTTACTTTTTTTTTTTTAAATCGCATTTTTCAGCAGAAGCAAATTGTAGAGCTGGCTGATTTTTGCTATTTGATGTTCCAATTTTAGCAACGTATATTTTTTGTCTGTATGTAGATGTTTTGTTATCGAAATTGATAGCAGGGACTAACGGGATAAAAAAAATAAAAATTTAAGTCACTAAAATAGGACAATCATAAATTGAGCATTCAAATGAGTTTTTTAAACCTATATTCAAATAGCCATAAGTAACCATAATGACTATTTATTCAAATAGTATTTACACTTTCTTTGACATTGACACGATAATAGTTACCGTCTCACTTTGTTCTAAATCAAAATTGGTTTATCGCTACTATAAAAATTGAAACTATGTCGACAAGTCTTATCAGAATCTTTTCGTTACTCATTATATGGAAAAAAATCAAGACTATTGCTTAGTTGTTTTCAATAATAACCATCAATCGAGTTAGCAAATTGTTCAATATTAGTGACGTCAATTTCGACACACGTATAACAAAATAATATGTAAGGTAAATAATGTCGTTTCCGTACAATATTCTAACAGTAATTTAGATGTTATTTATCGTATGAATTACGTATATAACTGAAATAAATTTAATTGAAAGTAAATATGGACATTTATGTCGAAAACTAATTGAATCGAATTAGAATCAATTCGAACTAGTCGTTTGGCTCTAATTAAGAAACTGAATGACAAATTCGTAAATTGAAGATAAAGTGGGGGGCTCACTCAAAATTTTCCAAAATTTATTGCTATTTTCTCATTCTTGACTTTTCTCGTGAACGCATACCAAAACCAAAATACACGTTTGGCGGTAACGTTTGGTGGGAAAATTAATAAAAATTGAAATTCACTTTCCCTTATACGTTCCCCACTCTCATCCACAAGCGCTTATAAACAACTCTTATTAGAGTGTATTTAATTTTAATTAGAATCAGATTTTTTTTTAAAGAATTGATAAAAATTGATGAAATGTATAATTATAAAGTTGTAAAAATTTTGTTTTTATAAAATATGTGGCTAAAATTAATTGTTGACTTTGACTTTAATATTTTAACAAAATCAAAATTAAAATCAAATATGCCCTTAATCAAATTTATAGTCGTTACATGCCGTGATTGAGAACATATCTGATATAAATTTTTAATTTTTTTTTTCTAAATCCATTTTCAAACACGTATTTTATAGAATTAAAAACTTTTATCAATTTTCAAATATATATTTCATTAATCCTTTTAAAATATCAAACACGTATTTTGATGAATTAAAAACTTTATAAATCAATATCAAGTTTATTTGACCAATATTGGTTTATTTCATTAAATTGTTGATTTCGTGTTTTTAAAATATCCTCAAAAAAAAACGAAAAAAAAGCAAAATGGGTTTTTTAATCCGTATCAAACAATTTCTAAAAGCCGTGCCCAAGATTCTTTCTCCTGCCATAGCACGTTCTGGCCACGCGTGCAATACTCGCGTAGCAAACCCTAAAATTTTGGTATATAATTTTACGTGCGAAAATCTGAACCCTTCTTAATACTTCCGCCTTGTAGTAGTTTTCTATGAGAGCGCACGCAAAGAAGAAGCCCTTTTGAGAGTAAAAATCCATTAAAAAAAAAAAATTTGTTGATTTGAATCCAAAATCTGATTCTGGCAATCGAAGTATCTAGGTCGAAACTTGCTTCAGGTTGAATAGCAATCTGATGATTTCTAGGGTTTGTTTTTCTCTTTTTTGGGCATAATGATCAATTGATCAAGGTCAGTCCTCATTCTTGCTTGTTTTTTTTTTCGCATTTTCAGGCCCCCAATTGAACGGATAACAAACCAATTTTCTTAAATTAATTTATATAAAGATACAAACACTCGTCGTTAATTAACATTAGGTAGTGTTATTCTTAAGACGGACAGAGGCTGAGGCATATAGATATATAAACATAGATATATTTGTATATCTTTATACTTTTTGGTGGGTTTTGACATGCGATTATCGCGGTCAGCGTTGGTTACGAAGAGAAGGAAGGATCAGAAATTGGGGAAAAATTCTAGAGCTAAGAAAAAGCACAAAAGATTAGACGCAATTTGTGAGAAAGCATACAATAGGAGCCATCGTAAAGGGGTTGAAGAGGTTGAATCTAGTGAGTTTAATATTGGAGGGACTGCACTTGAGCTCAGAAGGAGCATTAGGGCTCGGAGAGCTCCTGTATTTCTTGATTCGTCACCTCCACCACCCAGAAAGCGGCAGAGGATTGATAAAAGAAATGGGGTGGATGGTGCTGATAGGGTCAAGATAGAAGATGGAGTGAGGTGTGAGACAGTGCGCTCAAGCTCGAGGAATTTGGAGGGGGAGAACAACGGTTGGCAGTTTAGGTTGAGATCTAGGGACAAGAGTGCAAATCGTGGAGGGAGGGAGAGGCGGGAGACTTTGCCAAGAGGTAAACGGAAGCTTTTTGATGATTTTGATGGGTCCAAAGAAGGGGCTGAGCCTAAGCTTGATGATAAGAAAGAGGATGTGGTGGGTGGGAATTCAACTGTTAAGTTGACGAGACCTGGGAAAATCATAGCTTCGAATGTTTTAGCAAATGAGAACCTGGAGATTGATTTGGGAGATGACATGGATGATGATACAGAGAAGAACAAGGAGGAGCTATTGGAAGTGACAGATGAGGGGGATGGATTACATGTAAAAGTTGAATTGGAATGCAGAAATGAGGACGGAATTGAAGCTGGAAATCTAACTTCACAGATGGGTGAGAAAAGGGAAACCAAAATTCAATCAGAACTACAATTGGGAGACTGCCCGGGCAATAGCAATGTAGAAACCATGGAACAGGATATGGGTGTGGGTAAACAAGCAAGTGTTCATGCGGAAGACAAAAACAATGCTGTTGAAGCTGATTGTGCTACACGAAACGATGCAAATGAGGAAGAATGCCGTGATGAACCTCTGGAAGATGAGACCAGCAAGAAATTAAATGGGCCAAAGTTTGATTCAGATGTTGTGCTCAGGAAACCAGGAATAAAGCCGGGAAGACGCTGTGGTTTGTGTGGGGGTGGTACTGACGGTAAACCTCCAAAAGTATTAATACAGGATGGGGCTAGCAGTGATAATGAGATATATAGTGGGTCTTCTGCTTCTGAGGAGCCTAACTATGATGTATGGGATGGATTTGGTGATGAATCTGGATGGCTTGGACGTCTCTTGGGCCCAATAAATGATCGCTTTGGTATAGCTAGAATTTGGGTTCATCAGCAATGTGCTGTATGGAGTCCAGAGGTATTGTTTATATCCTTAATTATGGTCACTTTATTTTGACGCGTCACCGCACTTTGTTGCATTATGAAATATGCTTCTTACTTATTTTTATTTTGTTGGTTGTATTTATATTTTTGGCCAGTCTTGTATGCATAGTTGTGTGTGATTATAGCGTAGTAGGTGGATGTGTTACTCGATGAATGTTGAGATATCCCCTTTTCTTGTGCTTGTTAATGTTAAATGGAAGCTCTTACCTTTCCTGATTGCCACTATTGCTAACAGGTAGATTAAGGGAGTTTTTAATTGGGATGGGCAGATTCTTAATTTCCATTAGGAATTGGCTGAGGAAAGGGGGAAGGATTGTAAGTGTCAATAAATTGATGGATTTCAGTTCTTCTGTTTTTTGTTGATGTCAATAATCAACACAGAAAAAATATTGCATATTTTATTTATATAGGTTTTATGCTCGTCACTGTTTATCCTAAAAAAATGACCATTGCAAGGGTCTCCCTCTCTCCGCCTTGGGGGGTGGGGTGGTGGTGGTGTGGTGTTGGTGGGAATTGCATGGGTTTTCTGCTTGTTAACGTTTAAGGTTGTTTGCCATTACGACTAATGTGTTTACTTGTGAAGTTAACGTTTTAGATTCATGCAGTGCCACTTATTTGGGCTGTGTTTATTTTTATTAACTGCACACGGACTATTCTGATAATGGAAAAAACTTCTGTACTTGCCTGCATTGTTACGAAATCCTATCCAGCCTGGCCAATAAAGCTGGATTAGGTTTCCATTATTGGGTAAGATAAATTAGAAAATTTATAGTCTGTTTGTTTACTTAGGATCCGTTTGGGATTAATTTTGGAGCTTAACTTCTGATTTTCAAACAATAAGAAGTTGTTTTAGAAGTTTGGTAAATGTAAAAAAAAGTGATTATAAAAGAATCTGTATCATCTGACAGCAAATTTTGAGAAGCAGCAAATTAGCTTCTCAGATTCTATTTTAGCTTTTTCACCTATCTATTATTAAAATACCAATTTTGACCTTAATTAATTAAAGCAATTCCTTTTATGTCCTATGTTTAATAGTATTCTAATTATTTTGTAATTTTTATAAATTTTGAGATCTAATAGATGTTTATTATTTTTATTTTAAAATAATTGGTTAATACATTGTCTTGGAAAAATATTTAATAATATTACATATTGTTATAAAAGTAACATTAAATTTTTGAATACTACTAATAATAATAATAATACAATAGAATATTATTAATCAATGTCTATTTTAGTAATTTTATACCGTCACAGCAATAAATCACTTTTGTTTACCAAACATTTAAATGTTAATTTTGAAACATATAACAATTTTGAAACAAGAATTTATCAAACACTTATCTAATTTTTCCCACAGTTGATTCTTTCCGCATCACAGCAAAAACTAATTCTCTTCAAAGCACAACAATACCAAACCAAGCCTTAATGCCTTTGGTACAACCTACAAAACAAGCTAGGCTTTCTATTGGCATGAAATGTGTTTTGCCTTCTGGAAATTTTATAATGTGGGTTTTCTTGTTTATTTGGATTCTCTAATTTTATAAATTTTGGATTTAATTGGGCTGTGGAGCTGCAGTAAGGTTGCTTCATTTAACCTAGGTGACATGGGTTTGAGTCGTGGAAATAGTCTCTTTGAGCAAAAATTTAATGTTGCATAGCTTTGGCTTTTCCAAATTCCATTGACGGGAATCTTGCGCCCTGGTCAGCAGCCGGTGTTGCCCATTGGTGCTATATTCATGGATAGTGTTGCTAAAATTTAGGTTTAAGCTTTCTTTTATTTCCTTTGCTATCTAACAATTCGTCATTTCAACAGTTCCCCCTGTGGATAACAATGTCTGTCTGGGTAGAAATATCCTGATGAATGGTAATAATGGGGGGCCAATATGGACTACTGCAGTAAGCTTCTCAGAATTTCTAATGTGATGTGAGTTTGGTTATAGAGATAAATTCTAGCCGTACCTCATGAGAGTATAATGTGGTGGGGTCAGTTTGCTTTGTTGAGGAAATTCCTACTGTGTACTCTCCTTGTCTTGCGGATCTATGAAAAAGCATTTCTTGTGGTGGCTAGATGACAATGTTTTCTTCCGTTGAGAGCATACTCGATAAACTCTGGAATGTTTTTTGTTGCTGACAAAATCCTAAAAATTGCCAATCAAGGTCTGTGATTGCAAGCATTTCGAAAATGGCACTATGGATAAGTTAATTTTTGACTGGGAGCTTCTGAATGCACCAACTTTATATGTTTTTTTTTTCTTTCTTTCTCAATACACTTACATGCTTTCTACAACCTCAATCCAACTATAAGAACACAAAATTGGCTACACGAATCCCATTTTTCCGTGCCGACTGGTGCATTACTAGAAGATCTCAAGAAATTGGATTTTTAAAACTACAACATAGCATGTAACTTTTGGTCTACCTGTTCCTTTACTGACTTGTTCTACGGAGATCACGTCACTCTTATGAGTGGGGTCCTATTTGGACCTATTCAAATCATGTCCCAACCACTTAAATCTTCATTGCGTTAACTTATCATCAATCAGCGATACCTTCATCTATTGGCGTAAATTCTCATTTTTTATATTATCCAGCATGCCACATCACTTTTATGTAGAATTGAACTTTTTAACCTTATAGATATCTTCGTATCACACAGAATTCCTGTAGCACTTTTTCATTTCGTTCAACCCTCTTTATGCATTACATTCTTCTTCAATCCTACTTCATTATCAATAAATAGATATCTTTATAACAACAAACATTGACACCCACCATCCAATTTGAAAAAGCTAAAAGATCCAAAATTTAATAAAGCTACCCTCTATGCCCCAATACTCCAGAAATACCTCTATATATACTCCTTAGAGCCGAACTCCACCACCGCCTCCTATAAGACTTTCTTGATGGTAGGGAAGCAGACCTACTGGTAGAAGGAACTGCTCTCGATACGGAAGCCAATCAACAGATCCCCCTCTCCTCGCCCCCAAATCCCACCTTCCTCACAGGCCTCTACAAGAGTGGTGAGTGCCTCTATTGCAGAGGCTTGGGAGGAGGTGGGGTGGCAGGGTTGAAGGTGCTATTGCAATTGAGGGTGTAGAAGTGACTTGTAAAATTCTCATTTTCTTGTAGAATTGACATTATAAAATACTGTGCTTGGGGGTGTAGAGATAAAATTGAGGGTTGTTAGAAGCTCTCCTTTTGAATTTGTTCAAGCAGGTTGACTCAGAGATTTTTGTCCGTTTGTTGGCTGCATTTCCTTCTTTGCATAAAGTGTCCTTCCATTGCGCGTTTGCTTCATGGTCATGCTTTCCTTTAATCCCCTCACCATTCAGAGTGAGACTCTGTCAAACTTTATACTTTGCTGTTGAAAATGAAAAAGAAAGATCTTTTGTTTAGCTTACCTGGAGCTAAAATTTAAATTGGTTACTGTGTATTTTTCTTTTATTTTATTCATGATACTATCATACTAATGCTCTCTCTCCCCCCTGCTTGTATGTGAGTGAGTTACGACGTTGAACTTTACTCTAAGGTAGTACCCACGCTTGATTTATTATGTTTTCTGATATTGTCTGTTCATGAGATTATCAGGGCTCAGAATTGTACCATCTCAAGTGTTGCTTAATGATGGAAATGTTAGTAGGAAGTAAGCAACAATCTAAACTGCTTGTTTTTCTGTAGCTTCCCTTTTAATACATGCTAAACACTTTTTTCTGCTTATATTTCTTGGATATATGTGACTCTGATTTCGTTTTCATTTCCCTTGGTTCTCTAGTAGGTCAACACTTACCTTATGCCAATTTGGACGTGTGTTTTCAGGTTTATTTTGCTGGATTGGGATGCTTGAAAAATGTTCGGGCAGCACTTTGCAGGGGAAGAGTGTTGAAGTGCAGCCGTTGTAGGAGGCCAGGGGCAACAATAGGGTGTCGTGTTGATCGATGTCCCAAAACTTACCACGTGGTTAGTGGTTTGTGTTACATTCTATTCTAAGGGCTTTATGTTTCTGTCGCCTCCTTGGCCTTTAATGCCCCGTGAATTTTTTTCCCTTTATCTCTTTCTAATTTTGTGGGTTAGTCCATAATGCTGTACATGTTTCAATTTGGACATTTCTTTGATTGTGCAGCCATGTGCACGAGCCAACGGTTGCATCTTTGATCACCGCAAATTTCTCATTGCTTGCACTGATCATCGGCATCTCTTCCAACCCCATGGAAGTCAATATGTGCATAGCTTAAAGAAAATGAAGGCAAAGAAAATGAAGTTGGAAATAAAAAAGATGTCAAATGATGCAAGGCGTAAGGATATTGAAGCAGAAGAGAAATGGTTGGAGAACTGTGGGGAGGATGAAGAGTTTCTGAGACGTGAGAGCAAGAGGCTTCATAGAGATTTGTTGAGAATTGCACCTGTGTACATTGGAGGCACAAATTCAGAGAATGACATACAATTTAAAGGCTGGGAATCAGTTGCTGGGCTCCAAGATGTCATCCGATGCATGAAGGAGGTTGTCATTTTACCCCTTCTGTATCCTGAATATTTCGATAATCTAGGGCTTGTGCCTCCCAGAGGCGTCCTTTTACATGGATATCCTGGAACAGGCAAAACATTGGTTGTGCGTGCATTGATTGGTTCTTGTGCTCGAGGGGATAAACGTATAGCATATTTTGCTCGTAAAGGTGCTGACTGTTTAGGCAAATATGTTGGTGATGCTGAACGCCAGCTACGACTTTTGTTTCAAGTTGCTGAGAAATCACAACCTTCTATCATTTTCTTTGACGAGATAGATGGCTTGGCTCCTTGCCGCACTAAGCAGCAAGATCAAACACACAGTTCAGTTGTTTCCACTTTGCTTGCTTTAATGGATGGCCTAAAATCTCGAGGTTCAGTTATTGTAATAGGAGCTACAAATCGTCCTGATGCAGTCGATCCTGCTTTAAGGCGGCCTGGGAGGTTTGACCGTGAAATTTATTTCCCACTGCCTTCAGTTAAGGACAGAGAAGCCATCCTTTCACTGCACACTCAGAAGTGGCCTAAGCCTATTACTGGATCCTTACTCAAGTGGGTAACAAGGCGAACTGTGGGTTTTGCAGGTGCCGATCTTCAGGCTCTTTGTACTCAAGCGGCCATCATCGCTCTGAGGAGAAGCTTTTCCTTGCAAAAAGTTCTTCATGAGGCTGGAGGAAAAGCTTCTCAGCGGGTAACCCCTCCTATTCCCACTTTTAGTGTGGAGGAAAGAGATTGGCTGGAGGCTCTTTCTCACGCACCCCCTCCTTGCTCTCGGAGAGAAGCTGGGATTGCTGCAAATGATGTTGTGTCTTCTCCTCTTGACTCCCATCTCATTCCTTGTCTGCTGCAACCACTTACCAGATTGCTTATTTCACTTTATTTGAATGACCATGTCTGGTTGCCACCACCTCTTAGTAAAGCTGCCACATTGGTGAAGGATGTAATTATTTCTGCTCTGGATAGAAAGAGAGTGCAGACTGACAATTGGTGGTCACATGTTAATGATTTGCTCCAACAAGCAAATGTTACTAGTGAGATTGAAAATAAACTCTCACTTGCCAATGTTCTGATTGGAGGACTTCACTTCTGCAGTTCTGATGCGTTAGAGGACAATACCCATGATTGCTTAAAAACCTCCAACTTTCAACTTGTAGGTGCTCGTTCTGGGTTCATGCAGAATATATCTTATGCATCAGGGAATAAATCAGGATTTCAGATATTGATTTCTGGAAATCCAAGATCTGGCCAGAGGCATCTTGCGTCATGCCTTCTCCACTGTTTTGTCGGGAATGTCGACATGTGGAAAGTTGATTTAGCCAGTATTTCTCAAGAAGGACATGGAGACATGGTTCATGGGCTAACGAGGATATTGAGTATGTTCCATTTTTTATTTCAGCCTGTTACAATTAATTCTAGCTATTACAGCAAAAATGCTGCATAAACATGTGACTTACACATGTGCTCAACTCATTCTGAACTTAGTACATCCTAAGATTCCTTTATGATGCTGGCATTTTGGTCTGCTTTCTTGCATATTAGGTGCTACTTTAGCAAATGCAGTAACTTTATTAGTGTTTCAGTCTTTTGCCAAGAAATCTTTGACGGTATATCATTTTTGAAAAGAGTCGTTCCCTTTTTGTAATTGCAAAATTTTTCCTAGTTTTGGAGAATAGTTTTGGAGAAAAGTTTCAGTAGGACGGTCTTATATGCACATGTGGTAGGACCTTCAACTCAAGTCACGACGGACCCCGAACCACTCAAATCACGATACCCGGCATCCAAGTGGGACTGCACACCCACTTTGTTTCTCTCTCTCACCATCTCGGACTCCTAGGTGTTGTGATTTGAGTGGATGGTCGTACTACGTTGCATATAGGACCATTCTACTCAAGCTTTTCTCCTAGTTTTGATAATTTCATCCTCGATTATCTATTTTTCTTTTACTGGTAATGTTTTGCATACCTTTCACATTTGTATTATGCTCATTTCACGTCCCATCATTGTGTCTTAGCTAGCATCTCTACTCAAGCTTTTCTCCTAGTTTTGATAATTTCATCCTCGATTATCTATTTTTCTTTTACTGGTAATGTTTTGCATACCTTTCACATTTGTATTATGCTCATTTCACGTCCCATCATTGTGTCTTAGCTAGCATCTCTACTCAAGCTTTTCTCCTAGTTTTGATAATTTCATCCTCGATTATCTATTTTTCTTTTACTGGTAATGTTTTAGATACCTTTCACATTTGTATTATGCTCATTTCACGTCCCATCATTGTGTCTTAGCTAGCATCTTACTGTGCACTTTTGCAAATGGCATTAGTCATGTTTGCTTGTGGCCTTAGGCTTGCATGATGGCTCTTTCTTTTGATTTATCTTTTCCTTTCTGTCTTAAGTTCCTAGGCTGTTTTGTGGGTGCATATGCATGTGCTTGTCTTTCTTTTCCGGAGAAAAACAGAATGCCACGAAGATCTTATGTTTCCATTGATGGTAACAGAGGTAGACGGAAGGAAGGATGACTTCTAACACACTATCCACATGCCCTAAATACAAAGTTTCTTAGTGCAAGTTTACCCTTGAGCTAAACGACATTTAATTACAAACTCATTTTACTAATCTATCCATTTGTACTTGCACCCTAGACCCCTTCTCACCTCACTGCCACCATCTTCCCCACCACCCAATGTCAAGAGCAAATACAAAGAAAAAAAAAAGCATTTTGCATTGAGGTTAAAATTTTCCAATCAGACAAAGGTTGGTGCAGTTTCAGTTATGACTTCCTTTGATTGGATTAAAAGCAGCCAGACTAATAAGGTGGGTTGAATTATTGAAACTCATGCAACTGGGTGCTGCCTGCATTTCGTAAATTTGTGGAATTCCCAATTTTGTGACTTTCAGTGCCTGGCTGGATAGCACTAACATTTCTGTAGAAATGCACTCCATAAAAGTAGATTCAGCCCCATCACTCCCTTGCCCTGCCATTTCATCCTTACAAATTCCAAGATTTTGACTATGACGCTGATCTGAACAAAAGAAGGTGTTTAACCATTCCCCTTCATATAAAGAGGGCTGAACCATCCCCACAAACTATATGAATCCCAACAAAAAAAAAAATAGAAAGAAAAATGAACCGGGAGGGAAAGAGTGGAGAGGAAGAAAGAAGGAAAAGAAAAAGGGACAGGATGAGAAGAAAGAGAAGAGAGGAAGAGAGGAAGAAGAAACAAGAGTTGGAGGAAGAAATTTCATTCTTTGTATTTGATAACCAATAGTCTCTGTAATTCAAAAACTCCATGGCTATTTATGCTTAAATTGCTAGAAAAAAATTGAAATTACCTTTCTTGCACCTATTAATTAAGGGAAGGTTATAAATCAAATACTAGAAAATCTCTCAAAATAAATCCTAATTTCTCTCTCTAAAATGAGTTTATATTGGTTACTCTTCTATATATTACAATCTCCATCAGTGGGTGTTTGGAGTAAATCAAATGGTAATATAGGAATCTTGGGGGTGTGCACAGAATAACTCATTTAATTTTCTAATTTATTGGTGGGTGTATAAACAAAGTGAAGATTGCGATAAGATTTCTTTCTTAGCAGTAACGTCCGTCAATTTTGAATCGAATGCATTCATAGTTTAGAGTTCGTAGGTAGGAAAGTCAATATTTTTCATTGTCACCCTTCTCTCCATTTTCTTCCATTTATAATTTGAAGACTATTACTTTGTTTTGCTTCGGTTCCCTCCCTACCTTATCCTTTTTCATCCTCACTAGGTCGAGGTTTACATGCTGAGAACCTTCAGTTTGGCTGTGAATCTGTGATGACTTTAATGTTGACAGTGATGCTTTAGAGGCTTAAAAGGGGAAATTGTGGCATAAATAGGTTTCATTTTGATGCTCTATGTTTGTCATGCTTGTGATTGTTGAACGTGGAGATAAGGTTATGAAAAGGTTCATTGTGATGTTTGATGCTTAGCTACCCAAGAGCACGATTTGCTAAGCTTAAAAATTTACATTTAAATTTTTTTTATTGGTGAAAGTTAGAAATAAGCTACCTATATGACAATAAAGTAAGAGTTAATTTCTGAAAAAGAAAGTTAAAGATGTTTGGATATAAAAAAATTGTTAAATGTACTTACTATTTTAGGGTTAGTTGAACATGCTCTAGAAGAAAAAGAAAATAGTGGTAATGATTTCCTATTCACCAATTGGAGAAATAAATAGTATTATCATTTCATGTGGCAGTGAGATGTGCTGGTGCACAGACATGCATGATATTTATGCCAAGAATTGATTTATGGGCTGTAGAGACGAGTTCTGAAGCCTTTGAGAAGGACAGTTATTCTGTTTCACTGGAATCTCAATTCTCTGAGAAGATATCCTGTAATAGTCATGGTGAAGTTGACAAGGAAGACGAGCTCTGTCCACGTGCTGAACAAACAGAAATGGCAGAGGCACCAACTGCTGTGAAGAAGGCCTCGTATCTCTGGAACTATTTTCTTGAGCAGGTTGAGCCCATACGAGTACATGCATCCTTGATAATCCTGGTATGGTATCTTATCCTTGCTTTAGATTTTAGGCTGAAAATGTTGTATTTTTTATGAATGGAAAAGGTAAAATTTTGTGACATTATACGGGTTATATTAGCCTTTTAAATTCCACTTTTCTCTTTTAAAATAGAAGGCGAACATCTTTATCTTCTTTTGCTTATGCGAGATTACATGATCTCTCTCTCTTTCTTTATCTTTGTAACCTATGAAGCACAGACACGGACAAGCGTGTCGGACACGATACAATATGGACATGCCGACATGCAATTTTTTGAAGAAGTGCCAACACGAAAAGTAGCCTTGATTAAAATATTATTATTTTTGGTTTAATTTTTTAGTTTTGTTATATATTAATAATAAGGGATAATTGCATCAAAGGTCAAAATCGTTGGGAATATGCTTCTAACATAAAATAATAGCACCAAACATTTCCAACGTATGAAGAAATAGGCATCGTAGGTCCCTCTTCACACTTTTCGTCAGATTTCTCCGTTAAAACCAAAATTGAACTGCACGCGCTATATTTTCCCAAAAAGCGTGATTGAGAATGGCAGGGTAAAAAAGTAACTCCATTGTAAACTTTCTTCCATTTTTCCTTCTGATTTTTATTTATTACTTTTGTGCCTTCTTGCCTGGGAACCGACCGCTAAAATACCCACTAAACTATAACCCCAAGCAATCTCAATGTCATCCGCATGTTCCTCAGTAAATATAAGATGACGATGAGGTAAATCCTTAAACAACGGAAGTATTAGGCATTTTTCTTGTTTACGGTTATGAGTAAAAAGACTTATCCATAGTGTTTTCGGTTCCAATACATCCTTCCTTTTAGCAATTGGAGTTGAGGACTGTGTTTTACCTGCTGAATGTTCCGACTCCGTATCCGTATTCGTATCTCCAAGAGTTTGAGAAATCGAAGGAGATTTAGCCTTCGAAAGAATAGGTAATTTCGGAAAATTACCTAGAACAAATAAAGGAGCAATGTCTGCGACGTTCTGAGAACAGGATCTGGTCAACCGAACAGCAGAAATGGTCGACCGATTTGCAATGGCCACGACATTCTGGATAGCGGAAACCGATTGACCGGTTCGCTGTTTTGGTTTCTTTAGCTTCCTAACCCGCAGTTGAACCCTTTTGCTTTTTACTTATAATCTTAGGTGAAATCAACACCTAAGCACAATGAGAAAAGACCCACGCACTAAAGAAGAACTAATAGCCGATCAAACAAAACCTCAGACTCTGAATAACCAGTGAAATCTGCGAAGAACTCAGCTGAAAATTTGCAACCTAACGCTGACTGAAATCTGCGAAGAACCCAGTTGTAGCCTCAAATCCGAGCTACTAGGCACCGATCTAAACTTAGAAACTCAGTGACTGTGAAAAATAGCTTGTAGACTAATTTTTCAAAAAGAACTTTTCATATTCATATTTCTTAAAGGCTATTAGAAGATTTCAGGTTTATATTGGAGTTACTTTTTTACCCTACCATTCTCAGTCGCGTTTTTGGAAAATATAGCGCGTGCAGTCCAATTTTTGGTTTTAACGGAGAAATTTGACGGAAAGTGTGAAGAGGGACCTACGATGCCTATTTCTTCAAACGTTGGGGATGTTTGGTGCTATTATTTTAGGTTTCCCCAACGATTTTGGTGCAATTATCCCTAATAATAATAATATTAATGTATTTATTTATTTTATAACTTTTTTATATTTATTTTATCTTTTTATACTGATGCATGATCTAACCTGATTGTGATATTCAATTTGGTGGTCTCGTATTTCAATTCGCTGGGTCAGCAAAGGATGTGGGCCTCTATTATTTCACTTTTAAAAAAATCGGTTTTGGCTTTTTAATTTGGGTTTAGCATCCGAAAGAGCTGAAATTACACAATTATTTATTCTTTCTGGTGGTCAGTAATCTATTTTTGTAGGAAAATTAATTATGAAAAATAAGAAAATGCTTATTAGATATCTCTTTTAACAGGCCACATCAGAAGTACCATCCTCATTATTCCCTCAGAGGATAAGGCAATTCTTTGAGAGAGATACTGTAAGTTGCAGTCTCTCTACTCAAATGGTGGATGCCGTGCCTCGATTTTCTGTACAACTTGATGGGAATTTTGATCATGATAGGGTGATTGATTCATTTGCTTCAAAGTTGTCAAAGGATTTGGCCCAACACTTTGTTCAGTTCATTCATCGTAGAAACCATATTCATTTGAAGCCGGTCAAGGAGACAAAAGCTTGTGATACAGTTGAAGGCAATGTTGATAAAGTTTGTCATAGCTCAGATCCAGGATCTGCTACTGTTGTCGATAGTAAATCATGTCCCATCAGTCCAGTTGCATTAACAAATAAAGCCATGAAAGGGAGATCAGGCTTGCTGGTAGCGATATCAACACTAGGCTATCAGATTTTGTGTTATCCTCATTTTGCTGAACTTTGTTGGGTCACATCCAAGTTGAAAGAAGGCCCCCATGCTGACATTAGTGGATCCTGGAAAGGTTGGCCTTTCAATTCTTGTATTGTTCGCCCTATGAATTCATCAGAGCAGTTTACTGTTGCCTCTGGCTCGATCAATATCAAAAGCAATGAAAATTTGGCTTAGTAAGAGGATTAGTTGCTGTTGGTTTATTGGCATACAGAGGAGAATACAAGTCTCTTAGGGAGGTTTCCTCTGGGGTTCGGAAAGTTTTGGAACTTCTTGTTGCACTCATTAATGATAAAGTTCAGGCTGGGAAAGATAGATATCGGTTTATTCGTCTTCTATCACAGGTAGCTTATCTTGAAGATATTGTTATCAGCTGGGTTTACGCACTGCGAAGGTATTGCTTTGTTAATTCTAGGTTTTCCTGGAGGATTGCATTTGCTGAATCTAGTATTCCTTAAATTCTTCCTTATTTCTACATAGCTTCTTATTTGACAAGAATGCTTTTTCTTTCAGTTTAGAGGTGGATGCTCAAATTTCGGAGGCAAAACCCAATGCTTGTACAGGATCTTTGGACTATAATAATGCCTGCAAGAATGGTAATCTAGGTACTGATCAGAAGTTAGATGTTTCTGATGGAACTTTACATGACCCAAAAACGCTGGAAGAAAGTCCCCAGAAATTTGGTGCTAAAGATGGTATATGTGCTGATCTATATGATGGTGATAATGGTTGTCCTGACACAGGTGGTGGAGTTGTGGTTACAGCATTGGAGCCTTCACGACTGGTTGTCTCGGGTCATTCTTCCCCTGTTAAAAATCTAAACGGTCCATTGCCAAATGATGTTAAGTCTCAGGTTTCTATGCCAAAAGATACTGGAGATCATGCAGAATATGGACGTGTTGGGTCTGTTCAACATTCCAATGGTTTTAGAGAAGTACGTTGTGGTTTACAAGATGGTCCCGGTGTTTCAGGTGATGAGCATGGTATTGCACTTTCTTGGTCATCAAAAGCTGGCATGCAGGATAGTGGCTTGTCCTCGGCAGTTAATGATATTCCATCTGAAAATTCCAAGGAAAATTCGGGTGGACATGGTCTTGATACCAATTACTCTTCTAAATCTGCCACTCTTCAGACTGACTCATTTTTTATGTGCCTGTACCATTGTTGTTCTGAATGCCTTGTCAACCTCCAAAATTTTCTGCGAAGAGTCATTAATTCTGAGTGGGGACTGAAAGGAAGAGATTCAAGCGTAGATGGTGTTCATGATTTTGTTGCATCTTTATCTGTAAATCTTCATATAGCAGTAAGTAAATTGACTGCGGAAAGTTTTGTCTATTCGTGTGATAGAAAATGGGCGCAAGGTCTGGGATGTCAGAAAATCGACATGCCTCAATGTGAAAATCCTGAGAAAGGATTACCGATGGAATGTAGTTGTCATGCAACAAGTGAGCGTGCAAATTTCTTCAAGAATTCTCATCATCAGCTTGATTCAAAATTCGTATTCAGAGATGGCGTACTGGTTACTCCAGACATTGGCAATGACGTTTCTTATCACTGTAAATTCGAGAAATTATGCCTTTGTTTTCTTATAGAGTGGATGGCGATGAACAAGGAGCCTTTAGATTGATAAAGCTTTGATTGGCATTCTTCCGCAAATTTTGATGCACTTGCGGAACATATTTGTGGATCTGAACTTGAGATGTACAAATCAATTTCAGAATTTCTTTTTCTAGCATTACTTGAATGCAGTTGTTTATATTCTTAGCCAGAGGTCTGAGATTGATTCAAACTTTACTTTTATGATCGGAATTAATTTTCTTAGTCAACTCTAAATTCATACAGTATTTTTCTTATTTTGTAGGTTGGACAATATATATTTTTGTTCGACCCAGTATAATAGCATGTTTAGCATTGAACATGATAAGATTAGGAAGAGAAATATAATGAAATTTGTTAATGGGATGATCGAAATTCTTCTGAAATCAAAAAAGACGTGCACGCAATTTACATAAAATTCTCTAGGGCCTGCTTGGGAGGTTTTTTTTTGACCGGTTTTGAATGGTACTATGTATGAAGGGTTGAAAAAATTGGTGCTTTTTAGTTTTTTGGAGCACTGTTTTTGAGCGGTTTAAAAACCGTCAAAAACGGTGTAATTTGGAGTGTATCTCTTAACTTTTTAAATCGGTAGTTTTTGTCGTTCTTCAATTTTTTTTTTTGAATTTTATCCTTTCTCAAATAATTATTTTCAAATTTCTCTAAATTTAATATTTGTAAAAATAAAAGAACATATGTACAAAAAAAATATATGTAAGAACATAAATTTAATTTTTATATTTTCAATGATAGGTTAGATATATAAAATTTTTTTTTTTTTAATATATGGACATATATGTAATTTGATTTTTTTAAATAACTTTAGAATTACTAGATAATAAATTCACAAACATAGATTGGACCGTTTCAAAAGCCATTACTAAAAACTACCAAACCCGCTCCACTCATAAACGTTCAAAATTGATACTTTAAAAAACTTTCATAATTGGTACTCCAAAACTTTCAAACAGACCTTTAGACTTAAACACGGCCTTTTAAAATCATTAGTTGGAAAATAAAAAATTAAAACTTTCATACAAGTATTTATTTATTTATTTTGGGTGGGTGGCTCCAACTACCACTCCATACCTAATACTCAGCTTTATGAGCCACGAGGTAGCAACTTCTGTGATACTAGTTCTACAATATCGCCGCCAGAGGAGTAGAATCGTCAGTTATGCCACCGTCTGTAGATGGTTAAGAGAAGAGAACAGAATGGTGGTTTTAGCACCGATGAAAAAGTTTACGTCCAAACAAGATATAGTTGTTGGGAGCGGAAGTTAAAGTCGCATATTGAATTTTTATGGCTTGTTTGATATAGATTATAAATTAATTTTTTTAAAAACAAAATAATTTATTTGATCAAGAATGATCAACAATGTTATGCTGTAAAGACAAATTTTTTAATCAAATAAACTATTTTTGATCAAATAAATTAATTTATAAATTACATCCAAACGGGCACTGTGTCAGAACTTTGTCCTCTTATGTGACAACAGAAGTGACCAAGAATAACAGTTTTTATGTCACATCGAAACGTCGCTTTCATTTTGTTCAGTATAATCCTAGTATTGACTTTTCAATAAGTTTCAAGTGTGACAGCGATCTTTCAAATAATTAGTGACTGCATCTTAATTATTCAAGAAATTCACCAAATCATAACTTTGCATAAATTGTACACACTACTGAAGAAATAAAATAAAATAAAATAAAATAAATTAAGATAGTAAATATTCTCTCGCGTGCTCATAAAAAAATGATAAATTTCAAAAACAAGTTTACGATAATTATTATAGAAACATTATGTTTTATTTTAAAAATTACAAAACTTCTTTAATTAAAATACAATTTTCGTTTTGCTCTTTTCTCTTATGTTACAGTTATATTGTATTAAATCTAATTTATGTTTTTATTTATTCATTTATTTTTTTACACAAATAATTACATTCAATATATTTATACAAATTAATTACTTATCTATTTTTTCTTAGAAAAGAATAAAAGTAATCCAAAATTTTAATTAAAAAAATAAAAGAAATAACCATGCTTCTTATTCAATCGCATTCTTTATTGTAAATTTGGTATTTCAATAAGAATATTTTAGATTAATACAATATAACTACGAAGAATTAAGATAAAAGACTGTATAATTTTATTCAAAATTATTCTATAAATTTAAATAATGTTTGTATTTAAATTTTAAGAAATGAGGGAAAAAAGGAAAAGCGAGGATACTTAATATTATTCAATAATAGTTTCAAATTATATTATAAATACGTAAAGATAAAATAGATATAAAAATTTACTGGAGGAAGAAAGCACGTGGAATAAAGAGAATTCACCTAAACACCCACCTAACCCCTCCTCTCACCAAACAGAACAAAAGCAGACCCTAAAAGTCTCACTAATCAACATGTATAAAATTATAATACGATTCATTTCATTGCAATGCAATTATTGGGAAATTTCAGAAAGAAAATGTCTGAATTTGAGAAGTCAAAGCTTCATCTAGCCATGTTCCCATGGTTAGCCATTGGACACATAACTCCATTCATCCATCTTTCGAATGAATTAGCTAAAAGAGGGCATAAGATCTCCTTTTTGTTGCCCAAAAAGGCTTTGATTCAACTGGGAAACAACAATTTGTACCCAGATCTAATCAAATTCCATGTTGTTGCAGTTCCTCATGTTGAGGGCCTGCCTCCAGGTGCAGAAACTGCTTCAGATATAGACATCACTGGCAAGGATCCACTTGCAATAGCATTTGATGCCATGGCTGAACAAGTGGAAGTGTTGTTGAGTGATTTGAAACCTGATTTTGTTTTCTATGATTTTGCTGATTGGATTCCCGAGTTGGCATCCAAGATTGGTTTCAAGACTATATGTTATAATGTTATTTGTGCTTCTTGTTTGGCTTTTGGGATTGTTCCGGCGAGGAAAATTCCCAAAGACAGGCCTATGACGGAGGAGGAGCTGATGGAGCCACCAAAAGGGTACCCTTCTTCCACGGTGGTGCTCCGCCGTCAAGAGGCGAGTACCTTATCATTCATAGGTATGGATTATGGCGCCACCACTTTTGATGTGCGTATTACGGCTACAATGAAGGGTTGTGATGCAATTTCTATAAGGACCTGCCAAGAATTGGAAGGACCCATGTGTGACTATTTGTCAAGCCAGTATGAGAAGCCTGTAATTTATGAGGGCGGTTCTTAGGAGACACAAAAAAAAGCGGAAGAAAAATGGGACAAATGGCTAAATAAATTTGAGCCAAAATCTGTGGTGTATTGTGCATTTGGAAGCCAATTGATTCTCCAAAAGAAGCAATTTCAAGAACTTGTACTTGGTTTTGAGATGACAGGACTACCATTTTTCATAGCACTTTCAAAACCCGCGGGTGCAAATTCCATAGAAGAAGCACTGCCAGAGGGGTTTAAAGAGAGGATCAAAGGGAGAGGGGTGGTTTACGGCGGTTGGGTACAGCAGACTCAGATTCTCAGCCACCCCTCAGTTGGGTGTTTTGTGAGTCATTGTGGGTTTGGATCCATGTGGGAATCTCTGCTAAGTGACAGTCAAATAGTGCTTGTGCCAAGACTTGCTGACCAAATCTTGAACACCCGGCTGCTGGTGGAGGAGCTGAAGGTGGCAGTGGAGGTGGAGAGAGGCGCAATGGGGTGGTTTACGAAGGAGGATTTGTGCAAGGCCATCAAATCTGTGATGGATAAAGAGAGTGAGGTGGGTAATTTAATCAAGAAAAACCACTCCAAATGGAAACAAACTCTGGTAAGCCCAGGATTTATGGACAATTACATCGATAATTTCATCAACAGTCTTTATGAACTTTAGGAACAATGTATTTCTACTTGAAGTAGTGATCTAATAAAAACTAGTGGGCATTGGAAGAGTGTTTGAAGTTTGTCAAAGTGGGCATTGTCCAGGTGGACACTGAATTTTTACTTTTTATTTGGCCCACTAGAGGGCATTACATCACTACTCTTTCTACTTGTATTTTTAATTTCTGCAAATGTGGTCCAGATTGAGAGGATGAGATCTTGTGAAAAAGTTGAATATTTGGCTTTAGTTTTTTCAGTTTTTCTTGAATAACAACTGATTTGCACAAGTTTTCAATAATCTATAGCTGAATATTGCAGTTATAAATTTTTCATGTCTGGGCTTTTGAGGTTTATTTTGGCATTGAATAATGATATTTATCACTGTAGGCTATTATCACTAGTTTACGTGACAACTGTATTAATATTAAATAATAAATTAGAGATATAAAACTTATTTTATTGGACATATTATTTAATGTCACATATACTAAATTAACCAATTGATACCTAGTAATCTCGTCGACCCAACGACTCAAAATCAGCGGTTGAATCGGGTCATTAATAATTAGGTTTTGGGTTAATTATACTAATCGTCCATATTTTTTCAGGTTTGTAACGGTTTCATCCCCCATTCAAATTTTTTTAGCAGATATCATCCCGATCTTTTCATTTTACTCGCACATATGGTTCACAAGTGATGTTTTGGATAATTTTGCACATGACTTAAATAAATTAAAATATTAGAAAAAAAAAATACAATAGAAAAATTTCAATTAGAATCCTAATTTTTTTAAAAGTACAAATAAATTTTATTTATTTATTTATTTTTACATATATTCACTTAAAAATAAAAAATAAAAATAAAAACAAAAGGTTCACCCCACCCCACCCCCCACCCCCCCACACAGATTTTTTATAGATTTTTCAACGCTTTTTTCTTCTTACTTTTCCTTTGATCAGTTTTAATTTTTCGCCAAATTTTGTTTATGCTACCAAATTGAATTATTTAGACAAGTGGAATTCATTTAATGTTAACTATTTTTTATTGTCCAATGAAAAATGGACAAGTATGCAATGGACAAGATAATTTCTCCTGGATAGAAGATCAGGACCATTCATTTTGACATCAAGAAATGGAAGCTACATCGCCTATTTCAATCCAACAAAGTCGTAATCTTTAGGATCAGAAACTGTACAACGCCATTATTGTCAATTTCTGACTGTTGTGGATCGTGTGCACTTCTTGTTGTCAAGCATATTATTCCACGCCTTCCCAGTCAATGCATATCTGATGAAAAACTTCAAAATATCCATAGGAAAGTAGAAGACAATATTGTATAACTAGATAACATTTGCCCAACCCCAATCTATACCGCGAATCTTTGCAAATTCCCAGTTAGCATAGACATTAAGGCTTTGTCTGGAATCAATTATTTTGAAGGAAGATTTTTTGACCAAATTGTAAATATATTATTATATTCCACCAATCTGATAAAAGCAAAAATTGGCTGCAAATTTCCACCAAAAGTACCGTTATTGTTGACTACCTTGAATGTATCCTTGGACAATATACCCTTAAAATCTGCATTTTCAACACTCTAATAGGCCCCACCGTACCAAAATGTTAACAAGAATCTAGCAAAAATTTTAAAATAGCGTTTCGAGACAGGCTCTAACTAATGTTGCAACCTTGACAAAACAAACACGTTAAACGAATGGACTCCCCCTATCGAGAAGAAATCTTACTCGTGTGAAGCCTAAAAGAGAACAACAGTCATTACTGCAAGATAAGTGCCAAGAACAACTCTAGTTGTGAAAATTTCTTTTGCTTCCATGAATTAGGCATTGGAGATGGCTTCACACTGCCTTTGGAAATTGTCGTGATAGTTCCATCATTAAAAATTGTGATTATCAGAACCATGAATGGGGAAAAATCAAACTTCCAGATGAGTGCAATGAGTATAAAACTAAGCACAATATGTATAATTTTGGAATTTGGGATGGTGGATTTTGGATTTTGGAATTTTTGGGTGGTGGTGGATTTCGAATTTTGGAGTTTGATAAAGATGAAATCTTTGTTACTTTTTTTTTTTTGGGTACATTTGGTTATTTTTCATTTATTTTTTTATTTTTTTCTTATTTTTTTTATTTTTTTTTGTTTATTTAAAGGAGGTGACAATTTCGTCATAAAGACCTACCATGCGTATTTTTTCAAACGTTGGAGATATTTGGTACTAATTTTAAAGATTATGAGTATATCTTTTACCTTTTTTAAATGTTGGAGACCGAATATACAATTTTTCCTCCCTTGTAGAAATTAAAGTCTTTAGTCTTTAGCATAGTTGTTAAGTTAATTATTACAAACATATTGTTTTAAGGGGTTAATTACATTAATGGTCCCCATTCTTTCAAGTTTGTAACGATTTCATCTCTATTCTTTGTTTAAGCAGATATCATCTCCATTCTTCTATTTATACTCATAGATGGTCCTCAAATCACTATTTTTCACTATTCTTCACTATTCTAACAATTTTTGGACAATTTGCACCTTAAATTAAAATGATAGGAAAAAAAAATACAATGAAAATATTTCAGTTGGACACTTAATCTTTTCAAAAGTACAAATAAATCCTAAACTATTTTATTTTATTCAAATAAGTGTTCTTCCCCAACTAAAGAACCACCACCCCACCCCACCCCACCCCCACATAAATAAACTTGCACCTTTGCATGTTTATTTTAAAAAAATAAAACTAATAATGATGCATTAATGCTTATCTGTTACTGTTAGAACCCAGTTCATAAGAAGCCACCATAGTTTTGTAAATCACCTGTTCTCAAATTTAGTTGTTGAATAACTCATTTGAATTTGACGAGATTTGGCGGTTCTTTTTTATCCCAAAAGATTAATTCTGGAGCCTGTGTTTCTTGCCAGCTTAAGCATCATGTTCATGTATGAATTCATCAACTTGCACCACAATTTCAATGGCGAACTAAGTTTCAAAAGTAGCTTTCGGGTTATTTTAATCCGCCATGAACACTTCCTGATCCATATAAATTTCTCTTTGCTTCCGGATCCAAACCTAATTGATTTTTCAGTGTTTTTAACGGATAATCTCTTGTAACCCTTTCTGGTCCATTTTTTCTATTGAAGCTCCTGTTGGATGAACTCGGATTAATCATCTCCATTGATATCATATCAATTTCTCTATGTGTGTATGCGTGGCGCTAGTGTGATGGTGGGAGAGGGATTGGTGAGGCTAGGTGTATTTATTTTTTTTCTTTATTTTGTTTTTACCCAAAAAAGATTCAATGCAAACAGATTGTGGTGTGGGGGTGGAGTGGTGTGGTGTGGTGTGGGGTGGGAAATACCCTTATTTGAATAAAATAAAATAGTTTAGGATTTATTTGTACTTTTGAAAAGGTTAAGGGTCCAATTGCAATATTTTCATTGTATTTTTATTTTCCATCATTTTTATTTATTTAAGTCAATGGGTAAAATTGTCCAAGAATTGTTAGAATAGTGAAAAATAGTGATTTGATGACCATATGTGAGTATAAATAGAAGAATGAGAAAGAATGGGGACCATTAATGTAATTAACTCTTGTTTTAAATAATAAAATGGCATACATTCAACGTTGATATTTAGTGGCTTTATTTGTCATAATTTGTTTACTATTTTACATGTAATTATTGTTATTGTTTTTTGATGTGTATTTGAAAACACTAGAGATATATAAAACTAGAATTGACCCGCCAGTTTAATCGTCGATCCAATGGTTGAACCAATGATTCGATAACCTACTTCTTCGTCCGGGTAAATTTTTATATCTAAGCATATTTGTCTCTTGAACTTCTAAACTATCAAACACGTATTGAAGTGTATTTTACATAATGGAAAAATTAGTGCTGCACTCCCTAAGCTTTCAAATCCCTAACCTTTAAAAGCGTCGTTCTGGGTCCCAAACGTATTTATGTGAATTTGGGTCCCACGAGCGGAAACCGTCAATATAAAAGTTAAAACCGCACGAGTCCTTCACATAACTTTAAGTTAGAGAAAAACCGTCAAACTACTTAACATCCAACTTTAAATCACGTGAAAAGTCGCGTGCAATTTTGACATCACATTAATGGTTTTGGTCACACAGGAATCCTGATTCATTTAAATAGGTCATTGATCCATAACCTCAATTTTGAAGATTAAGGATCTAAAATCACTCTACCTGAAAGTTTAGGAAGTTCAGCCCTACATTTTTCCTTACATAATATATTATTCTTAGTAGTTTTTAGATTTTTTTACGAAAAAAATGCTTAGTTTCTAAACTTATATTGTAAAAGTAAAAAATTAAAGGGTAAAATATGCATTTGATCACTAAAGTTTTGACAAATTTCAAATTGGTTATTAAAGTTTAATTTGTTCCCTGTTAGTGCACTAATAGTCTTCGGTGGATACATTTTTAATCTTTACTTCCCTTGTTCAATCAAGTATCTTATGAAGTATAATTTCACATCAATATATGCTTCGTCCTTTCATGATTCATGACCTTCTTTTGTAGTAGCAACAAATTCAGCTTTGGTTGTTGAGAGAGCCTCCACTGCTTGAAGAGTGGCCTTCAAGCTGATGACATATCCAGTTATCGATCATCTATTGTCTAAGTCACCAGTAAAGTCGCCATCTACAAATCTAGCTAGCCCATTTCTTGAAATTTTAGCCTTGCCATATATTAATCCTACTCCCTTTAGATATTTTAAAATCAAACTTGACAGCTTTCCAATGCTGCTTCTACTTCCTTTTGTACAGGCATAAGGTAGTGCTCCATGTACTTTTATTTCATCTTATGTCTTGGAGCACAGATCAGAGGATAACTTGAGTTGGGGTACATAGTTTCTCGAGTTATATATAGCAATCTTAGTTTTATCTCCCTAAGAATCACAAGAATTTTCCTTGTTGCCCCCAAATACTTCAGCTCAAACTCCCCACTCAACTCTGTTTTAAGCCTCCGAATCTCCATCTTATATTTACATGCGATTAGGATATCATCCACGTATATCAAGCTAAGTTCATCTCCAGTAATATCATCTGTTGAGGTCATGAAATATGCTAAGTCAGCATGTATATGCCTTTGAGGTGATCTCACCTTTCTTGTTGTCCTCTCTTGTGAAGGCATATCTCTCTAGATTCTCTTTTTAAAATCGACTGGTACTTTGTTAAGTCAATGGTTTGTGGCTGCTCCATTGTGTTTTGACTTCTTTCAACATTTCCCTACTTAAAACACACCTTTCTCTTTCTTTTCTGATACACACCCTGTAATCCTTTACAATAATGGATATCCAAGAAAAATGTTTGCATTGCCCTCATATCAAACTTCCCTTCATTTACATGTATGTATGCAGGGCAGCGAAAAATTCTCAAGTTTACGTCAGTCATTCTCTGCCTTATGTGACCAGAGTTCCATAGGTATTTTGAGTCCAACAGCTGCCGAGGAGTTGCGTCAATTAGATAACGGGCTGTGTTTATGGCTTCTCCCGAAAACGTTTTTGAAAGCTTGACACGCGACAGCATGCATCTAACCCTTTCTAGAATAGAGTCCTATTCATTAATTCTCCCCTGCTAGACCACTTTGTTGAGGTATGTGTCTGCATGATGGTGTGCTATGCCTTCTTGATTACAAAATTTGTTGAACTCATGATTGCAATAATCCAAAACAATACATGTCTTGATCCTTCGAACCCTTTTTTCTATTTGTCCTTGAAAATATGCAGCCATATTCTTTTGGAGTAGTTGTCCATAAAGATGATGGATACCTTCCTCCACAATGTGTTGCATCCGGTGAAGGACCCAGAGATCAGAGTTTATGTAGTCTAGAGTCCCCTCAGTTCCATGCACAGTCTTAGAAACTTTAGTCTGCTTTGTTTTTTGTCCAAAAATTTAGTGTTCACAGAATTGAAGTTTGGAGACCACTGTTTTACCCAACAACCCGTGATTCTATAGTTCAATCAATCCGCTTTCACTTGTGTGTCTCATCCTTAAGTGCCAAAGTAAAGTTTGCTCTAATTCCTAAGTAGGAAAAAACAGCTGCAGTATTTTGAAGAGTGTTACCCTTGCAATGTGTACAAGCCATTGCTTCTTGTCGCTTTCATTATCGCAAGTTGCTCCTTTAGACACAGAACCACATCCAGTTCTTTGAACATATAACTAGAAGCCTCTAACATCCCTAATGATATTATGTTCATTTTCAACTCACGAACATACCTTACTTCTTGTATTAGTATTCTTTCCACACCATCAGCCATCTTGATCTTGACATTGCCTTTTTCCACATAACATTAGACACTGTTTCCCGATAACACTTTGCCATCATTGATTTCAGAAAATGAGACAAAACCAATGCTTATCTGGGCTCATTTGGAATAAGTTCCCTGAATCAAGAGCCACTCTATGTAAGCCTTTCTTCTTTCTGTCTTGGCAATCCTTAATTCCTCAAGGTTGCTTCTTTATAACAAAATCAGCACTTGTTCTTGGATTGTGATTTGGATCTTGGTCTGTTCTTGTTCTTAAAATTCCTCATTTCTGGCCTTGATTACCCCAATGTTTAGTCTGACTGCAATACCCAATCCATTGTTCTCTATCTTTCTTTTTATTTACTTTGAATTTCAATGAGGCCTTCACCTCTTCCATGGTTATAATCTTCCTCCAGGTGAGATAGAAAAAAAATCATTGGTTTTTAACTACAGGCCATTGTGCATCTATTTATACAGTTTTCAACCTAACAAAACTTTTTAACTGCTACTTCAATTTGCTAAACTTGCTAATTCATTCACGACTTCTTGCTAGTGAAATTTATATGATATTTTTCTCATCAATCCAATCGACGCTCCAACAAATCCAACAATAAAGATAAAAAAAGAACTGCTATGAATAATTGAGCAAGATATATAAGGTAACTAATGTAACAAGCTAGCCATTACCCAGAAAAAAAAAAATGGACACAACCAAAATTGTTGTTACTAGGATTTTATACCTGGATTAGGTATAATTTAATTCTTCCTAATTTCATCCAAATTACTTACAAAATTTTCTATGTAATTTTTCATTAAACTTGGATCTGTTAAGGTTTCTTTCCACTTTGCATGGTTTTCCCTAACAAAACAACCTATCTTACTGTCTTTATCCATTACAGACTTAATAGCCTTACACAAATCCTCTTTTGTAAACCATCCATTTTCATCTCTCTCAACTTCCACAGCAGTTTTCAGTTCTTCAGCCAACAATCTGGTGTTCAATTTCTGGTCACCTAAATATGGTACAAGCACTATTTGGCAGGCACTCATCAGGGACTCCCACATTGATCCAAATCCACAGTGGCTAACAAAACAGCCTATTGATGTGTGGTTCAATATCAGTGGCTGCTGAACCATTCCGCCATGTACTATTCCTCTGCCTCGAATCCTCTCCTCGAATCCTTCCGGCAACGCCTCTTCAATTGTTGTGCAGCCAAAGGGAGGTTTCAGGGCTACTAAAAATGGCAGGCATGTTAGCTCAAGCCCTAAAACCAGTTCTTGAAACTGCTGCTTTTCGAGGATTATTTGGCTTCCAAATGCACAGAATACCACTGTACCTGTGGAAGACAATATTTAAATGAGCTGGTGGCTGCCACCTATTTATAAAAAATTATGCATCATGAGGGGACGTAATGAATACAATACCTGGCTCAAAGCTGTTGAGAAATTCAGCCCACCGGTGCTCTAAAGGTGCTTTTGTTGGGTCAGGCAAGAGAGGTCCTGTAAGAAGCATTGGCTTCCCATACTGGTTTCCTATATAATCACACAAGGGCCCTTCTAACTCTCTGCATGTCCTAATAGAGACTGCATCGCAGTTTCTCATTGCGGTCGTGACACGCTCATAGAACGTGATCCCATCGCCAAATTCCGTAAAAATAAATGACAATGAACGTGCCTCATGTTTTCGCAACACCACTGAGGAAGAAGGGTACCCCGCTGGAGGTTCCATCAATTCTTCATCGGATACCGACCGGTCTTTCCCAGGTTTCCGTGCAGGGACAAGAGCAATCGCGATAGACGCTGCAGACACAACATTGTAACATACAGTTTTGAATCCGATCTCTGAAGCTAATTCAGGTATCCAATGTGCAAAATCATAGAAAACGAAATCTGGCTTCAATTGATGAATCTTGTCTTTAACTTGATCTCGCATCAGGTCCATGGCAGCCACCAGGCGGCTGTTTAGAAATATGGGTATTTCAGAGGCTGTCTCGGCGCCTGGAGGGAGGCCTTCAACATGAGGAACATAAAGTGCATAAAAGTGATGAGATTGGGATGAAGATTAGCATTTTGCAATTGAATTTGAGCCTTTTTAGGCAATAAGAATGAGATTTGATGACCCCTTCGAGCAAGCTCATTAGAGAGATGGAGAAATGGTGTCATGTGGCCAAAGGCAAACCATGGGAACATGGCTATGTGAAGCTTCGACTGCGCCATTTTTCACCCTCCTTTTTTTATCAGGTTTTTGCATGTGGTGGAATACGAACTGGAGTGATATATAGCACCACTGTGGTCACCATAATCAATTCCCACCCACCTAGAGGTGTCAATCTGGGTTAGGCGGGCCCATCCGTCCGATTAGAAAAAGTTTCACACACGACGGGTTGGTTGGCCAACCCAACCCACCCACAAAAATTGAACACATGCCCGGCCCACCCGTTGGCCCATCCGGTCGAGCCCATGTGGGTCTGCGGTTCAACCCGGTTCTACCAGTATGAATAAAAAATTAATTTTTTTTGAAATTACTAAAAAAATTTAGTTACTTATTGTAATTCAAAAAAAAAAAATGTTTACATATATAACAAAAATGTGTTAAATTACTAAATAAAAATAAATAACAATAATAAATTCACATTTGTTAATTTTTAATTCAATTTCTATTTTTATTTATATATTTAAAGACTAAAACGTGAACGATCTCGTCACATCTTTCACTTTAAACATTCTCCGCCATTTGTTTTTTATTTTTTTAAAATATCATTTCAAATATGAAAGTTTGAATTTTTGCCTTTTTTTAAAAAAAAAAAATCAAAGCGGTTCACGAGCCGGCCGTGGGTTGGCCTCTTCGGCCCGTGAACGGCTCGCGGGTTGGCCTCCTTGGCCCGTGAATGCCCGCTTTGGTTCACGGGCCGCCCCATGGTTCGGGTCGAGGCGGGTGGGCCGATGCTTGCCTCGATCGGCCCGCCTGCCTGACACCTCTACACCCACCTACCGATTTTAATTTCCCGACATCACCTACAAAAATTAATTCGCCCCCCAACCCAACCCAACCCAACCCAACCCAATCTATCCGAATTTGTATCTTGTCAGAATCCCGAATTCTTTCACACCAAATTTTATTTTTCTTCCTTCCCCCTGCTCACGAGAAAATTCACAAGTTCACATTTAATTTTCATCTTCTTCTTCCTTTTGCCATATCGTTATTTTCGTCTAGTAAGACTAGTATATTGTAAAAAAATTGTATGTTAATTTTTCTAAGTTTATTTAAAATTTTATTGTTTTTAACCCTTAATTTTTTGTGATAAATCTATATGTTGTTGTGGCCCATTTGAATTGTTAATTTGTCCATGTGTTAATATTGATTTTGGCAAGAATACTAATTTGTGATTAACCATTTTATTATAGGGATGGAATCAAAAGGTCTTGATAATCAATTTGTTCCTCAAGTTTTTGTCAATCGAATTCTTAAAATTGGGCAAAAATTTGAACCACACAAGGATGCCTACAATTTTTACAATGAATATACTCGAGAAGCAGGATTTAGTATACGAATATCGAACAGTAAAAAGAACAAAGAGATGAATGAAACGTACTGTAAATTATTTGTTTGCTCCAAAGAAAGAAAAACAAATGATATCTATCAGATTAAATTTAAAGATACTGTGTCGCGGGTTGGGGAAAGAAACTATGGACAAACACGAGTTGGATGTAATGCTAAATTATCTGTGGTAAAGCAACAAAGCGAAAATGTTTAGGTGGTGAACAAATTTGTGGAGGAACATAACCATGGTCCTACTATTCATAGTAGAGTACATTTGTTAAGATCACATAGGAATGTCTCTGCCATGAAGAAGGCACTTACAGAACAGTTTTTAAAAGCTAATATACCCACATGTCAGCAATTGCGACTTATGGAGATAGATTCGGATGGTCTATCATCGATTGGATGTGTAGAGAGAGATATCGGGAACCATGAAGCGAAAATATGAGAAGAACAAATGGGTAATGATGCAGAAACTTTAATTGAGCATTTTAAATTTGAGAAATAAAAAAGCCCAAACGTTTTCTTTGATTACAAGACTGACTTGAACAATAAGTTGGTTCGATATTTTTGGACTTTTTGAGTCTAGAAGATCATATGCTTTTTTCGGCGATTCAGTGGTATTCGACGCAACCTACAACATGAACAATTCAATGATTCTTGCCCAATTTCTGAACATTAAACAATATGAGGAGCCAGAGGAGTTCAAACAGCATTGGACTAAGATAATAGAAAGCCCAAATTTGGATTGTAATGAATGGTTAAGTAGCATGTACGATATACGTAGTCGATGGAGACCAGCACATGTCAAACACATATTTAGTGCAAGAATGTCTAGCAGTCAAAGATCAGAGACAAATAACTCATTTCTCAAGAAATATGCTCAACAGAAAGTGCTCATTAATGGGTTTCTTTACACGATTCAATAGGGCATTGGCTCATCAGCGGCATGAGGAGTTAATTGCTAACCATATTAATCTCAGCGAATAGTCGAGAGCAACGTCAGTCTTTATGAAGGAACATCATATGGTTCAGATATATACGAAAAAGATATTTTTGTTGTTCCATAAAGAAGTTGAACAAAGTAATTTGTACATTTGTTCGAAGAAATCATACTCTGCCGAGAGCAAAGTATACGACGTTGAGCGATTTGAACCAAGTAAAACATTTGATTGGCACCGAGAGTCGACTTACCACACAGCAAATGATTACGTGACATGCAGTTGTCGAATGTTTGAATTTGATGGTTATCCATGTCGACACATGCTATGCTATTTGAAGAAAAAACATGTAATACTCCTACCAAACAAGTATATTCTATGTAGGTGGACAAAGAATGCCAAAATTGGAGCAGTCTACGATAAAGCAGCTTGTTTATCCTTCAATGAAAGTTCTAGTCAGTCTCTAATGGCACGAATAGGGTGTTGGCTCATAAGGCTTCGTTGTTAGTCGATAACGCATCTTTAATAGATGCTCGTAGAAACTTTCTCTTGGGTGAGTTCGATTGTTTGCATATCAAACTCAAAGACATTGACGACGGTGGCACTATTGGCATGAGCAAGAATAGGAGCTCAAGTCTGGAGGGGACCCAAGTTGTATGTGATCCAAATGCCGTTGGAACAAAAGGTTACGGGAAACAACTAAATTCCTCAAATGAGAAGGCACTCACCAAAAGTAGTAGACATTGTCGTGTATGCTGTGTCAATGGACACGACAAAAGAACATGTCAGAAGTTGTAAGACGGGTAATTCAGAATCACATAATTTATTGACAACTGTTTAACTTAAATACTAATATATTATACGACTCATATTATAATTTTTCATGTTATCAGGTCGAATGTGTTGTACGATTCATGTCACCCACATATGAGCATTCGCATGGTGATGGGAGAGATGATGGAACTCATACGAGTATTGCTAGTAGTAATTTTGAAGCAGTGGATGAGTTTTTTGACAATGGTCTTGTGTAGATGTTACGATTGGTTCGTGTTTTATGTATTTTCGTAGTTTCATTGTATTGAAATTATATAAACAACGTCAAATTAAATTGTGATTCACTATTGCGTTGCTTGAAAAAATTAATCCAAAATAAGTAGATATGAGAGAAATGAAAAAAAAAAGTAGGTTGCAAATGGGGTTGGGGTTGGGGTGGGGTGGGGGGTGGGAGTGGGGTGGGGTGAATTGGGGTGGGTGGTGGAGTGGAATGGGAGTGGGGGTGGGGGTGAATTAACTTCGGTGGGTGAGTGGAGTGGGATGGGTAGGAATTGACATAAATGCTAACAACTTTATATCAAATTTAATTTTGCTACAGGGTAGGGGGAAGAACAACAGGAATAAATTCTTTGTGAGAACTTTTTAGGATTTTTAAAAATTGTTACGCACGTGGTTAATTGGTGTCTAGTGTGGGTGCTATATTACTCATGAGAATTTGAATGCCCCAATGTTATTTACCACTAGAAAATCTTACTAGTACATTATAATTGTTTACTAATCCACGTGTCACAATTCTATTAGACAAATTAATTTGTCAAAGGTTATATTTGTTTAGATTGACGTGGACTATTGGATATATTAAATGGTCATGATCTAACATAAAATTGAATAATTATATGTTATCTCTTTCTTTTGGTTAGAGAAGTTGGAAAGAAAAAATACTTACACAACTCTTTCAAATAGATGTTTAGACTAAGTGGTTAAAATTCTTTGGTCACCTCCGGTGGATTTCTTGGTGAAATCCAATTGTCATCATTCCCTCAAGTTGCATGGTGGTGTTCTTAGTGGCATAAATATGAACCCACAACTTCAAACAAGACAAATGAACAACAATGTTGGTTTCTTCTTCATATTGTATTTTCACATTCAAAAAATGAGTTGTAATAATTTCGAGATAATTTCACTGGCGGTCACTGAAGTTTCAACAAAATTTGGTTATTAAAGTTAAAAATTTCAGTGTCGGCCCCTTAAATATACTAATGAGTTCACCAACGGTTACTCTATTAAATTCTCAACGTAAATTGATGACGTGTTATCGTTAAGTGTCCACATGGCATATAATCGGTCGACATTTGGCAAAAATTAATGACACGTAGACTTAATGTACTAATAAAAATAAATTCGAACCACAAAAGATGCACATAAAATGTGAAGACTTAGTTACAATTTTTTTCAAATGTTGACCGATCGTATGCCACATGGACACTTAACGGTGACACATCATCAATTTACGATATAAATTTAATAGAGCGACCGTTGGTGAATGCATTAGTATTCTTCAGTAACCGGTACTGAAACTTTGTAACTTTAGTGACTATTTTGTAATTTTGCTGATATATCAGTGAACGCTAGTGAAATTAACCCAATTATTTTCATTGTTTTATTTAATTATTATTAAACTCAACATATTAAATAGAGATTAAATTTATTATCTAAATATTGTTCAACGTGTCCTTCATGTGCATGTGGATACATTTTTTGCATAAATTTCTAAAATGAGTGACTCAAAAACTTGATTTCGAGCTTGTTCAGTATAGTTTTTTGGACATAAAATAGGTTTTTCTAGCATGACATATTTGACTTTTCAAAAGTTTTGAAGGTGAAATGACAAAATTATCATTACTATTTTGAAATGGAATTGTGTTGATTACGGGCAATTTTGTCAATCCACTTTCAAAACTTTTGAAAAGTCAAATATGTCATGCTAAAAAATTCATTTTTTTTTTGTCAAAATACCTCTACCAAACAAGCTCAAAAAGGGGAAGGAGATAAATTTTTCTGCATAAATTTTAGAAATGAGTGGCTCAAAAACTTGATTTTAAGACTTGTTATATATGCTCTAACACTATATTGAACTATCATGTTCAATAACTAGAGTTATTAAAGATGAACAAATTTATTCATTTAAAAGTTATTTTAAAGATATAACATTATTGTATTTTAAAAATATCACATTAAAGTTAAAATTAATTAAATTAATAACTAAATACAAATAACTCCACTCACTATTTTATTACTTGTTCATGCGGCTTCAAGATAATACTATTTACCATTTAAAACTTGCACATCATTTGAAGTCCCTCTTTAACAAGCAAGAGTCCCTACAATCAATGCAACAAATTTGACATGAGAAATCTTGCATAACTAATAGTGAGGCTAAATTTTCACTAAACACTCGTGATCTCCTGCACCCAAGTGGATGGGAGAGATCGCCCACTGGCAGTGAGGTGTCAAGATGTCGGCGATTGATGTCACTTTTTACATCAACTGTCCACATGCTGACACATCACCATCTCCTGCCCACTTAGGTGCAGGACATCAGCCTTCTTTCACTAAAACCCACTATCAATACATGGCACATCGCTGGCCATGACTATTATACGCGTGTCATCAAATTCCCCTCTAGACATCTTCTAATTAACGTAATTGATCCAATCTCAAGAAGGAAACAGATAAGATATTGTGTGCTCGAATCTCGTATAAATTCTTGTTCGAATTTTAGTCGCAATTGTCAAATAGTATCGTGTTGCAAGCTTATGTGATAAATGTTTCGCTAATGGCTTAAGCTTGTCTCAAACTAGTTATAGTCAGATTCTGATATTTAGTTAATGAGGGGGAGGGGGGGTAAATAGTAATGGAGTTCCAAATCTTTGAACTTTGTGACGATAATGTCTCAAATCTTTAATTTCTAGCACACAAGTCCTTAACCTATGAAACGTTAGAGCCTAAGGTCTTTTTTTGACACAAATCGTCAGTTTGACTATTAAATGGTCAAAATTTTGTTAAACAGATCATTTTACCTTTAATAAAAAAAGAATATAAAAATAAAAATAAAAATAAAACAAAAATTGTAATTAAACCCCAACCAACAAACAAGAAAAAATTGCAACTAACACCCAACCCAACCACTTCTTCTTGTCCAAATTTGTCGTCGCCCATCACCACCCAATCGAAAACCAGATGCATCATTCATTGCCCAGCCAAAGCAGTTGTTTAGAATCAACAAGTACATATGCAATCTCCCCATCCACCCTCCACTATTGTTTAAACAAGAACACCACCAGAAAAAAAAATAAAAAACACAATCAAACCTATCAAAACCCTAAACCAAAACTCTATTTTCCCAAATCATCCCCAACGCCACTCCTAACTAGCCAAAAAATTCAATCTCATACAAAACTTGAAGCCCTTGAAATCGTCATTAGCAAAATAGAAGCCTCAGTCAAAAATGGCATCCAAATCAGTGATCCCCATATCTTTGCTTTCCTTTTAGAAACCTGCTTTCATTTAAAAGCCATCGATCATGGCATTAAGGTTCATAAACTGATACTAGAAAGACTTTTACGTAAAATGTGGGCATTTCACCGATTGAGGGATTTTGTTTGGTTGTTGGTGAAAGTGGTTTTTCGATAGGTGGTGATGGGCGGCGACAAATTTGGAAAAGAAGAAGTGGTTGGGTAGGTTGTTAGTTGCAATTTTTGTTTTTTTTTTTTTATATTCTTTTTTTATCAAAGGTAAAATGGTGTGTTTAACAAAATTTTAATCATTTAATAGTCAAACTAACGGTTTCTGTCAAAACAGGACCTCAAGCGCTAACGTTTCATAGATAAAATACCTAGGTGCTAGAAATTAAAGGTTTGGGACTTCCGGTGCTATTTACCCAAAAAAAATCTTAAGTTTTGATAGAAATGTATTTTTTTAATCAAGATTGTAAAGTAGAAAGAAAATGTTCAAAGTGTCTCACCCTTTTCCTAAATGGGAAAGGTTGTTTATTTATAGACAAAAATTACAGACGTATCATAGTCGATAAATCACATACAAGCCTGATCGAGTGGTTATATACCTACCAAGCTGGTTAACTGTGAGACTGACAAATTACAACATAGTAAATGGTCGATCATGATAATCTCGATCGGTACTAAGGAAAACACGACTGGTATTAGTAGTTCTCCACTCTCAAGTTTATAAATTTTTAAAACTTGAATGTAATACAAAACCTGCTACATTAGTTGACTTGCACGGTTGATCTCTTTCTGCCCTTTCAAATAGCCTATCTAATCATCTTGTTAATTATCACCGACCGCCTCATTAATAGCTAGCGTGTCTCTAGGGCTGCAGGTGTCAGAAAGGCGGCGCTAATGGCTTGAAACTTGTGCCTTCATGATTGCCTTGTTCCACATTTTTTGATTTTTTTTTTGGCGGTTGAACTTCTCCTATTACATATCACTTTTTATTTTCCATTTCACTTGAAACATGAAAACTATACTCCATCTTCTTCTTTTCTTTTCTCAATCATTTCAACAATTCTGCCTTTTTCTTTCCAACCAGCTTTTTATGAACGTTATTAATCTAGATAGTTCATCAGGAAAGCAAACACTACCCGTTGTTTTGTCTGAAATAGAATTTTCCTTTAATTCTTTGGAATCTATCGAATCCATCGGATTTCCTGATAATAGCGTGCTGGAAGTGAACAACATCCATCTGATTGGCGACCAGACCCCAGGATTAAAAACACCCGGTAGGTTTCACATTTTAACTATATTACCGACGTGATACTTTCTTCATCTTTCTCTCTTCACTTGATAGTTTGTTTTTGTTGCAATGGTCATACGCCGTATTAAAAATGAGAACGCCGATCGATCAACTTATATTCAATCTGATGATTGACCGAGCAATACTCTTCAAAAAATACCTCGTCATCCTAGCACTTATAGCGACATAAATTCCTTAAGCACACGAACAATCATCTTTTCTTAGTCGTGCATATAGGTATAGAGCTCCAGGTCCGACCGAATACCTTCTAGTAGGACAACCCGAGAAAGTGGCTATTTATCAAGATAGCCTTAAGGTTGGCCTTAGGTTTCCTCTTCATCCATTCTTAGTAGAGTTTTTCTGTACTTATAATTTCTCTTCGGGTCAACTTGTACCAAACGCCTTAAGGATGTTAAATTATTACCTTCTTGTATGTTTACGGCATGGTCTTGAGCCATCTGTTGATATTTTTGTGTACTTTTCAAAATGAAACTTCTCGAACGTTACGATTGTTACGTGGTTTTTTCCCATCGTGACTGAGGGCTCTCTCCTCATGAACACTTTAGGATTCTCAACTGTCCTTCTTCAAATAGCGGGTAGAAAAATAGGTATTTTTTTGTTAAACCGGTCGATGGCATGTTTGCCTTCTCGATCGATTGTCATACCCCTCCACTTGATGATTTCAATTCAACACCAATTCTTAAGGAGCCTGAAATTGATACCTTGATAATCTTACGAACCATTGAACCCCTCGGTCGTTCTATGAATGATGTTCTAACTGATGATTAATTGGTTTCTGCTGGTATTGGTCGTCTTTATGGTAGACGTACTTTAATTCTATCTGTTTGTCTATCTGGAGCGATTCTTGTTATGTGACAGTATTTAACACGTGCTACTGTTTCTTCCTCTCTTCTTTTTTTATTAGACATGTCTGCTGACAAGTTTAGCGAGGAGTTCTTAGAGAGTTAGCTCGTCAAAATGCTCGAGGCCAGAAGAAAAGGCGTAGAAATACATCTTCTGTTGATCATTCTTTAGCGGAGGGTATTCCATCCCTTGGTCAAAAATTGGTCAGCAAGATGAGTCTTCGACACCTCCCAACCAGGAACCCATGCCACTCCATCTTCTGAGGTAGCCCGTTCTGCTTCTGTCCGTCGCAACTCTGATCACCCACTAACTTGTAATATACGACGACCGATCGAGAAGATAACGGATGATTGCCAAGTTATCACCTCTTGCTTGGATTGAGAAGTGATCGAGGCGAATAAAGCTAGATTACCTGAAAGCCTTGAGAGATCTATCATGATGGAAAAGCGCTAGGTATACACCTTATCATGTTCTCTTCTCCTTTTTTTTTTTGTTTTTTTTAGTAACACCATCTTTTTTTTGTACATATTTTCTCTTTGTCATGTTGCTTTTCGCAAAATTCATGATCAAGCAGAAAAAATTGAGCAAACTAGTCGATCTTTGGAGGAAAAGAGGAAATCTTTGAATGACTGCTGTAGGAGCTTGGCCGAGAAAATAGATTTGATTGTGGCCGGTGAAACTCGAATAGTTGAGCTTGAGAAAACCTTACAAGACCAAGAGGATCTTCTGAAACAATTAGATAATAGACTAAAGGAGTTGGAAAAATTGATCGAGGGTCATTCTCAAGTGGCAGTCACAATGTTCAAGGAAAGCGAAGAATACATTACCACCGTTGGCATGATGGGTTTTCGTGGGCAAGAGATGGCTTTCAAATAAAGCCGGAAATGACTTATGGAAAAATTTCCCAACTTAGACTTCTATGGGGCACCTTTTATGCCTCCGCCAATGATGATAAAGATGATGATAATGAAGAAGGTTAATGTCACTCCAAAACATTTTTTGTCAAGACATGAATATTATTTCTTACTTTTGAACATTCCTAGTCGACCGGGTGTAGAGGTGATTTATCTTCGTTCGTGTACTCCAAAACACTTTTTATTTTCTGGCATGTTATTTCTGCTTTTGTTGATGGATTGGATATTAACTTCTTTGTTGCCATCATCTATCTTTGCTAAAAGATATGATTTTGTGACTTTTGCCTTCTCTTGTTTAGTTGACTTTTGATCAACAATTTTTATTCTTCCTTAGAAATAGGTCGACCGTGATCGACGCAATTTAATTATGACCGTAGCCAGACAATATTAACACTCGATCGTCATCGAGGTTTTGTGACTGCAGCCAAATTTTTAGGATAATCTCGACCGTAATCTTCAACCTTAGTTAAAGTACGTGACCAGTCAGAACGAAAACGTTAACCTTTTCTTTTAACATTAAAAACCAGTAATATTAATTTAAGAGAGCCAATATAAAAAGATGAAAAAATATGACAAATATTTTTCTAACAACTTCGAATGGCCCTTCCCACTTAGAATCTAACTTGCCTAGTTGATGTCCTGCTGCAGATGCATTTCTAAGAACTGGATCCCTTTTTTCAAACATTCAGGATTTCACCCTTCGATCAAAATATGTAGCTATTCTTTGCTTATAGGCTACCATCTTGACAAATGCCTTTTCTCTCTCCCATTCTAGTAAGTCGACCTCGGTCTTATGTAGATCAATGTCGGCTTGCTGTATCATTATGTGTGGTGTTAGCTCAATTATTTTGGCTGGTACTACCTCTTCGAGTCCAAAACATAGTTTATATGGGGTCTCTCCAGTAGATTCTCTAGGTGTGGTGTGATAAGCCCATAGTACGTTTGGGATTTCCTCTATCCAGGCTCCTTTGTATTCTTCCAATCTAGTTTTTATGTCCCATAAAATAGTCCGATTAGTAACTTCCACTTGACAGTTTGCTCTTGGGTGAGCGATCGGTGTCTTCCTTAGGTCAATCATATAACTTGTACAAAATTCTTCGAACTCCCTGTTGTAAAACTGCTTTCCATTGTCGGATATTATCACTCGTGGAATTTCAAATCTGTAAATAATGTTCTTCCACACAAAGCTCTGTATTTTCCTAGTGGTTATGGTAGTGAGGGGTTCTGCCTCTACCCACTTAGTGAAGTAGTCGATCGCTACTACTAGGTATTTTCTCTGTTGACTGGCCATCGGGAATGGAACCAATAAATCGATCCCCATTGGTAAAATGGACATATACCAAAGATTGCAGTCTGATATTCAGCTGGTATATGAATAAGGTTGGATTGTCTGGCAGGCGTCGCATTTTTTTACTAGTTCTTTAGCATCAGTCTTCATTGTTGGCCAATAATATTTCTGTTGGATGGCTTTAAAAGCTAGCATGTTAGCTCCCTGATGATTTTCGCACATTTCTGAATGTATTTCCACGAGTATGACAAAACCCCTATTAGCGTCAATACATTTAAGATAAGGCATCGAAAGTCCCTTCTTAAACAAATGGTTGTTGATGATGGTAAATTTGACCGCTCTTATCCTCAATCTCCTTGCTTCAATAGGATCGGTCGTTGAATTTCTTCACATAAGTATGACTTCAAAGAGTCCATCCATGTTATCGTCTCTCCGACTTCACATACTTCAATCATGGTTATAAAATTGAGTTGCAGCAATGTTTGTACGGGTGGCATGCCCACCTGATTTTTAGGATTAGCAGAAGCAAGAAGAAATAATGCATAAGCTCGAGAGTTATCTTCTCGGGCAATCTTTATGATTTCTAATTCTTGAAACTTTTGTTGTAAGTCCCTCTTCTTCATCAAGTATGCCGCCATTCGATCGTCTTTTGTTTCAAATTCTGCCCAAACTTGTCCGACCACTAATTGGGAGTTGATGTTCACTTTAATTGACCGAGCTCCTATTTTTGAGGGCATATTGGAGCCCAATTATGACCGTCTCGTACTCTGCATCATTATTGGTGGCCTTGAATTCGAGCCTCAATGAATACTTCATTTCTTTTCCATTAGGTTTTATCAATATGACTCCTACGCCTAACCCCTCCCTATTGGAAGAACCATCCATGAACAAGACCCACATAGGATTTTTGCATGACACGCTTCTTGGTGATAGCTCCGCTATGAAATCAGCTAGGACCTGCCCTTTTATAGATGATCGAGACTTGAATTCTAAATCATACTCGCCCAGTTCTACCGCCCATTTCATTAGTCGACCGGATGTTTCGAGACGATGAAGGATTTGCTTTAGATGTTGATTTGTCAAGATAATGATAGGATGTGCTTGAAAATATGGCCTCAATTTTCTGGTCGTTATTATGAGGGCTAGGATTAGTTGTTCTACCAAGTTATAACGAGTTTCGACGTCTTTTAAAACATGACTTACATAGTAAACTGGTCGATCCACTTTTTTGTCCAACCTTATCAGTACAGCACTTACTGCATAAGGAGACACAATTAGATACAATCTCAGAGTTTCTCCAGAGTCCGGTCGACTAATGATAGGTGGGTGTTGGAGTAATATATTTAGTTTCATCAATGACTCTTCACACTCAGAGGTCCATTCAAAATCATTACTTTTCTTAATTTCTCTGAAAAACGGGTGACACCTATCGGCCGCTTGAGACATGAATCTATTCAGTGCGGCAATTCTTCCAATAAGTCCGTGTACTTTATTTTTATTCGTAGGGCTTGTCATGTCCACAATCGCTCGAATTTTGTTGGGATTGGCTTCTATTCCTCTTTGAGTTACCATGAAGCCTAAGAATTTACCATCAGATGTAGCAAAAGTACACTTTTCGAGATTGAACTTTAGTTTACTTCGCCTCGTCAATCGAAATATTTCCTTAGATCTTCCACGTGCTCTTCTTCTCAGTCGCTATAAACGACCATGTCATCAACATATGCCTCAATCTTCTTACCCACTAGATTTCCAAATACTTTATTGACCATGCTTTGATATGTTGCGCTGGTGTTTTCAACCCAAATGGCATAGCTGTATAACAGAACGTCCCAAATTCTTTTATGAAGGCCGTTTTCTCAACGTCTTCAGGTGTTAATGAAATTTGGTGGTATCCCGAGAATGCATCTAAAAAACTGAACCTCTTCTTTCTGACCGTAGCATTTATTAATGCATCAATTCTCGACAGAGGAAAACAATCTTTTGGACATGCTTTGTTTAAGTTAGTAAAGTTGATACACATTCTCCATTTACCAGTTGACTTTTTTACCAAAACGACATTAGCAAACCATTCCGGATACTACACTTCTCTTATAAAACTTGCTTTAAGTAGTTTATCAAGTTCTTCTTTTATGGCATGTTGTCTCTCGGGCGCAAATTGTCTCTTTTGCTGCTTTACTGGTTTATACCCAGCTATGTTGTTTAATCGATGTTGGGCAACCGAGGAATCAATGCCCAACAGATCGTCTGTACTCCATACGAACACATCAATATTCTCTCGAAGCACTCTCAAGAGGTCTTCTCTGTCTTCTTTACTCATAGATCGACCAATTGTAACTCTTTTGTTTTCTTCTAACTCTACCAACTCAACTTCCTCTACCGGCTCAAAGCGATGTGTCTGCTGACTATCATCATTCTCGATCATCAATACCATTAGATTTGGTTCAGCTCGTATACTGTCAACATATCACCTTCTGAAAATTAACTAATCTTCTCTGACTACACATCTCTGACTCGTGGGAAATGTCATCGCTTAGTGATGAATGGAGATGATGGCTCCCACTGAATTGATAATCGCGGTCATAAATAGAATTATAAGCCATAGGTGTCTGCACTATACGATCATGAGGTCTACAGTTCTCCATCCAAATCCTTGTAAAGGAGTGTTTATGGATTTTAGTCGGTCAACAGGTATTCTCAATGCCTTAAAGGCTTCCCAGCTCAACATGTTTACATCAAAGTCTGCTATATCACCCATGATTACCAATGCATCATCATGTGGGAAGGATATGCCTTCTAGGTCTTCATCGTCAAAGGTGATCGACTGTCCAAACCTGCTTAACACTCCAATTGAGTTTACCTGCAGCGATCGTGCATATCATTTTCTCGAATTTTTTGAATCTCCTCCTGTAGCTGTCTCTCCGACAATGACATTTATTACTCCTGCTCTACGCTTTCTTCTATCTTCTTGAATTGTCTGCTTGGATTTGTCTCTTCCATTCTTTACAAAGTGTTTTAGCTGTCCGTCGGATATCAATCTTTCGATCTCACTATGTAGAGTCCGACATTGATCGGTCATATGACCATGATCTTTATGAAAATTACAAACTCGGTTAGGATCTCGAATAAAGGGATCGGATTTCAGTTTCTCAGGCCACCACACATTTCTTAGGGTATCCATTTCTCGGAGTATAGTAGATAACGGAGCATCAACTCAAATTGAGATATTGCATTGATTGCTTCTGTTCTCGGCCGATATTTGTGATCAGATATGCTACACGCGTTAGGCTTAATCGACTGATGTTCTTCACGTCTTTTTTTCTTGTTATTTCTATCATACATTTCTCTATCGTTTCTAGTCGCCTTCACTACCTCCTCTTGATCAATATACTCTTCTCCTCATCTCAGGAGCTTAGTCATGGATTCGAGCGGCTTTTTTGAGAGGCTAGTCCTGAAGGTGTGGTTTCTCAATCCGCTGAGTAGAGCCATTACCACCAATGTCATCTGAAGATTCTTGATGCCTAACGTTGCTCTATTGAATTGAGACATGTATTCACGTAGGGATTCTCCTTTCTCCTACATCACTTGCATGAGTCCCATTGCTATTTTCTTCTTTCGAGCACTGCTAGAAAAAAAAATTGCAAATTTGTTAGCAAAATCTTAGAATGAAGAAATTGATCGCGGCAGCAATGTGTCAAACCATTCTCTAGCTTCTTTCATTAAAGTCATGGAGAATGCCTTGCAAGCAATAGCATCTGGCCAACCATGTAGTCTCACCCGGTCTTGGAAGGTCCGTATATGGTCGTTGGGATCTGTTATGCCATCAAAATCACCAATCGACTCTTTGAATTTCGACGGCAAAGGTACACTCATCAGTTCTTCGGTAAATGGATCTTCTTTTATGGAAATAGGTCGTCTCCTATTTTTTCTTCGCGCGATCGCCTCGTCAAATTTTTCATTCAAAATATTCTCCCAATTAGCTGGTATTGAGTAACAGCTAGTAGACGTCATCTCATGTGTTTGCATAGTTTCAGATGGCAGAATCTCAACTACTGGAAGAATCTTTGTCGCTAGTGGAATTTCTGTTGCCGGTGGATTCTCTGCTGTCGGTGTGTCCATTGCTTCTATTATATTCTCTGCTACTGTTGGTGGAGCAATCACTCTTTGCAGCATACTCACGATGGTGGACATTTGTTCTTGCAAAGCGTGAATAGCTCAATTGTTTCAAACTGCAACGGAGGATGTCGTTCTTCTACGGTTTCTTGTAATGGAAAGTCTGGATTACCTATTCTTGGTCTTCCTCTCGCTCTACCTGACTTGACTTATGGTTCTTCTTATTTGGAAAAGAAAATGAAAATCTTTCCTACACACGGCACCAATTGATAGAAGTGTATTTTTGAATAAAGATTGTAGAGTAGAAAGAAAATGTTCAAAGTGTTTCTCTCCTTTCCTGAATGGGAAATATTGTTTATTTATGGACAAATATTACAGACGTATCATGGTCGATAAGTCACATACAAGCCCGGTCGAGTGGTTATATATCTACCAAGCCGGTTAACTTTGAGGACCGACAAATTACAAAATAGTAAATGATTGATCATGATAATCTCGACCGGTACTAAAGAAAACACGACTATATCAAGTTTAAATATCATCACTATTCATTTACTAAAGATTATGTACTTGACATACAAGAGAGATGGTAGAACATAAAAATTAAAGTAGGTAAATTTTTCGAAACCCTTTAAGCAGAGTAAAAGTGTAACTGTGTAATTATAGGATAAGTCTATTTTGGAGTTTGCTCAAGAAAATTAGCATATCTACCTAATACAACAAAATATTGTAACAATACTTGTCTGATTTTTATTTGTTTAAGAATCCTTAAACTAAGGATAATCACATGGGCGGTGCTAGTTGAGATTTTCATCACCTTCCCAACATTTTTAAAAAAAAAATTATTTTAAACCTTCCAATCAAATGTGCACACATCTTCTCTTTCAAAATAGTAATATAGATAGAATACGTACATTTGTATGTATCTCTCTCGTCCTTTGACTCTGTCTTCTCTCTATCTCTTTCAGAGGTTGTACCTAGTATTTTATGTGTAGCAATCTTATAGCACATGAAATCCAGTCCCACGTCGCTGTTTGACAGCTTTTCTTGATAACATAAATATATATGTTTTCTTGAGAAGTTGTGCATGTATATATGAACCCTTTCGAGTAAAGATGGAAAAGTCACAGCCTGTACAACCTTTGGAGGAATCTTGGTTTTTGGAAACTTTCTTGAGAGAAAAACAAGGATGTTAAGAAGTTATTCCGATCCTTGTACTTCCTCAAACTACAGGCAAGAGATCATGGTTGGAAAATCTTTGGACGAATCCTACGAATCAATCAAGAACCTGTCCGAATGTGAGAAATTTAAGCCTTTAAGTTTGATTAAGAAACCATCAATGGCAAGTGAAGAACAAACTCATGAAGCAGAAGGGAGTCAGTTTGCGAACCGACAAGGATTAGGTCGTGCACCATCTCTACCAACTTCCCTAGAATTAATGGAAGGATTTCAAGATGAAGAGAGTGACTTTTGTATGGGAAAGTTAATTAGGCAAGCATCTATAATCCATTCCGACGTGTTGCTGCCTCCTAGACAATCTTCTTCAAAGGTACATAACATGTTTAGCATAGTCGGACTTAAGGTTCTACAAACCTGAGTCAGAATTTAAAAATTGGACCCTCAAATCATAGTCTGTGTTTATATTTTTTTCTTCACAAGAGTTTTTGCAGAACTAAATCTATAAATTCAAAATTCAACAATAAAACGATAAACAAAATGTAAATATCCAACTATAAATCCAACAATATTTTTTTTTTCACAGGAGTTTTTATCATAACCAGTTTTGCAATAATTTTATCTGCATATAGATATATTTGAGGAAAAAATTTACTGATGCAAAATATGATGTCAACAAGAAATGACGAAAATCAAGTCTACTTTAATCAATTCATTTGGTTCAATCATTACCAAAAATGTAATATGTTAACTCATGGAATATATACATTATCTAAAATAAAATAGAATGAGTAAAAGATAAATTTCGCTTACAACCCTAATAACTATGCTGATTCGACGTGGCCTAAGGGAGTGGGTTTTTGTTGGAATGGAGAGAGAGATTAATGGTCCGAACTTTGAAAGGTTTCTACTATCAAAATGGGGAAGATGTTGATTTTGGAGTTGATTTTTTAATTGTGCGAGTTTTTTTGGTTAGGTGTGGACTTGGATTGTCCTGGATGAATGCTCTGAAATAAACAAAACACATATAACACATTTTTTAAAGATTTATGGGCTCTCAAATATTTTGGGCCTGAGGCAGCCATCTCTTGAGCCTCCTATAAAGTCCGGCACTGATGTTTAATATGTTAAACTCAATCAAACTAACATATTGTGTTACGGGTTTCTTTTCTTTAATTATGTCTATTTTAATCTTATATTAATTCTAGCATATCAAACATACTACCAAATCTAATGTTACGTACCAACTTTCATTACAGGCTGTGGCACAAAGTTGTAGCATGCCAAGAAATCGACGTGGTCGAAAGAAACCAGAGTTAGAAAACCTTAACATGGAGGCGTTGGAAGAGATGAGAAAGCAATACCTAGTTAGTAAGATTCAGACAAAAAAAATCTTAACTGATTTTGAGTTTGAAGAAGTTCAAGGATTTAAGGATTTAGGATTCAATTTTGACGTCGTAAAAGACTTTGATCCAAGTGTAGTTAGCATACTCCCTGGTTTGAAAGAGAAGAAGGGAGTGATTGAATCAGAAGAAGAAGAAAATATGAAGCCATATCTTTCTGAGGCATGGATGGCACAAAGCTCATCTGCTTCTTCAAGCAAAAGGTCAACTGAAGACATTAAGAAACAGATCAAATTCTGGGCAAGAGCTGTGGCATCTAATGTGCGCCAGGAGTGTTGATATATTTATGATAATTAACAAAGCATGCATTTTTCTTTGGATTATGTGACTTTAGAAAATAAGCAAATAATCGATTACTACATTGTGAATATTACCCAATTGATCTGATTAGATAGATATTCTTTCACCATGATATAGAGTCTATGCGATTTGAATTATATGATCATTTTCGCTTAGTTTTATGGAAAATACACTTGGTAGACAGTTTGGGAATTTTGTATCAAAGGTCCCAACGATTGTTAATAAATTTTCTTATCATCATGGTCATACACGTGATACATTCTTTTCACTCGGGATCATTTTATACTCGCTCTTCACTTTGGAGTACACTAGTATATGTCCAAAGCCCTTCACGGAACATCCCATCCCTCCTCAAACTATCATCCATGCATGTACACACATGGAAGGTCTTTTGTTGTAGCCCTTGTAGGTATATTAGCATTTGCAGGTGCTCTAAGTGTAGATGCAGGCAAGAGCATAATTAAGAATTTTTTGAGACTGGATTGCTACTGGAAAAATAAATTGCACTTCAAGACAGGACTTTTACTTTAAAAAAAATTTATACTATAAAAAACAAATTTTTATAGCCCGATCCCGTCCCCCTCTGATGTAGGAGCGAACGGGGAGGGGGGTTGGCTTTCCTTTACTAGAGCTATTGACACAAAAACTTTTTATTTTTATTATTATTATTATAAGAAAAAAAAATTGAAAAATTGGAAATTTAATTAATTTATTTTTATTTATTAGTTCAGTCCAAATTTTATTTTATCTCCCGTTCCTCTATCCTTGTCAAATGTGTGGGTGGGGGTGGGTGCCCAAAAACTTCTTTTATGTTAGTATAGGTAAAAAAAAAAAAAAAAAAAATTGAAATAACAAAATTTTTTATGGAAATTTAATTTTTTTTCATTTATTAGTTCGACCCAAAAAAATTTAACTTCTGGCCCTGTATAAATCTCTCTGCCTTAAGGTAAAACACCTTCGCAATACACAATTTTCAAGCCTCACATCCTCCTTAAATGCGACCTTCAACTTCACATCTACCTACACAAATTGCATTTGGCCTCATCTCGTCAAGTTAGCTTCTTTAGCATGTTTGGTAGAGTTTATTTGAAACTTTTTTTTCAAACTTATTTTCAACCACATATTTTATAGAATTTATAATTTTGATCAACTTTCTAATCACATATTTCATCAACTTTTAATAGAATCTCTTAATAAAATATTTTTAATCTCCAGTGGATACCATATCCTCCGCAGAGCATTGTTGTGGACTAGTAATTTAAACTATGTGACTTTTAAGGTTGTTCAAAATTATGTTTTTGATTTATCATTCTCTCAATTCCTCAAAATGGACTAGGGAATTGGGTCATGGCTTTTATGTATAGGCCGGTTATATTGTCCTTTTTGTCTTGACTCTTGTTTGCCCAATATTTGAGGCCCATACTTGAAGGTGACAAATGTGCCAGATTGTCCGATCTGAAACTGAACGGACCAAACAAAAAATTGGGGTGGACTAGGCTGGCCCTTGCCCGTGTACACGGACCAGTAATTTCCTGGACCTTTTTGGGTCCGGGCTATCTGACTTTTTTTTATTTTTTATTTTCGAAACAATTTAAAAAAAAAAAAAAAAAAAAAAAGTTCATCCTCTTTCCCGCAAAACCCTCCACCTCATCCAAATTTGGGAGGGGGGTTTCTCTCCCTAGTTTTGCAAAAACGAGGAAGATTTTCTCCCTAGTTCTGTGACTAAACAAAGGGGGGAAATTTCCCCCTGAAATGGATGGAAGACTTGGATCAATATTTTTACCGAGTCATCCCAATATAATTGGGCCAATCCGACATTATCCTGATTGGCTCGGTAGGCTAATATTATCGGGCCAAATAAACTTGATTTTTATTGGATTGGCCCGAAGTCTGAATTAGCCCACTAGACTGGCCCATTTTGCCACTTCTACCCATACCCAAAACTAGGATATTAATTAATATGGCGCTCCACTAATTGAGAAGCCCCCAACATAAACCCAATATCTAAGTGCAACCTAAAGAAATTGATAAACTTGTTACCCTATTTTCAAGTAGTGAAATATTAGTCAAGGTTTGGGATAAATTCTCGACAACCTAAGCCACTATGAGGTAGGAAGAAGCGTAAAAATAGACGAAATCAAAATTGAAACTCGTTGATTTTAATTGAATGGTGAGAGACTATCGAAAAACACAATCAAAATTTGTTTATTCTCAAAAATATCGAAATTTAACAATCAGTACTCATTAATTTTCAATCGAATTATATAATATCAATTTAGATCAAGAAATTGAAACAAAACTAAAAATATTATTTTATTCAACCAAAAGCCAAACAAACAACTGTTGTGGTCGAGTGTCTCGTCATGAACAATGTCAAAAATAACATCTTATTTTTTGAAAGGACAAGCTGATCATAACATGGCATCTTTTTCTTTTGACTATTAATCCTTTTGTATACGATAAAAAGTTGAGAGTAGTGTATCATTTTGTTTTTGGGGCAAGAATCATTTTGTTTGTGCTTGCAACTAAGTGTTAGGTGGCGTGTCAAGTTTTCTCGATGAAGACCTTGCGAAGCTCAAACAAATTAAAAATGTAATATAAGGTATTTTGTGTGTCAACTACATAATGAATTTTACACATTTTCGATAGTCTTTTTATATATATTTTGTGTGCCTATGGCTGCTAAGTCATGTGTATAAGAGCATCTCCAATACATTTTATAGATTAATGTTTAGGTGATACAAAATTAATTGAAAGACTTTTGATCTATATGATTTTGATGTCTAATGATCAACAGGCACTCAAATTTAAAATTGGTCTCCAATACATTCTATTGATTGTTATATGTGTGTCTTTTATTTTTTAAAATAAAAATAAATTCACATTTAAATCTGTACAAAAAAATTAGATTTTGTCGAGTCAACATGTTGTTTAGACCGTTAGACGTTAATGTAACCGTGTATTGTTGAAAAAATTTACCATATAAGCAAAATATATAATGTCTAAAATAATTCTTCTCCACTGCAAGCTGACATGACAAAAAAAATTTATAATATTTAAAACTTTGTTTAAATTCAAAAAACTGTTGTCAGACAGACTAACTCTATCCACGTCAATTTGATTATTTTTATATCTTGAGCATATAACAATATGATGGAGACTATTTTTATTTTAGCGCATGCCTTAGAGAATTTGTATGAACCCAATAGTAATACCAACTCACGGGATCTATGCCCAAAGTTACGATGCAATAGGATGGTTCGAACAGGTTCTAATTAATTTTAATAGTTTTGATTTATTTTTATTTTATGCACTTAGTTGTTAATTTAATTGTGGTCAATTAAGTCTTTCTAAGATTAGGGATATCTTTCCAGGTTTACTATTTGAAAGATTTGTCGTTTTGTTGTTTAGAATTTTTAAAAAAATTTCGACCCAAATTTGTATGCTATGAAATCAACGATATGTTGATCAAGATAAATTGTTCGATATTCTTACAAATAGTCAACAAATATTTGAATTCTAATTTGGAGTATTATCAAAATCAACAAGTTTGAAAACTTGTTCTTCTCTAACCTTAATTTCATGCTTGTCGATGCATCAAGTGGTAAATACTAAATAGGCTGGGTGGTCAATCCATTTAATTGTTAAAATTAGTGTTCTAAAAAGTGTGATTAAGTGTGGAGATCAAATTTCAAACTTTTCGAACCCAAGAAAGTAAAGGCTAAGCGAAGACAAGACAAGTGTAAGATAAGAAGCGAGGATATGAGGCATGATTAAATTTGAAAACCGTGCTCTTAGTTAAGGGGCTAAGCAGAATTTTTTAAAATATTAGTTAAAATTATATCTATAATTTGGACGTAAAATTTAGTGCAAATCTTTAGATGTACATACGAAAGTATCCATGGATGGCTTTTCAAGTATGCTTAAAAGGTCGAAAGGTACATTATCACTTCACTCTTCTGGATTTCATTTGTAAATGATTCATTTCTCACTATATAAAGTGAGTTATTGGGAAACAAAATATCAGGCTGAAAAGGTTGGGAATCTCTGAATAAAAGATTAACCTATTTATGTTTTTTTTTTTTTTAACGAAATAAAAACTCGTATAACACTTACAAATTACTTCAATGTCGATTTTTATTATTATTATTATTATTATTATTTTGGCAAGGTATAAAATTGATCTACAAAATAATTAAGTTTTAATTTTAGTCCACCCTAAAATAGAGAGAGGGAGGGAGGGGGGGGGTTGCATTAATTGTGTGTATATTAATTAAGTTTTCAAGGCTTCACATGTTTTACAACTTTTCTTCAATTAGTAATGAAAGATACAAACAAAGTATGTATACAGAAAACCAGGCTGTCCTCTTTATCATTTTCTGTCTTGCCTGTAAGAGAGACTACCTAGATATTATAAATAAACTTTCCTAAACTTGTTACTTGTCCAAGTAGTGCCAAGATATGATATGAATTACAGCCTTTACGTTTCACGCTTCGTTTAAATTTAAAAATTTTGAAGTTCGACTTCTATGATTAATCATGTTTTACGCATTTTAAAACATTGTTTCTAATACAAACAAAATTTACTTCTTTAAATTATAAATTTGAACTTATTTTTTAAAAAAAGTAATTTCTAAACCACAGCCAAACGTCTCAGCATGTGATGCATCTCCAAATGAGCATAACATTTGACAATATTGAAAAGAAAAAAAAATGTTAGAAATATGATTCATTTTAGAATTGTTATATTCGCATTATAATTTGTTATAAGTACACTATATTTTAATTATATTTAAGTTCTTCAACCTTTGTTCAATATAGTAATTATGTTCTTAACTTATTTTCATCGAATTTTTATATTCAACTTCTATTAGTTAGCATATTTCATGTATAATTATGATATTTGTCAAGAAAAATATTTTGTTACATGCTATGATATTTATTGTAATTTTTTAAAAATATAATGGACAAATAAGTCGTTTTACGAATTCTCAACAAATATTTTGGATAAAAATCATTATCAGACACAAGATATACTGATTAATAAAAAATTGAAGATAAAATTGCAGTAAAAAAAAAAGTTGAGAACATAAATACTATAATATTCAAATATTAAAGATGTTAAATGTAATTAAAACATGGTAAAAAAATGGTATAAATATAATTACCTTCATTTTATTGTCAAAGTGCATGTCATACATTCTCTTGTGACATGTTTTCTCAACTGCATTACACAAAGAAGAAAAAAATAATTAAAAGTCATCCAAAATTATATAATCTCCCAGTCATATAAAAATAGATTAATTTTTTAAATTATAATCCACTTTTCTTATTAATAATATAATTAATTTTCTAATTTTTTAATATATCCGTATGTAATATACTTTGTTATCAACAATATTATCATTATACTAATTGTATGAGTATATTAAAAAAAACGTAAATAAAATTTTTTGTTTTAACTATAATAATTAATTTTTTCTTAACGTAAAAATAGAAGTAAGTATATTTTTAAAAAAATAAAATAAAATAAAATAAAACCTAAGTAGAACCTTCCGTATTACAGTAATTACAAGGAAACATACTAAAAAAAAACGAAAAACACAAAAAAAACAAAAAACCTTAAAATAGGGAAAATTAAGGGAAAAAAATGTACAGACAGGAAACATAATACCAACCACAGTTCCCAGGACTATTACTAATCACGCTCTAAACACTAAAGATTCCCTTTAATTATTTTTGCCAGCTCAGCAGCTCAGAATCCGACTCCAGCATCGCCGAATGTGGCTCGTCTGTGCGGCTCCAGTTTCCTCATAGCATTCTTCCAGAAACAAGACTCTGGCATGAGCTTAGCCGCCGCCGTCCTCATCGGTTCCGATTTGCACCTGGTGAGCACAAACGGTTCGTAGCCCACGGCATTTACCAGCTTCTGCTCAATCATTGAAGCCATCGACGCCGCAGCGGTAGCCGCCGGCAGAGAACACGACGACCGCGGTGGTTGCTGGAGGAGTTTCGGATTATTGTTACTGCTATTCTGCGGCGGAACTGAAATGGGTTTAGGCTTAGAATCTGGGACGAGTTTCTTCTTTATTGATTCATGCTCACAGCCTTCTTTTGTGGGTTTATGATTTGCTGCCTCTAATGGCCTATGTGGTAGCCATCTGAGGAAATCTGTGCTGCAAACCCAGGTTTCTTTTGAGACCTCCATTGACAGTTTTGGCTCACACATCATTAGAAGTAGACATTCAGGCAACGCTGGACTTTCTTTTTCTTTATTGGGCTCTTTTTCACTACTCCATTCTTGATTATCGTGTTCTTCGGATTCTGATTCAATGGATTCTGCCCCTGATCCCTGTTCTTCTTCTTCATGAGGTATTTCTTGGTGGGAGTTTATTTGGGTGGTTGTTGTTTCGTCTTGGGTTTCTTCCAATTTCTCCACTGAAGCTTCTTCATACAGTGCTGATTCTTCTGTCGACCCACTATCTTCTTCTTCATCTGATTCTGCAGATAAAGATGAATTGCTAGGTGGGTTCTCTTCTACTTCCACCTGTTGAATTGTGCCACCATCTTCTTCACAAGACTCTGTATTTTCTTGATCTAAAAGAGCTTCGAATGAAGACATATTTGATTCAACCTCTTCTTCAATTAATTGATCGTCGTCTACCTCTGCTCCTTGTTCGAGTTCCAGTTCTTCTTGCTCTGTTTCGTACAATAATTCCCCACTATTTTGTACATGTTCCACTTCATCTTCCGGCACTTCTGATATTGTTTCTGCACGGATCTCTTGTTCAATTGATACGCCATCATTTTGTTGAGGAATTTCATAATCCATTTCATATGCAACTTCACATTCTTGTACGTGTAATTGTTCTTCAATATCCTCAATCTCTTTATCAATATTTTCTCCACCTTCATCGGTATCTTCTTGTTTAGAAGCAGCATTTGCATCCCAACTAAAGCGGTTAGCAAGAGCAGCCATTTTCATAGGATCAGATCTGCACCGCATCAACAAAAGAGCATTCTTGGGCGGTATACAAATACTCACTCTCCCTTCTTCTTCTTCAATTTTATCATCTTTAATCTCAATATCCTCCAAAACATGCTTTCTTGAACTCCTCATTGACACCTTCTCTTTCAAATCCGTCTTCATTTCTTCCTCATCTCCGCCGCCCACCACCAGCTCAATCTCCCTTCTCCTCCCTCCCTCATCATTGTTTACTGAGACAAGCCATCTCGCAAACACTGCACCACACGAACTCTGCCCATTGTCGCCCCCGCTGGATCCATTCCGCTTCTCTTCTTTTTCTCTCTCGCTTGTCGAGAAACACGAAGATTTGCACGGAAACAAGCAGCTAAATTCAGCTCCAAAAGACCTTAAAGCTTCACATATTGTAACCGGCAAATGAACCCATCTCTGATTTCTGTGCGGCAAACAATCCTGTTGCTGCTGCTGATTTGCGCTAACATTAGAGTACCTCTGCGTTTGAGAGCAAATTTTATATTCATTTTGCTGCAATCTCTCAACAGCCTGCGCTTGACCTTGCTCTAGTTTCCTAAAACTAATTTCCCCACTCCGCCTTCTGGACAAGCTCCTCGTTTGCTTCACTTTTTTCTTGGTCTTCACCCTTACCTGGCCAATACAGGTGACCTTAGGGGAGGAGGGCTCTGGGTTTTCAAAACCGCAGCCTCTTTTCTTGCCAGTGGTGGTGAAAAATGGTGAAGCTCCGCCTTTGAGGCTGCCATTGGTGCGCAGCTTGCGGCTGAGAGAGTTGGAGAGAGAAACCGGAGCGTCACGGGCGGCGCGGCCTGGACTTAAGATCGATTTAGAAAGTTTCATGGAGGATGAGGAGGAAAGGCGAGAGGCTAAACAAATCAATATTTCGCTTGTATTAGCAGTGGTGCTGCCACTACTACTAGTGCTAGTGGTTCTGTAATGGGGTCTGTCAAAGTCCATATTGATTTGGACTGTATTTTTACTGCAATAAGATTTTTTTAGCCATGGATGAATGAAGCGTGCAGTAAATTAAGGAGTTTGTGGGGGTGGGGTTGGGGTATCTAGAGTGAATGAATAATTGAGGGTTCTGCAAGTTTGTGAAACGAGGGATAAAGCTGTGTTTTGTATCGTGGGGTTGCAGTGGAGATTCAGTACTGATGTAGTGATGAGCAGTGCGTGGGAGTGGGATGGGCTGGAGTGGAGTGGAGGTAGTTAGTTTTGATTAGTCCACATTTACTGTCCCTATTTACCTTTCTTTTTTACTCTGTTTTTATTAAAAATTTGACATTTACATCCGTTTTTGTTGACAAATAGTAAAAAGTCATTATTTGAGTTGAAATTTGTTGTCTCGAAATATTTATTCTCAATACATTTTTAACAAATGAGCACATCACGTTTTTTTTAACAAATAAAAATATATTAACACATTTTTTTTTTGATCGAAATATTAACACATTTTTTGACACATCATAACGTTGCATTTGCTAAGAAAAATAATTATTGACTATGAGGAAAATTTTCATCCATACTCATATAAAAATAGCATATACGTCTGTCTTAAAAAAAAAAAAAAAAAATCAACTTCTCCTCAAATCTCTCTTTCTCAATTTTTCTCTTCACTATTTTTCAAATTTTTTTTACAGTCTTCTTCTTTAGTATTTTTTAACGAACAAATTTCTACGATCAAATTTCACCGCAAAGAAGTGATTGACAAGCGTATCTAGCTTTTAAAATAAAAATATATTAAAGGAGCATTCAATTGGATAGCAAGGGCTTGACTAATTTGTAGGAATTCAACTCACTTGTGACTTGTGTGTGTAGGGATTATGCTTGGGGGATTTTTTTTATTGGAGGTCATCAAATTTAGATATTATTTTCATGTTGATCACTTAACTTTTATATATTTTATTTTGATTAATTAATTTATCGCTTTTTTAGTTTAACCATTCTGTTGGGCAACTAAATTAACAGTCAATTCTACATGGTTCATAGAATGCACGACCTCTTGTTTTATATATCAATAGGTTTCGCTACTAAAATAAAACTCGGATTATTGAATTACTTTTCAATTTGTTGGGCAAATAAATCATTAATTTTGCATCAAACATTAATGCGTTATGTTATGCATTACGTCAACCATGTAACATTGACTTATTTTTAGTTACGATTATTAGAATGATCGAGCAGAACTAAATATATAAATTGGAGGATTAAATTAGAACAATTTGAAGTTAAGTAATTACTAAAATGAAATTTTGTGCAAATGGTCTCTAACGTTTATATTTTAGCACAGAAGTTTCTAACTTATGTGTTTTGATACGTAATTGGTCATTATTTGATGAAAATGATAAATATGTTCTTAGTTTTAATTAGAAAAAAAAATTATTTGGATTCTTAACATTTACAAAATGTGCAAATGGGCCCGGTACATTTATTAAATAATATTTAATTTTACATATTAAAATTTTCATTATAGTTGTGTGAATTAAACTTTTCGTATGAGAAAAATATAAAATTATTATGCTTTAAACATATGTAATTGCTATGTGATAAGAAAATTTGAATAAAAATCAAATTAAATTAAATAAATAACAAAATTACATATATAATTTAACATTGAACCATTCTTATTATATTTTTATTTAACATAAAAATACTAATAAAATTAATTTACACATTTTTTGTTGTTTATTTTGAAAAAAAAAATAAAACAATAAATTAAAATATAAAGAATATAGTTTAATCTCCAATATTTGTAGTTAATAAACATATAGCCCAATCAAATAAAATATTTGAGTATCAAGTTTGTGATAAAATTATTTTTTTTTTTTGTTATAATGATAAAATAAAAGTTTAAATTTTAAATAATATAATTACTTAATGATAAAAATAATAATTTTATTTGACATGTTTATTAATAATTATGAGCTTAAATTTCAGTTATTTTATAATAGTTCATAAAATATTCAAAATAGTTTAGTATATTATTAGAGGCTGTTTGTTGTAGATTAAAATGTGGTTTTTGGTTTTTTTGGTGTTTTGACCAATTCATTCAAGCATGTGACGTGGAAAGTAAATGGATAAAATGACAAAAAAGGACCATTTGTTTGAAATTGTAGCCGCACAAATTGACCGTTGAAAAATGTGTCAGGGCACAATTTAACCAAAATAATGGCTGAAAAAGGAAAAAGGCGATTCAATGTATCAATATCATTCTTCACATCTGGGCGATCGCTGTTGGTCTGTACATGTTTACAGAATGCAAAATGGTCCATCTGTGCGATCGCCCAGAAATATACTGGGCGATCGCCCAGTGTATTTATTTTTTTTTTTTTTTTTTTTTCTCGCTTCGATTCCTATGAATATAATTTCTACAAATTACCCAATTATGTAAGCAACTATTTAACCACTTTTTGTCTATGCCGACAATTACACTACCGCATACTTTGCGCAATTTGATCCCGAAGTTGGTCCCATTCTGTGCTCCGCACATACGGAGCAAAGTTTCTAGCCGCTATTTCCTCTTCCTCATCTGGCAAATCAATCTCTCCCGCATCTACAACTTCATCCACAGTTTGGAATGCCTCGTCTACTTGACTGCTGACGCAGAAATTGTGTATTGCCATTGTCGCTACCACGATTAGAACCGCCTTCGAAAACCATAGTGAGGCATTCGATCAAGAATGTTCCACGGTCTTTAGGACACCAAACGCCCGCTCAATGATGTTTCTCAGGACGAGTGATTGAAATTGAATCGCTCCTGCAGTTCCGGACCGTCTATGCCGACCGTTTGGTTCGGCTGGGAATTCTTGGAAATGATATCTAATGTCAGGCCCTTTATATGGCGCCATGTACCCGGGCCTATGTGCAAATCCTGAGTCCACAAGATAATATTTACCATTGGCAGGCTCCGGAAAATTAATATCTGGAGAGTGTATTGCCCTAGCCAATATTCTCATTGTCGGTATGCGTTTCGGTGAGTGCCTGTAAGACAAACGTGAAGCACATATTAAAGTCACATCTTCGCTAATACATTTTGAGAGGGAAACCCCTTCCTCCCTATGAAGTGGAGTCGCTCGCTAGCTGGAAGCTTGACTTTCACGTGAGTGCCATCAATTGCCCCAATACAATCCTATAATCGGTTGGCACATAGTTAATATGGAATTCATCGTCATACACTACATCAAAAATTTTGGTTCGATAATAACGCAACAATAGCATATTACTATACCGGAAATACGGGTGCCGAGTAGGGACGATGATCGTGTTCGGGACTATCGTTGTAATTCGTGTTCGGTTTGATTATCTTAGCACCCATTTTAACAACTGCTCGCAACACCACACCGAAATAATGGTGAATTGTCTGTAGAGAGTGACCGAAAACTGTGCGGACTTGTCTGTAACCTTTACCGTGTGCCAGTATAAACAAAAACATTCCAACTTGTTCGTAAATGTCTACGTCTTGACCACTCTGAAGTTCATATTCGTCTCGCAAAATATGTGTAAAGTGCACAAACATTGGTGGATACATTCGAAACTCACAAAAAGCGATATTTGGATCCTCTTCTAGGGCTGTGATCATAAACACGCGGCCATTCCGAGCATTTGGAAACCGTTGAATCCTACTCCTCGAACTTTCTATGTAATCTCGAACGAAGCTTCGGTAGCACGACAATACATGAGCCATGTTAATGTATCACGCTCTAAATTTGCAATACTTTCTTAAATCGAAGTCATGCGAATTGGAGTCGATCCGTCATCGAGTCCGAGTTGATATCGAATGGATATCCAAGTCTTCATCCATGACTTCACAAGAAAAACCACGAATTCGAGTGTATATGTTTGGCAAGTAAAAAAAAAACATGCTAGATATAAATTGAACTCGGTGGTCTACATTCATGCAAACGGTAAATATGTTGACCATATTTATAGAATGAATTGGATCAATTATTGTGGCAAAAACATAAAGCTGTTAATCTATGTACTTTTTTATGTATTGAATTCACTTTCAACTATTGCTATCTCAATTACGATGCAATTTCTTACAGCTGTACATGGCTTTTGTCAAATCACATAATATTTACACCTGACACTCTAAAATAATACATGAGTTATAGTTTACAACAAACACATACATCAATAATAGAACAATAATTAGAAATATTACCGTGTACTAGATATGGAAAATATCTTTTACATGAAAGCAGTCAGTCATTCCCTCACCTAAAGAACATGTTAAAAAATTGAAAATAATAGCCGGTACATGAAATAGGAATGTCTCCCCTAGTACGAAAACATCCAATTACTCAAACAAACGACAAGTTGAAGAATGAATGTATCAACTGTTACCATCGAATGCACTGCATTCTTGAGGCACCAAGACTTGAAATTGAATTTCAAGAACTTAATTTTAATTTATGAGTGCGAGAAGCTGCGTCACGATGCTCGATGCTTTACGTTCGAAAAACGATAAGGCAAACAAGTGAAGCTTTTCATCATCTTCGAAGACGCCAAAGCTCTCCAACTCCTCCATGCACTCATCTATCGAGGAGGCTCGGAATTTGATTTCAAGTGGGCAACGATCAACTCGTTGCCAACATTTGCAAGTTTCTCAACGGATTCGAGATAATGCGAGCGAGTCAAGCTTCTTTTTTTCCTTTCACGCCACCATAGGAACATTTCCTCTTTTCTCCACTGTGCAATCCCGAAATGTCCATTGCAGACCCGCTACCTTGGAAATTCGACGGTGCGTGCTCATCACGCATCTCTGCATGTACAGGCAACTTGTCGCTATTCCCGACCATTTCCAAAACTTCTTCATCATCGAATCCCTTTTTGGAGAGCTTGGTAGGGCTGACAGCATATTTCTCGGAGTCATATGCGTCACCGAAAAGCTGGCTGTACTTATGAAATATTTCCCCACAATCTCGACCACGAAATTTGACAAATTCCTTGTTTGCCTAGTCCAACATAAGCATGAATCAAAGTTATCAAATGAATCAGCAAAAATGTTTCGAAATAATTTTCTATTTTACATGCGATGCCAAAATATTCCATGTTACTATTTGCAAAAACCACCTATAATGAGCAACTATTATATTACCTGTATCTTTCGATCCCACCACCAATCGTCAAATAATTATTATATTCGTTTGATGATCGTATTCTATTCCGTACAACGTAGCAACTCGTGAAGTTGTTGGTATTCTCTCGCGCATGCTAAACCAATGATTCTTCAATTGAGTGTGATTCCAATCCTTGCCGGCTTCGATTGTTAAACATTGAAACTAGCTGATGCCATCCGGTCTTGGTGAAACACTTCCCTTGGCGATATCCTTGCGCAATCAAAAGTTCGCAGCAGTTCACAAATATATGGTGAGTCTCGTCGTCCCATTTTGCAGATCGACGTTGATGCTTTTCTGTTTCCTACAACAATGGACCGTTTGTGAGAGTAAATTGAACTCATATATTGAATCGTCATAATAATATTTGTTAATTGCTCAGGTGAATACAATTGAAATCTATACATGTTCACATAAATTAGTTTTGAAATCAATACATGTTCACCTAAAGCAAAATCAAATGGACAAAAAAATTTCCATTAGTCAATTGAGAATTTTTTACACAGCACACACATGATGCTTCGTCAAGGGCTACACAAGATGAGTACGCATTTTCATTTATCTTCAAACCATGTAAATTGAACCGGATATTTAACATGGACGAAGCCTAACTCCGATTCAACCGCCAGAAGTGAACACCCGAAGTCCATGTCATATATTTGGTTTGCATATAATATACAGCTCCTAAATGATATACTAATCAGTGCAATGGACGACCTTCATATCCATTTGGGTTGATTAAATAATTTTTGAAATCTAAAAATTAAACTGTTGGTTTGAGGAAAGATTGTTGAATAAAATTGCAAATGTTAGAGACATGGGTAGCATAAACTTCATCCACAGTTTGCAGCTAAACAATTACCAATACCACAGGAAACGAAAATGAGGAAAAAATGCGAGAAGAAATAGCGATTTTGTTGCAGATCGTGTACCATTTTTCGTGCTTCGAACGACATTATTTTGCCACAATGAGGTTGTACTCCTCGTTTTCTTAAGCGTCGGCGGAACACTGGTGGTGGAAGGACGCGATTTTTCCGGCGGTAGGTGATTAGCAGCACAGAGACAAGGAAAGAGGAAAACATGTTAATGGAGATTTCGGAAAGAGGAAAACATGTTAATGGTAGGGAAGAAATCAGAATAGATACATATACATACAAGGGCAATTTCGGAATTTTGAGATATAATATTATGGGTTCATTTGTACTTTCACGACTCCGGTGGGCCATAGCATTCAACAAAATCTGATTTTTAATGAGAAACTAGTTTTTAATGGGTATCAAACAGGGCCTTAGTTTGGTCAATAAAGTGTTAATTCAAAAAAAAAATTCATTAGTTTTCTTTAATTTTTTATAAAAAAAATAAAAATATTGGGACTCATTTGCACTTTTTTCAAATGTTAACAACACAACGATTTTTTTTTTTAATTAAAATTAAGGATATATTAATCTTTTTCAACAAACAATGACTAATTATACACAAAAACACATAGGTTAAGAGTTCATGTACCAAAAAATAAACACTAGAGACCATTTTCACATTAGAAACAAAGATTAGAGATTATTTGTACTAAAATCTCTTAATAAAAATTAAATTAGAAAATAGGATGACCTCTTATGACAATTTAGCATCATGCTTAGGTACTTTTAATTTGGACAAATTACATGTCCTTGGTCTTCCCCGAGAAAGTCATTTTCTAACTTTTTACACTTTTGCCAAGTTCAATGTACTAAATTATATTTTACACATAATATAATAAATGCATATATTTTGCCCCAACACAAAGGGTAATACAACATAGTTTTGTGTGAAAACAAATGACCTTGACAATTACATATTCACCTTTACATGATTATCCCCTAACCTTTTTCACATGTTTAGCGCCTAATATTCAACTATCACTCATAAAATTTTATATTTTTTCTCTCCAAAATTCTTCATATTATTACAAAGTCCATCTTAGTGTACAAGTATTAGAACATTTCTAATATTATGTGTATTGTAGTTTATGTGACAGGTAAAATAGAAGGACTTCTAATCTAACGTCTATTGAATAGACTGTCAAATTAAAAATTATTCTCCAATGGGTTCTATCTAAAATTAATATTACTGTTTGTTGACGTCGGAAAATGGTTTGCACTAATCCCAAGTCAACTTAATGATGGTGTTCAGGTCGACTGAATCCGTACTGGGTTTTAGCTAGGTAAACGTGAGCAGGGAGAACTAAATGTACGTTCTTTGTATAAGTGTGTTTTTCCCGTCATTTTTTGTGTATATATATTTTTTTCGGACATTTATTTCCTCATACTTATAGGGGAATTTACAATGATTATTTGCATTTAATGCCAAGCTAGGCATTTAATGCATAGCTTAGCCATTTAATGCTTACAAGACATCCCCTTTTTGGGGCATTTAATGCAGGCTTATTTAAGTAATATAAACTGTAGCTAGACCGTCACCTGACACTCCAAAGGACAACCTACACTGATGATGTCAGCCATGACGAATCTGGTGTAGATCCGACCTGAAAGGCGAGGCCGGTCCGAACTGAAAGTTCACGTGTCAGTCCGGACTAAAATTCAGTCCGGACACCAACAATTGCCCCCTGAGGACCTGTTTTAACGTCGGTGAAAGGAGGTCTTCAATTCCTCTGGTGGTTCGGCTGAGGCCGTCCTGTTCTGTGCCGTTGACTCTGACAATCCTGACTTTATTTAATGCTGTTTGACATGTGGAGCAGTCCCAATGGAGGTGTCAGTGCTGCGCGTGGCTCGAGGACACGCCTTAGGCTGTCAGCGTCATTATTGCCTCATTAATGGTGTCGACCTTTCATTTTCCCGCCTATATATAGGGGCGAGGTCATTGAAACCTTTGCTTATACGTAATTTCTCCATTGAAACTACGGTGCACTCCGAACTCATCGTCGAGGCGGTCACCCCTTTCCGATCTTAAACCCGCTTCACCCATTCCTTTCGATCTAGGGTGAGAGCGAACAAGTCTGGACTCCTTCTTCACATTTCTCCTCTTCTTTCTTTTTATTCAATAGAATGTCTAGTGAGGTCGGTAGTGACAGTGGGAGAGAGGCTCTTTCTTGGGGCAGGGGCCAGGATGAGGAGCCGACGAGTTCGGGTAGGATAGTAGAGGGATTAGACGAGGACGAAGTCCTCAGCCCGGCCTCCTATCATCGCTGTTCCCCTCGAGTTGGGGCTGTTCGAGCAGCCGAGACCGAGGGTGAGCGGGTAGTAGAGCCGGGAGGCGTAAGTAGGAGGGAGGCGGAGGTCGCCTCGGGGCTTAGGGACGCCCCCTGTATAGAAGTGTAGGTTTTCCTTCCGAGGGGTGAGTGAAGGCGGCTTAGGAGTGGCACCGGATGTATAGGATTCCGAGCGACATAGAGTTCGTCGTTCCAGTCCGATGACCGGGGTGACGAACCGCCCTTGAGTCTTGTCGCCTCGAATCGGGCCATCCGGCTGCTTGGGACTCCGACTACCCTTTCCGGGGTAGTCGGGAAGTTCTGCGAGTGGGGAATAGCTCCCACTCAGCTCTGTCCCAATGGGTGGAGGATCCTGATAGGCCTCCTGGTTCTTTGGGACCAGCTCGGCTTCTCCCGCCCTTCTATTGGGGATTTCCACAGTCTGTACTCTTTTAAGTCGGACGGGAAGAGGTCGGGCTGGTGGTACGCTTCAGTGAAGGCGAGGACCGGAGGCAGCGTCGTCACTTAGACTCCGGACTCGATCAAGAATTGGAAAAAGTTTTGGTTCTTCGTCCGTGGTGGTCGTAGTGATTCGGCCGAGGACCCACTTGAGCTCGATCTCAACATCCCGATTCGTTATCACGAACTAAGTAAGCGACATCTTGTTCTTCTTTACAACAATTACTTTGTATCCGTCTTCGAGCTGTTTATTCATGCCGGTTGCAGGACACGTCGCTCAGGAGCCAACAGCAGAGTCTTCAGAAAGAGCTCGGCGGGCACGGGAGATCAGCGAAAGCCTTAGGTCGAGCGCCGTCCTGATAACCGAGGAGAATCTAATATCTGCTCGGCTCTCCCGCCCTCTCTCAGACCGTCCTACAGCCCGTAAGTCCGAACTCATTACTTGTGAAAAATACTTATCTTTCATGTAAAGATTTGTTCAGTCTGACTACTTCCTCTCTGATTTCAGACCGGCCGAAGGAAGCATGAAGGACATCTCCGCCCTCCTGAGGAAGAAACACCAAGGCCCCAGCCAGGCCGGCAAGGAGAAGAGAAAGGTCCCTGCTGGGGACCAGGATCGTTCCTCGCGGCCGAGGCCGGAGGCGATCCGCCTCTCGCGCCTCGGAGAAGTCCCCGAGGAGGCGTGGAGGAGATCACAGCTCCGACCACCGTCTTGAGCCGGGACCGTCCTCCTCCCGGCCCGTCCGTTTCCGGCCTGTGCCCCGGCTCCGCCCACATACTTGGGCTCGACCGGGAGAAAGGCGGGAGTTCCTACGTCTGCGGGGACTCTTCCCAAGCCAGCCCAGGATTTCCTCAGGTCGAACTCGTCGACCAGAGAAGAGATCGCCGGTCTCCCCTGTCACCGAGGAGGGCGATCAGGTCGGTTGCCAAGTGCTGGACCCCAGTCCAGCAGAAGTACTTGGACGGCATGGGGGTGGTGGACTCCGTCATGGCCGCCTCGGTAAACGTTTCGAGGGCCGCCATCCAGTTGACCTCGGCATCGGAGAAGATGGCCAGGCTGGTGTCCGACGTCCAAGTACTGAGGGACGAAGGGCGGAAGGTCCTGGAAGACCTTGAGAAGGAGAGGAGGCTGCGATCTGCCTCGGAGGACATCCTGCTGAGAAGGGAGGAGGAGCTCAACGCCAAGGTGGAGGAGGCTGGTGAGGCGACCAAAGTCGGGCCGATTTGGAGGCCGAGTGCGGCCGAGAGGAAGAAGAACTCGAACTTCAGTTGTATTGGAGAACAAGATGCGCAAAGGAAGAAGTAGTGGGTGAGTTGAGCTTGAGATGCCTATTTGGCCGAAAGGGAGGTGGTCTACTTCACGGCGATGGAGGAGCCGATTGATTCGACCGCGGAGAAGCGACCGGACCGGGACCTCCAGGTTCCTTAAGGACGAGCTCTGTCGATCGAAAAGGAAGTCTCACGCTCAATCCTCCATCTCCAGAGGAGGCAGAAACTTCTCAGGCCGGTGCAGATCCGGATCAGGTGACCCAGATCAGTCCGGAGATGAGGAATGAGCTCCAACTTGTTGTTTTTGGTTTTCTTTTTGTTGTAGTCAAAGTAGTTCGGATGTAAATATGTAGACCTGAATGCAATGAAACATTTCCGTTCTGTTTACTTCATTGTTTTGACGATTTATTCAACTTCTGACTTCTGACTTCGGACTTCAACTTATGACATCTGAACTTAATGAAAAAATTTCCGTTCTGATTTGTAACTTGACTTCTGGAACCCTGAGTGCGAGAAGGAACTTAAACCGACCTGCCAATAGTTAAATAACTTCAAACTTCAAGTGTTTACTTCGGCGAGGACGAACTTAGCCCGAGCTCAAATACTTTGAACTTCAATTAACGTAAGCTCAAATACTTTGAACTTCAATTAACTTCTGAATTCTGACTTCAGTACGTGGGCGATCTGGAACTTCAAGAACGAGGCCCGACCTGTAGTCAATACCAGGTTGGGTGGGTGGAGGCCCCCCAAGTTTCCAGATCGGCATGGTACATTACTGTTTAGGACGGCGTGTGGGACGACCTGAAAGTTGAATTATTTCACATATTTGGGAAAGTAGTTCGGTCTCACGGACGAACTCTATTCCTCAGACTAGTTCGGTCTCTTGGACGAACTATATTTCTCAGACATAGTACGTCTGAGATGAATAAGCTTTAGGTTTGGCATTGGTGACGCAGCACTTACGCCACCCAGCCGGGTCACACGTTCATGTGTTCAAGAGGATTGCGACCTTAGTCATCCCTTGTTAGGTCGGAGCCTTTCTAGGCTTTCAAATTTCAACGTGAGCCCTTTATCTTGTAAAATTTTCTTCATTTCATAAATTTGAGAAACGATTACAAAGGTGGAAGCCGTAGCTTCTTTTGACAAAAGTAGCTTACTTGAGTGGGCATAGGTGGATAGTCTTCATTGGTAGTACTTCTTTAGATGCTCGGCATTCCATGGATGCGCGAGTGATAGTCCTTCTACATTCGGAGCTCGTAAGCTCCATTTCTTAGAGACGTGATGATCTTGTAAGGTCCTTCCCAATTTGGGGCGAGCGTGCCCGCTTGACTTTCTTTCGTTGCTAGGGATACCTTTCTCAGGACCAGGTCCCCAGCTTTGAATTTCCGCTCCTTGACTTTGCCATTGTAATACATTGCACTTCTTTGCTTGTAGATGGCGGTTTCGATTCGCCCTGAGCCTTCTTTCCTCCAGGAGGTCGAGCTCGGATCTCAAGCCTTCGTCGTTGTGATTTTCGTCAAACGTCCGAACTCTATAAGACGGGAGCTCGAGTTCGACCGGTATGACGGCTTCTGTGCCGAAGGCCAGTGAGAAAGGTGTCTCTCCCGTGCTTGACCGGCATGTTGTTCGATAAGACCATAGCACACTGGAGAGCTCTTCTGCCCAAGCTCCTTTCAGCTCATCCAAGCGTGTCTTGATGTATGCTTAATAATTTTATTTATTGCCTCAACTTGTCCATTTGGTAGGGGTGGTTTGGAGTGGAGAAGTGCTTTACGATATTGAGGTCTTCACAGAATGACTGAGTCTAGCATTGTCGAATTGCTTGCCGTTATGCGTAATGATCGAATGTGGGACTCCAAACCTGCAGACAATCGATTTCCATATGAAACCGGTAGTTTTCTGCTCAGTTATTTTGGCAAGCGGTTCTGCCTCTGCCCATTTGGTGAAGTAATCCACGGCAACTATGGCATACTTAGTTCCACCTCTTCCCTTGGCATGGGACCGATGAGGTCAATTCTCCATTTGGAGAAAGGCCACGGGACCGAGGATCGAGGTCGGCTCTTAGGGTGTGCTTTGATGGAGGGACCAAATTTCGACATTTGTCGCATTTCCTCATGAAATCGATGGAGTCCTTCTTCATTGATGGCCAGAAATACCCCTGCCTCAAGATCTTGAGTGCGAGGGAGTGCCCCCCAGTGTGGTTGCCGCATACTCCTTCGTGGACTTCACCGAGGCGTATTTAGCTTCGTTTTCCTTTAGGCACCGCTGCATGAGAGGGGAGCGAAAAGCCTTTTTGAGCAGGATGTTATCGATTATAGTGTACCTTGCGCCTCGATTCTTAACTTTCTAGCTTCCCGCTATTTGGGGTACCTTCCCATCCTTGAGAAATTGAATGATCTCATCGGACCGAGCTGGAGCTCAGTTCGGACGTGTTGCTAATTTGCTCGGTGAGATATAGTTGAGCTCCGAGTCTTCCAATCGGGATGCTCTCCAGCTCTTCTATGCCCTCGCTGGTAGAAAGTCTTGCTAGTGCATCAGCGAGGCCATTCTGTGTCCTGGGAATCTGGCTAACCTCGACGGTGGCGAATGATTTCAGTTCCTGCTCCACAATGAGTGAGTAAGACGTCATCTTATCGTCTTTGGTTTGGTAGGACTTGTTGATTTGATTGACCACCAGCTGAGAATCGCTGTACATGAGCAGTTTGAGTGCACCCATACCTTTTGCAAACCTTAGGCCGGCAATTAGGGCCTCACACTCAACCTCGTTGTTTGAGGCATGGAAATTAAATCGTAGAGATTGGCACAGTGGCTCTAGGTTCGGGCTCATCAGGACTACTCCGGCTCCAGCCCGAGTGTCGGTCGATGAGCCATCCACAAAGAGAGTCCAGACTTCCTCCTTTCTGGCACTGGGCTCGTGCTCCGGGCTGAACTCAGCGATGAAGTCTGCGAGAGCTTGACCCTTGATTGCAGTCCGTGGTTTGTAGTGGAGCTCAAACTGGCCGAGCTCAACTGCCCACTTCATAAGTCTCCCGGAGGTGTCTGGTTTCTGCAGGACCTGTCTCAGAGGATAGTTTGACAGGACCTGTATTGGATGTTGCAAGAAGTAGGGTCTGAGCTTTCTTGCAGACATGATAAGGGCATACGTCAATTTTTCCATCGGGGTGTAGTTCAGTTCGGCATCGTGTAACGCCTGGCTGACATAGTACACTGGGTGTTGGATGTCCTCGTCCGTCCTTATGAGTACGGAACTAATTGAGTGCTTCGAGACTGCTAAGTAGAGAGTGAGGACCTCCTTCACTAGAGGTTTGGAGAGTAGTGGAGGTCGTGCCAGTTGCCTCTTCAGCTCTTCGAATGCTAGCTGACATTCCTCGCCCCACTTAAACTCCTTTCCTCCGCGTAAAGCGTCGAAGAAGGGTTTGTACTTATCGGTCGATTTTGAAACAAAACGACTAAGCGCTGCTATACGCCCAGTAAGACTCTGTACCTCTTTGATCTTAGTAGGGGGCCTCATCTCTTGGAGAGCTCTGATCTTTTCCGGGTTGGCCTCGATTCCTCTTCGGTGGACCATGTACCCCAAGAACTTTCCTGACTTTACACCGAAGGAGCATTTGTTAGGATTGAGCTTTATTTTATATCTCCTCAGTATGGAGAACATCTCGGAGAGGTGCTCCACGTGGTCCATTTCCTTGGTGCTTTTGACAAGCATGTCGTCAACGTACACCTCCATAGTTTTCTCAATGAGTTCGGAGAACATTGAGTTCACCAGCCGTTGATAAGTGGCTCCGGCGTTCTTCAACCCGAAGGGCATAACTCGATAGCAGTAAAAACCTCGATCAATGATGAAGGAGGTGTGCTCTTGATCATCCTCATGCATTGCAATTTGATTGTAGCCGAGTACGCATCCATGAAGCTCGAGAGCTCGTGCCCGGTGGCATCCACCATTTGGTCTATCAGGGGTGGAAAGGCATCTTTAGGGCAAGCTTTGTTGGTCGATAAAATCTATGCACACCCTCCAAGCTCCATTGCTCTTTTTACGAGAACAGGGTTGGCTACCCACCAGGGATAAAGTGATTCCCTAATGAAGCCGCACTTGAGTAGTTTATCGACTTCCTTAGCTAGGGCCTCGTACTCTCCCGGATTGAGAGGACGTTGGCGTTGTTGTTTTGGTTTGACGTCCGGATGGTATTGATGCGTGGCGCGAGTTTGGGATCAATTCCTTCCATGTCCGCGTGTTCCCATGCGAAGGCGTCGATGTTGCTTTCGGGAAGGTTGTAAGTTGGGACCTTCTTGGTTGTTTGAGTTCCTTTCCGATGTGGAGGACCTTTTCGGTCGGTTTGGGGTCGACCTCTACTTGCTCCGGTCTTCAACCTGGTTCGACCTTTCGTAGCACTTGTGCCGAGCACAGGGTCGAGGTGACCGAGATCTTCCACTGCGTTCCCATCCGGCTCATCTCGGACTTCCGGTGCAAGCTCGGCGTCGATCCGGATTGTGTTTACCCCGCTCGGGCGAAGTTGATGTTGCGACTCCTTGCTACCGGTTGGCTTCCCGTACTACTCCTACCCCGTGTGGAGTGGGGAATTTGATGGTGTAGTGATAGATGGACGCACCGCTTTTAGCTCATGCGGATTGGCCGCCCTAGGATGGCATTGTAGTTAGATGGGAGATCTACAATTACAAAATCCGCAATGATCCTCCCGTGTGGGGAGGCAATCCGAGCTCAACCACCAAGGTGATCGCCTTGGGATTTACACAATCCCAGTGAACCCTGCAGGGGGCTTTTGGGAAAGGCCTAACGCGTCGAATGTCGAGATCCATCGATTGAATGTTACGAGATATAGGATATTTACGGAGCTCCCGTCATCTACCAATGTTCGATGGATGTTGTGTAGGAGACCCAAGCATAGTAATGACGAGTGCATCCGAGTGTGGTTGCAATACATGGGATCGTCTTCCTCGGAAAAAGAGAATTTCTCCGCATCGGGGTTAGTTGTTGTACTGCTAACACTTGGTAGCTATTGTGAGCTTCCACGGAGGACTTACGGTGGTTGTCTCCTTGATCCTTCCAGTCACGACTCCCACCGACTATCATGTGAATTTCACCACCGTCCGGGTTGAGGTGGAGGTGGAGGTGGTAGTTCGGCTCGGTCATGGACACTGGGAAGGCTCGGCCCGCCAGATGGCGCGCTAGGAACTCCTTTGGTGGCCTCGTCTAATGAGGCTTTCAATTTCTCCTTTTAAATCGGATAATCATCAGGTGTCGTGCCCAACCGATCGATGGTACTGCAGATCTCCTTTGGTTTAGCCCACGATGAGTTCGCCTTCATAGGGAGCTGGACTTTTGAGGATGCCCTTGCCTTTGGTTTTCATTAGGACATTCTCAAGCGAAGTGTTTAGGATATGGTACCCCGGTGCCTCGGCGTGGTGGGCCTTGGGCGCCCGCATGTTGAAAATCTGGTGTTTTCTTAGGACTCTCCTTCTTCTCCGTTTTCAGGTCTTTCTCTTTACCCTTCATGCTGTCCTTACAATCAGGGCGGTCATTCTCCTGGTCCGAGGTGGCTTCCTCAGCGCCGATGTGTTTTTGAGCTCTAGCCAGGAAGTCTTGGTAGGTAGCAGGTCCGTCTTCGTGAACGGACCACCGAACCAAAGTCCGTGTTCTTAGTCACAGCAGGGGCGCCATCGGCGGCATCATCGATATTTTGTCCACCTCCACTATCCTCTTGCTAAATCGATCCATGTAGGACCTCGGTGTTTCGATTCGGCCTTGTTTAATCTTGATAAGGCGCTCTTTCGGGGTGGATCGAGTTCTTGCCCCATGAAGGTGGAGGCAACCCGACACGAGAGGTCATTCCGACTCGAATGGGCGCGGTGGTAATTTTTGAACCACCTCATCGCTCTATTCCCGAAGGTGAGGAAGAATGCTCGCACATGATAGCGTCAGCTGGCTCCTTGGAGTTCCATCCAAGAGGTATACTGTCGAGGTGGCCAGCGGGATCATTGCCATCCTCATAGCTAGTCAAGCTGCGGCATTTTCAACTTCTCGTGCAGAGGTTTTGCCAAGATGTCCTCCGTGAATGGGGCGCCCGTGTCGTGGTGACTTCTTCCGAGGTATTCTTTTGCTTTGCTTCCGGTTCGGCCGGTCGTTGCTTCATGAGTTCAAGCTCATCCGGAGTGTTCTGTACACTCGAGGCTGCCATGGACGGAGCTTTCTTCTTTCTTTGTGCCTCTTGTTCGTGAGGGACTTGAGAAGAATGACCTAGACGGTCAAATACGCTAACTGACCGTTGCGTGGAAGCTTTCCTGTGGGGACTGGAGCGCACACTTTTTCCTCCCTTACTTTCTGATGGGCTCTTCGCTTCGAAGTCTAGTCTTCGTTTTACTCGACGGCTTTTAGACTCATCGTGTGCTGGTGACTCAGCTTCTGAGTCAGAAATTCGTTTGGTAGTGGCTTGATTTCTCTCGAGCCGTTCAATAGCTCGAGTTAGGTATTCAAGCTTCTGTAGGACTGCATCTCCCTCGGGCACATGTGTTCGAGCCGAGGTTTCTCCCTGTTGTCTACGACGGAAGACCTGGGGAAGGTTGACCTGCTGACTCCCAGTTCTTCCGTGGCTACGAGCCCTTGAGTCATGACTACGACTCATGTTTGGATAATTCTTGAGTGTTCTGGTGTGGTGTATGGTAGTTGTGGAAAATGGAGAGCCTTTTTAGAAAATGACGCCCCTCCTTCTAGCGCCAAACTGTTGACGTCGGAAAATGGTTTGCACTAATCCCAAGTCAACTTAATGATGGTGTTGGTCGGTGAATCCGTCTTGGTTTTAGCTAGGTAGCGTGAGCGGAGGAGAACTAAATGTACGTTCTTTGTATAAGTGTTTTTTCCGTCATTTTTGTGTATATATATTTTTTCGGACATTTATTTCCTCATACTTATAGGGAATTTACAATGATTATTTGCATTTAATGCCAAGCTAGGCATTTAATGCATAGCTTGGCCATTTAATGCTTACAAGACATCCCCTTTTTGGGGCATTTAATGCAAGCTTATTTAAGTAATATAAGCTGTAGCTAGACCGTCACACCGACACTCCAAAGGACAACCTACTGCGATGATGTCACCATGACGAATCGGTGTAGATCCGACTGAAAGGCGCGGGCGGTCCGAACTGAAAGTTCACGTGTCAGTCCGGACTAAAATTCAGTCCGGACACCAACACTGTTTATGTAGCATTAAATTCTTTTAAAATTGACAGATTTATATTTTTCTTGTCTGTATTTTTTTAAATAAAATGCTGAGATTAATTTTAATTTACTGAATCACTCCGTTTAGAAGTCCGTCTAAATTTAGACGGACTTCTAGACGGAGTCTATTTTTGGTGTGTCAAATCAACTAGACGGAGTCCTCGTCAGCATGTGTTAGAGATGGTTTTTTATAACTCCGTCTATATATGCATATATGGCACATCTAAAAGACAATAGGTGTAGTGCATTGGAGATGCTCTTATAAACTAGATTTACAGACGCTAAGTTCAATATAAACTAGCTACATATATTATGATTTATCATCTTAACAATAATCAGAACAATAAGAAAAAGTATCTATCGTCAAAGCCAGCTATGAGATTTGGAGGGCTTAGGCGAAAATGATGTCCTTAATAAATTGATATGTTTTAAAATGTAAATTTTTGACAGACTTACAAGCCAAAAAATGGTACATTTTTTCTTCTTCTTCACTTAATGAAAAAATGGTTGTAATTTGTGTTAAGCTGTGAAGTCTAATTATTGCACTATGCAGAGCTAATCGCGAATCGAATAGGGACAGGCGACCCCTGTCGCTGTGGGGTTGGAAGGGGTTGGGTGACCTCCCTTCCGAGGGCTGCCCCCAAAAGGTTTACAATATTTGTATTTGCTTAAGTAATGATATTTTTTAGAGATTTTACCTTCTTAATTATAACTGGAGAACTTTCATTGGATTGTTATATGTAAGACTAATCTCTTGTAAGCAAATATCATAATTCATTATAGTCAAAATACTGCAGCTGCTGAAGACATGATATAGTCTCACATTGAGACGAATCTGTATAAATCATTGTGTTCTTTATTTTTTGCCATTTTATTTATTGCTCCAATTCTAATAATTTGAAAAATCGTTTGAATTTAAGATAAATATTTCTTAAATGAAGTTTAAAGTAAAAATTACACGATCTACAATTTAAAGATTAGATTAAGGTAGATAATGTAGGTTATATTTGAAGTTGTTTTCTACTTAAGCTCATTTCACATGTAAGTGGGCTGATTTAAAAAAATAATAATAAAAAAATATTAGACCAAAATTTGTGGGGCCTAAATGGGGCCCTGGGCGATTGCCTAGCCGCCTAAGGCTAGGGCTAGCCCTGTCTATCGTCCAAAATTACGAATCAAAATCCTTTAGATCGTGAACATATCAACTATCACTCATTAATCTAAGATTTTCTTGAGAAATTACTATCAATTACATATGTAATCTTTTATTTAAAAGTCATTCGAACTTTTTCCAAGGGTACAACATGAGTTACTTCAGCATCGAAGCGCCTGATACTCGAACATTAGTATTTTCTCTATTCCATATTATTTTGAAAAATAGAAAATCTTATGTTCTTGAACTGATAATCAATTTTGACAAATTAAACTCAATAAGAATAGACACCTTAATTAATTTTACCGAATAGCTCTTCTTTACACATAGCTTAACAAGTATGTTCCTGTATGATATAAGAATCCAAGAACAATATCAAATCATGCATGATTTATAAGAGAAGAGAGAGACGCCACATATTTGATCATGCCATAACAGTAGTACTGTACTAATCAAGTTGATTAATGACAAGATAATGGAGATTAAGCCACAATTATTCTGTTTAAATCAGATTGTGATTGAACGTGGCCAGATGGCAGACACGATGGGACTTTGATAGTTGCTACGTTGGCCAGAGCCGTTTTTAAGGTTAAACGACAAATAGTGGCATTTTGGGTATTGGACTAGTTTTGAAGAAAAGTCACATGGGAAGGTCGATAGGGACGAGGTGAAAGTAACAGAAGAATCCAAGGATGCACGTGACATTACTTGTATTGTGCGTATCATTAATCAAAAACCATGTTGGACTCACGCGCCTTTATGGTTCATGTAAAGCACCGCCTTAATAATCTGCCAATTGATTCAACACGCGCTTTTTGTATGCTTCCACGCACAACATCGAAAACCGCGCGGCATTGGCGCGTGGCCGGACCTATTGATAAGAGTTATAATAAGGTACACCAGTCACAGCGCTCATACTTTTTCTACAAATGCCACCTCATAGTCAAACAACATTCTGCTGAGATGTCAAATTTCTATTGGTTAAGTATTTTGAAACACAGTTTCTTATCGCATAGGATTCAACACACCATTTGGCTCTGGCATAGAAGGGTGGTTAAACGAGGCTTAAAGCTAATCACTTTAGGGCTTAATAGTATTAATGATGATGTGGGTCCAAGCTCAAAAGTGTTACTTGAAGACGAGGCTTTGACCAACATTTACACACAACTAGATGACAAAAAGCCATATCGAGGTGGGGAAGTATAACTTTACATAAAGTGAGATTTTTGTAAAGATATAAATTTTGATAAAAATTAATTTATGTTACATTAAGATAAATTTAAATTACGTTCTTGTACACATTATTAACTCTAAAAACATTGTTATAGTTATTGAAAAAGCTCAAATATCAATGCATTATTTATGTCGATTTATAAGTTTATCTTATTAGAACAAACATTGGTGCAATAATACTTGTACAAGTGAAGGCATATTTCACGTTTAGTTTTGTTCTTTCTATTGGACGAACATGAACAAGATTGATGCAATAAAAGTTCATTTTGTCCTTGCTTTTTCTATGTTCAATTAATAATTTATTTGTTTATTAAATTTATTTATGTTGAACATGAAAAAATAAGGTATGAATATTTTATAAGTATTTTTTGTTTACAAACGACATCTAATATCAGTTGTCAAATCTATTAAGTATTAAACTTGTTTGGTTCTGTTTAAATTATAATTTAAGTTAATTAAATTGATCAAATATATTTTTTATCATATATTTTATAAGATCAATAATTTATTATTTATATATTTTTAAAAATTGTAAGTTACAAATAATTAAAAATAATTTTAACATTACCAAACATGTACATAGGTCTTAGTAGGAATACTTGGAAGGATAAGTACAAAAGGACCATGAACTTTGATTTGTGACAACGATTGAGACGTGGGCTTTAAGCGTAAGCGGAGTCCCAACTGAGGTCTATTATTTCCTAGAAAGTCGTCCAATCTATGGGAGTTTAAAGAAGGGAAAATTGTCAATAAGTCATCTCCACATAACTTGTTTCAAATTAGGTCAAATTTTTTTTTTAAATTGTGATTAAGTCATACTTCACATCAATATTTTATATTAATTTCAAAATCACCCATTTTAACCATATTTTTCATTGAACACAATCTTCCAACTCTACAAACCTCCTCCACCTCCGGCGACAACCTCCTCCACCTCCGGCGACCTCCGGCAACAACCGCCTCCACCTCCGGTGACCTCCGGCACGCCTCCATCTCCGACGACCTCCGGCGACAACCTCCTCCACCTCTGGCGACCTCCAGCGACAACCGCTTCGACCTCCGGCGAGTGCTTCTAAGGCACAGTGTCACTTTTTAGGCAATTTTTTTGGTGAAGATTTTGGATCACTTTTTAGGCAGTTTTTTTGGTGAAGATTTTGTTAGCTGTGAAACTACAAAAATAAATGACAAGTTACTACAATAAGAGACTTTTTCAGACATGTGTATAGGGAGGTGGTACTGGTCAGCTTTCAGGTGGCCGGAAATCAATTTCTCGTACTTCACGTCACGGTGGAGCAGCCAGAGCTTCCGGTGGCTTGAAATATCCGTAGTGGATAACGTTTTATGGACTTTGGTCACAGTGTTTGAATCCTTAGCTTTGGTTTGTATGCTTTTTTATTTCTTCATCTTCTGTGGTTGTACTCTATTCTTAATGTCTTAAGCATTGATCTATCCGTGCTGCAAGAGAGGCTGGCCAATATGATTAACCTGGGTTGAGTATTTTAGCAGTTATGTAAACAATGAGCATTTTCCAGTTATATAAACAATGAGGTAACATCATTGTTGATCTTGTATTATAGAATAGCAACTTGATATTGTATTATACAAAACAAGATCACAATGAAATGGGCATAGAATGTTGTAAATATGAGCTTGAATGCTGTAGATATGAGCTTGAATACTCCACTATCTTATGTAAATAGGAGTTTGAATGCTCCACCATCTAATTGTCTTTGTAAATAGGAGCTTGAATGTTCCATTATCTAATGTTTAGTTATGATACGTTAGTTGATACTATATTATACAAAACAATATCACAGAAAACAATATCACAATATAAATGGACATAGAATTGTTGTGAATAGGAGCTTGAATGTTCCATCATCTAATGTTTGAATGTCTTAGTTTTAATCCATGATACTGTTTTAATGTCTTAGTTTTAATCTATGATTTGTTTAATTATGGCAAAGTTTAATAGATTGAAACTTTGTCATAATATTTCACTATCATTTGAAACATGTTTTAATCAATGATCTTGTTTTAATCATGTGATATTGTTTGAATATATATATATATATATATATATATATATATATATATATATATATATATATATATATATATATATATATGATCTTTGATCTTGTTTAATTATAAGCAATGTTTGAACTTGTGATATTGTTTGAATGCCTTAGTTTTAATCTATGAAACCTGTTTTAATCCACAAATCTTGTTTTGTTTAGGTAATTAGTATATTTTGATACCGTTTTAATCCATGATCTTGTTTGAATCTATGTGATCTTTGATATTGTTTAATTACTGCAAGGTTTGAACATGTGATATTGTTTGAATGTCTTAAGTTTAATCCATGATAATGTTTTGTTTAGGTAATGTGCATTAATATAAATTAATATTGTTTTAATCTATGTTTTAATCTATGATACTGTTTTGCATAATACACTATCAAACAAAATATATGACTAATTAAACAGTATCAAAGATAAAAGCATGATATCATAGTCATGTGTGTTATTTGATACTGTATTATGCAAAACAATATCACAAAAAACAGTATCACAATAGAAATGATCATAGAATTTGCACACGTGCTCGAATTTTTATTATAATATGTTTTCGGAATGGTCTCGACGAGGCGGTTAAGACCGATCGCCATTGCGCATCGCTATGATGGATTTTACCTATTTGAAGTCGTCTCTTTAACTTAAAATGACAATCTTTAATTTTTTTTTTCAAAGCAAGATCACAAATTTTTAAAAGCGAAGATCACGGATAAATGTACATCCTTTTTTCGCAAATTAAAGCTCTTCCAAAGTATCTCGAGTCCCTTAAAAGCAAACACATACTTGAGCAATGCTAAAATGAAGAAAAGAAGAATCGCCAATCATTCTCAAGTTAATGGGAAGTCATGCAAAGGGTTCTCATCTAAAACTATAAACAATGTTTCTAATTCTTCCCTTGAATTTGAATATGTTTGAGATTCAATTAGGACATAGATTCTCATTAGATATATAAGTATAAATTTATAAAGTGTTTAATGGTAGGTAGAAGAATTAATCATGAGAGAATAAACAAGAGAATACTATTGTTCTTAAAATATTTCATTAGTAGTACAAAATCATAGGTTTAATAAAGATCAAAAAAACAAGATCACAAAAAGTATCACAAAAAACAAAGATCACAAAAAATAGTATCACAACAAAACAAGATCACCGCATAAACAAAGATCACTACTCACAATTAGCGCTTTTTTTTACAATTAAGGGTATGTTGGTCTTTTAGCTCTAAAATATGACTTTAATTGAATTAAATTTTGAAGATATGAGCTTAGGTTCTTATATGTCCAAACAAACGATGACGTACTCGAATTTACACTTTAAAGAATTTATTTTATAGTTTGTGTTTGAAATAATTTTAAAAATTAGTTTGGGCATCAATTTGAAAGAGATAAATGATCAAAGGTCGAAAATCAAACAGAAGTCAACCTGATTGTCAAAAATAAATAAAAATATATATTTATATATAAAAAAATTGAGAAAAAGAAGTTAACTTTTAAAATTAATTAATATGTATGGGCAAAAGGCTTCATCATATGATGAATTACTTAAATATTTTTGTAGCATTTTAGTGTGTTAGTAAAATAAAATAAATTGGAATAAATTGGAATGAAAAAAGAAATTAAATCAAGAAATCCATAATTTATCTACATTTATTCAAGTAACAATATTTATACTTTCTATTAAGAGTATCTTCAATAGACTCTTTATTTATAAAAAACATATTTTATATTTAAGAAACTAAAAAATTTTGTGAAGTACTCCAACAGTTTTTTTGTTTTTATTTTTTAACCGTCCATTTTAATTCTTTCAATAATTATTTATTATTTTTTCTTTATATTTTATTTTGACATACTTCCTTTTCCTTCATAATTATTATATAATTTTTCTCTATTTTATTTTGTATATATATTTAATTTAGTCAATATATGAATATTAAAAATTAAAATTATTTGAATGCATTTAATTATAGAGAGTAGATTTAACTCTCCAAATACCGAATTCACTCTATTTTAAAAAATTAATTTAGAAAATTTCTTAGAACATAATTTTAAAGATTTGACTCTCTAAAATAGGTAAAGAGCATCTTATGTTTAAAAAATGCTCTAACATTATTTTTTAGATTAACTAAATTTTAGTTCTGGATTTTCTCATGAAATAAAAACTACTTAAATGCATTCTCTCCAAACTCAATTCTTTCAGATTTCTTTCTTCTTCTTTTTTTTTTTTTTTTTCTTTTTGTGTGTGTTGGGGTTGGGGTTGGGGTTGGGGTTGGGGTTGGGGGTGGGGGTGTTTGAATGCTGGTGCGCATTCCTCAAATTTTGGCTGTAGGAATACGTCAATTTACACTTGATGCCTTGAGGGAGACAACAAAAACAAATTACCAATTACGCTAAGTTTATTATTAGAACATCAATAATTACAAAATTCAGACTGCTCTAAGAACTTAAAGATCGACATTTTGATCTTTAGAAGTTTTCAGCTACTCATCCCCCCATATTTATTTTAATCTGCATCTAAGGACCGTAAGATGTAGCCACCACCATCCAGGTAGAAATTAAGGCTCGCCAATTTACAGAAACACGAGTCGAGCTTATTGCATCGGTTCGTGGACTGTAGGTTTGAGCTCATCGAGATCCAACACAACTTTACCTTGAATCAGCCTCTTATCCTTGGCCTCGTGGGCTTCTCGCACTTGCGTAATTGGAAATGTTTTCTCCACAGGGATTTTCAGCTTTCCAGCCTCGGATAGACGGCGTATCTCATCTAAACCTTCCACATCAGCCCTCATGTAAGTCCACCAATATTCTGTACCATGTCATAAGCAGGTATTAATCACATGATATTGAAGACTTCCTCTAAAAGAAAAAATAAAAAAACAACTACCAAGAGTCACGCAAACGTAAAAACATGCAACAAAATCTTTTTCAGTTGAACTTTACCAAGATGAGTAAAATTTAATTTACAAATATCTCCATGATTTGGTAGTGGTACAATTTGCCGGCATTGATTGATAACTCGGTTCTAAGCAAAAGAACAGGGCATTGGCCATGAGAACAAAATAATCCATTTCGACAATCTATCAGACTCGGAGAATATTTTGTTTCATGTAGTTCTGACTACAAATTTTATGCTTCTAAATATAAGTAACGGACCTATTCCATGAGAATACCGATATTGAATTTGCTTCTTCAATAAAGTAGTTGTTGCCAAAGGAAGGCCGATTGCTAGTCCATATCTATCCGTAAAGGATGCAGCCTCCCCCTGCAGCAAACCCAACAAAAACTTTGCACTATAATATGCAACAATGATATAAGGAAGCCATACATTCATTATTTCTGGAGAACAACATGGAGTAGCCTCTTTCCTGTACCTGCAATGTCATGTAATGTCCTCCTCTCTTCAAAAGATTGATACCTAGTCTTTCTGTCTCGGGTACACCAATTGTGTCCAAAACAGCGTCAAAATACCCTTTTATTGCTACTTCATAATCCTGAAAATCTGAAACTTGTATTAAACCAAGAGAAGGAACATTTCAAATGGAGATGAACAATATAAACTTAGTGATCGTACTCAAGAAGTAGGCAGAAATTTAGTCAAGGGCAAGGAACGAGGATTATCTTTTGAGTATCAAAAATTGGAGTTATAAGGAAGGTTTCTAATTACACACCATTATTTGATTTGAAGAAACTGAATTTTCTCTTTTCTCATTCACATAATATCTGATCTAAAATAAATAAACAGATCAAAGAAAGAACAAAGAAATCCATGACCTCTTTTCATAAGATGGACTTGTAATTAGAAAAAATATCAATGCAAGGTAAGAGGTAAAAAGAGGTAATTACGTCACCACCTCAGTGGTATAGTCGACAGCCTGCTCAGCACCAGCTGCCAAGAGACGATCTACACTTTCACCTCCACATGTGGTTGAAACGTGGCACCCCACAGCCACAGAAAGCTGAATTGCTGAAAATCCTACAGCTCCTCCACCACCCAACACTAATACCCGTTGCCTGCAAAGACATAATTAAACAATCTTTTGAATAGTAACATTACTCTTGTTCAAAGAGAGAGATTATGAGAACAAGTTCCTATAAAGATAAACTACAATGATCTCTCATATTCGTTCTCTACCAACAATTAACTCATTAGGACCATGTCAGACCACTATAAAGATAAACTACAATGATCTCTCATATTCGTTCTCTACCAACAATTAACTCATTAGGACCATGTCAGACCACTTAAGAGCTTAAACTCAAACTTACGTCTTCCTTAATTCTTGTTCTACATCCAGATAAAAACCAAGTCTACATATGTATTTTTAAGCAGCAAACTAGTGCATTACTCACGAACGTCTGATTTTCACGCTTAAACAATTGGTCAAAAAAATGAATGATTGTGCTTAATTCAAGTGTATTCTTATTCCTAGTAATAAATATCATAAGATACTGAAATCAACAATGTGCCTAGATGAAATCATCTAACCAAGCTCAACGGACCAGCAAAATAAGAAGACTCGTGTGACTTCAATTTCAAATATTTATTTCCTTGAATAGTGTCACGAGTTACAAAAGTTGATAATTTCATTATAATGACCTCAAAACGCCCACTTGTTAGGTCACCAGCTTAATCTTACAAATTGTAAGATAGCAGGTCAAAACAACAGCTAAGCTAAGTGACTAAATTATTATGCATAGAACTTTAGAGAAGAATTTGGTAGCCTTATTCCAACTCAGCTATTCATTCCCGAAAAAAAAAAATGACAACTAGAGAGTTTTATTTTATGAGCATTAAAAACATACCCCCTTTTTATTCTTGCCGTACTTCTTAGGGCACGCCAAGCAGTCAAGGCAGCAAAAGGAATGGCACTTGCTTCCTGCCCGAAAAATAAAATAACAATGAAAAAGTCAACTTGGGGTAAAGAAGAGGCAGATGCAATGGAGCATTGGACCATAGTAAATTGAAAATGCAGCAATAAGGAGAAAGGACATGCCTTTGAAACCCATTATAAACCTTAAAATATGGGAAGATTACATCCACAGTCCCCAATCTATACATAAATGAGCAACTAGGTTGCCATTCAACTTTTATTGGTAAACAGGTCCCCAACCCTCTGTTTTGTAGCAAGTAGGTCCAAGAGAGACAGATTCCGTCCAAAAAAATCTGTTAAAATGTCACGTTTGATTGAAATGACGATTATACCCTCACTTTTAATAAAATAAATAAATAAAAGAAAGAAAAAAGAAAACTAATTTTCTTCCTTCCTCTACCCCAACTCCTGTAGCCCCTGCCCGTCCGCACTTGCAGTCGCTGAAGGGTCGTTCCAAAAACTTGTCCCTGTAATTTTTTTTTTTTCTGGTACTATTAAACAATGCCACCTAGTGAGGTTGTAGACCTCCATTATCTATTTCCTCGAAACCTAGATCTATACCCTTCCTATTTTGGCTTGATAACCAACCCCTTACATCAACCACAGATCATGCCCCTAGTACAAGAAATCCATCCACAATCAACATGTTTCTGCAGTAACTTGACTGAGGAAGCAGAGGAATGATTTTTATTAGAGGAAATGGGCCAAGTAAAACTCTCTCATCAACAAAGATGAACAAGTAGCTGTGCAGGTGATGAGAAGGGACAGGAGAGGGGCAACAGGGGCTGATGAGGGTTGATGGGGTGGGGTGGGGTGGGGTGGGGTGGGGTGGATGAAGATTAGTTTTTCTAATACTTTTATTTTATTTAGGGCTTGTTTGGTAACCATTTTTTTGCCTACTATTTTTGACTTTTCAAACTTTTTACATTATAAAAAAGTTTGAAAAGTCAAAAAAAGTAGCCAAAAAAACCCATTTTTTGAAAGAAAAAAAATACACCGAACAAGCCCTTAAAGTGAGTGTATAATCGTCCTTCAACCAAAATACCTTATCACATGCGATACGTGTAATGTTGTAAAGGTCTTTTTCAGCAGAATCTACCTCTGGGGACCTACTTGCTACAATATTGAAGGTTGGGACTCATTTGCCAAAATAATTGAACGGGACCCAAGGGCTCTCAGTCCACATGGACTGCAGTTTGAGATTCCAAATCACAGGGCCAAAACAAAACATATGGGAAAAATAAAGACAGTCGTAAACAGTTGAATGTTCCCATAAATAGCTGTACACCAAGACTTACCACATGTGAAATTGATGCAGGCTTTGAAGTTAGTTCATCTTCTGCAAGAACAGCATAGTCAGTATAAGTACCCCTCACAGCAGTTGGATGCAGTGCACCAAACACTTCCTGCCCAACAATGAATGAGCGGACAGAACCTCCAACAGCAGCAACTTCGCCACTTATATCACGGCCCAAAATCAATGGCAAAAGAGGTTCAAACAATGAACGACCATAACCAGATCGCATCTGAAAAATATTGAAATTTATACCAGAGACCTGAGTGTGTGTATGCAGTATAAAAACCTAACTAGGTGCTGTGAATACAAACTTAAACTATAGCAGGCAACAGAGAGTTGCATATCAGGCAAAAGCTCTCATAATACAGCCACACAGAAAGATAACTGACCATCGTGAATTTCTCGACCAATAATCGAGGAAGATTTTCATTCTTTTAATAAAATAACTTGCAGTCGATTAATCAAGGATAATTTGTGTTTAAATAAAATAAATAGGATTACCTCTTTTGTATCCCTTCCACCCATTTTTCATTACTAATGGAATATCCTTTACTATTTGTATAAACATGGAATGAAATGATCTTGTTATGATCCTCAATTGAAAAGAGATGTCTTGAGCAATCAGAGAAGTTGTAACGACCACGGACTTTCTCCTACAAGCTTAGGGGTGCATAGCTTACGTATTGTCCACTGGAGGTTGGGCTCCAAACTTGATTTCTGTCGTGTCCCCATCGATTCGAACACTTGACTTCCCATTAAAAGAAACTTAAATGAAATGCTAGTACCCAATTACCAGCATTCCACTTAAGTTGCTCTTAAGGGGAAGGTCAAGGTTCTAATCGTTGAGAACGAGACAAAAATTCAGTTTGGAGCCCAACCTCCATAGGATATTACATAAGCTATCGACGCACAAAATAGCCCCAAAAGCAAGAGACTAGTAGAAAAAAGTCCGTGGTAGTTACAAAAACATATATTTTTTTTTTGTGAAAACTAAAAATAATATTAAATAATATAAAGTATAGAGAACTGATTTAAATTCGGGTTCTGATACCGTTTGTGACGATCCGAATCCTTAGAGATCCAAGTACCACTAAATCGTAAATTAAAACTATTTTGAAAGGACTTAAAAGTATAAATAGAATTATGGATACAAAATAAACTAATAATGAAAGCATTTGTCATAACAGAACAATTTTTCAAATAGCATAATGAATTCAATAAAATTAACTTGAAAAGAAAAATATCTTTAATACTTAAATCTAAAAAAAATACATATCCATAAAGATAATTTATTATTAAAAACTTCCCAGAACCATAAGCCATCTCTATACCGACCGTCTCGAATCATTTATTTTTGAAAGGAAAATTGTCATACTTGTGAGATAAATCTCAATAAGTGTACATGAGTAATTAATTCTCATATATGTATTTTAATAGAAAATTATACTTACATAGAGAGAGACAAAATTGGACCAAACTTAGGTGGTACCAAATTCTCTTGCATAGTGCTACTAAATTCTGGTCCATTTTTAATTATCTTACATAGTACGGACCAAAATATAAACATAAACGTAGAAATAACATACAAAAAACTACTAACAATTAAATATATTGCACATTTACCTTTTGCTTGAAACTTGAAATAAAGTAAGATCACTTCAACAACTTGAGATTCCTCTCTCTCTCTTACTCTAAAGATAAGAAGAAGGTTGTGTATTTGTGTGTTTCTTCTTTACATAAAGGATGAATACTTATAAGGGAATGCATGGAAACTTATAATTTCATTAATTACTTTTCTATACTACTTGTATGCATTAGTAGAAAAATATAGATTCTTACCTTAAATTATATTTATAATCAAAGACTAATTTAAACTAATCACATAACTATGTACAATCATATATCTATTATCTAATCATTATTTTATATATCATATATATATAAGAGAGCATTAAATATATATAATCAATAAAACATTAATTATATACATATATTTCTACATACTTAAATTATATACATGATTTAAGCTAATAACACAATCATATTCAATTATTTTATCTTCCATATATATGCAATAAAACATTAATTATATACATATATTTCTATATTAAATTACATATATGATTTACGACAATTACATAATCATACGTGTATATACAATCATATGCACATTAACATCTAATCAACTATTTTATTTATTATATATATACAATATGACATTAAACATATCTATTTTTCGAAAATCATTGACAGAATAAGTATGATTTGGTGCCATCTAAGTTCGGTCCAATTTTCGTGTCTCCCTATACAAATATGATTTTTTGTTGAAATACATATATATAAATTAATTACTCACGCACACTTACTTAGATTTAACTCACAAGTATGACATTTCTCCAAAATAAATAGTTCGAGACGGTCGGTATGGAGATGGCTTATAGTTGCTATCTTTAAGTATTAAAGATATTTTTCCATTCAAGTTAAATTTTATTGAATTCATTATGCTATTTGAAATATTGGTCTGTTATGATAAATACTTTTATTATGAGTTTATTTTTTGTCAATAACTCTATTTATACTTTAAGTCCCTTCAAATTAGTTTTAATTTACGATTTAGGAGACTCGGATCACTAAGGATTCATAGTCACAAAAGCACTGCGATAAACAAATTTGATCTTGACCGATTCAATCAAGGTATTAGAGTTTGTTCTATTAGACAACAAAGATCGCATTTTTCCATTTCATTCAAATAAGAGTTGTACCTGTAAAAATCTTCATTTTCTCAGTATCATCTCTATCATAATCTCTATTCCCTTTATCAATTTTCCTATCCTACCTAAGTCTATGGTCGTTTGTTGTTTGAACTAGTTTCTCACATGATTAATATTCATTAAAAGAAGAAGAAAATTAATATGTGGTAGACCGGTATATGCATCCAAAATTGATGCAATAATTTTACGAAAATATATTAATGTAGCCACTCTAGTAAGTTGTCAATTTCTTTTAAAGTAGTATTTGCTTAAAGTTGTTTCTCACTAATTTAGTGTCTTAGTTTTGAAATTTCTAAGCTTCCACAATTTCATATACTTCCTCAGTGGTTGAGTGAACAATTGATATTTGATCTTGTGTTTGTTTACAAAGAACTAGTGCTCAAAGTACGAAACTAGAAGAGATCACATTTGAAGTTAAATTAATTCTTCTCTAATGTCAATAAAAAGTGCACGTACCAACACAACACGAGTATTAAATTCCTGAGAGTTCAATTCCGACAATAAACAAACTATGATTAAATTCATTTTTCTTTCTGGGAAAAATTCACTAACATACCACATTCCAAAGAGCAAATGCAGTACACATTTACACATCTCTTGGTCTAACCTAATAGTTTATAAAATCTGCTCAGTAACTCCCAATTCTCACTCGATCACTAAGGAAGCATACGAAAATTGTGGAAGCCTACAAATTCCACAACGAAAACAATAAATTAATTAGAAATATCATTAAGCAAATCCTACTTTAAAAAATCAACAACTTACTAGAGTGGCTACATTGTTGTATTTCCTAAAATTATCTGCATCAAGCTCGTGGGTTTTTATAAATTTTCATATGATTTGAATGCATTTACTAATCTACCATGAACAAATTTTGATTCTTCTTTTCAATATATCAATCACAAGAGAATTTGGCATTGGGAGTCAAATAACAATGATCAACAAGGAAACGCTAATGGGCAGATTTTATCAACTTTAATTGAAATTTCCTATACCAAGTACTCCTAATTGATTTCACCGCATTTTACAGGAAGCGAAAATGGGACTAACTCTGGTATCGAGGGGATTGATGGAAACAGCACGACCGCGAACGAGGACCTCATTGGGCTTGAGATCGGGCACCTTAACATTATCTCGGAGCTCAAGCACCTCCGGCCCTCCGAATCTGGGCAACAGCACTGCTCTGCAGCTCGTCACCACAGTCCGACTACTCTCCCCTAACCCTAGTTTCCATTTATTTCCAATTCCAATCACCGCTGCTCCGTTTCTCTTCTGCAATAGCCACTGCATCCTCAATTATACAGTTATACTGAAAACTTTGTATTTGTAAGACCAAACAATTAATTGTTAGTCCTATTATAATAACTGTAAATGCATGAAATCACGATTTTGTGTGTGTGTATATATATATATTTATCTGTATATCTATAGGCCAAACTCAAATAGAGAAGCTGGATACTGGAGTACTGATGTATATGTGAAACTTTGATGTAAATTTCTAGTAGCACAAAAAAACACACATATATAGGGTGACGTGTGTGTGTTATTATCCGCAGAAGGGTATTTGGCATCGGTGGACCCTTCTCAAGTGAGTTTTTGCGTTACGTGGTAGCCAATTTTGCTGGGTTCACTTGAGAGTGGTAGTGTTGCTACGCGGTTCGTTATCCATTTTTTAATGTTCATTGTTATTTTTTAATATTTTATTTTTACATTCATATATTAAATTTTCTATTAATTAGTTTAATTTATTTCTAATGACTTTAGTCCAAATTCAAAAAGTTAGTTAGAAAAATATAAAAAGACTTATTTGTGTCTTATATTTTTAAATAAACAAATAAACAACAAATATAAAAATACAATAAAATACTTGTGTTTCATTTCATTGCATTCTAACATGCTAATTAAAGGAAAATTGAAATAAAAATGTGATAAAGAAACATTAACAATAACATAAGTGGTCATCCTAAGCTACCCTTGCTGCATGCTTGGACCAGAGCCACCGGAAAAAGTGTTCATAGCAGTACCACTGGCCATAGCAAGTTTGCTTTGTGAAGGATTTGAATCAATATGCGAAATTATGGATGGTGCTTTAGATTCGTCATAGGTAGGAGGAACAGAAGCAGATATGGCTCCTGTGCCTCCGGCACCCTCTGGCATGGGCTGCTTTTGGGGCATTCTAACGGTACCTCTTTCTATCTGTGGGTTTCCAGCAGATGCTGACCCAACATGAAGTTCCTGCAACCTATAATCAGTTTCAGGGCGACGACAAATCTTCCTCAGGGGCACAATCTCCTGTATATACATATATAGATATATATATATATATAGAGAGAGAGAGAGAGCGAGCGCGAGAGAGAGAAGCAATCAAATTCAAGAACATGAAGAGCACTAAACATGCAATTTTATTTGGTTACTCATATTATATCTACAACAGTGGTATGTTACAAACAAAACAATTATATACCTCAGCCTGATCATGGTCATATCGCACCAGAAACCTACAACGACAACCTCTTACATCGTGCCTCCGCCTTTATGCATCAAGGACCTGTGCATCAAAGTAGAGGGCCTGCTCTTTTCCTTCCTAGAACATAATAAGAACATTAATAGATGATTCTGAAGATTACCAAAACTAAGCTTTTTTAATGAACAACTTAGTACACTGGTCTATAGATTTTGCGTATACACTGCACCTGAAAGCAGAGTATTAAATCTCCAGGGAGAACTGCTACACACTCTGATGATTCACATGGTAGTGATCGCTGTCTAACATGCCTGCGGACATTAACTCATTCATCCTCTTCTGGCCCAAAACCAGCAAATCGAACCAGAACTTCCTGGAGTAGTCAGCATAGTCAAGTTATAACAAGGAGGAAAGTAAAGGTTAAGAAAATGAGTGATCTTGAAGTTAAACAGCTTCATGCAAGTTGCTCATTTCTGGAACATAAAGTTAAGTGGTAAGATCTACAGAGATACACAAAGAACAGCCAGTGAACAAATAACAAATTAAGAGCAAAGAACGTGTAATTGAAAAGGCAAAACAAGCATCAAGAATTACCAGATCACTTGTCTCTAAAGACCTATGCGATAGGAAGTTTGAGACGTCATACCTGAAAAGGAGAGGAAGTTAGTTTAGAATTTCCCCCATTCATGCAAAGCAAGTAGGTGGAAGCAACTGACAAGTCTGCAACAAGTAATTAAAGAAATCCCCAGAAGACTAACCATGCACCATCCCTGGCAGATTTAGCTTCAATCTCCATCTGAGAGTTATCTGAGGCATTCCTCCCTGCACTTTGCCCTAGTGACTAAAGAAAAGCATATACATAGATTCACGTAGGGTGATGTGAAGAAGAAGAGAGTTGAGTTTTTAATTTTGAAGTATCAAAATTAAAAAGAAGAAACGTGAGAGGAACTAGAAAAAATAAACATCTTCCAGATGTAGACTAATACTTGCAAAGTCCATAAAGAGCAAAATTTACCTAGTGCAAGGAGTGTGTTTGGTTATTGTATGGAGTATAACACTTGATATTTTAATGAATCCTATGTCAAATTACACTCATCAGCTAGTTTATAGGATCCATGACATACAGGCATAACAGGAATACCATACATCTGCCCAAACCAATACTTCTAGTTTCAAAGTTCTCATGATAACCCAAGCAACTGTCTACAATTCTCATACCACATTCCAACGACTAGTCAAAGTAAACATTCAACATGAAGTTACCCTTCACATCCAGAAAGATGCAAATGAAACTATAATTTGTTTTTCCACTCTTGAGTGACAAGTCATATGAGAATAGCTGACTACGCATGTATTGACAAAATCCAATAAATTAGCATTCCATAATATTATTTGCAAAACAGGAGCCCTTCCTGAGTTTTGCAAATAAATTACAAATAAAATCATTGTCTTCACGCAAACCAAATCCTTCTGAGTTTTGAGTTTTGGAAATAAATATAAGAAAAGAGGAGAAAATCTAAATGAAAGAAGAGAAGCAAAAATATTAAATCTTTTCTTCTCCATGACATGAGCTTAGGAAAAGCTAATTCCCTTTTTCCTGTTTGCGAGTTATTAACAAAAAGGAAATGTTCATTTTGAAGCTCTTAATATTACCAGGCCCTATAAGGATCTCATATTTGCATCAGGCATCTCTCTTCCATTGACATGAGAAGGTATCAACCATCCAGAGTGTCAACTCAGGATTTGTCATCCTCTTAGTCTTACTGTATCTAAATATATGTCTAAGGGATGTTTGTATAGTGTCTTTTTGTATATGAAAAAGTAAATTTTCAGTTACCTTTCTTTTGGAAAATGATCTTTGTATTTATAATGAGGATTATCCAAACCCCATATCTTCCTTCCTATGCTCCATCATCAGTAACTGGCGGTCAACAATCTTGTTGATATCAAGAAATGATGGGGGTGTATTATCTGAACGTCAACATGAAGCATGTTTCTTTCTCCTTGTTTTTGTATATGGCTTGGACTTAATTGTATGGGATGAGGGGGCTTTTATAGGGGGTAACTAACATAAAAAAGGAATATCTGTCTTGTCCGTCCACAGTACTCCACCCCTACGGACTTGTGCGGTTGTACCACCGCTCAAAGTGACATTCTGATTGGTTCGTGAGGTCAGCAAGATGGGGTAAGTTCAGCCATAGGACGTAGGTCTGCAGTCTAGGTTCTCTCTTCATGTGCGTGATAGGCTAATTAGGGTGGTGCTTGTTAGATCTAGTCAGCTTTGCAATGATGATGTTTCCCTTATGACGACTCCCAATTTTTTAGCCCGGGCTGAATCTTGCGGGAAAGCTCTCGGCTTGGTATTTAGCTATTGAGAGTTGATAGATCAATCCTTTGAATTTGGACATTGATCTTGATATCTGGGACTTGTGGGTTTGGCTCTGTGAGTTCTTAGTTTGGGTTGCTCCACTAGGCTAGACAAATGTGCTTGGGTTATAATCTGTGTGGGCTTCTTAGCACACCTGATAATTTGACAGGACTATAAGGTTATTTATTTTTGGTGCAACACAGACTATTCAGGAAAACAAGAAGAATATATAAACAATCATATTGTTTCAATGACCTTAGTCCGAGATATAGTATTCCACCTCAACTTACTATATCTAACATGTAATAGGGACTCTGCAAAACACATCAAGATAACGGCACTTCCCCACCCAATCAAGGATATTTATATTTGGTGCAACACGGACTATTCAGGAAAGCAAGAAGTATATATAAACAATCATATTGTTTCAATGACCTTAGTCTGAGATATAGTATTCCACCTCAACCTACTGCACCTAACATGTAATAGGAACTTTGCAAAACACATCAGGGTAACGTAGGGTACTTCCCCACTCAATTAAGGGAATGTCAATATTTTCATGGAACATACACCTAAAATTCCTATATAAATATCGTTTTCATCATATCACTAATTTAATTTAGTTGAATTGGCATTTTGACACTGCATTGCATGTGGCCCGTAGCAAGCAATATACTGAGTTTGTGTAGTGGAAGAAGCTGTGACACTTTCTCACTATCAGATACTATCTTGCAATATGAAAATTAAAAGCAAACATTTAGTAAAAATGATAGGCAATATCCATGCTTCCTCAAACTTGGAAATGAATCCAACAATTGGACACATATTTGTAACGAGTCCATGTCACACTAATGCATCAATACACATAACAACAAAGTAATGATAAAAGGATAAGTATGCATCTAATTAACCATTGATAATACTTAATGATCAAAAATAATGGACATTTTTTGGCACGCTGCTACGTTAAGAAGAAACAAAATGAAGAAAACAATATCACAATTTAACAGCTCTACCTGAAGGAGCTGGAAGAGAATGGGGGACTTGAGGCATACTTCTTATGATAGCTGGATCAGAATATGACACATTAGAACTAAAAAACAGCAGCAGAACTATATTACCACCAGCTTAAAAAAAACGCCAAGTGTTCAGGAGAGCAGAAAACAATTTCAAAACATTTAACATGAGACACATCCAATACTACATGAGGGAGCAGGCTGAGGCTGAGAAGGCTGAGGACCAGTTCTGACTGTTGTTGGATCATCTCGATGGGTAGGAGATATGCTCAACTTCTCAGCAGTTGGAGCCTTAGCAGCTTTTGCTCTTAAAGCATATCGCCTATTTTGGAACCAATTCCATACCTACAGCAAACATTTAGAGTTATTGAAAGATTACTATATTTTACTGTTCCATGTAGAAAGGGAACGGCCCTTTACTTGTTTCACTGAAATTTCCACCTGTCCAGATCTTTCAGCTGAAGCACTATATAAAAAGGCCATTAAACCAACTTTTAGATACTCATAAGTTGAACATAGGCTTTCCAAGTATTTCAATTATAGCTACTACATCAACTACATACCTGAACTTCTGTGCAAGAGTTTCCAGAATTTCACGTTCAGGAACTGCACAATTGTGTGCTTGCAGGATAGCTTCCATCTCACTAACCTTCAGTATTGTTGACAACGAGGAAAAAATAGATTTTTTGATTACAAGTTGTTTCTCCAAAAGAATGAAAATGGTAACACTTCAAATGCTGCACCTTAGATTTAAACTACAAATTGCATCTGTAGTAACTCAACAGAACTTAAAATGATAAATGTATGTTCCACTATGTATAGGGTTTTCTCTCATTTTGTGAAGAAACACATCTTCCATGTAGTCTGAATCTGATGCACTTATTTACATAAAATTGTTCATTTTTTCATCTAATAGTACCTATTATGGCACTGGAAACGAATATCTTATAGTTTACCAGAGAAACCTTCATCTATATTAAATCACCAAAGCATTTAATATAGTCATTTTTTAATCATAGTAAGGGATGCTGAATATCAGTTGTGGGTTTATGCCCATGATATATATGCCCCATCTATGCGCCATAAATGCAGGTGGTTTTCAATAAAGGAGATGCTCAACAATTCTGAAAACATGGGTGCTAGAAGCTGGAGTATTTTCTGGTAAAAGAAGGGTACTAGTAGTATATTTGTGAAAGATTTCAGAAATTCTTATAATAATCTTCCATAAGAAAATTCGTTAAAATAACTTCAATTATGTATCAAATTCAATTCAAGAAGTAATACCTTTGTGTCTAATATTATTAACCAACACAAATTAAAAGTTTTTACTTAGATGAATTTATTTGAAAAAGGACGTAATAAATATACTTTATTAAGAAACGAACTAGAAAGAATAGCATGAGTAGCCAAACCAATATTCTTACTCAGGGAAAATGCCTATTGCCAAGGGGGAACATTTAACGCTTCAAGTTGATGCATATATGCATGCACACACGAGGGCATACACACAGAATTTTTCAGCAAGTGCTCCTCCGGATCATATGAAATTCATTCGTTCGATAAAAAAGGAAAACTTGTCATCTATTTTATAGCAACTGCTCGCGGCATTTTTTTACTGATTCAGTTCCTGTGTATAACCACAAGATTTCATACCCTTTTCAACAGTCGTCTAACTCTAAGCTTAAATTTGTACTCTTCCGAAATAATTCTACATTTTTCTCTAGTAATGTCAGTGAAGCAATTTTAAAAAACGTTTCAATGTGAAAATTTAAAGATTGAGACGAAAAAATAATACCAAAAGAAATGGCAAAATCGGTGATCAAACAACATATCCTAAACCCACTAAACAATTCGCCGTGCGTGTGGTGCGCGGTTATATACATAGAAAGATTGAGAAAGCAACCTCAGCAGCGTTAAAGCGGAAGCAGGGGCCTCCGTGGCTCGGCGGTCGACCCATTGTGGTACAACTCCCTTGAAAATGCTGTCAATCTAATTCTACAATTCAATTATTCTCAAAATATTTCAGCAATCAAAACCTTAGTAATCTAATTCAATATTACAGAAATCGAAACCAGTTCAAACGGAGAGGAAGAAGATGAAATATTGTATTCAAATTCTCCCTAATCTAATTTTGTTATTTTAGATCTCAATCTAATTTAGATTTTTGAGCTCGTTGCCTGCTTGAAATTTTGTCATTTTGTGAGTAAATTACAGTTATAATTAGTTTATATAGTTATGATTGGATAAGTTGGATTGAGAAGGGTAAATTTCATTCATGGTCACTGAAGTTTAAACAAAATCTTATTTGAGTCACTAAATATTAATTTGTGTGTCAACTACAATTTAATTGCAAATTTTACGACTCCCATTCCGTCTTCTATTGTCCTGACAAAAATTACTTTATTGGTAGCACCTTACATACTAAAATAATCATTATGACATAAAAAAATTAAATTGCATGTTTTTTTTTTTGTTTAATATTTTTATAACATAATGTACTAGTAATTTAGCGTGTTGCATAACAATTATATTGAAAATCAGTTGCGATATGCTAGCAATTAAATATTTGTAATCAATTAGAGATGTGACATGTGGCATAGTGTTGAAATTTGCAACTAAAATTACAATTCAATAATCTAATTGAAATTAAATTAAAATTTAGAAATACAATTAAAACTTAATAAAATTCAACGACACGACAGGTAAAATTAGTGAAACCATTCTGGGCATTATTTGGGTTTATTTTTTTTTGGGTCTATGAACACGTTCATATATAGATCTTGTTGAGATTTCTTAAAACCAACAAAATTTTGAAACCTAATTTAGTGTAGTACAGAACTCATTATTGATTAACATAATACCAGAAGAACACTTCTCTTCCCTACCCATTTAGTATTTATATTTCTTAAAAATTTACAAGTTCCTAATGCTCCAAATAAAAACTACGGAAATCTTTAATCTACACAATGATGGGGATCTTGAGCACATTCCAACTAACATGTTTAGCAGACATATTGCACATTGTATATATAAGATTATAATTACTTATCATAGTTTACTGACTACTTGCAAATTTACCACGACATCACGGTACATAGCAATCTATTTTATTTGATGAACACGCATAATTAAACATCATTACACACTCAAACCAAATGAAGTCGCTGCATGCCTGTTGGAACATTACTGCATTTTAAAGTCCACCTTAAACAGTTGTGCAAACATATATACACAACGTCTACATATGTCAAAAGGTAAAATTTCAAAGCATTATGATAGTTGAATAACATAGTTATACTGGGAATTCTGAACTCCAGAGTTCTCTATTCACCATCGTCTTCCTGGTTATTTACACGTTCACACTCATCGATCCATTCGCTATATCTGTAGACACAAATTCCAGTCAAATAAAGAGTATGAAGAAAATTGAAAATTGGTATAAACCCACACAAATGCTTCATCTTCTGACTTACATGTCTATAGGCTCGGTCAAAGCTGCGAATATAATAAAGCAAGTCAGTGATAACTTAGAGAAGATCATGGCAAATTACACAAATTTGTAATGACCAGGCACGCACAAATTTACAGTAGATGTTAATTTTTCCCATTTATTTTTCTTTCCTTCTTGTCATTTGATTCAATCCTCTTCTGTTGTGACAAAATTCCAAATGTATTTGATGCCAAAAGTTTCTGTTTCAGAGAGGCATCTAAGGAAGTCACTGTTTATACTAGAACCGATATACTATGAAATGAGAATATATGCCATAGGCGATGCTTACTGAGGATAAATTAAAGAACGGCTAAGGTGGTTGAGACATGTCATACATAGAAAGCCTCTCTATGAGTGATTCTATATTAATAGAACATGTTAAAACTTGGAAGAGGAAAGAACAAACCAAACTTACATGCCATGTTGCTAAGAATCTAGTTGCTTTGGAACCTCTACGTAGATGAAGCAATGTTCATGTAACTGACACCAAATTTAGTAGGGATAAAAGTCAGTTTGTCATTGTTGTCTACAAGTAATTACCCATATTCCTGATTCCGTGCCCATTTCAGAAATCAAGCATAACAACTCATTCCATTACAACAGATTTTGGCATGATCCTATTTGCTGTGTCAAAATAATACTATGAAAAACTAGAAGATTTGACCAGATCAACTGCTTAAATTAGGATATGTTTTAGAAATTTGATTGTTTTGTATATTTGTTCATAATTTAAGGGGTTAGTTGTACAGTTAGTTTCATATTCTGCTTAGGTCTCTTAGGGAGCTGCAATAGAATGGAACAAACCTGTTACCGTGGTGCTAAAGCTCTCTTGGCAAATCCCACATGTAGCCTCACCAATCAAGTTCTTCATATCACTGAAAGAGAATGAATGTATTTTACAACTTTCACAACATAAAACTACTGAAAAATACAGGACAGAAAAGAATGAGGAGGTTTATAAAAGCTGTCTAAAAGGTTATGTAACATTATTGCCATTTACCACACCACCCTTTCTTATGCAGATCAATACAAATAAAGGACTAAACATAAACTGCTTTTCTCAGGGATAGCCATCCCATTCTTCCAAATTTTCTTCCTGTCCCATCTTTTGTGCGTTTGTTCCACGAATCAGCAGTTGGTAAATGGATATACAGTTCGGAAGCAAGCAGGACATGACATCTTTATTTTTAACCATTCAACCAAATGATAGGTTATTTGGAAGCAAAGGAGCTTTCTCAGTTCAGTAAACTGCAACCAGAAATCCCAACTACCACATACAGCGGCTGACAAGATAAAAATGAAATACTGTTAATAAACACTTACATGCGGCATTCCACACTGGTTCCATGGTTGCAGAAGGGACAGCTAAAGACAGTATCAAGTTTATCCATTCTCTTCTTTGGAGGTGGCTTTGTCTTGGCCTTCCTCTTACCCATCTCTCAGTTTAACTTTTTCCTGATGTAATGACAATATGATAAATTTCAATCCATAATAAAACTTTAACCCATGCCAAGATGCAATAACCTACTGACATACAAGAGTAAAAAAAAATCTATTCACATTTTTTTAAAACCGATACATTAATTTCACTGATATGAGCATTTGTTGAATATAACAAGCCTCACTTATTCTAACAACAATTTTGAATTTGGTAAATTAACATTTAGATTTTCGTTATTATCATGCAAAGCTAGTCAGTGTAACCTCAAGAATAAAATAATACTTGAAATAGCAATTATGTAATAGTCCAAGAAGGAGAGACTACATTTGCCCCCTATGTTCTGTAGCATGAAATTGGGCTTGTACTAGAATGCAAAAAGGAAATTCAATGACAAAAATTTCCCTCAAATTCCTTCTTCAAAGCTTAAATGCTAACCCCTCACAAATTATTTGGACACAATTCCAAGTGAACCGGAAGCTAATCCACTCAACTAACCAATGACCTGTGTATGTTCTTGGATTTCAGTGTCAATGATATCATTCTCTCAAACAAAAGCCCTACTTTCAGATCTAATGACCAAGACTCGACCATTGAAATAAAAAAAAATTCAGATAGAGATATATATAAAAACACAAGCAAAATTAAATTCAAATTTAATACACACAGTTAGGAAAAAAAAAAAAACACACACACACCCCCCCAACTTAAAAAGAATAAGAAGAAAAACTCTGAGCAATTTGAAGAGAATATTAAATTCAACTATCTATCCACTCAAGGAAAATTAAGGGTGCTTAACCAGAAATTCAATCAAAACAAAGGAAAAATAGAATCTTCCCTGCTCACAATATAAATATTGTAACTTTAATCGCCTCAAATTATGCATCATGACTTTAATTTACTAAGGGTGAAATCCCGAAATCAGTAAACCTATTTGTAAAAGGAGGTAATTGAAACTTGGGTATCAAGATTCAATTAGGTTAATATTACGCATAGATTCGTTGTTATTACGAATTTCGAAATCACATAAACCCTAAAAAACAAAATAAAAATACTCAACTATTCATGCCGATATGCGTACTGAATCCCTAGAGACAAATATGAAAAAATATCAACAATCAACAAAGGTAAAGATAACAGCCGTACCTTACAATTCTTCTCTTCGCAGTCCCACAGAGTATCACGCAAACGGAGTGTTAGATGAGGGATCCAAAAGAGAGAACTGAGGAGATATTTATAGAAGAATCTCAAGCTATTGTCGAGCAAGTTTTACTATTGCCAAGGCAAAGTACAAGTTTTTTTCCGCAATGTATAATAAATAGGTACATACTTTTATTTTTGTTAAAATTTGATACATACTAATATTTAATTTTGTATTTTAATAAATGGCAAAACTATCAAAAAAATTGGAACAGTACAAATTATAAAATTCAGGTGTACCGTATGTTTGATTTATCTTCCATATATTATTTAACAATAATAATTAAAACAATATTGTTTAGATAAAATATAGTAGCCGACATTTAAATAGGATTCAAGATAAACATGTGATATAAATATATAACTATATTATCTCTCATCAAATTCTATCCATAAAATTTAGGATTAGTTACTATCATGTTCTAAAATTAAAAAATTTGGTTCGTAGAGAGAAAAAAAAATATTATGTTTGTAAATGAAGAAAGGCATTGTGACTCGAATATGAAATATTGTGACCCGCGTCTCTGAATGGATATTGCTGCTTGCTGTTGTCTGTATGCATAAGGAATGACACAAATTTTGGTATGTTAATAAGATAATGCAATAATTTATAATTTTATTTGTTTTGATTTCTGATTTTTTATAATTTAATTATATATAGTAATAATAATTAAATTATTACTATATATAATTAAATTTATAATAATAACTTCTGATTTTTGTGTGTTATTTATCATGATTATCTGGTGATAGAGTGTGACTGTTGTTCTGGTAATAGTTTGTGACTTGATAATCAGTTGTATGCTTGTCATTAGTTCATTTTATTATTAATTAATTAGTTGGATTTTAGTTTATTAATTAAAATAATACCTGATTCTTCAAAAAATAAATTGTTAATTTGATTTGTCAAAATAAATATATAAAAATAGTGTTAAGCATAATCATCTCTTTATTTTTTCATACTATCTTCCTAAGAGCATCTCTAACAAACTCTCTCTTTAAACATACGATGATCTTTAATTTAAAAAGTCAATTCTTAAAATTCTACTATAATAAACTCTTCAATTTAACATTTTAATTTAGAGAGTATATTTGACTTTCCAAATTTGGAGAGTCAAACCAACTATCTATTATTGAATGCATTGAAATAATTTCAATACTTGATATATTGGCTTTAATTAAATAATATATACAAATTGGAAGAAAGCATATGAAGAAAAAAAAAAAGGTGATGGAAATATATTAAATGTTTATTGGAAGAAGTAAAATGAAGAGTATGGAGATAAAGAGACTGTTGGAATGTTTAAAAAAATTATACTTTAAAATGTTAAAGATGCTCTTTAAATATAAATAAGTTGTTGTAGATACTCTAAACCTTTAGGTAAACATGCAGTAGTGCAAACCATCCAAAAGTCTGTTAGATAGGCATGTGCAAAGTATGTGTCCAAAAGGAAAATAAGTAAATAAATAATTTGTGTGACAAAGTTAAAATGAAAATAAATAAAAAATGAAACAAAATAAATAAATAAACAAATAATGTCATCTTCACATACACACCCTTACTTCACCCTCCAAAGGCCAACCTAGACCTACGCCACCACGAATCCCTCACCCACTAGCATCGAGCCGACGACCTCCACCATATGCAATTTTTGTCAGCAAAATCTACACCATCCCATCCACTCTACACCGGATCTACCATTTTTGTTGCACATTCATTGAACTTCAACTGAAATGGTTTCACATTCATACATTTCAATAAATTTACATTCAAAAAAAAAAAATAGCTATTGGGTGTAGAAAAATTGGAGAATTCTAAGCGACATAGAAAAAATATATATTTGCTATATGTTACTTTGAAATAAAAGAAACAAATTTTATAGGATAGCATAACTCTATACAGAGGTAATATAGCACCCACAGTAATTGGTGCCCACTACCCACGTGGTATCTCCACGTGGGTAACACTTTTTAAAAACCAAAAAATGGTTAGAAAGCATTTATCCACCCACCCTTCTTGCAGCAAAATTAAATTTGTTGTTAGCCTTTGTATCAATTTTCACCCACCCAACCACCTACCTACCTACCTACCTACCTACCTACCTACCAATTTTAATTCTTCCAAGAATAGGAGCTCAAACCGGGAAGAGACCTAAGTTGTATGTGATCCAAATGTTGTCAAAACAAAACGTTGCAGGAAACAACTAAAGTCCTTAAAAGGAGAAGGCACTCACCAAAAGTAGTAGACAATATTTCACGGGCACCTTCTTTCTAGCACAAAAAGGGGCACCATGCAGCAGTAGTCGACTCCTCTCGACTACCTTCCGCTTTTTCTCGATCGATTCAACAATTTAAAAAAAGCTTAACAACAGAAGATTTGAATGCGTTGTAAATAACTTGTTCATTGATTGATGAAAGTAGTAAATTACAAACGATAGCAGGGGGTAAGGGTGAACACGAATAAAGCTTGAAAAGATTTCAAATATTTAAGTTATACCCTATATAATAACTTAAGTAACAAAACCTAAGTTACATGAAAGTAAACATAAGTTACATGAGTAGACATCAAAAAGCTGAAGAATCATAATGGAAAATAAACTATTACAAACTAACGGAAATAACAATTGAAGCTAATATTTACAAAGTGCATCCGAAGTTGGACAACTGCGGCCGCATGTGCTATCAGGGGCTAAGGATAGCTGCGGGTCCTGACACAATGTCATGTATACGGTATCAATAGACACGACAAAGAACATGCCCAAAGTTGCAGAACGGGTAATTCAGAATCGCATAATTTATCGACAACTGTATAACTTAAATACTAATATATTATACGACTCATATTATAATTTTTTCACATTCTCAGATTAAATGCATTGTACGATTCATATCACCCACAATACGAGCACGCGCATGATGATGGGAGAGATGATGGAACGTATACGAGTATTACTAGTAGCAATTTTGAAGCAATGGATGAGTTTTTTTAACAATGGTCTTGCGTAGATGTTACGATTGGTTTGTGTTTTATATATTTTTGTACTTCCATTGTATCGAAGTCATATAAACAACGCCAAATTAAATTGTAATTCGCCATTACATTGCTTGGAAAAATTAACTTAAATTAAGTGGATGTGGGAGAAATGAAAAAAAAAAAACATGTTGCAAGTGGGGGTAGGAGGATTTCGGTGGAATGTAGGGGAGTGGGGTGCAAAAATTTTCTAGCCACTTTTGTTGACCATTTTTGTAAAGAAAATGGGATTGGAGGTGAGGTGCAAGTGGGTCGGTGGGTGGGAATTGATTAGAGGTGTCAATTCGGGTCAGGCAGGCCAATTGACGAAGCCCGATGACAGCCAGCATTTAAAAAATCCCACGCCATGATGGGTTGCGGGCTGGGTCAACTCTGCCTACAAAAATTGAACACAAGCCCGGCCCATCCGTCGGCCCATACGGGTCGAGCCCATATGAAGTTGTGATTCCACTCGATTCGACCCGTATGAATAAAAAATTATTTTTTTTTGAAATTACTAAAAAAAAATAGTAACTGATTTGACCACACACTTACACGCCTTTTTTTATGCATTTTTAATATTTTTTTGGTGGTTTTGCAAACGGTGGCTGCTTTTTTGTAAAAGCGCAACAGATCGATCAACAAACAGTCTGGCGAGCTACTTCATCAAAGCAATTGCAGAAGCGACTGCTGCAGCTTTAATGAATGTTTTGTAGCGACTGTCATACGGCTCTTTGCCATTTTTTATAAATATTATCAAAACGGACCAGCGGTTAATTGCTTGGCGATTAGAAAGGCTAAACCGGGTGGGCTCATGGTTCGACCTCTTCGACTGTGAACCGCCCGTTCGATTCACAAGCCGCCTGCGATTCGGGTCGAGGCGGGTGAGCCGATGTGGGTTCGATCGACCCGTCCATCTTGACACCTCTAGAATTGATACAAAGGCTGATAACAAATTTAATTTTGCTGCAATGGGTGGAATGGGGATGATGGGTTGCGTGGGTGGGGGATAAAATACTTTGTGACCACTTTTTTGGTTTTTAGAAAGTGTTACCTGTTGAGAATTGAGACCAATTTATTTATTGCCCACAAGATCTTTGTTCAGAGAAAGATCACGAAACAAAAAAATATAAAAGATAGAGAAAAATTTACGGACTGTCAAAGTGTTCACTATATGAAAAATTGTTACAATCATATAGATTTCACTCACCCAAATTCTCTAAGTATCTCAAGAAAATAATATCCCGAGCTTTACCGCATCCACCAATTTATACTCTTTGTACAACCCACAAAGAAAACAAGAAAAACAACTAGGATGCCAGGCTTACAATTTTTCTCTCAAAAACTCTCAAGCCACAACTACAAAAAAGAATAAACTACGTCAATTTATAGTTAACGAATGACCTAATTTTCTTACAAGTTTAAACTGCCAAGGAGTCCAAGATTTGGAAACTTGTTCAATTTTAGTTGAGCTAGATGCCTTTAAAATTTCGACTACCAAAGTGTCCAAGATTTGAAAACTTGTTCAATTATAGTCACCAAATATAATATAATATAATATAATATAGTATCATATCTTTTTCTGTTGAACAATTAGTATATCTTTTGATTTTGATAAGTTTTGAAAAAATATCCCAACATTACCTATGTGACGATGTCATGTAGGCAGTGGGCACCATAATTGGTCCCCAATATGGGTGGTATATCACCCTGTAAATGACTTAGAATCTATAATTAATTCTTCAAACTTTTGATGGAGGTTAGGGGTTGGGGATGGTGTTGTGTGGCGAGGGGTGGGGTGATGAATAAATTTTTTTCTTCTAAATCTTTATTTATTATTTTTTACTTTTCTCCATTTTTTTTTTATGTTTGATAAAAATATTATTTTCACCCATTTACCCCTCAAAATTTGGGCAAGTACATTACACGTGCGCTACTAGCAGGCTTTTGGACAGTTACCATCCAAAACTCTTTATACTGCAACAATACCCAAAAGGTTTGGGATGGCAATATCAAAAAATAAAAGTTTGCAGGTATGTGCACTTTTCAATATCCAAAGGGTTCGAGGTTTAGGCAAAATATCTAAGCGGTCTTTTCAAAAATATAAAAAATAAATTGAGCAAATAATCATCGACGATATTATTGTCAATAATTATGATGAAATCAATGTTATTCACAAATTCATATGGAATTATCAACAACAATACTATCGTTAATGTCATCGACAATTACCGACGATGCTTTGACCATTGATCGTTAGTGATAAAGCCGTCGGTGCCACCGACTAAAATTTATTACTTCTTTACTCTTTTTTTTAATCTTTTTAATAAATGATGACAAAATATTATGTTCATAGCTTAAATTATTATTTCATTACGTCTTTATTTTTTCAATAATCACGGACATAATATTACGTCCATAACATCGATTTGTTTGCATGCTATTCGTGTGGTTGTAGTTCTTATTTTCTTAGGATATTCGGAGTACTTGTAGTCCATTTGTTTTCATATAAAGTATTCCATTGGGTCACTACCCCACAAGACTTTAGCATTTACGAATTACATAATCTTATTGTCAAAAATTTTAGATTTAGAGTTCTCTTATAAAAATGACGAGAAAAACAACCATTCGAACTGTTTCAAACATTTAAGAAAAGTGGGATATTTATATTTACATGGATGGTGTCTTGAACCAATTTGAAACAAACAAGATAGGATTCTCAATGGAATAGATGAATGCAAGTTAGTCATAACATGTCGATTTTGTAATCGATGGGCTGCAAGACAACCCCCCCAATTTCTTATTTAACAACATTTCTAAAATGTCAGGCTCGATAGTTTAGTCACAAACAGAATAGGAATCTTAATGGAATGGATGAAGCAAGTTAGTCATAACAAGTCAATTAGTGAATGTTTGTAATCAATGAGATGCAAGAAGATCATAAAAGTAAAAACTCTTTTCCTGTGTAAAAGTTGAAAATTATTCTTGAATAAACATGAAGATATCGAACCTTTTTCTAAAAAAAAAGTGGTTGTCACAAAAATTATTAAAACATGTGTTGGTTTGCCACTTGCAATTATCATTTGGCTCTAAGCACGATGGGTAAAATAGATTTATGATTAATCAAACAATTTAGGAACTATTAGACAAAATCTATATAAAAATTAAAATGGAGCAAATGTCACCAAAATAAATTCATCAGTGATAAGTGATAATGAAGAAATTAATATATATTAATGATTCAGATGAAAATACTAACAATAGTACTGTCGGTGAAAGAGTCGACAATCACCGACGGTGCTTTAATCACTGATTGCCGGTGAAGAAGTTCGTCGGTGTCGCCATCGGTAGTTTATCATTTCAGTCACTGATTGCAAGCGTGGAACGAGAAGTACATTGCATCAATTATTACAAAAGTTGTTAATGGGTAAAGTTGTGTGTGCAAGCTAGAAGAATGACTGAGGAAGTGATGAAGCTTATTGGGCAAGGAAAGTTTATGACATACTTTTTCTTGAGGATGATGAGGACTGCAAGCTATTGTTTTCTTGAGGATGATGAGGACTGCAAGCTATTGTTAACATCCGTACGTGCAAGTCCAACATTTAAACAAATTTTTTTACAAAATTTGGGTGATTTGTTATAATGTTTATTGTAGATGATTTTCTGGGTGATTTGTTATAACGTTTAATTGCATAACTATTTGTCCATACAAATGGGTTCTCAATCAACTTTTGCACCAAAAATGATTTCGAAAACAACAAACAGTGAGCAACATGGTTCTAATCAAAACTCTTCTCGATTTTGACTTGCACAAGAATGTGTCTAGAATAGCTGATGTGTTATACAATTAGATTAAATAAAGTTAAAAGGAAAAGTAACGTCCATAGTTACTTGTAACTCTTTATATCATATATTCAAATATTTTTTGGCTCACTAGTCACTTCTCGAGATTTTAATTGTTAGAAATAAAAAAAAAAAAAAGTATAAACCAATAGAATATGAGCCAAGATACCATCACATGTGATAGTGTTAATTCTTGATAATGTCCTTTTGATGTAGAGCAGCATGATGTTTACATTGTATTTTGGTTTATAAATTATATTCTTTGTTTAGATTATATTAATAGTTGCATAAACAGAGCATACCTGCACAATGAATCAATGAAACAATGCTTTAGATTAATCCAAACCTTTATATATTGTATAATTATTTTATCTTTATTCGATGTGAAATCTATCTTTTAAAATTTCACAAGATGGTGACTTGTTTGAAATCATCAATCTTTGACTATATATTTGGTAGTATTTTTTTAAAAAAACTTATTTTTTTTGATTTTGACTTTTCAACTTTTTCATTCTTTAAAAGTTTGAAAAGTCGATAAAATACTCAAAAACTCATTTTTCTCATCAATCGAACATGTCTATGTGTGTTCATTTTTAAACAACTTTTTTGTATATTTAATATGTACATGCCCCAATGTTGTAATTGCATTTGACTTGTTTGGGAGATATTTATGTGATCATGAATTAAGCCATTGGCAGGTTGTAACAAACCAAATATTTGGATATATCAATATATCACGATGTCAATTATGCAAGCCGTTTGGAGGATACACGTCTAATGCCTTGTACTTAATGTACACTCGACTAGTTGTATTCATGCATTTGCACTAGATTTTAAATTATATACTATCAATTTTTTGTAGTTTGCATTAAATCCGCACTTCTGGTGTTGTGCTATGGCCCTATTTTAGAGAATCTATCAGTAGTCAATTTTGATTTTTATACATTATTAAAAAATGTCTCATGGGTAGCTCTTTGCTAGATTTCCTGATCTATTCTTGACTGGTTCGCATGACTTTTCTCATAGTACTATAAATTGTAACTATGTTAAAAAAAATCAGACCGCGTGTAACCCGTTTGCCCGGTCCATTAAAATAAGCCATAGGGCTAACTCGTCTAGGACTTGTTCGATTACAATTTTTTTTAAAAAAAAAAAACTTATTTTTTGTTCAATTTTTTTTTACTTTTCAAACTATTTACACAATAACAAAATTTGAAAAGTCAAAAAATGTGACAAAAAAACCCTTTTTTGAAAAAAAAAAATTTGCACCAAACAAGCCACTAATGGCCAAGGCCTTGTTTACGATGTCCTACGGCCATGATCTAGTGTAGTCTGCACGATATTATTGAATCCACACTTGGATACTACCTTATTGAACCGCTTTCTCTTTGCTGATGCACATCTTTGTATTGATTTTTGTTCCTTTCTAGTGTGATAGAGATCATTTCAAAGAAGTCAAGCCTCATCCTTCATTTCTTCTACCACATCACCAACCACGTGTCATGATTTTGTTCCATGTGGCATTTCAAACACAAATTCCGGCAAAAATATGAAACTTATTACATATATACACTGTTCACAATCAAGAGATCGAGGTGATACATACATAAAACGCTGTATCTAGCTATCTTCCGTTTCTCTCAAGATGTCTTCATCATCAAGAATCATGTTCTTCTTCACTGTTTTACTGATGTTTATCTCTACTGCAAAACCAGATGGTGGTGGTTATGGTGATGGAACTTCTTCACCAAGTACATGTACAAACTGCACAAACTGTCCATTTCCCTGCCGCTCTCAGCCTCCTCCGCCGTCTGGCTACCAGTCGTACGGTGCACCGCCACCGCCTTCCCCGGTTGCTCCAGTGAATTGCCCACCAGCTGCTCCTGTTCAGTGCTGTCAGCAGTATGCACCTCCCACTCCTTTTTATTATCCTTATAGCAACTATTCCGGTTCACCACATTTGCAGGTCATCAAGCCCTCTACTCCATGGTGGATTTTCGTCTCCGCGATTCTCTTTCTTGTTCGTCAGGTTTGAAGGAATTTTCAGCTGCCTCTAATCATCCTACTATTCAAAAACTTTAACTCAACAAACCCCCCCCCCCCCCTCCCACCCACCAACCAAGAACCAAGAAAAAAAGAATTTGTTTTTCCGTTGAAGATAGTTCAAGTAATTAGCGGTAATCAGTGTACGGTTTCATCTTCTAGTATATATAAATTCCTTATTTTATACAAAACTTCAAAACGTGTACGTTAAGCATTTTTTTTTTTTTTTGTATGGTTGTCGAACTTTATGAGAAGTTTGTTAAAAAAAATTAAAATAGTCATTAAAGTAATTTCTTATATTTAAATAAAAAAAATTATATAAATAACATTTGAATACTTATTGATATTGAAAAACAAAAAATATAAATAATCTAAATTTTGAAACACCTATTTGAAAATCACGTTTGTGGTCGAACTGAGACTGACTTTGAATCGCGTGAATTTAATTTTGAAATTATCATATCTAGTTTATTAGTTTAATTGACTTATTATTTTTAATCAATAAATCAGATCTTTGATAATATAACACAATTTTATGTTTTTCGTGTATTTATTATTATTTTTTTTTTGTAATTGCAACCTATTTAAACCCACTATGGGAAGCATAAAAAATTTGTAAGGAAAATAAATCTATTTTTGAAAACCTATTGCATTATTGTCAATAGTTGTCGTGCATTGATGTTTCATTTTTTTGAAAACATAACTTATTTAAATTCTTCAACCGGTATAAATTAAAAAATGCATTGATCATATATAATATTAAATATTACAATGTTTTTTTTTTTTTTGCAAGAAAAGAGAAAAAATAAATAAATAAACAATCAATGGGTGAAACCAATTAAAGAATCGAAAAGTTTTTGCATTTATCGTATATAATATTAAATGTTACATTTTGTTTTTGCAAGAAAAAAAAAAAAAACAATCAAATGTGTGAAATCAATTAAAGAAAACAAACTTCATACGCAAAGATTTATGGCGGAACTTACCAAATCAATGTGTGAAACCAATTAAAGAAAACAAACTTATATGCAACATTTATGGTGGAACTTACCAAATCTAAAAAAAATGTTGGAAAAATGTGTGCGTAAAATTTTTTACGGTTATCCTATTATAATATATATATATATATATATATATATATATATATATATATATAGAATATAGATATAGATATAGATGGCAAGTCTAGTTGAATTTAAAAACACAATTACAAGTTGTCTAATAAAAATCATTCACCAACAAATACGAATGGTTTAGTTCCTAGTTCAGTTCTTCGGTTTTGGGCTTATAACCAATAATCGAACTATAACTAGTCGATTCTCACTCTTAATATCCACTAGTCATTTTGAATTTAAGAAGACCGGTCGATTCATTTCTGGTTCAATCCAGTTTGGATGAGTATTTTTGTCAACTCCTAATTTCTAAACTCTCTATTTTTCGTTTCGTGCATGTAATCGTCTCTTTAAACTCCAATATCTACATTGAGCAGATTTACTATGAAAATATCGATTTATGAAAAATAAATAGGACTTCTACAAAGATGAGCAAACTGAAAATAAATTTAATTAAATGAATTCATTTAATTTGAATAGTCTAAGTTTTTAATTCAATGTATATGTTTCAACATGTCGTTTTAAGCACAAAGCTTCATCTTTTTCTTTTTCTCTTTTCATTGTTCGGAGATTTATTTATTTAATTATTTATTAATCTCTTGATAATTAAGTCAAAAGAAAATCACAACCTTCTACAAGAACTATTACCACCGTTGTGTTTCACCACCACCATTGTTTTCGATGTCAATCTATACCACTTTCTCATCTCAAGATCATCGCTATTGCTACTATCATCTTAAATCACCATTATATGTGTACCATTGCGACCGCCACAACAACTGTACGACTATCAAATTCACGCCACCACAAAAACTACAACCGCCGACAGGGCCGGTCCTGCCTTGAGGTAGAAGAGGCACAGGCCTCAGGCCCAAATTTAGAGGGGGCCCAAAATGAAAAAAATTGATCAGGTCAAAATGAAAAAAAAAAAAAAAAAAAATTTAACAGCCCAAAAATTAAACAAAAACTTGAAGAGCCCAAAAATTTTGCTTAAGTGATTGGGTCATAGATATAGTCCATAATTCTTTCTCTTCACAGAATCACATGCCCAACTCCTCAAGGCCTCAAATGCTTCAGATTTCAGTCCATGAGCCATTTTAGCTAAATCTTCACCGTGAAGACTTCACGTGAACATGATCACACTCACGCCCCCAGCTTCCATGATTCCCACCTCATTGATTCAGCCTTCAGTCAGTCCATCGCGCCATTTTAGCTTAATGCTATTGGCTGTGCTCGAATCTTCACCGTGAAGAGTCTGAATCTTCACCGTGAACGGTGAACAGTGAACGTGATCACATTCACCTTACGAGTCTCGGCCGTCATCTCAGCTGCGGAAAAGACAAGCGCTCAAGCGGAGTTTGGAAAGAAGGCTAGCCAAGTAAATTTTTTCATATATATTTTCAGTTTTTGTTCCTAAATCCTAAGTTCCTTTCAAGAAGATGAATTTTGTAGTTGGTTTTGGACATTTTGGTTAACTCAGAAATCAGAATCAGAAGTTAGAAAAATAAGTGAAAATTTGCCAAACTTCTCCAGGTCCTCCAGGAGAATACCTTGCGATCGCATGGGCTTATTCCGTGCGATCGCATGGTTTATAGCCATTACGTTCTACCTCAGAAAAGTCAGACTTGCGATCGCAGATTTGTATTACCATGCGATCGCATTGGCGTAATACGTGCGATTGCATGGTTCGTAACAATTACATTCAGCCTCAGAAATGTCAAACTTGCGATCGCAGATTTGGATGACCATGTGATCACATGATTAGCTGTTGTGATGTCCTGCGCCAATTTCTGTGATATCACTGTATGGATAAATGATAAATTGATAATCCTAATATAATTTGCTATTTCTCTATTTTGTTAGGTTAATCATTGAACGATAGTCTTATATGATGCATGAGTCTGGAGCTCAAAAAAGAAAAAGAAAACGAAAGGAATTGGCATTAATTCAAAGTCAAACAGGAAATATTGATAAGTACTTCAATCGCAACAAAATAATATAGGAGGAAGAAACTTTGGATGCAGTCAATATTGTAAGTAAATTTCTTCAAGCCGAAAACGTGGATATTGATGGTGCTATCAACCTCTTAAAAGGACTTGTTTCCTTTCTCGATGATTATAGAGAAATTGGATTTTCTATTGCCATGGATGAAGCAAAAAAAATTGCAGGTGAAATGGGAATTGAAATTCTATTTCGGAAAAAACGTACTATTCAAAGGAAGAAGCAGTTTGATGAAAATGACAATGATGACATAAAGCAATCAGCTGAAGAATCTTTTAGAATTGATTACTTCCTCTTTATAATTGATCAAGCTCGATCTTCACGCCAAACTCGATTTGAACAATTCAAACAATATGAAGAGACATTTGGATTTTTGTTTAATTTGGAGAGGTTACAAAGTGTAAGTATTGCGAGTTTGTTGAAATCTTGTATGAATCTTGAAAAGTATCTAGAACATAATGGCCGTTTAGACATTAATGGAGATGATTTATGTTCTGAGCTGACAGTCTTGAGGTGTTATTTACCAAGTGAAACCAAGAGAGCAATTGAAGTGCTACAACATTTGAAAATATTGAATGGTTGTTTCTCAAATGCTTATATTGCTTATAAAATTTTGCTAACCATACCGGTTACAATTGCATATGCAGAAAGAAGTTTCTCTAAGTTGAAGTTGATCAAGACGTATCTCCGTTCAACTATGTCACAGGAAAGATTGAATAGATTGACTATGTTATCAATTGAGAAAGAAATAGTTGAACAACTAGATTATTCAAATTTGACTAATATCTTTGCTTCTAAAAGCGCAAGACAGGTAGTATTTAAGTGATCATTTAGAACACTTTTGATATTGTTACTTTATTATAATACAAATATTTTGTATAATATATTTTGTTTATCATTTTATTGTTGAGTTGTAAGTTAACATTAGTTTCGTAAAAATCTTATAGATGTTAAATGTATAATATAAGTTGAGACTCATAAGGGGGCCCAATTTATGAAGTTCGCCTCGGTCTTTGAAAATTACAAGAGACACCTAATCGACCGCCGCCATCTCACCATCACCGACCATCTCCCATCTCACCACCACCCCCATATCACTACCATCATCATCACCAACAAGTTGATTCTCCAGAGTCCGTTCTATCGTTGTCGATGTCATCACCACCAGATATGCTCTCCTATTCTAATTCTGCGTGTGTTTGTATGTTAAAAAAAAATTAAAATGTGAGTATGAAATATAAAAGAAGAAAGTGTGAAAATTGAAAACTAAACAAAGTAGGTAGTGTTGTAAAATTATAGATAATGATAAATGACTATTTAGTTGTATCTAGATGTCTATGTAGTTATCTACTTACTCCAGAAGAGTGTATTCTAATCAGATTGTAACTCCCTTTGAAATCCTATAAATATGGGTCATTGTTATAGTAAATTGACATACTTGAGTTTTGACTCTCTCTATTCTTTTCTCTTCTCTTTTTTTTTCTCTCTCTCTATTTTTCTAATTTCATAACAGGTAGAATAATTTTCCCTTTTGTTATTCTAGTCTTTTTAAGACATCAATGCTCAAAATTTGGGCCTTTTGCTCATGGGTCACGCTTAGAGTCGGATTCGACACTTTTCATTTTTAAGAAAAAATAAAATATAATATAGTCTCTTGTGTTTGTAAAATATAAATAATTTATATTCTTTTATTATTAAATAATCTCGTGTAGAAAATTGAACAGAGCAATGACTTACTTGAAAAATTGGATGAATAAATAAATATTGGTCGAGACAAGAGTTCAACTCTTTGTCCTTAAGATGATATTACCCGACACTGGTGCTAATGGTTCTCCGACACTCGTTTTCCAATATACAATGATCTCGTATTGTAATAGAAGCACTTCAAATTACAATACCAAGGAACCTACTATAATTTTGAACTCTCAGAACGAAATTTGGAAAGCAAAAAAATATTTAGGGACTGAAATAGAGAACATAGAATAGTGCAAGAGGCAAAGAAAATATTAAACTGCTGAAGATGAATTTTGGAATGAATAATTTATGGTATAAAAAGTCATATACTTTCTTGGAAAGTGACCCGTGACCCAAGCCCGGTCGGTGCCGGGGGCACGCGTGGACTTTAGCCCAACTTACTAACATGTAGGTCTCATCTCGTCTAAAGACATTTAGTACCCTTAGAGCCCAAAGCCCCAAACTCAATTGTACAACTTGAGCTATTTAATGTGACAACTTTGCTTTTATTTTACCAATGTGGGATTGGCACTTTACCAATTCCCATTATTTTTCAATTTCAATATATCTTTGTTTAAGTGGCATACTTCAAGATTTAATTTTTCATTCATCTGAAATTGGTTTTAAGAAATTAAATATACAACGTTTGGTCAAAGAAATTTTCGTTTTCAACTACGGGACCCACTTAATTAATTAGTCAAAAGATGGCCAAAAGCATTTAACAAAACCAACTGCCAACATCGTGTCCTACCAAAATAGCCTCAAAGAAGTCTGCACTCGACTGCCTAGAACTACAAAACATGACTTGACAAGGTCCATTTTGTACCTCTAGTCTCTAGTCTTGTTGGATGCGTTGTTTGAATGTCTTAAATAAGTTATCGATCTTCCAAAAAACATAGAATAAGAGGCCGATAATGTACTTTGATTTTTGTTAACCTCGCAGTCAAACTTGCTTGGTGCTTTGCGTAAATATTGTCATGCTGCAGGTTGCACAGCCTTTTGTGCCTCACAAATTGATAGATCACCTTATTTCCTTCTGAATTAAAGAATCTAAGCAACCTCCACTAATTATCAAAATAAATCATTTTAATAACGATAATTAAATTTTAATTGTAATTGGATACAATATTGCGATAATATATTATGTACATATAAAAATAAAACAATTTATTCACCCGATTTAGACCTAATTCTTGAATAGAACTTAATTAATTAATATAAAAACAATGTGCAAAATTAAATCGTAATGAACGTGATAATAGAAAATATTTTATTTCTTTTTTTATATTTAATATTGCAATGCATAAACTTTACAAGGGGATCTAATTTTTTGCTACTAAATTGCCAAATAAAAAATATTGGGCTCATCAAATTATAATGTATCATTTTATTCTTAGGATAAAACACTTTTTTCTTTTTTTTTTTAAAAAAAAAATAGAAGAGAAATACTAAAAAAAAAAGAAAAGAATATGAGTGGCCTTTGTTGATGGTTTAATAAAGGAATATTCTTAAAGTCTTTGATGCAGAATTGCAAAAGAGTAGCCGTCAGCCAGGAAGGCATGGGCCCACCCAATCCCTTTTAATTTATTTGGCACCCACCAAATTTTGTCTTATTATTTTCCTTCCCAATTTTATTTCCTAGATGTGGTAATTCAGAAAAAAAGAAAGAAAAAATAAACGTAATAATTAATAATTTTTGGTAAATTAGACTCGATACTAGCAGTGATTTCTTTCAATTGTTCCGCTAGGTCTTACATATTAGTTATTACTCAATTGACTGTAACACTACTTCTCGTCTAATGTAAATTTTATTAAGCATGTCGTCATCGTTTGTTCGAATTAAAATAGAACTGTATATGAGAAATTAAGATTCATAATTTTTTATCAAAAGTATTTTTGTTCGTAGATAAAGCTGATTTCATATTGTCTTCCATTCCAAGGCATAACTTGAATTTATGCAGAATGAAAGCAAAGTAAAATTTTTTTAAAAAAACTCATGAACTTAGTCGATACAAAACTATACGATAGCACTCAATTTTTTCGAATCGAAGGTTTGATATGTGATTTATCATTCATGGGCGTTGATAAAATCCATCTATTTAGCAGCACTTTAGGATGGCATAACCTTGTAAGGGCGCAAAGACGATGTTCAAGCGAGGAAAAATTTAATAAATGGTAAATATTTATGTATAAGGTAGAATCGATAGCACTGAATAACACTAATAGATAAAAAAAATTAAAATTTTATTTATTATATTTTTTAGTATGATTTAATTTGACTAACAACATACACTTATGATGTGCTAAGAATATATTTGGTAAAGTTTTTAGACATTATAAGTGGCGAGTCATACAAAATGTGTAGATAAAAGTTGTGGATCATACGAAAAATGTAGATGAAATGATGTTTAACCGACTTATAAATATCTATAAGCACACATAAATATACTCTAAATATGACTAATAGTAGAATAAAGTCGTATTTTTAATTTATCAAATATACACTTAATTTTCCCATGGAAGAAACCAATTTCGTGTACCTCTGTACTTCTTATCTGTTGATACCCATTAAAGTGTTGATTAAGCCACTTTATATGTAATTAAAATCATCCACTTACTTGTAGGTCTTAAAATGCCTTTTTGATTTGCGATTTACAATTATTTTGGATTTATCTATTTCTTCAAGTAAAATAATTAGAGTACAATAAATTACAATTATAATTGATCATGTTATTATTATACAATAATACATAAATAAAGAATCTAAGAAAAGAAAGAAAAATAATTAATGGTATGATTACGAGGTAAATTTTTGAGTTTTATTTCTTATGAAATTCTATTACTAATTTGTATTTATATAGAGCCTAATCTAATCTAGTAAGTTTTTTCAAAAACCCGGCTCATATTTTGTTTCTTTTCTTTCTACAAAAATTTGAAAAGTCAAAAGAATAAAAAGAACTCATTTTTTTTAAAAAACTCTAGAACAAGCTCCTTTCTCTATTTTTTGTTTCTTTCGTTCTTCATTAATTTACGAAGAATTATTACGTTAGAGAGTTTTCTCCTATATGAAAAGAAAAAATACTTAAACGTCCATGTATCATTACATCTTCAAATTCTTCTATCACAAAATCATCTCTTCCAAAATTTGTTGACCGCTCCAATTCATCTCCCTGATTCGATAATTTCCTTCAATCGATCATCTCCAAAATCTGCTCACCTCCTCAATCAATATATCTTAATCGATCTTCTCTTTTTATATATTATCTCCAAAATTTGTTCACTATCTCAATTCATCATCATAATAAAGCTTACAGTCGGATCCCATCGTCGCAAGAAAGCAGTATACTAGTATACTTAATTTAATCAAAATGCATAATTCTTTTTAGAAAATAATTGAGACCCCTTTTGTTTCTTTTACAATTATTTTATGGCGTTCTGCACGAGAATGGAAGGTAAATGAAATGAAAAAAAGTTTTCATATCGAGTTTACCAAGTTACCCTTAACAGCCTTATTAAAAGTTTAAAACAACGGGTATCTTTGGTAATTTCACAAATAATCATGGTTATTGTGGTAAAAACATAGCAACGTATAGTTTATGTGAAATAAAAACAAACAATACGATACCATCACATCAATACAGAGGAAACAATTAACAGGTGATTTTTCCGTATAAACTTCTTTTCTCTCTCTAGCTTGCAGATAATTTCTTTCTCTGATTATTTTTATTTTTTTCTTTTAGATCTCTCGATCTTTCTCCTTCTGATCATCTTCCAATTTGGTTGTTTATATTTAAACTTTTCATCGATTCTTACATTTTCTCTAAATTTCTGTATTTTTTTTCTTTCTGGAATTTTGGAATTATTGTTGGGCTTTATTCGATAGATATATATAGCCACATGCAATGCATGCATTGTCTTTTAAGGACAGAATCTTGGTGGGTTTTTGGTAGATTGTAGTTTTGATGACCATTGATCACTTTTTTCCATGACTCAATTAGGGTTTTTATTTTTTATTTTTTATTTTTCAGGAGTTAAAAATTAATTTATTGGAGTTTGTTGCTGGTAATTATCAAAGGTTGAAATTTGGGAATTCCTGGAAAATTTGATGATAACGGGGTGAGGTGTTTGTTAGATTGTAGTTTTGATGATTATTGATCACTTTTTAATGCAAGTCTCAAAATTGTGTTTTTGTCGCTTCGTTGATTTTTTCAGGTGGTAAAATTATTTAACTGGAATTTGTTTCTGGGAATTAACAAAGGTTGAAACTTGGGAATTCCTGGAAGTTTTGATGATAAAAAGGTGAGGTTTTTTTTTTTTATTAATTTTTTTTCTCTCTTTTGTTTTTCGGATTAGATGATTAAATTTGGTTTTATGAGGATTAGTTGCATGGCTGCCCACCATGTAATTCTGGAAAAAAAATCTCTCTTTTATTTGGTATATGGGTTTCACGGACATAGGGGGCTAAAAAATGGGTTTCTCCACAAATGAAAACGAGTTAAGAAATTTTAGCAGCCGTCTTGTTGATGAAAACTGCAAGAAATTTATGGGGTAAATGAACATTAGTATAAAAATACAATTTTTTAGCAAATTTCCGACAAACAATATTGCCATTGGACTTTTCCTCCTTTTCATTCTGCAAGATTTTATCAGAATTTCGTTGGAAAATGTTATAGTTGTTTTTTTTTTCTTTATTTGGTTGAGTTTGTTAAAAACTATAATCTTTTCATAGAATTCTTTAAGCTGCTCTCACATTAGGTACATATGGGAAATTCTGTAATTTGGTTCAAACTTTCTAACCTTGGTAGTTCCTACTTTTAGTAGGTACTAGTACATCTGATCTCATGTCCCTGTTTAGATTATTGGAATTTTCATGTATAGATTCTGATAGACGTTTTTTTGTGGTTCTTGAGAATGTTCTTTCAACCTTGAAAGTGAAAGGCGGCATTTACATTATGATATCAAAATTTATAGACAATTGTCATTTCTTGTTGAGCTTTGGCTTTTAGTTGGAGATTTGTAGGACTATTGCACTAGTGTATGCTATTAGTCTATACTTGCATGAGTTGTGTTGAGAACTTCAATTGGATGTTGAGCTATTACGTTGTTGAGGCCTGGAGGGTACAAGTTGTGTTTGGTATATTCCCACTTTACTTCTATTCTTGAAGTTTGAGTTGATTAGATACTATGTTTGCCTTGGTTTAGCCATGCAATTTCAAAATTTAAACTTGTCATATTATTCATTCTTTAGTAAACAAGACAAACATATTGTTATTTTCTATTAATTGTAAATTTTCACATTGAACGACAAGTCCAAGGAGACCTGACGAGTTAATACAGGGCGCAGGGCTTTATGAGGAAAATTGATTCCTTTACCTCTCTATCAAAGGACTAAATAGTAAATACCATGAGATGTAGATGTCATATATTTGTTTACATTGATTTAGTGATTTTCCTAGTATGGAAGAATATATTACTAATTCGTTGTGGTATCTATTGATCTTATAATTTCCTAATGTTGGGTCTTTTGCTTCTTTTTGCAGTCTTGCAAATTTTACGATCCCTGTTTCAGAAGAAGTCATCAGTGCTGAGCTTGTTGCTTGCAACTTTTGCACCAAAGAATTGATACTTTTTGGGTACATAAATATTCTGGTGAATGTACAGACTGTTAATATATAACAGCCCTTGTTTGATTATGCTTAAATTATAATTTAAGTTGGTCAACATAGTTTTTATCCACATTATAGAACCACAACTTACTATTAACTTATTATACTTATAAGCACTTAAAAAATAATTTCAGCACCGCCAAACAATCACTAAATAACATTTGATGAGTAGGAGTATGCTATTAATATTTGGGGAAGACGTTTTACTAATTTGGTTAATTAATTTAAAGAATGTTTGGCTATTATAGAAGGGACGTTTAGTTTCACTTTCTTACTCTAGGACTGAATCATTACTGATCAATATCTTATCAGTGATTATTACCTTTTAAAAGAAAAAGCTAACTTAGTTAATTGGTATTATAACTCCATGGATGCAATGTCTTAAAGTGAAATTGCTGTCAAGGATGGATCTGTTTGAAGTCAGATGAGACCCTGAAGAGAAGGAATAAGGATGTTTCTCTCGGCACGTGCTTTATGTTTACTTTTCATAGACTTGTGAATTTTTTTACTCCGTGTCTCCCATCTGCTTGTCAGTTTTACATACTGACCTTATTGGGGGTTGTTTGCGCACCTTATGTACACTAGAGTCTAGTGTTCTTGATGTTTAGTTCCATTTTCTCAATTACGAGGGGCTGGGGCCAGAGGTATATGGAGGACAATTTGTCGGGTTTGCATAATTCTCATTGAACATGAACAAGTTGAGAGTAACAAAGCTTCTCTATTAGATGATATGTGATTATTATTAAGGCTTATTAATCTATGTTATGTTTGTGCGTTTACAAGTAATACATGTTCCCAGATATGCAAATTTAATGTGATATATGGATGAATGAAGCTTTCAACATTGTTTTGCAGGATTTTATGTCGCAGGATTACTTTATTCTTCAATTCTTCTGCACAGTGGCGTGTCATAAAAAATATTTTTTGCCAGTCCAATTAGAGGGATCCTCATGAGTCATGACCTTCATATTACTCCATTTCTCACTTCATCTTCTGTTTTTCCCTCTCTGGTTAAGTTGAATTCTGTTGTGGTAAAAGACAAAAATAAGCCTTTCACTGCTGTTTGTTCTTCTGAAAACTCAGGGAAGCTCTTTTTTTATTTTTTATTTTCTCAAGATGCAAGAAAGAGCAAATTTTGCATGAGACAAAGACAGATTTTTGCTGAAGTAAATGCTCATAAAGATGTTCTAGTCATCTAAAATCAAGCAACGAATCTTATATAGAAGCATATTCTTTATCCTAGGCCATGTCGGCACTGACTATCATAATGAGTTGGAATTCAATCGTCTCCATTGCAGTTGCAATCAAATTATCTGTTTGGCTTTCTTAGTAGGATTCTATGTCGGTTGGTCTTTTTATGAACTAAGGACTCATTGTCTCTCTGCCAAGCTGAGTTTGTTTGAAGTTAGTCTGTTGTTCTATGCTAAAATGATTAATCTGACTTCTTTCTAATTATATATCCTTGCATCTGATCCAGGCATCATCTGCAGACTGTCTTTCAACAGCATGGGGCACCAGAACACACAATATTCGGGTCATATGATTGATTTGGAAACAGATCAGCAAGGCCACAGCCATCTACATCCTGAGCCTGGCCTCTTTTATGGGAGTGTTGCAAACTTTCCTCAGCCTAGTTTGCATACATTGGTTCCTCCTCCAGGAAATGCTTGTAATTTTAATTTCCACCATATGCCAGAACATCATGATGGTGCGTTATTCTATGGGATGATGCATTACAACGGTGTTCAGCATCAGCATCCCTCTTCCAATCTTGATTTGGCTGTTGCTGCACCATCTGGTCATTATAATCCGTATGTGGTGCCTCAATCTGATAGTAGAGATTTCCCTGTGCCCATAAATTATGGGGCACGCGATCATCTGTCACTCTCAGGCACTCAGGGAATTTTTGGTATTCCTACAGACAGTTATGGGAGGAACATTCCCTACATGGATGGTGCCAGAGGTTCATTCAAGAGAAAGAATGCTGAGGGACTTCCCGGAAATTACCAGTATCATAATGCTTCAGCAGGATCTAGTTCTTCTGTTGCCCCTACAGCTGCGAGGCCAGTTGAGTCTGATGTTACTATAACAGATGCTGCTACTTTTCTGCCACCTGAGTATGCAACTAATGATCCAACATCAATGGTTGAAAGTGGATCTCACAGAAGTGTGAGGAACAGACCTGGTATGATTGGATCTGAATCTATAGTGGCACAAAGCACTGTTCATTTGATTCAAGGAAATTATGTCACTCAACCTGTACATTTGCCTGGCAATCCTTGGTTGGACGTGCATTTCAGTGCTAACAGTGGTGATATTGGCACTTTTGCCTGGAACCAGACTCCCAATTTACCTTATATGCATGGTAATTGCATATGTCTTGATTCATAATCTGTTTGCAGGTTTTGGTTTTAGGTGATTTTGATGATATGTTCTCTTTTCTGACGAACTCCTTTCTGTTGTTTGTCTTTTAAGCAAATGTTAATGGAGGTTGTCTTGAAACTGGGAATATGGGTGTTCAAGGTTATCAAGTAACAGCCAGCAGCGGAAGTTCCAATAGTTTTCTTCCACCTCCTATTCCTCAGGGCCCCCCTAATCTTCATCATCATCCACAGCCACCTATGCATGGGGTGAGAGGATATAATACCAACTTGCCTTCACAAGTAGGGACATCATCACGCAGAATCTCTACTATTAGCTCTTCAAATAGTGGCATCAATCCTTTCCAGGATGCTGTAGAGGCAGGCCCTACATTTCTAGCACCTGTTCCACCAACGGGCTTTCGGTTGTACCGGCCTCATCGAAGGGAAGTCGTGCTCGATTCAAATACAAGGCATCGAAACCTTCCTCATTTGAGATTTCTGCCAGAAGATGTAAAATATCTTTTCATTGTTTCTCTTGTTTCATCTATATGATTGTCATTTCCGTCATAACTGATTACATTGTCTGATTACTAGGAACTGTAGAGTTAAATATCTGTTGATGGAATACAAAGTAAGAGCATTTATTCAGTATATTTGCTATGATTTGTCATTGTAGGAAGTTGCCATGCTAGAGATTCCTGGCTATCATGAAGCCGGAGATTCTGTCGATCATCACAGGGATATGCGTTTGGATATAGATCACATGTCTTATGAGGTACCAGAAAAGTTACATTTTCTCTTACTGTGAATGATTGAGATATAGGATCGGTTAAATAAATGGTTGTTTCATATGTGCAACCTTGTGGCTTTTTTAATGTGATGTTGAGATTATTTCTAAATTTTTCTACCACACCACAGGAGCTTCTTGCATTAGGGGAACAAATTGGTAGTGTTGTCACTGGATTGTCTGAAGAAGCAATTCAACGTAATTTGAAATTAGGAACTTCTGCCTCATCAGCAACTTGTTCCAATCTTGAAGCGACAACATGTATGGAACAGGAAATCAAGTTCTGTGTAATATGCCAGGTATTAACATATCTTTGACATCCAATCATGAAGATGTGGTTGTCATAGGGGTATACACGTAACTTTTCACTTGTTAGTTTCGGAAAAGATCTTTAGCATTGGAGTAAAATAACGGTGACATCTCATTTGTTTGGCACTTGTAATGCTTATTCTTCATTCTCTTCCGTCTGGTATACTACCCACCCCAGCCCCCATGCCCCTCTTATCTCATTTAGATTTTGCTAAATAATTACGTTCTGCTGCATATCATGGGAAAAGGGACAGAATTATTGTTTTGTATTTGGGTAAAGTTAAATTGAATTTGTGCTTTAATTGATCAAAGTAACTTATGGTGTCATTTTCTTTGGAGATTGTATGAAATAAAGTCATGCACTTTGGTAAAGCTTCAGTTTGCTTGGATTTTTGTAGACTGATTACGAGGAGCAAGAAAAAATCGGAATCCTCGACTGTGGACACGAATATCACAGAGATTGCATAAAGAAGTGGCTGGTCATGAAGAACAGTTGTCCGATCTGCAAATCCACAGCTTTGGTCAATGTGAGGGAGGATTTATAAATAGAGAATGAATGGAAGTTGGAACACTAAATAAAATTACTTCTCCCTCTTACTAAATATTTATAAGCATGGGAGGAACTTGTTTAATGTGTTATATTCATGTATATATACTTGCAGAAATATGACTAAACAGTTAAACAAGTCCAAAAACATTTATTTGTGGCCTTGTTTCTGTTTCTCAAAATGTACAGACTTAGTTCATTTGCTTGGTCGATTATGCATGAATGCTGTATTCGTTCTAGGTACATGCGCCCTTCTATCGTTGGCTTTATACAGACTTAAAAGTCTTCCGTTTTGTGCAATTAAGCATAATCACTAATCGTTTTTGGTACATACACCCTTCTATCGTAGGATTTATACAGACTTGGTCATTTGTTTGTTCGATTATACATGAATGCTGTATTTGTTGTAGGTACATACGCCCGTCTATATAAGTGAAATTTGATAATTTGTTTAACTATTATTTATGGTTCTACGATGTTTTGCAATGAAATATAAGAGAAGTATAGTATATCTAATATTTATTTATTGAATCATGCCTTTAGCGTTTCAAAGATATAACATTAATACTTCAATAGGCTAACATGCAAAGTTTTAATATTTTAGGTCACAATAATACATGGAACATAATTTGAGGGGCTTAGGGTATAAATATTCATTACAAATGTCAAATGAACCATGCATTATAATGGGGGGACTTGGTGTGTAAATTCCCAAAACACTTGTGAGAAGATAATTATTATGTTACATGTGCTTTTATTTTTGTACTTTGAAGATAATGTTCATGTTCCTATTTGCATTTTATTTTCATATAAATAAAACATGAATGGATTTTGCACCACATACTATAAATCATCGTGCATGGAAATTCAATCAATCATTGCCATGTGTCCCTACAGAGACTCCAAATCTCGCGTCTTCCCCCACCCTTGGTGGATATTTTTTGTAGGTGTCTAAGGTAATAATCATATTTATGACAGAGATTTGATAGTTCATCAAACCCAATCTTCCACCCAAGTCACAGATCTTTACCGGTTATATGATTGAACCTTCTTGTGCCAGAATTTATAGTGGTGTGATACAATGAGTGGAACTGATTTCACTACATTCTTTCAACTTTCCATAGAGTAGGATTCTTGAATATGTCACGGTGACAAGACTCTAGTTTATTAAAAGTAGCCTTTATTTTTTAAATTGAGTAATAATATCATTAATATGTTCCAAGTCTAGTAGCCATGAAGACATCGATCGACATATGATATCATGGAACAAAATTAAAGGTAGCAATACACTTGGAGCTAAGTGTCTCATAATAAGCCGCTTATGCTCGAACAAAGTCGATTGATCATCTAATAGGGGAAACATTCCGTCAATCTATGTTTGGCTTACCAGATTGTGATAAGGACGCGAGTTAGTCATATGAAGGTTGCTAGGCCACATGTACGCCGTAATTTTGGAGATTGAGATATTTTTTTCCTAACTTTTAAGAATGGATGACACATGGATATGAGCAACCACTTCATTGTTGCCACGTTTTCTTCTTGACTTTGTATGAAACATATACATACATACTGCTCAAATATATTTTCTCCTTCTTTCTCATGACTAATCACGACCGTAGGGAACTTTCTCCGTTACTGAAAAATAAAAAAAGAATATATACATCTGTCTACGTCATCAATCTCCTTCTCAAGCAAAACTTTCTCTCAAACGATCTTCTCTTTACTCTACTCACTGTCTCAATCCTAAAACTATATCCACCGCAACTCAGATCATCATTCCCACCTATCAAGACTTCATCATGAACAAAATGATTCAAATCTCAGTAACCCATTTTCATAGATCCTACAGTCGAATCCCACCGCAGGAAAACGGTATACTAATTATAACATGGGAGGAAGCCCCAACCCCTCTTTCGTAGGTTGCTCAGCCGCTAGATCAGGCTTCCACCTCTGTGTGTCTCCATTAACACCGAAGAGCAGTGTCAGAGTTGTTTCATTATCTTGAATGCATTCTAAACCTGTGGCCTAGAATGTGATGTGTTTGTCGAATTCCTGTGACTTGCTGCATCACTAACTTTTCTGACAATTCTCTTCCTTTGATATCTTAAAATCTTTAAAACCATGATTATCAGCATCCAAATGCCTTTTGGTTCAGGCATGGAATTCTCTGTTTCAGATTTGGAGCAAAAATAATAGATTCCAAGAGCTACTGTTGATGTGATCCCGGTAATTATAAATAGCCCGAAAAAGCTTTGAGGGCTTAGACGGATAGATTCATTATCCGAATCAATGTCAATACATTTCTGTGATGCTATCATATCATCCTCTAAATTCTTTACAACACCGGTTTCAAGCACATTCAACAATGCTGTGTCTATGTCAGGAAGTAATGGAGATCCCTTTGGAAATGCCTGTTGACAAAATTAATGGAAAATATATCAGATCTTTGCTACGTAGTACTAAACAATCCTATATAGGGCAACGGATACGACTGTAACTTCTTGTTTTCTTTAATCCTATCGAGTGTTCTTGAGTCGAGCATATCAACATGTCATTTTAGAATAATCAAAATAGAAAGGAGAGTGATCTTACGAATCCATATCCTCCAACATGGTATCGAGGGCCGACAATGGTGAAGGTTTTGCAATGTTGGGCAACAAAAACTTTAGCCACAGGAGCTTCAAGGAAGGCTACTGCAATTTCACCATTCCTGAGGGCTTCTGCACATTCCAGAGTAGAAGAAAATTTTCGAAGATAGTTTGAATGGAAGCCTAAGGCTTCCTCCAAATAACCCTTCACAAAGGATCTCTGGGAGTACCCAATGAATGCATTGGTGCTCTTTAGCATCTCAATATTTTCTATATTTGGTTGGAGTCGTTGAACCGTGAGCATGCTGGTAAGGCTAGCTGTATAGCTCTGCGTGAGGATTATCGCCACAAATAACCATACAATTGTTGTAATCCTTGACAAGTTGCTGTGTAATTTTTCCCCTGTCAGCATAAAAATGGAAAAGAATCAGCATATTAGTGACGCGAGTTGGTAGATCAAGTTAGCAGAGGGAGGAGATAGTTGATTTTCTGTAAGTTCTAATAATAATATAAATAAAACTAGAAGAGAAGAATAAAGAGAGAGAAATAAGAACCAATATTATTAAACAAATGACAATATAAAAATACTGATACAACTTATTTATATAATAAGGTAAATCCTAAACTATATTAAGTAAACCAATCAACTAATATATTTTAATATATTGGGACAATCGAGAATCCTCTAATATATATTCTACTAGATTTAAGGATCTTGTTTCTTTAGATTTTCAAGTAGATCTAATAATAAACCAAAAGTAGTGACCAAAAGCATTCATGTAGCCAACCCCAAATTTATAAAGAACGAGGCTTGGTTTGTTGTTGTTACTTACCGTTTGATGAGAATAATGTGGAGAATGCCAACCAAAGTAGAGTTCCTATTTGATTCAGAATTGGTCCTCCTAGTTCAGACCGGTAATGTCTTTCTATCGTCCACACGACGAATCCGTTGTATATATTTATGAATGCTGCAAGTAACCACATGGTTACTGTGAATGGCTTGATGAAAAGCCAAGTTCTGGTTGAATCTGATTGAATCGGGACTACCATTACCAGTCCTGCCTCGGTGTGGGAGTGCGTGAATTCTACATATTCATATCGTCGGGAGATTATTGCAATGTCACCTACTGCTGCATCAAACTTCTGCATAGGCAATTTCAGATGTCAGTTTCATGCATTTCTACGACAACATCTAGAATTCTTCGAACAATGTGAAAACGGTGGAGCAAGAAAAAGATAAGATATAAGAATTAACATATACAATCAAGAATCCCTTACCTTCAATTGAACTTGCATCACCAAGTCTGTGTAGTTGCCCTCATAAGGTATGAACTGATATGGTAGAAAATATTTCAAACTGCTGACAGTTTTTTTGAAAACATCGAGTGAAAATCCTGAGAAACTGTAATTACTTGTAGAAGAATGATATTCCACTTTGACAAAAAAGTTTGTTAGGGATCCATTGGGAACCCCAATTCGTAAAGGATTTGAACATGTTGGAAAATCCCATCCTCTTGGAACAGTCGAAGTTGCACCAGGCCAAAAAATTCCTCCTAATATCTGCATGGAAAAGTTATACGTTGCTGCAGTATCAATTAGTTTAGAGAATCCTAATCCATCAGACCAAAATCCAAGTTCTCTATAACTCTTTCCAATGATATTGATTATCTGAAATTGATTTGCTGGAGCTAACTTCCGTTCTTTGAACTGGATTTTTCCGCTTAATCCGTTGAATTCTACTGCTGCAATCTCTTCTAAAATTTGGTTGCTTTTCATGTTGCCTTCCTGCATTGCCAAACCTACTATCCATATGGCATCATAGGCCTGCAATGCAAAGATTCCAGGCTCGTGATTTTTTTCCACCGGATATTTCCGGGAAAATTTATCTTGAAATCTCGTGTCGAAATCACTAAAATCTTGTCCAGTGTCTGTAAAATAGCTTCTTACTCCAAGAACACCTTGCATTGAGGAAATTAAGGAGGAATTCACAGAATGAACCAGGCTCGTAGTCGAGTCCGTGGTGATCCATACATAATCTTTCTCCATCATCTTCATTTCCTTAGCTTTTTCGAATACATGAGCAGCAAGGGCCAAAGAAGTATGAATCACAAAAACTCTGCACTGTTCTCTTTTCAGTTTCTCAAGCTCCTCATGCAATAAAGAGGAATTCGCAAAAGATGGGAGGGGCACAAGATTGCTTATTTTAGCATCACCTTCTTGTAGAGCTTCATAAAGATGGGGAATGATTCCATTGGCCATGGAACCTGAATCCTCGTATATTACATTCAAACGGCGCCATCCCCATGACTGAATCATAGCAGCCACTGCTTTCATTTGCTTATATGTCCTTGGAGAGGCTTGCATGAGAAATGGCCAATTCTCTGTTGCCCATGAACCAGAATCAGCAAAAGAAAGGATTGGGACATTAGATTGTTTAGAGACATCTTTAACTGCAGACAATTCCTCCCATGTTCGTGGTCCTAGAATTGCTTGGACATGCTTCCTCTTGATAAGATTTTGAGCTGCAAGTCAATTTTGCCGTCGATATATTAGAAATCTGTAAGTACTAAAGATTATCACTATATTAGAAAAAGAAAAATAAGTTAAATTGTGCCCCTTGCACAATCAAACCATATATAGTAGTGCGTACAAAACAAGCCCTGATTCCCACACGACAACAATCCTAATTAAATCTCTAGAGACTGATTACGCTATTAGTTAGACTTCAAGGCATGAAGATGTTCAATTGTAACTGATAAATTCAGAAAGCACTTTACCAGCAGTAGCTGCATGGAGAGGTTTTTGTGAGAGCATTTCAGGTGCAATATAAATCTTTGGTTCTTTTTCTTGTAAAGATCTTCAATAGCCATTTCCATGGCTACCCTCTCTTCTTTACCAATGCGGCTAGTGCAATCCACGATTGCACCAAGAATCCCATCGTCATAATTGATCCCTTGTCGACTCTTTGTAAAATACTCGTTTGGACGTCGAGGGCTTGCTGTTGTAACTTGCAGAGGAAATAAAGAGGCCATGGCCAAAAAAGAGAATAAGAGATGAAATACGCTCATCAGATTGTTCTAGTAATTAACAAAAGCTCACTTTTTTTATTTTCACAATAAGCAGTTTGTTTCAATTTACAGTTAGCATTTAGCAAGTTTATACGTAAATATATATAGATTCAAGATGCTTGAGACGATGAAATTCCAAGTAATTTCCCGAAATTTCATGGCAAGAATTCATGCACAAATCAATGGACCTTGGTGGCTTTGACAAGTGGCAATATTTTTCATTGAATAATAAAATAATTAATTTTTGGAATTATATAGGAAAAATCACAAATTAGCCGTTGCCGCGAAGTTTAGAACTATTTGACTGATTCAAAATACTGGAAGTTTGGAATTTATGCCAGGGCGAGTGCATGAATGACCATTTAAACGAATAAATAGTTGAAATAATTTGTTTCAACATTGTATATTTGGAAACTAGCTTTGAAAGTTGTACTTGACCAACTTTGACTGCATATTTAAGTGACCCGTTAAACGTTAAATGGTTTTGATGGTTTCGAGCCGTGAGGAGTGAGGAGTTGTTCGAAGTATATTTGGTTGTTCAAAATCAATTTTGGATGAAATAAAAAACTAACATAAAAAAATGAGTCGCTTGAAACTTGAAGAAGTGTTCGAAAAATAGAATCCAAAAATATATATAAATTAAAAAAGTTTCATTTCCACAGTGAAATATGCAAAACATGAAATGTCATTAATCACTTAATGTAGTACAAGTTCGACACTTAAGTTTGAACTTCAAGTAGTTTCATGCGCACCACTACCACGGCCTACCCGTCATCCTGGGAATTGATGGCAACGATATTGTTTCTTCTAACATGCCCACCCCGTCCTCTGCCCCGCTTGTAATTTTAATGCTTGCCCCCACCCTAGTCCCATTTCCATATTTAATTTATTAATATTATATTTTTATTATTTTTAATTACAATTTAAACTTTAATTATATAAATAACTAACAAGGCAAGTTTAGGGTGAGACCATGTCCATGTCCCTAACCAAGGGCGAGACTTTATGCACCCCCAAGTGAGAAACTGAAACTACCCAAGACCACTGTTCCATTCATTAAGCATTCCAACTTTTAACAAAAGAAAGACAAATCATAACTCACACCTGCAGAAAAATCTTCTTCAAATATACAAGAGTAAACTAGAATATACGTTAATATGATACGCCGTCGTGAATGTATTTTCCAAAGGTAGTCTAATTCTTGATTTAATCAAATTTGAATTGTACAATGTAGCTCAAGATATAGCTGAAAATGAATCGGAAGATGGTTAACAGGACAAAACAGCAATGCAATACTCATACTGCATTTTGAACTTGAGATAGGAAGGTCTCTTAAAACAACTTTCTTTTCCTTATCTTGAAACTCGATGACCGGATAACATCATCATCTTTTTGTAGTGTCCCCTCTAGAACATCCATGGATTCTGGCTTGGTGAAATAGGTGAAGAGGAGGTATATACCGTCCAAGTAAGTGTTGCTTTCTCCTGCTTTGTTTTTCTTCTTAATGCCGTAGGCAAGTGGAATAACCCCTCTATTGAACACCTCCACATACATGCCACCACCAGCAACAAGCAACTGCAGACACAAATTTTCAATAACCATCATTAGAAATATTAAGATCAAGAATCTACTACGACATTTGCCATTGCATTATAAAATGGTTGTATAATTCGGTATATGCTTTTATCCATTTGACTTGTAGGAGTAACACCTCAGTAAATTAGAAGTTACACATTCAATTACCCACTCACATACAAATTATATGGCTTGGTCCCCGTACAGAGGGTAGAAGCATAGGGAAAAGTAAAATTTGGGAAACTTCCTGATGCAGAACGGAATTGAGAAAAGAAAAAGAGAGAAGGTGAAGAACTGGAGAAGAAAGAAGAGAAAATTTAAGAGGAAAAAATTGTTAACACTTAATAATCAATGATCAATAGTCCAATAGCCTCTGAAAATTGAAGCCCTAGTTACCTTTTCATAGTTGTACAAAAGTTATATTCAAGGGAACTAATAATAAATGACAACTTATAAAATATCAAAATCCTAGTTCATGAAAACTTATCAAACCAAGTCTAAATCAAATTCAATTTTAAGTCACATTTTTCCTAAATTACATCTTTAATTACTCATCAGTTCCTCAGTTCCTCCTAGTCTGCAAGCTAGTCACTAATTCATTAATTGAAGTTCAATTTTGTACTAGCTATCATTGCTATTCTTATTATTGTTTTGGGATCAGGGAGGCTGAATCCAAGCTCACATGCCCAGTATTTAAATTTATTGAAGAAAATGTCTCTAGCGTTCATTTTATAAAGGGCTCAAGATCAATGTCTATGTAACCTTCAATCAGGATAAATATAGATTTTCACCCCATAAATCTAAGCAGACCAAAGAATGTTTATAGTTCTACATAGCTTACCAGATGAAAAGAAAAGGAAAAAATCAAAACCAAGTCAGTAAAATTGAATCAACTTTTGGCTTCCCAGGTCCTCAACACACAGAGACAACATATGCCCTGAATAGTATCAATTTCAGACTGTTGCATAACGTTACGAAATTTCCTAATGTTAATTAGCCCAGCCATCAAATTACTCATTTTTTAAATCATTTCAATTAGAAAAGGTAACAAATTAAAAGTAGCACGTGTGTAATTGTGTGACATTGTTAAGCTAGGGCATCTTAACAGTAAATCAGTTTTTCCTGACTGCATCTTTTATTCAATTTCCCTGAGATTGTGTCTTTATCATCATCTCCCAGAAAAATATATTTCACGTTACTAGCTTACAAAGCGCACACGGGGAGCTTGCATAATATGTACAATTTCCAATATCAAATGTAAATTTAAAAAATTATTTTGATGCTATCCCAGGTGAAGAAAGATTTTGGAACTCTGGGTAGTAAAAAACTACAACCAAACAATTTTGAAACAACACAGGGAAAGATAGTCAATATAACTTAAATGAAAATGGAAAGCTTTATTTGTGTGGATTTTGGAACCTAAAATGTCGTTGAAATTAAAAACAGTCCTAAAACTCCTAAAAGAGACTACTCTAAGGAGTGCTCACCATAAAACATATGACAGTATCTCAGGACATGGATCTTTCGTTTCTCTAATTAAAAAAAAAAAGTCTTAATCACCTCAAAATATGATCCCAAGTCTCACTATCCTCTAAATTCTTTGACAATTGCAATAAATCAGAGCTTTGTGCCTTTGTCCATTACCTATACTTTTGGATAGAAAAATAAATTATAAGAGAAAAAGTTATTCAAAGAAATTAGTGAAGATGATGGACTCAATAGCTAAAATCTGTAAACACCTGCTGCATCAACAAATCTTATAGATAAATCATCTTTCCCCATATCTCACGTCTGATTAATCTTTTTTTCTTCTTTCCTCATTCATACTTAGTCATGAGTAGAAGCAAGGTAGGATCTCTCCATCAGAAATACATAAGAAACGAAGGCCAGTGGAATAGAGTCACCACTAAGCGTTAAAAGGTTAAAAAAAAAAATCCAAAGGTGGCAAAGCTACACTGCTAATATCATCGAGCATCACCTGGTTTCCCTATCATCTTTCATAGAATTTCTCAACACCTTTTGCATTTAATCATCTTGCTTTGTTTTATATATTGCTTCCCTATCATAGTGTACTATAAATATTTTTATATTAAACACGACACAAGAATATGTTTCAAAATCTGGGAACCAATTCTTTTGGATGAATCACAGCATTAAAAGAAGTAAAAAAGAATTGATATAAGTACATTAGATCGTTTGAAACACTCAAGACAGAATCCCAACTTTTGGATGAGCTCAAATTAAGTCCATTGAACTCGTACTGCTCCCATTTGAATAAACTTATTAGCTCAACTACAAAAGCTCAACTTTTTCACTACTTTTGTAATATGTATTTCCTTGGAATAAATTGTGAAGTCATATTAATTCCCGTTACTTCCTTCATGTAAAATTATAGAAGCAGTATCTAAAATGAGCTCAAATCTTTTCAAGCAAAATACATCATCAATTCTCGAATTTCGCTCACCATAAAATGATTATGCAAATTCAGTACACCAACGCCATCACTTGCAAGTACAAATCTTTCCACATTATGGTAAAGTTTTTGTCAAATGAATCTTAAAGCAGGGTACTGTGACTCAACAAAAAGAAAAACAATTTACACTTGTAAATTCTTGAAGACCTCAGACTCATTGCTATCCACCCCAACACAGTTCCATAATTCCTTAAAATTCCGATTTTTCACCAAAATTTGAACTCCAAAAAAGCAAAAATCATTCCAAGAGAACACCGAAGTAATAATTAACATATAATTATTTTTTAAATAATCCCATAAGTTTACCCAAAAATGAGAGATGATTAGTGATTATAAAGGTTAAAAAAAAAAATTACCTCTTCATACTTCTGAGTAAAAACAAGGCGCTCATCTTCAGACATTTCTGGCCTTAAAACCACCATGGACTCGTATTGGCGGAGGCCAGGTGGGCACTGGGGTTCCTCTTTATCCTCAATGTCGGGTAAGCCCGATCCGGAAAGGGGCATATTAGGAGGCGGGTCATCACTGCCAACAATATCTCGTTCAAACAACGTTGTACCAAATTCTGCTCTGGTGACTAGTGTCCTTAACGGGTGGTTCGAACTTTTCCTGTGAGTGAATGAGAGATTTGAAGAAGATGAATATGCGTGTAACTGTGAGTAAATAAGGGATGACTTTGAAACCATTAAAGGAGAGGAAGAAGATAAAGAAGTTGAAGCCATGGTTTTCACCCTTTTCTGTTTCTTGGAAGAGGATTCGTAGATAAGGGTATATCATTCTGTTTCTTTGGATAAATTCCTCTATGGCTACCCGCTACCCTACCTTTTAACTCTATGCGCGGTTATCTTTACCCAACCGTCCAACGTTGGCGGAATATGTCCATTTAGACATTAAATGATTCAGACAATACAAAGTCAATCTTTGATTAAGGTCTTGTTCGGTAGCTATCTTATCCAAAAAAATTTATTTTTTTGTCTACAATTTTTGACTTTTCAACTCTTTTTACACTACCAAAACCTTTGAAAAATCAAAAAAAAAAAAAACCCATTTTTTCCTCCAAAAAATCTCTATCGAACAAGTCCTAAAAGAGTGAAATTATTTTAAAAATTAAATGGTGACTGTTCAAGTCACATTAAATGTTCATCTATTTTGAATTTTATCTTTTTAATTAAACATCATATTGTGCGACCATTAAGTGACATAAGTAACATTGGTAACTACTAAAATAAAAGCATCTGGTTTTGACTAATTTTAGATGACATCGTTTATTTAGAAAAATTCATTGTTTGTTTGTGACTATAGTATAATTTTAAGTGTATTTCTCAATTCTCTTTAAATAAATGAGTTTTGATTATTTTTTTATTTTTCTTCTAATTTTACTTTAAGGCTGTGTTTGATTTCCTCTTTTTTCCATGGAAAATGAAAATTTTCCACCAATTTTCCATTTTAATTACTGCTTTATTGACAAAATTTTTCGTGGAAAAAGTATCTTCCCACCTATTTTTCTTGTTTTGTTTGATTGCAATCTTTTTTTTTCTATGGAATTTTTTTTCAAAGTTTCCCACTTTTGGCCACATTTTCCTTGTTTTCAAGGAAAATATTTTCTTTGTGGAATAGGAGAATTTATTTTCCATGGAAAATTTGTTTACCTTTTCCAACTAATAATTTCTTGATAATTCATTTCTATGGAAAATATTTTCTTTCTACTCAAATTTTCCACTTGCAATCAAACACAGCCTAAAATAATTATTTTCAAACCTAAAATACATACATCCTTCTTCTTTTTCTTCAAACGTACATTATGCTTATTCTTTCCAAATAAATTTTTTTATTTGCTATTGAATTATTTTTGTAGTCGAATATATATTTTCATTTTTAGATATAGATGACTCAAATTTGACTTTTTAATAAAATTCACTGTAAGTAATTAATGAGCAAAATAGGAAAAAAAAAAAAAAAAAAAGAAAAGTTAGTCCAAGGGTTAGTCCATACCAATGTTCTAAAAAGCGTAAAGCGTTATTAGGCGTGGAGGTCGTGTTTCAAGTTTTTCAAATTTAGGCGAGAGCGAGATAAGGTGATGGTGATGGCGATGGCGATGGCGATGCGTGGAGCGTGGATCTGCTGCCTTACTGCTATAAGCTGACTTTTTGAAACGATTGTCCATACACAATAAAAAATGATTGTATATACTATTTAAAACTATATTGAATTGTAAGAAGTGACATACACATTTACTTCATATTATTTATACATAGTTATATTTTTTACCAGTATATCATTTTTTTACAGTAGGATTCGATCGTATGCTTTATTATGATAATGGATTGAGGCGGTGAACAGATTTTAGGGATGATTGGTGGAGGGGATGATCAATTGAGGAAAAATAGATTAAGAAGATGTAGCAGATTTTGGAGATGATTCGGTTGAGGGAAATGATCGAATTAGGAAAATGGATTGAAGCGCTCAGCAAATGTTGGAGGAGATGATTTTGTAAAATGAGAAATTGAAAACGTAGTGACAAACGGACGATTAAATTATTTTTTTTCTTCCAGTAGCGAATTTTTTTTATACGGTTGTGAATATATGTGCATATATATAATTTTATTTTTAAAAAAACTTTCAAAATCGTTGGATAATAAACTTTTAAATATGAATTCAACTATTTTAAAAATACGTTACTAAAAACAACTCAAAATCAGACTTCTATAAACGCTCAAAATTAATACTTTAAAATTTTTTATAATCGGTACTTAAAATTTCCATGTAGGCCCTAAACCACTTTTATTCTTTGTATGTGAGAAGGTGTTGAAGAATATTTAAGAGCACGTTTGGATAAATTTAAGGGTTAATTACACTTACACTTTCCATTCTTTCAGTTTTATAATAATATCATCACTATTTAATTTTATTTGCAGTTATTATCTCTATCATTTTCATTTATTCGCACAAATAGTCTCCAAATAGTTTTCTTAACCATTTTTTCATTAGCTTAAATAAACTTATCTAAAAATAAATAAATAAAGACAAATAAAAAATAAAATATTTTTATCTAAAACCCACCGAGAGAGAGAGAGAAATAAATAAAGAGAGAAAGAAAAAATGAAATATTCTTTCTGAATCACCCACTAAATAAATGCTACATTTCTCACCCTTCTCTCTAAAAACCCAATTCCAAAATGAGGAGAGAGATCTTCTTCAAATCTTTTAATTTTAAATCCTAAGAAAAATAAATAAATGCTACATTTCTCTCCCTTTCTCTCTCTAAAAGTCCTCAATTCCAAAACTAGGATGTTCACACTTCTCTCTCTATATCTCTATGTATATATATACCTACCTGGCTTAATTTTTGACATTTTTTCCAATGTCTTCACATATTTGTTCATACATTCTTCAAACAAAATAATTGCACCAAGCATATGAAGCTTGTATCGTACCCAGAAAAACCAATTACTCCCTTTCATGAAATTTTCTAACTTTTTGTTCACATTTTCTTGAATTTTAGAAACTATTTGAAGAAACTCATTTCCCAGATAATGAAAATAAGCAGAAAAAGCCAAGAGAAGGGATAATGGAATCATCAATGGTGATCTCCACGCCTCACAGGGGCAGGAAATTTTTCACCCATCGGCGCCGTGGCGAGCCCATCGGTGGACCAACAGATTCAAAAAAATTTGATCGCCCCAAATGTCGCCCCAAATTGGTCTCTGCCCCCAAATGAATTTTGCCCCATTTCATTTATGTTAACCCTCGCCTCTCTCTCTCTCTCTCTCTCACACGAACCCCCCATTTCCACAACAGTAACCCTCGCCTCTCTCTCACTTGGTGGCATATTTTCCAGGACCCATATTTTTCGGTCCCATATTTTTCGGCCAACTTCTCTAGGGTACATCGATTTCACATTTTCCCAGCGTGATTGTGGATTGTCCGTGCGCATTCCGTTGAAATTTCATCGTTGAAGCGCGATACACTTTCCACCGGAGAAGAAATCAGTTCGGCTAAATATCCAACGGTTGAGAAAAACCACCGCTACGGAAAAGTTCATCACTCCTCGTGACGCGCGCCATTGACAACCAACCCGTGGTAATCGATTTTGATTTTCCCTACATTTGGTATGTTTCATAAATCTCATATTCATATTTATGATATATGATAATCGATTGAATGAGGGAATTATTTTAGGAAATTACCCAAATTTTCCCCAATGATTGATACTTCATCAATGTTGTGGAAATCGATGTTGGTGTTTGGGGCGGGGATGAATTTGATGTGGTTATGTGTTGGGAAGTGCTAAAATTCTTGTGGTTATGTGTTAAAATTCTTGTGGTTATGTGTTAGGAAGTGATGAATTTGATGCGGTTATGTATTGAGGCAAATGATCAATTTCTTGTGGATATGTGATGAGGCGTTGATGAATTTGTAGTTTGTAAATAAATGAAATAATGATTGTGGTAGGAGATAAACAGACACGTATCTTGGCTTGGCAATTCGGAAGGCATGCGACTATGGGTTGTGTACAACTCCTAGGTCAAATGCAACCGGTTAATTGCAGCCATGGCGTTGACGTAACTATCTTGCCCTCAATTACAATATTCTGAGCCTCTTACTTAACGTTGAATACAATATGAAGCTGGTTATATTATATTGTTCATAATGAAAACTTGTTAATTGTTGTTATTCGTTTGAACTCCGTTGCACATATAGGTAAGAAATGATGTCGTCCTCTAGTATGAATGATGCGCAATCACGTCTTAGATGTAGTTGTGGTGCGTATATGAAGATACACACATCCCACACTGAACGGAATCCACTTCGTAGATATTGGAGATGCCATAATGTTACGGTACGTAACATAGTTTCAATTGTTGTATGTTGTTATATACCTTTACTAATTACTTACATGAATTTTTGGTTGGTAGGATGGTGTCATGTGTAGAGGATTTACATGGGCCGATGAGGTCGAACAACAAATGGGAAGTGAAATGTTTGTATCTGAATTACACACTAGAGCTTTGAATGAATTGAATGTTGATGTGATGAAGTTATCGAAGAAGATAGACAACGTCGTGTATGACATAGGATCCCTTAGACGTTTTGTAACATTTGTATTTATTATTGTAATTTCACTTGTTGTAATCAAATTTATGTAATCTTGTAACGAGCTTGTCTTAATATGTAATGTAAGTTGGAAGCCATTTTGTATATTTACATGTTGTGTTATTATCATTTTTTGTTAGTATAAGTTTGTTTAATCGATTATCATAAATATGGAAAACATACATGTAGGTATAAATTCATAATAGAAGTATAAACAAGACATAATCATAACCCATAATCTGCAATACATAATCCATAATCCCTTACAGAATCCGTAATACAAACAAACACATTGTTGTCACAATATGATTTTCCTGGATACATAAACATTTGACGTCCATACCTATGTCAAAAAAAACCAATTGCCAACATCATAATGACTACTTGCATGTGACGTGAATGTTCCATCATCTGCTCCATCAAATTGCGTTCCATCGTCGTGGGCATCGTCTTGTTGGTCCACATCCGTATTTGACCTACAACAATGATCAAATTGATTACGATATTAGATACTAATAAATTAAAATGTACATAAAGACAAGTGAATACTAATCATGAACGCCAACTAACCTTTCATTCCTTTTAGGACATGTCCTCTTGTCGTGACCATGTTGCCCACAAATCTCACATTGACTGTTTTGTTTCGAAATTGATTTTTCTTTTCTTGATTTCAATCTTTTTCTACAACCCTTTGCTCTTACCGCACTAGGATCTTGTATAGTGGCGATTATCAGGCGAGTTATACTTTTGTATCGGGGCGAACCAATATTACCTCTAGCTGCTATCTCTTTGACTCGTAGATGCAATGACTCGAACTCACCGCTGAGGAATATGTTGTGCTCATCACATCAATCTTTGCGTCATCAACAATCAAAGAAGCTTTGTGCGACAAAAAACCATGTCGTGCCATTAATGACGTACTCGAAGTGGCATCAGTTGACAACCCCGCGGTAAGTTCATCTGTGTAACCCAATTTCGCATTTTTCGTCCATCTTTGAAATATGTACTTGTCCGGTAGAAGTAAAACTTGTTTTTTTCTCAAGTAGCTAATCATGTGCCGACACAGATACTCATTGAATTCAAATGTCCGAACAACTATACTGAAATGATATCAGTCTCCGTATAATATGTAATGTGTCTAACACGATCAAATGTTTTTCCATGCTCCCGTCTCTCAACCACATAAAATTTTGAATCCCGGATGTAGATATCTTCGTGCAAATGTAGAAATGACTTTGATCAATTTCTTTCTAGAACAACAAAAATATTTTCTTTGTATACACATGAACCATTTGATTCTCCATCTGAAATTTTGATGTTAGTCGAGGTTGTTCGCTGATGTCAATATGATTGGCAACCAACTCCTCATGTCGATGGCGTAATGCCATATTAAAACGAGTAATAAAATCCATAAGTGAGTTCTTTCGGTGACATACCTCTTGAAGAAGGAGTGATTACTCTCGATCACGACTCTTGGACATTCCCCAAGACCGAAAATGTGATTCACATATTTGGAACCCATCGACTACGAATAGCAAACATGTTACTTAGCCATTCATTGTTGCCCAAAGCCTCGTTTTCCATTCTCGCAGCCCAACGTGACTCAAACTCATCGGGTGACTCAATTTTTAATAATGTTGACCAACATGTGGTACTCATCATTATACACCATGACATTAATCTTCTCCGAGAACTTGTTCAATATGTGCCAAATACAATACCGATGGAAGGTGAATGGCAAAACCATTGAGATGGCTTTAGCTATTGCCGCATCCTGATCTGTAATAATGATTTGTGGTGCTTGTCTAGGCATGGCTTCCAAGAACTTCGAAAATAACCACACAAATGACTCTGTCGACTCGTCACTCAATAAACCACATGCAAATAGAATAGTTTGCGCATGATGGTTCACCCCAACGAACGGTGCAAATATCATCGAGTACTTGTTGGTGTTATAGGTAGTATCAAACACAACGGCATCTCCAAAATATGTGTACGATCGACGTGACTCTGAATCTGCCCAAAAACAACGAACCAACTTATTGTCCGAATCAATCTCATAATCGAAAAAGAAATTGGGGCTTTTTTCTTTTTCAAATGTGAAATACTCAATCAATGTATCAGCATCATGACCCCGTTGCTCTTCTAGAATATTCCTCTAATGGTTCCTTATATCTCTCTCTACACACCCAACTGATGATGGACCACCTGAGTCTATCTCCATAAGCCGAACTTGCTGACACGTTGGTATGTTAGCATCTGACAACTATTGTGTTAATGCCTTATTTGTTGCTGATACATGTCGATGTAAACGTAATAAATGTACTCTACTTGGCGTAGCAAGAGCGTGATTATGTTCCTCCACAAATTTATTCACCACCCATAAATATCACATCTGTTGTTTCACAATAGATAATCCGCATTACATCCAGGTCCACGTCTTTCCACGATTTCTTTCTCCAGTTCGTACCACGGCTGCTTTATGTTTCAGTTGATACGTCTCGTCTGGTTTTCCTTCCTTTGAGCAAGAATAAAGTTTCGGTAAGTTTCATTGGTTTCTTTCTTTTTTTACTATTGGCTATCGTCGTGCGGCTGAAACCGACCACGCCGCAGACATCTTGATTGTAAAATTTATCTGGCGTCCTCATGCGATTCAAACTCTTGTCCAATCTTGAATTTGACTTATGGAAACTTGAGGAACAAAAATATCATCCGCACTTTCAGCCTCCATTCCTATTCAACAACAAATACATTACATTAGTCACCATCAAGCAAGCAGAAATTTCAAGTTCAAAGCATTTAACATTTAATTTCCTCAACTTAAAAAAAAAAAAACATAGTCATTTCAATTTGAATACAAGTTCGGTTATTGCTAACAATCCTTTTTATTTCCATTATTAGCTACAAAAAACCATTTATTTCGCATCTACCTCAACGATGAAATTTCAACGGAATCATGCGGGACAATCCACGATCACGCCGGGAAAATGTGAAATCTGACAGCCTAGAGAAGTTGGCTGGAAAATATGGAGCCGGAAAATATAGGTCTGGAAAATATGCCAGTGCGGTGAGAGAGAGAGAGGCGAGGTTCTTGTTGTGGAAATGGGGGGTTCGTGTGAGAGAGAGAGAGAGAGAGAGAGAGAGAGAGAGAGAGAGCGAGGGTTAACATAAATGAAATGGGGCAAAATTCATTTCGGGGCAGTGAGACCAATTTAGGCGATCAAATTTTTTTGAATCTGTTGGTCCATCACGACACGGGCGCCACGCCACGTCGTGGTGGGTGGTGAAATTTCGCCTTAAAAGGCGGAGATCCATTGATGGAATCCATTATTCGCACAAAACGTTAGAGATCTAAAGCGCAATTTTCCTATTAAGTTTTTTTTTTTATATTTTAATTTATTTAAGTTAAGGGCAAAATTATCAAAAAAAAAAAAATTATTTGGGATTATCTGCATGCGAATAAATGAAAGAATGTGGATGATAGTTACAAAATAAAATTAAATATGGATGATATTATTAAAAAAATAAAAAAATAATACTGGAAGTGTAATTAATCTTAAAATTAAAAGTTAATCCTTCATTTCCGGAGAAGTTTGGTCGGAGTAGCATTGAAAATTATGTAGTGGGTACATAATTGTAAAGTCTGACTATAACTATGGGCCTAAGATGTTAAACGGGGCCCAAAGGGACAGGACGGAAATTAACATTTCTTGAATTATCGTCTTGTTTAATTAATTAGATATTTTTTAAATACAATTTAAAATTTAAAATATAGAAATAAAATAATTTAGGAAAAATCCAAAAATTTATGACGAGGACCATTATTCATTGTCCCTGAATCATGGTAGGGCTAGGCAGAACAAGTCAAAAACAGTTTAATTTATTATCTCTATTTGAAGGATTGAGTTCAAATCTCACTTAATCTAAATATTTGGCATTCAAATTTTCAATCAATTTTAAATAATTAGATAACTTTTACTCTATCAAAGATGTGGAAGTGTTTTTTACACACTTTGTACACTTAAGTATCAAAAGGGTCGTGATTCCATATTCAAATCAATCGGTTCAAATTTATTTGTAATGTGTAACTAAATGTCATAACTAATAGTTTGTTTGGTTAAACTTAAATTATAATTTAAGTTGATCAAATTAATCATATATATATTTTATTCACACATTTACGTAGAATTCATAACTTATAAAATATTAAAAATAATTTCAACACTACTAAATATACACTAAATAATACAACAAAATATTTTTGTGTAGAAATACACAAATTCAACAATTCCGTCACTTTTGATCAAAACTATTATGTATGAATTTGGCAACCACGTATAGATTCTTGTGGTCATATCATTTCTTGAGAGAATCTTGTTGTAGATCCATCCGAAGTTGAGAGCATGACTCTGTGGCCAACTCTCACCAGTGTGAAATCCTTTAATGAACCATCAACGACATTTCATAGCATATTATCTACGATTGAATATGAAAACTAAAATTTTTTTTTGTGCAGAGCACGATGTTAACTTAAAATCACAATCTAATTATAAAACGAAGTGTTTAACTTTATTTATCGATTGCGGACATATTTTTGCAATATAAATTATATTAATTCGAATATCTTTTAAATCCTCACAAATACTTGTAATGTAATTAATTAGAATGTTATTCAAAAAGACATGTACATAAATAAATTTAGTTTATTAACTTCAAAAATTACTGGTTTGTTCAAAGGATTTGATTGGTGATATGCTATCATACTAATTAAATTAAATTTATAATTTATTATAAACAATTAAAATTGCAAGGTCCCGTAGCTCAGTTGGTTAGAGCGTTGGTCTTATGAGCCGAAGGTCGCGGGTTCGAGCCCCGCCGGGACCAAAGTTAGGACTATTTTTTTATCCTTTATTCCTTCATTGCAAACCCACAAACTGTAAAAATAGATTTATTTTTTTATTTTTTTTCTCTTTCTTTAATTCAATGTCTGTATAAAAACCCATTTAAAAAGTCAGTAGTTGAGGTTTTGAAAACGAACCTCACCCCACCCCACCTTCAAAATTAACATCCCACCTTCTATTTAGTTGGATTGTCATTAGCAAAGAAGAAACTTTTAGAGAAAAAATCAAACATCCTTGTCTATTCTATTTGTTTGACGTTATTTATTAATGTATTGGTCGCAGGTCATTATACACCCCACCACATTTTGCCATTTACAGGCACCAAAGGGCATACCATTGCATGAACCAACATCTTTCTTGGCTATCCTCAGGTATGGGCTTCGTGTATTCTCATACTCTTTTATTGAAAGGATCGAAATTTTGTTTATTTGTCCTAACGGCATATCTTGTGTATGTAAATGGATATTTTCTGTTAATTTCTTTCCTTTGCTCAAGTTTAAAATATTATTTTCAACCTTTTTATGGAAATTTGTCTTGCTTGTCTGTCTTAGAATGTTTTGTCCCTCTAAGCTATGACACGTCAGGATTCAGGCAGTACTGTTTTTAATATATTGGTTTGAAAATATTCGTAATTACTGGTTGGCGATCATGTGATTGATAGTTGGTTTCATGAAGCAGTGCAAATTGTTACTAGTCATGGCCTCATTAACATCCAAATCCAATTACTTAAAAGTTAACAAAATTTGAGTTACAGAGTAAAGATCACCCTTAAATGGGACAGATTTCCACTTGGTGTGTCTGCATTTTCAAGTTTATCAATGAACTCGCATCTGTTGCTTATATTGTACACAACCATTTGTTTGATATTGCATACTTTTTGGGGATTGCGGAAGTCAATAGATGGGAGAAGGGCTTTCTTCTCTATTGATTGCAGAAGCGAACTTACCTATTGGATTGGAAAGATTGTGTTGCCGAGATGAGTTTGTTGAAATTAAGGAATAAGTTTAAAGGGAAGCCAAACCGCAAATGAAATAAGATCAGTAGACAGCAGAATGAGAGATGTCCAAGCAGACCCTTGGGTACTACTGCATGAAAAATTTCTTGTTTCTTTGAGTTAATGCATGAATGCGTGGAAGAAAGAGATACCGGAGTGGTGGCATCATATATTGTGCTATCGGTCCATGTTTGGACTATTATGTGATATGTGGCGTTTGATTTAGAATAATATAGATTATTTCTCTTTTTCTTCCATTTTGAAAGTCCACTACTCTCGTCAAATCTATCTAATGAATTCTTTATGCTGTTGCACTCTTTTGAACACAGTAAGGACGAACAAATATTACCATTATTATACTTTCTTCTCTTGAAAACTTCAGGAAAGAAATGAACTTTATGATAAATTTTGTGCTAGGTTTATGCTAAGCCCCATACCGTCATTCAGCTTCGAGAGAAATAGAAATGGGTTGGGATGATTGGTTTAAGACTAAGATTAGCCTAAAGCGAGCGAAGCAAGCTAGAACTAAGCAAGTGGAGGTAAGTTTTCTTTTGGATGAATGATTGCATCCATTCTTATATAACTAGTTAACTCTAACTTGTTGTCGAGCTTTATCTTTTTTGACTAGCAGACTTCACAATTTTTTTTATGTGCTTTACACAGCTATTACCCTTGATTATAGAGAGCCCCTACTGTAACATATGGGCGAAAACTTCAAGGATTAACTAATATCTTGACTCCTTTAGAATAGTATAGTCATCCAGGATCCTTCATGATACTTATTTCAAACTCTTAGATGTTAAGGGCACTTTTTTCTTGATATGATTGCTACTTTTTTCTCATAGAAGTGAACTTGGCTTGGCTTCAACAAAAAAAAAAAAAATCTTTTTTGACAGATCTTCCTATTGGATCATGGAAAGGTGAACGAGTTATCCTTGTCGAGTTCATACTTACAATAGCTTATGTATTTTTTTTTTCCAAGACAATTCTTGTAGATATCTAAGTTCTTCTAGTGCCATGCACTTATGTTTTCCTTTTCAAATGTCACCTCTCTCTGCACTCTGCATATATAGTCTATACAGAGTTTGATAAATGTATTCCCTCTCCTAATGTTGTTGTACGCTTGGTGCAGTGTGCAGCCAAAAAATCAAATGGCTGCAAGTGGAGGTATCATTCTGCTAAAGTGCCTGGCAATCTTGCCAATGGTGTTTCAAGGAAGAACAAGCAACTGACTGAGGATGTTGCTGCCATGCGAATTCAGAAGGCCTTCAGGGCATACATTGTAAGTGGTGCAGCGCGTTTGAAAGTCAAAGTAATAGTATATAATTACTCTCAAGATTGTTCCTTTTTGCTGTACAGCTTTTTATTATGATACTACATGTTTTACTTTTGAATCTTGATTTCATTGCCTATATATTCCTCTCCATTCACCTCTCATCTGGCAGATTAGAAAAAGTGCTCGCTTTAGCAAGTCTCGATCTTCGAGTAGAAAAAATAATATTTTCTTTATCATACCCTACTCTATTTGTGGTTATTGCAGGCTAGAAAACGTCTGCCTGGTTTAAAAGGAATAGGTAGAATTCAAGGTGTCATAAACGGCCTTGCTGTTAAAAACCAAGCATCATCTGCTTTGAGTCAAATACATTTTTGGAGCAAAATTCAAGCAGAGATTAGATCTCGCTGGATTTCTATGGTTACTGAAGGTCGAATAAGCCAAAAGAAACTTGAGAATCAGTTGAAACTTGAGGCTAAGCTCCATGAAGTAGAGGTATTGTCGACTTCCACATAATGTAATGTAATTCACATGGCACGTATATCCATGATTTGTGTTTTGTTGTGGGAGTAGCACTATCTTGTTTGACTCATGATCTCGTAAAATATGTGCTGGTACATGCAGCCAGTTTTTTGGACTTATGGGGTGGAAATGAACATTTTCGGATATTTTAGGTAGTATTTTCGAAAAAATTATGCGTTTTAATGTATGATAACAATTGGAAGTTCCATCTTTGGCAATGCTCTTTCCAGTATATATATGTTTTTGTATGTTTCTTAAGAAGGTTAACCACAATTTTTGTTTCTGGACATGATAAATATGTGATATTCATCAGTGATATGAAAGGGGAAAAAAAGTATAATGCCAAAGAATGGCAATACTATAGAGAAAAATAGGAAAGAGCTGCCCTTAAAACCTGCTCTGACCATATGAAGTTAAACCTTTTTACCCTTCACGATAAATTGATCAATGGTAAGTATTTAGTTTCTCTCAGTAAACTGCTCAGCTCTAATGGAGAATTTGACTTTGTAGCAAATTTTCCCAAGTAAATTCAAGACATATTGGAATCTGTTTTCTATTTACTTCTGACATAGGAATCCGAGGAGACTATTATCTATTCAAAATTTTACTGCCTAAGTTGTCCTAGAGCTTTATTTTCTGTCTGCAAAGGACATTGAAGTGTGGATTAATATGACCACTGTTTTGCCAGAATGCCCCAAATTGATCTCCATCATTGAAGTAGAAATACAAGTTAAAGTGTTGTTCATTATACCGTCTAGTCTAGTCCAATGCTGTGCATCAGCATTTTTCATCACCCTTGAATTTCCCCTACAGGTAGAATGGTGTGGTGGCTCTGAAACCATGGAAGACATTCTCAACAGGATACAGCAGCGAGAAGAAGCTGCAGCCAGAAGGGAGCGAGCCATGGCATACGCCTTTTCTCATCAGGCTCGTCATTTTAAAATAACATTCAGTACAATTATCAATTGTGACTTCCATGAAATTGCATTTTCACTAGTAAGTTATTTTGTTATTTGCAGTGGAGGGCGAATTCGAGTCAGTATCTTGGTCAAGCTTATTATGACCTTAGTAAAGACAACTGCGGGTGGAGCTGGAAGGAGAGATGGATAGCTGTTCGTCCATGGGAGAAACGGGTCGAAGTCAGTCCTTCCATGCCAAAGAAAGTTGACAGCAAGCAAAAGACTAGTAAAACTACAAACTTGGCCAAAACGAACATCATTGTTTCAGTTAAACCACAATTGTCCAACGGAAAGGATTCTACACATGCAAGAAAAAATTCCAGCCAAACTATTATGAAGCAAGCTTCCCACAAGGAAAATCTTGAGTAGCAAGTTCGTCCCGCTTCAAAACCAAAGAATCAAAAGGAAAGCGTGAAAAATTAGACTATGGACTTGTTTGTTTCAGTTGTCTGTAGGCTGATGTGAAGAAAATGGCTTGACACCTCTGTTTATCCACCCAAAAACAAAAACAAAAATCCAATAATTTTGATCTAATATCCTAATCATTTATGAATAAATATATTTAGCGATTATATAATTAAACTATGAATTTGGACTTGAGGGTTGTAAGTTGTTTGGAGTGTGCATAAATGAAGTTGTTTATAGGATCCATTTGTACAGGGAAAATTGCTTGTTCCCTAATGGTATGTTCTGTCTATACTTCATTAATACATGTTTGGCTAAGCTTGAAATTTTATTTTTAAGTAAATTTTTATTTCTAACCGTATTCAAATATGTTATTTTTCTCATATGTAATTTTGACAGTAACATAAAAGTTACATGCCAAGAAGCATCTGGTTTTATACTATATTGTTTCATGTTTGGACATAACATTTGTCTGTGTTGACAGATACTTTTCAGCGTGTATGGTTAATTATAGACTTTAAAAATCTCAAAATTTTAGTGTAATCACAAAAATTTGAAATCATCAAGCAATTGTCACCATCTCAATAGAAGCCAAATCTTGTGTCTTTAATAATTTTCTTGTTTTTCAAGAGTAAAATATAGTTTTCAGCCAGACTTGGATATTTTCATGAGGCCCACAAATTGCTGATGGGGGACCATGAAGGGATGGATGGTCAAGTACCATGCTTCAATGATATTCTTGGATGTGTTTGTCTCACAATTGAATTTTGTTCATCTCATTCACAATTAAAAGTTGAAGTTATTAGAGTGTGAATATAAATAAATTTATTTAAATTTAATTTTATCTATTTAAAAGTATAAAATTTGTACAGTTTTCATAAATAGCTGTACAAAACTTCACTTGTTTATAAAACATTTCATTTCCTTAACTTGTAATTATATGAAATTCTGCATTGGATGCTTTAAAGGTGCACTTCACATGTATGCATTGTTTGCATACAATCATACATATTTATTGTCGCAACGAACTGATGAGTGTTACAATTTTCAAAATTGGAAACTATGATGCAGTCCATGTACGCGTTGATCAAACTTTTTTTTTTTTTTTGCATTTTCTAAAATTTGTTGGCCCGAACTGTCCATCCCTGTGCAAGCTCGTCTAGGCCAACGAGCTTAAAACTTGAACATGAGCTGAGCCCAACCTAATTTATACCACTAGGGTGGAGGGGGTGAAATGTAGTAGCAGTAGTTGTTTGGGTGGCTAGTCCAATTTATACCACTAGGGTGGAAAGTTAAAATATAGTTGGAGAGGCAAGTGGAATGATATTTTGGGCAACTACTTCATGCTTAATGTTTAGATTGCTAAAAGAAATTTGTCACATGAGCAAAATGAATTTAAAAAAAAAAAAAAAAATCATCTTTAATGCAATGTGACAAAGATTCTGCCAAATGTTGACTTGTGTAGACATTTTTTTTTTTTTCTTGTCATGTAAGCAATTTAAAATGATGTGACACACTTTTGAGTGTAATCCACATATTTAATTGGAGATGTTGTAAGTGTATGATCGTATGTTAATTTTAGCTAGCACTTTAACTAACTAACGTAACATTTAATTGTTTTTTTTTTTTTTTCTTGTTCCAATCTCATATATAATATATATCCAATGGGAATGCAATTAAGGTTTCAATAATTTTATTTTAGTTACCTGGCTATTGCTGGAAATGGATCCCCATACGATGTTGTCAATGTGGCAGGCTAATAAAGGGAAGTAATTGACACAAAGATTAGTAGTTAATTGGAAGCAATGTTCAAGTTGTCACGGTCGAGAATTATAATATATTTGGTACGTTAAATTGAATAACAAAAAACATGATATTTGTTATTATTTTATCCTATCTAAAAGATTAGTTATTCTTTTCAATTAAGTATAAATTGAAGGGAGTTAGTAAAGGAATTAAAAGAAGTTAGAAAAAGAGAAATGACCATTTTTAGAAAGAGATAACATTCTAATTGTTCCTTCTTACATTGAAATTTTAATTTAAAAAAACAACAACTAGCTCAAATCAATAACCCCGAATTTATAAATATTGTTGAATACTAAAATAAATAAATGTATCGATCACAAACTTTTTGACGAACTCTTTAAAAGAATATACATTTTTAGTGTGACTGTGACCCATTAAAAAAAAATCGAGTTTATCACGATCGTAAAAAGTTTCACCTCAATTCACTCAAAATAAATACTTACGTCTGTCTTCATCTTTTTTAAAAAAAAATTCTTCAAATTCTTCAATTCCCTTTCTCTTCACCATTCTCAACCTAATAGTCCTATCAATCTCCATTTATGTTTCTACAATTGAATTCCACCGATAAGCGGTATATTAGTATATAAATAGTAGCAACAAGAATAATTGAAGAGTCTCATAATAAGAACAGAAGAAAATGTGAATGTGTCTTGAAACAAAGTTGAGCCCTAATAGCTCATGACATGAAAACATGGAACTAATTAAACAAAAGGAGAACGTATTAACAAGCCCCGGGATCGAAAAGAATTAGATTTCTTCTTCTCCCATGGCACCTGCCATTGAACTAAATCACTGAAATCTCTCTCCAGTACTGAGAAATTGATAAAGCCCTAGAAATTAAGTTAAATATAGCAATATATATCATCACATAACACATAGAATTGAAACAAGATGAAATATGACTGAATATTACCTGATAATGAAAGGGGAGAGAGTTTTGAGTTTTGTGAGGTAAAATCAATGGCGAGAATCAGAGGAAGCAGAGGATGGTTTGTCAGAATAACCATCATGCTCCTCTTCATCACCTTGAATTCGTGCGGGAAAGTGAAACCCAGAGAACGTGTCCACTCCTGAAGTAAATCCAACGCCAGTTATTGAAGTTGGATAAATTGGCACAATCTCTGGATGGTGATGGAGCTGTTGACTATTATCAATGGTGGCGATGGTTATCGCAGATGGATCCACCCAAGCACGAAAGAAAGGTGTATTACTGGACTGAAGGGGTCCCCCCTGAGAAAAAAACTGGTTCTGGCCTAACATCTGATGCAGCGTTTGCTGCGGTGCTGGCGGCGAATTGAAGAAGAATCCTGCAGCTGCTGCTCCGCCACTCCCACTTGCAGTGTCTCCACTGGTATTCCAACCTGGCAGTCTCTGGAACCGGCTTATTTCAGTAGGCTGCTGTTGATGTTCAGACCAGCCTGTGGTGCAATCAAACCCTAGTGGAGTGGTTCCAGTGAATAGGACTTGTGCTTGGACATGGGCTTGTTCAGTGTGGTGGCTGGGGCTCTGGTACTGCTGAGACTGTTGGTTGTGGTGGTGGAGCAGAATTGGATCTTGAACTGAATGTAAAGAGAGCCTTAGATCTTGGCTCTGACTGCTGGTTCTTGAAAGAAAATCTGAAGTTGGGAAGGTCTGAAATTGCATAGCCGAGGAGCTTGCCTCAGCTGAACCACCCATCGGAAAAAAGGACTTGATAGTGTCGGCAATAGCATCCGAGTCCATTGATGGAGGCAGAAAACTTGTGTTATTCACATTCAGATCAGCATTACTGCTTTGATGCAATTCTTGACTAGCATCCAACGCATCGGTATAGTGGATGCTAAGATACTGCTGCTGATTTTCCTCCAGTTGTTTCTGGGGTTCCTCTTGCTCGAAATTTACATTTGCAGCAGAAACAGTGGCGGGATTCCAGGCAGGCAGGCTCGCAAGCTCATCGATGGATGCCTTGGCCTTTTTGATGAGCCAATCAACCGCCTTGCTTGGGCGGTCGTAGCCAAGGCGGTCCTGGACATCATAGAACTGAATTGCAGTGTGTGCAGCTAGTCGGACACGGCGGTCCCTGGGGCCTTTGGAGGTGCAGACTTTGCTGTGTCTGTCTTTTCGACCAATGGACCTCACAACGTGTCCTCCTTGTACTTCTACTATCTCGCCCCCAGTACTGTTCCTTGTGCCCAATCTTGACAATGTTTGATGACGATGAGTACTGTCTCCCATGTTTTCTCGCAATCTTGCATGTTCGACACTGGACAAGCGCTTCTTGGGAGGCTGAGGCTGAGGCTGAGTTCCTAATCTTCCACCATAGATTAGCTGATGCTGTTGGCAAAATTCTTGGGATTGATATAAATGTCGATGGTTTTCATGGAACACCACCGGTGGCTGGTGGTGGGGTTGTGTCTTTTGTGATTTGTCTTGTCTCTCTTCTTCTTTTCCTTGTACTTGATTTTGGGTTAGGTTCTGATTATAAAGATGATAAAGATGAGGATCCAGACTCAGAACCTTGTTCTTATGCTTTTTTTCCTGTTCCAGCTTTTAATTTACAAGACTCTTCTGCTGTGCTATTTCTGTAACTGCCAAATCTGATACCCAAAAGTTGCTGCCATTAAATCTTCCAAATTCCATCACCCCACATATTTAGCCTAACCCATCTTTATTCTTCTCACTTTACACAGCTTTTCATACTGTATTAATCTATACTGTTAATCTGTACTATAACTAAAAGCACTGCAGGAGTATAAAGAACTGACAATTATTCTACTTAAAATCCCACAGATGAAAGAACCCTTGAACATGGAACGGTGAAAAAAAATTCACAATACCACTCGACTACTCGACTTGACTTGACTCAACTCGAAATATATGAGTAAAATGTTTTATAAGGGTAGAGGATAGATCCCTCCAAAATGCCCCCTCTTGAAAGTGACTCCTTAATACTTTTGTGGTTTTTGTTGCACCTTTTTTTCTATTTCTCTCTCTTTCTTTATTGCTTCACTTAATTAAAAGAAAAATCATCATCCTGCCCTCAAATTTCAGTCTTTGTGATTTGCTGGATTTCTGTACAATGACAGGCATCTCTTTATTTTTATTTCTCTTTCTGGATAAACATAATTTTACTGTCTTTTTGTTTGTCCTCGTGCGTAATCTTAGTTCAATCTTTGCTTTATTCTCACTCTAAATTATACTTTTCCATTCTCTTGTTCTCACTCCGGTTGAAAATTGAGACCAATTCTTTTATTGCCCACAAAATCTTTGTTCAAATAAATATAATAAATCAGAAAAATATAAAGATAAAGAAAGATTTACGGACTATCAAAATTTTCACTATATGAAAAATTGTTACAATCATATAGATTTCATCCACCCAAATCTCCAATATCTCAAGAAAAATAATATTAAGTTTTTCAAGATCCACCAATTTCTACTATTTCATACAACCCACAAAAGAAAAACAAGAATACTGTTAGGATCTTTGAGAATATATTTCTCTCGGAGAAAATCCTCAAGTCACCACTACAAAAAGAGAATAAAATGGCGTCAATTTATAGTTAATATACGACCTATATGTCTTCCAAGTTTCAATACCAAAAGATCAAGATTTGAAAACTTATCCAATTTTAATAATTAAATATAATATAATATAATATTATATTATATCATATTTTTTCTTTTTTTAAGAATTGGTGCATCTTTTGATTTGAGCATGTTTTGAGAAAATATCCCATCGACTCCATCATTTTTTACCTAAGGTTTTTTTTTCCTACTGATTATGTAGCTAGTACAATGTTTTCACTAGTTTCTTAATGCCCCTCCAATCTTTTTCAACCTCCCACTTTACACCCATGAATATTCATTCGCGTCATATACATTGTTTAAAAGATATAAACGTGATCTATTATTTCAAATAAAAATCAAAGAATCATAGTAAATAATTTATTTATTTTTAATTTCAAAGCCAATATAAGCATGTGAAGTAGTGGAAATCTTGGTGAATGTGAATCCAAACAACATAGTATAAAGAAGATATCCTTAAAACATTTCCCTATAAAAATTTGTCTACCTTATTGTAGTCATTTATATCACTAAGGTTTCATTAAACTTGTGAATTGGGAGACAATCATCCTTCAAATCTTGGATTTATGTTGAGAATATTTTAATTATCCCTCGAGTTCATGAAATTAAGTGTGAGATTTGAGGTGTACTTTATTCCTCCATAAAATCTTAAATATTGGAAATAAATAAGAATATTAAAACAAATAATTTTTTTTTTTTGCTTTATTTCCAAAGAAAATAGTTTGTTATCGTTTTAGGGTTTTGGAAGATTTATTTGATGTAAATATTTCATCCATCGACTTTTCAAATTTTTTTAAGGTAAAATGACTAAATTTTCCTTAATCAACAATTCCGTTTCAAAGTAAGGCCCCGTTTGTGATCGATTTTGGAGCCCAACTTCTGATTCTCAGACAATTAGGAAGTTGATTTAGGCGTTGACAAAATTTTAAAAGTGATTATAAAATAATCGACCACCTCAGAGCAGATTTTGAGAAGCGTGAAAATAGCGAGTTTTTCAGATTCGATTTTAGCTTTTTCATTTATATATTATTAAAATACCACTTTTACTCCTAATTAATTAAACTAATTACTTTAATAACCTTAAAAACTTTGAAAAGTCAAAGACGGTAGGCTTGAAAAAAACCAATTTTTGATTTATAATCAACGCTAAATAGGCTTTTAAATTTGCTTATATATATATATAAATCAACAAAAGAATTCCTACACGTAACTGCCTAGTGATTGTTTATATATAGTTTGTTAGCATATCTTTGTGTGTACATATATCATTTTCCTAAAAATAATTAATTCATGTCAACAAGACCAATTGATTATGAGTTGTGAAATAATTAATGAAGATTATGACAATAAAATGAAATAGTTTAGTATTAATAAAACACCAGATTATGGTTGTTCGGATCATGTCTGATGTCGAAATTTCATATAATTATTTGCAAGTAGTAATATAAATGTATTATTTATTTAATCAAACTATTTTTAATGCTAATAATATTTGTTCAATATCTAATAAGTTGGAAGGTTTGACCCGAAATGGAATCTTTGCAAATATAAACAAATGAAAATAATAGCAACCATTAAAGAATATTAATCTAAACAAAGATGTTCAAGATTAAAAAATAAAAATGAAAATAAAAAAATTTATAGTAATCTTTAATTTTAATAAAATAATAATTTGATTTGTTTTAGCATTGTTGTATTAAGCGGTTGGTCAATGGAGTGTGGTCGTTCGATGGGACTGGTTTGTTAATTAAGGTGCTTTCTCGCCGGAAGATGCATTGCACGAGGGGTTATTGGCGCTTCTAGCAAAGGGACTGAATCAGCATATCTCTTGAAGCTGAGTGTGATTCTCTTCGGGTCGTACAAAGCTTATAAGATGATTTTAGCTTAGTTCCCAATGCATCAATTTTGTTTGATATTGTACATCTTTTTAGGGGGTGTAAGTTGTGGTATTTGTTTTATTCTTAGAAGTGGAAATAGAGTGTTCTACGAGTTGGCGTCCTTTGCGACTTCTCGTCCAATTATTTATGATTGAGTTGATTGTATTCTAAGTTTTATTTCGTCTGTGGTTCGTGACAACCTAATTGAATAAAAGTTGGTTGTTTGAATTTCAAACAAAAAAACAAACAAACTATAAGTTGTATATACAGTTAATATACATGATTAGTTAAATATGAATTGCAAAACTCCTAGGAGTCCCGTTCTCCTGCCCCTAGTGGGCAGGAAAAAAGAAAACCCACCGCTGACATGGCGCAAGCCATGTCAGCATTGATACAAATCAGCAAGGTCATAAAAAAAAAAAAAATTCATCTGGCCCATTTTCCTCCCCATTTCAGCCGCGGCCACTCCATTCTCACCCAATTTCAAATCTCCTCCATCCTCCATTCCCACCTCAGTCGCCGTCTCCTCCATCCTCCACCTCAGTCGCCGCCTCCTCCATCCTCCACCTCAGTCGTCTCCGGCCGCGCTGCCCTTCTCAAACTCCGGCCGCGGCGATTTTGTTCCTCCGGTCGCTGCCCTTTTGTGGCTTCGCTCACTGCCCATCACTTTGCGAAGGTCAGTTTGGGTCCAACTCCGGCTGCTGCTAAAATTTATAGTCTGATTTGATTGTGCTCGTCGGTCGGATTTGATTGTGCTCGCCTGTGCGATTTTCCCGGCTGCGATTGTGCTCAGTTTGCTCCGGCTGCGATTGTGCTCGCCTGTGCGATTTTCCCATTATTCCACTCAATCGTCTCCTCCATTCTTCCACCTTAGTCGCGTCTCTCAAACTCCGACCGCTGCGATTTGTTCACACCTCCAAGGTGAGGTCTGGTCTCCTTTAACTGCGTTTAACCCAGTTGAGTACCCCCCCAATCCCACCACCATGATAGATATCAACGCCGTAAGCACTGTGAGGGCCGCCGACGACGGTGGCAGGAATAACATGTCCTGTATTTAATTTGTGTTTTGTCTCTGGTTCTCAAACTCCTCCTCTACAAATGGAGAAGATGACCCTTCACCATCTTTTGGCATCAGGTTATGTGCAGCCACCACCAGCTTCTCTTTGCTGCTATTATTCATGGCTGATTTTCTTCCTTTCTCTCTGTTATATATATATATATATATATATATATATATATAGAGAGAGAGAGAGAGAGAGAGAGAGAGAAGGAGGGTGTTGAAGAGAGAAGTAAATGGATTGATTTGTATTTGGAGATGGAGGAGATGACCGGAGGCGACTAAGGTGGAGAATGGAGGAGGCGGCGACTAAGGTGGAGAATGGAGGAGATTTGAAATTGGGTGAGAATGGAGTGGCCGCGGCTGAAATGGGGAGGAAAATGGGCCAGATGAATTTTTTTTTTTTTTTGGTTATGACCTTGCTGATTTGTATCAATGCTGACATGGCTTGCGCCATGTCAGCGGTGGGTTTTCTTTTTTCCTGCCCACTAGGGGCAGGAGAACGGGACTCTGCAAACTAGATAACAGGGTAATAGAAAGATGAAATGCTAAAGTATTCTCATTCTCTCATTCAAATCAAATCGTGAATTCATGTTTTTTTTCTCCCTTGCTCCCCCCTTGAGCATTTTCAATACAATTGTGATGTAAAAAATATATTCTGTCACATAAACAAAATAGGCAGTGTCTATAAAAAATTTCCTCATCAATACAAGTTGTCACGCACTCCATCAAGTTGACGTGGCAAGAAAAAAATAGATAATATCGACGCTCCGTTAAACATGCCGACTCAGCAATATTTAAATTTCTTATGTAGATTTAAATTTTCTATGCATATTTAAATATAATCTAGTATTTATTTTAATAAAATAAAATCTACTTAGATATCAATCCATAGAATGTATTGGAGATCAAATTTGAACTTGAATGTCTATTCATTATAGATCAATGCCACATAAGTTGAAAGTCTTCCAATATTTGTGTCACTTTAAATAGCAATCCATAGAATACATTGGAGATGCTCTTAGCCGCGGAAAAGACCAGAGTATATCTATCTGCCTATCTTTGGTATATTTCTCCCAACGCAATCCACAAAAATTCCACGAATCCCTTAGTGGATAAGTCCGACGACTCAACAGTGCAAAATTGAGTTTCTCGTTTGATGGAGATAATTTATTGGGAATTTATTGGGAGAAAGAGATGGAGGGTAAATTTAAAATATAAATTCTCATCCAGTTGAAATGATAAAATAAAAATCCTCAACCTACTCTTGAACTCATTTGAATAATCTCTACACGAGACGAGAAGAATTAAAAGAAATTAAATGGTGTAATAAAAATATTGAGTGAAACTTCTATATAGAAGCATTAGCGGTTATATTCTCAAAATTTATACACGAGACTGAGAGTATAGATATTTTTTAATCTTTAGAAGGTGCTACGAACGCCAAAAAGCAGTCTGTAGTGCTATTTCTGTCAAATTTCTATAGACCTATGACCAGTCTGGTGAGCAGAGATAATCAAGCCCATTCTTTTGTGGATTTATTGGTGGTGTCCTATTTTGTAATTGTACTTTCTTATTATATCAAGATGTATTTTAACTTGGAGTGAATTTTATTTTTTATCTTTCCAAAAATTTGAGATAAATTATATGAATATTTTTTCGTCGTTATGTTTAATTCTACTAGATCTACCAATATATCGAAAGTAAAAGTGCATAACATTTCCTACCATTAAATTTGACCAAAAAGTTAGTACGTTTATTTGATAACATGAATTTAATTTATAAACCAGGTTTATAATCTATACCAAACGGAGGCTAAGTTAAGTCGTTGATAACTTATTTAAGGAACTTATAGGAAAATAAAAAAAAAAAATAATGTTCATTTTTTAATTTTTTTAATTTTTTTTTACAAATATACCATTCGCTATTTAAATTCCTAATCAAATTCACCATCTTTTGTGAATGAATTTTGAGTCATCTAAGCATAATTGTCAAAATGACAAAGTTATGATACCAATTTATGGTCTATTTAGTTACATTTTTTTTTTTTTTTTTGCACGAATTCTGAATTATCTATTCATTCTCGTCAAACTAAGCAAGATTTAAACACTTTCTATTCTTTTTTGCATGAATTTCAAACTAGACATTATTATCAAATTACGCAGAGTTGATAAGATTTTATTGTCCATTTGAACACTCTAGTATTCCTTGTCAACTATGACTAGATTGCCTCTAAAGAAAACTTTAATAAAAGGGAACAATGTCAATTCGTACGACTAAATGACCATATTTAATTATTTTAGTTAGAAAAATAGACTAGTTAAAAGAATTTCTTGTTTACGTGAGACTTGCATAACATAAAACCGCAAACTTATTATTATTCTTCAAAGTTATCTAAAAATAATATGACCACAATTGAATTCACGATGTTTTCTTAAAATAATTTTACTACTCTAATGTTCAAAGTCTCGAGCAATTGTCTTCTAAGATAAAATAGATTTTAATTCTTATAGAAGAAGCAACTACCTAATAGAATTTGTCTTTATCACCGAGCATAGATACAAATATCCATTCATAATATTTTTTACACAAATAGAGAAATTTCATTGTATTTGTAGAATTAAGGTTGTCAAAGGAAAATTTTTATTACCAAAAAAAAAAAAAACTTTATTAAAAGTCTTGTATATATCGTCTTTAAACGTGGCCATTCATTGAAGGATCGTGACTTTTCATAAAAGGTTATGGCTTTAGGATAAAAAGATGAAATTATTCCATTAAAAGTCATAAGACTCCTTGCCTATCAAATCGTCTAGTCCTAGTTTTAAACATTATTCTTAAAAGTATTAAACTATTTAAAATTATTTATATTATCAAACATAATTTTCAAAATTACCTTTTTTTACTTGTTATAAATTTAGTTTCCAAGATTAATTTTACAATTTAATCAACAAAAGCTCAAATTATGTATCTTTTTCATGCTAGGCAAAACTCTATAAAATTGTAAATCTAGGATACAAATTTGCCTAGAACTATTTCATGGCAAGAAAATTATTATTTTGTGTTTTCTAGACGAATTTTTACATGAACACGAGTTTCGAACTATTATGGGCAGAACCAGGATTTTTTTGGAGGGAGTACTACTACTTAAAAAAAATTGTTCTACAAAAATTAAATTTTTTCGGAGCGGGATCAAACTACAGTTTGGTCCCATTCCCCTGCCTCCGCCCCCGCGTACTACTAAAAATCATTTGTTTGATATTGTCGTCTATACAATGTTTGACAACATGCAAAAGAAAAAAATTAAAATATTGTCTTATATTGTTTTGACATATTCAATATTGTGTACTAATGTTCTTTTACTATATAAAAATGGATATGGAATTTTCAATGATTATACAGTAATGTGCTTTTACTTTTGTTTTGTTTATATGGTTGTTTTTTAAATGCTAACCATATAAACAAAACAAATTCCTTCCATCAAACAAGATAAGTATAAATATATATGGCTCATCATGGAAAAGGTAGATAGCTTTTGATAATAAGAGAGTGCCCCAAAAACCAATTATTTCGTTCGTTTAATTCGAAATTAGGGCTCTTTTTTCCACTTGAAGGTGTCTTAGTGAATGTTCAAATCAAACTTACATTTAAAAAAGTCAAACCTTTTTAGTTGCTCAAATTAGTAATAAACTAAAAAGTACAGCCCAAATTAGTAAAAACTAAAAAAGGGCACAAAAGATATAAAGTCAAATTCTTAGAGTTGTAGGTTTTACTCCACATAGTGGGAGAAATTGCATTATTTTATTTCCAAATAGTGCATCATTCTTAAGTGTGTGATACGCCCTTATTTGTCTTTGCGAAATTCTTATGGCCGGTTCAGACCCAAATCCTAGCTTAAAACTTCCTCTAGTTCTTTTAAATGATTTAAGTTATGTTCCTTGGTCAAGAACGATAACGTTGTCACTTGTTCGAAGTGATCAACATTTAACTGATATATTCACAAAGAGCTTAACTATAGCCAGATTTCAAGAAATAATTGTTGAGCTCTCTAAATTTGTTCGTATCAACTTGAGGGAGAGGGTTGTTGAATAAAGGAAATGAAGAGCTTGTTTGTAACAATTTTTTAGCAAATTTTGATACAAAATTGATAAAATATGTAATTAAAAAGTTAATAAATGTTGTGGGTTCTCTAAAATATGTAATTAAAATTAATTATTGACTTTTGATCACAGTTTTTTAGCATATTTTACTCTGGACCAAACAAACACTAAAGAGGATCAGATTTGTCAAGCATTCCAATCATTCCCTACACCGAAACACGTTAAACCTTTTGTGTTGATTATTTTATTCTGCAAGTCATCTTTCTCATTGATGCATCTCCCTTCTCCGTGTTTTGTTCTCTTCTACAATTCCTTGTTTACCAAGTTTCTCTCGAGTAGAGACAAGATTGGGAGTAACGGAGGTAGAGAGAAAAGGGAGAGGAAATAGGAAAGAAAGATTGAGTAAGGGTGAAGAAGAAGATGATACGAAAAATTGAAAGTCATTTTAATAAAATTAATAAATTATGCATTTAGATTTATGTAAGAGTTAGAAAAGTTTGAAAGTGAACATTATTTTTGTTTGGTTGCCATTGGATTTGGCGGTTTGCTACGTTTCGTGATGAGTTTTGGCTTGGAAAAGGGTAGTGGAATTCAGTATGGGCCAGTGACGGCAGTCGCCCCAATATCCCTATTAATATTAACAACTCCAGCACTCTCCCACCAAATGTCCATGCCTCCACCCACCAATTGTGCTCTTTAAGCTTTTAGGGCATGCTTGGTTGGTTTTTTTTCACCGATTTTGATTATTACTCTTTATAAAGGGTTGAAAAAATTGGTGCTTGTTAATTTTTAAACTGTCCAAAACCGTTGTAGTGCGTGTATCTCACAACCTCCAAATCGGTAGTTTTTTTACTGTTGTTCAAAATTTCTTCCAATTTTTCCTTTTCGTTTCAAAACTATTCTAAATTTAATATTTGTAAAAACTAAAAATAAAACAACATATACAAAAGAAAACAACATATGCAAGAAAATAAATTTAATTTTATATTTTCAATGATAGATGGATATACAACGTTGGATAATAAACTCTCAAGCATGGATTGGACCATTTCAAAAATTGCTACTAAAAACCATTTAAAACCGGTACTTTAAAAAACCCTCATAACCAATACTCAGAAACTCCAAAGCAGACTCTTAATGTAAAATATATTTTGGGTAACCAGAAAAAAAGAAGAAGATTATTTTAGAGTTTTCTGAATTCAATTACGACTCTGGAGAAGAAATAAGAAAATATTGTCCAAAACCCAACTTGAGGACATACGGCAACGCCATTTTGTTTTATGGCACCAGCTACTCGAATTATCGTAACATTAAAAATCATGTTTAATAAAATAAGTAGCATAAAAGTAAGAATAAGTTATTTTAAGTAAAGCCTAACGTGGAAAATAAAAAATGAGGAAGGGAACACTTTATTTTATAGATAAGAGCATTTGGTCAACGGATACGTTAAGGGGTGATATATAAAATGAAGTTTTAAATTCTGTGTGAGCTAGCTCATCTGTTTCTTAATTTGATGAGAGGGACCTTTATAATATTAAACTTATTTGTGACCTTTGGTTTTACATTGCAGTGAAGAAAGTAACAATTTAGAAGGACCAATATTGAGAGAATGTGAAGAAAATGTCTTCTTCTCAATTGTACATCAATAATGATTTAATGAGTCTTGTTACAAAAAAGCTTGCAAATTTTTATTTTTTTTTCAAATTAAAATTGTGATGTGTGACTAATTTAATTATGACTTAAATCGTATTATTTAAAATTTAAACAGTCAAAAAACGATAAATTTATTTATTTAAATTATCTTCGTCACCAAATAAAAGTTCCACCGTGGCATAAAGTAAACACTTCTGTAATCCACATCGACAATGGAATTGAATGTGCACTTCAATTTTGAGGTCAAATAATAATTAAGTAACACTAAAATAGATCATTAGAAAAGAGTAATAAAATTATATTTGACTGCATGGCATCATCACAGAGGTGCGCCCACTAAAACCCCAAGTGGAATCCTTAATTTAAAGTTATGTCTTATTTGATCCATCTTACATTAAAATATGACAAAATTGAGGGCAATGGACCTCTATATAAGTCAACCCCTCCTAACTCAACATTTCTACCTTCACCTCCAAGTTTACAAATATTAGTACTACAAACTACAAAACCCTTATTGCTAGTGTATCTCAATGGCTGGTTTTAAATTTTGGTTCTGCTTAATTTTGATTGCACTTTCATTCTCGTCTTCTCGTGTTCGTGGTCGGGCTACTCTTCATCCATTATATAAAGATGGTACGAGACGTGCATTGATCCAAAGTGCTCAAGAAATGTTCAAAGAAAGTTTAGAGAAACAAGATGAATATCGTTATGATTTTAACAGGGTTAGCCCCGGAGGACCAGATCCTAAACATCATTATTAATTGCTTATGATAGGAAAAATGTTAGTAATTTGGAAGAGACTATTTCCTATTATTATTATATTTCCTTTTTTTTTAATGCATGTATATTAATGCATGCAATGTTGATCGAAATTACTATATTATTAAGTACTACTCATGTTAGTAAGTGATTAATAAATGCTATTTACGAAATTTTTCGTTTTCTCTTATTATGGTTTTTTTTATGTTTCTGATCAAAAGAGTGAATTAATCCAATTAGACCATGTTAAAATAGAGAAAATTAAAAATAAAAATAAAAATTATGTAGTCGATTTTAAATTTATTATTTAACGTATTTACAATATGGAGGCTAAAGGAGAAGCTATATTATATGTTATGTACAGGTGTGATGCATTCCAATAGGTGGTGGAGTATTTTGTAAGGGCTCAACAATTAACTATACATTTCGAGTATACAATGGCCACCATAACATGTAATTTCATTAATGCCCCCCACATCCGATAGTGTTTGGCACTTAGCATTTTCCAAAATTATTCTCCAACATCGAAATCCCAATAAAAATGTGAGAAGAAGAGATGACAAACAACAACTATGTTATAATGTTTCGATTCATTACAAACAAGTATAACAGACGTGTATCATTTGAAGGCATATCTTAAAGTTCTAGATGTGTGAGAGTTAGTAGAAAAAATTACAAATATCATATTCAGAGAGAAATAACACCTTACAAATCGTGTGTTATCTACAAATCATGCCTTTGATCCGCAGAATTTTTTGGCCATCTTCTATTGCCAAGTTCGAGGCTTGTACTAAGGACTCTACATTTGGTGAAAAAGTGTATCCCAATTCTTCATTTAGAATCACTGTTCCAGTTATGCTTGGGAAATTTGGAGTCAAAATTGTCTTCCCACAATGCATAGCTTCAATTAATGTAAGATCATGCCCCTGAGGCCTCAATGTTGGGTTAATAAACAGATCAAGAGCATTGTAAAAATCAGACAGTACTCTGATGGATCAAGCTCACCTAGGAATCTCGCACTTGATCCTAATTCCGAATACCTTTTAGTCCATGGACCTGAACTTGCGGCTAGAAGAAAAACTCCGGGATTATGTTGAGATATCAATGAGAATGCTTCATAAAGAAGGGGATGACCCTTGTCTCTAACCAGCCTACTAGGCTCGTGTTTGATGGTATCCCGTGTTTTCTTCCAAACTCGACTCTAGCCTTTGAATCATGCACAAAATTGGTTTCATCAACTCCATTAAGTATGACATGGACATTTCTTTGAGGAACTGGTAGATGTTTCTTAGAACCTCACCGGCACTATTGATTATACATATATATTGTGTATAGCTCGAGAAGAACCTGATCTCGTCTAGAAGTCGAGGCATTGCTTCTTGAAGGTCTGTAATCTGCCCTGCAGGAAATTGCCCTTTCGGTTTAACAAGTAGATCTTGGAACAACTTTTGAGTGCAAAATCTCATACCATATTCCGTGCCATGTTGCAGCCACTTTAGGCACCATTTTTGCACGCCAATGAGGCGATGATACACTCTCAGTATGCACATAATCAAAAGCACCAGCCGCGTTTTCCTGCTGATTGTATACATCGAACGCTAGAGAACAATTCACCGATCCATGATCATTCGCCACAAAATGCACATGTAGTATACTATCATGAACATCTCCATGAGACCTCGGTGAAAACATGAACATCATGTCCTCTAGCTACAAGAGCTCTGTACAAAGTCGAAGCATGGCGTTCAATGCCACCCGGTGCAGCCCCAACAGGCCATGTTTTCGCGAAGACTGCAAGCTTCAGCTTCTCGTACGTCGACCCAAAACAAAGCTTGTTCCATGGGAATTTAGCATCCCACTGATCACCACTGAATCCTGCTTCTTTGTTAAAGAAAAAATTGTTCAAAGATTTTCTGGTGCAATCAAGTAAACAAATGAGGCAAGAAAGAGGGATATAGTGATTGTGGCTGAAGATTTTACTGAAAGGGAATGAGGCTTGCAAGTTTGGTTCTTCATCCCCATTGAAATTTCAAAGAAGCTTTTGCTGTTAATTTCATTACATGTTGTTTGTGCAGTGTTCATTGATTCCGGATCGTCTCGAGCTTGTGAAGACCTTATAACGATGGGGTCCCCTAACCTTCTATTTTGAACTCCCGAGTCCTTAACCTATGAAACGTTAGCACACCGAAGTCCTTTTTTGACCAAAACTGTTAGTTTGACCGTTAAATGGTCAAAATCTTGTTGAATAGACAGTTTTACCCTTTTCAAATTAAAAATAAAAAGAAAAAAAATAAAAAATTGCAATCAAGCCCCTCACTCACTTCTCCTTCTCCAAACAACCCACCATCTCTCTCTTCCCACCTCCGGCTCCGGCTAGCTCCAGCTCCGACTTCCATTAAACCCGACACCAAGCACTCCATTGAACCCGACTTCCACAAAATCATCGGCAAATACAAGAAAAAGTACATAAATTTCTTGAAAAACCACCTCCAAACCGAGCAGATCTGAGAAAAAATCGAAAATTAAAATGTGCAACTCCAAGACGCGGCGCTAAAACCGAAAGCGAGATATGAGATCGATATCCGCTCGCTACTTTCTTTAAGGCGGCGCACGAATATCATTTTTTATAGATTATACAAATACGTACACATGATTTTGCTTGGATTATGCATAAATTTCAAACTTCAATTGAATGGGAATATAAAATGACAAGTGATGCCCTGAACTCACGGAGACCAAAATGCAATTTTCTTTAAAAAGAAGGTACTTTATATTAAACTTACTTTTTTATACTACTAAGTATAAAAGGTTACCTTTTACAATTTGGTCTCCAAGCTTAAAAAAGGATCATTTACATCTTCAACTTTTTATTTTAGTAGCATTTATGCCCTCAATAGACAATTTTATCATTCCCTTTTACTAAGAAGCCTAAATTTGTTAAAAGAAAATATTTTACCCTTAGTTTTCAAATAAACAAATAATTATATAAGAAAAGAAAGAAGAAAACAATCATATTAATCACATAAAAATGAATTACCATATATTAAAAAAACCATATTAAGTAAATTCTTAATTTACATTATAGACATATTCAATATATGATGTTAGTTAGTTATTATTCAATTTATTTAAATCTTAATGCCTATTAAAATTTACACTTTTATTATCACATTTTCAACAATTACATATCAAAATTAAATAACAAAAAAATTCAAAGATCGATTTTTTTATGAAATTAACCTATAGATTAGATTGGAGATTAAGGATGAAATTGAACATTATTTTGAGATTAATGATGAATTTAAATATCTGTACAAAATTTGAGGGCAAAATTAGAGTATCACTAATTTAACTTCTACTAATATAGATATTTTATCTCTAGTCCTTGTATCAAAGACAAATTCTCTCTCTTATATCAAAGTGATTAGTATTACTATCTTCTATATTCTTTCCTTTTACAAATTCTATTTTTTCAAAACTCTCTTATCCAACCTCATCTCCATTCCTTTATATCTCACATGTCAGTATTTTTCCTTAAATGAATAACGTGTTGAAATATTTTGCGTTGACTGTTATAATAATTGCCGATTTACTCATAATATTTTTGCTAAACAATATTTGGAAGAATTATTTTATTATAACGTTGTAGATATACTATATTAATATCAAATCATAATGGGATAAACATACATTTGTTTCTTACTTGTCCATGTGTATAGACATATGTAATGTTTTCGCATTGTAGACCAAATAATCAGTTAGGCAAATTTGATTAATGGAAAAAATTGGTATCTATGAATAATTAAAGTATTATAAAATTTGTATAATTAGATCATAAAAAAATATAATTTTTAAAAAGATTCAGTTATGTAACCAATTTATTATGTGGCATAATTTAATGTGTTTTATAAGGTAACAATGTGACATATTTTTAATTATGTTTTCTCTCACCATAATATATCTTATCAATTTTGTTCATTAGTTATTTTCTCTCACCAAAATCATATATGTGACCAGCAATCTAAATTGTTCGAGTAATCACCAACAGAAAGTTTAAGCGAATATACTCATATCACAAAACAACTCATTGAGTATTACATATGCCTACATTATGCCTCAAATTACTTATGATAAGTTTATAGCATTAATAAATAGAGGCCACACATTTAGAATGCATGGCCACGTGCTTGAAGTTTATTGAAATATTTAAAAAAAAAATCATAAAATAACCACTCTTCATATTAGAAACTACATAATAGAGGTCACAAGATATTAATATGTGTCGCGCATATATTTGGAATTGGCATTCACAATCAAGCAACAACGGTCATATGATACTAATACGGGTCATACAATATTTTTGACGGAATATTAAGTTAGATATAATGCCACACAATAAAAGAAGCGAAGAGTCGCATGCCACATAATAGAAGTCGCATTAGAATTAGAGAAAAGAGTTGTAGTCATAATTCAAACATCACACTTTTCATTAGGAATATGATTATTTGAATTAACTAGTTAAGAATACGTGCATTGCACGTGATTTTGTAATAATATTGTGATTTTTTAAATCGTCGATGAATATAACACTTATAAGAAATTTCTTTTCAAATATAAGTTTATCCGTGACTATGACCAACTAAGGAATAACAATCAAGTTTATTGGTAAAACGGGTGGTTCATTAAAAAAATACATGACCTACGTGAATGTTAAGTTTGAAGGAATGTGATACTCTTTTAATTATATTTTGAAGCACATATCTAATGGCATATTAAGAGAATACAACTTTCTTTTATGAAAATTAGTATCAAATTCTAAAATACACAAAAAATAGTAGGTAGAACACAAATTCACAAAAATATGAACTTAATTGAATATTAACTGTCATTGGAAAAAAGGACTTAGTTTGTTGTACTATATATTAAGTATTAATTATAATTTATATTTTTTGTCCCTAAGTTTAGGGTGTAGAACTAAAGGGCATGGGAAAAGGCATTCAAGTAGCCAACCTCAAATATATTAGAACCAAAACTTAGTTTGTTGTTGTTTCACTCGGTTGTTAGACATTGAAATGTTCTTCCCTTCTTGACTCCTTCCAAGCATTCCCACAATTTCAGGCCACCAAAAATTCAATTGTCCATTCAAATAACTTATATTATTGAGGTCCATGACAGGAAGAGACATGTATATTATAAAATACTATAAAAGAACAAAGATGCCAGTACAAATGAGTTACGTTATTTAATTGGTCACACATTATAGGAAAAAAAAATCAAAATCCATTGCAAAACCACATATGTTCACGATTTAAGCAGGCAGGAAAATGCACTTACCATCGAGTGCTTCTCTCTTTTTGGACTAATTTGACAATTGCATATTTATTTTTAAAAAACACATATGGAAAGAAATCATTGCAAGAAAGTTGACAGATGATATTGTTCTAAATAAAACTAACCATCAAACAACAACCTTACCAGCCTTTTGACGCCTAATTTAGTATTGTAATTTTTAAATACAAGTGTATGAAGACATCAAAGAGATGTAGTATATAATTTGGCAAAGTTTGGAAGTGAACCCATATTAACCACAATATTTTTTTCTTTTTCTTTGGCATGCAAGATTTGGAATATAAATCTTTTCTAAAATTTACAAAATGATATAAGAATGTCCAAATACCCAAAAAATCAAAGTGTATATTTAAATTTTATTTCTATTACATAAAATTTTCTAATTCTAGTACACAAGGCATATATTTTACAAACACAGAAATCTACAAATATTACAATATTACAAAGAGTCACAAAGGTTGCTTACTTCAAACAAAAAATATCTGATTAATAAACTAACAAGCAATGAGGACATAAAAAATATCAAAAATAGTAACCTAATTCAAATGTCCACCCAAAAAAAAAAAAAAAAACAAATAATCCAATAGGAAGCTAAAAGAACACATTATTTTTGAAGAACAATGAAGTAAGAAATCTTGAAAGCAGAGAATTTGAAAAATAAAATCACTTCGAATCGAACTTAAATGATAAGCAAAAAAAGAGAAATTAAAAAAAATAGTAGAAAACGATTTCACACAAAATTAAATGATATTCTACCGACATTAAATGAGGGGAATAGGGGATATCGATTTATCCTTCGAATCCCACAACAAATTTTGGCTGGGAAATGTTCAACCACAGTTAAGATCAATAGTGGTGGGCAATAAATTTTCATGGAGACAGGAATGGTAGTTTTGCTCGAACAAAATGTGAAAGCAGATGGAGAAAATGTCAAAAAAAAAACAAAAAAAAACTGAAATATTCATGCGGGAATAGAAACGACATAGTTTTTGCTGGTAAAAAAATGATGCTATCATGACGCGTTTAAAACGGCGTCGTATTGTTAAGCCTCACTCATATAGTAGTAGGGATACGGATAGGGATATGGATAAAATGCCTGTTTCAAGTGTTATTGACAGAGAGCAATAGAAGGGGACATGCCGCAAAGGCTTTATTCACTCAAAATTGGGAACAATTTACCGTGAAGGAGAGGGAAAAGGGAGACGTGATCATATCTCTCTTGCAGTATTTCTATAGGAGAATTCATCTTCTTCACCACCAAACTTGGAAGGTAATATCAGATTTATTTGTGTAAAAACATGCTTTAAATTTATTGATTTCGCACTCGATTTGATTGTTGTGAATGATTTAATTTCAACACAACCTGCATCTAAGATTCTGTCAAGCCTTATCGCTATTCTCTCTTCTTCACCTTAGAATTTATTTTTTCCAAAATTGTTGTTCTTGATGGTGATCTTCCTCGCCTCGACAATTTCTCTCTTGAAATTTTGTTTGGTTGCTTATGGTTTTCTCCTTGCCTTTGGAACTGCCGCCCCTCAAGTGTAATAGATGAAATACCCAACACCAAAATCCAGACTAGACCCCTGGTGGCTCCGCCCCTGGTACAAAAGATTTGTATGTAGATGTTCAATTGACCAGAATTAGGGCTAACCAACTCTAATGACTTGTATGTGCAAATAGTGAAAAGGGTTGTTATCAAATAATCCTGAGCTGTGTTATTTTTTCCATCCAAATCAACACAGTCAATAGAAGAACTAAAAAGATGGGATGTTTTGCATATAAAATGGACAAAAAGCATTCATAAGGTGCATAAATGGCAGAATATTTCGTCAAAATCTCTTTAATTGTCTTACTTTCACAAAATTTGAGTGGTGTGAAACAGAAAATGGATCTAGTTGTGACCGATATATTGTTTTTATTGTAAGAAAATTCAGGGTAATTTTCATTGAGCAAGATAAAATTGAATTTTTTTTGGGAAGTTATGCAGAAAGGCTCGCTGTTTAATGTTCTAAGTTGTACTTTAGAGTTTAATACAAGACATAAGATTTACATGCTCATACACTTTAACCTCCAAATTGTATTCTTAGTCTGCTAGATTGTGTATTGAAGCAGTTACGGCACCAAATATATGATGTGTATTAAGCCAAAAATTCTTTGAAATTTGTATAGGGTTAGCTTGCTGGTTTTGTTGTTTGGCAATATATAGTAGAAGGTGAGGGGATATGGCAAGTATTGTTTCGACTCCTGCTTTTAAGACCTTCTCCATCAACAAGGGCAGCAGAGAGTATAGACGTTCAAGTGCTACTCGTGGGCAGTGTCAAGGTATTAGGGCAGTGAGGATGGAAAAGCCGTTGGAAGAGCTGTACAATGTGAGGGTGGAGAGAAATGTATCGAAAGAGCGACTGACAGAGCTTGGTATTTCGAAATGGTCGATGTGGAAGACAGGCAAATGCAAGCTTCCTTGGGACTGGCACGTTGATCAGTTAGTTTATATTGAGGAAGGGGAGGTGCGGGTTGTGCCTGAAGGGAGTGAGCGCTATATGCAGTTTGTGGCCGGTGACCTTGTTCGCTACCCCAAATGGTTTGAAGCTGATCTTTGGTTCAATGGCTTCTATCAGGAGCGCTACAGCTTCCGAGCATATGGTGATGACTAGTGGAAAATTTTTATTTCCTATATGGAATATTGGGTTTTTCTAATGTTCTGCATCCAACAATTTTGTCTTCTCCATGTTGCTATATCTCTAGAGTCGATTACTTTATTTGAGCGGTGGTTGAGCACGAATGTTTTGTATGTAACTTTCGGATATTGCATTATTGGCTTACTGGATTCAGATTGAATTGAACCGATTCATCACATATGCCTTGAATTCAGAAGGTGTTTATAGTAAGATATTAATATGTATGTTTTGTTTATTTTGACATGTCAAAGCGATAAAACAAGACTGATATTTCTGCTCAACTCTGAAGGTTACTGCTTTATTAACTGAAAATTATTTTCATTGATCAGTCCTCACTAAATTTGTAAAGAAGCATGTTTGGTGCACATATGGAAGCATGTTTGGTGCACTTGATAAATTTTGTTGCACGAACCTTTTAGTTAACTCTATCCAATTTAGTTTATCAAACATGTTCTAAAAGTCGTCTCGACTCTGCTCAATTATGGAACTTCATATTCCTATATCAAGAAAATATCAATTTCTTAACAATTTTACCGGGGCCGGACTTTAGAAATTGCAAGCTTGAGTTGAAATTTAAAAATTGGACTATCAAATCATAGCGTATATTTATATTTTTTTCTCATAAGAGTTTTTTGTAATTAAATCTATAAACTCAAAATCCATCAATAAAACGATAAACAAAATATAATACCCAACAATAAATAATGCTATGAAATTTTTTTATCATAACCAATTTTTCAAATATTTTATTAGTATATAGATATATTTGAGAGAAAAATTCACTGATACAAAATATAATGTTAACAAGAAATGACAAAATCAACTCTATTTTAATCAATTCAATTTGTTCAATCATTACCAAAAAATGTAATAGGTTAACTCATGGAATATATGGATTATGTAAAATGAAATAAAATAAGAAAAAGAAAAATATCGTTTAAAACTCTATAACTATGCTAATTCGACATGGCTGGATTGGAGAGGGAGATTGGTGGTCCGAACTTTAAAAGGTTTCAACTTTCAAATTAGGGAGAAGATAGATTTTAGAGTTAACTTTTTAATTGTGTAAAGGGGGTATATTTAATCTAGACTTTTAAAGATTTTAATTAACATTTTTCAAGTGATTTACTTTGATGGATTTCATTAATTTTTATTAACTTTTATAGATTTTAATAGACTCCTACAAACTTTTATGGATTTTTATAGATTTCATTTTGAAAGATTTTCCTAGACTTTCATAGACTTTTATGCACTTTTATAGACTTTGTTTTTTCAGTTAAAAATTTAATATCCATAATTAAAAAAATTTGTTGCAAGAGAAAATTTTAATAATAATTTATTTAATTATATTAATATTAATATATTCATAAAAATTAATTTTTCATTTAATTGCTGCGAGTAAACTACGTCGAAAATTAATAATATAACTCACTCTAATTTTTTTTTTTTTTTTTGTAAAACTATAAACTTTCAAATAGATTGTGAATACATACAAAAAATTATGGCATGCGACTTATTTTAAAATATTTTTCAACAAAAAAATTTATCCAGTTCATTATCTCCCTTGTTATATTTAATAATCTATAGGTAACACGTCATTAGCCACCACAATTGCATAAAAAAATAACCATAGCACCAATTTAGACGAAGAAAAAAATACAACCATGCTCATCAAGATAAACAAAAAAAACAAGAATAAAAAAAAATGCAGCAATAAAAAATAGTTTTTAACTTGATGAAATTTATTAACAAACTGCAATAAACAATTATATAAGAATTGAATTATAAAGTTATCTTATTTTTAATGAAAATGGTAAAATAAAAAATAAATAAATAAGAGAAAAAAAATGGTTATGAGAATATTGAAGAAAAAATCACATTGAAGAAAGAAAAAATATTAATCTGACTTTCACAGGTTTGTTGAGGAAAAAAGAAAAAAGAAATGTTGCATATAAAAAAAAAAAGGAATAAAATATGTTTTTTTCCTAAAGTATTTCAAAGTCTTGAGAGCTTGATTTGGTATTCTTTGTTTTTAAGAGAATCGAACACTGTTTGTCTTTGCAGAAAAGAATCATTTTATGGAAAAATCGGATAAGTGTTTGGTAAACTCTTCTTTTCAAAATTGTTGTATGTTTCAAAAGCAACATTTGAGCGTTTGGTAAATAAAATTGATTTATTGCAATAATGGTATTAGATTACTAAAAGGACATTGGTTATAATAATGTTATTTTGTATTATTGTTATTATCACGAGTGGTAAAATTTATCTTTTTTCTAGTCAAATATTTTTAACAAGACAATGCATTCATTATTATTCTTTTAAAATAAAAATAATAAAAACCTAATAAATTACAAAATAAAAGTATAGTCATATAGTGCAAAAATTAATTAAATTTATATTTTTTTTATGATCCAACTTGCATCAATTCAGTTTCTCAAATGAGCATTAAAGGAATTAGTTTAATTAATTAGGAGTAAAAGAGGTATATTTATAATATATAAATAAAAAAGCTAAAGCGAGAATCTGAAAATTTGTTATTTTCTTCGCTTCTCAAAATCTCTTGTCAAGTAAAGTCGATTATTTTATAATCACTTTTAAAAATTTTTAAACGCCTTTAAATCAACTTACGATTGTTTGAGAATCGAAGTTGGCTCAAAATCAATCCCAAACAGGGCCTTAGGGTGAATGGGAGAGAAATTTAATATCTTTTATTTATACCAGTGTGATTTAAAGTTAGTACATATAAAATTCTCTATAAAGTCATTAAAAGTCATACATTTTAAATACTTACGAATTTCGTAAGATTTTAAAAATTTTAAATTAAATATCGCACAAATTTATAAGACTTTTTAAAAGTCTTTAAAAATCTGTATTGAATACCCCAAAACTTTTATGGAATTTAAAAATATGAATTGAATACACCCAAACTTTTAAATTCTATAAAAGTCATATCAAGTCTTAATTGAATAGATGTGGACTTGGGTTATCCTCGTTGTTTTGAAATAAACAAAAACAAATATAACATATTTTTTAAAGATTTATGGACCCAAAGCAGCCGGATCTTAGACTTCTTATAAAGTCCAGACCTGAATTTTACTAATGGCGTCAACTTTTTTATGACTAGATACTCTAAAAATTTCAACTTCCTCTCATTCCAAAAATTTTATATATTTTTTCATCGTTTGAATTTGCCTCTTTGCTCTTTATCTAGTCAAATAATTACAGTGAATAAGACAATCAAATGGACTAAGTACTAGGAATCGTGTAAGCTTGTTTATCCAATAAACCAAACAATGCAACTTAATTAGCACCTAGTCCAATAGAGGCACAAGGCGCAATAAGCTTGTTCACTTGATAAAATTGTTGCACAAGGTCATTTGAGTCTCAGTTGACTAGATGTGTCATGGAATGAGTAAACATTATTTACTTAGATATTGTCCACCTCAAAATCCAATCAAACCTAACTATAATAGAAGTGAGCCAACTCACCATCCATCCATTGGAGATTATGCATTTTAATATTCAAATCAAATGAAAATTTTTAATATGTGAGAAAATAAATGGACAGAGTTTTAGATAAAAACATTGTAAGCATTATTGGAGGGGTCAAGTTTGGTCCATAGATAATTAGGATTTTGGCTGCTTTGTCTACCGTTTTTGTCCTTTTAGTTAATTGTTGCATTTTAATTGATTAAGGACAATAATGTCCTAATCAGTCTAGGGTTTTATGTCCTGATTAGACTAGGTCTTCTTGTTTTCTTTTCCCTATTTAAACACTTTTCTGTGCTCATTGTTTTTTGGTCGTTTATGTTTATTTAATAAATTTGAAAGCTTTCTTATCTTATTGTCGATTTCAATATTCTTTATAAAAAATCAACGATCTTTAGCATTAAACATTCAATTTTTGTAGAATCAACGAATTTTTAAGCGTGCATTGAGTCTTTTATTTTTTCAATGCATCAGGATTCAATAGATGACTCATCGATATCTTGTGTAATCTCAAACTTTTTATATTATCCAGTGACAAGTTGAGTCAACCGTATCATATGCTATCTCTAAGTGAATCTACCTAATTTGGTACGAACTCGATACGTATTGATATATGAGTGTGATAAAGACAAAATATTTATTGCAACATGACATTTAGAGCTTGTTTGGCTAGGATTAATAATCATTTTAATTGGAGTTTGTCAACTTTTCCTCAGTCGCCGAGTCCACTACCTCATAACGTCTGTATATTCAATTTCCTCCACCAACCAAATTTTCAATAAAGCTCCTGTTGAAACGATTAAAGATTGCGGCTAAAGGAGTTGGATTTCCAGTGTGATTTTGGTCATTTTGGTAATTGGTTCCCTCAGCATTTTCATATGTCAATTGTGGGGCCAGGGCCGGTTCTGACATTTTCATGGCCCGAGGCGAAGTCCCAAAATTAAGCCCCAAAGCAAAGTCTTAAAAGTCATTGGTTGGGCTTCAATGTTTTTTTTTTTTTTTAAATGGGCCTCTTGATTTTTGATTACTTGTCTTCTTTTCTATTTTATAAAATCTATTTTTTCTTTCTGAAATTTTGACTTTTCAACTTTTTTTTGACTACCAAAACTTTTGAAAATCAAAAGTAACAAAAATCTATTTTTTCCCCAAAAATCTCTCACCGAACAATCTAATAATAAATTTTTTAATGAAATGAGCTTTCCTTTCTTTGGACTTTAAACTTTTTACAAAATTTTTTTGGACAACTTGGAATCAAAAATAATTTTTTAATGAAAATAAGCTCCATTTGGTTTTTAGGCCCGAAAACCTCGACCCAGCCCGGACCGTGTGGGGCCGTGGTCAAAATCAAAAAAACCATTTATACAATTTATAATTCCTACCAAACGCATTGTTAATGTGACAACCGACCTACCACCCACTCTCCAATTCTCTCCTATATACGAATACCATTCTCTCTACAAGAGGAAACAAAACACTTGAGTGATCTTTCATATTTTTCTAACTAAACCATCAGAATGCAATCGATCATCCTTTCAAGAGTGAGGTCATGTTCACTAACTAGGTTTCATTGTAAATAATTATGAAGAAATAGGTAAATTAATTTCGATGAATTTTGAGGTCAATAGATACTATGTAGTGCAAAGCAACTCGACACCAGATAAAAAATATACTAATGATCAAACTAAGTTCATCCACTTGAAAAATGTGCCTAACAATGTAAGTCGAACTCAATCTAGTAGAGACATTAAATATGATAGTTGTTTTTATTTGACAAAATTGTCAACTTGACAATTCAATCTAAGATTGGAATATAATAAAGTTACTTATTAATGACCGTTTTTACTACTTTAGATCTTGACAATCAAAACAACATGTATAATGTATTACATTAAAAAAACATTAAATGATTAACGAGTAATAACAAAAGTATACTTTTAGCAAATGAATGCAAACTCCGAAAACAAGGATCCAATCGCTTGCGTTTGATTGTTAATTTGGATTTTCTTATGCATGGTTCTCAACCACGGACTCTATAAGAACTTCTCTTTCTCACAATTTGTCATGTGCAATAATCTTGGAGCAAGATTTTGCAATATTCTCAATATGGTTTAAGCAATTCTTATAAGAACATGGAGCAGGTTGGAGGTAATGAACGATGAACACGATGTAAAGCTCCCACATTTACTCGATTTACATGTTAGTTTTTAGTTTTCTTTAATCTTATTTTGACTTAAAATATATTTCAAGGAGTTTTATTCTTTGCGGGGATACATGCATAGAAGGAAATATTTTCACAATTCACAAGTAGGCAAACTAGTGACTAGTGAGGATTATCCTAAACATGTCAATATCAAAAGTAACTTTAGAATCTAGATAGTTTTAACTTTTAAGGTCTTAGTTGTTAAATCTTTGTACTATATCTTTTTCGTTATCTTTATTTAAATCTTATTGAAAATAGTCTTTCTCCAAAAATGTGCTTTTAATTTATTCGAAATGGAATATGATTTCTCATTAAAAAAAAAAAAAACTTGAATTTGTTTTCTAAATTTTTAAATATTTACAAAAAAGCACATCCACGCAGAGGAAAAACTAGAAATTAAAATAAATTTTTAAAAAATAATAATATTCATAGTCAACTATTATAAATAGTCGTATTACGTGGTATTACTCAATTTAAGTAATCATTTATTTCAATTAAGTAATGTATTTATAGAATCATAGTCAACTATGAATAATTTATATAATTAATTATCGCTTTTTGATATGGAAGATTTCTTTCTTTAGCTTAGTTTAAAAGTAATTTATCAAGACATTTTACGATTTATCGTTTCTGATTTACAAATCCTAGCTAAAACATATTGGGGCGCGAGGTTGGAGTCCAATCTTTATAATTTATTGTTACGTATGACAATTATTTTATTAAAGAACTATGAATAGCATTATTCATTTTAAAAAAATAAATATATCTAACATCACACGTGGTGCCGAAGGGCCAGTTGCAAAACAAGCGCGTGATGTTACATCACAAATCAGCATCTTTTCTGCGATTCAACACATCCCACGCGCCAAGTACCTCTCACCGCCTTGATCATTAGTCAACCAGCGCGTGTGATTAAAACCAGCGATAAGCTCTGAAAAATCACTCAACAGAGTATCTAGAGAGAGAAAGCGAGTAGAGTGCGGATCGAAGAAAAGAACGGCCCGTCTCTCTTCCCCAAAACCCTAAAAATTCGTAATTTTTTCCCTTTTATTTTTAATTTAATTTAATATTTTTATTTCTTCAAAAAAAAAATTAGTCACTCTTCAGATCTTAGGTTTTTGTATTTTTTTTACTCTCGTTTTTTACGAGTTGGATCTCTATACATCTTTCGTAAAAATCGACTCTTTTTTATTTATTTAAGCTAGTTTTGTTTACGATTATTTGTTCTTAGAACTATAATTTTGTATTCTTTTGGTCATATTCTAGGGTTTCTTCGAAACCCTAGCTTTTGGAATTTGGTTAGTTTTTGGGTTCTTGAGAGTTGATTTGGAAGAAATTAGCGTTTCTTTTATTTATTATTTGGTGGTTACATGTATGGCTTCGGGGGCTGTAGGGGATTTGACTAATGGTTTGAGTTCGAGAGAAAGGGTTCGTTGGACCGAGAATAGCAAAGTTTATACCCGAAGATTCCACAAGAAAACCCAGAAACTCAGCATTAATAACAACGCCGCCGCCGCCGCCGAAGTTCCCGTAGCTGTCACCACCACCGCCGCGACCGAGGTTCTTAACTCCAGAACAACCGAGGACCAGAATGATTCTGCCGCCGCCTCCTCCTCTTTGGCCACCACCGCTTATGGTTCTGCCGCAGCAACCGCCAAACACGAGAATATAAACGACAGTGTTCAGAAAGAGTATTTACAAACCGTAGGGGCCAAGGATGTGATTTTTTCTCCGCAGAGGCTGCAAGAGCAACCACTACATAGAGAACAAACTCCGTCTCCACCCTTATTGGCTGATGGTGCATATTCTTCTCAGCATCATCTGGAAGAACAACCACGCCATGAAAAACAACTGCCATTGCAGCAGGAGGATAACGCTTTGATTCAGAAGCGAGAGCAAGAAGGCAGTGAAACTGACCAGCAAAATCTTGGTGTATCATCACCACCATGTGGTGGAAACGAGCTTCAGAATCTTAGAGAATCATCGCCAGTTCCCAGTGGGAATGAGACAGAGAATCTTATAGAAGCATCTCGGTTGACTACTGAGAACAGTCCACAGAATCTCGGGCAATCATTGCCACTTCCTAGTGCAAATGAGCTGCCAAATGGTAGAGAAGTGTCACCACCACAGCTGCCGAGGGGGAATGAGCCACATAACGATGAAGAACTAATTCCAGAACCACCTTCGCTACCGATTGGGAATGGGCCAGTAAATGTGAACGGAGTTGTGATGCCACTGGCTATAACTAGGGTTCATGATAGGGTTAAATTTAATTTATCGCAAGTAACACTGAAGAATGAGGTTAGGAAGCTTAGACAGCAGCTACAGAGTGAGCTTGACCAGGTTAGGAGTTTAGTTAAACAGCTTGAAGCCAAGCAACTTCAGCTTGCTGACGATAACAGTAATATTAACAATGGTAACATTAATAGTAATGGCACTTATATGGCTGCTGTTGGCGGTAATTTAGGTCAATATGATCAATCTCTGCCGAAGTATGTCGGGAATGATGCAGTGGAGAGGAGGGCATTGGTCAGAGTCCATTCAGAGGTGGGCTCGGTGGGGCATCCTGAAACCAGGCCAATCGGGTTAGCCAGGGTGAATTCTGATGTAGGTGCAGTGCGACATCAAGAACCAAGGCTGTATAATAGGCAGCTCAGTGTTTCAGTAATGGAAAACCATCACAGGGCACATGACTTTGTTGAGAAGGAGAAAAGGACTCCCAAGGCCAATCAATATTACAGAAATTCGGAGTTTCTCCTGGGGAAGGACAGACTGCCTCCTGAAAACAACAAGAGGTTGAAGACGAGTAATGGGAGAAAACATGGGAGGGAGACAGAACATGCATTTGGCTTTGGTTTTGGTTTTGATAAGAACAGGAATCAGGTGTTCAGGAGTTGTAGTAACTTGCTTCAGAGGTTGATGAAGCACAAGCACGGTTGGGTATTTAATGAGCCAGTGGATGCCAAAGAATTGGGGTTGCATGATTACCATGAAATCATTAAGCATCCTATGGATTTGGGTACAATTAAGAATAGGCTTTCACAGGATTGGTACAAGTCTCCTAGGGAGTTTGCAGAGGATGTGAGAATTGTGTTTCGCAATGCCATGACATATAATCCGAAAGGGCAGGACGTCCACGTTATGGCAGAACAGCTCTCTCAGATATTTGAAGAGAGGTGGGCGATGATAGAGACCGAGTATAATCCCTATTGGAGATACCAAATGTATCAGGATGCTGGATTGCCCACTCCCACTTCAAGAAAGGCTCTTCCTCAGTCCCATTTTGCCCCTGCCCCTGCTTTTGTCCCTGCTCCAGTAGCTACCCCTATTCCTGGCCATGTCCCTTCTGTCCCTCAAATGAGGACTTTGGATAGGTCAGTGTCAATGTCTACACCCATGTCTATTGATCCCAAAATGCAGCATTCGCATGTTGTTCGGACACCTGTTCCAAAGAAACCTAAAGCGAAGGATCCCAATAAAAGGGACATGACTTATGAGGAGAAGCAAAGACTCAGCACAAACCTTCAGAGTTTACCTTCAGAAAAGCTGGATGCTATTGTTCAAATCATTAAAAAGAGGAACACTACACTATCGCAACAAGATGATGAGATTGAAGTGGACATTGACCATGTTGATCCAGAAACACTCTGGGAGCTTGATAGGTTTGTCTCTAATTACAAAAAGAATTTGAGCAAGCACAAGAGAAAAGCTGAACTTGCTCAGCAAGCTAGAGCAGAAGCTATTGGGACTACTCCGATGATAGTAAGAGCTTTAGAATTATGATTTCTGGAATTTACCATTCATAATCCTTAAAAACATAATTTTTCCTTTCAAAATATTTAATCTGTATTTTCATCAAATTGCAGAGGACAACCACAGAGGTTCTGAAGGGAAGTGGAACAGGTGGCAATTTATTCTCAAGATTGTTGCTTTTTCAAATAGGTCATTATGCCTACTTCAGATGGAAATTGAAGTTTTATGATCTGATGTTTGTGTTTCTTTGGCATTTTTGCAGGGGCTGAAAAGAGTTCTTCTCTCCCATCTGCTGCTCAAGGTGAAAAGCAGGGGTATAATGCGAGCAGGTCTAGTAGTTCAAGCAGTTCTAGCAGTGACTCTGGATCATCTTCAAGCGGTAAATGACAATTATTTCTTCTTTACTCTGTTTGGGGCAGTAGCATGACTCTTTTCACGTCCTTGCAAACACACAACTTCATGTGCAATATAATCGCTCCTGTCTTATGTCATCCGAATGACACTGATGCTATTCGTTAAATTTTCTTTTGTATACAACATGCAGATTCCGACAGTGATAGTTCCTCTGCAGATGGATCAGATGCAGGGCAGTCACCTAGGACATGAATGGATACTGTTTAAGGTAGAGGAAGAGATTTCTTTGCTAATTAGTGGTCCTTCTCTCTAGTCACAGCTCATGTAAATTTAGCTAACATAACCTTTGGGAAACTTTTCCTACAAGTTTTATGGTTTACCATCTTCCTACATGTACTGGTGGTATTACATCTCCTTTGCTATTTTGATTTAAATATAGTAACATTTAGCATTTGCATTGTGGTACGAAATGCAAAAAGTACTTTGCACTTTTAAATTATGCCAACAAAATCAAGAACCTTCCCCTGTTGTTTTATGGTGCATAGAACCTGACATGACATTTAGGTTTGAGTTAATAGTGTTTCAAATGTAGCTAAGTTGTGTTAGCTTCAATTTCTTAGGAATGTTTTAATGTTCTTTGAGAAACCAAAGAGAGAATCCTCAACTTGCCTATAGAAGATCAATTTTTAAATTTATGTATCAAAAGTCCTATAGAAGTTGTGTTATTAACTTATTATCAATACGTGGTCTATGTCTACACTCTGATTTATTTGGGGTGGGGTGGGGGGGGGGGGGGGGGGTGGGGATAATGATGCCAATAGTATCCCAAATAAGTATCTTATAGCTTTATGATATAATGGAAATAGTTGGCACCTCTATCTTGTCCATGTTTCGTGTAGAACAATCTTTCAAAACAAAAAGCTTTGAGCTTTCTTGCATATTTCATGTTGCACTTATTGACCATTAGCTTTGGCATATTAAGTACACTTTCCCAGAGATGAGATTTACGTGAGTGTAAGTGGTTGAAAATCTTTCTGAGCCGTGAAACTTCTATTTGTCTTTGATTTTTGTAGTGAAATGCATAGCCGAATAATCTACAATGCACAACTTTAGAGCTGATGTTTGACATGGATTTTTTTAAAATGAGTGTTGGAAGTTGCACTGACACACTTAGACATGCACTTTCTTGTTTAATTGCCTTAATTCACTGTTTCTTGTGTTTTAGTATCCAAATTACAACATTCACAGCACGCACTTTCTAATTTTGGAGGTGGGCTAACCTGTACACCCCCCCCCTCCCCTCTCTTCTCATCTCTCTCTCCTCCCTCCCTCCCCTCCCCTCTACCCAAGAGAAAAAAAGGCAACAAAAAGAAAAAAGTAAAGAAAAAGGATATGTTAAAAAAATGACAATGATAATTGCAGGGTGCTAGGTTCTATTTTTGTAGTCTTTTTAGTTTGGTTCTTTGAAAATGATTCCATTAATTTTCATGCTGTTCATGAAGATTCAGCTTTAGATATTCAATGTGATACTCGTCGTAACTGTTCATTCGTCTTCCATAGACTCCCACAAATGGGAAAACATTGCATTAATTGGATGGCTTGGTGCATGCACTAGTTTAGGAAATGGAGGTGTTGGTGTTTAGAAACATTGGCATTCAATGAGGTCTAACCCAGGTTGAATGGACATGCCAGAGAGGCCAGAGTATTGGTGTCCCACACCTATCGGATAACGACACACGACACGTTTCCCAAGTGAAATGGAGAAATTGCAAAGAACCTAAGATGAAAGCTGGAAGAGAAAGAGACAGATCTGTGAAGTGGGGGAGAGGAACATGCAGATCCGCAAATGGGGATAAATCTGGACAAAAAGAGCCATTGGATTTTAACTCTTAACTGCAAAAAGACACGTGCGATTTTAAATTAAAGATAAAAAAAATGTTCTACTTTATAAAACAAAGAAGATAACATAGAAATTAAATTAAAAATATTTTAATATTATTTTATTCGACTTGTCCCCGATGTATCGTGTCCGTGTCGGTGCTTCCTAGTGTCTAACTAGGCCTGTTACCAGGATGGGTTTATTTATTAGTTTTCAGAGTACACGCCTCTCTTTCTTGCTTTTCTCGCTATTTTTTGGGTATAGTTGGCTGAATATGATGAGATGAAAGTACTTAGATCTCTAATTCATCTGTAACTTTGCAGGAGATCAATGGCAAATGTACTCAATGATTATTTTGGTGATGCTTCTGCAAATGATGGATTCAAGACGTTCAGAGGTGGAGCATGTGATGGCCTTTAGTTAGGTGTATGACCTGGAACTCTCATTCTTACCATCATTTGAACGTGTAGGTCTCTATTTGAGGTGGTTTCTTTTATTAGAAAGAATGATTTTGATTGGTTATGATGGTGATGGAAGAACGTAGCAAATGTAAATTATGCTGATTGCTACCCCTATTTTAGTTATAAGAAACTATTGGAGGATTCATCTTATCATTTACATGACTAGTGGGAGAGTAGGTTAGATGTGATTAGAGCAAAACCCGGAATTGTATGCATGTCAATACTGCTGGGAGTAGGTATAGATGTAATGTGTTTTTAGAGTATTATTGCGTATTGTATGATCCGACCAGATGTGTGATAAAATAAAAAATAAAAAATCACAGTAGTGTGTAAAGAGCAGTTAATCTTTCAAGTATTCTCTGATTTTCTTCTTGCAGGTAGCCAGCCTGATTATGATTCGGGTGGAGTTATTCCTCAGCCAGCATTTTGCACTGAATCTTTCTACTCTTCGCCTGTTTTAGTTATGATGCCTGACTTAAATAGTGTGTGATATAATGAAATTTTGATCAAATGCAGCACTTAGTTGTTATCATACATGGAGTTCTGTCATGTTTGTGTTTAATTTGTGTTTTGAATCGTTCCTGAGGATGTATGAATGCCACACAAGATGCTGTGTTTATTTCAGAATTGGAAATAATGCACCCGTTAGTTCTCAATCACTTTAAAAAAAAAAAAAAAGCAAATGGTACTTTTTATTATAGTTGTACAATCAGTTTTCAATGTTGAACGATCGAAGTATTGGTAGTGAGAGTTAGCTTCCAATCAAATGCATATGAATTTAAAATGGAGCATGTTTCTATAATTCAACAAAGATTTGAATAGTTTGTGAGATTGATCGTGCAAAATTATATTGAAAAGTTGAGGACCAACTCGTCACCTTAGAGGTCAAGAACCGATTTGCAGCTGTAGCGGTAGTTTGAGAACTGATGGTACGATGTTCCCTCCAAGATTTTAAAGCCAGTGGGGATGTGCAGCAATATGAACGAATGGAACTAACATGAAAACGAAATCAATCAAACAAGATTTCACATGTACAAACAATGCTTGGGCATGAGAGAGGCAAAGCCTACAGTTTTGTTCTCCCTCTTCGAATTTGATACAGCCTGTCTTATTCAGGGACATCATATTTAGTAGCTGCTTTTGCACAAAAACTGAATAGAAACAAAATTGACAACACCTTCTGTGAAGATATAATGGAATCTGAACCTCAAAAGTTTATTATAACATGACAGCAGGGGTACCAATCATGAAAATAAGCTTGACAGTTGACATGGCTAGAAGACGATGCATCAACCAACGAGAATTATATGTAGCTTAGTTATAATCTCCAAATAAAAAAGTAACTGTAAAACACAGGAACTTTTGTAACATTCAACTAGGCAGAAAGCCAATTGTTTTGAGTATTTTACCTCAAATAGGTTTTTTATGTTTCTGATATTATTGAGAAATGAGCTATAAGACTACTCAGGAGTAGCTAGATTTGATCCCTCTTTGTAGCAGGAAACACATAAGAAAATACAACACCGAAATAAATGCAAAATTGTGATGAGTTCTTAATAATAGAATTGGAGTTGGTTGAGCAATTTTAACTCTGGTTGGCAAATTTGATTCCCTTTTCAATTGAGGATTTCAACTCGGGTTTAAGAGCTTCTAGTCCTTGTTGCTCATAATCAGAAAGTGGGCCCAAGCCTAGGACTTCTTCCACACCATTCTTCCCCAGCCTCACCTGGAAGCATAAAAAGACCATTTCAAAGTTACTAACTTGTAACAAGCTAACCACCAGAACATTATATGCAGTATAATGGAAAAAAACTTGTATTGGCAATTGCTTTTAGAAGGTTGTTTAAAAAAACTAGACAACCTCGCGCCCACATAAAATCAACCAGGCCAACAGGGCACACAATGTCAACATGCGTGATAATTGTTCAACGAGTCAAGTGCTGTGATTCATTCATTAAAAATTATACGACTGAAAAGGTGTGGTATTGCAAGATGACCAGAAGTTTACCCATTAATAACTATTGTTCTCATAGCCAAGCAAGTGTTCACATCTCATTGATGAAAAACAAAAAACTAAGAGGTTGTGGTTCCATTACCTTGGATGCGAAAAAGGGTAACTCAGTGACAGTTGACTGCACAAATGAGCACTCCACAACATCTGGGACCCCATTAAGTCCCTTCAAGCAAGCATCAGCAAATATGGCCCCAGCATAACTGCATAAAAACCAGGGCTTCGTTAGGACCATTTAATCAAATTGACAACTGAGTCATTAGCACGAAATAACAGATAACACCCAGCATCAAATCAAATGGCTGCTTTTAACCTTTTTTTCCAGTATAAAATTGTCATGTTATAACTGAAAAATTGCAGAAATCTTTACTACTAAAGAGAAGGTCCAGTTTGTCATACATCTGGATGATTCATATATCTTGCGCACACCAATCAAGATATAAGTGGAAATTAACTGTACAGATACAGATTTTATGTGTATCTGTACATAGAATAGTATAACCGGCAACTAATATCTTATTTGCTCCAAAGTCATCTAGGATCTATAAATCAGTCTCTTCCTTTCAAATCTGACCTTCAATGTCAAACCGCCAGTTAACCACATACCGTGCACCAAAAATCCTTTAGAAACAAATAAATAATGATACTTACGCCATTGAGAGCGTAGCTGAACCCTTTCCTGCCTTAGCTTCGACAACTTCTGTCCCACCATCTTGAGTTCGTTTTGTGAGAGCTTTAATCTCTTCATCTGGCAAATTGGCTCTTGGTGTGGCCTATTATCAAGCATTCAACCAAATCTTACAAGTCCAAATGAAGCACACAATTGCCAACTTGAAAAAAGAAGATAAAATATAACAGGCAAAAAATGCAGTACCTGTGAAAACAACGGGAGAATGGTTATGCCAGCATGCCCACCAACAACGGGTACATTGACCCCTGCAAGAAAAGAGGCAGAAAATTTAGGCAGTGAACAGAAATTTCAATAAGAAAAAACAATTCAAGATTAACAAGCAATATTAAGTGAGCAAATGAATATATACATACCTGCCACATTGACTTTGGCCTTGCCAGCATAGAATGTCTTGGCCCTAACGACATCAAGTGTGGTCACACCAAACAGTTTCTTCTCATCGTAGGTTCCTGCTTTCTTGAAGATCTCAGCAGCAATTGGGACAGTGGAGTTCACAGGGTTGCTAATCATATTGACAAGTGCCTGATTTCGGAGAAAGTAGTACAAATATAGTAACGAACATTCAGCAGTAAAGAAAAGCAATGAAAAATCCAATAATTTGAAAGCATGAACGCTCACATTGGGGCAATACTTGGAGATTGCAGTGCAAAGAGATTTAACGATTCCAGCATTGATGTTGAAGAGATCATCACGAGTCATGCCTGGCTTTCTGGGTACACCAGCTGGAATGATGACAATGTCAGATCCCTCAAGAGCCTGCCCCAGCTGGTCTTCTCCCATGAACCCAGCAACCTATATACTCAAGTAAATAGGTGTATTATTCATCAAACCACAGATAATAAGTGAGAAGACATGCAGTACACTGAAGGAAAAAAGCTCACAGCTTCATAGATACTGATGTGAAGCAGTTGAAATGAGATGTGAAGATAAAGTATATGCATAGCATGAAACTTAAGAGGAACAAACCTCAAAACAACAGAAATAACAATAAAAAAGTTCAATATACCAAATATCATGATGATTGTCTTTGGAGCAGGGGAACCTCCAGGGGAGGGTCCTCTGCAGAGTTCTTTGTGTTAGAGCCCTAGGAGTTAAAGAGTTAGATGAGCAAGCGGAGCGCAGAGCTCCTGGGAGGAGCTCGAGAGTAGCGATCCACCTTGGGAGTAACGACAAGTGATTTAATAACTTCTAACCCGTGATGGAAATGAAAATTTGAGAGGAGGAGAAATTGACATCCATGGTTGAAACTCCTTACATGTTTCACAAACAATTCACTCGTGAATTTAATTACAGTTCGATAGCTGAGAAAACACAAGCACGCTAGTTTCCTTCAAAAATTATTTTAGATTTTCGTTTACTCCACAAACTCAGGTATTGTTGTTGGAACAATTTTCAAATAAACAAAAATGAAATTGGATTTAGTATTTAACATGGAAATTACTATAAATCTAGACCATGTGATAATTTAATTAGTGATCCAAGGTTCCATATTAAATCTAAAGAATTATCATCTGTTCAGAATGTGTACCTTTGAATAGACAAAAACATAAATTCCAATGAGAGATAAATCATTTCTCACCAGGAAATGCATTTAGAAAGATTGGACATCTTGAAGAGACAAAAAGACTTTTTCTTTCTCCACACCCCACCCTGATGTTATAGAAAAATGTGATTGCTGCTGGAATTATTATTTCAATAATCCAGTAATCAAATAAAAAATCCTATAACATTCTTGGACTTAGTATCATCAGTGTGAGACGCAACTAAATGGGTTGAGCTTCACTGTATTTTAGTAAACAATTTGCCTCAACCCAATTGCACACCAGAATTCATGAGAGGTGGGAATAAATAACAATTTAGGAAAAGTAAAAGCAAACTACACGTCTTGAAGTCTGCCCTAATTCTTCGTTAGTGAAACCAACCATTTTCCAACGATTGCATATAAAAAGGGTCTCTAAAATCTCTACAATTTTTTCAGTAGTTAGATTAAGAGAGCCACACAAAACAGAGCAACAGCACAAAATTGAGATAAAAACACAAATCACACATTTATCCAATACCTAAAAGTGAGAGGAGACAATAGGTGGTCCAAAACCTAAACAAATACTTAATATATATGCACAACAAATGAAACTCCATAAAAAAAGAAACCAGGCTACACTAGAAACAAAAATTTTGAGATAAAGAGAGAAAAAAACCTCAGATCTGGTGTTGATGTGGCTGATATCAGCGGCGACGCCAGGAGTGCCGGCAATATCGTAGAGAGAGAGGTTGGAGACGAGAGGGTTGAGCTTCATGAGCAGAGCCAGAGGTTGTCCGATCCCGCCTGCAGCTCCCAAAACGGCTACTTTCCTCTCCGGCGAAGACTCGGACGAGAAGCCACGCCGCATTACGTGAGATGCCGATGGGACGGTGGTGGAGCAGCTCCTCTTGAGTACAGATCTCAACATGGCTGCCTTCATTTTCAGTTTTTCTTTCTCTAATCTAGTAATGGTTTAGAGAGAGAATCGTAAATGAAAAAAGCGAAATTGAATTTGTGTATTTGTAAGAAATGAAGTGTGAATGTATTTATTTATGGTGGGAATTGTGAATATCGAGGAATCCGATCTCTTTCCACTATATCTTTTACCTTTATTTCCAATATTATGAAAATAAAGCCCACTCGAAAAAGATAAAGAATCAAGAGTCGAATAGTCCATTCAATAGTTAGAATTTTACCGATCTTAAATATACTGATTTGTTCTTTAATTCTTTAATGACCTGAATAGTTTTCATTTTTCAATGTAGTTCTCAAATTTTTCTGTCCGGTCCAATTTTTAAAATATTATTTATTTCATTTTTCTCGTAAAAATAATCAAGACACTCAAACATGATAGAATAATAAGACTGTATAAAATCAAATGTACAAGGTCAAAAGTGTGTTTTCCCATTTTGTACTTTTTTTTCAAGATTTACTGCTGAACAGCATCAAAAGTCACAATCAAATTACTCACATATATTTAAGAAACATAAAATATTGAAATTATTCAGAGTATTACAGCAAAATCTCTTTTGTCTGAATTGGTAGCTCCACAAGGCACTAGTTCTATTGATGTCCTCAAATGTTACGAGGTCAGACTCAGATGGCTGCCTGGTAACAACGTTGGACATCATCTGTGTTTTTCATGTTATGTTCTGTGTGTGTAGCTCCAATGTTCTCAATGGGAAGAATATCTACGGCCTTCACTGCACAGGCAGCATAAACAAACCTATGCTCGTCCATGACACTTTGAAAACGAGACATTTATATCCATGATGCTGGGTGCCCTCAACTTTCCTGCATCAACATTTCCAAATCAGAAACGATGCAAACAATTAAAGATGCCATTTTGGAGCAAACATGTAAAATGGCACATCTTAACCTTCAGAGGGATCTTGAAGAATTTTTCGATGTTTTGGCTCTGCATTTCATAAATCATGAACAATCCTTGTGGATCTTATCTGGCATACGAGAATTCATCTAAGTTTTCATTCCACTGGAGCCTTGGGGTTCCAGTGGCTTTCTCTTGGGTCCTCACCCAGTTCAGAATATCAGTGCAATCTTCACGACCGACAAAATGCCTTCACATACCAAGAACCAATTTAGTGTCTTCAGGCAAAATGAAAAACGAGCAATGAAAGTTTCTGAGGGCATACCGATTTTTAGTGCGATAAGCTTTCAGTCGCAAGACTTCCCGCTGGTTTGTCATGTCCTTCTTCATACAAAGTGACTCGGGTACTCTTAGGTTGCCGTTTTGGTCCTGATATGCATCGCATATGAAGTTGAGCACGTTTTCCTGCAAAACTAGTGATTTTCACTTTTCAGAGTTCGCTTCTGCGGAGAATCTATTAGTGCTTCAAGCAGCATGAATTTGTAGATTCCATTCATTCAATTCTCTACTCTATCATATCAACTTATGGGAGTTCACATAAACATCGTGCATCTAGACGGACATTATATCCTTATTTTGTCTGTCCATTCATGTGTTTGTGGTGTTTGTGTGTGTGTGAGAGAGAGAGAGAGATGCCAGGTGACTCTTCAATTTGATTTAATTCTTTTAGTTTTGTTTTTAAAAATTCATTTTTGGTCTTATAATTTAATTTTCATAATTAGTACAAATCCAAATTTTAATTTCAGAATATATTTCATAATAAATGCATGATTATAATGTAAATTAAAATTTAATTTCAAATTTCAGTCATACACAAATGTTATCGATTTTCATCAAGGTGAGGGTTGCAAGTTTTCACTATAGAAGGATGAGAATTTTTAGGTAGCATTTGGTTTGTTATTTTCAATTCACTTTTTTGTCAAAACTTGTTTGATATGGTATTTTTGAAAATGCATTTTGAGAACAAGGTTAATGTTTTCAACGTTTTGAGTGAAATATCAAAAACACTCAAAAACAAAAAAAATAAACATTTAAATAAAAATTCTAAAAAATTAAAATTCTAAAAAAATTAAAATTCCAAGAAAATAAAATTCAAAAAAAATATAAATAGATGAAAACAAATAAAACTTTCAATCCACATCATTAAATTTTATTTTATTTTTATTTTTTGCCAAGTTAATTTATTATTTGTTTGTATTTTATTTTTGTAACCGAAAAAAAAAATATTGTAAGATTCACCAATTGATAATATATTTTAACATAAAATTGTTCTTTTTTACTGAATAATCAAATTCATTAAATAAAATATTCAAAAAAAAATTCTCAAAATTCCAAACCAAACGTATCTTTCAATTTTCTATTTTTAAAATGACTATAAGACACATTTTTGCAACTCTTTTAGTGAGCATTCTAACTATATTATCTTATATTTAGATTATCATTGTATTATCTTTTAATCGTCAAATAAATAAAGTATCCACACGATATATTGTTGCACAAATCTCTAATTATTTAAAACAATACCAAACAAACAAACCAAAAAATAAAAAAACTATAGCCTCTCATTGGTTAGTGGATCTTCAAGAAAAAGGAACATATATAAGTGTTAACCATTTCATCTAAAAGTTTAAGCTATTAGATTGAATTATATATATTCATTTTGATCTTGACTTCAAAACCCCACAATTTTTATAAATGGTTCGCAGCGAGACTCGAATCCAGGTCTTTTGCTTGGCTATACTACCATTTTAACCATTTCATCTAAAAGTTTAAAGCTGTTAGATATGGACTACATGTATTCATTTAAATCTTATCTTCGAGAACAAGTAAGGTGCAAATGATAATTTCAAGATAGAAAGCCTCGAGATGGAGAAAAGATCTCTTAGCTGATGAGCAAAAACCTAAAGTTACAAAAATGACATACCAAAGGTTTAGAGGCATCAATCCAATGGTATATTGGCTCATTACGGAACCATGTCATTTGCCTTTTCGCAAAGTTTCTGCAACATTAAATAGCAATCGCTAAATAAAATTTTTGATGGAGGTTTAGGAACAAGGGCCAAACTGTCATTCAAATGCCCATGATATGAAATTAAATAATATGGAAATCTGTTGTGGAACATGGGTAAAGTTGATTATTATGCTTTTGACAATGAAGGATTAATTTAATAAATTACCATAGACGCTTCCAACATATGTTTGAGCTACATCACCAAATATTTAAAGACAAACTGTCTGGCCACTTTTCGGTTCTTAAAGCATATACTGCAACATATATAATGAAAATAGAGTTTTTCGCAGTAAGTTAACAGGTCTAATTAATTACCATGACAAAATGTTCATCCAATGAGGCTTCTCTATGATTTTCTACAACAAGATATTTCTGACGTTTGCAAACAAGTCTCCACATATGGTAATGCTAAATAAATTCAGGTCACAGGAGTGAAGCTTTCTGCCAAGCATTTTAAAGAACTTTGCACGCAGATTTGGCCTCTAAATGTGAATTCCATTTACGAAGACAACATGTGGTTATATTGGTTGATTAATCAGAAAAAAATGATTTAATCGCTGCTCAAATTTACAAGATGTTGTTTGGTTATGCCAATAAAAGCTGATTATGATCAAGTTGTTATTCACAAAGTTAAAAAATAATTGATATTTTAATCACCTTGCATTATTAATTTTTCAAATAATCATAATCATAGTAATCAGTTCACATAATCAAAATAAATCGTGGCCTATATGACTTCTACACCACAAGCCCTATCCCAACATCAAATATATCCTGGAAACAACAACCTAAGGGAAAAATAAGTTACCTGGATACCTTCTGAAACTCTGATAAGAATGCATAGAAGTCTTGGGCAGAAATTTGACCCCCTTGTTCTCTGCACTTCAGGAGATACTCCATAGCCTGGAAAATGCCAAAAAAAGGAAAATTAACATGGTGGTTGCATATTAGATTCATGCCCGCAACTGAATTACCGAAGAGCTCGGATATAGATGATTCCTTGGAATTCATAAGAGCATCAGAGAAAAACCAAGGTATACTTGTCTGTAACCAATAGCTCGAGTTGCAGAATTTGAATTCGGCAGAAGACCCAAATCAAGAAGCCATTTTGCCTCTGACAAAATTCCATCATCTCCTGCAGCCGATATCAGCAACGTATATAAGCGATACTTTATATCACTTGTACACAAGACTTTCAAAGGAACATAGAGAACATAAAAAAGAAATTGACATTTTTACCTAAAAGCATATCTTCACATCGGAAATCAATTGATCTGTAAAGATCCAACCTTTGGGTCGAAAGGAATACACAAATAAAATCATAGTCCAAATCCTTTGATTTACTCTCCTGAAGTCCATCAGAAGCAGAGTTGATATCAACAGCATCTGCCCCACTTGATTCAAAATTTTCCCGAAACGAATCATAGGGTACTAGAAAGGCTGATGGTGGTGCTCCACTTGACTGCAAGGTCGAAGAAATATTTTTTTAAGTGAGACGCTGATTTCAGGCTTCAAATAATCTGGATCATCTTTCACGATAGGGAAATCAACTTTTCATATTGCAATCCTTTTCAAATTAGACACACTATTTTGACCTTTCCAGTCAACTGGACTTGTTTTTCAGAGCAATATTATCACTTGATAAACTTGTTGACAACATTATCTACATACTATTCAAATGACTATAAGAACTATTATTCATAAAGTTTTTGGATTTAAAAGCTTACATAGGTGTAAACTCTAGCTTTGGGAAAACACCCAATTGACCAACAGTCAAAACCCAATGATCATTTTGAAAGGGAGTAACTAATTCTAAACAAATGGTGAGGGAGAAAACTGTAAAACAAACATAACAGAAAAATAAGATCTTCATAGGATGCCCTCACTAAAAGCAAAAGTAGGAACTTAAAGAGTCAACCCTTATAACTCAAATTTATACATCGCTCTGAAGACGTATAAATTCATATACCAGTAGGAAAAAGTTATAAAGTTTCATAGCAACAAAAATCACAAACCAACCTTGATGATTTCTAGTCTTCGACGTAAACGATACCAATCGTTTGTAGCTAAAGACTGGGCACTTGGATCACCTGCTTTAACCAACAAGTGGACAGCCGCATCCCAATCACCAACTCTCTGTAAATCAGCAAGTTCAGAATGCACTTCAGAAGTGATCTCTTGGGAGGCTTTTGGAACATCTGGCTTCCCATAAATGAACCTATGCATCAGAAATGAAAGAAATCAATTTGATAATATATCAGTTGGCTTCCAATTGAAAATTATTTACTAATTGTGTCAGTCAAGAGACTGCAAATAAAACTATGGAATATCGAGCCACTAAACCTTGCCATCGGTCTCTGAGCATATAAACATAAATTAGCTTCTATGCAGAGTAGATAAAAGGCACATGAGATCATCGTGTATGGCCATCTTGTTGCATTTGATAATTCCTTTACATTTTCAGTCATAAATTGTCAAATGTTTTCACTTGGGAGTTCATTTAACCCCAAGAGATATAAGACTTCAATTCTAGTCCAAATCTTCACTACAAATGAAGTTAAGATGACCCAAAAAATTCACTTTAAGGATGGTAAGTAGTTATAGTAGAACAAGAAACTACACATTATAATTGATTGATAACTTGATCTGACCAGCACGAAGACAACGCTAAATGCATGGGAAATATGAAGCTTCCATAGATCATGAAGAAGCTACAGGTTCTACAACAGTCCACTAACAAAACCATGCGGTGATGCTCATAGAATTTTACTTAAAGGGATGAGGTTGTTAAAGACATTCCAGTTTGATACACCTAGATTTGTATTCTTTCTTCAGACAAAGTAAAGATGGTAGATCATTATTCAAGATTTATTGTATATTTTGTAATATTAGCATAATGTATTTGCTCTTTAATTTTCTGATGGGAAGTTCAAGGGAAGAGACCACAAAGTAAAAGGGAACTGATGAAATTGGATACATTTTTCACCAAGTTTCCACGGTATAGAATCATGAAGGCAAATATTTCTTTTTAACTACTAATGGTCTCAGCACGTAGTCCTTTTAGTACATGGCACTGAATTTCTCATTTTCATTGCTCATAGAAAGGTTAATTATGAAAATTGAGAGGCTCCAAGAGGAATAAGCTTCTTTGCCTTTTTAGTTTGGTCAAGTACTAAAGAAATGAGAGGAGATCTACCGTACAAAGAACGTATAGACATACCACCGCAAGTACAATCCTGTACCACCTGCAACTATGGGAACACGTCCACGATTAAGAACGTCATTTGTTACTTGCCTTCCGTCCTCATAAAATTGTCCAACAGAATAATCTGTACAGAATTAAAGAACACTATAATCAAGACTCTAAGAGAGCAAGGTAATCTCATAGAAGAAAAATACAAGTATATTGGCCTGCAGAGGTTTTCTATTCCAGTTGAGTACAAGAAGGTGAGTTACTCTGTGTTTTATATTCACACTAATTTTCGATTTGTCATCAGTAATGGGTGAAGGATTTGTCAAAATCCTTCCAAAGCGATGGAAACTATATAATTCCAACAAGAGAGTCACGCGCACACACAAAACAGAGAGAGAGGGAGGAAAGAAGGGGGAGGGGGATAGAGAGAGAGAAAGAAACAGTTTCGTGGAAATTTATAACTGAAACTATAATGTCTATAACAAAATCCACATCTATATTTAAGCCACTACAAACATGCACTCAACATATTCAGAGGGCTTTCTCACTCTAATATAAGTTTTAAGGGTGATAGTTAGTTGATCCTACTTCCATTCTTACCTACATAATGCACTACTCTATGACCTAAGACTCCTTTGCATAAGCATAGAAGTTATAAGACTTCATGATCTTAGAAGTTAGAACAAATGCACCCTCGTTTGGATGTCCATCACTAGAATACTCTGTCCCTTGGGCCAGTCTTGTTTCTAGAACGAATTACTACAGAGTGAACACAACCCTTAAACTGCACAAATGAAACCAACTATGCTGTCGTATATGTGGCCGGCCAACAATGCAGCAACATCCACATTAGTATATTAACAATATTTACTGTATCATTTAAGTATCAGACACTCATATCTCATTAAGCTTTTACAATACAATCCAGCAACCAATACCTTCAGATGGATGTAATATGTCAATCAAATGATGCGGCACTTCCTGCAAAAGAAGAAAATGTCAATATAATTACAGCAACATAGTGAAATTAACAAATGCATAGGCAAAATCCAGGTGCATAGAATAAACAATGCAGTAAATTTTTTTACTACTATCTCCTTTCCTTTCTAAGTTTTGGGGATGATATTGTTTTTTGTTTTGAGGCAAGGGAGAGAAGACAATAGCATAAGAATCGGAGAGTACCTTCAAAATACTCAAGGAAGTAATCCCTTTATATCGTGGAAAAGAACTAAAATAACATTACCTGAGGATCCACCTCGTATTCTACTGGCAATAGAAGTGATTATAGAGGATGTAAGTTGTCCAGTTTACATAGCTATGTCTTTGCCAATTCATGAGAGCGCAACAAAATTCTTTTTAACTCAGATAATAATACATTAGGTTGCCACACAAAATAAAAGAGGCCATCTGCTAACTAACCTTGTCAAAATAATAATAAAGACGGAAAAAATACAAAAATTGGAATATAAAACCCGAAAATCCCATATAAGGCATGCATCAAAAATCATCAAACTAACAAAAAATTCAAATAATAATTATGCCAAAATCATGTGAAGAATGAAGACTCTCAAACTGCAGATGATACCTGTCTTTCGCTGAGAGAAGGCTTTGCTGATCCCACATCAAGACCTCTATACACCTGTTCCATATCAACCCAAGTGCTAGCTTTCGTTCAAACCAAAAGGTGAAAAAAATGAAAAACAAGTAAATAACAAGGGACACAATGCAATTATACTGTACCACACAGAAAGTAATTACAAGTCTTGCTCAAATTTCTATAATACAAGCAACAGTTCTTATTATTTCCTTTCCATCTAAATTTGAAGGGATAATTATTTCTCTTCATGTTCAAGTCTACAAAAATGCTTGTAAATACAGAAAATCTTAAACCTGGACTGAGTCAGCGCTGATTATTTCGCCGTTAAGTCGCTTCGCGAGTTCCAATGCGAGCCTGCTTTTCCCGGCGCCGGTGGGCCCAGATATCACTATGACCTTCTCCTTTATATTTTTCGTTGCCGTCGCCGAGCATGAGGTGGCTGAGGGTCTAATGAGGTGGCCGCGGAGGTTAAGACTGAAGGGAAGTATGGAGGGGCGGAGAAGCGCCGTGCTAGTAAGGCGGAGGCAATTCATCCGAACGCCTCCAATTCCAAAGCCACCCGTCATTTTCGTCAAGCTGGAGATATTGCAGTGTGGGGTAATGAATAGCCGCCCACCAACAGTTTGAGGTTACTAGTTATTCACCTTTTCAAATACTTTAACCTCCATCACTTGGCAAAAATGGTAGATTGCAGATGTTTGAGAAATGCTTAAATTATAATTTCATCCGATTAAATTAATTAAATATACTTTTTATCTATATTTTTTATAAGATCCACAACTTACAACCTATTTTTTTATCCACACATTTACCAATAATTTATATTATAAACACTTAAAAAATAATTTCATTACTATCAAACATGTATGTAATACTAAACATGTGCTAAGTAAACGAAAATTGCCACATCTCCCAAGAAAAGTTGACGTGGTGCTACAATGTCGTTAAAAAATGACACGTAAGAATAAGCACAGCTACCAAATACGCATTTACCTATAATTAAAAAAAAAAACATTTTCAACCTAATTGAAAAATCTCAAACTCTTATTCAATTTAAAAATGTTTTACAATTAAACTAACGTTTTTAAAATTAGTAATGAATAAAAACGATTTACACAGAAGGCTGAATATCTATCTCTAAATTCCAAGAATCGTATTCTTCTTCTTCTTCTACAAACGAAATTTCTCCAAATCAAAACCAAAAGTGAATAAAATTGCAATGGAAACTTCATCAGTCACTTTTCAAATCTCACATGAGGCAGTGTATTTTTGTGGATAATCATATATTATAAAGACTTCGTGGACTGAGAACAACCTAGATAGGAGGTTTCGGGTTGCAGCTTTTATGGACAACCAGATGCTTGTTATTACTTTTTTTGGCTTGATCCACCTCTTCATCCACGTTAAAAAATAATAATCTATGGACTTTTAAAGAAGGCGAACAACAAAAGTAATGAGGAGCACAACCCTGAGCCACATGGAGTTACACTGAATGACAATTCCATAGTTTTTTACTGCTTTTCTAAACAAATCCATATCCTCAAATATTTTTTCAACCTCAAACTTGGGATTAAACATCTTTTCTCAAGAACAAAATTAGAAATATATAGTTGTTCTCCTCTCCTCATGAACAGTTAATGTGTAATTCCTCAGTTGATGGGTAATATTATTCATCTGACTCTACCCCTCTTCAGCAACTGTTATATGTGCTTTCTCAACTGCAGGGTTTGAATTTGACCTCACTGCTATGCGTTCGGTTTATTCTTGTTAAATTCAAATTCACCATCATTCACATCATCCCTAGAATCGCTAAAATGCAAACCATGCACCACGACTTCGTCTTCTTCATTGTCTCTCTCATTATCTGCGCATGTAAAGTATATAAATTTTAATTATATATAACTTTAATTTCAAATTGTTGTTTTCAAAAAATTAGATATTGCATCTTCAACACAACAATAAAAAAATTTAGAATTCCATTATAATTTATAATTTACACATTACCTCCACTTCCTTCATCCTTATCTTCTACATCCAATAAAAGTACTTCATCAAATGACGTGTTGTCCATTTAGGGAGATTGTGGGTCACCCTTCTCCAACAAATCAAAGACAAGAGTAAGGAGCAATTCAATTGTGAATTTTGTAAGAGATAGTGGGACACTTTTCTAGTGAAATCGCAGACAATTAGTAATTAGGGTTGAATAAGAGTTTGGGATTTTTCAATCTGGTTCAAAACGTTTTTTTAATTATATGTAAAGGCGTGTTTAGCAGTTCCGTTTATTCTTACGTAGACTTTTTTAACGACATTATAATGCCACATCAGCTTCTCGTTAAACATGTGATAATTTTCGTCTACTTAATATACCATTTTGTCAATGAGTGATGGATGGTAAACTATTTGAAAAGTTGGTTGAGCTATTGAATTTTTTTTTCAATTGAATGAGTAAGTAGTAACATAAGCTAGGTTTAGTGGTCATTTATTAAAATACCGTAGTGTGAGAACTTGAAATCCATAATGTATACATAGGTGCACTTTTGCTTCACTTATCTTCTTTGAAGAAAAAGAAAATGGAAAAATCTTTTTCTCTTTTTATTTCTTTATTGTGTGTGTTCATTGTGGAGTACGAAAGTAGTTTGTGTTGGAGATTATGAATAAAGTTGATGAAATGTATAATTGAAAAATTAATAAAAATTATAAATTTTATTACATATGTGGTTAAAAATGATTTTAAGAAAAAAAATTTATTTTAAACTTTACTAAACATGTATTATCGTTGTCAAAAATGGTAATTTTTTTCATCAAAAAAGTCTTTTATACATGATGGAGGACAATTCGAATAATATTAAACAAAAATAAACGATATAATCTAATGATCTATGTTACCAGATACCACCTTATTAAAAATGTGAATCATCACCCTCGTGTAATTGTGTTATCTTTTTCATTGATCTTGCTTGTATTCCTTTTGCTCGCACCCTAATGCCCTATTATGTTCCTTTCCTCCTTTCCACACTTTCTTTGTTTGTCCTCTTATTGCATTTCACACAATATCTTTAAAGACTCAACCATGTTTATTAGTAATTACAAGAGTATCTTCAATGCATTACGTTTATTATTTTTTATACGTGCTGCATAAGTACAAATAGACGGAGTTATAAAAAATTCTCTGCAATGCATGCTGACGATGACTTCGTCTAGTTGATGTAGAACACAAAAAAATAGACTCCGTCTAAAAGTTTGTCTAAATTAAGATAGACTTCTAGACAAAGTGACTCAACAAATTTAAATTCAACTCAATATTTTATTAAAAGAAAAAAGTCCGACGAGATAAATAAAAATTGAAGACTCACCAATTTAAAAAAAAAAATTAATGCCACATAAACGGTAATATTATTTTTAAACGGAACTCATTGGAAATGAATTTTTAATTTGATCGTCTATTCCTATTTTACTTGTCACATAGATTTTAATAGACGAAGTGTATTTGAGATGCTCTAAACTGGTTAATCATCATTTTTATCCACACATTTCATAGGATTTACAACTTTTACCTACTTTTTATCTACACATTTCGTCAACTCACATCTTATAATCTAAAAAAAATTTACTAAACATACATTTAATCTTATAATCTAAAAAATACTAAGCATACATTTAATATGCTCTCAAACGCCTACTCATCAACTTGGTAATATCTCAAGCTGTAGAGGGAAGAGGGAGGGCACAACAGAGGAAGGGGTTGTTTAGTGGAGAAGGGAGAAGCAATAAGAGAGAAGAGGCGATGGGAAATAATATTAATTAAAAAGATGTCAAAAAAAAAATGAGCAAGTAGTTGGGTTTTACTTTGTCCAATCAAAACTTGACAAGTAACAATTTTATTAAATAAGTTTGAATTGACGAGACTTGAATTCAAAACGTATTTTCCCACTTATTTTCCATCTTTGTTTGATTGAAATTTTTGCCATGGAAAATATTTTCCATGTTTTTTTTGTATATTTTCGGAGAATTTAACCATGGAAAACTTAACCTTTTTCAACCCAATTTTCCATGGAAGTTTAATGCTTGGTAATTCATTTCCATGGAAAATATTTTCACACCAAATTTTCCACTGCAATCAAACACAACTAGACAAAACCACATATATATTATTTAAGTCTTGTTTTCAATACAAGTATCATATAAGTTAATAAGATGGAGAAGTTGGAGAAGAAAAATGAAACTATTTCATAAGAATTTCTTCTTTATTGCTATGATCTTTTAACGGCATGACCTAGAAATAGACTTTTGTTTAGATCTCTATCAACTAATGTTTTCTGTTCTTGAGACTTAGATTTATCAATGTTCTGAAGGTCTAGTTTGACAGTGCAGAGATTTTATGTAAACTGAAGTTTTGATTGAGGTAAAATGGTCGTATGATAACTTATTTTACTGTATGTGTTAGCCGTGAAGCTTCATCCCCAACTAAGCAAACAGTAAATATGGACAAAGATAGATTTGAGATGGTTCAAATATTTGGAGGTGAAGCATTTTTGGCCAAGTCTATTACCATGAAATCATATTTTCTGGAGAACAAAAGCTTATAAACCGAGGTCAACAAACTTAATTATATTTTGCGCATGAACGTCCGCTTGTGTTCTTAAACTCCATAAATTCAGAAATTTCAGGCGTTCAGTAACAAATAATTACGAAGTGCGACTGATATTTTCAATCCCGCAAATAAAATTGGGAAAAGAGGTTTTGGTTCCAACTATAAGGTAACCATTCCCATCTTGCTTGGTCCTAAATTGCTGAAGATCGGTTTACATTTTGTATGAACTTCTTGCTTAATTCACATGCTTGTGTGTAATTTAGATGGAGATATAGGAACTTCTCATGTTTAAGTAAACTTGATTTTATTTGAGGTCAACAAAAAACTATCCAACGCCTTAAGAAAATTTGACCGAAAATGCAAACAAATAAAAAAAAATAGTTGTCAGAACATGATATATGAAGTTAAATCAGAAAAACTACGGTAAAATTGAGAATCTTGACACTTTAAATCATTGTATTAATTTCAAAGTTAGATTGTCAAACAATAGTTATTGGCTTAAATAATTTTTAGTTTAATAAACATCACTAAAACATTATGTGCTTATTTTTTATTGTTCAAGTTAAAATTAGAATGAATTAAATTGATAATCAATAACACAATCTTCATGGATAATATACTTGATTCACTATTATACTACTTATTGCAACACCGTACACTTGCAATTTTCACAAAGATGGTGTCGGTTGAAAATTAATTGTGAGTTCAGATCTTTACATGATTTTTACCTTTACTTTTCTAAAGTATATATGGCCACTGAGTACGCAAGTCGAGGCCAGTTGACTAGGAAAGAAGCTATGTGTAGTTTTGGCGTTCTCCTCATGAAAATTGTCAGTGGAAGATTCAACACAAATAAACGATTGCCTGCTTGAAGATAAAACACATTCTTAAAAGGGTATGATATGAATGTCTTGACTCGCATCTTTCTGCCTCGAGATGTACAGTTGGACTGTTTAATTAGATTGGCCAGTTAAAAACTGGTGTATGGATGCATCATTCAACTGGTATTCCAATTTCATTTTTCTGCTAGGCATGTACTTACACTTCCTAATGCCCTTGAATGCATGAATATGTTATTGAAATTCTCTATACTTCTTCGTATTTCTGTCTCTCCGTTACTTTTTACTAATATACTTTTCAACAAGCTTCCATAAGCCTTAAAATGGCACATGTACAACATCGGGAGGGGGAGGGGGAATCAATAAGAAAACAAATTGACACATGCAATACTCAAATCGCTCACAACTCAATTACTCCTATCATATATAGAAGTGAAAGTCATAGTGGCATATGTCATGGTTGTGTTATGGGATGATAACTTATCTTGGTTTCCCGAGCCAGGTGATGATGTATATGATGTATTACTCTGAGAACTCTCCACAGGAACAAACTGGGGCATCAGCCCTGGTCTTGAGATAGTCTTTTCATCCACATCCATCTCTCCTGTCATCATTCTCACTACAATAGACATGGATGGCCTGTTGTTTGGCTTCTCTTGGGTGCATAAAAGACCAATCTTCAGATATTTGCGAGCCTCATCGACGTCAAAATCCCCTTCAAGTGCTGTGTCCACAAAGTGAACTAGATTCCCTTCCTCATATAGTCGCCATGCCTGGGAAAACAATGAGAGAGTGATTAGGAGTGATTAGGTTCAAGTGATACGTGAAGTATATTTATGGTCAAGCCATTTTCTCAGACAAGGTTGCCATGATTAACTTCACAAAGAATGGAAGTCATGCATTGAATATTATTGTTTAGTAGAAATAGCACCAGTTACTTTCAAAGCCAAACAATATTGTAAGTTGTAACTCAACTTTTATTCTTTCGTTGCAGGATGTGATTCTACAACGCAATTTTTTATGCTGAAAAAACTCTTGAACCTTTTTCCCAGTATTAATAGTCTGAAACAAAGCCCTATCTAGAAATAAAGCACACCCAATTTCAAAGAAAAAACAGAACTCCCCATAATAATGCAGCCAACAGTGAGGATTTATTATTCAGTCATACAAATCATTCTTACTTGGAAAAATTTTGAAATCCTCCTTGCATTCAAAGGTACATGCATTCGTGTATTCGAGAAAGTAAATGGTCCAGAGTGCTTCCAGAAAGTTTATTTTTGATTAGGAAGTGTAAAGTACATGAGAAAAATGAAATTGGAAAACCAGTTGAATTATGCATCCATACACAAGTTTTAACTGGCCAATCTAACTCAACAGTCCAGTTGTACATGTGCTGGCTCCCAATATTAAGCTCATCTTTTCACAAGAGAAGGTGCGCTATTTATCTGCTTAACATGTAGGCCACGACTATGATTACTTGCTTATTAGTCATAACTTCGTCTGCTGTTAAGTCAACAAAACAATTCAATTTTTATGTCTCAGGGGCAGAAAGATGCTAGTCATACCCTTTTAAGAATATGTCTATCTTCAGCTGGCAATCGCTTGTTTGTGTTGAATCTTCCACTTACAACTTCCATGAGGAGAACACCAAAACTATATATATCTGCTTTCCGAGTCAACTGGCCTCGACTTGCGTACTCAGGGGCCATATACCCTCTGGAAAAATTAAAGATCAAAACTTGTAAAGACACATGAATTCACAATCACAATTACAAAAGACACCATAGTCAACAAGCGAAGCTCAGAAAAATATCTACAAGTCATGACTTTAAGAAAGATAGTCTGTCTCCTCTTCTTTCTGCGGTTTTTTTTTTTTGTGTGTGTGTGTGTGTGGGGGGTTTATATAATAAAAATATTATTTTGGGTTTACACATATGATACCAAATTTGCATTGATCTCATTTCCTTTTCTTTTTAATCTCTCCAATGTGAACTTCTTTCAGTGAAAGATAGTCGGTCTCCTCTTCTTTCGGTAGTTTTGGGGTATTATTCTGGGTTTACACATATAATACCAATTTTGCATTGATCTCATTTCCTTTTCTTTTTAATCTCTCCAATGTGAACTTCTTTCAGTGAAAGATCCAACAGAGAGGATAGGGAACAGCCATAAGTGTTAAATCAGAGGTCATCATCTTTGATGCCACCTTAAGAAAATACTTATTAGAAATAAAACATGAATTAAGAAAAATATCTGGATAAGTACAGGCAACTATCTCAGGGGAAAAAAGATCAAGGCAGAGACGACCCAATGTTTGCTTTTAGTTGATGTATCTTATTGGAACATTAATTGACTCATAGAATCTAAGGAGAGTGAAACTCTGTTGTCTACTAATTATTATGAACACAAATATTTAAGTCTCTTAGTCCTGCATTGACCGTCTCTCTATATTTTTTCCGCCATATAGATACACCACAAATAGTTGATGTCCTCATATTGGAACATTAATCAGCTTGGAGCATCATGGGCAACTGGAAAAAGCTTGACATGTCTCCCTTATTTTGCTAAATTATAAATGTACCATGATGACTCTCATACCAAAGATTTACCAACTACTAGTTCTATTTGTGTGTAATACCATAAGAATCTGTGGACTTACATAGTTCCTGCAACACGGGTGCTAATATGAGTTTGATTTTCTGGAAAAAGCTTTGCGAGACCAAAATCAGAGATTTTCGGGTTGAGATTCTTATCAAGGAGAATATTGCTTGCTTTTATATCTCTGTGAACAATATGAGGCTTGATTTCCTCGTGGAGGAACATGATCCCTCTTGCAACCCCTATGCAGATTTTAGTCCGTGTTTTCCAACTAAATTGCATGCCGCTGTAGCGACCACCTACATTTAAAGTTAATCATTACCATTTTGACATAAGAAAGGGTTCACCAGTTTCAGTGTTCACAGGCTATAAATTACCGAGAAGAGTTTGGGAGAGACTATTATTCTCTAGATAGCCATACACCAATATTCGATGGTCCCCTTCAGCGCAACACCCATACAATTTCACGAGGTTTTCATGTTCGATGCCTGATATCGCCACTATCTCAGTCAAGAACTCCCGCACACCCTGTTGTGACTCAGCAGATAGAACCTTAACAGCAGCCAAGGTTCCATCGTTTAGCTTACCCTGACAATTAGAATATGATTTGAGTACAAATTTGAAAAGCAATCAATTAACATAAACCAATCTTCCACAACTTAGGAACAAACAAGATGATGCACAAGTACCTTATATACAGAACCAAAGCCTCCTTCCCCAATTTTGTTTGCCGGATTGAACTTATCCGTAGCAATTTGTAATTCTTTGTAACTGTACAATTTTGCATTTTCAATACCTGAAATTTCTGAATGCATTTTTAACCTAGTTATAAGTTCTCACGGAGTATAAAGAACACAAGTTGACATGCATGTGAAAAAAATGTATAAAAGTTACTAAGCATTTTGTTCTTCAGAAAACGTGATTTGACAGCACAGATAAAGAAACTCAACTAATTTGACTTATATGATTCTAACAACTGTCTGAAGTCTACCTTCATCAATATTTACTCTTTGCCTAGTTGGGGAAGAAGCATTACGACTGAAACATCCAGAAAAACAAGTCATCAGACTAGACCACCTCTTTACGCCAATCAAAACTGCAATTTACATAAAATCTCTGCCCCGGCAAACCTGAGCCATTGCAAAAAAGCATGTAAACATATGATTTCACCAAAGAAGCTGGAAAGGCTAATCATATGCCATGGTGAAAATTTGACCATATAAAACAATATCAAGGCTTAGGAACTGAAAAGTAAGTAAAGGAGAAAACTAGATTTAATAAGAAAATAACAATCAGCTTCCGTTTTGAGTTTTGAGATTTGCCCATTAAATGAACCTACATCACTAGAAGATAATTGACCTAAAAAAAATTAGACCTTGAGAACATAAATAAATAGAACTCGAAAGATCAGATCAAGCAATAAAGAATAAACCTTACATTTATTGGACATAGTTTCATTTTTCTTCTCAAACTTGTAAACTTATTACTATGAAAATAAGACAAACAGATCAAAAATTGGTCAAATCAAGCACAAAAACTATGAAAATGGTAGAAGAAGCTGCGCACCTTATCTTAGTATTGGTGATGGAGTCGTCGTTGATAGTGGAAGAGAATTTAGAGAAGGCGAGTTTTGGAGTTGGGAGAAAAGTCCAAGGAAGAAATGTAAAACCCAGGAGAGTTGCAGTTACAATCAAATACTGACCTCTTAAATTAGTTTATAAGTGACCGAGTCAAGTTTTTATTTTCAAATGAAACATTGCCATTGCAACCAGGGTCCGAGGGTCGTTACAATTTAATGTGGACGTTGACTGTAAGTCTATGTTTTCACTTTGATACCAAAATGGCTTGGATTGATTTTTCGCAATGAGAAATGGGGTCAGAAATGAGGACCCTACGCGTGCGTGCGAGTTCGGTCTCGCTCTAAAAATAATAATTTTTATAATTTCAAAAAAATAAAATTAGTAAGGAATCGATATATCATCATTGGAAACCTCAACATGTATATCTATACGGATACCAAATAGTATGGTACACACGTAGATCAATTCTATTGCAATCAATGTTATCATCTCATTTTGAATGGCATAATTGAATATTCACAAACATCTCTTTTTATTCTCGTGATTACGTTATGAAAGACTACTTCTTTCAAGTTCACACATATGTCATGCACGTGCACATGAATGTCACAATATATCACATGCACTATCTATGAGTTATGATGACATATGATAGTATTTCAATAAAAATTCATATACATTGATAACAACATCATATATATTCCGAATACTCCAATCATATACATATATTTAGCAGCAACATTATTATATTCCATGTACATAGTAACAACAATACATCTCGTATAATCAAATAAGAGTATGTTATAATAAATATACAATAGTTTTATATTGTAGTTAAACTGTTACTTATTTTCATCATTGCCTATCCAAGCATTCATAGCTTCGTTTGTCCATAATTCATATCTAGGTTAGCATTTGCATAAAATCAAATGTTCATATATTAATCATGACCATATTGCCTTATTGGATCAATTTAGAGGTCAATATGGACTATAAAAACCAAAAACAAGATCCAAGGTAAAACTTGAGAGTATGTATCGCACTAGGACCAATCCACAGAACTAGAGTATCAAAATTGATACAAATGTCTCCACAAAAGCATATAATATACCATTAAAAAGCTTATTGAATCAAGAGTTCAACCCACCCATCCAAGGTATCGACTCACACTCCTAGAAGTTTGTTTTTTGTCCCGTTGTACGAGCTTGTACGTGCGATAGTATGTCAAGATCATTTATAATATCTTTTTACTATCTTGTTCACATAAAAATAATTAAAAACACTATATAAAGGAAAGTTACATTTTCCTAACTGAGTAGCCTGCTTCCGAAGGAATTCAAAACCTTGAAATAAACGACTCCTCACCTATATACATATTTTTTCCTATGGGCTTAGCGGTAAATATGATAAATTTCTTATTTGCATTTTTAAATCACCGGCATAATTCTTTCAATTACACTAATCACATTTGCAACTCTATAACTTTATTTTAATACTTAAAAATTCTCGAAAAATTCCTAAAAATCACAAAAAATTCTGTGATGTTACATGCAAACTCAAAAAGTACCAACTAGTCATTAATAACAAAAAATCTAGTCTTCGGTATTATAACTTGACAATAGATTAAGACACGAATTAAATTGACAACTAATACAAAAAATAGAAATAAAAAATAGATACAAATTTAAAATTTGATGTTGAATCCAAGTTTAATAAGAAACTTAAGTTGAAAGAATTTAATAAAGTAACAAATTTTTGAATTTAATATAGGTTACGCTACGTCCTCTTGTGGGAAGGGGTGAGATTTATTGGCATTTTGAATAAAAAAAAGGCTACAAGAAACAAAAGCTAAAAATGAAATGGGAAAATTTCTTCAACTATGATGGTAGGAAAAAGGATGACCAAGACACCAAGTTGGAATATCTTGAAAATATTGACATAAAGAATGGAAGCAAATAACAATAAAAAATAACATACTAAAAAAAGGATGACGAAGACTTATTATTTTTATATAAATCAAGACACTTCGTTGATAATAAGAAACGAGGAAAAGGAAATAAGGAGAAAAGGCATAACAAAAATAATTTATTTTACTTTAAAGGTTTTTTTTTTATCCCCTTCTCTTTTTTCAATTCTCATGAAGTTATTCCACGAATAAGAGAAAAAAATTGTCGTGCCACTTAACATTTTTGCTCGAATAGTGTTCTCACCGTATCGTTGGTGAAAGAATGTGCATTGAATTTAAAAAAGAAGAAGAAGATATATATTAACGGTGTTGACATTTCAAATCTAGGTACTAGGAGATGCAAATACAATGCACGAATATAAACTTAAAAAAGTGTAAATATAACAGGTCACGAAGAAAATTCAAATCAAAGAACTTTAAATCAAAACGCTATTAAATTAACTTAAGCAACTCATAAACTTTTATTTATTAGGAACTACTCCTTTTATCCCGTAAAGATATATTTACTTTTTTTTTATTTATCTATCCAAAATTATAATTTCTTAGTTTTTTAATACGCTCTTATTAAATGTGTCTTGTTATTAACAAATATGAACTATCAATCTTGATTTGTATGAAAATAAAAATAAATCTATCTTTATAAAATAGAAAGACTAACATACAACATAAATTTAAGGCCCTTCAATAATGTGAAGGCGTTGAAGAAAACAATGATGTGAACTTGTGGATACAATGTTGTGTAACAATATGTTAAAAAATTATTCGACATCGTGCGTAGACACTCTTCTCATATAATTTTATTATTATATGAGATCAAATAATTAAAAATATGTGATCTAGTATATTAAAAGACAACATGAAAAGTCCACGCCTCTCAATGTTGGCCTTTCTTGAAAGAGACCCTGTTTCATTTCGGTGTCAACATTTTTATGGGTGCTATCCATGTTTGACCATCGGACTTTGCTTGTTTATCTACACGTTGACGCTCGTAATTTAGAGTATCGAGTCATGATCTCTTGTTCCTTGGGATCAAAAGATCATTTTCCTTAGAGTATGTTTGTGAGTGTTTATAAGTATTTATAAATTGATCAAATATTATTTTTATCTGACTCACACTTTTTATTCACATATTTTATAGAATCCACTGTTTATAATTTATAAAAATTTAGTAGAATGCAACGCTAATCTTATTAATTACTTAAAAATTACAAAAGTTCTATTATGTGTACGTATCCCTTACCTCAATGTCTTCATATCTCTATTTTTACCTCCAATCCGTTGAAGAATAAATTATACAATTACGGGTCACACTGTATTTGACGTTAAATGTCTATAGTATACGATCAAGTTTTAGAAAGAGCTGCGGAAAATAGGCATGAAGGTCCATCAACATTTGACATTTTGATATTTATGTCTCTAATTTTTTTCGTCGTATTTTTATTAGTAACTTTCAATCATTTTCACCTATTGTTTTTATGACGATTTTTGTTCAAATATTTTGTTAATGTGCATTAAAACGAGGGAAAATTATTTTGTCAAACTTTTGTATTTATTATTTATTTTACTTATTTAAAAATACGAGGGGGAAAAATATTTATGCACTCCTAATTATTTTTTTGGACAAAAATCATCATCAATGACAAAAATAAGACGTGTAAATTAATAGATTGATAATAAGAATGTGATATGAAAGTTAAGGACATAAATACAAATATGATCAATAGTTAGATATTTTCATTACAATTAAAATATGGTGTGGTTAATAAATAATGTAGCGTGAATATAATTACCATTTGTAAAACATGTAATACAATAAGGAAAATTGGCGCAAATGGTCCATAACGTATGACATTAATGTGCAAATGGTCCATAACCTTTAATTTTTGGCAGGATGGTTCCTAACCTATCTATTTTGGTGAGCAATTAGTCCTTTTAGACAGATTCCGTTAAATTTCCGTTAAAAACTTATCATTGAGTTGCGCAAATAGTCCATTTCATTTTTTGTATTTATCAGTGGGGGTAGAATTGTCAAGTCATATTTTTTTTTCTTTCTTTCAATTGGCACAAATGGTTCCTAACCATTAGTTTTAATTAAAGAAATTTGCAATTGGATGCCTAACATTTGCAAAAAGTGAAAATGGGTCCGATACTTTAATTTTTTTAATTAAAAATTAAAAGAAACTAACAAATTGATAATATACTAAAATTTTGTATATTTTATGAACTATTATAAAATAACTAAAATTTAAACTCAATTAACAAATGTGCTTATTAAAATATTATTATTAAAATCATATTATTTAAAATTCAAACTTTAATTTTATCATTACAACATAAAAAGAAAAATAAATTTGTCACAAATAAAATTTTTAGTTATACTCAACCCATCCTGATTTTATATGGTCTCATATTTACTGGGCCACCCCAGCTTGCTTTTGAGCCACATGACTACTGGGTCAACCCAATTTTAAATTTTAATTTATTTTTCTAAAAAAAAAAACAAACGTATTCACCATTTTCAGCCCTACGCCACCCCCATCCACCTCCACCATAAGTCAACCAGATCAGGGGGGGAGAAATCATCCCCCTCCGATCTGGTTGCGAGATCTGGTTTTGTGAAAACCAGAGAGATTATTCTCCCTGGTTTTGCTCGCAGAAACAGGGGAGAATTTCTCCCATTTTTGGTAGAGGGTGGTGGTGGTGGTGTGGTGGATAAATGGGTTGAGTGATTTGGGTCCAAAAAATATTTATCAGTCCAAAAATTTTTTAGTTTCTTTTAATTTTTAAAAAAAATTAAAGTATCAGACCAATTTTCACTTTTTGCAAAGGTTATGAATCCAATTACAAATTTCTTTAATTAAAACTAAGGTTATGGACCATTTGCGTCAACTGAAAGAAAGAAAAAAAAATTGTAACTTGACAATTTTACCTCCATTAATGAAGACAAAAAAAAAAAAAAAAAATGAGAGGGACCATTTGCGCACCTAAATTATAGGTTTTTAACGAAAATTTAACGAAATCCGTAAAAAATGACCAATTACGCACCTAAATAAATAGGTTAGAGACCATTCAGTCCAAAATAAAAGGTTATGGACTATTTGCACATTAATATCATACGTTAAGGGCTATTTGCGCCAATTTCCCTTACGATAATTATAAACTTAATTATAAACTTAAAGTAGCTACATGTGATTACTACTAACTTTGTGTTACAATCGGTATCTTAACTTGTTAATTATGTTTTAATAGTGTATGAATCTTTGTGTAACTTCAATTTGTTTCACAACTAATTATTATGTTAGATGTACATATAACATTCATGTTTCCGTCTATATAGTGTTGGGTTTTAATTATTTGATCCAATTTTTTTTTTTTTTAATTAAATATATCTAGTCTATAAGAATTAAATAGTTTTGGATTTAAAATTTAAATAACAAGCTTGCAATTCTTTGGTCCAAAGAATTTAAAATTTAAAATAGTTTAGAGTATCTCCAATGCATTCCGCCTATTGCTTTTTAGATATGCCACATAAGTATATATAGACGAATTATAAAAAACCATCTCCAGTGCATGCTGACGAGGACTCCATCTATTTGATGTGGCACATTAAAATATAGACTCCGTCTATATTTAGACGAACTTCTAGATGGAATGAGTCAGGAAATTTAATTTTAGAAAGAGTGCATTGGAAATGAATTTTAATTTGACCGTCTATTCTATAGACGTAGTGCCACATAGATTGAAAGTCCGTCTATTTTACTTGCCACATAGACTACAATAGACAGAGTGTATTTGAGATGCTCTTAGAATCTGTTTTTAATTGGAGCTTCTGTTTTGCTGAGACAGAAAACATATATACACAGGGCAGCGGCTGCTGTTTGTTTTTTTTTTTTTTTTTTTGATTTGTTTTTTTTTTTTTTGGTGAGAAAAAATATATATACACATAGCAGAGAATACACAATTAGAGAAAATAAAATGAAGAATGAAAGTATTGTTTGACAAGAAAATTTTGGGTACAAATTTTGGGTTTTCTTTTTCAACTCTTGTATTCCACTATTAATTATTGCGTGAAATCTTTCTCTCTTTTATTGGCTTAATATTTGTGGGGTTTCATCTATTGTGCTAGATAATGTTTATTATAGTGAGCCAATAATGTGTTGTTGATGTAGTGGATTGGATTACCTTTTAATTTAGGGTATAAATCTAGAGAAGAAACATTGTAATATTTATTTGGTAATAGTGAAATTTTTGTCGGTTTGTTCCGTCAATTTTTCCTTTATCTTAAGGGTTTTACGATGTTAAAGAATAATTTTGATATTGTTTAGCTTGATTCATTATTCCGATATTTATATTGTTTTCATACAAAATATTGGTTGAATTTATAATTTTTATTTTAATTGCATGGTGAAAGAGGGAGATTACATTGTTGCATTGTACACCTAGTTTTCCCTAACATATAGATCTACTGAAATTAATTGCATAAACTATTTACATGATGATTATCGGTAATTTTGTGTCACTTACAAAAGGTTGCTTCTTGTTTCAATTTCATTCATTTCTTTTCAAAACTTGTATCTGACGAGTTTCTAAACTATACAATCAAAAGTGATAAAGTAATATTTGCCGATCGAGAATTACTATCTTGAGTCAATGAAGGTGCTAGTTAGTGATTAACCGTGAAATCAATATTCGTCGGTAATTTTCACCATCTTCAAAATAGCTTTCGAGTTTTTGTCAAAAAAATTTCATCAAATATAATATTTACCAACAAAATTTTGAACATTAATTATGGAAAATTGTTGATGATTACCAATATTCAAATAGTATATTCATCATTGTACAACCTTAATATGTTTGATATCACACATATATCTTACATGAACTAATGATTTAATCTTTTACATCACATGATAACCAAAAATAGTTGAATATGTCGTCATATTATGGATCTACTAAAAATAAAAAATAAATTAAACAGTTATTAGCAACGAATCCATCATCACAAATTTTTTTTTGTCTTTGAAAATCTTAAGAATGGTAAAATACTTCGCTACCAATCAATCCCCACCTTGCCCAACCATTTGGGGTGGGACGGGGGGCGAGGGGCGACGTGATCGCCACGGGATCATAGTCCCACCCGAATATTTTTATTTATTTTTAGTTTTATATTTTAAAATATAAATCGTTTTAAAACAATAATATTGAAAAATAATTAATTAATTCAACAATACGGTAAATGGAGATATTTTAATCTTCATCCAGCCTCCCAAAAATTCACGATGGAGCGGCAATAGTAAAAGCCGCCCCATCCTGTTGCCATAGAAAATCTATCCCAAATTATTAAAAAAAATAAATATTAACTATGGATCTATGAAGGATTTTGCCCATCGTAATTTTACGCTAGTAATCTGCTTGGCTCAACCATGTTACAACTTCAATCCCTTGTCTTTCAAAATTCTTCTAACTCTTCCCATTTTCTCTCCCTTTCCTGTCAATTTTCAAGGGCAAAGAACTAAAGATCCTTCAGCTAGCCATTTTGCGAGGTTAAGCCTACGTATTTTCTTATTTTTCATCAAATCGTCTAATGGCTAAGTAGTTAAACAATTTGAGTCTTATAAAATATCCCTTTCGAGAGTAATAAAAAATTTGAAGAGAGAAAATAATACGTATCATTATTCATTACTGAGATTTTTTACTAGGGGAGCTTATTTTTGCATCATTAACATTTGCTAGAAAGTCGACTATTTTTTAATGAAGGAATCGGACAAATTACTAATTTCAGAAGTGTATTTTAAAATATTTTCAATTTTATAACATTTGATAAATTGACCAAAATTTAAAAATTTGGACAATAATTTTGAAGTCAATTATAAACTATTAAAAATTGAGAAAATTAGTGTATTTTTTTTTATATTACATGCAACTTAAATTTTAATCTTAAATTTCTATATTTTTTTATCGATATATTTTATGTTGTTGGGGTATTTTTTTTATTTAATTTATATATTAGTGTATGTATTAGATATTGATGTTGGAATATTTCAACATGTGGGGCCACACATGTAAATATTAAATGTGTTGTGCTATCCATTAACTAAGCCTAATTAAAGTGGTTTTATTTAGAATTAATATGGGTACTAACATGAAATACATAGGGTTTCCTCTAGAACTTTAAGAACATGTTAGATTGGGTTATGCAAATTCCAAATAATTGAGTTTAATTTACAAATTTTGTCAATCCAATTTGTTGGTATATTTTATTGTCAATGTATGAAAAATAAAATTGATTATAGAAAAATGGACACAAAACTCGCCTCTTCGTCGACAAATAAAATGAGAACCAAGACAAAATGGGTAAATGGGTAACCTTTACCTTTTAAAGTATGCAAATGGTCCTAACCTATAATTATATTTTATTTTGTCATCGACAAAATAAATGGGCACAAATTTGTTTTCATTTTTTGTCGATTTTTCAAACTCATATGTCGATTTTCTTTAAAAAAATCAATTAAAATCGATTTTATCATTTTTTTTTTATTAATATCTTCTCTCACAAAAAAGGCAAGGTCTTATTTTAAAATTTAATTTATTTTAATTTAAAAAAAAAAAAGGTTCCACCCACCCACCCACAAAACCGGACCGAGAAAGGAGGTTTTCTCCCTCCGGTCATCCCTCCCTTCGTCCTGCGAAACCAAGCAGGAGAAATCCCTCTGGTTTCTTGGCGTCATAACAATTAGGGGAAAAATTATCGTTTAAATAAAAAGTTGTCATTTTACAAAATGGTATATTTTTTAAAATGGTGGGTTTCTTTTGTGGCTAAAAGTGGGTTGGATTGGAATATGAGATTTGATATAAAATTTATTTGAAATTTTACAAATAAAAATGACATATTTACAAATGTTTTAAAAATTTGTCGTATTTTCAATCCACTATTTATTTTTGGGCACATTTCAAAATTCTCCTTTTTAATTCCAAACATGTTTAGCAATTAAAGGTTTACTTTGGAAGTTTCACACTTTCACTGATTTGTATAATTAGAATTGGGCGTTTAATTTGGACGTTTCAGATTTGGATGGCATTTTCAAATTTTTAGATTTTTAGTTAAGTCGAGAAGGATTGGATTGGGCGTTTAATTTGGACGTTTTAGGTTTGGGCCATCTTTAAATTTTCAAATTTTCAATTAGGTTGAGGAAGGTCGAAGGCCTCTGCACGCTCCCCTATGCAGTTGAAGCACATTGATGATCACCCATCAACACTGATGTAAATTCTTAGAATCGATCTTTATTAAATACTATTTATTCCTCTTAGAGTAAAAAAAGCACAAAATTGAAATTTAAAAAAAAATAAAAAAATAGAAAATAGAAATGAAAGAGAAATTAGCAATCGATCTGCAATTATATATTTGTATTTCTATGTGTGTATACAAATTTATAAAATTAGAGTTGAAATTTGGGATATCCGAGTAGGAAAATGATAAACAACGGCTCTAAAACGCAAATATTGGTATGCTTTTAGAGTTGGTGGGTTTGGTGGCGGTCATGGTGTTGGTTATTATTTTGTGATAATTTTGCCATATACTTGATTCTATATTAAAATTTCATAATTTTTTTTTATTATAAAATAGAAAAACAATATTGGTGACAATATTTAGAATATGTTTGGTAAATTTTTTTGTAGATAAGTTATAGGTCTTACGAAATGTGTGGATAAAAATAGTATTAGATCCAGCTTATAAGTACTTATAAGGATACTTTTTGATATTTCTTATTTAGTGTATAAGTCTTTGAAATCTTATATATATAGGTCAATTATTATAAAGAAATACTTAGTTTCTCTCTATTCTACTTTCTTATTTTTTGAAAGTTTATAACGCGTTATCGACAACGAAGTTTCATCCAAAATAGAAAAAAAATTCAAGAGCAAAAGTTATAAACTTCGCAAAATTTGGACAACCTGCATAGTTGTGATCAAGCGTTGATATCTCAAAGTTCCATAATTCGATAGTCATAAAATTTGGATAACAAGTTCAAAATTTATTGTTCTTCAAATTCATCGGTTAAGATCAAGATCTAACGATTGATTCATAATAAGTCATTACATGAACAATAACAAATTTTAAATTAGTAATTGAATTCAAAAAATAGAATAAGATCTAAAAACTCATTTTCATCCAAATGGTAATTTTCTATTCCAATTAATCTTTTTTTCTTACAATTCTTTTGATTATATTTTGTAAAATTGAATTTATATAATTTGTGAAGTTTTTATATGTTAAATATTTTGATTTAACTAATTAAATGTTTTTTAAGGAGCATAACATTATATAAATAGTATTTAAAAAAAAATTGTATTGATGTTCTTAAAGAAATATAACACAACTACATAATTATTCGATAAGCATATTTTTTTTTGTTATTCCTGGAGAAATCAATTTTTTATACAAATCAATATTATAAAAGAATATTAAGTTAGTCTTGAAACTTTATACAAGTCTACGTTTGATAAATATGTTAATACTTACGAAAAACATAATATTATATTAATATTCTAGAAGAATGTTACTTGTTCTTAAATAGCGTTACATTACAAATTTAATATTCCAAAAGAATGTTGAGTTATTGCTCATAAAAATAATATTTCTTTTTTAGTATCGATATTATTGAAAAAAACTCCTATGAACTCATCTAATCTCTTGAAACAAAATTGTATCTTGAATGCAATCGGAAAAAAAAACCCTAAAATTTCTGAATTCTTGGAACCCATGTTCCTTTCCATATTATAGGCTATGTTTTGAATTCCTCATACTGTAAAATTGTGTATGTTACAAAAAAAAATTAGAGGAGAGTCTAATTTTCGTTTGCATTTCGTGCAAAACAAAATAAGTTCAAATAAATTCCATAACACTAGAAACTGACCCCATTCTTCTTAGAACCTGTCAAAATTACACCACCATCACCATTTCCCGACCTCAGTAACCATTTTTTATGATGACTATTCTTTGTGAAAAAAGAAAGAGAGGCATAAATGGTAAAATCTAGTGACCCTATCATTTTTATTGTTTTGTTGTTTTATTAAATCTGATTTTTGTTAATAGTTTTTAAATTTTTATTTATTTTGAATTATTTTCAATTTAGGACTCATTTATACTTTTTAAAAATTTTGAGACTTTTGCTGCAATTTTCCCTTTACTTTTTCCCCCTTCTTTTTGTTGCTTTCTTTTCTTTCTTTAATGTTTTAGTTTATTAGGTAGGAGCTGGAGAGGCCCCGACTCTCAGGTGAGTGTAAAAAATGACCATCCACGTACATATAGTTGCCCTTTAGTTTATTAGAGTTGGAGGGAGAAATTGTAAAAAATGATCATCGCGTGCATTACGTAAAAGATTTGGATGATATGTGCGATTAAAATTGAATAGACGAGATTGTGATAAACTGGAAATGATGAAGATCCTGAGTATAATTTACCAAAGATAAATAAATAAAATCAAATATTAGATTTATCTAATGTTCAACGGTGGACATAAAACGATATTAATGGAAATGGAAGGCGGAGGCCAAGAGGAAAGAAGTTGAAACTCAATATAGATGTGATAATTTGGAGTGACAAGGGCTATATTGAGTTAGGAGTGGTTATTCGTGATCATCTTGGCATTGGTACTTTGGTAGTGGCTAGTTACAAGCGAGAAATGAGTTTCTTTAGCCTGGAGGTGGAAGAGGTGTTAGTACTTTGGCATGATTCGATATTTGCTAATTCTAATGTCCTTGAAATTGATATGTCGACTGCAATATGCAAATGATAGTTCAGAATGTTCAATATCTTTCTTCTTTGGATTTCAATGCTATAATTTTACATGTTGTAGTAGCTCTTTTACATGAAGTAACGCACGTTGTTGTCGTTTTATTTTTTGTACGGAAATACGGTGGTCTGTCAACTTGCTTCTTTTGTTACAATGTGTCACTTATGTTACTGTTTTCATTATTTGTCACGCTTTTTTTCCCTACCAATTCGGGCAACTTCAGTTAATTTATAATTATTGATCTAAAAAAATAAATATTAATTATGGAATTGAAACAAATTTAAATTGGAGACAATTCTTATCCAGTTTCTCAATTTCACCAAAATTGCCCAAAAACTCTAAATACTTTATCCCCCATGCACGCAACCGCATCAATCGGCCCCCACGTAAGACTATCACCCCACTAAACGACGACGTTACCTCCCACAGCTGGTAAATTCCCCTCTTCGAATTCCTCCAACCACTCCACCAACACCGGCTATTCCGGTTCCTTTTTATCTCCTCACCCAAATATCTCGCTATATAAATACATCGTTCCCTCTTTTTTACATTTCCGAGATACCTTCAGTTTTTTCTTATTTTTTGTCGGAGCTCTATTTTTGGCTACTGTATTCATCTCTAATTCGCTGTAAGAAATTTCTAATTATTGACTGATTAATTAATTAGCTTTACTTATATGTATTTGATGATGCGATTGTCTTATCTTTGACTTTACCATGCGTGATTTTTTCCCCTGAATTTGTGATTGGATTATTTACTGTCCTGGATACTGTTTGTGAATACTATATCTTTTTTGGATGTTATATATAATTGTGTGCTTTTATGTATTTGTATGGCGTGTGATACATATATTTGATTTGACTGTGTAGGTAAGTTTGTGTGTTTCAATACAGAGGATTGTTACGGATTGTCCGTAGAGATGTATGTCGTTTTTTTTCCTCCTGGCATCGTAGTTATTGATTTTTTTTTTTGTTGGAATTGATTAGTGTCTTGTTGAATTAAATTAAAGGTTTATTTGTTGTTCATTATCTAGCAGTTTGTTTTCTTGAGAATTGTTAATTTACTGAGGAAATCTTAAATATATGTATCGATACAAGTACATACTCGTGTCTTGAAAAAGTGACATGAAGAAATGAATTATATATGAGTTGAGGCCTGAGGGGAGACATTATTTTGATGTCTGAACAAAAGAAAATACACTCATGTTGAATTGGTTTTAATGTTAGTGATTGAATTGTTTTTGTATAAAATATTTTGATAGACTTAATTAGTAAATTTAGGAGGTCAATATTCTTTTAGTGTGTGCACTGGATTTTGAAGTTTTGTAAATTTGACTTTGAAGTAGTTACTTATAGTATCTTTGTGGCAGCATTCAATACTGTCAATGCCTTTAGACAGGTCATGATGAGATTGTTTTTTATTCTTCTTGCAACAAAAGGTGATATCTTTATGGAAAAAATATTGTCTTTGTCAAGATTTTCTCCTAAGTATAATATCTTTTGCCTACATTATGACCGACTGTGTGTAATATGATCACATTTGTACGTGCTATATGTGTTGCTTATGCCTGTGTTTTAATGAAGAGTGATTTTCTTGTTCCATTATTTCCTGATTTCTGGCATCTCACCTCTTTTCCTTTGTTCCCTCCCATTTTTATCTGGCAAATAAGACCTCGGTAAAACTTGATATTCCTGTAGATGGCAGATAATGATGAGGGAGAGGAAACTGCTCCCAAAGGAAATGAATGGGAAGTTGTATCACTCACTGCATCAGCATATGCTGCTGCTCCTGGTCCTCAACAGGTTGATTCTAGCGATGATAACCAGGGCAATTTAGGTGCAGGGAATGATGCTGAAACTTCTCATGCAATGATTATGTCTGGTCATTTTGTTTTTCCTCCAACTCAGCATGAAAATTTTCTGTTGGAACCTGAATTCAATGCGATATGCAGTGGAAAGGGAGGTGAAGATGACACTCCTCAGTTGCTTGCAGAGCAAGGGGGTAAACTGAAAGCAAAGGAAGAAGAAATTGTGAGTATCAAAGGGCTGATATCTGATGAATTTCCCGGAATTCAGATTTTGGATGAAAAGAATAATAGGTTCTCAACCAGTCGTACAGACTTCGAAAAAGATATTGCCTTTGACAAAGAGCATAGTATTTACAGCACGGCAGAGTTTTGTTCGTTCCATAGTGAAGCACCAATGGGAAATTCCGACACTGTTGAGGAGGATCTAGAGACTAAAGACATTCTTGAACCTTTTGACAGTGCCTCAGATTCGTGCCTGTCAAATTTCCAAAAGCCTGTTGAGGAAGATAAGTATGATGGGGCTGACCTTCCCTGCGAAGCTTGGTGGAAAAGGCATGCTGCTTCTTTATATGCCCATGCCAAAGAAGCGAATACATTTTGGTCAATTTTTGTTGCAGCAGCTGTCACTGGGCTTGTAATTCTTGGTCAGAAGTGGCAGCAAGAGAAGTGGCAAGTTTTGCATCTCAAGTGGCAGTTTGGCTTCAATGATGAGGTACTCTTAATAATCTGGAAATTATGCATTATTTTAGTGCTTCTCATTTGAATGGATGGCATTTTTTCGTTTCTTTCAGATAATTGCTATGCAGACAACCCAACTACAATAATTTTACATGATTTGCTTCATAGATATCTGATTTCTTGTCCAATTTCATGACTGTTCATGGGAAAAAGGGGGGAGGGATGGTGTATATATGGAAACCCATGTCTTGATAAGATATCCATTGTTTCATGATACCTATAGAAGAATGTTTGATTGCTTGTTGCACGGCAAAGATGGATGGTGAATAGCGGACTGAATGAGGGTTTGAAAAGATATGTCACCATCTGTTGGTCACTTTGGATCCATTCCCAGTGGCAGCAGGGTCTCTTTTGGACATTTCTTTCATTACATATTCCCTGCTGCTACTGGGCAAAATCAGCAAAAAAAAAAAGAAAAAAAAAAGGAAAGTAGACTTCTGATGCTAAATTTCCATTGAAGATCCTTAGTATGATCCTTGACCTGATCCAAGGTGGAGTTCTACATGGTTGCAAGAGCACTTCAGAGTAGTCCATGTAGCCTGTACACCCATGTATCTAACTGCCCTTTGCCCAAAGGAAAAAGTGAAAAATAGAAGGATCATTCTGGGGCCGTTGCAAAGGCTTAATAGTTTTTACTTTCTCTTAGATTGATGTATAACGTACTGCAAATCTTGAAAAACTTCAGCATTATGAGGTTATTCTTGTCTCTATTTGTTTAGTATGGTAATTTGTTATTATGTCTGAGTGCAAGTCATGATTAGTTGACAGAAAGGATAAAGTGGATGTATGTAGCAAGCCTATTGAGCTTTGAAAATGTGAAATAGATAATTCACCAATTTGTAGGGCAATACTGACCGGTGACTGATTAGGTTTCAATCAACAACTGCATCCTGGAAGCAAATCTGGAAGTCCTATACTACTTTGATTGTGGTTGGCTTCCTACTGAATTGGAGACTTCCGATTACATTTATTCTTTCCTTTGTAGTAATTGCTGGAGGATCCTCAGTTATTGTAGTAGTTTTGACTAGCCCATAATTTTTTCTATATGTTTTGACTGTGAAGAGGTCCAGAACCCACTAATGAGCTTGATGTTATCATCTCTCAGTGTTTAGGCTAGCCAGTGTGCGGCTAACTTTAGGCATCCCAACATAAATTTTAACTGCAGTGTTTTGACGTGAGACATTATGTTAGACAGTAGTGATACAAGGTTTGTTTTCCAAAGCTTCAATTATCAGATACTCTGCTTGATATTCCTTTAGCTCTATTTTGATAAGGTAATTTGTATTTCTCAAAGGTACTGAGGATGGGCAGAATGCTTAATCCCATATCTCGACTTAAAGAAGTGCTTGTTGGTGGCCATCGACGGGGTTCATTTATCCGTGGGAGCACCCCAGCTGGACGTTAAGATGATGACGAAAAGTGAAGAGAGACGAGTTAATGTGATATGCTAGTTTGTCTCCAATTTGACTATCAATTTTCTTTTGACCAAGATTGTTGATATTTACTTATTGCGATGTGCTGATAGAATGGTGGGGTTTCTATATAATACACTTTGGGATAGATTGTGCAATATAATCACATTATTCCTTAATGCTTTGTTACTGTTGACCTCAAAATCTGGCCAATCTCGAAGTTAACCGAACCCGTCACCTTTCTGTCCAAACGTATAGTACCTATATATTAGTACAACATTAGAATGCAATATTGTTGTTCTGGTGGGAGGTGTAATGATTGTGTGCATTCCGATGATAAGTAAAAAGGTATAATTTGGGTGTGAGAAGACAAGTTGATAGAGTTTTGACTAAGAGTTTTTGATTTCACATACTTTGTGATGCGTGAGGTATAAATGGAGTTTAAGGTGGAATCAAGCATTTTTACCTCGTGGGTGGGCTTTTTCCGCCCATGTGTTGATAGCTGATGGGTCGTTGATTCATTGTATCACTTTCTTGAAGTGGGCCGCTGATTGTGTCACTTTCGTCTCGCCTCTTACACACTTCCTTTAAATAGTAATTGTCCAAAGGCGCTGAATAACCCTTATTTGTCATATTTCATCTAATCATTATATTTCTTTTTTTTGGGTGAAACGATAGGTAACATGTTGATTTGATGGTTTGTTACAAGCCATGTTAGAAAGTTACCTCAATAGATGGTGTCTGCTACCATCAGATATTTTGTAGCAGAATATCTCACGCATACTGTCCAATAACTAGTGGATTTCTCCAAATTTGAAGGTCTCTTATGAGTGCTCGAGTAATTAGTTTCGGCCTACGTGTGATGAGGCACTTGGCTTTGGTTCCACCCAAATTCTTTAGACTTTTTTTCTTTGGCCTTTTGGGTGACTAGCATGGTTTAGCTTGTTCGGTGCTTCGAGGCACCTGCATACTTGGCTTGAATCTCTAGCTCTCCTATCCTGGTTGAATCAGCGTCCATCTGCCCTATAGTGACCAGAGATAGCAAAATATCCACCCGAAGTGGTAAATGGAGATTTTTCAATTCTTGTCCTGTATTGCCTTTTCAAAAATTTCTGACATGGTGAGATGGTAATGGCCAACTCAACCCTAACCATGGGGTCGAATTGTCCATGTGTAATTGACCTCCTCGTGGAATTTATGTAGAGGTGATTGAGACTCAATAAAAGAAAGAAGCGTAACAATTATCTTATATCTCTATTGTAAAACATATTCCTATTTGAAAGTGGTAAGATGGGCATTATAGTGGTTAGTACATTGGAAGTTTTTGCTCACTGAAGCAGCTCTCATTGGAAAGATTATTCTAGAAAATCTTTATGGAGAAATTACCACAAAGTGGTCAGAACTCGCACTTAGCAGCAAATGGTGCAGATAATTGATATTGTACTTCAAGGGACGAAGCCTATCTCAGTACACGAGTGCTCAGCTTATCTGGACTAGAGGACTCACTACTTTTAACTTCTAACTGATTAACTATGTTCATTTGCTTTCTTAACTGATTTAACCATTCTTACTATGTTCAAATGATGTGGCTACTATTTCTCTACTGTCACCATCCTATTCCCTGCGGTTCCATAAAAGCTGACGGTTAATTAGAATATTCTGACGATCATCTTAAGGCCGTTACGTTTTCCGGCATGTTCTTAGCTGGATGCCATTGTGATTGCTTATAATTTCATGAATGGGCCAGCTGGCAGCGCACTCTCCATCACATGGCCAGCTGGTTATGTCGAGACCGTAATTTTGATATCCTAAACTATCCCTATTTTGATACCTAATTTTTTGAAATACCCCCTTTACACTCTTTGAGGGTGACCTTGTGTTAAAAGTTAAAACCTCCTTTTTATCATTTTCGTGAATCAAGGAAAGTGTAGGGGTACTAATGTAAAAATAATGTATTTCGTGAATCTAGCTGGAGTTTTTATTATTATTTTATTTTTTGACACATTATTATAAATTAAAATTAACAATATTACCAAGATTTCAATGTAAAAAAGTTCAAGTGTTTAATTTTAAGTGAGTTTATTTAGTGGTGTGGGAGCATTGCAATTTAAGGTCCCACGCAAGATTCTGTAGCGTAAAAGGTTGTAAGTGGTGCATTGTCTTTTCCTAATAATTAGAGACATATTTGGGAAACGTTTTGTTAAACTAGCATCATAACCTTGTCAATTTTAGCAGCACCACAAGCATGTTCATCCTTATTTTATATGGCAACTATTTGAACATGCATCTTTTTTTTTAGAAGTGACTACTTTTTAGTACGCTAATATATAAATTTGAAAAAACTTAAAACTCGAAAATGTAATAATACTGGTCCGGTCTAATATTTACGTTGAAGACAAAACATATTACATGAACAATAGTATAACTTACACGGTATTTTATTTTGCAACTTATAATTCTTGGATATTTACTTTTCAATCTATATATTGTAATTGTGTTGTGTGCGACATGTTGAACGTGTTTATTTGTCATGGTTAATATTTTTGTTAAGATTTTGAGAGTTTTATTGATATATGGGCAAATGTTAAAGATAATAGATAAATTTTGTTTTATCTTGTTTGAACGAAACTAATGTTCGGATAAATTTTTATTCGAATAACGATTTAAACAAAAAATGAAGATAAATTTTGTTTGGAGGAATTTTTTTTTTTTTTTTAATTTTTATCTAAATAATCAATCATTCATTTTTATATATATATAAAAAAATCTATTTTTAAACAAGCATGAACTAGGATAATCGCTGCAATCTGCTTGTCTCTTATAAATGGCAAACATGTTCCGTCCCATTAGTAAGAATGTAAGATGATGATCCCGGTCCAAATAACGTCTGTATTGACAGTTTGGAGATACAGGTCTTTGTAATGAAACATATAGATACGTAGATACGTATATCAATGTATATGTATATGTATTATAGATATCGATGTAGAGATAAATAATACATTCACAAATCACATTCATTCTTTGCTTCTCCCTTTAAATTCACGAGATCCCCATCTATTTCTCTTTTTTCCTCTCCCTCTTCATGTCTGTCTCAGTTTCTTACTTTCTCCATTGCTACTGTTCTTGTAGTTCCTTTTACCTTCATGCACAATATTGCTAAGCGGCAGTGAGAAAATATTTGAAAAAAGATTACTTCCCCATAGAGAAACTGAGTTTCTTGCAGACATATATATACACACAGGCATTTATATATAGATATATATATATTTAGAGAGAGAGAGAGTGTGTGTGTGTGTGTGGAGTTGGGGTGTGTGTAATGTCGCATTCTGGGCCGGTGTCGGAGCTAGGGGTAGAAAGCCTGACGGATCAGTTAAGGAACACAATGAGCTACAATGAAGATAATGGCGTCAATGTTAACAAGCCCGATTTCCGAGAACTTGATCTGGGCTCACCAGTTTCGCCGCTGTTAACTCGGCCGGGTGGACGCACTGCCACTACCGCCAGCAGCAGTTCAAGCTCCTCTGGATCCGTTTCAGGCCGGACAGCCACTGGTCCCAGTTCTAATATCCCAAGGATATCCGATTCCAACTACAACAGCCACTCCGGCGAGCTTTCAGGTTCTTCGGTGGAGAGTTCACCGAAAACTACCCGTAACTTCAAGCCGGGTCATGGTCGGTCCTATTCAACCGGCACCCACCCGGTAATTTACTCCGGTGGGGGATCAGTCAACTCGCCGGCGCTCAATGTGTTTCCCACCGGGAATATCTGCCCATCCGGCAGGATTTTGAAGACTGGTATGATTGTGCGGTCTACCAAGACTGATGTTTTGAGGTCTGGCACTGCGAATTATGGCCACGGTAGCATAATGAGGGGTGGTGCGGCATCTAAACCCGGTACAACTACCGAATGCGGATCGGCAAATTACTCTAGAGGACTAGTGGTTGGAGGAGGAGAGGCAATGAGGAGAATGGGAGTGGACAATAATAATGATCCAGAGGAAATGAAGAGAATAGGGAATGAGAATTACAAGAAGGGTCATTTTTCGGAGGCTTTGAGCCTTTATGATAAGGCCATAGCAATTTCCCCGGGCAATGCAGCTTACCATTGCAATAGGGCTGCGGCTTTGATGGGTCTGAGGCGGTTGGCTGAGGCGGTGCGAGAATGTGAAGAGGCCATTAGGTTGGATCCGGGATACGTGAGGGCGCACCATCGCTTAGGGTCTTTGTTTATTAGGTGAGTTTGTAAATAAAGTTATAATCTTTACTCGGTTTGTCTAGTTAAATTCAAATATGTATGCATGATATTCATAAAGTCTGGGGTCGTCAAAGAGTGAGATTCCTTGTTGTAATGTGGTGATTTTGGTCTACGTTGGTGAGAATGGCATGTTGAGTTTGTGTTATTTTCCTAGATAGTTAAATTAATTTGATTCTTTAGTAAGCTCCGACTCCAATTTGCTTGGAAGTGTTGTGTGTTTTCATCTACATTGATGGGAATGGATCTATTATCTTCTGCTAGATCTGGTTTATTGAGACAATATCTATTGAGTTATGGTTGTGCCTATTTGTTTGGATGTGCCTATTGTCACTGTTAGCCGTTCTCTTTGTTCTCCATTGTGATGGAGCTGTCCTTGATCTTTTGCTCGCATACCGTAAAATTTCCTTCTTTGCCTTTGTGGTTCCAGTTGAGTTACCAGATCGGGGGTCATCTTGGATTTCAGTTGCTAGGGTAATGAGCCAGTTTTTAGGTTTGCAAGAATAGAAATTGCAAGTCATTTTATCTAAAGAATGACACTTTAGATACTAATTATATTCTTTTAAATTCACTTTTGGACCATTCTAATCTGGGGTTGATCAAATATATATAACGCACAATTTGTTGCCTGGTTTGTTTACTGTTTAATTAAGTATTTTCCCACTGTTATGTTTACTGAAATATTCATCCTAGTGAAACCAGATTCTGTGAAATGAATCCCATCTCCATTTGGTTCAGTAATTTGCTTTATTTCTTTTCTTCTTTAGGTTATTTGAGTTTCCGTTGTTTATTCTGCACTATGCAGTAAGCAATCTAATTCCTTAAGGATCACAGTTTAGGACAGGTAGAGAATGCCAGGAAGCACCTTTGTTTTCCAGGGCATCAGCCTGATCCAGTTGAATTGCTGAAGTTGCAAACAGCAGAGAAACATCTGAGCAGATGCACGGATGCCCGGAGTGTTGGTGATTGGAGAAGTACATTGAGGGAAGTTGATGCTGCCATAGCTTCTGGAGCTGATGCTTCTCCTCAGGTGCGGCCGTACCGAAATTTCTGTTTAATTGTTGATTTTAGGATCAGAAACGACATCGAAAATGCTGTATCTGAACTGGTTGAATGTGAACTCACAGCTTTGTGCGTGTAGAGCGGAGGCTCTCTTGAAGCTCCACCAACTAGACGATGCTTATTTGGCTCTATCAAACATCCCTCAACTTGAACCATATACCACTTACCCCTCACAGCTAAAGGTTTTTGGGATGCTTCCAGAAGCATATTTGTTCTTTGTTCGAGCCCAAATTGAGTTGTCAAGGGGAAAGTGCGTTCAGAACCTTTACAGTTTTATCAGTCAATTAAGGTTTCAAGAGTATGAATTAATCATCATTGTTTGCAGGTTTGAGAAGGCACTTGCGGCAATTGAAAAAGCTGGACAAATTGACTGCCTTAATGTTGAAGTCTCAGTTATGCTTAACAATATGACATTGGTAGGCCGAGCTCGCAGTAACGGGAATGATCTTTTTAAATCTGAAAGGTATACTGAAGCTTGCTCGGCTTATGGGGAAGGACTCGGGCTTGATCCTTCGAACTCGGTTCTCTACTGCAATAGAGCGGCTTGTTGGTTTAAGCTTGGGCAGTGGGAGCGATCTGTAGATGATTGCAACCTTGCTCTCGGTATCCAGCCAAATTACACTAAAGCTCTTCTTCGAAGAGCTGCCTCAAATATTAAGGTGAGATACCAGTCAAAATATTTGCACATTTCAAACTTATTGCAAGATTTTGCTGCATGTATTTGGAATGCAATGTTTAACATAAATATGCACTATTGGCTATAGCTTGAAAGGTGGGCTGAAGCTGTGAGAGATTACGAGGTTTTGAGAAAGGAACTCCCAGATGACAACAAGGTTGCCGAATCTTTGTTCCATGCACAAGTTGCATTGAAGAAATCTCGTGGAGAAGAGGTTTACAATATGAAATTTGGTGGGGATGTGGAGTTGGTTTCAGGCCTTGAGCAGTTCCGAGCTGCAATTTCCTCACCTAGTAAGCATATTAATGTTCATGACTCACACTTTGCTTCGTGGTTTTACAATGATGTGATTTTCATAATTGGAAAATGCAGGTGCATCTGTGGTTCATTTCAAAGCGTCATCTAACCTACAATGTAAGCAGATATCTCTATTCTTGGACACATTATGTGCACGATATCCATCGGTAAATTTTCTCAAGGTAAGTGATTTTACACATTGTGTTTGGTCATTTTCACATGATGCTCTGGTTTCTGCTAGTCACCTTTTGTTCTCTATCTAACTCACTGCTTTTCTATTCTTTATAAACATCAATGCAAGCAAAATTCTAATAGTCTAATTATTTCCTTCTGAAGGTGGATGTTGAAGAGAGTCCCGCAATTGCTCTTGCAGAAAACGTCAAAATCATACCGACATTCAAGATTTACAGAAAGGGCAGTCGAGTGAAGGAAATGATCTGCCCAAGTCCAGAGGTGTTGGAGTCCTCGGTGAGGCATTATAGTATTTAGATCACAAATGTACTATGCTTCTGTATTTTTGTATCACACATTTCCTTTTGCATCTCAAACCCCTGGATACCAGAAACCAACCTCTTCTCCCTTCATATGAGGAATACTAATTACCTGTGAAATAATCAGAACCACTGCATAATATTCTCATTAGGAGCCATACCAACCAAATGCCAGTGGACTTGAACCGTATAGCTTAGTTCCCTTTCGTGTTATTTTTTCATTCATTTGTCATCTTTCTATCCGTTTCCATCTTCCACCGTTCTTTTTTTTTTCCCTCCTTTTGAACTTTTCAGACTTTGTTTGGCGCCATCTTTCAGTAAGCATCCTCTTCCTAGCATCTCTTCTTTCAATAGAAGAAACGGTGAGAAATGATAAATATATATAATTGTTGAGATGGCTCTTCTAGTTGAATATTGGGGGGGGAGAGAGAGAGAGAAATGGCTTGCTGGCTATTAGACGAGAATCTGTACATGTATACACAACATTGGACTATTGGAGAGACATTGAATCAATTGGATGTCGGCTTGGCGCTTATCTGGTTAGTGAAAGAAGGATGAATATGATGTTTCTTTGCTCAACCATTTAATTCAATAAAAGTTCCTAAATTTTTCATATATGATTTCCCTTGTTATTTCTAATTTGACAAATCATTATAAAATAAGTTTTTATATTTGAACTATCCCATTTTTCTCTTTTCATGAATTAATTTACATTTTTGTTTCTGAAACTGCTAATCTTGCATATTTGAACGTCTTTTTGCTCGTCTGGGGAAATACTAGTTTTTTCTTTGAACTTTCTTTTCTATACTGTTCCTGAATACGCGGGTTGCTGAACTCTAGAGAGTCGGGCACCTGGATGCATGCATCTAATACACATACTAGCATGTAGAATTACTCCAAACAGGTAGAAGCTGGTAGAATATGAATACTTGTACTGGACAACATTAAAGTTAGATTTATTATATTGTAGAGTTCTATTAAATACTACGTTCTAAACGGATCCATAATATAAGAATTCTAACAGTATCTATAATTAATGGGGCTTTTAGAACTACCATAATAACTCAATGTTGCAGTGTGCTGGCTGAAAGTCAATGCCCTCCCTTTAGAGGTTTTCTAGTTTGTAAAATCACATGTATGCATTTAAGTAGTTGGTAGGGTTTTCTAGTTTGTAAAGTCACATGTAAGCATTTAAGTAGTTGCTAACTTCCAAACAGTCCCCACCTGCAATAAACCCCATCTAAGGAAATTGGGCAAAACTTGAAGAAGTTGGTGCTAGCCAGCTACCAGTCGAGTGAGGCTGACTTTGTGTACCCTTGCAACTAATTCTTGTGTTCTTACATGTATTCAATGTTGGAAAAACTTATAAGAGGAAAGGGTTAGAAGGTTTCAAATGGAATTGAATTAGTGTTCCCAAGAAAAGTTCAAGGCATTTAGTGTCATTCACATATTCTAGTAGAACAATTGAATCAGAATCCAATCCTTGAAACAAAAGAGTAAATTTAATAAATAATCACTCAACTTTATTCAACGTTATTACTTGCTTACCTAACTTTGAAGTATTACACATTGCTTCATTTTTCTATTTCAAACCATTACCTATTCATCATCGACTCATTTTCGTTAATTAACCTTTAATAAAAAATGTCACGTGGTGGATGAAATTGGCCCAAAAATATGTCAAGATCTGATACATGGATAATAAAAAAAGAAAAAAGAGAGAAATTTGAAAAAAACAATTAACGTCTACATACAAATATCGTCAACATCATTATCTTAATCACTCAAGTTAATTCGTTTAATTTGTATATAGACATTATTTGTTTGTTCTAGATTTCCTTTTCTTTTTGTTTTGTTTTTAATCTGTGACAGATTTTTGTACCACATAAAATTCGTCCACCCCGTGACATTTTCTATTAAGGTTAATTCACGAAAATGAATCAAATGATAGATAGGTAATAGTTTGAAATAAATGGTTAAACAATGAATAATACTTCAAAGTTGAATAAACAAATGGTAATATTGAATAAAATTGAGTGATTATTTATTAAATTTACTTTGAAACAAAATCACAACTTAGCATAAAAAATGTAAAAAGGTTGACTATGTCACAGCGAAGCATATAATAGCACCCACCACAGCATGCAAATACGAATTAAGTACAAATTGTTTTCCAAAACGCGAAGCATATAATAGCACCCCCACAATATGCAAATACAAATTAAGTACAAATTGTATTACAAAACAGTAGAAAATGAACATGATATAAAAACCGATAAAGGGGGCAGAGCGAGAAAAAGGGAATAGAATCCGATGTTTTTTATTGCACTTCTAGGCTCTATTCCCAACCAAAACGCCCCCTTAATTTTCTTGCCACCTTTAAGGTGAAGATTGACACAACAGATCAAGAGACATAACAGGAGTATACGATCTCATTATACAATTTCAAAGACCCATTTCAAGAAGGAAACAATAATAGAGTAGATCATTAAATTGTGATTTTTTTTAGCATCGCCAACTCTTCCATCATCATTCAACAGTCAATCAGTTGCATATATTGTTATTACTGAAGCACCGTGATCCACATACTTCAAGCACCACTTGCATATAAACGTGTCCATTCTTTTGCTGCAGGGTTGAAAAGAAACAAACTTAATTAGTGACCATGGTAAGAAGAACACATAATTCCCACCTGGTTTTGTTGAGAAAGCATTTCAGAAGTATGAATCACTGCGATACCTGTTTCAACGGCTTCAACCTCATTTGTTTTCCAATGCTTTGCTATGTTTTCAGAGAGGGGATCATCTGGGTTGGGAGCACTCAAAAGTGCTTGAATGCTAAATACAACCAATAGAATACAGTGACTTTTGTGAATATATACACAAAGTAAACAAAAATTTTGCCTAATTATCTCACAGCTGGAATCTCTTAACTTTTGCCAAATGATAAGAGTTAAACCTAATTTCTCAGTTTCTGGCGCAGACGACAATGCAGTTTGTTGTCAATTACATCAACATATTTGCTAGCATGTACTACAGTTTTACTTCTTCATGGGAGCACAAGTTTGTAGAGACGTATACAAAAATATATCACTTTATATTACAGTACCTCAAAAGTACAGTTCGAATCTGAAGAGCAGGACTCCATTTGTCTTTAAGAATATCCAGGCATATCCTTCCAAGCTGCACAGAAAGATCCATTAGGCAAGATGCAAAGAATTGAGCTTAAACCCGGAAATAGACAAAACTGATGCTAACTAAACAAACCTTATCAATGTTAGGATGGTATATTTTGGTAAGGAAGCGAACCTGTTATGAGATACATGTGAAGAACAAATACGTTAGTAAACTAATCCTCTGATCCAACAGCAATATCTTCCAATTTCATTTTGACAACTCTGAACCAGAAAGACTTTGTGCAAACAAGCCATTTTATTCTCATCACCTGATTGCGAGAAACTTTAAATTTCAACCTTAAACAGAAATGACTTCCAAAGGAACTGCAACAGCATGCCAACTTTAACTGGAGATACTAACACAGGCAGCTGCCATCTAAGTTGCACATTTGATATTTGGTAGTGACTAGGAGGAAAACAAGACCATGACAACGTATCGTGTGCTAATTGAGGGACGCTCAAAATCACAGCCCATGACTTACAAGCAAGAAACAAAAGTTAACACCGAATGACTGACATTTTTGGGGTAAACTGTCACTCTGGAAAATCAATCCAAGTTGTCAAAGATAGAAGAGAGCCTATCATAGTAATGGAAAATGACATAGAAGGTAATTGAAGTAACAACATATTTTACCTACAAGGGGCTCTTCACCCCACACCCCTCCCAACTGAAAAATTAAAAACACCTTTTATTCTCCACATTTATTTGACTGATCCACAAGCATAAGTATCATTTTCAGCAGTTCAATGAGAATTCTACATGCAAAAGAATACTTCTGTTACATTGCAATGCAAACAGACATGTCAATAGAAAATACAATGAACATTATGCAAGTTTCAGGCACATGGTGGTATTCTTCAATTCCCAGCTGTAAATCTCCATCAAGGTAGAGGAAAAAAGACCATGCAGCTAAGTAACAAAGACACTATCATAATTCCCACAACTGCATCTCTTCATCAAAAAAAACAAAGTGCAGTAACCACCATCCTGTTGCATGCAGTCTCATTAGAATACCTTGGGAGCAGCCATTGGATACTCTTCAGGCAAAAACAATTCCAGCTTGAAAACTCCTCCTACAAAGCAAGCCGATGAAACAAAAATAATAAGATAGAAATCACATGACATCATTTTCTGATAAAAGAAAATGAAAACTGAAAACAAGCTACTCGATGCACATAGAGGATAGGAACATAATTTCCAGCACAAAGACACAATTTAATCAACTTCCATAAATGTATCTTGTTCAAGGAGAGGGAAGGAACAGAACATGTTAAGGATGATTACCACCATACATGTCCATTTCCTTTCCTATATATTTAAATCTAGTAACTGGGCAACTAGCAAACAAACAAAATCACAGAAGGCCATCACACTCAACTCAATCAATTCTAAGTTAACCAAAGTAATTAGGATTCAAACATTCACTTCAACATTCATATTCAGCTGTGATAAAGCCAAGAGTAACACAGCCAAATTAAGACAATAGTTCCCAGATAATATCAAATGGGAACTGTATCCTATGCTGTTCGTCGCTGCAGAATTTTCGATTATCTACATAATTTCTCATCCACAATACCAAACAGAAGGTGTGGGCCTACTACTCTTTATCAAGCTGACAAAGATTTGTTCATAACTTGGAATCAACCAGCACAAACCAATATATCCGATCAGGTGAAAATCTCAACAAACGTCATAATCAGGCTCTGCAGGTAAATGGAAAAAATAAACCAAACGAGAAGATAATAAAGCCATATTGTGGTTCAAAAAGTGACCGCTAAGAACATTTAACTTGTGACCTAAAACTTCTGCAGCTAATAAAGTGATATTGGGTTAAGAAAATATGGAGGAATGGGACCTATATAAAAAATCAAACTTCACAGATGAGAAAATACACACTGGGAATTCCATGAAAGTTCCAACCTTCATCCCCTCAAGAAATTACACCCCTAACAACAACAAAAAGAACATAAAAATAGACAAGGAATTTAAGTTTTTCATTACCCGACAGTGGGAATACATAAGGTAGAAGAGTCCCCACATAACTATAATTTTCATAACATTCCAGTCCCTAAAGAGCATAACATAAATATATAATCAGTACAAGAACGTCCATTTAGTCAACAGAAAATGTCAAAACGGATTACCTTCGTAAGGAGACTGTGTTGGGCCAAGAATCATTACATTGAAATACCGCATATTCTCTTCTGATGGGGATGCACTTATTCCTGGGGCTGCATTCAGAATCCCAAAAAAACTTAAATGTGAAATCTAATTATATAAATGCCCAACTGATCAAACACTTAAACAACATTTTAAACATTAAACCTCAATAAGAATCACACTAAAATGCTAAGAAAGACCCAGGAAACTACCATACGAGTCCTCAGATCTCATAAACCTTTACCAATTCCCAAAAAATAGTCGTATTGAAAAAACACTAGCAATAAGCACAACAAAAAGCAAATGAAGATTGAAACAAATTGATCTTAATGCAGCATACACAAGATGAGCACTTCAACACAAAACCTATACACTTGAAACCCAAATTTATATGGGGTTAGAGCTGAAAATGCAAAAGATCTTCATGAGTACAAGCCAAAAGAGCGAGCAAAATCAAAGGGCCATCAAACCAATGGAAGATAGGATTAAAAGTTAAGATAAAATCAATGTATTACCTCAAAATTGAAGGCTTTAAAACAATCAAATTCGCAGACTTACGGAAGGCAATACACATTTATTCTCGTACACTATTAAGCTCAAATATTGTATTACACATCAAATTAGTCTTACGGACGGCAATACACATTTATTCTCGTACATTATTAAGCTCAAATATTATATTATCAACACTGACAAACACACATAGGCTTACGCGAAATAAAGTTACAAAATAAAGAAAGGGGGTTTACCTGGTTCGCTGAGAAGCCGCTGAGTCTCCTAATAGATCACGAAAAGAAAAAACCCATTAAAAGGGGAAAAAAATGTTAAACATCAAATCAATGCACAACCACAACGATCATAGTAATAATTAGACCCAATTTCAAAAAACGAAAAATGAGGGATCGAAAACACAATACGAAGATCGAGAATTGTACCTTGATAATTCTTCGAGGTAAATTGCTGTTAGCCATTAATTGAATTTTGCAAAGAGGAAAAGGGGTTTTCGTTTTTGACAAGGGCTTTTCTTTGTTTTCTTTCACTCAATTGGAAAATTTGGAATCATTTGATCGAAAGAATCGGTAAATATTGTGAGCACACGATCCTCAACTCTGTCCTATTTAGCAAGTTACTCACCGACTTTTTAATTGAATATTTATATTTTGGGTAATTAACACATTTTGTCTATATCGTCTGTATCATGTGCAAAACGTCCCATTTGATTTTTGGTATCTGGCCTTTAAATAAACGTTTCTTTTCAAAAATGGTCTATATCGTCCACATCCATTATCATTTTGTTTAAATTAACAAAATGGTTAATTAGCACAAATAAATCTAAACAAGAGGGACAATTTGCACAAAAATAGTAATGATATAGATATTTTGAGCACACAAACGTTTAAAGCCAGATTTTGGCCTTCTTTTTGCCCAGCAACTATAAAATTCTATACAAATATATAAAATTACATACATTGTAATATTATCGTTTGCTCTCATTGTGCAAAACGTAAACACAAAAATCTACTTTTCACGCCTAACCTACAACACTAATATTGTATATTTATACATATATTTTTATGAGAACAATTATATGCAAAACCATACACAACCTTTTTTGCACATTAGAACAACAATTGAATTGTCGCTTGTGTAGACATGGAATGCAAATTGAGATGAAAACCTCGTGGACACAAGTCAATTCAAGTAGATGCTTCCTTACGTACCAACACTTTTTGGTAATTACTCTCGAACAAATTTTTTTTTTTTTCAATTCGTGTCTTTTTTTATTGACATCTGAAAATGAAATTCGGTAGCATAATGGAGGTTGTGGGGCTTCTTTGTCTAGTGTGACCCGCCTATATGTCCCAAATTTATGGAGATAATACCTGGTTTACTTAAATTCAAAATGCGTGTGAAGAACAATTGTTAAATTTGCAAAGAAAGAGAATAAGTTGTTTAATTTTAGAACACGATGTTTAGATTGTTAAATTGTGTGTGTATGTGTGTTGGTTGTAGTATAGGTTATAAAAACCACATCTTGAAGTATTTAGAATGTATTTGGCGGCATACATTTGTTTAGATGTGTCAAGTTTTATAATGTATATGAGTTTCTTTCATTATGTTTAAGTGTAATATTATAATATATGTGATTTTTTTTGTTTGTGTGGTTTTTATAGTTGCTAGAAGAAGAAGACTCAATCTGACTTCAATCGTTTGTGTGTGCCAAACGTCCCTGCAAATCATCCATCTCGTTTAGATTTATTTGTGCAAATTAATATTTTTGTTAATTTTAATGGCAAGTGTTAACGAATATGGACATCAGGAACATTTTCAACAAAGAAACATTTATTTAGAGACTTAAATATCAAAATCCAAACAATAAAGACGTTTTGCATAATAAAAACAAACGATAAAAACGAAACGTAACTATTATATTTTTAACTTTTACTTTTGTTTCACTACAACTTTTGTCCAACTAACAATTAAAGTAGGCATTACAAGGTACGTGTAGCACTATTTTGAGTGTAAAATGGGATTTTTCATAGAAAAATAAGTAATCGAAAGAATAAAAAGAAAGGTGTCCATATTGAGTCATCGACACTGCAATTTTTTATAAATATAATATATTTTAATTTTATTGAAGGTGTTTAACTTTTATTTATTGTCATACTTACATCCTCGACTTTTTTTAATCACATTTTTATCATCAATCTTTCACTAATTAGCACATCTTGCTCTTGATGAAATTTGTTAAGAAAGCGTAAAAGTACTTATTTATCCCTCTCATTTTTAAATAAGCAAAAAAGAATAACAAATAAAAAGTGTAACTAAATATTAGCTCTTCATTTTAAAACACGTTGATGATAAGAGAGCAATGAAAAAAAGCTTGAGACATAAGTTTAACAAAAAGTAAAGATTATGAATCTTTAATGCAATTAAAATATGATACATTTATTAAAAAAAAAACTGTGTATAATTACTTTAAAAAAAAATTACTACCTCCATCCAATCCTACCCCAGCCACAACCCCATGCCACCGCCTAACTACAATCCCGACCTGTAGCCACCGAACCTTCTATGTAGTTTTCATCTCCACATCTCATATTTTGCCTTCTAGGCAAAGCAGTTTTTAATTTTGGATAGCAAATGAAGGATTCCCATTTATTGGGACTAGTTACAACAAGAGTCGAAGGTTGAGGATCAAATATTTCATTTTGAACGTTGAAAATTAACTTCCGACAAAAATAATTTCTCCTTTCGTTACGAGAAAATTGCACGAAGGTCCAAATTTATGAGCAAAGTAATATTTAATCTACTATGTTTATTTTCTTAATGGTGTAAGGTTTTCAAATTTTTAAATTTGTATGACTAGTCTTCATATGCATGTTTGAGTTATCTTATAAGTTTACTTATAAGCCGTAGACAAGTGCTTATTTCTCTCTCCATTTTATAAGTAAACTTAAAATTACACAAACGTTCTCTCAAGAAACCATACACAACAAACCGGAAAAATTAACTAATTGATTCTATAAAACCATATATCATAAACTTTTACAGAGCGCTACTTCAAGTAACGGTGAGCCATCTTTTCCCACCTCGGGATGCAACAGTACTAATAGTGAACTGATGAATCCGGATAGTCTTTAGTCTCTCTCTTATGAAAGGAGAAAACGAAAAGAGAGATTTAACCAGTATTCTGCATACCAGCAGCAATACCCTTCATGGTTAAGATGAGGGTGTCCTCCAAGCCAGGTGCATACTCACTTGTGGGGTTCAGCATCACAAGCTCGGCAGCTGGTTTTGACTCCGTATACTCTTTGCAAATGTGAGGCCTCAACTTCACATGGTAGTTTGCATCACGAATTCGCTTCAGAGTGTAAGCCTGACACACGTTCAAGGCTGTGATATAGGAATCACGCAAACGAAGTCGTTGCTTCAAATAGGGGTCTCCTTCGAGAAGATCTTTATGTCCAGCAATCTACAAATGTAAAAATGAATTTAACAAACTAATATATGAAAAAATATTATTTTTCATTTTATTATTGTACTTTTCTCAAATGCCTTTATATGGACACAATCAATTACCTGGAGCAGAAGACTCTTTGTTCCCTCAAAGTTGGCCCTCAAACGCTCGCCAAATGACCACAAATCCTCTGAAACTAGGAGTTTGTCGTACAAAGCAGCAATACCAGGGTCTCCTTTAGCAAACACCATCTCAATTAAATCGATGGTGACTCTAAAGAAAGGCCACTGGTTATACATGTCCTGCAACATGTGGAGGTTCTTGATGTCCTTTTCCATGGCATATTTGAATGCTGCTCCAAAGCCAAGCCACACGGGAAGATGAAATCTAGTTTGTGTCCAAGCAAAGATCCATGGAATAGCTCTGAGTGATTCAATGCCTCCACTTGGTTTCCGTTTCGAAGGACGACTACCAATGTTCATCCGGCCGTACTCCAATTCTGGCGTAGCCTAAAATAATGAAGGAAAAGATGATGGTCATTTAAACCTATAGACATAACTATATTTTATTATCATCACTAGGGACAGAACAAATACAATATACCACTGTTATAGTTACTTACAAGGCGGAAATACTCGACAAAACGGGGTTCTTTGAAGACAATTGAACGGTACTCTTCTGTGGAAACAACAGCAATTTCGTCCAAAAGTGCACGCCACTCTGGTTTCGGGGAGATGGGAGGATGCATTCCATGTTCCAGTGTAGCAGCAGTGAAACGTTGGAGTGTTCTGAAACACAGGTGCTCCTCTCCAAATGATTGCTCAATGACTTCTCCCTGGACCGTAACACGGAGAGAACCATGTATAGTATCCGGAGGTTGAGACAATATAGCAAGGTGGGTGGGGCCACCTCCTCTTCCAACTGTCCCACCTCGGCCATGGAACATAGTCAGCTTCACGCCATATTGCTTTGCAACTTTGACAAGTTCCTCTTGAGCCTTGTACATTTGCCAGGCTGCTGAAAGCCGACCAGCATCTTTTCCAGAGTCTGAGTATCCAATCATGACTTCTTGTTTACCATTAATCCGGTTTTTGTACCAATCAATCGAAAAAAGGCGTGCAACAGCAGCAGGAGCAGCCTCTAAATCAGCTAGTTTCTCAAAAAGTGGAACAACTCTCAAGGGGTGCTTCACATGGCATTCACGCTGCAGAAGTTCGACTGCTAGCACATCAGATGGTGCCGTGGCCATCGAGATGATGTATGCTCCAAAACAATCTGCTGGGAGTTCTGCTAACACATGAAATGTATCCAAAACATCAGTGATTTCTTCCGTTTTTGGAAGGTCGGGTCCAAATAGGGGACGCTTTCCACTGAGTTCAGACAGGAGCCATTCCTGCCTACGTTCTTCAGACCATTCTCGATATGAACCGATTTCCAAGTGTTGGGTAATTGCGTCTAGAACATCAGTGTGCCTGTCTGATTCTTGTCTTATATCAAGTTTCACAAGTGACAGCCCGAAGGTGGAAACTTGCCTTAGAAAATCCAGAAGGCTCCCATCAGCTATTGGCCGGTCCCCACAAGCACAAAGAGATCTGTAGCAGAGTTCAAGTGGTTCCAAGAACTACATAAAATATTAAACCGATTCAACACCATATATTGGAAAACATGGGTTTAAAAAAATTCTTTTATGGAACTTATTTACTTCTGAAGAAAACTGCAAAGGAATGATAACTTTAATCAAACTAACAAAGATAAAAATCACACAAACAGGTAGATTAAAATGCAGATACTTACTTACAAAGAGCCCCCAATCCCAAAATATAGATACTAGCATGTCCATACACACATTCAGCAGAAGCAGAGAAAGAACCAAAGGTCACACATACATTTTCATTTTTTTACTTGAGAAAATTATTTTAACTTTATTTCTCAAATAAAAATTATCCAGAAGTTGTGTTACGAAATGCCATGCAGAATGCACGTGTACATGCCCATTGTTACGGAAAATGACAGGAATGAGAAAATACCTGCTCAACATTGGTGTAAGATGCCTCCTCTGGAATGTCAGATAGTCCATGAACTAATAAGTGACGAGAACGCTCACGTGTCTCATAGAGTTTATCGCGCACATCACCAAGGATGACACGATAAGGCTCTGTGGCTGGAACTTGTTTCCAAAACTCTGCATGAAAAGAAAGGCTAATGTTCAAACTTCTGACAGACTCAGAGAGCTCTAGATTCACCTCCATGGAGTAAGAGTAAACACGGAAAACAGAAGTAAATACTAAACAACATTTGTAAAAGTTTGCGTTTTAAGTAACATTCTACATGTTGCATTAAAAACATAAAATTTATATTTTATAGTAGCCATTAAATTAGCATCCAGGTTCTGAAATTTAAATATTTAGGGAGGAGGAGGTTCGCATTGAAAGGAGATTTAGGATATAATATATAGTACACAATTTTGACCTTACCGATGTAGTGTTTTGCATCTCTCTTTGAGGATCTATGGAGTTCGTTCGCTCGAGCACGAAGTTCATCACTGCACCTCCACATAGATAACTGGCAAAGAAGTAATGGAGTTAGGACAGAAATAGATTGTAGGGCTAAGATGAACTAAAAAAAAGATATGAGAAACTTAGATAAGTAAGTGGAGTAGTAAACAAATACCTCAAACATGAGATCCTCTATCTGGGAATAATACAAGTTAGCGGCCATCATTCTAGCCAATAAACAAACATCCCTGGTGACCTCAGGAGTTACCCTTGGATTTCCTGCATTTGATTTACGAAAATGCTATGCATTAAACCTAGGAGGGCACACATACTTCTTTCAGGAATCATGTAAAATTCAGGGCACGTTCGGTGTAGACTTTTTGGAAAAAAATGGGTCTTTTTGGGTAATTTATTGACTTTTCAAATTTTTTGTAGTGTAAAAAAGTTGAAAATTCAAAAATTGTAGGCAAAAAAAATGGGTTTTTTTGGGAAAAAATGGCTAACGAACATGCCCTCAAATCCATCCTAATGCTAGAATATAGTAACAAATATCAAACAACCAAAATTGCGAAAGAAACAGTTTATGACAACGTTTAAGTTATTCTTAAACATATACCAGAATTCCAATTAGATATGCCTGCATCTGCCTAATAAACTAATATTAAAATAGTTTTGAAAGTAATCATACCATCACGGTCTCCACCCATCCAAGAAGAGAATTGAATTAGAGGGGCATTGTAAGGAACTCGTTCATTGATCCCAATGTTCTTAAGTGCTGTATCAACACGCCGCAGAAACTTTGGAACGCCCTTCCAAATTGTTTCATGAAAGTAGCTCATTCCCGCTCTCATTTCATCTTGTGGAGCAGGAGGAGTCCTCCGGATCTCATCGGTGCGGAAAGCAGCTTGAATCTGCAGCCAAATAGTAGATCAAAATTGGTACAATAAGCAAGCTGTTTCTCTTAAGAACATTCCAAATATAAAATCTCAAATTTATGCTAAAATCTTAACGACAAATTTAAACTTGTTAAGAAATAATATGTTATGCAAGGCAGTTATGAATATCAGAAAAGGAAAATAAGAATTGAAAATTTGAGGTTTTTGCATGGCAGGTTTGAATATCAAAAAAGGAAAACAAGAATTGAAATTATGAGGTTTCAATAGAAAAATGCATTGATGGAACTTTGATGATGTCGCATAAGAAGTTAAATTTTTTGGATGGTCGCACTAGGGAATGGGAGGAGAGGGAAACAAGAAGTATGACATATGCAATTAAGAAAGTGGTTAGTCAAAATACTGGTTTGATAATAAAGACAAGTTAATAAATACAGTATGTAGAATACTAAAACCATCGACTATTTTGTAGATACCCGCAACATCTATAACCATATATCAAAAAATGAAAGGTACAAATTCTACACAAAGATTTCTCAAATCGAAAGGTCTACAATCATAACTGAAAAACCTGAATTAGTTGCCCTTGAATTTAAATAATTGTACTTCCAGTTGAAAGATGATAATGCTTATGATTGACTTGCATAAATAGAAATTTCCAACGATCATATTAAATGAAACTTTCCATGTTAGATGAAAAGACAATCATGCAGTTGTTCATTTGTCTCATGAAATTCAACAAGATACCAAAGGCATATTACTTTCATGACATTTTACGTCCATGTCTTTTTTTCTTTCAGTATTTCAGTCATTTCTAGTTATATTACAGTGGTGAAGATTTTTTTATATAACATTTACTAAAAGCTTCAGACTGTTCATGCCATAGACCACCATGCAAATATCACATCTTAAACTTGATAGTGCCTTTGAAATCATAATATTGTTAAATTTGTCTATGGTGGGGGTTGAATAATGACAATCTGATATCAATTTTTCATTTTTTCCTTATTTTTTTATTGATAACGTCATTTTTTTGGTTCTCCGTAGTTATTTATGGGTCCAGTGATGAATTTCCTTCTTTGGCTTGATGCTAGAAAAATCCTTTCAAAACCATACCTAAGGGTATATGGCCAATTCTCCAACCCTGTGGTGGCTTCCATAAAGCATAAGCTCTAATTCAATATACATATAAACTAAAGGTGAAAAACAGAGAAATTTATTTGCTTACCTCTCTCTGTAAGGCCTCATCAAGCTCCTGTTTATCATCAGGTGTAATATCTTCGGCATACAACTGTGCCAAGCAATCCCGGATCCTGCAAAATAAGTCAGGACACAAGAAAGAAAAGAAGTTAAAATCGAGCAGATAAAACCAGCTTCATTAGTAAAATACTCGAAAAGGAAAAATTATTGTGCGGTGCTCTTCTTGATCACGTAATCCAATATGCATAGTAATTAGACAACAAACCTCCCATGCTTTTGGAGTAATGATCTTCGGACAGATTGGGTAGGATGAGCAGTAAATACAAGATCCACAGTTTGATTTTTCAAAGCATCAAAAATTTCTTCTGGGGACTTCTTTAGATCAACCACAAGTCTCTTGAGAGTTTCTTCAATGTCAGATTCAGTTGTTGCAGAGCTCTCATCAGTATAATCCCCCTTTTTCTTTTTATTCCGTCGGCGATAGGCAATCTGAACCTCCTCAGCCAAGTTGGCCAAGTTAAGCATGTGAGAAAAAGCTTTTGCAACAACAATTGAATCCCCGGGATCCAAACTTGTCAATACATTTCCGAGCTCTTCCAACTTTTGAGGGTCGTTCTTGCCTTCATACTTGGCAGAAAGCTCATAACATTCTTGTACCTACAATCAGGGAAAAAGGCCACTTGCTAAGTTGATCGAGGAACTCTTAATATAGACAACATATTACCTGCTGAAATCAAAGAATCTATGAAGTTCGAGTAATACAGACTATATTTGCCACAGCAGTATGAAGACAAAATAGTGAAACATCCACGACACAGACTGTAATTTACCAATGCAAAAACAATTAAGATCCAACCAAAACCATTCCTGTCCAATGCTATTTGTTTTCTAAAAACATATTAATCGATCAATCAATTAAAACTAACATAAAATTTCAATCTTTGATAGGAAATACAACATATTTTCAAAACATTTATTTTATTGTTTCTCATACTTCTGAAATGTGATTTGGGCATTTGTTAAAATTCAGATAGTGAACCACTCTCGGTGCCTCAGAAACCAAAAATCAATGAATTCACACTTCAGATTACTGAATTGGTTGTAAATACGAACATCATAATAAAGACAAAAGATCACATAGTCGACCTCAAATTTATTGGGAACAAATAGGGTCATTACTCAATGTCAACCTAAAACAGAATAAATACATCAATACATACTGTTTCCTTGAGATCCTCGCCATGCAAATCCTGAAGAATATCAAGAAAGCGATCCAAAAGCAGGGCATCATACTCAACAAGTTTGTCATCTTCAGACACTTTTCCAGGCACCAATTGCCTCAATTGAGCATCAATTGATGCCAACTTCTCTAAATTCCTATTCGCCATTAATCTGAAATTTTCTCCTCTGACCTGATTTCTCAGTTCAACAGTAGACTCCAATAGGCAAAATACCCTGCAAAAAAGCGAGTCCAAAAATCACGGATTTGAATGAATCACAATGATAACACCTTTTGATCATGACCCATAACAATAGGATCGAATTATATGTATTAAAGAAAAATAAATAAAAACGCAGCTCATGCAAATGACAAGAATATCAAAGCGATTGCGTCTTTTTTTTTTTTTTTTTTTTCTGTTTCCCATCAATTAAAAGTTGACAATTATTGTTCATGATTGAGTACCTGAATCAACGCCAGTGAGGTTCTTGGGGAAGAAGCGGATCAGAAAAAAAGGTGAGTTGTGTGAGAGATAATGAAAGTGAAGAGAGACCCTATCCAAGGACTCTGCACAATGGCTATATATACACTAATAATGGATTGAAGCAGTAACCAGATTTTGTAAATGGTCGGCGGATGGAGATCATGATTGAAGAGAATGGATCGTGAAGATAAGTAAATTTTGGAGATGCTCAGTTGAATCGAAGATTTTGGAGATAGTTGAAGAAGAGATTGAATAAATTTTGGAGGTGATGAATAGTGAAGACTAATTGACAGAGTAATTTTTTTATTACTGTAGCAAAGAAACAGTGACTAAAGGAAAAATAAAAAATTGACGTGCGATATTTGTAGTACAAATCTATTATTAGTATAACAGTATAACTCCTAAAATTTTAAGGCTCCTCAGTTTCACCCGACGATGCGTACGTGCGCTACTAAAGTGCTCAATGCAACCTTTGTGATGTGCACAAGCAAGGACGGGTGCGTGTGCCAGAGCCATGGGCGCTCGTGGTGCAAAGCACCACCATTGTGAAGATTAGCTAAAGCTAGTCTTTTAAGACACAAGTAGCTAATCGTAGGTGAACTAGTTGTATTAATTTCAACTTAAAGGGTTATCCTATTATTTAAACAAGTCATATTTCTTGTAAACTTTCGATGTGAGATTCATTTTCTTATATAAGACACTTAAAATACTAATGTGCCTCAAAATGTTATGAGATTTTTTATTGAAAACTTTTCCAATTCATTCAATTAACTGTAATGACCCATATCATTAAATTTACCTTATTTAATAATTCAACCCAATAGATTCAATTAAATCCAACATCTTTAAATTGGATTTTTTTTTGTCGATAATAGTTATAAATAATTTAATTTCTAGACAAATTTTTTATCATTAAATAAATTAATAAAAATAAAATAATAACAATTTAAGATTAATAATAGAGTTTTTGTCGCCGATAATTTTAAAAATAAGGTCTTAAAATTTTTAGTTTACTTATAGAAATTCCGTCGTTAAATAAAGTAACATAATATAAAAAATTAAACATTGCTTCAAAAAAAATTGTCGACAATAAATAAAAATAAGATTTTTTTTTTTAAAAAAAAGATTATGAATGATTTTCGATTAGTACAATTAATAACATAACTAAGAAAAATTTTGACAGTGGAAAAAATTATTGATTGTGATTAAATAGAAGATGGAGAAGGTTAAAGACATGGGTACTGAATATGATTTGAATAATTTTAGTGTGAGAAAATTATCAAAAATGTTGAAAGAAAAACTAGGAAAAACAAATGAGTCGAGCAAAAATTATTAGATGAATTTATGAAAATTCACTAATATCGCATGATCACCGAAAATAGACAATTTTGATTTTACTCGCATTTGACTAATTGATTTAAATATGTGTTTTAGACTTTTAGTAAAATCATATTTTATGCAAAGAAGGTCAAATTCATAATTTGTATAAACCCATAATTTAAATAATACAACATGTTTTCTGAGTTCAAGTATAGACCGACTCTATATTTTTCTAATATAATAAATATAAAAATATAGTGATTATAAAACAACAATTATTGCAATAATGAATACAATAATTAAAAAAGCTCAAATTCTTGAATCAAATGTGACTAAATACATTTTATAATACGATTCAATAATGACTTGATTGCATAACAAAAAGATTGATGTAGACGTTTGGAAATTTCTAATATAATTTTTCTTTTTCTTGGAAAATTTTGTAAGTAATACATCCATCAATTATTAATCCACGCATGACTTATTAAATTTCGATAATTTATCAATAACTACTTCTTTAAAGTAAAAAAAAAAAATGACAGATTTTGTACATTAAATCTGATATGAGTGAATAAAATTTATTTGTTGTTATGTTTATAATTTTGAAAATAAGCAAGATGTTTATCAAAATTTAGTAGGTTGAACTTTAACTTAGTGGCCCTACACCTCTATATATCAACCCTAGTGGCAAAGCCTCAATACTTAGTGCTCCATTCTTCAACCTAAATAGAGATTTCCATATGAAAGAATTATTAGAACATCTCCAATGCAACAATTAATGTAGATTGTTGTACATATAACAAATAAAATAGATACGGAGAGAGAAGATCATCTCCAATAGAATTGTGGATTGTAAAAATTTTGTGGTTCATATGTACAAGAAATTGTGGTAGATAAATTAAGATTAACACACATTGCATTCCAATGCACACATCTTCAATGCAACGGTTGAATGATGTGACACACTTTTTAATGTAATCCACGATTGCATTGGAGATGCTCTTATTTTTTTGTCTTATCCTTTTTCCAATAGTTATGAGAATGGCTTTTTAAAGTCTTAATGTATTTAAAAAGATGTAAAAGTTATTCAAATATTGTCATATTTGAAATAGAAATGACGTATTAAAATTTCATGACTGAGATTAAGAGATGAAAAATTCATTAGTTTTAACTGACGCATCATCAAATCAATCAGTCAATTGCATCAAATTGAAGTTTATAGTTGGGGTGAAAGTTTGGCAGTCAATTAATTGTAGTTGGGTAAAAGTTAGGCAAACACCAGTACAACTAACTAAATCCACATTGATTGCCATGTATGCATAAGTTAGTTAAAACGACCCTCTAAAAAACAAAGTGGTTTAATTGTTATTAAATTGAAGATAAGTAAACCAATTGCTGCCAATAAAGTTCAATAACCTAATTATAATTGTCGTGAAAGTTTAGCGACCACCATTACAATTAACCCATTTTTATGTTAGATCAAAGACGTCAAAAAATCCTTAGTTGAGCATGTATCTTGACAAGCTAAAGAACTTAGATGGTGCAGCAAGATCGATGCAGTCATACTAATCCACTCCGATTCAACCAGGTTTTAATCTGTAAGATCAAATATGTCTAAATCTGAACTTATTTTTGTTCTCTAACGAAAAAGAAGAAAATGAAACGCAGTAAAAGAGAGTTATTTTTCTGCCCTAATAAATTAATTAATCAATGCAAAAAGATCCAAATAGCTAGAGGATATAACAATATAATACATTATGAAGGCCTCATTTGGCCTCGAAAATGGGATAATAAGACGTTAAATTTTCCATAGCTCAAAAACAAGAGCAAATGCGTGGATTGCACTTTATTGACATACATCACATCTATTAAACATATTAACATGCATCCGCGCCTGCAACAAGTTAACTTGATATTCTTTTCAATGAAATCACAAGAACGCATTTGCACAAAAGTAAAGTCAATTAAGGGTTCGGCTAAGAATGGATATTTGACCAGAGTCTCCATTCAGAAAGAATACTTCCAAGGGTATATAGGATGATGAAGTTGTCATTGCTGAATTAAATCTGTACGTCGCTTGTAGTATTTTGCTACCTCTAGGACACGGTATGGTTAAGAGTCTAGGTCCTGTCCTCATCTGCCAAACCTGCAAGGGACCATGTTATTTGAACACCCTTAATTCAAGTGAATGCAAAACCACATCATCCATCAAAGACAACAGAGCAAATAGAAGTAATTTTAGCAAATGCTGATCATTGATTATCATTAACATGCATCCTTATGTGGAAGAGAAGTACAAAACTATCAGGGAATCTTCTTTTACTATAGCAACGAAAATCTCTAAATAAATGACAATGTATGCTTGAATATATGTGCATGCACGTGTTGGAGGTGGTGTGTTTTGTGTAATGGTAATTTGAAACATAAATCATAAGACCAGACAGTATGTTTTGCTAAGCTTTAAGAAAACTTGTTTCCAAACATATTTGGATAACTTCCTCTCTTCTTTCAAGTAAAAACAGTTACCTTTTTTTTTACTAAAGTAACTCTTACGTGACAAAATAAGTCACTTATTTGTTTCCAACTTTGACCAATAAAAATTTATTTATTTTGATACTTATATACCTATGTAAACTATTAAGCTTAGCCAGACATGCTCTGTACCACAAAGAAAAGAGGCATAAATCTGTATAGGATATGTTAAATTTCAAGACCTAATCAAACAGAAGAAATGCACGATTCAAGCGTTTTTTTCACTGTGAGGGTGCTCATGCAGACTATACTTTTCAAATGAGGATTGCCAGGATGCAAGAGAATTGTACCTCAACTATTCCTTTCCGAGGTGCATGGATGGCTAGACAAAGGCAATAATCACTCTTTGAGTATCCATGGTAAGCAGAACGTGAAGCTGCAGTATCTTTATTGACAAGCATCTCCAAAAATAGGCAGTTTGCATCACGATATCCCTGCAAGAGAAACAAAGATCAATAAGGAATATCGTGGTTTGCCTCAAAACAACAATATATAGCATATGCCGTCACATGCCTTCCATAAGCGCACCACCACAAGAGCCTGGGTGTCTAACAGCAAAATTCGTCCAAGTGAATCAGTTATTGCAGCCAAAGTACCATTAGGTGATAATGTGAGCTTCTCACCCTTCCTTGGGTGATCCTTCAAACAAGTCAGTGGAGAGGCTGCCACAAAGTAAAAGTTTTTAGTTTGCAGTACACGCATGTCAGCATCTTTGATGGCCAAATTATAATTAATAGAAGCATTAATCATTTATACCTACATGTTTGACTTAGAAATTAGATTTGTTACTTTTCAGATTTGACAGCAAATAATGCACTGAGAAGGTGTTAACTTAAAAACAATTAGAAGCAATTATCTCACCTCGAGCAAATGGTTGAGCCTTCGCTTCCGGCTTCTTTGTAGGCTTTTGTTCACTACGCCATATCAATTTCGAAAATGAAGCTATTGTCGAAAATGTTGCTGGTACAACTTTTGACAAAATAGCCCCTAATAGTGATCTGCTCTTGTCCTCTGAAAGTCTTGAAATATGAAAATAAAGATCAATTAAGAAGGACAAAAATATGGAAATTGTAGAAGCTATAGCATAAAGAAAACAAAAACTACAAATTTTCCAGGGCGAGGGATTCTATAGCAATTATGTAACCAAAAAGCTCAACCACACTAACCTAAATGCTGAAATTACGGCATCATCTCCAATAGTGACTGCACAATAGTAATGTTGACTTGACTGCTCAACAATAAAAGCAGCTGAATTGAAATATCAGAATAAATTCAGAAAGTTCGAAAAGTCACTGGATATAGAATTTGATCATAAATTCAAAGGGAGGAATTCTGAAAGGGAGAAAGAAAAAGAATGGATGGGCAGTAAGAGTACTAAAAAAGTAAGTGGATATAAAACTTTTTTAAAAAATAAAAATGCTAAAGCTTTAGATAAGGGCATCCGCATTGGATATGTTAATTTTAGCTAGCCACATAGACAATAAAGTAAATGCTAATTGACACATCTACATGTTAAGTTTAATTAGTGTTTGGCTATTACATTGGATGTGTTAAATTTAAATAGTCAACTTTCTATTTAGCATTCCCAATGAGTGTGTATTTGATATGAGATTCGAACAAGAAAAAAAAAAGCAAAAAATAATTAAATACCATGTCAGCTAGCTAAAGTGCTAGCTAAATTTAACAAACGTGTTAACAAATGACCATAATAAATGCATTCAACTAACATACTAACACATCTGGAAAGGTAAATTTGACCCCTACCTAACATATGACACTAATAGTTGAATTAAGACATCCAATGTGGATGTTCTAACATAGTAACATTGTTTTAAGTTTTAAAAATTTTAATCAATGAGCATTGTTCATTAATACTGAAAGAAATATATAAAGAGAAAATCTTGAGTCTATAACTACCTGGGTTTCCATCAGAGGTGGGGGCATGACACCAGTAATAGCAGCATCAGAACATGGACCATATTTGCTAACATTCCACAGCTGGTAAGGAAGCCTTGTAAAAGATATTCCTGAATCATCCGAATCCATCTTATCAAAAGAATCATTCCAAAACTGAGAATCTGTCCCTTGAAACCATCGTTGCAGCATATTCTACATCTCAATGAGGATATTTGTCAGAACTTGCAGACAAATATATACTTAAGGAAAAAACCTGAAAAGGGTGATCTAGGAAATGATCTGATGGTTTAGTGCTAAAATCATGAAACAGTTCGATGAATTCTTGTGTAAAAAACCACGGATCAGTGACCAATATACCGAGAGAAATTGTCCACTGAAAACTACATAGGTAAATAACAGAGTAGAATAATCATATACCTGAATGTCAGATCCTTCAAAACGAGCAACAACGCCGGGCATAACGACACAAACCTCCTCTGACGATGCATCTTCTGTTAAATCTCTCTTAGTTCCACGGACCCTTAACTTAAGAATCTTTCCTGTGTTCACGATCTGCAAAATGCGACCAGCAATTGAAGCAAACCTTTATTTGAACTTATATAAGGGTCGCAATAACTAATAACAATAAAGATGTGAGTAAACAAATATGAGATTCAGTTAATTCAGTCACCGGTCATTCATTCACTAAAGTCACCGGTCATTCATTCACTAAATCATATATTGTAATTCATTACAAACCCTAAAACTTTTATTCCACCCAATCCTCAATAATCACCCATAATCAAATTAAAGATCCAAAGGTTACCCAATTCCAAACACAAAATAGAAACACGATTAAAAAATTAAAAAAAGTTTATATACATTCAAAACTTCCAACCTGTTTGTGAATGAGATTTCCATGGAGAGAATATATCAAGAGGTAGCCACGTGAGGTTCCCACGGCGAGGACTCTGCTGACTTCATCATCGAAGACGAGCCACTCGATGGCGGAGATGTACTCAGATTCAATTGGGGACAGGTCGGGTCGAATCTTGACGACCCGGTTTTTGTCAGGGTCGGGCCCGCCATTGTTGGAGGATGACCAGTGAAGGATGAGGATTAGGGAGCGATTGGCGAGTGCTACAGAGTGGGTGTCGAGGGAAATTAGGAGGTCGGGATTGTCGACGAGCCAGCCTTCCTTGCCGGCCCCGAGATCGGTTAAGGCGTCGCAGGCTATACACCCGAGATCCGTCGTGTGTAAGCGGCGAGACATTGATGGAAGGATTCAGGACATGGTAGTTGATCGGGATTAAGTTGTGGTATAAGTGCCCAATTTTCCAAAATGGTCGGTGTCCCATTTTATTTTTACTAATTTTATTTTTACCTTTTCTTTCACGCTTATAACTATTTCATTCAATTTCAAAATCATTCATATATGAAAAAGAGAATTTCAAAGAGAATGTTTGAAGATTATAATTTAATTCATTTCAATGTTAGAATTTAACTCATTTTATTTGTCTAAGAAATCTCATTTCAAAGTAGAAATTTATTCGTTTCTATCTTCTTCCTTTAATTTACAGTAGAAATTATAGATTTTGTAGTATAAATAATGAAAATATATATAAATTTGAGTATGAATTGTGATTTTTATTTTAAATTTCTATAAATCTGAATTCAATTGAAATCAGTTAAAATATGTAAATTTGTGTTAACAGACCCATGGTCTCTGTTAACAAATTTTAACAGACCCACAGTTGGTTAACAGACCATGAGTCTATTAACAAATTTTTGGCATTAATAGACCCATATGTCTGTTAATAGATCCATGAGTTTGTTACACTTGTTAACAGACCATTAGTCTGTTAACAAATTTTTGGCCTTAACAGACCCACATGTCTGTTAATTTGGCCTTAACATACTACACATGTTAACATGCCTATGGTATGTTAACAGTTGTGATTCAGTAAGGGTATTTAAGTCTTTTTTGTATAAAAGAGGCATTTAAAACTTATTTGATATAAGTTAGGCTCTTCTGTGATTCTGATGATTTGACAAGGCCATTTAGCCAACACGGCTGATTGAATTTGGCTTGGAGCCTGGGATTAATTATTTCATTGGTCAATTCATTGTAGGGTAAATTACACTAATGGTCCCAATTTTTTCAGGTTTGTAACGAGTTCATCTCATTCAATTTTTTTAGCAGATATCATCATCATCCTTTCATTTATTTGCACAGATGGTTCCAAAATGACTATTTTGACAATTTTGTCCATGACTTAAATAAATTAAAATGATAAAAAAAAAACAATGAAAAATTTGTTATTCGACCCCTAATCTTTTCAAAAGTACAAATAAATCTTAAACTATTTTATTTTATACATGTTCTTCCCCAACAAAAAAGGAATCATCTTTTCCAACCCCCACCCCCACCGACAGCATGATGTCATTTCCTAGTGATCTCGTCAACGCAACTGATTGCTTGAAATCAGCACAAAAGAAAGAAAAATTGAATAATTGCGTCAGAATCCGTTGAGCATGGCGATTGCCAACAATCGCCACCGCCACCAAAAGTGGAGACTTTGCGTGTTTTGACAGTCAGCAACAACCTCTTCTTATGCTTCATCTATTTAGAATCTTCATAATAACTCTCAAAATCACAACTACCAAAACAGCTGCATCGATTCCAACAACCAGCATTAGACTTTACCGCCGTCTCCTCCGTCGCAGGCGGAGCCGGTGGCTCCTCATCTACATACCACACCTTCAGTCCAATCTACCCCATAATCTACGAAAAAACACTTCTTTTCTCCAACGGATAATAAATCAAAGGCACCTTTGAATCATATTTCACAAAAGTGCTTCCCGAAATCTTAACTTTTCCAAGAAAATTGCTCATATTGATATTCTTTTTATCATTATTCACATTGAGCTCTAACATTTCCGACGCCATGGATTTGACATCGTGGACCAAGAATTCGAGTTTTTCTTTCCATTGAGGGTTGAGATCCTATAAAATGGTCTTGGTACGCCGCCGTTGGCCGTTGAAATCCACTATCACGTATGCACTAGCAGTGCCTTGGCCATCTTTTAGCATCAAATTCTTGGCATTGCACACTTCCACTGTCAGTTTTCTGTTGGACATGGATTTTGATTTGAGTCTCTTGAAATAAACAAAAAAAAACAAATAGATTTTGTGAATGGTGATTTGCTTTCCTTCTTATATATTTCCAGTACAAATATCCTGCAAAATGTGAAGAAATGAAAAGGAGAGATTAGTTTGTAGAGATAGATAGTGGGTGTGTGGGAAAATATTATTTATTTTTTGTTGGAAAAGAACACCTATATGTATAAAATAAAATAGTTTAGGATTTATTTGTACTTTTGAAAAGATTAATAGTCTAATTGCAATGTTTCCATTGTATTTTTTTTTTCTATCATTTTAATTTATTTAAATTAGAGGCAAAATTGTCAAACAATTGTCAAAATAGTCATTTGAGGACCATCAATGCGAATAAATGAAAAGATGGAGATGAAATCTGCTAAAAAAATTGAATAGAGATGAAATCGTTACAAACCTGAAAAAATTGGAGACCATTAGTGTAATTAACCCTTCATTGTAATAGAAACTTTCACTTGATAACTGAACTTTCGAACATCATTCATTTGATGAAATTACCACGCGACTAACCATAATTTAATGTAACACAAATTAGACATTATAAATCATTATATCAACAAATTGGAAATAATAATAATAATTATAATAATAATAATAATAATCAAAATAAATAAATAAATAAATACCTTTATATTCTTCACTCACCACACTCCTATTCAATCAAGATCTACCTTTCTTCCATGTCCCAACTTTACCCTCCAACACACAGCCACCACCGACAACATAAAAAAATGTAACCACCACCATCACAGAAGACCCATAATTCAATGACCGATGGAACATTGAAGATGGTTATTCAAGGGTCCCCGAGCACTCAAATGTTAACCATAAATTAGATGATTGAATAGGAAACGCCTAATTGTATTGCACCAAAAGAGGTTATATCAGCATTTTATGATCCGATCCATTCTATGTAAATCTTTGTCGCAATTGGTTTATAATCCACAAAAATATAGTTATTATCAGTAGCATTGGGCCTTCTTTATAACTCACATTGTTTTCTCCCTATACTCCACCATCACGTTACACAGTTTGCACTTCTCTCTCCATCATAGAGTCTACATGTCATGGCCCGCAGCTATACTTAGTCCTATTATAGCATTTGTAGCCCAACTTCGGCCGCACTTTTGTAAATATTACTTTCAGTTGTTAGTTCTATTAGTTTGTAATAGTTTATTTTTCGTTATGATTCTTCAGCTTTTAAACGTTTACTCATGTAACTTATGCTTTTGTTACTTAAGCTATTATATGTGATAGTTGGTATTCGAAGTCTTGTCAAACTTACTGGTGTTCACCTCCTGCACCAGCCATTGTAATTTTCTACTTTCGCTAATTAATCAACAAGCTATTTTCGTTGCATTCAAATCTTCTGTTGCAAAGCTTTCTTTAAATTGTTCTCATTACTGAATCGAACGAGAACAGTCGGAAGGTAGTCTAGTAGAGTAGACTACTGCCGCATGGTGTCTCTTTCTATGCTAGAAAGAAATGTGATATGTGATAGTTGGTATCAGAGTTGCGGCTCACGACCCCCAAGAAGAAAGCGATGGATTCGAATGTATCACACACCACTGAGGTGGTGGCTCACAAAAAGAGTACTAAACAGCACTTGGATACGTTCGATGGGCAAAGTACTAGGCTATGTGACGATGTCGAGACCCTTGAGAAAAAGGTCGAGACAGTAAAGGCGGACATCCGCGAATTGAACATCCAGCTGGATGAGAGCCGAATGATGTGCGTAGTGATGACTGATGCTGTATCAATCCTTCCTGATCTACAGAAAGAAATGGAAGTCATGAGACTTCAGTTGCGAATACTTCAGCGTGTAGTTGGCAATGGGCAAGCTCCTGCACAAGAGTATGCACCTAGGCTCAGAATTCCAGAACCACGTACCTATGGTGGGACGCGCGACGCGAATGAAGTTGAGAACTTCTTGTTTGACATGGAACAATACTTTTTTGCCGCCAATATTGAAGACGGGGCAAGAAGGGTGACGACAGCTACCATGTATCTGGGTTGAGATGTAAAACTATGGTGGTGGACAAAATATGCTGATATTCAGGCCAACTGGCCCAGATAGACACGTGGGATCTCCTTAATGAAGTGATCAGAACACATTTTTTCCCATAAAAATGTGGAATATTAGGCCCGACGGGCACTACGAGAACTGAAACATACTGGTTCCATCAGTGACTAAGTGAAAACCTTTTCAGAGCATATACTGGACATCCGAGACATGTTTGAAAAGGACAAGCTCTTCATTTTCACGTAAGGGCTGAAACAATGGGCGAGAACTGAACTCCAAAGGTAGAAGGTGGCTGATGTAAGTACGGTAATGAGAGCTGTTGAATGCTTAATAGACTATCAATCGGAACCCATAAAGGAGCGACTGCAAGTAAATAGCCATTCCTGAGGGAGAGGAAATAGATCCTTTAAGCCCACATCAAACTCAAATGGGAGAGAACGCTACTCTCACCATAATGGAGGCCATCAGGGCAGCTATCAGAGTAACCATCAGGACAGCCACTAGAACAAAGGAAATGTGCCAGAGAGCATATCAAGTACTACTCCTAGAAAGGATGTATGCTTCTTATGCGGTGGGTCTTACCAGGTGAATTATTGCCCACAGAAACAGTTTGTGAATGCATTGAGCCAACTGACAAGTGGAGCATCGAGTTCGAAGCAACACGTCCCGCAGGCCAGTAGTTATTGCGAGGCCGATTCCGAAGAGGATAAGGATGTCGTTTGTGCATTCTTGCACTGATGCAACACAATATTGCACCGGGTGATTGAAAAGGGCAATGTATCCCAGAAAACGGTAGAAAAAGAAGTGTCAAAATCTCATGTTTGTAAGGCTAAAGGCTTGATGTAAATTAATGTGAAGATCAATGAGAAACCAATCAAGGCCATGGTAGATACCAGTGCTACCTACAACTACATTGCAAGTCCCGAAGTAGAGCGCATCGGGCTTGTGCTGGAGAAAGGTAGTGGGAAGGTCAAGGCAATCAACCTGCTGGAGTAACCAAGTCTGTGCTCATTAAAGTTGGTCATTTTGAAGGGAGAACTAATTTGTCTGCAGTTAGATAGATGACTTCAAGCTGATTTTAGGATTGGAGTTTATTCGGGATACAAAGACAGTAGTGTTGCCATTTTTTGATTCCTTGATGATGATGGAGAGCAAGTCATGTGTCATCCCCACGCTAGTTAGGAAAATGGGTGGGAAAAAGTATCTCAGCCATGCAATAAGGTAAGGGCTTCAAGCGGAATGAACCCTCGTTTTTTTGTACTCTTCGACTGGAATAGATTGAGGAAGCAACTGGCCCTATCCCAAAACCTGTTAGAAGACTTCTATAAGAATTTAAAGAAGTCATGCCGGATGAATTGCCAAGGATATTATCATCAATGAGGGCTATTGATCATGAAATTGAGCTTATACCATGTGTCAAGCCTCCTGCTAGGGCGCCCTACCACATGGCTCAACCTAAGCTAGGTGAGCTTAGGAAACAATTGGTTGAAATGCTAGATAGTGGGATTATCGTGCCTGCAAAATCGCCATATGGAGCTCCAGTGCTATTTCAGAAAAAGTCTAATAGTTTTCTTCGGATGTGCTGTGACTATTGTGCCTTGAACAAAATCATAGTGAAAAATAGTTATCCAATTCTACTAGTGGCAGATTGCTTCGACCGTTTGAGCAGGACGAAATACTAAACAAAAATTGATCTAAGGTCCGGATGCTGGCAAGTTTGAATCAAAGAAGATGATGAAGTGAAGACTACAGTGGTAACTAGATATGGAGCATTCGAATTCAAAGTTATGCCTTTCGACTTGACAATACATTCATGGGTTTTCAGATGATTTTGTGGAGGTGTACTTGGACGACATCGTAATTTATAGTGAGACTCTGGAGGAGTATGTGCAGCATGTGAGAAAAGTTCTTATTTGACTACAGAAGAATGAACTTTATGCAAAACTATCGAAAAGTTCTTTCGCCCAGACCTCGATCAGCTTTTTGGGTCACATTATTGAGCAAGGAAAAGTCTGCATAGATGCTAAAAAGGTTAAGGTAATCAAAGATTGGCAACCGCCAAGGCACGTACATGACGTACGCTCGTTCTTCGGGTTGGCCAACTAGTATCGAAGATTTGTGAAAGGATATTTAGAAATCGCACTTCCGCTAACCAAATTAACAAAAAATGAGAAAGGTTGGGAGTGGTTGGCACAATGCCAAGCTGCTTTTAAGAAATTGAATGAGTCTATGTGGACAGATCCAGTTTTGGCCTTACAAGATATGGCTATAACTTTTGAAGTGCAAACCGATGCATCAGATTTTACTTTTGGAGGAGTCCTAATGCAAGAAGGGTATCCGATGGCACATGAGAGTCGAAAGTTGAATAATGCAGAACGTCGTTACTCGGCGCATGAAAATGAGTTGTTGGCAGTAGTCCTCAGAGTATGGCGTCACTATCTACTTGGGTCTCCTTTCATTGTGAAGACAGACAATACTGATGTGAGTCACTTCATGTCACAACCGAAACTTTTGAGCAAGCAGGCTCGTTGGCAGGAACTTCTTTCAGAGTTCAACTTTGTATTGGAGTATCGTGTTGAATCAAGTAATCATGTAGTAGATGAACTCAGTCGGCAGGCTGACTTGGCTACTATTTGCTTAATGGCCCCTCTTTCAGGGAGCGATGTTACGACAACCACAAAAGACCGAATACGGGCACTTCTGGAGAATGACCCTGCAACATATTATTTGGTCGACCTCATCAAACAAGGTAAAACTCGACAGTTCTGGATGGATGTGGGTCTATTGAAGACAAAAGAAAATTGCCTCTATGTTCCAAAAGGTATATGAGGAAATCTTTAATCACGTAATGCCATGACACGTTTTGCACTAGACATCAGGGAGAGGAACACACTTCTACACTATTGCAGCGTGCATACTATTGGCTGCAAATGAGGAATGACATTGCGACCTATGTGAAAACTTGTTTAGCTTGTCAACAGGATAAGCCAGATCATCAGAAAAAGGCGGGCTTACTAGAGCGCATTCTCGTTCCAACTAGACCCTTTGAGAGTGTATCGATGGGCTACATAGTTAGCTTGCCAAAGGTTTGAGATTTTGGCACTATCATCGTCGTGGTGGATCGTTTATCAAAATATGTAACATTTATCGCAGCGCCTAGGTATGTATCTGCTAAAGAGACCGATCGTCTCTTCTTCAAGCACATTGTCAAATACTGAGAGTTGCCTAAAGATATAGTCAGTGATCGAGACCCTCAATTCACCGGCATATTTTGGATTGAGTTGTTCGAAATCCTTGATTCAACTTTGAGCATGAGTTCTTATTTTTCACCCATAATTTGACGGACAAATGGAGCGGTTCAATTTTACGCTGGAAGAATATCTTCGGCACTTTATCTCTACTTCGCAGAAAAATTGGGTGAAACTCTTGGATGCGGCTCAAATTTGCTTCAATGCCTAAAATAGCTCTTCCACCAATAAAAGTCATTTTGAGATTGTTATTGGCCAGCAACCATTACTCTCTTATACTGTGGACATTGATCAAAGTACCAAGTCTCTTCAAGCTAAGGGCTTCTCTCAAGAGTAGAAACAAAATATCAAAATTGTTCAGAGTTATCTTGAGAAAGTACAGAAACAGTACAAAAAAGTTGCTGATCAGAAACGTCGTTTTCTAGAATTCAACGTGGGAGATCTGGTGATGGTGAAAATCCTTGACAAACGCCATTATAAGGTAATAAGAGGGACATATTCTCGATTGATGCTGAAATATATCGAGCCATTATCCATCATGAAGCGGATTGGAAGTGTTGCTTACAGAATTGAACTTCCTTCATGGTGCAAAACCCACAATGTCCTTCATATTTTGCAGATAAGGATGGTGCATCCAGAAAGAAGCCAAAGCGACCTACATTTGAATTGAAAAAAATAGATAAGAGGATTGCTAAAGCTATTATTGATCACCGAGTTACTCGAGCTTCCAAGAAAATTAATTAGGAGTACTTAGTTAAATGGAGCGAATGCAAAGAATGGGAGAATACTTGGGAAATAGTTAAAGACTTTGGAGCCTTCAAACTTCTACTTGAAGAATGTCATGCAGAGATGGCACCGAGGACGTCGCCAAATCAAATGGGGGATAATGTCAGGCCCGCAGTTATACTTAGCCACCTAACAGCATTTGCTAAATCTTACTTTCAGTTGTTAGTTCCGTTAGTTTGTAATAGTTTATTTTTCGTTATGATTCTTCAGCTTTTAAACGTCTACTCATGTAACTTAGGTTTTTGTTACTTAAGCTATTATATGGAGTAGTTGGTATTCGAAGTCTTGTCAAGCTTACTGGTGTTCACCCCCTGCACCAGCCAGTGTAATTTTATGTTTTCGTTAATCAATCAACAAGCTATTTTCGTTGCATTCAAATTTTATGTTGCAAAGCTTTCTTTAAATTGTCTTCATTACTCGAATCGATCGAGAACAGGCGGAAGGTAGTCTAGCAGAGTAAACTAATGCCACACGGTACTACTTTTTGTGCTAGAAAGAAAGGATCTCTATGATACTACGACAATAACATGTACAAGAATGTCTTGTTTTATAGAGGAAGATGATGGACTAGCCTCTATTGCAACTGTATCATTGTATAATCAGCATTACTAATCTTTGATTTCTAGGCCTACTACTTTGCATGGAAGAAGAAGCCTCGAGAATCTCTCTCCAAACTCACTTTATGCGTTGTCTAAAGAACGTCATCTCTATTTTTTAGAAGTTTGTTTTCTTTACAAGAAACTATTCAATGATGACAAAGACATCTACATGTAAAAAAGGGACACCCTATGTGCAGTGTAGAGTGTCGAGAGAATAAAGAAAAATAGATGAAGTCAAAGAGCTAGAATAGGGATGGCAAAAAAACCCACGACCCGCGACCCGCCCATGCTAAGCACCGCCCGCCCCTTGGATTGGACAATAAGGGTTTAAAGCAGAAAAAAATCTGCCCATGGCGGGTCAAGGCCCCGACCCGCCCCTAGAAATTTTTTTTTTTTTTTTTTTTTTTTTTTTTGAAAAATCATAAAATATAAATATATAATACAAATTATAATTTTCACTACAAATAGGCTAAAGAAGAATCGAACCCGGGTTGAAATTTGTAAACTACAAATCTTAACCACTACACCATAACCTCAATTTTATAATTTTTTGTTTTGTTTAGTACAAATATATATAAAATTTTTTTATTTTTTTTTTATTTTTCAGTTTTGAAAAAAAAAAAAAAAAAAAAAAAAATTATATTCGCTGGGCGGTTGGCGGGTCGGGGCCGCCCCGCAGCTGAGTCATGGGGCGGGGGGGGCGGGTAAAATTTTACCCATGGGCGGGCCGACCCGCCCCATTGCCATCCCTAAGCTAGAACCGTTATCCATCCACAAGAACGAGAAAAAAATGATAAAAAGACATCCAACACCTCTTATAAAACCTCACAAAAATACCTTTTACAAATATATACTTTTATTGTTGGTTAACTCAAGGAACTTTATTTTATTTTTTCACAAATATCCCTCAACAAAAGAGAGACAAAAAAAGAGAGAAGAAAATCCATTGACAATCTCCAGAGAATTTGAGCATTTTCACTACATAATATATGAACTCTTGACTATCCCTTTTGTGGTTTTGTGCTATTGAGATTTTTTGTTTTTGTTCTTCTTTCTTTTTTTAATTTTTTCCTTTTTACCACGTTTCTTTCTCTCAATGGTTGGAAGTGGATAAATAGTAATTTTAAAACAAAAATTGTGGTGGCAGCGGTAAGAGGTGTTGGAACATGGGAGAGGGGTGGGGTAATTGAGGAAGACGAAGATATTTATTAGTTTTTATTTTGATAATGTGGTGATATTTAACATTTAATTTGTGTCACGTTGGATTACCGTATGCCACGTTGGGCAATATTTTTAAATAGATGAAATTAAATTCAACCAAGTGACAAGTGGTAACGCAACTCAATATTCAGTAACATGTCAGAATAAATATAAGCAAGTAAAAAAAGAAGTGACAATTTATTTTATTTTGTTGATATAAACACAAACATTCTCACTAAGCAGTATCATCGTAAACTGTCAAAATAAAAAATAGTTTACAATCAATCTAAATATACACATTGGCACTCAAACTAGTAGCCACAACAGCGAGATTGTGAGTTGCTTCATTTTTTGTACGGAGCATAAAAACAACAAGTATCATATTCAAATTTCTATAACAAAGTTACAATATCTTAGAAAGAAACAAGAACGTCTGGAGATAAAAAGCCAAATTTTCAATCCATGTATTACGTGGAGAGTGTTACATTCCACTACATCGACCTAAAAATGTGATATGATAAACTTAAAATGTAATAAGTGATGAACTCATTTGTATTTATACCTTGAACTAAAAATATTAGAACTTGTTACTATTGAGAATATATATTTAGCTAGACAAAATTTGTAACTTTTTAATAAAAATACTCCTTTACATACTTTTTATAGTTGAATAGTCAAAGCTCTTAATAATTTAGAGATGCACCTAAAAGCTAGGTTTTATTGGAGCCATTGCTAATTAAGGATCATAGGTGCGGTGCGGCCTCTCGGGCTACTCAGGGTCCCAACATATTTTCTTATTATTTTTTGTTACTTATTTTAAAAAAAGTTAAAAAGTGGCTCACTTTGAAAGATTCATTCAAGTCTGACATGACTTGTTCCGGGCGTCATTCCAGTTACACACTTACACCCCTAACAATAGGAATAACAAAACTATTTATTGTATAATTTTAAGTATCTCAATTTAGTATTCTCAATTTGACGAGTTTAAGATTTTGAATTAAATTATTCGAGCTTGAGTTAGTTAATAGAGAATAATAATTTATTTCATTTAATTCTACACATCATAATTCGTATAACCGACTATATTACACAAGTAAGAGCAAAATGTTTGGTGTGTCACAATGTTAATGGGAAATTGGCGCAAATGGTCTCTAGCGTATGACATTAGTGCGCAAATAGTCCCTAACCTTTCATTTTTTGTAGAATGGTTCCTAACCTATCCATTTAGGTGCGTAATTAGTCCTTATTGACGGATTCCGTTAAAAATCCGTTAAAATATTTTCAAAATTGGCGCAAATAGTCCCTCTTATGTTTTTTTATCTTTATTAGTGGGGTAAAATTGTCAAGTTACATTTTTATTTCAATTGGCGCAAATAGTTCTTAACCTTTACCTTTTTTTGGCGCAAATAATCCATAACCTATAATTATATTTTGGTGCACAATTGGTCTTTATTTGATGAAAAAGATAAAAATATTCTTACTTTTCATTAAAGAAATTTGCAATTGGATTCCTAACCTTTAAAAAAAGTGAAAATGAATCCGATACTTTAATTTTTTTATTAAAAAAATTCAAAAGAAAACTAATAAATTGATAATATACTAAATTATTTTGTATATTTTACAAACTATTATAAAAATAACTAAAATTTAAACTTATAATTATTAACGAATGTGCTAATTAAAATAATTTTATTATTATTAAGTAATCATATTATTTAAAATTCAAACTTTAATTTTATCATTACAATATAAAAAAAAATAAACTTTGTCACAAATAAAAGTTTTAATTACTTTCCAAACAACACATATCTGTTGAACCAAACAAGATTTATCCATGTAGCCAAACATGAGTCTTCTTCTTCGTTGAATTTTCTTCTTGTCCAAACAACCAACCACCACCGAATAACCCATCCAAAACTCAAAAAAAAATTCCACTGGAGAAAACCACCGGATCTGCGCCGGTCATCTTCCTCGCAGATCCGATGGATCTTGAACCAAATCTGCGCGACCGATCCGCGCAAATCTAATAGAATCTGCGTGGGATCTGTGCGACTCTGGTCGCGCTGATCGAGCGGAATTTGTGCGATTCTGTTCGTGCAGATCTGGCTAGATCTGTGTGGCCATATGCGTGACTCGGTGGCGCAGATCCTGTCGGATATGCACGAGCCACCAGATCGGAGTCGCGCAGGTCCAACGAGATCTGCGCGGCCGCACCCAGATCCATCTAGCAGTGTCCCTTTTTTTATTTTTTTTTGTTTTTTTTTCGACCTTCAATCTTCAAGATCTACCGAATCTGCGAGGAAGATGACTGGCGTAGATCCAGTGGTTTTCTCCGGTGGAAATTTTTTTGAGTTTTGGATGGGTTATCTGGTGGTGGTTGGTTGTTTAGACAAGAAGAAAATTCAACGAAGAAGAAGACTCATGTGTTGGCTACATAGATAGATATTGTTTGGTTCAACATATAGGTGCTGTTTGGAAAGTAATTAAATTTTTATTTGTGACAATTTTTTTTTTATATTGTAACGTTAAAATTAAAGTTTGAATTTTAAATAATATGATTACTTAATAATAATAAAATAATTTTAATTAACACATTCGTTAATAATTATGAGCTTAAATTTTAGTTATTTTATAATAGTTCGTAAAATATACAAAATAAGTTAGTATATTGTCAATTTGTTAGTTTTCTTTTAATTTTTTTTAATAAAAAAATTAAAGTATCGGACTCATTTTCACTTTTTTTAAAGGTTATTAATCTAATTACAAATTTTTTTAATTAAAAATAAGAATATTTTTGTCTTTTTCATCAAATAAGGACCAATTGTGCACCAAAATATAATTATAGGTTAGGGACTATTTGCGCCAAAAAAAGGTAATGGTTATGGACTATTTTGCGCTAATTGTTAAAAATGAAACTCGACAATTTTAAATTTCACTAATAAAGACAAAAATATGAGATGGACCATTTGTGCTAATTTGAGAAAGGTTTTAACGGATTTTAAACAGAATCGTAAAAAGCACAATCGCTTCACCTAAAAATGGATAGACAGTGATCATTCCGCCAAAAATGAAAGATTAGAGACCATTTGCACACTAATATCGTACGTTAGGGACCATTTGCGCCAATTTTCCCAATGTTAATAGATATTTTGTGTATTAGTTTTAATTGAATAAAATAGAAAAAATTAATTAAAAAGCTTTTATTACTCGGGAGAAGAAAATATTTGCATAGGAATGGGTGATTCTCCCTGCCAGAACTGGATGAATATAAATACGTGGATAAGAAGATAAATTACAGTTGGGGTTCCCATTCTATTAAACGTCTAGCAAGTCAGTTCTCAATCTATTATTTTGCAGTTGAAGGTTTTAACCTTTTATTTTTTAGAACTCTAGTCCCTATGAACTATTTGTTCACTTAACTTTGATTAAAAACTCAATTTTTTAGAAAGACTTCATCCTTGTCTTTAGTTAAACAAAAATAACAAAATAAAAGATAATATATATATATATACAATATTTATCAACCCTTATCTTGTATTTTATTATTTAATTCAACATAAGAGTAAACTTGTATTGTTATAAAAAAAATTGGGTTTTAATTAAACTCCAGGACAAAATCACCAATTGGGGATCAAGTGTTACAAAAATGAAAGATTGGAACTGAGATTGTCAAAATACTATTTTCAATAGATTGAGGACCCAACCTGTAATTGTTTCCGGATAAGAACGAAAATATTCTATTTCGACGTGAAACATAATCGTGCAACCAAACACTCCCCAATATCCCCACCATATATAAAGCAAGGATCGCTCGTCCCCTCCCACAACTCACCAGATTAAACACTTAACGCGCACAGATTTATCATCAGAGAGAAGAGTAAAGGAAGAAAGCAAGAAGAAATGGCAGGAATGTCACAAGATTGGGAGCCAGTCGTGATGCGCAAGAAGGCCCCTACCGCCGCTGCCCGCAAGGATGAAAAAGCTGTCAACGCCGCACGTCGCTCCGGCGCTGAGATCGAAACCGTCAGGAAATGTAAGTTTTTGAGTATATTGTGCGCCATTATATTCGTTTTTGTGGTGGAAAGTTTATATGTTGTTCTTTTCTGTTTTATCCGCTAGATGTATATATGTGTGTATTTATTTCCAGGCAATTAATTGACCTTTTACGAAGGTTTTTGTCGTCGTGTCTTTCTCTATATTCATCTCTGTCACTCTGTGTATGTGTGTACATATATGAACTGTGTATATATGTGCTTCTTTTGTTCAGCTAGGGTTTCCTTATTTGTAATAATTAATGTTCTATAATTCATTCCTTTGTGCAATTATTCATGAGAATGTTTGTTCTTCTACGGCTGAATATTGTCTATTAGTCTAACCTGTTTCCCTAACCGATGATTTAACTTTAGTTAAGAATTGTGGAAAATAGTTGATTCGATTTCTGGTCACTGATAATTTCAATATTTTGAGGTTGGCGACATGTAATTGGGACCTAATAATTGCACTTTGTGAATCAAATTTCATATTGGATAGGAAGGTTTTTGAATTAAAATCATAACCCCTAATTCCATGCCACAAAAATAATTAAGAGTTTCAAATGCAGGTCCTGTTAACCCTGAGTTGCTGCAAACTAGAAAACTTCTGTATTTTCTCTATTTCAAGTGGGCTTTGGTTGTCTGTGTTTTGTTTTTTGTTTTTTTCCTTCTTTTCTTTAAATAATATGTATCATTTAGTTTCCATTTTGTTAATGTAGCTTTGCTAATAACTAGAGCAGATTATATCATAGCATCAATATATCTGTGAATGAAAAAGAGAAGACTCTACCTGGACAATGGCTAATATCTGTGTTCTGTACTGACAATCATGTTGATGTCAGTCCAGTTTGTGTTCTATGCAAAAATCAAATAGCTGTAATATTCTCGTTTATATGTTGTGAGAGACCAGATTCAATGCAGTGTTGAACATGTTTTTTAGGGATCCTCCAGAAGAATACCTCCAGCTTAAAATCTACCAGGACAATGGCAAACATCTCTGTTCTCGGCTGACAATTGTGCTGATGTCAGTCCAGTCTGTGATCTATGCAAAAATAAAATACCTATATTGTTCTCATTTATATATTGTGAGATGAGTCGCCAAGGTTACTCTTTTGTCCCCTAAAAATCAAAATCCTTTTCTAAGTTGAGTTCTTGTTTTCCCTTATCTACTGTTTCTCTAGATGTTTGTGGAAGTGTTTATGACCTTTGAGTAGATCTAGCTTTGTTTGCTGCTTCTAACATTTATCCTCTCTCCTGCAGCTAACGCAGGGACAAACAAGGCTGCCTCAAGCAGCACCACTTTGAACACCAGGAAGCTTGATGAAGACACAGAAAATTTGGCTCGTAAGTTGAAATCGTTTGTTTCTTTTTAGGGAACTATTTGGTGATTATTTTGCAATGGTTGTTTTATGAAATAATCATTTGCATTGTTAAGTCATGTGGATGCCACTATATTTTGGTAAGATCATGCAATCCCTCATTTCCGTAATGTTTATGAAGTCTTTTCGATTTTTCTCTGGAAACATCATGTATCCTATATTTGTCAGATTTGTAGAGTAGATGACAAAAATTAGTAAAAATGAGTAAAACAATAAAAATTGCTTTCTTTACACCAGACTTCCTTTTTATGTGGGAGTTGTGAGGAAACTTTAAAAAAAAAAATGAGTATCTTGACGCTCATATGACTATTTTTCGTTCAATTTGAAGAATAATTGCAGACTTGGAGTAGTTCAAGTGCAAACAATTGAGCTCCTATACTTTCTGAAGTGGTCATCCATCTTTTGCCATCTATTTCTTATGGACATGAGTTTAACTGGATATCCCTTTCTGTGGTCATGATTTGCAATTTATTTCTGAAATTGCTCCCTCCGCTTTGCCCCTTAGCAACAAGGCAACTTAAATTATCTGGTGGTTCGTTTGTTGAATTTTAGATAAATATTATTCTCTTGAGTGTTTGTCATACCTGCCTACATTTCTGTCTAATCACCTAGGGAACCTTTTCAGTTCCCTTTTTTTCCGGCTGCCTCGGGGTATGTGGACTGAACTATATCCTTACAGAATTATGATTAAACCTTTTTTTATGTCGGGATCATTCTTTCAACATATAAATGCTTAATGCTTGTTTCAAATGCAATGTCAAATTTCTGGAAACTGTCTCTCTTAACGCAATGTTGAAAAGATTATTAATGTTGTGCCTCGGTCATTAATTAGTTACTCAATAGCTGTTTGTTTGAAAGACTGCCCTGTTGGAAAATATGCTGATATGTGCGCTAACTCCTAGGCAGCATGATTTCAGTGTGCATGAGAAATTAATAGCCATAGTTTTATGACTCTTTCAGTCTATAAAAGTAATTAGTAGGCAAAGCTTCCCTAGGCAAATGCCACTTGGTTTGGTTTATTTAATTATTTCTTGTAATGACCTATTGCCTTAACGTCCCATTTTAATTTTTTCCATTTTGTCACAGATGAAAAGGTGCCCAGTGAACTGAAGAAATCCATCATGCAGGCTCGTTTGGATAAGAAACTGACCCAGGCTCAGCTTGCTCAGGTCTGTTTTGCCCCTTGTTTGCATAAATGAATCATCAAACTTATGCACTTAGGACATGAAAATTCATTCTTGCTTTTAATCCTTGCCTTCAGATGATAAATGAGAAGCCCCAAATCATCCAGGAATATGAATCTGGAAAAGCAATTCCAAATCAGCAGATTATTTCGAAATTGGAAAGGACCCTTGGCGTGAAACTGCGAGGAAAGAAATAAAACAAGCAGCAAGTAGAGTCTTAAGACATTTGCACTGCAATGTGTTCTGAGTCCTAAAAGTGGTGGTGTACATGAACATATTTTCTTTTGTTTCTTACCAGTTTCATAATCATCTGCTACTAATATGGATTATGGATATTATGGATTTGGCTTTCCTATGAACAGGGGACGTTTTCCAAGTGAAAATATGAGGATTCCCCTCATCTCATGATTGTACATCTTTTGCAATATTATTGTTGTCTCCTTGTGTTACACTGATACTGGTCGTGAGACATTGGTTGTCAAATGCAGTGGTTGTGTGTATTTCTAATATCCTTTGTTAATATTTAGCAATTTAGGTTCATCAGATTTCTCATGTGCATCTCTAAACAGATCCAAACACAGATCTGTCACGGCCTCACGGGCTGAATCAACCATGAAGATCAATTGCATAACAAGAGAAGCAGATGGCAGAATGTATTTATTCACTGGTCTAGGGGCACAATGTTTACTCACTGTTGCTAATAACTGCCATGTATGGTTCATAGTCCCATATTGGTCGAGGCACAATGTTATAGAGACGTGTGTTAGCAAGAACCACGAAGGTGTTTGTTACAATTCAAACTGAAATGTTACAATACATGCTGTACATCAAATATTTTCATCAACCAAATGAAATCATTCAGATACAATTGTAAACAAGAGCCAAAGCAAAAATTCTCTCAAATATATAAAAGCTACCACAGGTTTCTCGGATAACAGTTAGACATAAGTTACTCGCATGCCAGTTTCGTTCCGAAACTGGTTAGGCAAATGGCAAATGCCTGAAATGCCGACAAAGGCTGCCTATAGTCCATAGTGAAGGTATCGGCTCCTACCTTACCAAACTGGAGAAGTACTGTTTCCTCGTCACCTATTCCACCCGGCTGACTTTGATCTATTGTTGCAACCAGTTGAAAGTTCTTGACGGATGCAACTGTCACCCTACCGTGGAAATTCAAGCACCAACATTCCAAGTGTTCATGCCACCTTGGAGCTTTGTTCTTCAAAACTGTGTATTCAAGATCAGAGGACTCGGGTTTCTTCATTTTTATATTATCTTGAGATTTGTCGGCTGCCATTTCTTCTGACATTCGGCACTCAAGTGAGCATGCCATCCTCCTTGGGCCTCTTGACTTCAAGAGGTTGAACTTATAGGACACCTGTCCAATTTCAAAATTACCAGCTGGAACTTGGGGACTTATCTGTTTGCTTGCAAAACGACGACCAGCTCTACTGCTCGAAGGCTTTGCTCCGCTATGTGGTGGTTGGCTATCATAGATTGTGAAATTAGTGCCAAGGAAATCCGATCTGTCACAAGGGAAAAACAATTTGCTGAATGTCTCAAAGATGAAAGGAAAAAATAACCTTTTATTTAACAGAAGGGACTGGATATGCAAAGCCTCAAGTCGAAAAAGCAGAAAATGGTGAATATTAGGCAAAAAATAATTTTTTTGAGAAAACTCAAGGGAATATGAAACTCAAAAAGGAAAAATTGCATGTGTTTGTGGGGGGCCTCTGTGGTGCTCCATAACATTATTCATATTGGACCCAAAAATCAATGCTCTCTCCGTTGGGAATCAGGCAAGACAACTACATAAAATCCAAACACCCGGATGGCTTACAAAGACCACTTGGAACCCTCATTGAATTGGTTGACATTCCTCTTTCTTCAACTCCAACTGGCAATTACTTTAGCACCAGAACACATCCTCTGTTGCTTCCCCAAGTAGCAGTGACATTCATACGTTATTTATAGAGAATATAGTTGAAAGATGCAGGGCCAAATGTAACACGTCACAAAGTGAACTGTTTTCCTTGGTTTTAATATGGACAAATGATGCATGTTTCACAGTTCACTTGTATAAAAACTACCAATAAATAATAGAAATCTAAAATTCATTCTCTGGAGTCAAGAGTTCCACAAACAAAATGAACAGTGTAAATAAGAAAATGCAGCAATTGCAGAACTCCTATGGCTATCTAACCTTGACAAAGAAATATATCTCCATCAGTTCCTTCTAACAGCCCACAGAGAATATAAACAAGAAATTTCATCCAAAGGACCACACAAAGTAAAATAATCAGAAGTCACATCTCCATCGTAATAAGAAAGTATCTTTCGAAAAACATAAATAGTTACAAACCAGAGGGATAGTTATTTCAATTTGTAATGTAAATCATAAGTTGTCCTCAACTCTTCTCAATGAGATCTAACAAAAGCTTTGATAGTTACAAAAAAAGTAGTATCGACCATGTTGGAGTAAAGAGAAAGTAACATAATGGTTTGGCTTGCCTCAAAAGTTACTTTTCAGCAACTAGATAGGAATCCTTACCTTAATTTTCCAACATAGGCATTACTTCCTTGTGATAGATCGTCAGCATTGAGTGATATAATGTACTCGATGTGAGTACCATTCCTGTATCTTCGTGCTGCTAAGAGGAACTTCCCTTCGTCCATGAATGCTGTCAAAAAATAGAGCAAGAACATCAGCTTAGATCATAAATTCATAAAGAGCCAACCATAAGGAAAATCCATGATGCTACAGAGGTATTAGGTAAAACAGTTCCTTGAATGTCCTTGTTAATCTATGTGGTTGATAAGGAAAATTACAATCATAGTCTATCTAATCTACGTAAATCTCAGAGCTATATAACAATCAGTGCGTCTAGTTTTATATTAAATATACTTAAGCTGCTAAATTATTTAGGCTTATGACTATCTATCAATCTGAACTTTTAATACGCCAATGATTGATTCCTTGATACTATTTTATTTATCCTTCCCGGGGCAACACTAGGAGAACTGATGGAGATCCGTAACAAAATTATATTGAAGACTTGCCAAGTTTTGATGCTTATTTTCAAGTTAGTGAAAACCGGACTGGACCGGCCGGAAAACCGGTACAGGTTTCGCTTAAAACCGCACTAATTAAAAACTGTGAAAAACCAACCAAGAGACCGGTCCAACTGTGAATCAGCTGCCCATGACCAGTTTGCCGGTTTGCTTTTCTTTAAAGATAAAACAGGAAAATTTCTAGGGCCCAGTGACTGATGGAGTAAAAGGCCCAAAAAGGTATAATTTCCTACTGATTCGCCAGCCAATTCATCATGTGTTGAAGCTTTTACTATATTTGTTGTCTCATTTTCTATTGATATTAGAAGTCACATAATGAAAATAAATGTAGCCAGGTTTAATGAGTGCTTTTAACTATATATATTAATTAATTTGGAAAATTAACTTGTTTTTGTCAATTTTTTGTGGTATATTTATTTATTTATTTTTGATAACCGATTTAACCTTTTGACCCTTGACCCTTTCTCTTTTCCAAGTCAATGCCTGAGCCGATTTTCAAAACATGGCTTACTTTAGGAAAATAAATTGGAATTTATTTTGAAAAATATTATTTTATGTCCTTATTTTGTTTCCTTGTTAATTAAAACCCTATATAAAGAGGGTTAATGTTCTGTATTAGACAAACTAGATTATTGAATAAACAAAAATATTCTCCCTCTAATTTTCTCCTACCTATCTCACGTTTCTCCCTCCCTCCCTCCCTCTATTCTCTTCTTTCTATTCCTTCTTCCTCTCCGTTCTCTCTTCTTTTATAGTTAATTGGTTGTCAAGCGAAATACGTCAAGAACCCAACATCATTCAGAGAATCAGAATTAGAATCTTAATAAACAAAAAACTATTTCTTTATCGTCCAAAGACCAGATCAGGTTAACTAGTAAGCAGGAACGAACATAAAAAGTAGGGAAAAGTACAATAGGAAAAAAGAAGAGAAGGAAATCACTGCTCTCGTTAAAGAAAATATTATGAGAATTCACACTCACTGAGATGTATCCACAATAAGTGTAATAAGTTTCGATTGCCAAAATATTGCACTTGAAAGTTCCCATATCAGTTTATATGACTACGTCAACAAAAAGAGTATCACAGATTCTGGTGGCTTTATAACGTAGTAATAATTCTTTTCAGTCTCCAATCAGGCATAAGTTGCATGACAAAGGAAATCCTCCATTCTCTCTCCTTACACCATAATTTTCCAATGCTTTCTGGAATTCTAGTACTTTTTCTATTATCACTGCATGCAGTGCTAAAGCAAAAGGTACAAATACATCAGATAGATAGATGGATATTATATAAACTAAAAATATAGAGTTGAGAAATGATTCATGAATATCTCAGCTCTATCAGAAGTAAATGACAACATTAAAAACTGAACAATTAATTAATGCTAGTGCAAGGAGTCAAAAAATTACAGACCAAGTCAAGATGACTTGGCAAATATCACACGGGATGTCCCTACTCACGTAGATATTAAGACTAATGGCCCGAAAGATTGTTAATGGTCCTCCTAACTATTGATGTTAAATTTCAAGGTTCTACTTGGTCAAATCACCAGATAGCAATTGATTGAATTTCATGAGTTACGTACGCAAGCAAATTTCAATTTATATGTTATTTTGAAACTTCCATTAAAGGTTTACTTACATGGTGAAAGAGCTAGATAAAGGTAAAATGTAGCATTCTTCTTGTCACGCTTTATAAGACACTGGCGGGGAGACTCCCGAGGCCCCGGCTGCAGCATAAAACTAAGTTAGAACATCATCCAACATAATTTCTGAAGTTCTCGGTTCAACACGGATAAAGTTTTAAAGATGTCATGCATACTTAACAACAATGAAACACGTTGATCAGAATAACACAGCAAACTAAAAAAACAATCAATAACCAACAATTTCTGCACCCCACCCCCCAAAAACGTATCTCCAGATGCTTTCATTTAATTAACTTACTACAGAATATTCCAGCAATTTTCACTACTAAATATTTCCATGAGAACGCTATTGGAAAGTACAAGCATGTGCATCATTTTCTTCCATGAAACTTTGCCCAAGTTCGACAAAATTATAGAAAATTTATATCATTAAAATCCAATCTTCAGTTCTCTATGTCTTTGTTTTATGCATATGTTTTCTCCCGAATAAATATAGATACCTATAAATGCGAAGGTAGTTTGAGATAATGTGATATACAGATGGCCTCAAGCCAAAATCGCAGAACAGAATCCTCAATTAAACACAAATGAACTCTCGGAGTTTAGCATATCAAAAAACAACTAAAGTGGGTTCAATTAGAAATTCACACACAGGTTACTGCTATTTAAAAAAAGCCATTGGCAACATGACAATTCCCATTCATAAACGGCCATTTCAAATCCTAAAAGAGTTATTTCTATTCCGATTCGAAGGTCCCAATTCTATATAGTCAAAGGAACAAAAATTCCCAAACCACACTCAGATCATCCAAATCACTGAATGGAAACAAAAGTACTTGAAAAAAATCAATATTTCAAAAATGGACCAAAAACATATAAGTTCAACCTTTTTGAGACAAGAAGGGAAAGTGATTTTGGCAGCCTGTTGATTAACGGATGCCTTCTCAACCACCTCTTTTGTGACCTTCCTCCATTGCTTGCAAACGCACCCAAATGCGACAACGTCTTGGCGCTGCGGCCATTGTTCCTCGCTCACCTCCACTCTCTGTATTATCTCCCCAGAAGCTCCGGCAACAAACCCCCCCACAAACTCGATTTACCAACGACGCCGTTTTGCTGTTCTTCTTTATTATCATCATTTTTATTTTGTGCTTCTTCTTTTTCTTCTTTTTCATTGTAATTATAAATAATTTGGGTATCTGAGGATTTGAATTCTTTAAACGATTTGGAGAGTGTGAAGGAACGATGGGTGATTTTTCTTGAGAGAAAAGAACGTCGCAGCGACATCTCGTTTTCTAGAGAGAAACGTGAGGGATCTGTAGAGAGAGAAAGTGGAGTAAGAAAAATAAGAGAGAGATAGAGGGGCATTCTTGAATCAAAATGGGTACACAGTTACTTGCATCTAAAGTATAACTAGTGTACTGCATGTGGTTGGAATTCGATCGTAGAAAAATAAATTGAGATACAAGATCAAGGTTAAGATTAAGATTGAGAATGAAAAATTTAGAGAAGAATGGTGAAGAGAAAAAGAATTGAAAAAGAGAATTGAAGAAATTGAAATTTTTTTTTGAGAGAGTGAAGATAGTTGAAGAGAAACTCTCTATATTCGTGATTAAATGACGAACAAATGAGAGGTGGATTTGTTGTTTATTGATGTAATGTTCAATTACGTGGGAAGTTACGAATGAATTGTTGTCTAAAATTTTGTGATAGAGCTGTGAGAAGAGTGTCGGCTTTGTTTATTTTATGAATTTTGTTATCTGTACACTCCTACTTCCACCCTATTATATGAAAAACAATAATTTGGCTAAATAAATAATGATTTGACCAAATATTTTATTCAGAAAATGAGAGTGTAAGTGGAAGTGTATAAATAACAAAACTCTTATTTTATTGCTTGTAAATGTACTGGTCCCTTTGACTTGTTGACTCAGTTCCAAATGTCGTTTCTCAAACATTTGGTGGCGTTTTAGGTTTTGTGACTGTGATTTGAATTCATTCTATGGTAGATCCTAAAAACCGGGGCGTCTATTTTGTTATTTTGAACAATATCAAATTATGGGTGCCAAAATACATCATCGGGCTTATACTCAACTAAATATTACGGATTTAAACTAACTCTGTTTTCACAAAATCATAGATGCTAATCATCAAGAAAATCCTTACGAGATAAAATGATACGTTTCTTACATATAGATACCTTCTGGCCTTTCGAATGCTCCATCAACATTTTAAAACTTTATGATCAACATTTCAAAACTTTATGAATGACGAGTTTTTTATTATCATTTACTGTATTTTCTCAAGAGGCAGGGAATGTAATGTTATGTTGGGTTGGGTTGGGAAGAGAGAAGTAAGAGAGAATCTGACTGAAGATATAAAAGACAGACAATAAAAGTTGATCAGGTTTCAACTATCAATTTTAAATGACAAATGTGCAGTAACTTTGGCAGAAGTGGGCAGACTGAAATTCTTTTTGTTAGCTACACACAGTATTTTGGCTGAAGGGTCGTTGTTCCATTCAAAATTCTACATGTCTTTAATTCTTTAGCTCTCAAAGTACGCGAAGAATTAGCCTATTAACAAATAATTCTAGTATACCGTAAAGATTGAATATGTCATCTGTCCATGTCGATAATGACATATAATACTTGAGGTGTAAAGATGAGGCAAGCCGTAGCTGGTGACCAGACCATTGTTTGGCCAGCCTATGGCTGGAACAACCCTGTTCAAATGAGGATTTTCTTTATTTTCACATTGATTTCGGAAAAGACCCTTGCAACAAGCTATGCAGTGCAACAGTCAAGCTGCGTAGATTTCAAGAACATCCGGAAAGTCTTCTATTATACACCTAATTTTTCTAGGGTAGTTGTTCAATCGATTGGGTTTCAATGAAAAACCAAATTAGAATGAAAGAAAATAGAAATGGATGAATATACTAATTCACAAGATCATGAAAGGGATAATTAGTAATATTTTTATTCATCCAAAGATTGCATGCATTGATTTACATTACACAAACTACACATCCCCAAGTCCTTTTTTGTCTCCCAATATTTTGACACAGTATCCTTAAGCAATTCTCTTGTCACTCCCAATACATCAAAATACAGGATATTAGTATGAGATACAGATCCCTTCAAGTGCACCACAATGCCTGCAAAAGCAACCAGTAGCATTCAGTGATTGATTTGAGCTAAAAAAAAAAAAACATAAAATCCCGACTATTGTATTGTCTAATCCTATTCGAACTGCATAAAAAACCCGCAATACAGATATGAAATAAATTACCTTTAAGCAGGCAATGCAACTTGTGAAACAACTAGGTTTGTGAATATTGTTGAGCAGGAATTGAGTGTTGAAGGGAGAATTCCGAGTTGAGATGAAGAAAGCCTTTGTAGGAAGAATCAAAGGAGACCACAAACCACTCTGTTGGTAATCGAAATCGAATTCAGAAGCATCAAAATATTTGCCAAGAAGCCTGTCAGATAAATTTTTTGAAACCTGCTGAACCAATGGACTGCTGAAGGAACTTTCCGGTGATACCGCCGGTGATGATGACTCTTCCGACATGGCTTTAGCACTGTACTCTATTGTGTGTAGGATAAATACATGTGAGAAAATTAGACGCCTGTCTATGGGGGATTTTGAATTTCAGCTCAATGTGTAAAGGAGATTTGACCCTTTATATATATGCTCCTTGAGGATAAAAAATTTGGTTTGTATGTTTGAAATAGTCCCTGGACTTTAAAATGTTAATATTTAGTCACTAAAATCAATTTCACCTATAGAAAACCAAGGAGAGTCTAATTTTGCTAATGCTATGATTACATGGCATGACCATAGACATTTCAAAAAGAATAGTTTATAGTTCCTTCAAACACAACCTATAATAAGTCAGAATGTAAATAACCAAACAATACAAAATATATAATATGTCCCATAAAAATAAGCGATAGGGTAATTTTCTTTATAGCTAATTTCTTAATTTTTTAATCTATTCATATTTAATATACATTACTATCAACAAATATGAACTACCATTATATTAAAAGAATTTTTATTTTATTTATTCAAATTCATTTTTCATTTAAGACACATAACTTGAAATTTTTATAAACAATAAAATTTAAATTTAAGACCGTTAACCATTGCGGTGACATATAGAACTATCTTGCATAAAATCTTAAAATTTAGACAGTTCGTATGAGCAAAAATAAAATTACAAGCACAAAAGAAACGTAGATCATGAAAAGAACCAAAACCGGCCTATGAACTTTTTCATAATAACCCATAAGTCTTTGATTTAGTCAAGGAAGAATCAACAAGATATGCATTCAGATGCTGTCCAAATTATCTTGGTAGAAAAGAACTGTGTCACATGTTCTCGAGCTTCTTCGCCCATAGTCCCTGTCATCTGAGGATCTCGAATAAAATTATTCAAGGCGGTAGAGAACTCATGGGCGCTAGGATCACAAAGGAAGCCCGTAACTCCATTTTTTATTGCATGCAATAACGGGTTTATGGGCTGCCATTGCTTCCAGAGGAACAATGCCAAAATGCTCATATGTTGTATATATCAAAAACCAATCAACTAGAAGAGAATGTCAAATGGTGACACACCTTGTGTGTATAGACAACACAGAGGCATTGGGATAGAAGCTCATTCCTTCCAGAAGTCGAACAAGATGTGATGAACCGAACCTGAGGAGACACACCTTCCCTTTCAAGTTTCAGCCAAGTTTTTGAGTTCTTCCAGATACTCAACATTTTCTTTGAGGCGCTTATCGAAACCACCTGACACAAAAAGTAGCATGACCTGCTGCCCCATTTTGCAAAGCATGTTTATCAACATATACAGTAGCATAAATGTAAAGCAAAGAGAAGATTTTATAATTTAAGGTGATAGAAAGCTAATAATATTTAGGGAAAACAGCACCAGAGGTACCCAACCTTCTCATCAAGATTGTTGCAAAGTTCGTTTGAGTGGACGGTTTCCATCTACTTGACCATTAAAAAGTCAGATTTTTATTGAACAAACAATTATACTCTATTTTTCACTTAAAAATAGAAAGGAAAAAGATCATCAGCTTCCCCCTTACTCCCAAACAGCAGCCTGCACCTACCCCGATTCATTCAGATCTTGAAGTATAGCATTTTATAGGTAGGAGACGGGTAGTGATATGGAGAGCCCAAATCAAGGGGGAAGGGAGTTGCAGGCAGAAGCGTGGGTGGGGGAAGCACATGGGGTTGGATTGAGTTTTGCTATTATTTATTATTTTCTTTTTCTCTTTTTTCCATTTCTTTCTCTTCCTTTTCATTGAAATTAAGTGTTACCATTGCAATCAACTAGTTCGTGTTTTTCATATATAAACCAATAAATTTCTACATGAAGGGCCAAAAGTGTTGAAAACTGATTTAAGAATTCGAGAAATTGAGACTAAGTATTTATCAACTTCGGTCAAAATACTCAGACTCAGCCCAATCCGTTTAGACAAATTAGTTTGTCACTTCGCCTCTTCGAGGCGTCGAAACGGGGATCGACCTGCATGTGTTGAAGGGTATATTTGACATCTCGAAACCAATATCGAATGAATGAGAAATTACGGAAAATGACAAATTCGGGTCAACTTTTTGACCATGCGATCACATGGGTTTATTATCCTGCGATCGCAACTGGCTGAATTTTTCAGCAGAATGTTTTTCATTCCTACCATGCGATCGCAGGGAACAAAGCCATGCGATCGTATGGCTTTACGAACATTTGCCTTGACTTGCTTTTCATCCAATTTCATTCGGTTCTTGTTTCTGCAAATTTGGAGTAATTTACACAGGAATCCACCAACAAAAAGTTGATAGTTGGCCTCCTTCCCCTTCTCCCATAGTAGACACGAGTTCAATGAAATGGAACACATTGTAGATAGGGTTGTAAACAACTAATTATCACTTTGCAGTTCACATTATAGTATCATACACCTATACATGAACAAAGAAAAAAAAGACACCCTACAATCTCCAGCATTGATGTTGGATGTTTTCATGGTAAAAGATCTCACAAGGAAATCCGGCAATAGTATGGCACAGCAATGTGCATAAACATGTAAGAAATACCCTCTAGGTCTACATGATACCGCTAATTATGAATTGAAACCCAATTTCAAAAGGTGGTTATTTATCTTAAGGCAGAAAGTGATACAACTTATAATTTCAGCTGGTCAAACTGTTGAAATATATTTTTTATCCACACATTTTATAGGACTACAACTTGCAACTCAATTTTTATCCACACATTTACCCACAACTTATAATATAAGCACTTAAAAAATAATTTCATCACTACCAAACATACACATATCTGGAAGAAATAATTGGAAGTTACCTGCAATGGTTAAAGAAACCTCATTCTTGTTACATCCTTGAAGAATATTCTCTTGATCCTTGCACAGCATAGCGAAGGCAGATATAGCTAACTCTATGTTCTTTTTCCTTTCAAACCGATTGATGGAGAGAAAATTCAACCCAAGACAAAGTGCACTAAAAGTTATAATGATACTGTCTTTAGCTTGTTTTGGGGGGTGACGGGAGGAGGACCGGACGGCAAATGCATGCATAAGTGTAGACCTAAAGATCAAATATAGCATTTTTTGTGATAAATCATAAAACTAAGAGTTAATAATAGATAGAATCCTGTATGTTACTTGGTAGCATTAGGTTTGTCAAATTGATCCACATTAACTGCGGGTAGAGAACAGCAGGTCTAATTCCACGTGCATTTAGAAGCTTGAAAGTTTTTGCAAGCATGGATGCAGTAAATGGTGTGATGTATGCCCATACGATGCAAGTTCTACAGCAGCATCAACAATTAATCTTTCCGCTCCGCCTACGCACCATGTCAAGGCAAATAAATTAGAGCATGTTTGGCTTAGTTTTTTTTAAACACTTTTTCTCTCAAACTCATTTTCAACCTCATATTTTGTGGGACATACAACTTTTATCAACTTTTCAATTACACATTTCACCAACTTTTTTCAAAATATCCTACAAAACTGTTGGGATATTTTCTCAAAACTTGCCAAAATTAGACAACTGTTGAAAGGGAAGACTTCTAGGTCGACTAAAATTACAAGTTTCCTAATCTTGGACACTTTGGTAGTCGAAACTTAGAAGATATCCAAGTCAACTAAAATTGAACAAGTTTCCAAATCTTGGACTCCTTGGTAGTTTAAACTTGTAAGAAAATTAGGTCATTCGTTAACTATAAATTAACGTGGTTTATTCTCTTTTGTAGTGGTGACCGAGAGTTTTCGAGAGAGAAAATCATGTGTTCTCAAAGATCCTCGTTGCTTTTTCTTGTTGTCTTTGTGGGTTGTACAAAGATTAGAAATTGGTGAGTGTGGTAAAAGCTTTAAGATATTATTTTTTCTTGAGATATCTTGGGGATTTGAGTAGGTGAAATCTATATGATTGTAACAATTTTTCATATAGCGAAAGCCTTAACAGTCCGTAAATTTTCTCTATTTTTTATATTTTTTTGTTTCGTTATATTTCTCTGAACAAGGATCTTGTGGGCAATAAAGGAATTGGTCTCAATTCCCAACAAAAACTACTTTTAAACTCCATCAAACAGACACTAAATATAAATAGTTAAACATGTGATGCTCGTATGAAAACATTCAATATTTGTACGCGTTAATAGGCTATCACGTAAGCATTCTCAAGCATCGGGAAAATGTATGTAATTTACAGGAGATGTGCCTCTAGATATAGCTTCTGAGGCATTCAAGTTGTAGAAACATGAATGTTACCCAATAAGAGAAGTTATCTACATAAAATCTAGCTAGATGTGCCTCTCATTGTGTCCTCATCCCTATAAACAATTAGTATGCCTCTTAGCTAAATTATCTCAGGTTGATCACACAAAAGTATGTATTCTATTAAGACCATCAGATTCTTAAGTGCTATTCTAGAACACTTTCCTAAGCACCTTATCTTGTTATTTTTTCTAAATCATTAACAATCTTATCTCCACTTTGTTACTTTTCACTGTACTCTTTAATTTATCTTTGAAGTGGATAAATAGCTCTGAAAGTTGATCTGGCTGACAAAATTAAACTGATTCTTTCAAACCTCTGAAATAAACCTTAATATATATTTAATCACTTTCCCAAATAATTACATAATATGACTCACTAATGTAACAACTCTATACTTTGTAAAATATTAAATATCTTTTTTATTTTTATAAATAAATATTGTAATACTTTTTCCATTCATCAGTAATATTTTTATTCATTAAGTTGTCATTAAATAATTCTGTAACTGTAAAACAAATTACACCTCGAGCTCACCTAAACAGTTCCATAGTTCGATAATTAAGGATTCCATTTGGACCAATTGATTTTCTCACCTACATCTTTTCATACCTTTCGTCAATTCCAAAACCCAAATCGTCCTTCAACTGTAGTTTAACATTTATATTCTCAATAAAGTTTGACAAATCATGAAAATTCATCAAAAACCATCTTTTTTACAAGATAACTAAGTACATTTTGTTCATACCAGATTTTCTTATTATGTAAGTTTCTATCCTTAAACTCTCCTAATACCTTCGTTACTAAAATTTTAATGCAACTAGCTAGCTACCTCATTCATCTCCTACTTGACAACACAAATAGTTTCAGCACTTCATTTGTATTTTCTCACTTTAATAACATCAATCATTTAGAAGCTTCTCCAGAAAATCTCCATATCAGATAGTGAATTCTATATTTCAACTTCTATTCTGCAAATAAACAAGCTTGAAGACCATTTAAATATTAATCATAGTTATCACAATTCACAGAAACCACTTTACTGTAGCATGGCGTCTAGGATTGTTAGATTGTTGCGTACCATCATCAACAGGCTTTGTATCTTTCTCATCCGTCATTGGGCTGGCTGTAAATGTAAATGTATATTAGATCAAAAAATATTGTGCATGCTATAACAAAACTTAGCACCCATACCCATACAAGATACTAAGCAGAAAACAGAGCATCGAAATCAACAAAATACACAGGACATCCTTTGAAAAAACCAAACAAAACATTTACACTGGGCATACCGCTTCGTTTAGTCTTTGATTAGTGAAGAAGTGGATCATACACATTCACAACTGTCAAAAGAAGAGCAATAGTCGATTGCACTATGATGGCCATGCAAGATAGACATTTTTTTTTCTCTCTTTCTTTCTTTTTTGAACAAAAACAAAATTGTTATGTAGTCGTTTTCAAAATACTTACATAGCAAGAAAAAAAGTAGAGAATGTTTAGCATACCATTCATATTTGGACGGTGGACGGTTTGTTAAATATCCTCCATTTATTTTTATAATTTATGTTTATCAAAATGTGAGTTAAACTTCGTTTATTTAACTTTGTATAATTAATCTTCATCGAAACGTGTGTTAATCATCATTTATTTAATTTTTTATAATTTATCTACATATTCTCTGTTATAATTGAGCTATAATTTTCTCAATTCACAACTCTGTTAAAGATGTTTTTTTTTCTATCTCTATTTTAGCTGTCACGTGTAAAACAATCTACATTGTTACATTGGAGATGCTCTAAGATATCCATGAATATTTTCCAACACAGATTGTTGGCAAGATACCAATGAATATTTTATAGATAAAAACTTCATTTTGTTGAGTTCACTAGCTGAAATTATAATTTAAACAATAGCAAATATGAGCTTAATATTGATAGTCAAAATTTCTTGACTTTATGCCCACTCTTTCTTGTCCGTTATATACTATACTATGTGAATGCTTAACGGTGTTGAAATTAATTTTTAATTATTTATAAATTGTCTGTGTTATGAAATGTGTAAATAATAAATAAATAGTAAATTTTAGGTCATGTAAAATATGTAAATAAAAAATATATTTGATCAATTTAACCAATTTAAATTATAATTTAAACATAAGCAAACAAGAGCTAAATCCAAAACTCAAAATACTGCCAACCATCCAAAATTGAGGTTGCGATCCCATCTCTTACAATCTAGAACTATTATTCTTCACAAAATTGATTATTAATTATGCCCAGTTATGATGATTGCTTGTAAATAGAGTCGACAGATTTATTTTTTCAAATTATAGGAAAAAATTGAATCATATAACTTCAGCCATCCACAAAATTAGAATGACAACGTTCGGTAAGAAAGATTAGATAGAATTAGATAGTGTTAAAAAAAGAAAATTAATTTAAATATTGTTAATTGTACTATCTAGTCTTAGCCAATACTCTTTTCTCAAACATGCACCAAGTATCCAACTTTCCAAAACTGCATGTTGAAAAGAGAGCACGTCCGAGGTGACAATCAAACTACCCTATGCTCCTGGATTTGTCCACTTGCATCTCCCACCTCACAAAACATAAAATCTTCTAACCGTTGCTCAGAATGCAAGAGAGGCTTAGAAACCAAAGAAACCAAGCTCACTAGCCTTTTCCTTCTCAAATGTTTCAAAATACTGATATATGATAGTGACAGCCAGGAGAATTCCAGTCCCTGAACCAATTGCACCCATAAGATCTGCCAAAACTGTCAGTGCACCAATACATATACCACCAAAGGCTGCCGCAGTGGGTATATACCGGTTCAGCTCCTTCTGTAGATTTGATTCCCGATGTCCGGGCATCACCATTTGTTGTTCCTGAAACATGACGGAAGAATGGAAGATACATTAGTTCAGACTATTACTAATTTTGTGTTCAACTAGTCACCTCCATTTCATTTCCAGTGGTAAGATCATATACATACCTAATGTAAACGTTCATACAGACCTTAACTCGTTCACACAAATTTATATATCCAGATATCGAAGTATTACTCAACATGAAACACAAGTTACCTACCAATCAGTTTTAAAAACTAGGTCATTCCGCACACTCATCTGGAAAGAACACCCTTGCTCAATAGTAGTAATATAATCTAGTGGAACAAAACCATCTATACAGAATAAAAAGCAAATTACTATTTGACATGAAACAGTTGCAAGATACCATATTCATTCTAGACTCAACGCTAACAACTGTGTCATAACATCCGACTCGTGCACACCACTAAAGAAAAGTTTGTGATCCGGATCCCCATGACACACAACTAGAGTGGTTTTACCAATTCATAGAGTACAAGAATAATATATCATGGGTTAAAAATAATAGATTTGGGATCACGGTTAATTCAAAGCTCAAAATTCAATCTCCAGGTAAAAAAAAAATTTAACTATACAAACATAGGGTACAAGAATGATATCTCATTTTTCATCATCAGTAATTTTAACATATTTGCTTTCATGTAACAAAAATTACTTCAAGGAGCATCAATTTCTTTAAGTTTTAGTGACTGAGAATTAAGCAGGAATTTTGCAAATGCCTTTCTGAAAATTCATGGATTGCCAAGAATATAGCCAACAATTAAGAGTACAAATTATGCTTGAATTATACCTTCAGCTGTTTAGCCACATCTCTAGCTGAGGATCCTGAAACCTCAATCCACGTTTTTGAGAACAAGGCACATGCTGACAGCATAAACACAATATAAAATAGTCCGTGGAAAGGATGGGCCACTATGTCTGACAAGCTGCAAAACAGCAGTAAACATTACTGAGTGAGTACAGTGAGAAAACTAGGTTAGCCCATCAAAATGGTTGCAAGCAAAATGAAGAGTGTAGAAGAGGCCAGCAAGGGAACAAGAAAAGGGGAGTCGGGAGATTCTTAATTACCTTGAAGGTGCAGTGATGTAATAAGCAAGACCCCCAACAGGCACAGATTGGCCAGAATATTCAGATTCCTTCCACTTCCCCAAGAGGTTCACGATGAAATTCCCACTGTATTTCCTGTACAGCAACTGTAAGAGTACACACAAAATAAGGGTGTCAATATTGGAAATCATAAATCAAATATAATTTGTTCATATTAACAAAAAAGGCCAGTACCTGGGAAATAAAGTAAAGATTGGATACGAGCGCAGACTGTAAAATAATAGGCATATTGGAAGTGTAGAACAACTTAATTGGATATGAACCCTGTTGCCCACGGGCATTCTTCGACCTCACAGGCAAAACCACGCGGAATCCTTGGAAGTAGATAACAATAAGGAAAATTAACACGGTCGCGAGCAAGTTTGTAACATTCGGAAGATTCTGCCTGTAGAATGCCTCTCGCAGAGCACGGACCTTGTCTGTTCGAGTAATCAACAAATGGAATAAAGCAATAACAGCACCTTCAAATTCAGCTCCACGCCCACTGTTCACAGTAGTTGGACTAAATGCTTTCCAGATGATATTTTCACTGTCAAAGCAAAGAACTCTTGAGAAATCATTCAATCAACATCTTGCAGCTTATACAAAACCAGTGAACGCCATATTCATAAATGCTTACCAAATATTGGTTGCTATGAAAAGTGAAATTCCAGAGCCCAGGCCATATCCTTTTTGGAGAAGTTCATCCAGGCAGATTACAATTATACCAGCAAAGCAGAGTTGGAGAATTATAAGAACTGCATTTCCAACTCCAAGTTGTCCAACACTGCCATACATCCCTGAGAGAACATATGCAACTGCCTCACCAATCGCGATCAAGATACCTAACAACTTCTGTGCACCGTTTCTAGTAGACAAAAAATCGATCCTCTTTTACAACACAGTGAAATGAACTAGATAATTACATGGAATAAGGATATAAAGAATTTTTTGTTTCTTGAAATACTCAAGATATTCAAGCACGACAATATTAAATGAAATCATTTTAGGAGGTAAATGGAACACACTGCACAGTAACTCTAGATAAGAAAGTATCAAAACTATGCATTCTAGGTGGCACGTAAAAGGCTTAATTGCAGGAAATTGTAAAGCTCTTCCGATTCATGTATTGCAAGAAAGGAAGATTGGAAGTCAGAAATAAATATCCTAAGCATTTTAGTATACTTACAGCAAGGCTCGATCCTCCCGTACGTTGTTATCAACTTCAATGATCTTTGAACCCGCTAAAAGTTGCATGACCAGCCCGGACGTCACTATGGGTGTGATTCCAAGCTCCATGACAGTTCCTCGGTTTGAGGCAAGAATAACACGCATCCAATAGAAAGGATCTGCACCTGTTGTGGAGTGTATGCCATACAATGGCAGCTGACTGCAAACCAGGAAAATGAAAAGGGAGATTACAGTGTATATAACCTTCTCTCTGAACGGAATTTTCCTGTCAGCACTCTGAACCTCAGGCAGAAACGAGAGAAAAGGTCGAACCAGATGGAGCACTCTAAATCCACCTCCCATCTTTTGTTGATAAAACTAAACTACCTGAACTGCACAAACACATTAAAAAGAAAAATATTTCAGCAGCATTCCTCAAGACAACCAGTAATCCTCGCAGAAGTTTGATGGAATTTTATGGTACAAATGAAAAAAAAAAAACAAAAACTCTTGCTACTTGTTAAGCCATCGAACACAAAAAAATAAACCTAAATAAGTTCATACAATCTGTTGGCGTTCAGTTGTGATCTAATACAATGATATGCAAGGGACTAGGGAACTTTCAATTTCACTCCCAATACTCTACCCAAATACAAAGGATTGCGCATTGCACATACAAGTTCATGACAATAACTCGAGGGGTCCTAAACATAAGCTTCTTCTACAAAATTGAAGGTGGAAATGTATGCTTCATCATGCCATCAAGAATTCACAGGTTAATTACGTACACTTGCAACACAATCAGCCCGCGACACACATTGTGTCTTCAAACATTTTTGTAGTTATTAAATAAAAAGGGGCATAGTATGACATGGCCTCTCATTACTTAACATCAATCTTCTTGATTTACCAAAAAACAACAGAAACTATTAAATTAAATCAGCAAAGATAAAATAACAAATTTCGTACCAGCGCATAAAACAAAATAGAATAACTTTAAAATCTATAATTACCCATGCATGTATAGATAACTACACAATATCTGAGATTAAAATGCAAATCGGACGATAATAAATTAAAATCAAACAAAAACAACTTATCGATGTTCATGAAATGACAGATCTGAGATTTTAAAAAAATCAACGTAAAAACTAAATGTGAGATCCGTCTTAGTTTCTAATTTTTCAATTTTTATTTAAGCTGAGCATAGAATAAATCAGACAACAAAAACACCAACATAATTCAACAAAAAACTCAAAAGGTTATATAAATATAACACGAAAAATGAAAATGGGAACTTAATTACAGATCTATAAACATTTAAATCTGATAAAATAAGTAGAAATGTAGAATTGTACGTACGTCAGATTCGATGTGCGTAGAAAATTGAACCCCCCAGAAGGATGAATTTTTACGTGAATAGAGAGAAGTGTTTTTTGCTTCGATGAATTTTAGGTAGTATAATGCAACTGCAAATAAAAAAGAGAGCTGACGTGTGGCGTTATGAACAGAATAAACCAATGCTTAGAGGACACGTGTATTGAAAATGGTCAGACACTCAGACTTGGGTACTAATTGGCAAAGTTGACTAATGTAATGGTCCAATCCAACGTTGGCCCATTTTTTGATTTTTCTCGGTTTTTTTCAAAAATAACCATAATAAATAAAATATTTCTTAAAATATTATCACATTTTTTTAATTTTAAAAATACTGTTTCTTTATTTTTATAACACTTATTGTTACATTTGTTACACATCTATTTCTATATATATATTATAATAGGATAACCGTCGAAAATTTCACGTACACATTTTCTCGCTATTTTTTCTTTCCAAATTTGGTAAATATCGCCATAAATGCTGTATATGAGTTTGTTTTCGTTAATTGGTTTCACACATTGATTTGATAAATTCCGTCATAAATGTTGTATAGGAGTTCGTTTTCATTAATTGGTTTCACACATTGATTTGGTAAATTCCGTCATAAATGCTGCATAGATGTTTGTTTTCTTTAATTGGTTTCACACATTGATTATTTTTTTTTCTTGCAAAAAACAAAGTGTAATATTTAATATTATATACGATAAATGCAAAAAAAAAAAAAAAAATCAGATTCTTTAATTGGTTTCACACAAATTTGCAGATTCTTATTTAAATATCTGTAGACAATTATTAGTAATAACAAATTTGATTGCTGTATTAATTAATCAATATAAGATTTAGAGTACGTAAATATTACTAATTATCTACAAATAAAAAAATAATAAATTTACATAATATCATTAACACAATCTCCATCTTTACAATTTAGAAAATCGATTTTTAAATTATAATATAAAAATTAGTGGTAATTTAATGAGCCGTGCCAAAAATTAAGCCGGGAGCACTTTTTAAAAATCAGAAATGATAATCAAGCCTTCCCTTAAATTCTGTTTGTTTTATTTTTTTTCCACGTTAACTAAGAAACAGTTAAAATTAGTTGCAATTTACAAAATATATATAAATAAAAAATATGACTATTAAATAGAGATACAGAAACACATTCATTTGATTTAAACAAATGATAAGATTTAAATTGTTATTGTAACTAAAAAATCAATCCATGTAATAATATTTGTATCGATTATTAAAAAAACTTAAATATGCATACCCAAAAATTATTTTTCAAATTATAATAGAAAATTACTCAATAACTTTTAATATTATATTATTTATATTATATATTACATTATATTAAAGTATTTATATTATATTATATATTATTATTATTATTATTATTATTATTATTATTATTATTATTATTATTATTTAGAGAGGAGAAAAAATAATAATTAAATCAAATGACAAAATTTTAATATTTTATAATATTAATTTTTAATTAATTGCCCAACTTCAGGTAATTAATAAAAAATATTACAATATAAATAATCAGTATTCAAATATAATTTAATTAGGATGAGTTTTCCAATATTTTAATTTTGTATGATACTTGGTTAAAATGAATAATATTAAGAATTAACATTTAAAAAAATGCACATCTTCCATAACAAGATAAATTCACTTGAAAATACAAAACAGACGAGGTTATGTGTTCCATTGTCTTAATTTATACCGGTTGAAGAATTTAAATAAATCATGTTTTCAAACAAAAAAATTCAACATCAATGCACGAAAATTATTGACAATAATGTAATAGTTTTCCAAAAATTGATTTATTTTTCCCACAAATTTTTTATACTTCACATAGTGAGTTTAAATAGGTTGCAATTTAAAAAAAAATCAATACACGGAAAACATATTGTGTTATATTATATTATCAAATGATCTGATTTATTAATTAAAAATAATAAGTCGATTAAACTAATAAATTAAATATGAGAATTTCAAAATTAAATTCATACGATTCAAATAACGCTGCAGTTCGACCACAAACGTGGTTTTCAAATAGGTGTTTCAAAATGTGGATTAATTATATTGTTTTTTTTTTTTTCAATATCAATGAGTAATCAAATGTTATTCATATGATACTCTTTTTTATTTGAATGTAATAAATAAACAATATACTTTTAGAATATTTTAAAATCACTATCATGAAAATTAAGTGACGTGCATCGCACGAGTGATATACTAGTTTGTTGTTAACAAGTAACAACAAGTGTTACAAAAATAAAAAAATAGTATTTTTAGAATAAAAAAAGTGAAATAGTATTTTTTAAATTATTTTAAATTTTGTAATATAAGGTGAAATTATCACTTTTTATGCGTCGGCCCAAAAGATCTTAATAAATGGTTGATTTTAATTTTTTTTTTTTTCATTTTATATTTTTCTATATGGCAAAGATAAAATTTCTTTTTCTTAAATCCCATACTAGTCCTCGAAAAACCAAAAAAATCTAAATTAAGTCCTTTATACGGTTAGTTTTCATTATGGTTTTAGTACATCCCATTTAACTGTTTTGCATATGGCTTTTCTGAGTTTGAACCTTTTAGGTGTGCTTATGTTGGAATTTAGCTATTTTTAGATGTTTATTTTCTGCAAATATGCATATGCTAGTTGATGCCACCCTTTGGTGCCTTGAGGGACACGAGTATCTAAAAAATTTATTCGTTCAACTCACCTATTAATAATAAAATACCTCTATTCTGGGTGAAAAAATATAAATTATCGAGTATATATTTGAACCGACTCTATAAATAGCCTTATCTTTATCATTCAACACCAAAGAGATGTATATAATCAAGAAATTAGAAAGCTGTCCACTCTTTGAAGATCTTTATGCAGCTTCTATACATGTTGCCATAGTAGGTGATTGCATAATACCATGAAAACAGAACAATACACTAGTTAGCACTCATTCAAAATAAAATTACGTTTAAATTTCCATTTAATTATGTTTATCAAACTCATTAATTATGACATGTTTGGTATGTAATACCAAATAATGTTATGCTATATAAGAATTTATTTTTGTATTGTCCAGTTAAGTACACCAAATATGTCTTGAAGACAAATTCCAGTACAATTCCTAATATGCAATGAGCACAACACCACAAGTTTATGAACTACAACTACTGCAATACCACGTTAACCCATGACCTTCGTTAATTTTGTCTTCCTTAATTTCCCCTATCACAAAATAAAAGGTTTATAGGCATAATGCAGAACTCTAGGAATGAGAAAATTAAGTTGATACAAATGTAACACTGACTTGTGACAAAGTATAAAGGTAAAAAATAATCTACAAAAGATTTGGGACCAAAAGCGGTTAGCGGGACCACTGAACAAGTTTCTTTAGCTTGGGTTAAAAGCTCGGAATGTATTTGCACCATCAGCATCTTCAAATAAAGTATTTTCTACGGTAGCACCATGACTTGCGCATAGCAAAGCACCCAATACACCGGCAACTCCCATCATATAAAATGGTTTAGCGTCCAATTCTGAAATCCTTGAAAAAAAGAGGATGAATCGAAATATAGCTGCTCTAGTTTAAACCTTAGAATCCCAACAAATTATGTTACTGGGTAACTCAGAAGACCGCATGGTCTTGATCAATTCATAAAGTTATATAGAACAATCTCTACCCGTAGATAAATTTACCAACCATACAGAACAGGCTATTACCAGAAACAATTGAAATTGTATTCAATCCGAATATGTAATTACACGACTAAAGACTCTTAGACACAGAACTAGGTGTTTTAGCAAAGATAAAGCACACCGTCTCCTTAAACCTTCTTGAAAAATGAGAGGATGTTCCCTTGTTTAGGATCATTATTTCCTGCTTTCTTGTTTCCTGCTCTGCTTGTAGGAGCGTTGTTTCCGACTGCAGGTGACTTCCTAGCGATTGGTGGCCTAAAATCATCATCAACATTCACAAATTACTAACCGTTGTGTTCAAGTAAAACTACACTGGTTAGCAGGAACCAAGCACATGACACCGTGAATAAAAAAGAATAATGCTATGTATCACCGGTGGTGTTCAACACCAATCTAAGCGGCACCAGAGTCCCCGTCCCGCAATTGGGAATAATGCTATAGATTTGTAATTACTAGTGGTGCTCAGCAACTATGTCGCAGTGGGGCCACTGCCACACTATCCAATGAAATTGAGATGCATTATTATTCATTAGACAGAGTGGCAATGGCCCCACTGCCACATAGACCATAAGCATCACTAGTGCTACTCCGCATTATTCTTAATCATCATCGGTCTAGGATGCAATGGGCCCCTTGATTCATTGTCCAATGCATTACAGTGCACCACAACTCCATTGGACAATGAATCACGGAGCCCACAATTACCTAGATAATGATGAATAATATTACTCCACAATTGGTGATGAATTGTGTTTTTCTTATTATCACCACGGGTGTTCAACACTCATAAAAATATGGATACCCTTCTACTACTAATATGGGAAATTTAACAATTATCAATTGAGCAATTGAGTATGGGTGATCCATTGTATTTTTCTTATGATCACGTGTGGTGTTCAAAACTCTTATATATGGATACCCTTCTAATACTAGTAAGGAAAATCTAACAATTATTAATTGAGTACGGGTGATCAATTGTATTTTTCTTATGATCGCCCATGGTGGTCAACACTCATAAAAATATACCCTTCTACTACTAGAATAGGAAAATTAACATTTTATTAATTGAGCAATTGAGTACGAGAATCGAGCACCTAACAGCATCAATAAAATTAACCACATGGTCCACATCATACTACCGGACATCTAATATGAATCACAATATGAGAAACAAGTTGTCAGCCGAGATATCTAGTAGTCAGTTTTTTGTTCCAATTTCCAACCAAAAATAACTGATGCTCAGATTCTCCAGAATAAAATCACTAATTTCTGGATGCTTCCTATAATATCTCTCTCTCTCGCTCTCACCTATAATATGATGAACTGAAGAATTGTAGACATGAATGGCTTTATTAAGAGCAATTAAGATCAATATTGAACTCAAATATATACTGAACCCAATTCAGTCATGAAAAGAAAATGGTTAAGCACAAAAGAACTTACCTGTTAACAGCACTGTTCACCGTATTGTTCTCAGCTATCTTCGCTGTCTTACAATCATGTTTTGTCTCTGGCTCCTCACCCTCCCAGATAACCTCAGTGACTGGAGCCACAAATATAAATAAATAAACTAATCAACACAAAAGAACAGATTAACAAAGAAATTACCTTACTTTTTCAAAACAGATCTCTGAGGAGATTATAACAATACCTTCTCTTCCACGTGCATCAATCCGAGTCTTTAAAACTTTCCTTCTTTTAGGTCCAGCATCTGCCACTTTATCCTTCATATTAGCATCAGTTGCAGGAACATGGTTTAGGATATTCTCTGAAGAAGGAACTGCGGAGTTCTTGCCTTTGCTCACATCTGATGTTTCATTTCTCAAAGGATGGTCAATTGTTTCGTCCACTTCTCTCACTTCTTTTACCATTGGTTTATCTTCCTTCTCTTCAATAAAGCTTAGGTTGCTCCCGAGGCCTGAAGTATTTGAACTCTGTTTTGAACCTAGAGTAGTCACTTTTGGAGGATTGGGAGATTCTAGACTAACAGCATCTTTGAATTCATCTTCTTCATCGGAGTAATCAAGAACGACTCTCCTTTTTCTATTTCCTTCACCATTTGATGCTCTTTTTATGTTGAAATCTTGTCTATCTTCGTCGCTGCTCCCATATTCTACGGCTTCACGAGCACAGATTTGAGCCTCTGCAGTAGCTGATCATGGATTGATCAATAAGTACCAGTTAAAACCAACTATGAATGGTTTAGAAAATTTGAAAATAATAAATAAAAATTCAAAATTCTCCAGTTTCAAGTGGATAATGAAAAAAAAAATTAACCAGCAGAGTTTCTTGGGGCAATTTTGCATTGTGCCGAGGAACCATCAGGTTTTAACTTTGCAGATGCATGACCCCACATATTAGCTAATGCACCTCCAGTTCCAGAATTTTTTTTATCACTCTGGGTTTTTTTCTTGTTTGCAAGCAAATGAGGAACTTTTTCTTTATCTGCAGCAGGCTTTGCACGCTTTTCGTCACTGACTGTTACATGACTCTCACTTTTGACATCTTTAACCATATCAGGAGACTGCAGGCCGGTGATAGAACTTGATTGCTGAACTTTTTTCTGCTGAGGCTGTAATAATGCAATTTCATGTGCAGAATTACTTTTAGACATCCCTGAAACTTCCACGCTCTTCACCTGTGGCCCAGGAGCACTAAACTGTGTTCCACCAGCATTTCGCTTGACAAAGGAATTTGAAACTCCACAGAACCTTTGAATAATGGTGGAGTGACATTATAGCAGATAAGAGAGATTAATTAGTTGTTGTGAAAGAGAGTAAATTTATGAATATTGTCAACCTTATCAGGTTTGTGAAAGAGAGTAAATCTATGAATATTAACGTAATGTATAATTCAATATAACATAGAGCATGTCATAGTACAGGAATATTGACAGCTTAGTATTCAGGACATGAAAACAAAGTGTTGTACCTATTATCTCTCAAACAATTATCAACTGTGAGCGGCTGCCTAGAGAGATCTTCAGCTTGGACAAACTCGGCATTCCAAAGCACTGCTGGATCCTTGGGAATGCAGGCTTGCACACTGTAGACCTGAACCGAGCAATTTCCATCAAATTCTTGTTTGGCTTCTGTACATGAATCAAGTAAAAATAGATTTTCAGTGTTGGTTTATAGACAAAAGTATCGCCAAGTGTAAAAATAGCTCATACTAAAACCCAGAACAGAAGTTTCTTGAAAAGCAGAAGTATTTCCTATCACGTTATTCCCTCAAACTGAATAAATCATCTAAAAGTTCGCAAAATAGAAGCAAGATTATCGTGACTGTCGATTTTAACATGCTAATAGAAAGACATGACAATTTATAACCAAGGTTAGGCATTCAAGAGCTAATAGCTACTAAAATCAAAGATTCCACAACCAAGATTTGCTATCTAATGATCAAAGTTGCTCATGACGATCCTATGCACAGCTGAAAAATTAAAGGGGTAACCATGCAGGATGATTCTTTTTTCTTTGGGATAAGTATGCAGGAAGAAAATGTTGTTCTCATAGGGCAATAAAAAAGAGGCTGAGTTTTCATGGGATCCATCTAAGTAGTCATAACGAATCTGTAGAAGATGATATAGTCATACACAAACCAAATCCAGCAAGCACGTGGGAATTTTTACAAGTGGAAACATTAGTATCACGTTCCTGACCTGCCAGATTACTTATGTTGCAGAGCTTCGGATATTGGGAGATTAAAAGGTAAGGGGGTGCAGGTAGGCATGGGAGGCTTTTGTAAGTGCTATTATCAATGAGTGGGTACATGGATGCTCCTCGCACATGTCCTTATTTTGAATATGAAGTTGATTTTGTAACAGACTTCTTTATCCTCCTGCTTCATGTTTAATATTAGGATCCCTAAAGTAAATAATTGCATTCCTCTGATAATAACAAAAGGAAAGAAGATTATAATATAGAAATAACATTAATCATCGGACATTGCATGTTTATCAAACCTAGGCTCCACATGTAGCACGTGCGAAAAGTAGGGAATAAGTTTTCTTCCAAAGTGAAGATGTGATTAAGCAATGGAAGCCAATAATGATATACAAATTATTATTATATGACTAAATCACTGCATTAAGAGTTAAGACAGCTAATAATGATGCAAACAAAATTTAAGTCATAGCATAAAGTAAAATAGCAATATGTCCATACACATAAACTTAAAAAATTTATGCAAATAACAAACGAAACCTGCAAGATTATGCTTGGAGACGAGCCTTATATGGTAAGCAGAAGGATTATCCTTCAACCAACCGGATAAAGAAAAAACTACTTCTAGTCCATTTCCATGCTTTTCGACAAACTCCTGAAGCAGCCTATATAGAACAATCCCGCAACAAAAATTTAGGACCGCAACAGGAAAATACACCTAAAACCCATTTAATTTGCATGCAATTTTTCGTACCTCTTCGCAGAATTTGATGACACCAAAAAATTTCGACTTAACCATTTGTACGAGACCTATAATAAGTAATAACAATTCATAATATCATTTAAATAAAAAATTTGAAAATCTTTTCAACCCAAGATCAGTAACTAGAAAATCAAACATTTGATCAATCTAGAATTGATTTAGAAATAAGATTAGAAAATAAGATGAAATGAGGGAATTACCACTTGAAGTTTATCGGAGACGAGGGCTTGAATCTCGTCAAGAATACCAAGGGTTTCGATTTCGGCCATATTCGGATCGGCTAGAAACGGGTCAGAGCAACCAAATTGAACAAAGTGTGAAATAAAATGGATAGGATTTCTTCGGGTTTCCTCCAAAAAGGGAGTCAATTTCCCGCCACAATCAGCTATTTGAGAGGACTCGTTCGGCTGTGCCAGTGGAGCAGTGTAGAATTAGGGGACATGTGGTCACGTGGTCTTTCACGTGGGACTGAGCAGGGACTGGGATGGCTTTAAAGTTAGCGCTCTAAAACGCGTGAATGCGCGACGGCGCCAAGTGCCGGTGAAGATCGTTAATCAGAGGTGTAAGGTCAAAGCCGCTATCGCGAAACCCAGGCGCTAAAATGCGTTTTCAAATTTTAATTTTTTTTTAATGCTCATATTATAAAATTTAATAATATAGCCTACAATTTAATGATTTAGATTACAAAATTACAAACTTAGTACAATGAAGATAAATTAGATTAATGTTAAGACAAATATCATGGTTCAAAATATCACATTTAACGTGGTTCAAAATAAAAAATGCATGCCTAATTTTAATAACATAGCATACAATTAGATTACAAAATATAAGGCCCATCATTACAGTTTTCAAAAGTTAGTAACTTACAACTACCACAAATATAAACACAAAATACTTAATAATTTTCTACAATTAGATTACATACGAACATAGCCTAATTTTTATCTAGCTCTTTATCGGATTCTAAGTCAAGCTCTTCTTCTTCATCTAACTCGTCTTCTGTGCCATCCAATACAAAATCATTTTCAGTCGGGCTCCCTTATTTCATCTTGAACATTTGTAGTACCTCTTGTAGGTTGCAAAATATCAATCTCCACTTCCTCCTCATCATCATCACAATCCTCAACAATCCAAGATTGTGCATTACTAGCATCACTTGCTAGTAGAGTTTCTAATTTATCCTTCCTCCTCTTCTTTTTGTTCATCAACCTTGCATTAAATTGAACATAAACTAGATTTTTTATCCTTGTGGCATCTAGGCGGTTCCTCTTCTTGGTGTGCACCTACATGAAAGAAGTTGAAAATTTGAAAAATTTTAGTATACTTTAAATTATCAAATAATTATCAAAGTAATAACTAAAATGTAACAACATAATTACTTTATTAATACTTACACTTTCAAAGACACTCCAATTTCTCTCACAACCCGATGAACTCGTAGTTAAACCAAGGATCCTCTTTGCCATTAATTTCAAATTTGGTGTTTCATTGCCATAGAAGTCCCACCAACTTACTAGTAAATAGTAAATACAAAAGAAAGAGATAAAATGTTATAATATACACATGTTGTATATTAATTAACAAGAAAGAAAAAGAAAATAATTTTAACATACCCGGATTGTAATTTGGAGTATTGTTCTCACATCCACTCGTTGCTATATTTCTTCCAAATGCACCTTCTTTTTGAGTGTATCTTTGCAACTCGATGTTTATAACATGATGTTGCATTTGAATATCGGAAAAGAACTTCTCAACACAAATAATCACATTATTTGTTATGACTTGATCATCTTTGATACTTGGATCCTTGAAATAATAAAATGGATTCAAAAGATAAGCCGTTGTATGAAGTGGACTATCAAGCTGATTATTGGCTTTTGCATCAATAATGTTTAAGATTGGCTTATAGTCAATTTCCTTCTTCAATGTCTTTCTAATGTCATCCTTTGCCTTTAGTAACTCTCCATAAACAAAGCCCATCGAAGGCTTCTACTCTCCATCAACTAATCAAAGAACTTTTACTAATGGAGTGAACACCCTCAAACACAAATCTATCAAGTTCCAAAAATGATTGGGAACAACAATATCAAACGCCTCTTTTCCCTTTTTGCTCTTAGACCATTTACAATTATCCCATTCATTGCTAGTCATCATATTTCTCAACTCTTGCTTTTTATCAAGTAAACTTTGTAATGTTAAGAAAGAAGTTGCAAATCTAGTGACTCCCGGCTGAACTATCTCTCTTTTTGTAAACTTTCTCATTAATGCCAAAGTATTATGATGTGCATAGATGAAAATAGTGAATGATTTCGCCTTGTTAATCACTCCCTTGAATGTAGGAAGTTTAGAGATTCCTTCAAGCATAAGGTTCAAGGTGTGAGTTGCACACGATGTCCAAAAGATGTTAGGCTTTTGTAATGATAACAAATTTGCGGCGGCCATATTATTGGAAGCATTGTCGGTTACAATTTGAACGACATTTTCCTCCCCAACCTCTTTAACACATTCGTTGACATAGTCAAATATGTATTGAGCGGTGTGAGCATCATCGTTAGTTTCCTTTAAAGAAAGAAATGTGGTTCCCAATTTACAATTCACACACAAATTCATGATACTTCTTCTTTTTCTATCACTCCAAGCATCGGTCATAATAGAACACCCATTATTTTTCCACTCTTCTTCTTGTTTTTTAAGAGTTTCTTTTGTTCTCTCTACCTCTCCATTCAAAAGTGGCTCCCTTAATTGGTATTGTGAAGGAGGGGTGTAACCCGGGCCATATTGACCAAGAGCTTCAACAAAATTTTTAAAACTATCATTATCAATGGCATTAAAAGGAATTCCGGCTTCATATACCCATCTTGCCAAATATTGATGAACTTCTAATAACCTTTTCTTAGCAATTGCATCATAGAAATTTTGTTGTTTCATTTTCTTACTAGCACTCATTGTAGCACCATCTATCTTGATTGGCCTTGAAAAATTATCCATGGGACCAACATGAATAGGCCTTTTCCTAGAACCTCCTTCAATGATTAAAATTTTATCCTCCTTTTCCTCACGTGTAGACAAAGACATAACTACATCATCCCTCAATTTAGCCTCATGCAATACCTTCTCTAACTTCTTAGACTTATTCTCTTCAAGTGCTTCAATACATTTGGCCTTTTGCTCTTTACTTGCTCTTTACACCCTTTCCCTTGATTCCTGCTATGTGAATTTTGTGTCTATTAATTCCCGCCCTTGTAACTTTACCACACAATATGCATTTCACATCATTTGGTTTTGTAGGATCTTCAAGGATTCCAGTTTCCCATCCAATGTCTCCAGAACTTTTTTTCAATTCATTATCTTCACCAGTAGAATTAGATGCCATTGAAGATTCATTTTGCTCCATTGATTCCTAAAAAATTAAAGTAGGAATATAACTTACCCACAATTCAGAAAAAGTCAAAAGGGATAAACAGCTTCACCTGCTTGTGAACAGCACCAGATCGGCTGCATTATCACACAAACAAATAGTCAAATACTGAATACAAGAAGAGATGCAAAAAAACATTTAGAGTAATATTATGTGCAGGATCATGAAATTGAATCAAAAGAATTTTAATACCCACGGTAAAATATTTCTAAATCTTTATCATTTTCTTTTCCCTCTTATATAACCCTAACAGTCTTCTAATAAAACATACAACTTCGACAACCAATCTTCAAGACATAAATAACAGTAGATTATCACCTATTTCTCGATAATATTTTTTCAAAGGTGTACATTTCCCCCCATGAATATATATCAGAAGTTCAAATATTTTCAAACAAAATGAAAATTCGAGAAAACTAGAAGAAATATAAATTAAAACTCCCTAACCTTTGAAATTTTGAAGAGGAGAAAAAATAAAAACCAAGAGGACAAAGGAACGAGACGGAGAACAACTGAAGAACTGAATAACTAAAGAAGAATCAGAATGTGCATAGGGACTTTTTGAATGATTTGGTAAATGGTGAATAGTGATTAATTATACTTACACGTGAAGGACTTGGTATATTTGGGCCAACAAATGATTTGGGCTTGGTAGATTTGGGCTAAGGGTAAGGAATGTTTGTTGTTAGGTTATTTTTTAATAAGATTTATAACATAATTTATTTTGGCCCAGTTTAGAAATTATTTGTTGGTTGGACTATCTAATGCACGTTATGCGCGTTTATGCTCGCCTATTCCCGCCTAGTCCCGCCTATGCGCGCCTATTCCCGCTTAAGCGGTCAACAAAAAGAGTTGACCGCATTTTTACGAGCATACCCTTAATGCGACGCGTTTTGCAAAAGCATTGAGCCTAGGCACGCCTAGGCGGCGAATAGGTGGGCCTTTTAGAACACTGCTTGTAAGTAAGTTATACGCTGGGGAGGGAAAAGGCATATATACTAGTATATATCGTTTTTCGCGGTGGATACGACTTACAATTCAAATTTAAGTATTAGCAGGTGAAGAACAAAGTGGATTTAAGAATTTGATTTGAGAATAAAGAATTTGAAGAATATAAGAGATATGATGGAGAAAATTTAATTTTGAGAATAATGTAGCAGAACAAGAATGTGAATTTGAGAATTTGATTTAAAGAGATTGAATTAGAAAAATACATGATGGAGAAAAATCATTTTTCAAAATAAAGATAAAGACAGGCGTATATGTATTTTTTTGGGATGGTAAAGTAGAAATTTCATACAGTCGTGACTAGTATACACCGTTTTTCCACGGTGGATTCGACCGTATGATACGATTCAAATTTAATGACAATTCAAATATGTAGTAAATGAAGAAGAATGTGGATTTGAGAATTCGATTCGAGGAGAATGAATTTGAAAAACAAATGAGATATGATGAAGAAAAATTAATTTTGAGAATGATGCGTAGTAGATGAAGAAGAATGTAGATTTGAGAATTTGATTTGAGGATATTGAATTTGAAGAACATATGAAATTGGAGAAAATTCAATTTTGAGAATGATGATAAAGATGATATTTTTTTGTGCCAGTAGAGGATAAACTCCATACGGTCATGACTAGTATATTCATCTATAAGAATGGGTTTGAAACTTTTGTATCTGATGGATTCTTGATAGGCGATGATGACAATTAGAATTGCGGTGATTATAGTTTTAGAATTGAGACAATAAGTAGAATAAGGAGAACATCGTTTGAAAGAATATTTTGTTTTAGAGAGAGATTGAAGACGTAGAGACACAAATTTATATATTCTTTTTTCTTCCAAGAGCAGCGAGGTCGTGATTAAAAAGGCTAATTTGTACTTTTGGTCCTTAGCACTTGCAATTTATTATTAATCTACCATCAACCAATTTTTATAGTATCAGACATTCCCAACTATTTATTTAATTGTAAATCATGTAGTTATTGAGATATTTTGACGAATTTTTCATTCTCTTTAAATAAAAAATAAAAAACTGCAAATAAAGTTTTGAAACTTTTAAAAAGTTCAAATAATTTATTCTCCAACCTCCCCACCTACCGTCTGTTTTACCATCGGCCGCCCCCCTTCATTTTCTCCTAACCCACACTGAAAAAAACCCTAGCCCGGCCACCGCAAAAACCACAAAAATCTGAAAAAGTCACTGGCCCAATTTTTATTTTCTTATTTTCTACAATCCCATCTAAGGAAACTCCCAGATTCTCGGGTTTTTGAGGGTTTGTGGAAAATCTTGGATTATGAGCTTCATGTATTGTACATTGAGTGTTTAATGGAGACCCACAAAGATATAGATTCTTAGAAATGCAATCGGTCCCTAGTTCACTTAGGTATTTTCCCAGCGAGGTTATTGCGTCGGGGGTCCAAGTTGAGCATCACTGGAATAGAAAAAACTCGCGTGGAAAACTAATTGAATGAATGATTTATGGTGTGTTTGATTGGAAGATTTTCCATGGAAAATGTCTAATCCATGGAAAATCTTGTCACATCAGTGGAAAATATTTTCTATCTTTAACTGTTTGATTGCACATGGAAAATAAAAATGATTTCCAAGGTACAATCAGTTAAAGTATGGTTAAGAAGGAAAAGTTGAAAAATATTTTTTTGATAAAATAGGTAGTTTTTTTTTTCCTACTTACATGGAAATTTTTTTCTTTTCCATGGAATCAATCAAACACATCTTTAGAGTCTCTGTCAAATGGGTTAAGTTGATCAGGCCCAGAAAGAGTGAAATCATTGAGACTGTTTGAAGACAAGTCTAGGTGAGTGAGGTTTTGCAGGGTGGTGATCCGGTGTGGCAAAGGCCCATAAAAAGAAAGTTATGTGAAAGGTCAAGAAAAGTAAGGAAATAAAGTGCACCAATCTCTTTTGGAATGTAGCCTGTGAGATTCTTGCTGGAAAGTTCAATGGAGGTGACCTTATGGTGGATTTCATTACAGATGATTCCAACCCATTTGCATGGGATTGAATCCGAGTCAACCCAAGTTGAAAGGGCTTGTGTTGGGTCTTTTGTGATGGCTGTTCCTAATCTGAGTGCTAAGAGAGAGACACCATAAAAGTTGAATTCCAACTTTGAGAGTCCCACCGCCTCTATTCGAGAGTCTTAGTGGAGAATATAAATTACAGGATTTATCTCATTGGAGTAAGGTTGAGAGCTGCTTTTTAACTGCGTTTACAAGAGGTCAAATACATACCAAATACAGGACTCGAACCCCCACACTGCAGCTGCCAACGAAATTGAGACTACCTCACTTTTACCTACTGAACTATACCCTGGGGCAAGAGAGAGACCATATGAATTCAGTGATGAAGATAAAGAAATATAGAATGTGTAGAAGAATGCAATAATTATCAATGGTTTGAAAAAGGTTTTATTAATCTTTTGGGTGAGTGTGCGGGTGAGGAAGATGAAATTGTGTACTTTTTAAAAAATTGTATGATTTCTTTTGTTTATTTGTTTTATCTTTAGTTTATTTTTGTTTATTTAAAGAGGTGGGCAAATTCATCATTTTTTGTCAATAATGAAATGATTTATAATTAAATGAAAAATTGAGAATATTTGATGCTATAAAAATTGGTTTGGTTGGGGTAGATTATTAACATAATGGAAAGGTTTGTGATGAAAATTGCAAATTAGAAATGTGGGGATCGCGGTAGATGGTTGGATAATCCGATGAATTTATTTGAATATTCTTTCACTCATTTTATGAATAAATTATCAAATATATTTAAGTTTTTTTGTCCCTGTTTATTTTATTTCAAGTTCATCTCTGTTATTTATACACCATTATTATAAAAGGAATGATTTCAAATTTCACTATTTTACAAAGAAATTGATATTTTATTAATATCAAAATAAGCTCAAACAAGTGTAGGAAATCTCATTTTAAGGTTATAATCTAATTCATTTAAATTCTTGTACAATGTATAGTTATTTCTTCTTCATTTAACTTATGGTAGAAATTTGTTGATTTTATAGTATAGATCATGACAATGTGTATACATTAGAACATGAATTGTGATTTTTACTTTAAATTTCTGTAAATTTGAGTTTATCTATAAAATATTGGGGTGCGTTAATTGAAAAACTAGTTTAATAGGTATAAGCTGGTCTTAACAGACGTCGATTTAGATTTGGTCTGTTGACGTATGTTAACGTCTGTTAGTGGACCATTTGACGTTATCAATAAAGATATTTAAGCCTTTTTTATATAGAAAAAATATTTACAAGCTATTTTTGATTGAACATGTTTGACTCTAGCTTTTAGCAAAAGTAGCCTATTACAAATAGAATCGGGTCAACCTAGTTATAGAATAACTTAACATGGTGGGAATGGTGCTGAATGACTGGCCAATTTTCTAAAATGACCGTTGACCCATTTTTGTGTGTAAATTATTAAAGATAACATTGTCTCCTTCCCCACTTATAATCATTTTAAACAATTTTAAATTCATTTGTCTGTGAAAAAAGAGAAGATTTTAATGTTAGAATCTAACCCATTTCAATGTTAGAATCCAACCCATTTTATTTATATAGGAATTTTCATTTCAAAGTAGAAATTTTCTAACTTTTTTTTTAATTCACGGTAGAAATTGTGGATTTTGTAATACAAATTATGAAAAGATGTATAAATCTGAGCATGAATTGTAATTTTTTCTTTAAATTTCTGCAAATATGGGTTTATTTGATATGAATTAATTAAAAAATCAGTTATAATTAAATAAATTTGCGTTAACAAATTCATAGTCTGTTAACATATGTTTACACCTGTAAATAGAACATGTGTTTGTTAATAGGTATGAACACCTATTAAGGTCAAAATTGACCTTAATAGATTATAGGTCTGTTAACAGAACTTGTTAACAGACTCATGGTCTATTAATCGATTGTCTGTTAATAGATCAAATGATTTGTTAACAGTCGTGAGTAAATAAATATATTTATGTCTTTTATATATAAAAGATGCCTTTAAAACTTATTTGGTATAAGTTAGGTTCTTATGCGATTATGAGAGTTTGACAAAAACATTTAAAAAATTTATAGATGTAGCAAACCTCGGTGAATGTATTGTAACACAATTTGTATTTTATTTAAAAATTGATAGTTGACCATCATTGATTAAAGGTAGGTATCTTATTTTATAAATATTGTATTGTATTGTAATCTATTCCACCTTTGGATGAGCAATCTTGTTCTAATTACAAAATAGTATTTTTTAGTAGACAAGAGTTAGTGCATTAAATCTATAGTATAATTATGCAGAGAATTGAATTTCACGTGTTGTTATATAAATTATAAATGGAATGCAACTTTTTTTGTGTGTGTTTTTTTTCTATTTTTTGTATTAATTTGAAAAATACTAGATTCATCATTTAGGTCTTGTTCGGTAGCCATTTTATCCAAGAAAACCCATTTTTTTGCCTACAATTTTTTACTTTTCAACACTTTTTACACTACCAAACCTTTGAAAAGTCAAAAAATAACAAAAAAAATCTATTTTTTTCCCAAAAAATCTCTACCGAACAAGTCTTTAATTTTCAAATTAATAATTTTCATAAAACAAGAATCATGCTTGCGTGCTTTTCAAAAATTAAAGAGTCAAAAAGCTATAAATTAAAGGTTCCAGATCTAATCTTCACCGTGCTATTACCCTTGAAAGATGTGTGACTACAATTTTTTCCACTTTTGATTTTGAAGCGTGTTATGAAAAACCCTACAATTTCCTAAAAGGCTAAAACCCTGGCCATTTCCGTGCACTGGAGCGGTTCACTGTTCAAAATCATTTCTACCCGTCTGAAACCTCAAAACCCTCACAAAATAAAGCCCCCCCAACAACCCAGAATGATTTTACAGAGAACAGTTCGCGATCACTGTTTCCACAAACTTTTCAAGCTCCAAAGCCCTTCACTCTACTTCAAAAATCGCAACCATTTTTCATTTCTTTCTTTAATTTCCCGAAGACCCTTTTCTGTTTTAGCTCATTTTCAGCACAAGGAGTCGGGAAATTGTGAGGAAAATAGTCAGAAGGATAAGGAACGATTGAGTGTTTACTTCAAACAAGCTGTTGGGCTTTCAGGAGAGATTAGAAATAGTGTGTGTGAAATTGAAAGTGACATTGAAAATGCGGAGTTGAATAAGAGACTGAAAAAGTTGGAGGAACAAGTGAGGGGTTTGAATGAGGAAAGACCGAGGGAGATTTTGAAGACAAAGACTCCATCACTTGATGGGGTTTCCAGAAATGAGGTTAATTCGAGTTTATATGCTTTGTTCGCGAATAATAGGGTGAAGAAAAATGGAAAGTCGGGTGAGTTATATGTTTACGGAATTGAAGATCCGAGTGTTTACAAAAAGCTTTCCCCTGATATGGAATTGTTTGTCTATCATTTGTACAAGGATGGCTACTTCAAGGATTCAAATTTCTTGCTGAAAAATAAGTTTGATCTCACTTGTTTCGAGAACAGCTATGCTCGTGAATTTATAAAGTATGCGGCTGTGAGTTTTGGAAAAGATAACCAGGAGATTGCAAAGTGAGAGTTTGTTATATTGCATTTCGTTTATTGTTTATATTAACTGTTTTTTTATTTGCTGTCTCATATATTGTAAGATTTTAAATATGATGATTGAGTTACTTCAATCATTCTTATGATATCACGAGCCTAAAGGATTCATTTAAATAAAATACGAGGAACATATTAAGACCCAATTAAAATTTGCGAACATATGTTAAAAATCATTAATTTATTTTCCAGCTTGGTTGCAGGAAACTTGTATATATACGGACTACTTAAGAAATAAAAGTTTCTATATGGCCTAATGAAAAATTCTAGATCAGTATGCTTTAATATAGTGTGCTAGCTATATTGCCAAAATTGCTATAGACCACATGATTCAGGGGTTATTATTTGTTGCCTGAATTCCTACTTGGTGTTATTATGTGAAAGAGGTATTATTAGTAAACAGTTTACAATAGGGGAATAGGTAAGCTACTGCCATTTGGAAGTCAAAGTTCTAGTGTGAAAATTGGATAGTAGAATACGCAGAAAGACAGAAAGCTTTTCGAGTATCAATACACAGTCTTATAGGCTGGAGGTTCTTCTCTTTTTCTGCCTCCCTCTCCTCATGTGTCCACTACATCTTTTGTTCTGTTGTACTTACATGTGAAGTGTGAACTGTTTTCATCGTATCCCCACTCCAATTCCTCAAGGTGGGGTTGCTTCCATTAAAAATTGTCAAGGAAATTCTGTCATGTCTCTTGTGAAGGCAACTGCACAAAGTCGGGGAAACACTAGCATGTTTCATGTACTATATGAATGTAAATTTGTTTCTTGTTTTGGCTGGCTACATCAATGATTTTCCCTTCTTTGATGGGACTTGGGAGCTAAAGGTTCAAGGTTATTATTTGGGTTGGATTGGTTTGTGTGCGCATGAATTGCTCTCTCTCTCTCCCTCTCCCTCTCCCTCTCCCTCTCCCTCTCCCCAAATCATATTTGATAGTCTTCCTTGGCTACTACAAAAGTCAAAAGGTTCAATTGTGTCTTGCAAATAAAGCTAGAGGAATCGGGTGTGCTTTTTGTGTACCTTATCATAAAAGATTGAATAAGTTTATTAGAAGTAAGAAAATGACGACATGCACCTTGGATTGGTGATGAATATATGTGATAAGCTTTTATTTACTTTATACCGCCCAAAAAGAAAGAGAAAGGAAGAGAAGAAAATACAGTAAAATAATGGTCCTGATATCAGAGCTTACCATTCAAATTCATTTGCACCCTGCAGAGAAATGGTCCCTTGCAGGGAAAAATCTCCAATCTCTCCATTTTAGCTGGGCATGTTAAGGGCATTAGAGAATCAATCTTTCTAAGGTCGTTTCCGCGTCTACTTCATCAAGTTCTTTTTTTCCCCTTTGATCCCTCCGCATGTGAAATGCAGTTCAACTCTGAATATATTTTGAGGCTGTTTGGCATACTGGTATTTTCCTCCCAAATAAGCAAATCATTAAGAATTTCTGCCTAGCAGTGATTCTTTTAAATATCTATATATTTTCCAAGGTTATTAAGAACCAGATTGGACTGGCCAGTTTTACTTGAAAAGCTGGGTAATTAAAAACCGGTAAAAGAAACCCAAGTTGGGTAATTTTCTGATAGGCTTGTACAATTAGGTAAATACTGGTACACAGTACTAAAATCTCCAGTTTGCATCTTATAACTCTCTAATCTTGTATTTATCAGATGGTTGTCTGCGAGTGATCTGAAAAAGGTGGCTCTTTTCGGATGCCCTTCCCTTGGAAAGAAAACTGTCTTTTCTGCTAAAAGACTGCGTAGATTCTTCAATATACAGGAGAACACAGTGAGTCGGTTTTACCCCACTAAATGTTGCCTCTACTTTATTTCTTTCTCTGTGCATTGCACTTTAAAGTATTACAATGTCTGTTTTTATGCATTGTCAAGTATCTTTCACATTATTTTCTCAGGTTTGCAACAAATGCCCCCTGAAAATGTCATGCAAGCTTGTAAATAAGACTGACTTGAAAGGTGATAACAAGAATTTACATTTGGCTGATGTGATGAAAGTTATCATTATGTATGCTATGGAGTCAGTACCTACGGAGTTGACAGTGTCCAATGAAATTAAGGATTCTGTTAGTCGATTATTGAAGGAGATTGTACGTCTTAGTTGCAACGTGTCATAAGGCTTCTTCAAAATCCATTATTTGCATCAGCATTTCGGGTAATTCCAGTCTTTTTTTTTTTTTTTAATAAGTACCATGTTCTCTGTAAATATTCAAACTGCCAAGTTGATTATATTAGCACACAAACAAAACCAGCCAGACATAGAACTATCTACCCATGAAATGATTTATCATCTATAGACTGGTGAGCAAATTAGATTGTCCCTTCGAATAACATCAGGTCATGTTATATTGTATTTATTGAACGATTTATTTTTACTCTTTAAGAAAACTGAGAACTTGTTATTGCTTGATCCTTGAAGCATTTAGATATATTTTCAACCTCTGTCAGAGTTGAGATGTGCACTCGTTTTGTGAGAACTATTGACAGTGCCTTGTAAGATTTTCAAATCCCGACTCAATATATTTCAATTTGTTTAATGATGATTATCTATTTGTGCATTTGTTTTAAAATATTTGTTTTGAGCATATCTAATTTCTCACTAATTTCTTTACCATTTACATTCGAAGTTGAGGCAACCTTAAAAAGTGCACTGTTTGTAATTATGATTCTTTAGCAACTAAATGTGATGGAAATTTTTTTGTAATTAAAATCCAAGAGAGACAGAGAGAGTTTGTAGTTGGTTGTATGTAACGAAGCGCAATTAATGGTTATATCAATTATGAAATTGTAGATGATTGGGAGTGGAGCAATTGCAATGCTGAATGCCCTGTGGGTGGCGGGCATATCAGGCTGCACCCTGAGCCCTGATCCCACTTTAAAATGGTCCCCATCCCCACCCCTTCCCACCCGACATCTCTCACTAAGTCACTATAATGAGTGTGTCTGTGTGTGAAATCAAAGTGCAGAATTTTGTCCAATTAAGTGGAGTTTTTTTTGATAAGTAATTTTATCGCTCAACTAGCTCGTTATTTCTATTTGTTGGGATGGCAGAACCCGACTAATAGAGTACATGTTAAGGTGAAGGATTAATTTACATTTAAAAGTTAAGGGACCATTTGCGTGCATGGTATATAGTCGAGGGACCCACTAAGTTTTTTAGTATTGAGTTGGACAAAATTTAACTCATCATTTTTATTAATTGCAACAATAGAGACAGATTGAGGGATAAATAGAGCATGCATTGTCAAGTTGAAGGACTATTCTGTATGTTTTAAAGTTTAGGATTTATTTTTTCACGCCGAGTGTAATGTTTATAGACCAACCATTGTTATTAGTTATTACCCCATAATTGGATATAATATATGGAGTAATGTTATTTACGCAATAGTTGATAATCAATCATTCATCTACGTGATATTAAATAATATTTTTAATAACATAAATTTTATATTTTCATATTTTATTGTACTTATTATTTAATGTATACCGGTTTCATATTTAATGTCAATCAATATAAGTGTTTGTTTGGTAAATTTTTTTTATAAATTATAAATAATCAATTCTACAGAATATATAGATAAAAAATATGTTTGATCAACTTATAATTTTGAAAGACTCACATTTGGAAGTGTTTTTTTTAAGTTGTTTAAATATTATTTTTATTTATATATTTTATAAGATTTACAATTTTTATTAATTCTTTATTTATACATTATGTAAAATTTATTACTTAATAAGACCTAAATAATTTCAATGCAACACACACTTTAATCATTAAAAACAAACAAAAATCCGAAATGAAAAGAGATTATTGTAGGGTCATTGAAGTGTTTTCAGCTGTATTTTATCAGTTAAAAAATTAAAATTATAGAGCACAGGCCGTAGTAGTCTATGTATAGGGGTCACGTGAAAGTGACAGCAAATTGGGTCCTTTTGTCATGCATCCTGCCACCCTACCACGCCGATAGCGCAACCCTCAAGCGGCGGAGGAGACTGTTCAGCATCCTCCACGTGCGGCGGTCTGTGGCGGAGTCTCTGGCCGTTCGCCACGTCGATAAACTTATGTCATTTGATGTCAGCAAGTCACGCGTTCGGCAGTGGTCCCCCTTATCCCACTTACTTCTGTCGCTCTTTCCGTTATCGGTGGTGATGGAAAAAAAAGAAAAGAAAAAGAAAAAGTTCTAAAATACCCTTTAAACAAGTTGGAATCTTTGCACTTTTGTAAAAGGGCATAAGTCAAAAATGTGACAACTTTTGTACTTAAAAGTAGAAAAACCCAGATTATTGAAACCTGTGATCAAATAATTTTTTTTGACTTATTTTAAATTTTAGCCAAACGTAATCTCCTAAGAACATGCGACATGATTTATTAATTACTAACAAAAATAATCAATAAATAGAATTCACCATTATAGCAATTTATGATATGTCATCGGTGCTTAGTTTTAAGCACTAGTACTTAAGTGATCATTCATACTCTAATAAAGATTTGATGTTATTGTTAATATTGTTTTTGGGGACAATAATGACGTTCGAAATTTATGAATAAAAATATTTTAGTGAGTAAAATATGAACTAGTCATGTTTTGATATTTTAGCAATTTGGGAGTATTTGGATTGTAGAAAAAAGTGGAAAAAGGTTGTTTGGCTTATTTTTGAAAGATGTTAAAATTGTTCATTCAATTAAATTTTTATTTTTTGCAATTTCACCTTTTCACTTTACAGATTAAAAAACTGAAGGGGGTATTTGTGGCAATAAAGTCTCTTAAAATATCGAAGGCCCCACAGGCTAGTCATAGTCCTCGGTTCTCGCTACTCGCTACACTAATCATATGAGTCTTCAAATTCAGGTAGATCATAATTCATAGCCCACCATTAGTCTGCAATTCCGCCACCTCCTTCATTAAACCAGCTTTTTCTCCCGATAATTTGCTGAAAATTTTCCTTTTTTTTTTTTTTTTTTGGCTTTCTGCTTAATTTTGTTCAGTACCTTGGAGATTCACGAGAATGCAAGTTGGTTGAGAGATCACAAGCATATATGAGATAAAGGGGGCTGTTAATTTAGGTGGTGTTGCAAGAATGACAGGGACGCGGCTGCCGACGTGGAAGGAGAGGGAGAACAACAAGCGAAGGGAGAGGCGGAGGAGGGCTATCGCAGCCAAGATTTTTTCCGGCTTGCGTATGTACGGCAACTACAAGCTCCCCAAACACTGCGACAACAATGAGGTCCTTAAGGCCCTCTGCAACGAGGCCGGCTGGACCGTCGAGCCCGACGGCACCACCTATCGCAAGGTACCTTTATTTATCTACACAATTTTTACGTATCTCGTGAAACGTCTGTCTCGTGAATTTTGTTAGTATTTGTTTTGGAAGTGCAGCAGGATTTTTAGATATCTTGTTGAATTTGTTAAGATTGTGTTTTTCTTTGACTAATGGTATTCATGGAGTGAAATTATTGTGCTGTAAGAATTTTATTTTTTTACTTTGCCATTGTACTTTAGATCCGGTCGGGACTGTAAAAACTAAAAACTGTGCTTTCTTCTTCACCTTTTTCTCTCTCTTCCTTTCTTCCTTTGTTGACGCGTGAATTACGAAGATTAGCTACTGCATTGGGATTGAGAGTACAACGATGTCCCTCTGCTTTGAATAACATCCCTTTATGGATTTCCATTATAGCCTCAAATATTTTGGGAATCTCGAGGAGCATTACCTTTAAACACATTTCACCAGTCGAAACTCATTTTCAAATTTCAACTACACATTTTACAAGAATCACCACTTTTATTTAATTTTAAACCATACGTGTTATCAACTTTCATCAACTTTTCTTAAAAATTTAATTTTTTTATACACCAAATATGCTCTTACTTTTCATAATTTGTGGATAGAATTTGGGATATAAGTTGCCTTTTTTCCCCCACTGAGTCCTTTTCACTTTTTTGTTCTTCTCTCTCTCTCTCAAGTGTCTTCAATTCTTATCTGAAAGAGTGAAGTTTTGGTTAAGAACTTGGGGTCGTAAAAAAATTCTTTGTAGTTGCTTGTAAATTTGGTGGGGCTTTAACTGACAAATGCACACATGGGTGTTAAGGGTAATAAATATTAACCAATATAAAATTTTGAGCTACTCCAGGTAGAGTCGTGGTTGACTTTTAAGATGGTTTAATGGGACCCTGCAAATTAATTGCCTAAGATTATAATGTACTTAAAAAAATATATCTGATGTATATGTTTAAGTCTCTTGAATATAGGTAACTTTCTTTTTTCATCCCAAATGGGATGGTCAGCCTTGGGCCATCACCAGAACCTCTTTAATGAGAGGGCAGGATAAAGCTTAATATTAAGGTGGTATGGAGTATAGGGATGGTAGGGGAAGAGAATCCGACCGGTGAGTCAAGTTCATCATTTTTATGTTTTATTAGTTTTCTTAGAAGTCTGTTGGCTGGCGCACCTATCCTAACTATTGCTAATTTTGGAATAATCTTTTTAGGAGGGACAATTTTTCGTAGTTTTCCCAAATCCTTCTATTATCAAGTATGGCTTTAAAGCACTTAAACTCATTGTTTTAGCAAATAAATTATTTAAGCAGAAATATTAGGAAAAAAAAAAAAAAAGCACTAGCTGATTCTTAAGCAGAAAACCAACTTTAATATCTTAAGATTTTGTGGGAATACAAAACGAAAAATAGATTGCAGGAGAATTGTAATACAAATTAAGCAACTTTTTGTGTATAGGACTTTTTTTAATTATTTGATGGTGCTCTTCATTTTATTGGATAGGTCATTAAGGTGTTTGTTTCTGATTAATGAAAATGCTGCGTTCCATTTGCGTAATATGTTGTGGGCCCCCATTTTGACTTTGAGAGGCTGCCAAAATCCTTTATAGAGCATGTTTGGGTGAGCTTCTTCAAACTTATAAGTTGGTCAAACATCCATTTTATCCACATATTTTGTAGAATCCACAGCTTTTATTCACTTTTATCGACACATTCCGTAAGACTCATTGCTAAAAGTCTAAAAATGACATTTGTATTGAGGATAGAAGTTGTAATAGTAAGGTAGAATCATATCTTTGATTAATATGAAGACGATTGTCATTTGGATAGTAGGTGGAGACAGTACTATTGCTTCCTCAAAATTGATATGATAAATGGAGTTGCAGCTTAGTTTAGTGTCTGAAACTGGGAAGAAGGAAGGGCCACAACTATAATCTTACTTATTGCATGAGCAGAATGCAGCTGACAGTGAAAGTTTACACTAGCATACTTCAATTTTGAGCTGTGCTTCAAATCTTCTAATTATTTTCTATTTCCATTAGGGATGCAAACCCGTTGATAATATGGATATCATGGGTGGTTCTGCATCAGCAACTCCGTGCTCGTCTTACCAACCAAGTCCATGCACTTCTTACAACCCGAGCCCGGGCTCTTCGTCATTCCCAAGCCCAGCTTCTTCCTCGTATGCTGCTAGCATAAATGCAGATGGGAATTCCCTCATCCCATGGCTCAGAAACCTCTCATCCGCATCTTCTACCTCATCCTCAAAGTTTCTACATCATTATATGCATGGAGGTTCTATTAGTGCTCCTGTTACCCCTCCCGTGAACTCCCCAACTTCTCAAACCCCACGAATCAGAACCGACTGGGATGATTCTTATGCTCGCTCCGGATGGGGAGGGCCCCACAACTCACTCTTTCCCTCGTCTACACCACCAAGCCCTGGTCGACCGATCCTTCCCGATTCAAAGTGGTTGGCGGTTCAAATCCCTCAAAGTGGGCCAACTTCTCCAACATTTAGCTTTGTGTCTTCGAATCCATTTGGCTTCAAAGTGAAAGATTTGAGCCGAGGTGGATCTCTCATGTGTACTCCCGGACAAAGTGGGAACTGCTCACCCACAATTGCTGCTGGTTCTGATCATACACCTGATGTTCCAATGGCTGAAGTGATTTCAAATGAGTTTGCATTTGGAAGCAACACAACTGGCCTCGTAAAGCCATGGGAAGGAGAGAGGATTCACGAGGAGTGTGGTTCAGATGGCCTTGAGCTTACTCTTGGAAGCTCAAAAACCAGGTGCATTGCCATAATCAATTCATTGTACAGAATATCAAAATAACATAATTCTCTTATTCTGAACACTTAATTTTTCATATTGCAGATGAAGAAATGCACCAGAAGAAAGGTTTACATTTTAAATGAAGTTGCATGCCATAATGTCGGTTTCAAGAAAGGATCGAAATTATATTAAACAAGGACGTGAAGACGCTTGCTTCTTTCTGCTTTCCTGCATCCACCTTAGTGTTTGATTAGATTACCATTTTTAATAATTCCCCCAATCCCGCTTTCAATTTGAAGGAAGAAATAGTGTCCTCAACTTGTTTATTATGATCCTATTGAAAGCGTGTCCTCAACTTGTTTATTATGATCCTATTGAAAGCAATGTATGGATGAAAACTTGATTTGTTCTTGTGGCGTGACATTTTCTAGGCATCTTTGTGCACTTAAGGTTCCATTTCTGGTTTGATTATTAAGGATGTTTTCATGCATTGTGCCATTTTAGAAAGTTACGACAAAACCAGTGGAAGCTTCTACAACACTCGCAAAATGGAGGTGTAAATAGTATCTGCATAAGAATGTATGTTCAGATTAAAGGTGTAAAATAGTTTGACTCTCAGAATGGCTACTATGCCGAAGACGAAAAACTTTACTAATACTTTGTTTATGGGAAATGGACGGATGGTGTAGTTTCAATAGCTTTTGTATACACTAATTTCTCTTCTTCTATCATTTAAGATACTTTCTTTGTTAAACTAGTGAATGAAATATTGAGCCTAAATGTTTGTTTAGGTTCGAAACTTGTTAGACTGTCATAAATCGAACGATTTGGTTTGATAGTAAGTCAAGAATAATGTTAGAAAGATTTCCATTGGCGTGTATTTTTAAAGTTCATTTGTTAAGAAGTTAGTTTAGCAAACAATTTCAAGTTGGCTTTGTTACTTTACAAACACGACCCCAAGTCGGCTTTGCATTTATGTTATAATTCTGACTCCTATCAACCACCACAGGCCACTCTAAAGAGAGGAAAAAGTAGTAAGAAAAATATGTACATTACTATACTACTTAAGCAATAACCATTCCGTCAAATTTACTCCAAGTTTATTTCCTACTTATGCAATAACCATTCCGTCAAATTTACTCCAAGAAAATAAAAAACTAACTTGATCATCAAAGTCATCCGAACAACGGCTATATAGCAATTGAGGGTGGTGCATTTTTTTCAATTTTGAGGCATGGACGGGCGACCCACTTGCCAAAATCCCAGTCCAACATTGCCCGTGCTCTGTATATACTACAAGAATTATGCAGTAATCTTCATCACGGGGCTCTTTAAAATCAATACAAATTCCCCGGGATTTAGATTTATCTTTTAATACTATAATTTTTAACTATCCCGTATTATTACAAGTCCAATCTAATGTACCTCACGCTATGAATTATGAAAGCATATAGAAGTGTCAATCCGTGTCACCGGCCCGCCCCTGGTGACGACCCACATTACAAAAAAACCCGCACCATGACGGGTTGCGCACCGGAGTCAACCCAAATTTACAAAAATTGAGCACGAACCCAGTCCACCCGTTGGCCCATCCGGATCGAGCTCATGTAGGCCGCGGTTCGACCTGATTCGGCCTGTAGTAATTTTTTTTGAAATTACTAAATAAATTTAGTTACTTATTGTAATTCAAAAAAAAAATTGTTTATATATATAACAAAAAAATGTGTTAAATTATTTAAAAAAAATAAAATAACAATGATAAATTCACATTTGTTAATTTTTAATCCAATTTATATATATATATATATATATATATATATATATATATATATATATATATATATAAAGATTAAAACATCACGATATGTCACATTTTTCACTTTAAACGGCTCCGCCATTTGTTTTTTGTCGAATCTGTCCGGCCAGTGAGCAGGCCCGCCCAGCCACAGATCGCCCGCATTGACCTCTTCGCCCATAAATGGCCCTTGATTCGGCCTCCTCAACTGTGAGCAGCCTGCCGGTTCACGGCCGGCCCCAGATTAGGGTCGAAGCGGGTGGGCCGATACGGGTTCGGCCGGCCCGCCCGTCTTGACACCTCTAAAGGCATATAGTCCAAGTAATTATCTTCTACCTAAAATATTGGCATCCGAATATCCACAGTATTAGCCAAAACGGAACATATTTTACAAAAGTTGGCCCACAATCGCTCAAAATACTAGGAAAAGGCAGAACAATTGTGATGGGGAGGGCAGGGAATGGAGGCATAATGATCTCATTTACCCGCTGAACCACAGAACCTTGCATCTGGGAGTAAGGACCAAATAATCCTATATGGAGTGGAATGTATCATCGATGGTAAAACCAAACACCGGGAGCAAATTTTCTGGGTGGGACACCACGCAACACCAGCCCTTTATTCAGATACACCAAATTCTCTTTTGCCATTCTCAAACACATACTGTTACCACAAATGCTTAAAATTCCCCGCTTCTGAGTAACACTTGGGAGACAACTGGAGTCGGGATCATATCTTAACCGTGGCACTAAGAGTATCCAAGTTATGGGACAATGTAGCATATGCCTAAATTGACCGAGAGTGGAACACTAGTACAAAAATATAAATCTACGTGCAGAAACGGAAGCAATATTCCTAACCTTAACTGCTATAACAATTTAAACTCTAAAAAGGCAACACTATATAAATTAAAAGAACCACCTGACATAACCCTCGTGAAGCTGATGTAGAACCCCTTGTGCAGGTTTGTTCAAAGTAACAAATCAGATTGTCTTCTCCGCTTTGAAATTGTACCATCTGATTGATGATGATGAAAGTTCTGCAAGGACGAGGAGTCCATGTCGGGCACAAAGACTGCAGAGTTGGAATGCTTCTGGTTATTCTTTGGCCAGTAAAGCCCCGATGCTGTAGGCGGAGAAGGAATCTGTGGTACCGCCCAAAACATATCTGGTACCTGACCTAGACACTCATTGCCCTCTAGTTCTTCATCAGCAGTTCGTAGAATGGGGGAGCAATCTGAATCTCCAAGCTTCCCACTATCAGCCTGATTAAATCAAAAGAAGGCATAAAATTATGGATTGCATTGGCACTATAACACACTCTCATTATTGAAGCACTTCAATCCATAAACCCATATATTCACATTCCAAGAACCAAAGCTGCTTCAAAACTGACGAAACTAGTAAATATCTTTGTTAACATTAAAGCATGCCACTGATCTGTCGAACAAGAGGATCTTCCAAAAACTAGATAATCTTGACTACTGCAGTTTCTCATCAACTTCCCACATTCTTTCTGGTTGTTATAGATTTTCAACCAAACTCAGGAATGTACTACAATTATACCACATTCACCCTTCTGTTCACTAGCATCCAACACTCCATTATTAATCATAGAAAGAAACATGGAGCCAAATGAACTTCTAATCCGGCAGTGGCGGGTTGGTCCTGTGTGGAGGTTATTTTTAGGAAACGTGATTATTTTCTTAATAGCAATGATGACAACAATGATAATAGTTGTCAAATCCCCACTCCACATTTCTCATACTGCTACAAGAACAGGAATCGTGTGGCTGAGGTGAACTGCTGATAAAAATCCCAACAAAAAATTATAATATAATCATATTTTGTCCTACCAAATTTGTCTTCCAAGTCAAAACAATAGGCACGGGCCAACCTGAATTTCACACTTGATGTTCTCGTGAATGAAACCCACATAAAAGTGGCCATCAAGTTTTGGCATTTGAAGTGTTAATTTAAATTTGATATCGAGCATAATGAAGTTTTCAAGCCAAATACTAATATACTACTAATAAACCAAATATTACACCAACCATTACTTACTGGACTACATACAAGTCCCATCCCCAGCCCACTACCTTGGCTGTAGAGGGTGAGTGAGTTGGGGAAAGCCTTAGGGCTGGGACGCAAAAAAATTGGCCCAATTTATTTTATTTTATTTTTTTAAATCAGTATGTAATGAGCCCAAATAGAAGACAAGTCCAAATCTAATCTACATTATCTACCTTAATCTAGTATTAAAATGATAGACCGTGCAATTTTTCTTTTAAACCTCATTTTAAAATTTTTTATCTTGAATCAAAACGATTTTCCAAATTGTTATGATTCAAGCAATAAATAAAAGGGCGAAAAATAAAAAACATAAGATTTATACAAATTCGCCGCTGCAGTATTTTCACTATAATAAATGATGATTTTTGTTTACAAAAGATTAGTCCTATATATGACAATCCAATAAAAGTTCTGAAACTCCAAGGCAACCCAATGAAGATTCTCTAATTATAATGAAACTATAAGACAATCTAAGGTCGATTAGCGCTCAGCTCCGCATAGCGCAATAAATTAAGCCTCACACCTTAACACAAATTCCAACTATTTTTTCATTCACTAGTGAAGAAGAAAAAATTACTATTTTTTGGCTTTGCAAGTCTGTCAAAAATTTATATTTTAAACATCTCAATTTATTAAGGACCTCATTTAAATTTTCGCTCAAGGCCCCCCAAATCTTAAGGCCGGCCCTGGGAAGCCTGCGGGAAAGCGAGTAGGTATAAGGGACCCCCAAAAAACAAAAGTGGGATGAGGGGACAATTGAAGAGATTGTCATGTTGAAGTTCAATTACTACAAATTTCGATAGCTACCATAAGTCTTTGAAAACCATTAATTTAATTATATAATTAACTGGTTATCTTTCTAGCCTGTACTTGACAAAACAAACAGTCATGAATCGACCATCCTACTTAGTCAAACTTCACTAGCTCATAGAGTCAACATTTCAGTAAGCCTGTACTTGACAAAATAAGCAATCGTGAATCGACCATCCTAATTAGTCAAGCTTCATAGCTCATAGAATCAACCATCTAAATGTTCTAGACGTGGTGAATTTTTTTTATCAATTTGGGGAAGACCTTCGTTGTAGAATATACGAAGTTCTCCTCCAAGAGGAAATTTTGAGGTTCCATACTCTGTGTTATTGGTTTTTTTTTGTGAAAGAAACAACAAATTTTTTTCTATTCGACGACTCTAAACTGACAATGGAAGAATAAATTTGAAGCTCCCAAACTTCATAGATGATAGATGGTATTGCTGTCCTAATATTCTCAAAAGTCGTGGGGCAAGCTATTTCAATTATCTTTTCAAAAATTAAAGGGTTGCCCGCTGAGTATAATTTCAATATATATTTTTACCCTATAATCTTATTTTGTTAGTTAACGTTTATTGATATATACTGCTAATTAATGTTTTATTTGAACTAGGACCAAACAAAGCCCTACAATGTATTGCTGGAGACCAAGAGTGCAATTTCCCCTTAATGCTTTGATCTTGAAAGGAAACAAATAAAAAAGAAAATCTGGGTGTAGTAGGAATTGGTAAGGAAATAAGCAAATGACCATGCAGCAAAAAGAAACAATCACGTGAGGGCCCAAACTATGGATAAGTTACAAATAGAGAAATAAAAGAGGCAGACGAGGAAAAATACAGAGAATGAGGAGTCCATAGCACTGGAAAAAAATTCAAGACTTCTCCTCTCTATGCCACAGGTTCTATCTTCTCTATGTATTCAAGTTCAATTATGAGTTTCTAATTTTCTCAAACCAAGGTTAGGAAGAAACCCTGTTTTAGTTACATAGTTTTCTTTTGATTGTTTGAATTTCGTTACGTGCGCTTAAACACTTATGATTCATTATTCTTGGATTAATTCAATTGAATTTTCTTCCATCTTTCATATCATGTATGTTTGATATTTAGGAATTGATTTAATTAAACCATGCTTGGTGTTTTAGACATTAATTGATTTCCTTTGATTCTTCGTCTTCATTTCTATGGACTAGATATACATAATACTAAACACTTTGGATTCTTTGTTTTCTTTAATTCTATTTGTTACGAGCAATGCTCGACTAAACAACTAAAATAATTATTAAATCTATCATATGACAATAGATTGATATTTCGATTAGTCGCTTGAATTAATAGAGACAATAGATAATCGCCTCGTTACATTGTGGTGGATTATGAACCTCGGTAACTTCTCTCACTTGATTCCCCATTCTAATTAGCGAGCGTTAATTTCTTTTACTTTCCGTCTTAGTTAATTTAAATAAAAAATTCAATCTCGTGAACTAGGCTAGATTAATAATTAATTTAGCGCATGTTTGGAAATACTGAAATTATTTTTTAAGTGCTTATAAGTTGTGAATATTATGTAATGTGTGTATAATAAGTAATAAATTGTGGATATTATGTAATGTGTGGATAATAAGTAAATAGTAAGTTGTGAGTCCCACAAAAATGTGTGAATAAAATAATTTTTAACTAGCTTGACCAGCTTAATGTCAAACATGTTGTTAGATTAGATTCAGCCTTCTAATTTAGTGCATGTTTGGCAAAGCTTTTTTTTTTAAGTTGATCAATTTTTTATCCTCATTCGTAGGACCCACGACTTCCTAATCACTTGTCAATCACGCATTCCTAGGACCCACAGTTTACAACTTAAAAACATGATCAAACAAGCACACTTAGTAGTCATTGTGGATTGTGGTGGTTTAATAGATAATTATGTCGTTAAACTGTGGTGGATTCCGAACTTGTTAACTTCTCTCACTTGAATCCTCGTTATAATTAGTTAGCGTTAATTCTTTTACTTTCCATCTTAGTTAATTTTAATGAAAAATTCAACCTCGTGAACTAGGTTAGATTAATAATTAATTTAGATTAGATTCAACTTTCTAATTTAGAGTCCCTGTGGATTCGACCTCTTTGGTAGATTTGTGTGCTTGTAAGTAATTGAAATTTCACAAGAAGCACTGTCAATTTAATTCCTCTACAATTTCTAAGGTAGCCAGAGACCATTGTAGCTTGGGAATTTTAAGAAACTGTGAGAGCTATGAATCAATGGAAGGGTTCACAGCTCCTCACCCTCATGGATTTCAACTTCTCTTCTTTCAAAAGATGTGGCACATTGATCGTGAACAGGTCAATAAGTTTGTTTTTGAAGCTCTTTGAACTGTTACCCCCAAAGTCGGTATCCCTATAGATCTGTACAGGTCAATAAGATGTGGCACATTGATCGTGAACAGGTCAATAAGTTTGTTTTTGAAGCTCTTTGAACTGTTACCCCCAAAGTCGGTATCCCTATAGATCTGTACCCAATTCAGACATACATCCCTATGAGATATTGTTTATGAAATCCTTAGTAAGTTGACTACCAACACAGTCAGACTTCTCACGAGTAAAATCGTCACCCTGTCAAAGGGATCCTCTTTCCCCACTCTTCGCTCTTTCCACTGACAAATTATGTAGGCCATAATAAAGCTGTAATTAGAAAAAGGGGATACCATCCTGACCTTTTATGACTGGCCCTAGCTCCTCATGTTTCTCTTTGCAGATGACCTTATTGTGTACTCTAAAGCAGACCAAGGATGTTGATAAGGTCGTGAATGTCCTTGAGAGTTTCTACTCCTAGTCTAGGAAGAATATTAGTCTTTCTAAATCCAAACATCAAAATCTCCGTCCCCCTTAAAATCTCGTCTACTCGATCAGAGAGATGTCAAAGTGAAGAGTGGAATTGCAATTATTAATGAACTTTGAAAGTACTTACATATCCCTCCTCAATATAGAAAAGTAAATGAGCAGGCTTTTTTGGTTTGTCAAAAAGGTTCAAGATAGACTTGCTGGTAGGAAAAGTAAGTTATTCAGCCTACAGAACATCCAATCATTAAAGGAGTCATATCCTCTAACACTATGTAGTGTGCACGCCAATTGGCTTACTACTTGCATTTGTGATGAAGAGTACAAGTGCTAAGAAGAAGTTCACTGGTCGCATAACATTGACAAGGATGGGGTCTAAATGGTTAACTGGGATACTAATGAAAAAGACGACCAACGAGGCACTCAGCCCCTTGCTCTCATCCCTCTTCAGAACATGCTTATATTTCTGCTTGGCATATCCTCCATGGAACAACAGGTTTTGCTTGACCTGTTCAAAAGTAAATACATTAAAGATAAAAGCACTCTTGCTAATGCAAACTTAAGCAAGGAGAGTGCCATGCTTGGAAGGACACTGTGAAAAGTATTTTTCTGAATTAAGGTATGGTCACCTTTGGAAGGTAGGCAAAGCGGATAAACATTCTATCTGGCTTGGTAACTCTATGTGCATTACAGAGAAACCCACCTCAGAATCTTTGAGGTCATTGCAGAGGGATATTGGAATTTCAGCAGAAGTGATTGCCATCCTGACTGTATAAAGGGTAGCATCAGAGGCATTCCCCTTCCTGGTTGCCCTGCCCAATATCCAAAAACAACCTAGCTATCCTTGATTCATTTCTAGGAACTCCCTTTGACAAATTGGGTTAAAGCATAAACGTTCGCTCCAACTTATTCCCTCTTCCATGATCATTAGAGGCTTGGTGATGGATGACCAAAGTAAAGAGAAAGCAGGATTCCATGGTAAAAATGGGGTCAAAGCAGGATTCCATGGTAAAATTGGGGTCAATTACATTCTAGAAGATTCAGACAAGGACTTCTGGAGGCTTGATAGAGAAAATTGCCACATTGAAATTAAGCCAGACTCCGACTGTGCAGCAAATCTCATATTGGAATCCATTAAGGCCACTCATCATGCCCAAATACTGATGGAAGGTTGCATAATGCTTCTGAGAAATCATTGGCAAAGTAAGCTCACTCCTATCTACAGGGAGGTAAGCAAATATGCAGAATATTACACTAAGAACGAACAGCTACGGATAACTGTGGCGTGAGGATTAATTATCGAAATGTGAATCTTAACACTATGGTGTATTTTGATAATTGGGAGTTACGATTCGTGGATTCGGCACATGAAACTATGGCCAAAAAGTACCGAGAGATAAAATCCTCAAAGATTTACATAAATGAATAGAATTACATGAAACAATGCAATACTCAAAATCATACCTTGGATGTCCCACCATCCATGAAATTGTAACTCTGATTGAAATCACTAAGACCAAGAAATTCATCCAACTGCCACATGGACACACTTCCAGGTGTGGTGCCTCCCTCAAAAGTCGTCCTTGATGATGCAAAATCCCCACCTGCACTAACTTGGGCCGATAAACCTTTATAATGTTGACCAGTTGATGATAATTGGGTACTCCGCCTTGCAAAAGAGTGAGGTTGTGGTTCCGAGATTTTCTCATTGGAGTGTGACTTCTCTGTGGATGTTGATGGACCATGTTCCATAGGTTTAAGACCTACTTTTACTCCAGTGATTAAAAACCTCTGATGAGCTGACACCAATGGATTCGCCGTGTGTATGGAAACGTCACATTTCCTACAAAGTAAAGCTCGATCCTCCAGGCAAAAGAAATAGCCAACTGCTTCCTGCACAGCGTAGTAATTCTTCAGTCACCTCCAAGAAACTGAACTTTGCAACTGAACATTAATTCAAAAACTTGTGGATAGATAAGCAACGTGGTATCGAAATCTACTCGTCCATCTACATGAAAATGAAGTCAAACACACTCCATACACAAAATATCGTAAAAGAGAGCAAAGACATTTGATGTCCAATAATGAGAAATAAACCAAGAGACCCCTTGTTAACAACCAAACATGAAGAACATTGATGAAGAAACAAACCAAAAAATCCCTTTGCAGATATGGTAGGTGAAAACCCGAACTGAAGAGACATCCTAGTGAATGTGTCCTAATACCCCGCTAACACCTGAAAAAATCAACCTTTTGAGCAGAAATTGGATCATATAAGAAATGATTCTATGCCTCAACATCACTTCCAGGCCACAAAAGACCAGAAGTAAAACCTTACAGATAACAATAAATATACATGTTGCTTAAAATCGTCCTCTAAGATCTGACATGAAAAGACATTCAGTAAGGTCTATTGAACCTTATCATACATCCATTGGGATCGAGCTTCCCAACTGACCATCCGATCCTCCAAGAAAGATCTCACATGAAAAAGAAAGTCAACTAACTCTATTGAACGTTACCACACCCCCCAAGGAACCAAGCTCATCCCCACCCCGAAGATAATAATAGAAATGAGAAAATTTGGCGTAAATGGTCCCTAACCTTTGCCCTCAGTGTGGAAATAGTCCATAATATTTATTTTTTGGCACAACGTCCCTAACTTATGTGTTTTGATGTGCAATTAGTCCTTATTAGATGAAAAAGGCTAATATGACATTAATTTTAATAAGGGAATTTTAACAAGGGAAAATTGCAATGGGGTTGCTAACATTTGCAAAAAGTGCAAATATGTCTGATACTTCTATAAAATATGTAAAGAAATAAGTTTTTTTTTTTAAATTAAAACTTTATTGACTAAATTGATAATATAAAAATTATTTTGTATATTTTACGAACTATTATAAAATAAATAAAATTTACACTTATAATTATTAACAAATATGTTAAATAAAATTATTAGTTTTATTATTAAGCAATTACATCATTTAAAATTTAAAATTTTATTTTATCGTTACAACCAAAAAAAATTGTGTGCCACAAACTTAATGCTCAAATACTTTTATTTAATTGAGTTATTCATTTATTAACTACAAACATTAGAGCTCCAACTTTATTTTTCATATTTTAATTTATCGTTCGAAAATAAAGAAGATCATATAAATTAATCTTTATTAGTATTTTTATGTTAAATAAAAATATAATAAGATTGGTTTAATGAATTATAAACGTCATTTTGTTATTTATTTATCTTAATTTTTATTCAAAATTTTCACATTATATAGCAATTACATGTACTTAAAGCACAATAATTTTTCATTTTGCTTTTATGAAAAATTTAATTGACGCGAATATAATGATATATTTAGAATGCTAAATTAAATATTATTTAATAAATATAACGAACTCATTTGCACCTTTTGCAAAGATTAGAAATCCAAGTGCAATTTTCTCTAATTAAAATTAAGGGTATATTTGTTTTTTTAATCAAATAAGGACTAATTACGCAAAAAAATAAACGTTAAGAACCATTTCAACACTGAGAGCAAAGGTTAAGGTCCATTTGCGCCAAATTCCCTAAAAATAATTAAAAAGAAAGACAGGAAGCAAGAAAGAATATCATATATGCTAATCTCGTAATAACCCTACCTACCTGGAAACAAACAGTTGTGCCCCTTCTCTTATCAATTCAGCTATATTTTGTCTTCCTCGAAAAAATACCGAAACATTGTATTAGCCAAGTCCTACAGGCCAGTGAAAAGGTATTAAGAAACGTGTTTTCATCTTTTCCTTCCCTTTGGTGTCTCTCAGACCACTACTGAATGGGATTCAACGGCAGCCTGCTCAAATTGAGGGATATGAATTCCTTCTATGTGGATTCCGGTTAGGGATCGAATCACATTACACAATGAGTGAAGCGCAATATTCAACTTCTATTGACGAAGATGCATGTTAGTTATCATCCTACCAAGGGATATTATATGTCTCACGCCCCATCAACAACCCCAAACCCCTCCCAGGGGTTAAAACTAGTACATAGGGAACCATGCAGAATTAAACAAATTCAACTAGCTGAATTTTAACATCATCTTCTTGGAACTTCAAAAGGCTCAAGTGTTATTGATATATTTCAACAACTATGACATAATCTAGAATGCCTAGAGGTACTTTCTTGAGTGACTCCAAGTGCAGCTTAGAGTTAATAATCAATCGTGTGACTGTCTCATTTGCTTCAAGAGAAAGCGGGAAGCAAAGCTAAAACTACTGACACAAAGTCGAGCTATTTGCAAAACAAGAAGAAATGAAACTTCGAAGTAGAGCAAGCTTGACTCGAGCACATTCATCATGAGAAAGTACATCCAGAATTACTGCCAAATTTACAAACAAAAAGCAAATTGTTAATTACCCCAAATGTGCTGAATTCTTGTACTTGACAATTATACATAAGCAGGTATTGTTCATCATAACAAGCACCAGCTTCTTCTTTATATTCCACTAAAAATCAAGATCAAGTGAAACTTGCAAATAGTTCTAAAACTGCAACATTAAAAGATATACCACAAAACATTTCCTTTTCTTCAAAGGATACTTATCCAAGGAATTCTCCGTTCCAAAATTTGAAGAACTCAAGCCAGCTTGTTGGATTTTCTCTCCTCGTGAGGGGAGATTCGTTAAAGGACTTCCATTTCTCATACGCTAATCCAAGATAAGGAGGACTGTCCCCTTCTCGTGACATATTCCCACGTAGAATGGGAACCCCAAACAAAAGAAATAAGTATAAATGAAAAATCAAAATCTTTCAGCAAGTACCAGTCATCAGAAGGCATTAAAATAATCAAAGCATACCCATCATAAAACCAGAACCACAGATAAATATATTAGTAATATAACCACGAAATACTGGTCCACAATAACACAGTATAAAATAATTAAATAACCACACCACACTCCCAAGATATTTATCATTATCCAGTGATTACCTGAATCATTTTACTATTCTATTCAAATCAACTGAACATATTACAACACTAAAAACACTCGGAATTCAACCCGAATTAACTTGAAAAACACAAAACAAAAAATTAAACCTGACAGATGTCGCACTTGGGCATCTGCGAAGACGAGCTAGAGAGAGGAACCCTCTGGTGCTTGCTGGCCAGCTTATTTGCAGCGTGCACCTTCTGGTCACACGCCCAGCATAGCGCCGCCTCGTCGGCACAGCACAATACTTTCGCCTCCGCCACCTCACACGCGCTGCACTGAATCTTCATACTCCAAATTCCCAATACCGCTGAGAATTACCAGTATCTGGGCGGAGATCTATAGGTAAAACGAAAAGCGAATGAAATGAAAGGAAGAGGATGGGGGTTTAAGAATATGTACTAAATACTGATACCGACTTGATTTTTATTTTATTTGGCAGCCAGAAGTTATGATGTTATGATGTGTAGGCTTTTGGGAGATTTTTTTGTAATTGTGTATGTGTGGGGCGGTTAAGCACGTCTCGGGTTGTGTGTCGACTGTACGGAGGTGACCCGTGGAAGATGATATTTCCCTCGGGTCACGTACAACTGTTTAGAGTAGTGACCTAGTATCTTTGTTAAGGGGAAAGTCCGAAGAAAACCCCACCATGTCGTGGCGCCTCGACTGCGTCACTGCAGGCAGGCCAGAATCGGCGGGGATGCATTGTGACAAGTGACACGTGAGGACAGGCAGCCAACCCCCGCGACGATGCCTCCACAATATTTCGGTGAAAATCATCCACATGAGAATCGAAGCACTGCGTTCTTTGGAGAATTCTCCCACATCACCTCAGCCTTACCATTCACCTACGCCTCTTGCAGGCGTAGTGATCTAATATTTTTAGTGAGTTTAGTGGGTCAAATAAGAAGTGTATCACTACTCCAACTGCTAATGCCTTCAAATATAAATATTAATAGCTTCGCCACAAAGAATTTCGGAGCGGTTTGATTTTTGATTAAAGTCAAAAAAAAATTGTAAAAGTTGATACGATGTATGGTTGAAAAGTTATAAAAAATTGTGGGAAAATGTATAATTAAAATTAATTGTTGAATTTGATTTCAGTTTTTTAGTAAAATCAAAATTGATTTCAAATACACCACGTAAATTTTGATAAAAAATTAATAAAAATTGTGCATTCGAAAAAAAGTGTGGTTAAAATTAATTATTAATTTTTATTACAATTTTTTAGCATATTTTTAAATTTGAACCAAACAAGCACTTAATATAAATAAGTGTGTGTTTGGTAAATGTTTTTGTAAATTATTAGCAGTGGGTCATACGGAATGTGTATATAAAAAGTGAATAAAAGTTGTGGATCTTAAGAAATGAATAGATAAAAATAATGTTTTATCAACTTATAAGCACAAACAAACATACGCTCACTGGCGATTATCATCCGTCTACTTAGCAAATTGTGTTGACATTAAATAATAAGTCCAATAAAATATGAATATATAAAACTCATTTTATAGAACTTATCATTTATTACCATATAGACTAGTGATTATCACAAATTATGATAAATAGAATTATTCTTTAAATGTAGCTAAATTGGCGCAAATGGTTAACTTTTTATTTTTGGCACAAAAGTCCTTAACATAGCCTTTAAGTGTACAAATGGTCTTTTTAGACGGAATCTATCCAAAATGTCTGTTAATTTTGCACGCATTTTACATTATCTTTTAATAACTAAAACAAATTTATCAATTCTAAAATAAATAATAAAATAAAATAAAAAGATCATCTTTTTTAACCCACTTCGCCTCGACCTTACCTATCAACACGAACAATCACCACCGCCACAGCCAAAAACACTGTTAAACCACCACCGATGGGAGATATGTCATTAATGGCAGATTTGAGTGGGTTTCCTTCTTTTGGAGCAAGCGTTAAAAGATTTATATATTTTTCAGAAATTATTATTTTTTCATTGTTGAAGTAATATAATTGAAATAAACATGGCATTCACCTTTCAAGCCGTACATAGAAGCATGGAACTAGACCTTCGGAAATTGATTTTATGAAAAATCAAATTATTTGAATGGAATAGCTTCCTATTTAAATTCTAAGACTTGAATCTATGCGAATTTAAAGGACATTTGCATTTCACAAAGAATGGAACTTTATAAAGGCAGAAAAATTTTCAACAACATCATCGATTCATTAGTCTAAAAATGAAGTTAGTGTGTCTTTTATCCGCAAGTATTTTCTATTGATGAGTATGGTTGGAGGGAAAATGATCTACTCTCCACGGTGGGGAGTAGTCAAATGAGGGTGTAAACCAAGTTCAAAATTAACAGACATTTTGAACAAATTCTGTCCAAAATGATATTTGCGGACCTAAAGGAAATAATTCGAGACCTCTCTGTCAAAAATGAAAGATTGATCATTTGTGCACGATGGACATATGTTTGTGACCTTTTTTTTGCCAATTTCCCTTTGAATGTACATACATTTCTTCGACTCCAATCCACGGGTCACATTCACAGGATCAATTTAATATTAAGTGTTCGTTTGGATTAGTTTAAAAGTTGTTAAAAATTTAAGGTCAAAATCAACAATTAATTTTAACTACATATTTCATATAATCCACAACTTTTATCAAATTTTCAACTACATATTTCAACAATTTTTATCAAAATATCTTAAAACTTATATAAATTTTTTTGTCAAACATCCCCTAAGTTTTTTGCTCTGTTGTCAGTATAATAATATAATATAGAAAAAAAGTACAATTTGATTTTTGTGGGTCAACACGCAATGCATGTCTGACGATACAAAAATTATATTTTAAATACTTATAAGTTATGAGTTTTATGAATTGTGTAGATAATAAATTATGAATCTTATAAAATATGTAGATAAAAAATATATTTGACCAATTAAACCAATTTAAATTATAATTCAAACTTAGTCAAATAAAAACTTAATCTATGTTTATCAGCATAATCAAGATAAAAGATATTCACTACTAATAACTAAAAGAAAAAATATAATAGAGTTTCACTTACTCAAAACTCATAAACTAAATACCCAAAAACTTATATCATTCAAGATTAAGGAAAACTTTACTTAAAGTCTCCCTAAAAGATAGCTATTCTGACTATCACTTAAATTGAGATGGAGAAAACATAGAGGAGAACTCCTTTCGTATGTCACAAGATGAGTTATTTACAGTTTGTTTGATTTTGTTTAAAAGTTTGTAAAAAATGTGAAATGAAAATTAATAATAATTTTAAAGCGATAAATTTAATTAGATTTTGCTGTTTTTTCTTCTGCAATACTTCTGCGTGACACGAGCTTGAAAGGGGTTCAATAATCCGTTTTATTTTTATAAGGGCTAAAATATTCACAATGTTTGTCAAATTTTGTTAAAAAAGATAATTTTTAACAAAATCAAATGAACAATTAATTTATATTTGACGTGAAAATCAATATAAAATCCCACTACAAGCTGTAAAGTTATTTTAAATTATAGGATAAATTACACTCACAGTTCTCGTCCTTTTAAGTTTATAATAATTTTGTCTTCATTCAATTTTAATCGCATGTATCATCCTTATTATTTCAATAATTTATGCACAAAGTTTTTTTTGACAATGTTGTCCCTAATTTAAATAAACTAAATCAACAAAAAAATAAAATAAAATAAAAAAAGATTACAGTTGAAGTTCCTAACCTTTCCAAAAGTACGAAAAAAATCTTGAACCTTTTATTTTTTTACGGTTTTCCACTTACAATAATAAAAAAATGTGTCATTAGGTTCCAAACTTTCTAATCCTACTATCTACTTTTTTCAGTAAATGTGCGCTAGAGGCCCAGAGGTATCTATGTAGTATGAGCGAATTTTGTCCAAATGTCTATTAGTTGACCAAAAGTCAAATATGTTGCCTAAATTGACCAAGTTAACAAGAACAAAATATCTCCACATTCAATTATTTTAAATAATTTTAAAAAGAAACAAAAAGAAATAATTTAGTTGAGGATGTTATTTTGTCCTTGTTAAAATTGGTCAACTTTAGGACACAAACTTGACTTTTGGTCAACTAATGGATATTTGAACGAAATCTGGTCAGACTTCAGATTTTTTTTAGCACAACTATGAGACGTAGGTGTTAGTAGTATTATAAGGTTTGTGATTGGACGACATATATTTTTAATATTTTAAGTGAAGAATTGCAAATAGAAATAAAATATTCAAGATTTATTTGTACTTTAAAAAATGTTAGGACCCAACTACAACTAAGCACTTTTTGGGGAAAAATTAAAGATTCAACCTAAAGTAATTGGGAAATAAAATCCTCCTAATTTGGGACTTTTCTTTTTTTTAACTAAATGCATGTTTGGTGGTGATGAAATTATTTTTAAGTGTTTATAAGTTGTGAGTTATAAGTAATATGTAAATAATAAGTGGATAATAAATTGCAGCTCATACAAAATATGTGAATAAAAAATATGTTTGACCAATTTGACCAACTTAAATTATAATTTACGCTGAAGCTTGGATTATAGCTTGTTTGCCTAAAGCTTAAATTATAATTTAAGCTGAAGCTTAGATTATAGCTTGTTTGCCTGAAATTTAAATTATAATTTAAGTTGGTCAAATTAATCAAACATATTATTTATCTAATACGTTTCGTAGGACGAACAACTTATGACTCACTCATTAACAAAATATTTTATAAGACATACAGCATATAAGCACTTGAAATAAAAAGAAAAACGTTACCTTTGAAGAAATATAAATATAATAATGAATAAAAGTTATATAATAATGAATAAAAGTTATAGATGTTACATACAATTAACATATGGTGCACTTACCACGATCGTATGGAGTTTTAACTCCACGCACCAAAAATAAATACATACGTCAACCTTCACTTCTTTCAATTTTTTTTTTTTTAATTTCCTCAATTCTCTCATTCTCATTTCTCCTTTTCTTCACCATTATTCTCCAAAATTTTCATTCTCAAATTTGTTTCGCATATCAATTTACATTTATTTTTCTACTATTGAATTTCACTGATAAGCGGTATACTAGTAATAAATGCAGTGTCACTATAACTAACATTTCCTAAATATTCTCTAATAAAAATGGATCGCGTGTATAAATTAAAATCGGTTATAAGTCTATTAATTTTGGTCTTAACAAGCCACATGTCTGTTAATAGGCCAGAAGTCTGTCATGAGTATGTTAACGCGAATTTATATATTTTAATTGATTTTGTAATTAACCCATTTCAAATGAACTCAAATTTACAGAAATTTAAAGTAAAAATCACAATTCATACTTAGATGTATACATATTTTCATGATTTATATTATAAAATTTACAATTTCTAAAAAAAGATAGAGACAGATGAATTCTACCATAAAATAAGATTTTTTACATAGATGAAATATGTTGGATTATAACATTGAAATGAGTTTGATTCTAACTTAAATATCTTTAAACAAATGAATTTGAAATTGTTTAAAATAGTTATAATCTCGGAAAAAATGTGGGATTATATTTGAAAATTTAATTGAAAAATGGGGCATGTCTAGAAAAATTGCCGGTTACCGCCGTCTAGCACTTATCCCACACAAAGTGGTACGTTGGCCCGATGTAAAGTGATTCTCCGACTTTAAAACCGTATTTTGCCGCCATTTTAGTCGAACTCGAATCAAGAGAAGCTGTGAATAAGACCAACGCGCACAGACATAGCTTCAAGACTTCACCTTAGGGTTTGTACAAACTGAACCGTTCGCATTTGAATTCTCAATTCAAAACCATATAAACATCACGGTTTCTCAAATTTTTGTTTACTGTTTTAAAAAGTTTAAAGCCCTACTACTTACAAATTCATGATTTTTCACTAGGTGTATATTTTGTATATTACGGTTCTGATTCGCAAATTTTCTGAGTTTCGATTTTTTATTTTTTATTTTATTTTTTTGCAATTAGATAGATCGGATTTGGAAATTGAATATCTTCCGGAGAACAATCATTTTGTAGCGATCACTTAAATTTTTAAGATAAGATTTTTTGTATTTATTTTGTGGATATTTTCTGATCGATTTTTCAATTTAAGGCTAATTTCAGGTTTTTATGAAGAATTCTTGTTGATTTTCAGGTAAGTCTGATTCATTGTTTGATTTCCTCGAAAAAGTAAACAATGAAATAAAGGAAACTGAATATAATTACTTTTCCCCTTCAATTATTCATAACGTAACATAAATAAAACATAATTTAACTCAATTGTCTAATTCTATTGGCTTAGTTGTATTCATCTTGTTACTGTCATGATTTTATATGCTCAAGATGATGTAGGTTTGATGATTTTACTCATCTCTAGCTCAATAATTTGAGAAAGTTTATAGGAAGCTTATTAATATTGTTTGCCATGAAAACATTGTTTAATTTTGTATACTTATATAGGTTACCTCTTTAGCTATTACCCATTTTTAGGTTTTTGCATACTATATAATAGTCCTGAAAAATCTAAATTTTGATTTGGAAAGTATTTTCCTGTTATTTAATACCTATCGATTGAAAGCCATAAAAGCTAGATCCATTCTCTTCCCTTTCCTGTGGGTTTCTTTTTATTGTCAATCAGTATTTTCCTTAATATTATGTACTTTCTTTGAGGTGAATTGTTAGCTTAGATAATCAAATGCATGCAAAAATGACATCCTACGATTAATAACCTCTATAAATTGCTTCTATCTGTTGCATATACACATTTATTGAGAGACTGGAGAACTGTTTATAGGGACACTAGTTGTTTTCTGCTTTGGCAGCCAATTTGAGCTATTCAGAATTTTAACTGATAGGAGGTCATGTTTTGACCAAGTTATTTATTTATTCATCCAATATTTTATCCGGGAAAAATAAAAAATATGATGCACGTTTTCCGACCTTATAAAATGAAAAGTTGCAATCTGCCTGAATTCGAATTGGTGAAATGCAGTTGGTCAGTAGGACAACTTTGATATCACATAAGAAGATTTCAGTTATCAACACCCAGTTTGCTGAGGACTGTCTTCTCCCAAGCATCTCCCAAGCATTACCGGATATAAGCTGCACTATTATCTTAGGTTCTCAGTTTCTTGATTTCGGTAATTTTCATTGCATAAGAATATTGAACTTAGTATAGAATGAAAAGCAGACTTCTCAGAGAATTTACATAAGATTTTTGTTATAATTTCCAGGTATTACCCACAATGTACATTGAACTAAGCTGAAATGAAATGCAATGCATGCTGGCGAGAATTGGACGGACGGGCTGTCACCACCACCTGTGGCCACCTCTTTTGTATCCAAAGGAATGAAATAAATTCATTTTTGCATATAATTTCTTTACTTTAAACTGCAGAGACTTGGTTCATTAGGTTTAGATTTCCTTAATTATTTTTAAAGGCCCTGAAGATGCCAATAAGATTATCAGCAATGATGCTGCATGCCCAATTTGTGATCAAGTGCTCTCTAAAAGGTATTTTGATGTTTGTTCTATCACCTGCTTGTAGGATGTCAAAGAGGAGTTATGTGGAAGTTGAGTATGAGAGAGAGTAGCGTCATTTTTGTTGGGGAAATGACATATATGCTTGTTGTCCTACAGTAGGTCAAAATTTTTGTTGCGTTCTGCTATATATGAAAAAAAAAAAAATCATTCATATGATTTTTCATAGTTTTGGAGTAAATAATTCGTCAATGATGAAGTTTGTGCTCTATATTATTTGTTTATGGAATTTGTGTGATTTGACTTGTTTTGATGACTGGGTCTTTCACTTGCCAGTCTTATGAAACCCGTGGACATCAATCCGAATGACGAATGGATAAATGTAAGAAGACACTCCTGAAAAAACTCCTTTGTCATCTCTCTCGGCCTTTGTATGTGATATTAGCTTAAAATTTGTTGCACCATCCACCTCACTGATTCTTTGATACTCTCTCCTGCAGATGGTCATGGCCGGGATATCTCCTCAGATATGTATCCTCAATAATTCATTTCATATTTGCAGTACCATGAATCATAAATTTGGCTAGTTACTCACTCAATCATTTGAACATCTTGTTAGCTAGTTTCATTTACAGCTATTTCCTAGTTTGAATAACTTTCTCAGAGTACGTGTTTGTCCCATTCATTTTCCTACAACATTCCCAGTGATGAAGAGCGCATACAGAAGTGTAATGTTTTATATTGGGCAAAAGGATTTGGAGATGCAAGCTAAGATGAACAACATAGTAGGTCAATGCCGGCAGAAATGTGTAGCAATGCAAGAGAAGTTCACGGAAAAAATGGAGCAGATCCATACTGCATACCAGAAAATGGCTAAGAGGTGCCAGATGATGGAGCAAGAGCTTGAGAGCTTGTCTAAAGACAAGCAAGAGCTGCAGGAAAAATTTTCAGAGAAATCCAGGTCAATTTCTCTTTAATTACTCTGGGATCATCTCTACTTCAGGAGTCCATTATAGTGGTGCATGAAAACTCGTGAACTATTATCTCTGCCAGGCAAAAAAGGAAACTTGAAGAAATGTATGATCAATTGAAAAGTGAATATGAGTCGATCAAACGATCAGCAATTCAACCTGCAAACAACTTCTATACAAGAGTAGAGCCTGATTTGTTCTCAAGTCCTGCTACCATGGTGGATAATAGAGATGCTACTAGAAAAGGTAGTTCCGTTCTGTTTAAAGCATGGGCAGGTTATTAGGAAGCTGATTTAAATTGGCATTACCGAAAATAAAAAAACGTGTTTAACCTCTTAACTCTTAAGGTTTAACTGAATTCTTTAACTTTTGTCTCTTCCTCTATTGTTATAACATTGTCGCAATGGCTAGTTCTTGTTTTTTTCCAAAAAAAGTCTAGTTGACTCATTTTTCGCAGATTGGTGGGTTCTCACTCCTGAAACTCCAGGACCACGAGAGGACCTGTGGCCAGCAAGACAGAAAAGTTCTAACTCTGGGCCCTTTGACATCTCCAATGGTTCACCCGGGAAACACTCAACAGTTCCGATTGATTCTGGAAACAGGATGGCTGGTGCTCGCCCTGCTTTTGGCAGTGGGAGTGGCATAGCTAGCAATCCCTCGATGACTCTAAGGAATCTTATCCTTTCACCAATAAAGCGGCCCCAGCTCTCTCGTAGTCGTCCTCAAATGTTCACGTAAGCTGCTAAGTCTTAACTACGCTCTTGCTATTTGAGCACTTCTAAATTTGTCAATAATTCTTGGTAATCCAGGTTGTAGACGGAGAGTGCTCACTCTGCTCAAGCCTACTTTTGTATAGCCTTTCAGTTCTTGTATGTGTTCCTCCTTAAGTTTAGTTGTCAAAAGAAAAAGGCACAAGAAAACTGCATTTATGGACCAGTAGATTCACTCTTGTAAAGATGGTTTACTTGATAGCCAAGCAATACTGCAATGAAAATAGTATAGGCTTGCACGTGTTGAAATTTTTGTTCAACAGTTTTCGGTCTCTTTTTCATTGATGCAAGGTTTTGCTCTGAGTAGAAGTGCGTTCCTTTCCATGTGTTTGCGGGTTCAGCCTGTATTTTCACACGCATACAAGTTTGCATCTATGCATATAAAGTATTCATTTGTAATGCAAATAGTTCGAAATGAACGATTTTGGTCATAGGGTTGCCGAAAGTGAATCTCCCATGCCTCCCATATTAATTCTTCAACTTAACAATTATCTTTTATTGTATGTTCTGTCTTGGCATGGAAAGGGTGCAAAATTGAAGTTGGTAAAGAGCGAATTCAATCCCGCAAGTGGACGGATCGTTAACAAGTAATATAGTAATGAATGGAGTGTCGAACCCACAATGACTAGTTATCAATTTAACCTATTAATTTATAACTTACATTTTAACAATGTGAAGAACACAAATTTGTTTTGGTTTCAATTCCAAACTATTTTAATTAAATTGGTGAGAACGAATTCGAGTTCTTACTAACAATAGGATTTGTGAATCCACCTATACGTTCCTTAATCAATTATTCGTTAATTGCTTTAACTGTTAATTACTTTAAAATGCAAGGTTTTGCTCTGAGTAGAAGTGCGTTCCTTTCCATGTGTTTGCGGGTTCAGCTTGTATTTTCACACGCATACAAGTTTGCATTTATGCATATAAAGTATTCATTTGTAATGCAAATAGTTCGAAATGAACGATTTTGGTCATAGGGTTGCCGAAAGTGAATCTCCCATGCCTCCCATATATTCTTCAACTTAACAATTATCTTTTATTGTATGTTCTGTCTTGTCATGGAAATGGTGCAAAATTGAAGTTGGTAAAGAGCGAATTCAATCCCGCAAGTGGACGGATCGTTAACAAGTAATATAGTAATGAATGGAGTGTCGAACCCACGAGGACTAGTTATCAATTTAATCTATTAATTTATAACTTACATTTTAACAATGTGAAGAACACAAATTTGTTTTGGTTTCAATTCTAAACTATTTTAATTAAATCTAAATTATCAATAATCAAATTAAATTGGTGAGAACGAATTCGAGTTTTTACTAACAATAGGATTTGTGAATCCACCTATACGTTCTTTAATCAATTATTCGTTAATTGTTTTAGTTGTTAATTACTTTAAAATGCAAGGTTTTTCTCTGAGTAGAAGTGTGTTCCTTTCCATGTGTTTGCCGGTTCGGACTGTATTTTCACACGCATACAAGTTTGCATCTATGCATATAAAGTATTCATTTGTAATGCAAATAGTTCGAAATGAACGATTTTGGTCATAGGGTTGCCGAAAGTGAATCTCCCATGCCTCCCATATATTCTTCAACTTAACAATTATCTTTTATTGTATGTTCTGTCTTGGCATGGAAAGGGTGCAAAATTGAAGTTGGTAAAGAGCGATTTAAATCCCGTAAGTGGACGGATCGTTAACAAGGAATATAGTAATGAATGGAGTGTCGAACCCACGAGGACTAGTTATCAATTTAACCTATTAATTTATAACTTACATTTTAACAATGTGAAGAACACAAATTTGTTTTGGTTTCAATTCTAAACTATTTTAATTAAATCTAAATTATCAATAATCAAATTAAATTGGTGAGAACGAATTCGAGTTTTTACTAACAATAGGATTTGTGAATCCACCTATACGTTCCTTAATCAATTATTCGTTAATTGCTTTAGCGGTAATTACTTTAAGTTGAAAATCAGTGATCCTATAATAATCAAAAGTCTCTTTCGATGGTCAATTAATTCTATATCGATATGCGAATCTAATTATCTTTAATTAAGTTTCGAATATAAAAATATGTATTTAAATCTCAAGAACACCTAATCAGATTTCATAAGGCATAATAGTAATCTCTATCTATTATTGAACCCTATATTATTCAATACCACGTGCTAAATCTATATTGAATCTCTCGACTTCAATATCACAAAATATTCTAATAGTGATCAGGCATTAAAACATTTAAAAAAATTGAATAAAGAATAATCAATCAATAAACAATTAACTATTAAAACGGAAAACTTCTAATTAATTAAAAACATGAGATTTTATCATTCGAGTGGTGATCTCCTGCCCATGATGGGCAAGATAACAATCACCAACTGCTTATGTGGAGGCTGAGTCACGTAGATGAAGTGGAAGTTGGGAAAAGAAAAGGAAATGGGTCCATATTTTGCAAATCACATACGTGAACTCCCTTGTCCCAAAAAACCCTCGTTTCTTCATATACCATTTCCGCTGTTTAGTGGTCCCTCGATTCACACCCATCTTGCCGGCGACATTTGAGCTCCCATTTCTGGCCAACTTTTGACCAGCGACAATCTGAAAACCTCGTTGTTTTCTTATTTCTCATACTGGCGACAGTTCGATTCACACCCATGTTGTTTTCATGCGCCAAGTAGAGCCCCTGCGCGAATCGGACCGAAAACTTTTCGCTTTGTTTTGTTGTTTCACCCAGCAGCAAAGTAGAGGTAGCGCGAATCGGGCTGAATTTCTCTCATGCCTTTTTGAGCTGAAATCTTTTTATTTTTATCTGTTTTTTGAAATGTTTATTTTCCACCAGCGCGAATCAGACTGAAATGTCGCCGGCTTTGAGCAGAAATGTATACATTTTTTTTGTTTAATGTATTAGAATTTGCAAAGAAATAGACTTAAAATTAAACTTTGAGCTGGAATTTTTTTAAAAACATGAACAGAAATGTATAAAAAATTTTTCTGTTTGATGTAGTAGAATTTGCAAAGAAATGAACTTAAAATTTAACTTTGAGATGGAAAATTTTTTAAACATGAACTAAGAGGCTCAGATATGTCTAATTGCGGGCAAGATAGATACGTCAACGCCATGGCTGCAAGTGTCCGATTGCATTTGATCTAAAAAGTTGAAATAACCTATGTAAAAGGTAATTTGGGCATAAAAGACAACAAGTACAACTAAAATGAAATATTAAGGATTAAAATGACTTATTTGAAAGGATGAGGATTTTAATACAATAATATCAATAGGTTGGGGGACATTCAAGGATATTTACTCTATTTAACCCAACCCATGTAACCTCAGTCGGAAATGATCTCCTCCACGGAAATTATTATGTCCCATGTGGGCAAAATAATTTCTCCCACTAAGTAGATCTGTATCCTCAATACCTTATATTATTAAAGGGATTTTGGTACAAATGGTCTATTACCTTTGCCTTTAGTGTGAAATTAATCCCTAACGTTTATTTTTTGGCAAATAAATCTCTAACTTATGTGTTTTGGTGTGAAATTGGTCTTTATGACAAATATGCCTTAGTTTTAATTAGAAGAAATTATATGTGAATTCCTAATCACTACAAAATGTGCAAATAAGTCAAAAACTTTTATTTTTTAAAAAAAATTAAAGAAAACTAATGATGTTTTTTTTGAATTAACAATTTAGTAATAAAAATGTCAAATAAAATTATTATTTTTATTATTAAGTAATTATATTATTTAAAGAGGGAGAAATCATTGTGAGAAATTAGTTTTATGTCTCTTTACTTATAAATTTTTTTCTCTCTTTTTACTTTAAAAATTAAGCTAAATAAATAAAAAAATGACGTATATAATTTCATGACATCGAACTAATCTTATTACATATTTATTTAACATAAAAATACCAATAAAAATTAATTTACACATTATGTGTTTTATTTTTGAACGAAAATAAAATGATAAATTAAATTAAAATATGAAGAATATAGTTGGATCTCTAATATTTGTAGTTAATAAACATATAACTCAATTAAATAAAAGTATTTGAACATCAAGTTTGTGACAAAGTTATTTTTTATACAATAATAAAATAGAGTTTAAATTTTAAATAATATAATTACTTAATAATAAAAATAATAATTTTGTTTGACATATTTATTACTAAAGTGTTAATTTAAAAAAAAAATCTCATTAGTTTTCTTTAATTTTTTATTAAAAATAAAAATATTGGACCTATTTGCACATTTTGTAATGATTAGAATCCCCATATAATTTATTCTAATTAAAACTAAGAGTATATTTATCTTTTTATCTCATAAAGACTAATTTTACACTAAAATACATATGTTAGGAATTTATTTATCAAAAATTAAATATTAAGGACCAATTCCAAGCAAAGTTATGGACTATTTGCGCCAAAATCCCTCTTATTAAACCACTTAACTTTGAATCCATCCCGACCCGATTCTTGGATTCCCCAATTTAGGTACACCAAACGACAGAAATCGGACGTCCGGACCCAATATTCGGGTCTACATACCGAACTAAAATTCGGTTCGTATCATATCCACACTTTTTTCGGTTTTCGGGAACCAAACCCTAATCCTCTTTCGGATCCTCCGATCGGACTCTCTCCCGCACCTCCCAACGCACAAAATTCTCACTTTCAGGTTCGGATTTCTCTCATTTTATGTTAGATCCGACCCGCTTTACGTTTTCCAATGCAACTTCATGCTCAATTTTTCTCTATATGTGTACCATGATAGAAATATGGTGTAGTGATTTTTTTAATGTTTCCTACATTTAATCTGTTCTTGATGGGTATTTTAGGATGATTTTCTGTGTTTTACGTGGAATTAATTGGGAGATTATCTATTTTCGTTTCGAAATGTTTAAATGGGTATAATTGCTATAGGAATCTGCTTAAATTGAAGTATAGAACCCATACTTATGTATTTTGAAATCAAATTGAACTTCTTAGTTTTTTGCATTCTTGTAAAGTTTTACTTGTTCTAGAGTAGCTTTTGATTGGGGTGGTATAGCGGTACTGGTACAAGTCCTGATCAATTCTTGAAGGGTTTGTTTAGTTATAAGATTTCTCGAGCTGGTCCTTTGTGATCCTGAAATATCCACTTTTTTTGGCCGCTTAATTCATAATGTCGTAACAATATAAAATCAACTTCTCAGTTCTTCACCTGATGTCTGGTCTTTTCTGGAACTTTGTCTTTGTTTGATTGCATATTTTCACTTTTCTTATTTTAATGAATGAATGAGTAGCAAATGCACCTCCATACACAAGCTAGGTGGCACATATAGCACTTTTCATTGTGGTTGTTTAGTTGCATTGCTTTTTATCTGAGTGGAGCCATATTATGATTCTTGAAGTTCTTCATTTAACTGATGCAGATAGTATTCTGCCAATATCAAGTCCATGTCATGGAAATATCAGATGAGACTCCTTCCAAGAAACCAAAGAGGTTGACTTCTGTCGTATGGAATCACTTCGAAAGAGTTCGAAAGGCAGACATGTGCTATGCTATTTGTGTCCATTGCAAAAAGAAATTAAGCGGATCTAGTAACAGTGGTACAACACATCTAAGGAATCATTTAATACGGTGTCTGAAGAGATCCAATTATGATGTTTCTCAAATACTTCCTGTGAAGAAGAAGAGAAAAGAATGTACTGTTGGTCTTGCAACTGTCAGCTTTGAAGAGGGAAAAATTAAAGAAGAAATCATTAGCGCCATACCATATAATTTTGTTCAGGAGCAAAAGAAAGAAGAAACCAATCAAACCATGACTGTAGGAAGTGCTAAATTTGATCAAGTTCGGAGTCAGTTGGATCTTGCCCATATGATTATGTTACATGGTTATCCCCTGGATATGGTCGAGGATGTTGGATTCAAAATATTTGTGAAGAATCTGCAGCCCTCATTTGACATCATGAATAATAGTGCTATTGAGCTTGACTGCATGACCATCTACGGCAAGGAGAAACAGAAGGTATTTGAGGTCATACATCATTTGTATGGTAGAATTAACCTCGCTGTTGGTATGTGGGGTTCAACCGAGAATTCTGAGTACATGTGCCTGACAGCTAACTATATTGATTTTGATTGGAGGCTACAAAAGAAGATGCTTAACTTCATAAAATTGGATCCATCTCATACTGGTGACATCCTTTCAGAAGTTATTGTTAAATGTTTGAAGGACTGGGCTATTGACCGAAAGTTGTTTTCTATGACATTTGATGATTGTTGTGCCCATGACATTATGGTCTTCAGGATCAAGGACTGGCTATCTCAAAACAAACCACTTCTGAGAAATGGTGAGTTGTTCGATGTACGCTGCGTGACACAACTTTTGAAATCCATTATTCAAGATGTTATGGAAACAGTTCGAAATGTGACCCATAAAATTCGAGAAAGTATAAGGCACGTTAGAAGTTCACAAGCAATCCAAGGAAAACTAAATGAGATTGCCCAACAAGTTGGTATCACTACTGAGAGACGTTTAGTTCTCGACTGTCCAATGCAATGGAATTCAACATATATGATGCTTGAAGCAGCATTAGATTACAGGGGTGCCTTTTCTCTCCTGCAAGAGCATGATCCTGCATACACAATGGCTTTATCTGATATGGAGTGGGAATGGACAAGTTCTGTTACAGGTTACATGAAACTTCTTGTTGAGTATACCAATGTTTTTGCAGGAGCCAAATATCCAACCTCCAATATATATTTTCCGGAGATATGTGATATGCACATTCATTTAATTGAATGGTGTAAGAGCCCAGATGATTTTCTTTGTTCTGTGGCATTAAAGATGAAGAACAAGTTTGACAAGTATTGGAGCAAATGCAGTTTGGTTTTGTCTGTAGCAGCAATCTTAGATCCTCGTTTCAAAATGAAATTAGTTGAGTATTATTATCCCCAGATTTATGGTAGTGATGCTCCTCATCACATGAAAGAAGTTTCTGATGGTATTAGGGAGCTTTTTAACGAGTACTCTATTGGCTCAACTACACTGGACGAAGAATCAGCTCGGCCTGGGGGAAGCTTAGCCAGTACTAGCAATGGTACTAGAGATAAACTTAAGGGCTTCGACAAGTTCTTACATGAAACCTTACAAAATCAGAGCATGACATCGGATCTGGACAAGTATTTGGAGGAACCCGTCTTTCCACGTAATAATGATTTCAACATATTAAATTGGTGGAAAGTTCACACCCCCAGGTATCCCATTCTATCTATGATGGCACGTGATGTTTTGGGTATTCCCGTGTCTGCTCTTGGACTGGAGGTAGCATTTAGCAACAGAGGTAGAGTGCTTGACCATCATCGGAGTTCACTCAGTCCAGATTTGAGAGAAGCTCTGATATGTGGCCAAGATTGGTTGCGTATGGAGCCAAAAGGTATTTCTTAGTTGTTGCACAATACTGTCTTATTTCCAAGAATAAATGATAATCCCTTTTTTGTGTACAGCAACCGGCTTATCCTTTAGCCATTCTGCTCTGCCACTTTATCTGGAAACAAGTTGACCTATCCACGGTATTGTTTAGCAAATTCTCTCTCTCTCTCTCTCTGCAGCATGTAGTTGTAGCTCAATTCCTGAATTTATACTTTTAAAATTTCAGTCCATTAGTTTTAGATGTCGAGATGAGCCAGCTACAGAAAATGGATATGGAAGCAGATCAGTTTTGGATTAAATTGTTTGTTTGGAAATTTCTTGAAAAGCAATGTATATTAAATAGTCTAGCATTTACTTTCTACTTCAATAGCTTTGATATTTTTATGTCACACACTCCTGTCCTGATGTGTTACCATTGTTTTATGTCTCGTGTCTTGGACGTGCTGGAGATAGATTCGAGATAGACTCCAATCTACAATCACTTGATCTTCGACACTAACACGAATTCCTTTAGTGTAAATGAGAGTGAAAAATAAGGTAGATACACATATACGTAGAATATTAAAAATATATGAACAGTTTTATACTCTTTTGAATGATAAATTAAAAAAAAATGAAATAATAGATATAATAAAAATGTAAGAAATTGTTATTGATCCAGATAAGAGTCTGACTCTTTTTTAAAGGCTAATTTGTCTTATATAAATATGAATATAAGATGTGGCTGGATTTGTATTTATGTATATTTAGATTAAAAAGAATTATGTAAGATATAAATTAATGGGAAAATTGCAGCAGTTTGTCCTTAACCTTTACCCCTTTTGCACTTTTGCCGTCAAATTTTATTTATTAGTAATCTTGTCTTCAATCTTTCAATTTTTGGCACCTGTATTCCCTAACGACAGTTTCTGTTGAAAAATCCGTTAAGTTGTCATGAGCTTATCACATACTTAAATAAGCAAGGGTATGCTTAAACAAGTAAAGGCATTAAAGCCCAGTATTATTCCCTCAAATTTATATAAACAAAAACTAAATGGTAAAAGAAAAAAGAAATATAAAAATGGAAAATACAAAAGAACATATCATCTTCACTACAGCCCCCAAAACCCCTCCCCGCTCCAACCCTTGCAAATCCCAGTCCCTTGCAGTGCCACAACCCCCCGCAATGCCATTAGCTTCTCCACGGAGAGATACAGAGTGAGAAAGAGAAGAAAAAGCAACCATGGTCAACAGGTTATAGGTGCACTTCGACATGTGAGGAAGAGAGAGGTTATATATACTGGCTAAATTGGTTGTTTTGATACTGGTTACAGAAAGAGAAAGAGAAGGGGCCATTAAAAGAGTGTGTGGTTGGTAGATGGTTCGGAAGATGGTGGCGTGGGGTACAGAATTATACCAAAATATATGTTGAAATGAATTGCTTGATTCCCACATGTGTACAACATAATTTGTACAGAAAAATAGCCTCATAAAGAGGAAAACAGAAGCCAATTTCTATGTTGTACAGAGATCTAGATATCATGATTGCAGGTTTTTGGAAATTTAGAGTTCAAAACCTGAGTTTATCTAACAGGCGCTGGGTGGGGGGTGGCGGGGGGTGGAGTGGGGGTGGGGTTTGGAGAGTACTTAGGAGTTGGGAGTGGTGGCATTGAGGGGAACTGGGGTTGGAAATGGGGATAATATGATATTTTCTTCTGCATTGATTCTTTTTTAATTTTTATTATATTTCTATTATTTCTTGTCTGTTTATTTATACTCTGAGGGTATAGTATCTAGACTTATTACTCTTATTTTAAGCATGTGAGACGCACAATAACTTAACACAATTTTTGGACTGAAACCATTTCTAGGAACATTGGTCACCAAAAAGTGAAAGGTTGGGGACAAAAGTTGGGAAGGGGTAAAGGTCCGTGGCTGCAATTTTCTCAAAATCGAGCTGCATTTCATCAACAAGAACTCAGTCACAGTAGTGACTCAGAGGTGATTCTTCCACTCAGAAAAGGAACATGATAATGCTTTCTGAAGTCGTGGTGTACAGGGTTGCTAGTAGGATCAGCTGTTATTAGCCTGCATCTTCATGAATGTAGCACCATTAAGTGTATTGGCTGATCTTCTATGATATACTAGAATGCGTTGAACATTGTGATTTTTCCACAACTGTGGTGGCTACTAACACATCATTGTGGGGATAATGCACCCACTTCATGTCGTCCTCTGACAGGGACAAAACACTCTCTTCTAACATAGGTACTTTCTAAAGAAACACAGGCTCGTCGTTGCTGTTTCCTCTGCTTTCTTGGTGTAACTTATCTGGATCCAGTGTGATTCTCTTATGATATAAAGGTCTTCAGATATTTTCTTAATATCGTCCAGCTAGTTCTCAATACTCTAGACGAACCTGGATATTTCTCTGGTGCCATTGTTGAGCTTGGTCTTCTATGATATTTCTGAGGTGAGCCCTTGGGATTTGGGCTTGCATTTCTTTCTTGAGGTCTTATGGCCATTTGTGTTGTGGCTATATAGAAGATGAGCTTGAACTGAAGAATGAGTGAAAGAGGATGTCCGCGGGGTTTACAAAAGAGTCCCTATATATATAAATCTATTTCGTTTTCGCCCCTGGTATTTTATTACGTTTCATAAAAAATTTAACGCAAGAAGGTTCTAATATAATCCATAATAGTATTTAAAAAGGAATCAAAATCTTTCAAATTGAAATATAGAAGAATCTATAATAAATAAACATGAACGAGATATAAGTCTTGGTGAAGATGTAGGCACAGGCCTTTCTCTAATAGAAACCGTAAGAATGTTGTGGCCTCCTTGGCGGCTGATAATACCCATATCGAGGGGATTTAGGGGGAGGTTTTCAGCGGGAAAATAGGGCAGAAATTTCGCATACAGTTGAGGAATTTACAGATACGGGTCATGCATATCTGGGCCAAGTGAGTAATCAGCTGGGCTTGAGGTTTTGGAGCTACAGAAGCAGATTGATGGGGCGGGTTCTTTGGGGGCAAGATCTTAGTGTTGGGCCGGATATTAAGTTGGGCCACATGATGTAGTGCAAGGAGGTGTGGAAGATGGATCGGTTTTGGGTGCTAAATCAGGTGAGGTCATTTTGGAAATAGGTAATGGAGACTATTTTGAATAATGTTCCGAATAAGAACGGAGTGCATTTCCAAAAATAAATCGAGTTTAGGTCCGTTTGGATAGAAATTAGCTGGCAGCTCAATTTTGCAGTAAAATAGTTGGTTCAAGAAGTTATATTCAGTTCAAATAAAATTTCAAAAAGGATAATAAATATAATTCCAGTTTGGTAAATCAAGGAAGCGGGGCTAAATGAAAGGACAAAATCAGAGGAAAAAAATTCAAGGTGATTTAGACTGTATGGGGCTTGGAGATTGCACTATTAATAAGGAATGTTAAGTCACAGTACGCATGAAGTCGATCGAGCACTAAGATCCTATGGAAGTTCAGGACAAAAGCGGCATCATCGGAGAGGCTTTTGGATATGTCAATGTGAAAATTGATGACCTAAGGATTTAGTTCCTCTCGAGCGAATATATAGCCCTCTAAGCAATCTCATGAAAGAGATTGGACAATATCGCTTTTAAGACAATATATTCAATACGTGTTCAAGCCCTTTTTTTGTTCTTCTTCTTTTTCCGGTTCATTTTCTCTGTGTTTGAAGTATCATGGCTCTTCTTCAAATTTGATTTAATATTTCACTCCTTTCCCTTTTGGTGCTTAATTTCCAACATAATCATCATAGTACAACAATTTCGAACATGATGATGAGCCTACTAGCCACCTCACAAACCGCATAATGACCAAAAGTTGGATGTGATACATTAGGTATTCATTATTTTGACGCTGTACAATAAGTAAATCAATTGTAACAATCTTTATGTATATCTACTCAACTAATAAAAAATTTTGCAAAAAATTCGTGACATCTGGATTCTTAACTGATCACACAAGGGAAACATACAAAAATTCACCAATGAAAAAAGTTGTAAAACAAGAACTCAAATAATGCTAAGTGCATAAGCACACTCTAAAATTTGGCTTGGAGCTGATCCACAATGCTCTTATCCACTTGGAATGCCTTGGCAAGAATATCATTTGCAATGTCTGGTTTTGATCCAAAAACAGCATTTGCAATTGTTATTACACCTGGATTCTGACTGCTCAATGCAGCAATGGCTACTGCATTTACGTTTCCAACGTTGCGTTGGTAGTGAACAAGTCCTACCGGGAAAACAAACACATCGCCCTTTTGAAGAACTTTAGTAATGTGGCTATTATCGGGGTTGGAGGTGATGAACCCAACTTGGAGGGAACCTTCAAGCACTGTTAGGATTTCTGTGGCTCTCGGGTGAGTGTGAGGAGGGTTGATTCCCCATGGTGCATAATCTATGCGAACCATTGAGATGCCAAGAGTGTTGAGTCCTGGTAATTGAGCCACGGTCACTGGGGTGACCCTTGACCCTGCTGGGTTCGACGTGTTACCAGGTAAGTGAAGTCCGCTAAAGGAGAAATCATCGACCGAAACAGACATAGGATTCTTGCAGGCAAGGCCATTTACTCTCGCTGCAAAGAACACAGAAATTATTAATTATTACCATGTATCGGAGTTTAACGAAGGGTTAATGTGCATTAATTACCTGAGTTAGCAGGATCTGCAACGCAGAAATCTTGCAAAGGTGAAGGCTCAAAAGCAAATACAAAGCAGCAGAAACTGAGAGCTACGAGGCCGTATAAGAGAATGTGTTTCGCCATTAATTCTTAACTAAATTACAAAGATAATTAAATTTAAGGATATCAGATGAAAAATAACAGTGAAGAGCAATTTATTTATAGACACCCTTAATGCAATAATCTATTATCTTAAAAAATAATCTGCCGACCTGAAATTAGAGAAATTGTTATACAATTTATTTAATTATAAAAAAAATAAAAAATAAAAAAATAGGTAGAGCTTGGAAATGGTCAAAGATGAAAATTTTAATGTAATAAATATTAAATATATATATATATATATATAATAGTAATACCGGACTTGTAAATAGGCCATTTGTGTTGTTCTTACATGTTATTATGCTGCCACCATAATTAATGATAAAGGTTTTATTTATTTGCCGAACGGATAATTATGATTTTTTTTAAAAATAATGCTATTCATAGTAGTTATCTTACGTGACACTACTTAATTGGATGAATTATTTACTCTAATAATATATTGTTATATTTATAGCGATTAAATATGAATAATTCATCTAATTGAGTTATGACACGTAGAATGACTATCAATAGTGAACAACTATGAATAATATTATTCTTTTTTCATGTTCAATTAAGTGCACTAGCGGCGGGCCATAAGTCGCTAGTAGCACATTGTTGGATCTACACTTTGACGCTCGATATCTCTGATATTCTAGAAATGACGGGTAATGTAATTGCAATTGTAATTCAAATTGACATATAATTAGAACCGTCAAAGTATCTGTCCAATAATCAATGGTTGAAATTTAAAGTGTGAAAAGATACGTAAAATTTATATATTTCTAGAATTCCCCGAGAATTTTACAATCAAGATAATTCTTTCATGGAATTGCGAAATGCAGTCAATTAACAAGAACAATCAATTTTGATGGGGGCGAATTGTGCTTTTAAAAAAGCTACATTGTAACGCTCCTTGAATTTATAGAAAGAAATCAGACAGAATACAACGGAAATACTTTCTGAGCAAGAAACAACCCCAGCATGGGCACATCCCAATTTACACCCATACGTTCGTTAATTTATAGTAAATATGATTCTATCAAAGGGGTTTTCCATATGTTACACCCAGCATGCTGGTAGAAGACGATAGACATAGGAGCAACATTATCCATGGTACAGTGAAAAACCATCCTAACAACTATCCGAATTCTAAAAGAAAAAAACGCAAAAATAAGCCGTAACTAAGAATTAATAAGGCGAAACTTAAGAACATAGAACAACTTAACGGGAACCACAATACCTAATACAAAATCCAGTATCAGCCCTCGGGTTTACAATCTAAGGTGCTTATTGAACAGGGGTTTTCCTGTTGGGTTCAAAAACATACTTGATCAGGGACTCCTTGATTGACAGCAACTCGGGGAACTCTTTCTTCAACTTGGAGGCATCTATTTCATTATTACTTCTAGGAGCAACTATCACCTTAGCTTGCTCTTCAAGTGTGAAGTTCGCCCATTTGAAACCCGGATCAATATATTGCTTGTACATCTCCAAAATCTCATTGTGGCTGAGGACACCAGGGTTTGTGAAGTTCCATATGCCTCTCAGGTTCCGCTTTGCCATCTCAATTGAAATCGGAAGAAGCTCGTCCAATATGGTCATACTGTTGGGAATATTGACCACCTTATTGTACCGAGAAATCTTAGTAATGAAATTGCGTGGGTTGTTCAGGTCTGAAGATATCGGCATTCGAACTCTGAGCGTGCAAACATTGTCGTATTCTTTCAGTAGTTCTTCCACCTGATTAACAAGACAAATGGAGCATATATATGACCATGCTTATACATAATGCTAAGACCTATCAAATATAAACAGAAAAAACACACTTAATACTTATGCAAGCACAAGGGAATTACCATGGCCTTGGTCTTGGAATAGAAAGAACCAATGAAATTGGGTTTATCTTCCTCCTTAAATCCAATCCCAGAACCTTGGGGGTGTGTGGCATTATATTCAAATATACAGCCGGTGGCGAAGTTGATCATCAGGAGCCCATGTTCTCTGCATACATCTGCTAAGTTTAGTGTACCAGCAACATTGGCACGAATTGTTTCTGTTTTGTGACTTTCACACCAATCAACATTCGGTCTACCAGTCACACCAGCAGCATTAAACACATGCGTTGGCTTAACAGTGAGGATGTCCGCCAAAAGCTGTGAGCGATCCTCCAGGCGTCCCTTTCCATACTCATACAGAATTCCCTGTAACTCACATAACTTTCCAAGCAACCCACCAATCCATCCAGTCCTACCGAAGATCAAGAACTTGAAGGGTGGTTTTTGAGATGTAGTGCTGCTCTTAGAAGCTGGAACCAACATTTGGGTTTGATTAGATTTGCCAGAAAATTTAGACTTCTCAGAATCGGATTTCTCAGCTCCGTCAATGTGTCTTTCTATTCCACCAGGCATCATAAGCATTCTAGGATGAGGAAGCAGTGCTCCAGAGACATCACCCCACCAATCAGGATTGCTGATATACCATTCCATGGTCTTTTTCAACCCTTCTTCCCACGTGGTCCTCTCAATCCAACCCAAATTATTCAACTTCTGATCATCTAGGAAGTATCTCTGATCATTAAATGGCCTATTGTCCACAAATTCAATGCTTTTGTCTGGATCCATGTTAAATAGATTGCATATATCTTTGGCAACATCAATCACTCTCCTCTCCTTCTTTGTTCCAATGTTGTAAACATGACCAACTTCTCCCCTGTGAAGAACGACTTCAAATGCCTCGGCAACATCCTCACAATAGAGATAACTTCGCACATTAGAACCATCCCCGTGAATAGGAAGGGGCTTCCCTCTCATGGCTAAAAGAATGAACTTTGGAATTAACTTTTCGGGGAACTGATTGGGACCATAAACATTATTTCCTCGGGTGGTTATCACGGGCAATCCATAAGATCTCCCATAAGCCATAACAAGCATTTCAGCCCCGGCTTTTGTGGCTGAATATGGGTTTGTGGGCAGCAGTTGTGAGGCTTCGTGATTTCCTACTACAGCATCCTCGTCGGTCTCTCCATAGACTTCATCTGTGCTTACATGGATAAACCTTTTGATCTGGCCAGTGACCTTGCAGGCTTCTAATAGAACATGGGTGCCATAAATGTTATTCTTGGTGAACTCAAAACTGTTACCAAAAGAATTATCGACATGGGTCTGGGCAGCAAAGTGCATTATCGTGTCAATAGACTCTGCGATGAGAAGATAGTTGACTAGATCGGCACTGCCAATGTCCCCCTTCACAAACTTGAAGTTGGGCGACGAACTTGAGGGAAGGAGGTTCTTAAGATTGGAACAGTAATCAAGTTTGTCTAGAACGACAATCTTGTATTCGGGGTAGTTTCGGATGAGCCTATTTGCAACATGAGAAGCAATGAATCCAGCAGCCCCAGTAATCAGAATATTCTTGGGGGTGTGCGTCGTCATGATAACTCAATATCTACAACAGAAAAATGAAAAAATAAATTTAATTTCATATTATACAAAGTATGCTAATGCTGCACAGAACAAAAAATGGTTTTACATGCAAACTACCTCACAACGCGCTAGATAAATTCAAGTCAACTTTTAACGGATTGATATCGAAACAGCAAATATTGCAAACTAGAGCATGAAATTTAACGTTCCCTTTAGCAATTTCCTTTGTGAATTTGATATGTAAATCAAAATTGCAAAAATATTTGCCATGATCACCTCACTGATCAAGACTGCAACTTTTTACATTTCTTTCAAGTTTCAAAATAACAGTATGATTAAGCCTGCTATGTAAGCCCACTTGATGAAATTTGGTTAATGATAGTGAAGAACGCATAATTGACAACAGATCTAACGTAATTAAAAAAACCCAAATCACAAAACTAAATAATAAGACAGAAATAATTAAAAAATTCAAAAGGGCTTTTTGCATCAACTTACACTTGATTTTCAATCAGGATCCGCCAAACAAAATCCAATGAAAATGGAAGAGAACAATAATTCAAAAGCCCCCCCTCTTGAAAGAGAATTTATAGAGAGATATTTATTGAAGAGAGAAGAGAGAACCGAGGAGAGTCGAGCAATTTCCCTCCTCTATATATACACACACGCACACACAAGTTCCCACTGTATCTAACAAAAATACACCATTCAATTCATTCTACTTTATTTTTGGGATTTTTTTTATTAATCTTGTTTCTTTAAATTGGAATACTATTCCAATACACAACACAGTCATGCAAAATGAACGGACACACAGGTACAGCACATAACGAGATAGACGGCTGGCGACCCTTTTTTGGTGTGGTAGGTTTGGTGATAAAAGGATGGTGGGGATGGGGTTAGAAATTGATTAGTTGGTGGAGACACGACGGTTTGAAGAAAATGGATTAATCAAATATAAATAATTACATTTGACTATTCAGTGATCATTTGATCATAATATTGAACTCCTTGACACGTACACAATACACAACATTTTGGCTGATTTTGAACATGGATTTGAACTAAGAAAACATTATTCCGAATAATTAAGATTCAAGGCAAAACAGATGAATCAATTGCTAATTTTATTTTATGAGTTGCTATTGCATTATATTGTTCTAGTGTGTGGAATAAATTGAAATTTGAAAAGAATGGAGTTGGTTTTTAATAATGTTTGATGGATGGCTTCTTTTATAGAAAAACAACCTTTTTATGATAAGTGTTTGGTTTAATTTTGTTTTGCTTATATATGTCAACCCTTTCTCATCATGTTTCTATGGACAAAAAAGGTAAAGGTCTCATTTTAAGAGAAATATGTTTCTTGATGACAGTGGAATTCTTAATATTTCTTCATGTGCAGAGAGAAACAATGGGACTGGGAAATGAAAGACATAATGTTTCAAATTGTTTTCTATTTTTAATTTTGTAAAATACTCAAAACTTGTTTGATAATTAGTATATTGTTTTTGAAAATAATGTTAAACTTATAATATAAAACTCATAACATGTTTTTTTGATGTTTTGAGTGAAAATGTCAAAACACTTCAAATAGGGGAAATAATCGTTTAAATAAAAAATCTAAAAAATTAAAAGTACTTCCAGCTCTTATTAGATATTTAAAAAAAATTCTTTAAAAAATTCTTTTAAATAAAAAAATATTTCTCAATCTACGTCATTAATTTTTATTTCATATTTTGTCAATTTATTATTTTGTTTGTATTTTATTTTTATAGAGAAAAAAATAGTGTAATATTCACGAACTAAAAATATATATATTACTTGATAATATATTAAGATAAAATTGTTCTATTTTATTTTATTGTATAATAATCAAATTTATTGAATAAAATATTGTAAAATAATTTTTCAAAGTTATGAACAAAAAGTGCGTTTCTACTTTCCTGTTTTGAGAAATAGTTTTTTAGAATGACAAATCAAACACATTTTCAATAATCTTAAAACAAATTCTCAAAACAAAAAACTGAAATGAATTCAAAATTTAAAACTGAAACGCTAAAATAACGAACTCAATTGAGCAACTTATTCAATTGGTACCAGCATTCAACATAAATTCTTCTAGGGATTGCAAAAATTTCTAATTCTCCCGATACATGCGGGACCCGCCTCAATAGAGATGGTAAAAAAAATCTATCTCCGTCTCCGTCTCCGTCTCCGTCTCCATCTCCGTCTCCATCTCCGTCTTTGTCCTGCTCCATTAGTAATCGAAGCGGGGACGAGGATCATGGTCTCCGCCCCTAATTTTTTTAAATTTTATTTTATTTTTATGTTTTGAAATTTAAAGGGTAATTAGTACATTTCGTCTTTAACGTTTGTTCTCATTGTGCAAATAGTATCCATCATTAGGATTTTGGGATCTGAACCCCTATATAAACGTTTGTTTGCAGAAAAGGTCACTTTCATCCACGTTAAAATTATCAAAAGGGTTAATTAGCGCAAATAAATCTAAACGACGAGGATGATTTGTGCAAAAAAAGTAAACGTTAGAGACGTTTTGCACACACAAATGTTTAAAGATAGATTTTGGATCTTCTTCTTTTAACAACTATAAAATTTCACAAACAGATAAAATCACATATATTACGATATTACACTTAAATATAGTGAAAGAAACTCATACATAGTACAAAAACATGACACGTCTAAACAAATGTATACTGACAAATACATTTTAAACACTTCAATAAATTACATTACAATCAACTCACCGCACACAAAAGCTAAACACCACGTTTTAAAATTGAACAACTTATTCTATTTCTACAAATTCAATAATTTTTCTTCATACGCATTTCATTCTTGGATCTAAGCAAACCAGATGTTATTTCAACTATAACACACTTTGTCCTATAATATGCAAGAATATGTATATGGCAAAGATACATTTGTTTGGATGTGTCAAATTCTTGTAATGCAAATAGGGGTTTCAAGTCCATGGCCAAGTACTTATTACTTCTTGGGTTGTAATTGCTATCTTATTAGGTTCAAACTACTATAGTCGTTCGGAACCCACAAACCATTCGATTGGGAGTCGAAGAATATGTTCTTAAATTCATTCGAGATGTGAGTAAAACTCAAATTGGAGAAGAATATGGCCCTTGGGTTCCTTTATTGGAACTATGTTTCTATTTATTTTTGTTTCTAATTGGTCATGGAAGTTTTTCGCCTTTAAGATAGCGCAGAAGGTATTTTAGGGCCACTATGTTCGCATCCCCCGACTCATAATCGAAGTGGTCTCGTGCGATCTCATGTGCGGCCATCATTTGATGATATCTATCTGAGATGGATCTTATATATATCGTACAATGAAGTACCACATGGGTGGATATCTATATGAATCCAAATCTGCCGAATCACTCATGGTATGATCTTCTACATCCTAGGTCTTCTCGTTCCGTCATCCGGCTTATGAGTTTTCTTCACTATGTTAAAGTGTAATATTACAATGTATGTAATTTTATCTGTTTGTGTGAAATTTTATAATTGTTGGAAGAAGAAGATCTAAAATCTGGCTTTAAATATTTGTGTGCGCAAAACGTCTATAACATTTACTTTTTTTTGCACAAATCATCCATATCGTTTATATTTATTTACGCTAATTAACTATTTTGATAATTTTAACTGTGAGTGTTAACAGATATAGAAGGTAGAGATATTTTTCGTAAAGAAACGTTTATTTAGGGGTCAGATACCAAAATTCAAACGATAGGGACATTTTGCACAATGAAAGCCAATGATAAGGATGAAATGTACTAATTACTCAGATTTAAACCGTATTTAAAAAATAATATTAAAATTTAATTAATTAATTAATTAAACGGAGCAATAAATGAAGATTTTTCAATCCCATCCCCACCTTTCAAAAATCTCCAACAGGCAGGGATGGTAATAGCCCCCGCCACGTTGATATTTCTACGCCCCAAATGGGATGGAAAATTCTCGATTAATTGGAGAACCAGTGCAGGACCGGGAAAACATGATTCTTGCCTCGGTTATAATAAAATTATTTTTTATTATTACATTTATAAAAATATAAGTATAACACAAATATTAATAGACTAAATATTATTAGCGAGGCCCAATGGTTAGATTAACCTACCAACATTCCGTTAATTGTAGGTTAGGTAACCTACTAACATAATAAACTTTATGCACAACATTGTTCCGGTTATCAGACAACATTGTTGTCTCGTTAATGCATATTGTTAAAAGACAATAATGTTTTGTTAACAAACAACATATGTTACCTATTAACCGAACACATTTGTAGGTTAACAGATCATTGTTAACAAAAGAATTTATCAACCTTGTGAAATTTATCTTTTAAGAGACAAAAGGTAGGTTAATTTGCTTTTTGTTAACATGCACAATGTTAGGATAACCAACCCAATTGTTCCTGTTAATAGAAATTAGTGTTAGGTTAATAGAATATATCAGCCTGTTAACAGAAGAATAAGTAACTGTTTAATTGCCATGCTTTAATATATCAGTAACTGTTTCTTGTATTTTAATTTATTTAGTTTATTAAGTTACTAAATGTTAATTGTTATTGCAGGATGGAGCATGCAGTTGACCGTAGATTATGTGACTTCCACGGAAAGGTGACCGCTAATTGTAATATTACAAACATCAAGAGGGTTGAGAATGCTCTTGATGACTACCACAAAGCAAAACGATCATTTTTTGGAAATTCCATCGGAGTTAGGCGTTTAGTCTCGGGTCAAATAATTGACCATTTATTGCTTCGACCGATGAAGTCGAAATGCGCATTTAACCGTGGTTTCGATTAGGTTAACATAGCAACTGTTTAGGAAAAGCAGACCAAAGTGTAGGTTAACATACCTCAAGTCTAGGTTAATGCAGACCTAAATGGTAGGTTATCATCAATGGTAGGTTAACAGACCTCAAGGGTAGGTTAACCGACCAAAATGTAGATTAACATAGCAACTGTTTAGGAAAACAGACCAAAGTGTAGGTCAACAGACCTCAATTCTAGGTTAACAGACCTAAATGGTAGGTTAACAGACCTCGAGGGTAGGTTAACCGACCAAAAGTGTAGGTTAACATAGCAACCTGCTTAGGAAAAGACTCAAAGTTTAGGTTAACATACCTCAAGTTTAGGTTAATGAGACCTAAATGGTAGGTTAACAGTCAATGGTAGGTTAACAGACCTCAAGGATAGGTTAACCGACCAAAAGTGTAGGTTAACATAGCAACTGTTTAGGAAAAAAGACCAAAGTGTAGGTTAACAGACCTCAAGTCTAGGTTAATGTCAAGGGTAGGTTAACAGACCTCGCGGTAGTAGGTTAGCAAACCCCAACCTACTAAAAACTTAAGTGTGTAGGTTTTTAGGTTATTACCTCAGTGTAGGTTATTTTCTTAAAAATTTATAAGATCTTTCCAACTATAACATGAACAAATATTAATAGACTAAATATTAATTAAAAGGAACTTACTTACCAATTACAAAATGTTAAAATGTTGGACAAACTTTATGAACCATCCAAATATAATGCCCATTATTTATTTGATTATAAATTTGTCTATTTTATAGCCTTTTAACTTCTCCATTATCACACTTATTTTAAAAATCCATTATTGAATTCCTTCTACACATTTATTGTTTAAATGTTAGAATTTTATTAAGATATTTTATTTTGTCCCACATCGAAAAATTATCCTTTATATTAGAAAAGAAAAATCAATAAATAATGTAATTTTTATTATATTTTCTAATGTCTTAATAATTCAAGTGTTTATTAATTTTAATAATTTATTTAATATCTAAATTAAATAGAGAAATAAATGGGGGAGGGGTTTTCGCCCGACCCCGCTTTAAGTAAGGATCAGGGTAGGGCGGAGCGGAGACGGAGAATGCCACCCTTGACCCTGTTCTTCTTCCATCCCTAAGTTTCTCTTAAGAGAGAAGTTAATAGTTCGAATAACTATAGACGCGAAAAATCCACTTTAGGGCACAAACTCCTAGTGGACAGTACATATACTAAATGTGTATGAAATAGCCTCTAGGCGAAAGGCTTATAGGAGAAAACTCGTGGTTGTTACACGTTGCCCTGTTGTGTAGAGCAAGCCCAACCTTCTACCCAAAACTGTCGAGTATTGCCTTCTTGGGTAGCCAGCATAAAATCCTTAGCCAACAAATCATACTTCAATACCTGGCTAATCAACTCTAGCATGTTACCCTTCGCTTAGCTGATTGCAGCAAGTTCTGCTTTTTGACTAGAAAGCATCGGCCAAAACATTTGCCTTCCGTGGGTTTTTAATCCAACGCATAATCAAATTCTGCCAAGAAGTCCTTCCATCGAGCCCCTTTTGGATTGAGCTTCTTATATGACTTAAAAATAGCTCATGGCAAAAAATGCTGATTCCCCTTTGATTAAAAAAATGCTGGCCATTCACGATTAGATCTGTTGAGATGAAGGAAATGTCAGTGCTGTTGTTAATAGGGATGCTCAATGGATGTTTGGGGCTGATTTGTCTATTACTAAAGCTTATTATTACTTCCATATCAAGGGAACAAAGAAACTGTGGGCTGATGATGTATGGAGACAGTGCATTACCCCAAAACACTCTTTTATTCTGTGGCTTTCTGTCAAATCTAAATTGTTGATAAATGACAATCTAGCTTTTTTGGACATCAATAATTGCTATGTTTTATGTAATGTGTGTGATGAGTCGGTGAGACATTTGTTCTTCTCTTGCCAATTTAGTTATGCTGTTTGGAACTGAATTCGAGCTTGGTTGGGAATATCTAGAGCTATATCCACCATTGTTAGTGCTCTTAAATGGATTAAGAAAGAGGCTAGAGGAACGAGATGGCAAAGAAAAGCAAAAAGAGTAGCCCTAGCGGCAACGATCTATTACATTTGGAATGCTAGAAATGGGTTCATTTTTGAAAATTTCAAGCTAAATTCTGATTGTATTATCAAAAGGATTAAAACACACGTATGCAAAGTCTTCTTTTTTTTGTATTCTGCTGTTTTTATTCCTTTTCACTCTCTTCATTTTGTGATGTAATTTTGACGTTTTTTTCTTTTTGATTGCCTGGGTATGCCCAGTGTATGTGTATATGGTATTTTTTTAATCTTTATTTATTTACATTTCGATCAAAAAAAAAAAAAAGAAAAGCTGATGGCAACATTGTTTTATGTTGCTATTGATGGCGAACTTAGAACCCAATAAATAAAGACGTCACATTTGCAAGCAATGAACGATGTCGGTCACTTTTATTCAAAACTGTCTGATTTTTCCTCGTCGTGCATTGCTCTGTCCGTGTGTATTTTTCTCTGTTTTTCTGTTTTATCCGTTGCTGAATCTCTCTCAATTCGTGTGTATCTTCCCATTCTTATATGTTGCTGCATCCTTATTTTGTTCTTTCTCCACGTGCTACATTTCTTTGTTTATTATTTTACATAATGTTGTGACTTCTTCCATGCACCAACATTTAAGTCCGGTTTGCGTTTCAATTTACAGTTGAATTTTTGAATTCATTTTCAATTTCCTGTTTTGAGAGTTTTTTTAAGATTGCCGAAAACACATTTGATTTGTTGTTCTGAAAATCTGTTTCTCAAAACAGAAAATTATTTTGGTTTGTTGTTGAAATTATTTTATGAAATTTTATTCAATAAATTTGATTATTTAGCAAAATAGAATAATTTTATGTTAACATATTATCAAACATTTCAACGTTAATCAATCTTACAATATTTTTTCCCTGTAGCAAAAATAAAATACAAACATATAAGAAATTGACTTGGCAAAAAAAGAAATAATGAAAAAAAAATTAATCACGATTTTTTATTTGTTTTAATTTAAATAAATTTTTTTAGAATTTTTATTTAAATAACCCATAAGGGCTCGAACAATTACATATTTTTATATTTCCTATGTTTTGAGTGTTTTTTGTATTTTCACTAGAATATTGAAAATGTCAAAAATATGTTTGAGTTTTATATTATAAGTTTAACATTATTTTCAAAAATATATTTTTAAAAATATTAGACCAAATAAAATTTGACTATTTTACAAAACTTAAATTTTAAAACAGCAAAACAAAGGGGCCTTAATTTCCACACAAGTCTTCATTACTGCTTATTGAGGGCAAAATTATGAATCTTGTATATCTCAATTTTCATTTTTTGTTTTAATTAATGAGAATATTTTTTAATGCATAGTTTATTTTATTTATGTGTCAAATATTTAAAAAAAAAAAAAAAAAAAAAGATTGTATGGTTAAGTTGAACACGTTAGCTATAATTTTCCATATTTCAAAAAATAAACTTTGTGGGTAAGAGTTGTTATAGAACATAATCCAGTCAATAACAAAGAATATTCTATATTTGTACCTAGGAGACCCTTTTAAGTTTTACCAAAACGTCAACCTATTAATATGTGAGTCTATCATCAAAATATATAGACCACAGAAAAGATCGTTCAATGGAAAAATGTCGCTTTCCAATTTGCAAGTGGAAAACTGGAAAACTGGAAAACTGGAAAATGATAAATATCATTTGATATCTTTCTTTGAGGCCCTTATTGTCTAATCGACATATAATACTCGTGCTTTATAATTTTCTCAATTTGAAGTTGGACCCATAAATCCCAAATTGAATGGGTCAGAATAGCCGACAAACCAGTGTAAAAGACAATTATTTCACGGCAATTCCTTTTTAAACGCGATGATTCAAGAATTTACGCTGTCTATACAAAAAAAAAAAAAAGAGGGAATATATATAAATTAGCTGAAAAAGAAGATTTGAGAGAGAGAGAGAAATTTATAATTTGGGTTTTTCAGAAACAAAAAGATATGATGGTTTTTCTGGGTTCGTTTCAAACTTTATCTGTTTGCAAAGATGCAGCTGGAATCGCGGGTATATGCCTTCTCTTTGTTCCTGACTTCCCCTTTTGCTATGGAGCATTTCTATTTTATTTTTTCCCTGCCATACTTTGATGAAATAATGTGATAAGAGTCAAATCATACTGTATTCTATCATTATGATTGTAATTGCACCTTCAGGATTAATAATTCTTGATATTTATGGATGAACAAAGAGTATGTGTTTTGTTCTGTAAAGACTTTTTCTACTAGCCTCTTTTCCTCCGTTTATAGTGTAAAATTTGATAAATGTTTATATTACTTGGATATTCTTTTCTTGTTTGGCTGAATAAAAGCTCATGAATTAAATATTGATTTGCCTATTGCAGGTAACATCTTTGCTTTGGGATTATTTGTATCTCCAGCGTGAGTTTATATCCTAAAAATGTACTTGATATTGTTTGATGGACATTTGTTGCATAAATAGAGACTAATGGAAAGTTACTCTCAGCCATCGTCTGATTTGTAGTCTGTCATTCTGTTGTCTTAATTTCAGACCAACTTTCCGTAGAATAATCAGGAACAAGTCGACAGAACAGTTCTCGGGGTTGCCATATATATATGCACTCTTGAACTGCTTAATCTGTGCTTGGTATGGTTCGCCTTTGATATCGTCTGACAATTTGTCAGTTACCACTGTAAATTCGGCTGGTGCAGTTTTCCAGATAGTCTACATTATCCTCTTCATACTATACGCTGAGAAAACAAAAAAGGTAGACTTATTCTTCATGTTTTGCCTATATTAGTTGTTGGCAGCAGTTATCATGTAATGAAAGTTTGTTCAACATTTTCAATCATATGGTATTTGGATGTTGCTAGCAGATGAGGATGGTCGGATTGCTTCTGGCAGTTTTCAGCCTATTTGCAATTATTGTCCTTGGGAGCTTGCTCATAGTAGACCTTGAAGTTCGCCACGTCACCATTGGGTTCCTGAGTTGTGCTTCCCTCATATCAATGCTTGGTTCCCCTTTGTTTATAATTGTAGGTGCTGCGTTTAAGACTGTCTAGATAAGATGCATTTCTTTTTTCATCGCTTATTTTTATATTTGTGCACTTACATTGATCAATATATGTTTGACAGAATCTGGTGATCAGAACGAGAAGTGTTGAGTTCATGCCGTATTATCTGTCCCTCTCAACTTTTTTGATGAGCACGTCTTTTCTTTTGTATGGAATCTTCAGTTTCGATCCCTTCATATATGTATGTTTCTTCCTACATTGTTAGATTTGTTTAAGTAGAAATGCTGTATTTAGGATCTTAATTCATTTTGTTTTCTTATCGACTTTAGGATCTAATGTTCTCTGATTGAACTACAGGTCCCAAATGGAATTGGAACTGTTTTAGCAATTATACAATTAGTATTGTTCTCTTACTATCAAAATGCGTCAAGAGAAAATTCCCGAGTACCTTTACTAGTGTCTCATGACATGATGTATGGCAAGGTAAATATAAACCTATATTTCTTATGAAATTATTCGGTAACTTTTTCACTTAATTAGTTTGATCATGAATGTATCAATGAAATCATGTTCATTTCCCCTGGCATACGACATTTCTAGCCCTGAATTTTTTTTTGTGCTGTTGATTCTTGTAGCTTTTGTCTTGTCTAGACCGGTCTCTCTCTCTCTCTCTCTCTGTGTGTGTGTGTGTGTGTGTGTGGGGCGTGTTGACTGATATTAAGTTGCAGTTGCTGATCCTTTATGTTTTTTTCCTTATTTGGTAGGGAAGTGTAAATTCTCAGACTTGGACAGTAATTGAGGAGGGGCGCGTCTCGAGTTCATGAAGAACAGTGGAGAATCCCAAACTCAGCGACAATATATAGCGTCCAGGTCATTCCAAATTATTTTCTTGAAATAATTTTTGAGATAGACATGATAAATTTTTTTGGTTGTCCACTCCCATTGTTCCAATTAGTTTTGGATTATTCATTGTAAAGTTTTCGTACTGGTTAAAATACTTAAAATGTGCAATTGATTTTTCGGTAGCATGGTGGCTAGGTTGTCAAACAGAATCATGTAGTTTGTAGAGACTACCGTGTAATTATTAAACTAAGATGAACATGTATAGGATTCTGCTTAAAGCTCAATGGATCTTCCTCTTTACTTTATTTCTCAAGAATTTCTTCAGTGTTAGTATTCATGTAATGATCAAACATTATATGCAACAGAGTATTGTATTTCAATGAGATATGTCATTTGGATGCTCTGAAATTTGTGTAATAAAATTGAAAGATTGATGTACTACAAGGGCTAGGGTACCGGCTGACAATACCCAATCTAACTGGCTTGCCCTGTAACAGACTTCGTGTTGGCTAGCTGACAATGTCTTGACCAACATAGAGGCGGGCTCTCAACGAGATGTTAGACAACTGTGGAGGTAACACTTTTGTGCGTAACTTCCTTGAGATGTTAGGAAGCCTTCTTTCAAGTTTGAGATGAGGTGATTCTGAGTCCTTTTAAGTGGGAAACAACGTTATCAACTGGAGGCATGTAGTACAGTGACCATCAGTGACAATATTGTAGGACATATCTGAGAATCCTATGACTGAAACTTGGTGGTGTTAATATTGAGGCCGTGAGTTCCAGCACGGATCAAACGGTGGTGAGCACTCACCACTTCTCCCCACGCACCAATGCAGCCATATGGGCCAACTAGGTTAGTAAGTGTATGTTTGGTAAAAAAATTGTATATTATAAGCAGTGGGTCCTACGGAAGTGACCAACACAGAGTTGGGGGGAAAGCATGGAAAATATGTTGGTTAGTTGGGATCAACGATGAAGGCACGCTAAATCATGGGAGCTGAAAACTTGATGAACATGAGCATTGTGGATTGGATGTGTGAGTGTCTTGGTCACAAGTACATGACAGAAGTTCATTCGAATGTTCGTGTTAGTGATTTGTGTGGGTTGAAACCCTTGTTCTTTGCAAGCGTATTTTATGACTCTCTTCTCTGTCAATGACTGGGCGACTTTACCTAGGGTGGGGTCAGCATGGTTGAAGGTCGGGTTTCTCTTATTTTTTCTCTCTTTTCGTTTTCTCATTGCAATTATTTCCCCTCAAGAAATTGACACACGAGAACCAATATTGCTACAAAATCAAGAAGTTTATATGATGTTGTAAGAAAAATAGGTAGGAGGACAAATGGTATCGTTTGGAACCAAGGTTGCAATTTTCCCTAATTATGAAACCGTTTCACTATTCGATTTGGTTTGGTTTCAGACTGAAGTTTACATATTGACATAAAATTGAAATTCGACGTCCAGCAGCAAGTTGGCTACAAAGAAAAAGAAAGAAAAGTGAGACAACTGCAAAGTAAAATGACACAAAGTGAAAAAAAAAAAAAAATTTGTTGTTAGTGTTGGACGCTATTATACTTTGATTTTAAGTTAAATAAAAGTAAAAGGAAAATAGAAAAAGAAAAGAAACAAGAAAGGAAATAAACTATTTTCCACGTTAACTCACCCCCATCCTACCCACTCCACCACAGCGATGGCATCCCCTATCCTGACCACTCCAGCGAGTCAGCGACGGCATTCGTGTTTATGTCACAATCACCACCCACTTCCCACTATTTCTAGAACATACACTTTCTCACCTCCTTACCAGTGACAGGTAGGGACAGTTGTTGAAGAATAAGATTCCACCCCACCCCCACCCCCACCCCACCCCCACCCCCACCCCCACCCCCAAATATATTTTACTTATTTATTTAATTAAAAATAAGAGTACAATTGTTTGATAAAAATAGGCTTCTAATAGTTAAATGGACGTAATCCATCAATGAGACTAATTTCACGTAAAAATAAATAGATTGGGAATCACAATCCTATAAATATTAATCAGCTGGGGACTAACAATGCAACTTTTCTTTTAAAACAAAAGATTTCTTGTAAGTGCATATACAATACAACTATGATTTGCTATCTAACAAAACCTCCAGTGCAATCGTGAATTGAAAAAAAAAAAAATTATGCCACATAGGTAAAATAAGCAATATTTAAAAAATTTCGTCATACAAGTTGACATGGTAAAAAAAAATTAACAATATTTAATACTCTGTCTAGTTTCAGATGCTCTGTTAGATATGTTGATTCAACAATATTTAAATTTTCTATTTATATTTAAATATAATTTAGTCACGACCGTAGCGAATTTTATCTATTATAGAAAAAAAATGTACTTAAACATCTGTGTGTCACTACATCATCAATTTTCTCCTTTCACAAAATCATCTCCTTTAAAATTTGCGAACCGCTTCAATCCATCTCCTAATTCGACTATCTTCAAAATCTATCCACCTCCTCAATCAATCTCTCTCAATCGATCATCTTCCCGATCATCTCCAAAATTTGTTCACCACCTCAATCCATCATCACAATAGAACATACAATCAGATTCCACCGTAAAGAAGCAATGTACTAGTATTTATCATCAACCGCAGATAAAGGTCCATTTTGAAAGAAAACATCTCTCTCCTCAAAATTCACATTCTTTTTTCTCTTCATCATTCTTCAATTATTTGTCTCCTCAAGTATCAATAATCAATTTTGAAAAAAACATCAATCTCTCCTTAAATCTATTTCTCATTTTGTTTTTCACGATTTTTCAAATATCTCCTCGCACTCATTTTCTTTTCACTACGAGCATACTTCTACGTTGGATGGTAATATAAATAGCAATATATACATTGGATAGTAAATTTAAACTCGAATATGTAATCATTAAACATCAATACAATTTACAAATATATTGAAAGCGTTCCAATATCTGTATATTTGTGCCACATATCTACCAATCCATACAATATATTGGAGATTGCAATCTTAGGGTTTTGGGATTTTGATCGCAGAAGAAGATTAATCGCTCTTTCTCTGAAAACCCTTGATACATTACAATTATGATTTATCAAAGGTGCGGCTAATTTATTCTCTTATTTTCTTTCTCTGGTTCATCGATTTGCTTAATGCAAGTAGTTATAACACGCGCAAGTTTGTTTACTCTCTCTTTTTACAAAAAAAATTAATTCATGGGTTCATTTTTCAATTTTAAATTAAAATGGAATCTTTCCACAATGTTTGTTTGGGATTTTTGAATGAATTTTTGTAATCAGCATTAGGTTTATCATTTGTTAAGTTTGTAGTAGTTTCACAATTGTAAATTTAGGCTTAACTCTATGAATTAATTGTTTGTTGAACGTCACTAATTTGTAGAAATTAATCTACACTTTTTTGAAATTTGATCAAGTGTTTTGAGTTAGTTTCGTAAGACTTATTTGCTGATTTCATTTGCTAGGTATCAATAGTTTCAATTATTGGGTCTCAGAGTTTCTTCTGGTCAAGATAAACTAAGACAGATAGAAATGTCAGGAAGAAACCGAGGGCCCCCATTTCCGATACTAGGGTCTCCCAATGTTGGGTTGCCTCCTGCTCCCACCCATGAACCACCCTTCGTCAGAGGCCTTGGCCGAGCGCCTCATCCAGCATTGCTTGAGCAAATGAGGGAATCACATTATGGTTTGGCTGGCTCCAGACCACTCCCTCCTCACCCTGCTATTATTGAGGAGCAGCTGGCTGTTCAACATGATGAGATCCAAGGTCTGCTGGTTGATAACCAGGGGTTAGCTGCGACCCATGTTGCACTCAGACAGGAATTAGAGGTTGCCAAACATGAGCTTCAGCACGCTGATAAATTTGCACGTTCATTGCACGTGGAAAAGGATTTACAGACGAGAGAACTTTTTGAGAAGTCTGTTAAAATGGAAGATGAAATTCGAGCAGTGGATGGTATGAGGGCTGAGCTTATGCAAGTTTGTGGCGATATTAAGGAGTTAACTGCTGCAAGGCAAGACCTTAATGCTCAAGTCCAAATGATGACTCAAGATTTGGCTAGAGTTACCTCAGATTTGCAGCAGGTCCCGGCAATTAAGGCAGAAATTGAAGGTTTGAGCCACGAGCTTGAGCGTGCAAGGTAACAACACATGCAATTCCATTTACATTCCTTCACGTCTTCCATATTTTAACATTTCATTGTTGGTTTTTAGAGCTGTCGTTGAGTACGAAGAGAAAGGATTTGCAGAAAACTTTGAGCATGGTAAATTGATGGAGAATAAGTTAATTTCAATGGCTCGAGAGTTGGAAAAACTTCGAGCAGAGATGGATAATGCAGAAAAAAAATCCCGTGCTGCTGCAGCAGTTGGGAATCCGGGTATATTTTTCTCCTAAGGGTCTGTGCCTTTTAAATTTGCAAATAATGTGCTTGAATTCAGGATAGACTTTAGTTATTTTTGCTTATTTGTACATACATTATTCTTCAAATGAAATAAAGCTGCTACTGATAAGAAGGTTATAAGCACATTGAAGAGAAGTAAGCTTGTTACTCAACAGGTTGCTAATGGTTTTCTGTTGTGAAAGTAAAATCTGAGCTTCACCTTGATTTATGACGAACAAGGCCATGCTTCATCAGGAAAGAAAAGGCTTTTGTTAAAAAAAAAAAAAAAAAAAAAAATCAGGCACCAAGAAGAAGTAATTAGACAAAAATACCCAGCAAATGCATATATAAAACACCAAAATCACATCCCCTGTAACGTATTTCATCAAATTTCTACTTATCTAAGAAAAAATTCCAAAAACTAATTTCTCAAAGAATTACAAAACAACAAACACAGCAACCAAAACTAAAAAAAAAAAAAAAAAAAAAAAAAAAAATAGAGGCAATCCCCAGAACCATTTGTTGCACAAGGATTGCAATCAAAAGTAAAAGAGTGCGGCAGCCTTCTGAATTATTATTATTATTATTTTTGTGGTATTTAGGGATGAAACCAACAAATTTTGGAGCGATCAACTATCGATGGGATCTATTTGAGCTTTCTTATTTTTTGATAACTTAATTTTTGTTTAATTGAAACCAAAATGCATTTCGAACAGGCAATTGCTTCAAACCATCTATTTACTTCAAACCATTGCGAAATTTACTTGGCACCTGCTATTGAAAATCTTCCATAGAGTGGGGGATGGGGCATTGGTTTGGTAGGTGTTGAAGATTTGAAGAATTACTGGGAAAATCCCTGAAATCAGGGATTACATGATCGGGCATAAAATCAGGGATTTATTTTCTGTCAATATTTGTATTTATGGTATAGTTGACCTAGAGTAATTTTATATCATTTTATTTTCTGTAGTTTGTTTCTTTTCTTAGGTTTCTAGTCTGGGAATGTTTATGTATAAATATGTAATACAACATATGGAAATATACAATTCATTTTCACAATTCACTGTGAATTGTAAAATGGTATCAGAGCAATAGGTAAATATTTGTCAGAAACAATACCATAACTCGAATCTAAAAATGTATTTTCCTTACCTGCCAATGGTTTTGGTAATTGATCATGGGAGGGAAGAATAGACTTCTTCCTTCATTCATACACCTTGAATTCAGCCTCTTTGGTTCCCTTCAAGTGTTCCTGATCTCCCATTTGTTGGACAATATTTTTTCTTGGTTTTCTTGGACATGATGGTCAATTTCTGTGGTTAAAGAGTGGCTGTTTTCAGTTGGCAAAAGAAGGTTATTTTAAGTTGTTTCAGCATTCCTAGTTTCGGTAGACAAAATCTGAAAGAGACAAATTAACCGGAAAAATTTGTGACGCCCCATCTTCCATATGATTATTCTTGTGAAGATGGGTGTTCAAATAGTAACTTTGTTGTTTAAAGAAAGTAATATCCCTAGAAACAAAAACAAAGACTTTTTTGTGGGTGGGTGGTAATATTTGTAGCCTTTTTGCGTAGAGGAATATCTAAGAAAGAGACATTTAAGATCTCTTGGATCAAGTTTGCTTCGAGAATGAGAATGGACATTCACAAATGCTACACATCCAAATATTTTGGGTGGAAAGTTTCCCAATGCCATAAAAATGTGGAATTTTTTTAGATAGGGTTTCAATAGGAGACTTTTAATTTAGGACTCTAGATGGCATGCGATTCCCAAGATAAGTTGCAGTGATTATTGCTTCACCCCAATAAAATTTTGGAACATGCATTTGAAAGAGACTTGACCTTGCCACATTTAACAAATGTCTATTTTTTCTTGCTCTGTATCTGGGTTTCTGTTGCATCTGTAAGTCTTAATTTTGACTTTATATCTTTTTAATATGTTAAATATGAAATAAATCTGTGTTTGAATATTTATTTTCGTGTTTAAAAAAGAAAAGAGTATTTTTTAATCTTCTTTAGTATTATTATCTTCTTTGTATTTTCTGTGCCTTTCTTGAGCTTTTATTTTAATATATCTTTTTTGAATGGTGTGTGTTTTAAATTTCTCTTCTATTTACAGTTGTACCTCTATCATTCTTTCAAATTGGTGGAGCAAATCTCATAGGCTTGCAGTATTACGGATTTACGGTTGTCTAATGCATCAAATTCTATCTGCAGGTGTGAATTACACTGGAAATTATGCAAATCCTGGATCAGGGTATCCTGGAAATCCTTATCCTGTTGGTTATGGCATTAATGCCACTAGTTCCATGCGATCTGTAAGTTTTATTTTGTTCTTTTTGTCATTAGAAAATGTGCACAAAGAGATCTTTCTTATATAATTGTGTTTATATAATTGTATTCATCTGATTATAACTTCTTATTGTCCTGTTTCAGGTAACTGCTGGTGCAGAAGGTTATCCTCAATTTGGACCTGGACTTGGTTTTTGGGGAGCTTATGATATGCAGCGAGCTCAAGGACCCAGATAAACTAGTTTATTCTAGGCTGTGATCTATAGTTTTACTTACTCCACTCGTACTTTATTCAGAACTTTGATTAGTTTTGAAGGTTGTCCAATGATTAACATTCTGAAAATCATTAATTGAAAATCTGAATTTCTATTTGTGCAGCAACATTAGTAATTAGTGAGCAAAGGAGAAAAATATTAGCGAGGTTCTAGCTTTCTCATGAAATGTGTTTGATTTATCTTAGTACAGATATTTGTTATGTACCGATTATCTCACCAAATGTGCTCAACTGTTTGCTCATTCTCACTTGCCATTCTAGAGAAGTACTAGATACAAGTTATTTGGTTTTCGAGAGTGGCTGTTCTGCCTCACTGCTCGAACTTCTTTTGTTGAGTTGTGCAAGTTGCCATTAGACAATTATTATGATCGACCTTGTTGTCATCGTGATTATTAATTTGAAGTTTTAAATGCAAATTTTGCTCTAGCGTTTTCAAGCATAAGGAATTTATTATGGCAATTCTTCCTCCTTCACTGTTGCCACGCATGCTGAACTTTGAAGCTACCCATTTTATTACCATAGCATCTATATTCTATAACGTTTAATTTGTTTGTAATCATGAATTCTGTATGACATGGTCCAGATCTTCCCGCTGGACTTCAATTGGAGAAAAAAACTTTTTACTTCTATGGAGTTCTTGTAGGTTATCATGTTGCACGTATGTCCTTCCTATGATTGGTAAGTGTTCCTTATTAATCTATCATTAATTGGAAAAGAGCCTTTGTTTGTGGGGTTAGGAGGAAAAACTAGATGGCCTTTTGCAGAAGATTGTTATTACATGTAGTCCTAAGAAGTTTGCATGTTTTTCACTTGAAGGAAGTATTTAACAGCCTTATATTGTAACAAATGGAGAATTTTTCCCTGTCTGTCTGTCTGTCTGTCTTTGGCCGTCGAGAAATGGAGAGCAGATATCATGGCTAGATTTAGACTCATGTAACAAGATGGAGATAATGCTGTTAATCATCAAGCCTTCCTATGAAAAAACATAAAGAATCCCGAAATCCACATCAGTTTCCTCACAATGCTACAACCATGACTTACTGTTTGCCACTCAAGAAAAGAGTCTGGGTTATTTGGCCAATGGATCTCAACATTGAATACGAGCTATGATGCTAAAAATCAAGAAATCCTCCAAAAATACCCACAAGAGAAAAATGAAATGCATATCCAATCATGCGGAAAGTTGAGGTTGAAAGTACAGAAAATGAAGCAAATGAGGATGATGATGATGGGATTTTGTGTGCCATTTGTAAGAGCACAGATGGGGATCCATTGGACCCCATTGTGCTATGTGATGGCTGTGATTTAATGGTTCACACTACATGTTACGAAGGGTGTTCCAGAAGGTGATTGGTTATGTACCCAATGCCTGGTTTCAAAATCACATAATGAAATGATGTTTCGAAGGCATTTTCTTGCTGCCTTTTGCCCAGTTACTGGCGGAGCATTGAAGCCCACAAATAATGGCAACTGGGCTCAGATTGTATGTGCACCTAATCTCTCTGTGAGCAGCAACATTCACGTACAACATGGTGTGTTTATACGAGTCATCTATTTTGGAACATCTCATGATCTGGCACTCCATTAGAGCATAAGCTCTTTTCTTCATATACAATTCCCGAAAATACTTCATAAGAAAAAAACCAAACCACAGAAAATCCGGAAAAATGAATGAAAAGCTACCTTTTATTTATAAACCAATGATGTAACTGAGATTTTACAGGGACCTAAACTAGAAACTGCCTCTTCTCACAAGAGAGCCTAACCAATTCTATGATACCAAGGGGAGACCATGTAAATCATTCGACAATTTATACACATCATTCTTAGGGCTTCAAACTCGTAAACATTATTCTCTAAAGTTCTTTTCGTTGTGGGATATTGTCTTCCCTTGAATAAACTGATCCTGTCATTGCAACACCATTCAGAGAATTCCTACTAAGTCAGTCCAAGCTGAACATCACTAACTTCTCTGTGAGCAGCAACAGCAACGGCAGCAGCCCCAACTATACCGAACTGAGATTGGGCCTGCAGCAATTTCAAATCTATTGCAAGCTGGCTATTCAGTCCTACTTTTGCTTGTGGCTGGTAATATGAGTTACTATTAACTTCGATATTCATCCCTGGGTTTAATTTAGTTGGCATGTACGGCTGAGGTTGTGCTTGGTTGTTGATGTCCATAGTCGTGCTAGATGTTGATTTAACTGGCATGTATTTCTGAGATACTGACTTGACCTGTGATGATTCTTTCTCAGCTTCTGTCCAGCCTCTCTCTTGTTTCTTCCCAGAATTAGTCCTAAAGAAATAATGTGGAGAGATCGACTGAGGAAGAATAGCATTCTGAACATACATCTTTTCACCAGAGGTTTCCTCGACATGTTTGACATTCTCATATGGTAAAACTGGCCCTACACCTCTTCCCGGCTTGGCTGCACACGAAAAGAAAATGTCACTTAAAAGAAACAAATTGTACTAGTTCAATATAATAGTTTACAGCCAACTGAATTCAACAAGAAAAAATTCAGTGAGGCCAATTAAAGAATAGATATCGTTGGGTCTAACACTACATGGGAGCATAAAGAGCATAAAGTACCCTGCCAAACTGTACGAACTTCTGTAGTATTGTAAATAAACATGAATTCTATTCGACCCAGCTATCTATAAATAAATGATGCATTCTATTCAACCACGTTACCCCCTAAAATTACTGTTACTGGAATGAAAATCATAACAAAATAATAAATTGTGTGATTAATCGTACAGAATGAAAACTCAGTAGAACTCCGACCAAATATCTGATGATGTTAGGTCTCTACTATTCCTTTTTTATTTTATTTTATGAAAGAATGTCTCTACTATTCATGTTCTTGAACGCTAGTGAAACCATCTTCTCCTCTTGCTGACAGAACTGCATGCATTCACTGCTTTATCATTATAAAGTTGTTCCATTGCTACAAAAGTGGAAAGTGCAAATGGTTGTTATCTGACTTGTTCCTCATGCTGAACTGCAAATTCCAATGGTACATTATGGCTTTTATTTGTGATTCAATAGCACACAAGACTTTCTAATGGCTTCACTCAACTTCACATCTCATAGAAAGTTACTAGCAACAACAGAAAAAGAGAATCCGAGGTAGAAAATCTACCAGTGGGAACCCGCGGTGGTGGGCGGGCAACCTTTGATAGATTTCCAAATGTGGTGTCTGGATTTCTAATCCCAGTGGACATTTCTTCGGTAGTTTGCCGATGATCGAGTGCAGACACGTTCTGTTGTGTTTTTGGAGGTATAGTACTTGAATTTACTGTAGACCTGCATATTAGGAGAAATGGATGTGAAACATTACTCGAACTACCTATCATTTTCTTTCTGGTATCAGAAATGTATAAATACACATGCATGGAAACAAAAGAAGAGGATAGTTAAAGAAACTGAGAAGATTCAAGTGATAGCCTCAGTTTGGGTCTCGTTATCTTCAAAGGACTAGCAAGCTTTTGCAGCAATACACAAGGTGCATATAAGTTGAGTGCATTGGACATCCTTGTGGAGTTGGCACCTCACTGATGCATATATGCTGATAATTCATCTTTTTTCGATAAATGATACATTTCATGATCAAAGATAAAACGAGAGAAGAAAGAATCAAAAAGGGAAAAGGAGATCATGTCCTACTTCAAAGCACTTATGTGCACGCGCGTGTATATATATATATATATGGAAAACTAATAGGGTAGGTAATCAAAGGCAAAAGCAGACAAACAGATCCCCCAAAAATTAGCAAACAAAAAAAAAATCTTACCGTGGAAGGGAGACATGCTTTCTGTCAGGAGGAATCACGGGCCCACTTTTTCCAAGATTTTCCTCAAGATAGGCAAATTGCTTCCTGAAATGACCAATGGCACTACATTGTGCAAACAATACCATCACAGCATGAGATTCATGTTATACAAGTTTAAGGATACAATCTCACAGATCAGGTAAAATGGAAGAGTTTAAAACCTGGGGTAGAGAAAACTTGTGCCATTATTTCCTGCCATGTAGTCCTTGAGTAGTTGAGGATGGTATTCTAATATTTCTCGAAATATCAATTCCCTGATGTCTTCCTTAGTCACCCGTCGGCGCTCAAACTCAAACTCCAGCTTTGAGATTGGCTGACAAGAAGGTTCCCTCTCAAGTTTAGCCAGTCCCTTAAAGTAAGGATCACCCAATGCCTAATAAACCCAATAATCATAACAGAAGCCAAATCAATACAAAAGAAAAACTTACTGAAAGCTCCACCTAGGTAATACCTATTCTTGGTACATGCAGGTGATGGAATGCAACTACTAATAAGGCAAAACACACCTCTTCAGCAGTTGGCCGAGCCTTTGGATCAAATGCTAACAACCTTCTCAACAATTTGACTGCCAAAGGATCAGCAGTAGGAAACTTCTCAGCAAAAGATACTGGGTGCTTTTTCCGCATATCAGTTAAATATTTTCTTGCCTTTTCATTACGTACCTACATCCGTGACATAAAATAACAATTATACCGATATCTTGAAGATTAACCACCACACCAAACAAGCACACGAGTACAAAGTTAAAGGGATGGCGTGTTATACTCCAGAAATGGTATCTGCAGATGGTGTCCCAAGAACATCCGTAATCAAATCCAATTGATGCACAACACTTTTACCCGGAAACATTGGCTTCCCAGTCAAGACCTCTGCAAAGATGCAGCCAATGCTCCAAATATCGATCGCAGGTGTATACTGCAGCCAATTGCAACACATATAAGACATATTTACAAGAACAAAAGAATTGAACACAGCAATAAAACCCTCCACAAAAATGATGCAACCTGACACAATTACCACCGCAGAACACAAATATCAACTTCCAGGACAGTTCAACATCCTCCCTGAACAAGAATTTTTTTAATCTAGACATTACTGCTATCCAATGCACTCAACACATTCTATAATGAAATGAGCAAATTATAATAATACTCCAGGCAGACTAAAGAACTAGACTTAACAATGTTGAGCATGACATAAATCACTACAATATAATTTGCAAATATATCAACTGCTTATCTTCTTACAAGGTAAAAAGCTATAGAACAATGGAGGGAATGAATCTCGCAGAACTCAAGAGTTACAACTGAGTGTAGCCAAGTATTCATGTACGCAACTGAACTAGGATAACTTGCCAAGTGTTGATGGATGCTTGGGAATCGAAGAATGATGCGACCACAATCTGATATTAAGCACATGATTGCATATCACATACAAATTGTAACTCCAAGAGGTACCAATTATGGTTTCATCCTTTCAGGTCGAAGAGAATAGCCAATTAAGAAACATGGTCACACGATCCGGATAGTGGCACGTTGAACCAGAGTAGGAATGTTAATAGAAACAGTAAGAAATCAAGTGCCCCAAAACAACAGTGTGGATTTCTGAACCAGAAACAAATGTAGGCGATAAACAAATTGAACAAACAACTTCAGAGTCTCAGATTCACCAGCATATATTATTTGAAAATGATTTTAATAGTACACACCATGGCATATAATTACATAAACCAACATAGATGAAGTAAAAAATTGGATTGACATTATGGTGCAAAAATAACACATAAACATGTTCCCAGCACCTTATGGCAAGATCTAAATTGAGAAAGGAAGAAAGGGCCACGCATGATTATACAACCATTACCTTGGAAAAGAAAGATCCACACAGCTCAGGAGCTCTATACCATCTTGTAGCTACATAATCCTGTAGGTCATGAGTGAAGAATCAGAAAAGAATATGAATAGAGACACTTCCGGAAACGAGAACAACAATCTAACTGTATTCCCTGTCGTGGGTTGACAGTTCAAAACTATTAGATAATTTAGAAGTATTAAAAATAATACCGTCCAAAAAACTGTTGTTGGGGTATCACTGAATGCCACTCTGGCTAGTCCAAAATCGCATATTTTGAGTTTGCAGTTTGCATTTGCCAAAATATTCTTTGGTTTAAGATCTCGATGATATACATTAGCTGAAAACCAAACAGCTCTGGATAAGAATTACAAACTTGATATATTCTCCCCAGATCAACACATGAGAAACCAAGGAAACGAATAAATAATAAAATAGATTTAAACAAGACAGAAAAGGCTGAGATGAGGATAGCTGCAGGGGGATTATCCACATACAAATGGCAAGCAATTCAGTAAGATCCTTATAATGTACACAACCTAGTTACCTGTGTGCATATATTTTAGCGCCCGTAGCATTTGATAAAGAAAAAAACGATGGTGCTCATGTGTCAAGTCATCATTAGCTTTGATGACTTGATGAAGGTCAGACTCCATAAGCTCGAAAACAACATAAATGTCTCTGAACTCCCGCCTTGAGGGTGGCACCATGATCCGCTTAATTTCTACAATATCAGGGTGCCGTAGAAGGCGAAGCAACTTAATTTCACGCAAAATCCGAATAGCATCAGAGATATGCTCAAAAATGTCTGTTATTTTCTTTATTGCCACTTTCTCCCCATTATGTGTGTCAATTGCTGCGCAAACAACTCCATAGCTCCCCTTGCCTATAATTTCCAGAATTTTGTATCTGTTGGCATCTCCATACTCGGTAAAAAATTCCACCTCTTTGGGGTTCTGCAAAATAATTAAAAAATAGTCAAATCATGGTGGGGTGACTAACATTTTTACCCCTAAGAGTTAAACATTTCAAAATATCAAGATGCCAGAACGCCATTCACCATCAACAAAATCTATGATACCCGAACAAAACTTAACACTTCAAAAACTTCTATAACAGCCAGAATTTATTTAAATAGTTTTAAAAAATAATTGTTTGGTAAGAAACAAGGCTACAAAAATGCAAACTAAATCCAGTAAGTGTAAATGATGCCATGGAAAATCTAAGAATCCAAAATCCAATCAATTTAGTAGACGAATATGGAATCTATAGACACCATTACGGATTAGGCTTTCGAGTTATAGTCATTATGGAAAAAAGGAACGCACAGCAGCCTGTCCCTATAAAAACAATTATTTTAATATTACCACAACAATATTTCGCTATTCAACCACCCACAATAATTTTTTTCTATTCAAACACTTCGAAAATAATGTTACATTTATTTTAAAAGTTAACGAATTCATATCTATTCTGAACAACTAGAGCAACATTTCATTGGTCAAATTGCAAAACTTCAGCTCAGTGGACAAAATCCATATTCGTTTCCATTAACACCTGGAGAACTAACAACAACAAATACTAACAAATTCGAGTTTTAAAAACTTCCAGTAAAAGAATGATGGAAGGAAATGCACTTAAAACTACATTTCAGACGAGTTAACTTTTCTTAGAAATTCTCAGCTCTACGCCAAAAGACTTCTGAATTCCAAATTTCGAAATATTCACCTTCGTGTACAAACAAACAACATTTCTAATTTCTTTAAGTAGGTCAAAAAAGGATATAACCATAACAAAAAATAAATATTACAAAATATACATACCTTCTTCCGCTGATCTTGCTGCATCTTTAATTCTTTCTTTTTCAACCTCCAGAAAAATCAAATATTCAAAAGCAACGGCGTCGTTTCCAATGCGATTTCTTGATCCGATCAGATCAAAACCACAATTGTATTTCAAGAAATTAATTTACTCCAAAAAAAGAAACCAATTAAACCAGCTACATTTACATACAACACCTACTTCACTGTACTGCACCCCCACCACCAATCAACCTCCACTTCCCCAAAATTAGTAAAAAAGTTTTTCTCGCGACAAAAAAAAAAAAATTAATTTTTTTCAAAACGATGAAATTCAGAAAATGAAGAGCGTTATGATTTGGAGATCGGACGGGTGGATCTCTGATAGTCGAGGAAGAAGAGAGAGAGAGGAAGAGGAAAGTGATGAATTGTTTTTATAGATGGGCAAATAAAGTTTTGTGGTTTTGCGTGTTTTCATTTTGTCTTTTTAATTAATTAAGTAAATAGTTTATCCATTTAATAATATAAATTTGGTGACCGTTTGAAAGGTACAACATAACTATACGGATTCTTTGAGGGCTTGTCAAGCACAGTTGTACGCGTCACTTCATTTTTCGGGCCGGCCCGTTGACTTTCTTTTCTAGAACTTCTATGTTTTTCAATTTCAGCTCAACTCATATTTTAATAAATTTTACAAATCCATATCGTCAATTTAGATTTTATTAAAAAATAAATATTTGTCTTACTCTGTCAGACATATTTAAAATTATGTCTAAATTTAAAAATTTTGTTAGATATATTGACTTTATAAAATTTATATTTTTTATAATTTAATTTTAATTTTAATAAAATAACATACATAGATAACAATTAATAGGATGCACGAAAAATCAAATTTGAATTTGAATATTTATTTATTAAAAATTAATATCACATAAATTAAAAAGTATTCAATATTTGTGTCATCAATATAGTAATATATAGAATACATTATAAATGCTCTTATAACACTAATATTAACTAAGATCTGTTCAGTTATACATACATTAAATACGATTTCAAGAATTTATTCAAAAAAAAAAAAAGAACCCTTTAATTTAAAGTTAGCATAAAAATTGTGTAATTATACTCTTCAATTAATGAATTATTTTCAAAAGTACGTAGCAAACAATCCATATTTGCTCCTCCCTATCTATTTACAACATTTATTAATTAATGTGAAAATTAGAAATTTATTCCTATTTAAAACGCTATTAGTTCGTTTACTACTTTTTGGTCGGTGTAGGAAGCACGTGTCTGCAACTATATTTTACACCAAAAATTATGATTATAAACTATAAAAGTTGTTGAACATATGGAATCACGTGTAAAACGACAACACAACATAAAAGGGATCCACAATGCGGGCATGCAAAGAAAAGAATAGAATTTTAGTACATTTCGTCCCTATTCTTTGAGTCTATTGTGTAAATCGTCCCTATTGTTTGAATATTGACATTTGAGTCCTTGAATCAACAATTCTTTGCGCAAAAGGTCCTTACCGTCTTTTTGTATTAACTTTTGGCGTTAAATCACTGTTTCATGTGCAATCTCTTATTTTATAAAATGTATTTTCGTCAAATCTATTTAATTACGCCACATGTCTAGCAAAAAACCCACCCTCTCTCTCTCTCTCTCTCTCTCTCTCTCTATTCACCCTCTTCTCCATCATCTCTCTCATTCGCCGCTCCGTACTTCTCCATTTGTACTTTTACCACCTCCCCACTTCAAGATTCCACAAACCCACATCAAGAATCACAAAATCTCGATGAGAGATTCCATAACCCACATCAAGAATCACAAAATCTCGATGATAAAATTGACAGTCCAATGGTTGTAGCCGATATTTCGGGTTGTTGTATTTGATTCGGACCCCGCAGCAATGACAATCGGATAAATTTGGAACATCCCGGGTCCTCTTTTCGGATGGCAGAGTGGTCGTTGATGAAGATGAGGTGGAATTCGGTGGCGTGGCGGGTGGGCCTGGATTGGGTTTGGGCTTGTGGAATTGTGGTAAGCAATAATAAGCTTTTTTTGTGTCATCGAATTTGCAGAGGATATCTGATTCTATTGAATGGGTTTGATTTCTATACATAAAGTATTGTGTATAAAAATTCTGAAACAAGGGTAGTAAAAATTGAAAACATTTGTGTTATTTCGTAAACCATACACCACCTCGAAAACCAATAGTTTCTCCTGCCACGTCAATGCTAGGGTCGCAGGCTGATGGGTTTTGAGGCTGTGCTGGCCACAAGTCGTCAAGGAGAGACGCACAAAGACTGCTATTGTAAAGAGGGAATTAACGTTTACAAGGTTGTCTAGGGCGGTAACATGGACGCTAGTGGTAGAGGTGGTGGTTCTCTGAGGAGAGAATGATTCTCTTGGGTAAGATTAGGAATTCCCGGTGATGATGATAGCCCAATAATAACTAACCAAGATGGGGGTGAATTGGTTTTCTCAAACTTTTTTGAAAAATATTCTCAAAAATGATATTTAAGAAATGAAAATTAATTCACAAAAATATAAGCATAATATAAGTAAATAAAAGATAAAAGATAGTGCAAACGCTATTTTTATGGAGGTTCGATCCAACTAATGATCTAGGTCATCCGTTACCAAGTCCTCCAACACGAGCACGACCTTTCCACTATTTTGATTGACTTATGGTGCAATCTAAACCCTTACAATGTATCCGGTAACTTACAAATAAGGAGCACCGATCCTTATACAATATTGAGCTTTTAAGGGACCCCAATATAACCCAAAAATGTAAAGAGATTGATTTGAGTATTTATCTATAGATGAATGATAAATACAAGTTTAGTTCTAAGAGAGACTAACACTTTAATAAATAGTAATAGATGAGGAAAGCTCAAGTGTTAAAAGAAAACTTTGTTGAAAAAAATGAATCAAAAGTTTGATTTAATCAAACAAAGTTTTTCAACAAGAGATATTGAAGATATAAATGCAATCAAGCTTTTAATAAAGTTTTTTAATATGATTCTTTATATAAATGCTCTTGTAAGTGTTGTTGAATGATAATAAATGAAGTGGTATTTATAGAGATGAATTTTTGTCACTTTTACTGTTGAAATGAATGACCAAACGGTCGAACGATCGGTCCGATGGTCGAACTAGGCTTCTTTGGCCGTAAAAATTAGAACGGATACTTTTTGGAAAGTGACAATCAAACGGTCGATCGGTTCACCAAAACGGTCGATCGGTTCAAATGGATGACCAAACAGATGACCGTTTTCACAGTTTTGAAAAATTAATTTTTGGTTTTGATAAAAATATTTTTATGCAAGTGATAAAAAAATATTTTTGAGCTTTCATTCATTTAATTGCTAAGGATCAAAGAGTTAATACATTTACAATTTTATCTAGAAATCTATTTTTCGATCTTGATATTTGAATCTTGAATTTTAGATCTTGAGATATTTGAACTCTTGTATTGATTGACTTAATATTGATATTGCATGAGAGTTTGATTTGTAATGGTTTGAATATTGCTTAAAAATAGATTGTTAGAAAACACAACTATTTTGTTTGTTATAATCAAAACATTAATGTTTAAAGTTAACCATAGATCAACAGATGAGAGATTACCAGTGGGCTTCATTGTGGTAGAGAGAGAGAATTTAGAAAAGTGAACAGTACATTTTGTAATTTGACGAAATTGTCCTTCAGAAAATGAGAGATTATATTGTACGCGCTGATTTAACAGCAAAAGTTCACAGAAATAGACGGTAGAGACATTTTGCGCAAGAATTATGGATTTAAGGACCAAAATGCCAAAATTCAAACGATAGAGACGATTTACTCAATAACCTAAAATAATAGAGACGAAATGTGCTAATTACCCTTATTTTTGCCCTCCCAATTTAAACCCAATTTCAAATTACCCCAACAAACTTTTAATATTGGTTTAAGTAGACCTTGTTAGATGGTTTCTCAAGTTTGTGTCATGGATAAATTGGTAATTCTACATGTCATAAATTGTAAGAATACATAAAAAGGTAATTATATTACCACAACATTATAATGTTAAGTACATCACATTTTAATTGCAATGAAAATTTCTAACTATTGGTCACTTTTATATTTATGTTTAACTTTTTTTTAGCAAATTTTTATCATCAAACTATTAATTTGCATGTCTTATATTTGTCTTTGATGATGATTTTTGTCCAAAAAATTAACTAGGAGGATGTAAAATTTTTTTTTGCTTTTAATATTTTTACATAATCAAAATAAATAACAAATAAGAAAGTTTGACAAAATATTTTTTCCTCATTTCAATGCACATTAGAAGAATATTTAGACAAAATTCTTCATACGAGACAAGATGTGAAAATTAAATGTAAGTTAATGATAAAAATACGATGAAAAAAGTTAGAGACGTAAGTGTCTAAATATCAAAAGTTATGAGACTTTTATTGCAATTAAAATGTGGTATGGATAATAAAAAGTGTAGTGTGAATATAATTACCCTACACAAAACTCAAATATTTTGTTAGTACAAATTAAAAATATCAGACTATGTTACTTTTTGGACTCTCCAAAAGAAAAATAGATGATAACAATAAACTATCTTGGAAGTCTTATTAAAGCATTGCACATGTGAATATCTCTCCACAAAAATTGAAAAAACTACTTGTTCAACCCGATTTTTTATTAATCGTGATGAATAAAGAGTTGAATAATAAGCTTTACCAATTTTTTATAGTAAAGATTTTCATTGAAATTGAATTCCGAGTGTTGTGGTTGGAGAATCATTGAGTTTTAAATTCCAAATTGTGACAAGTATACAATGTAGATACCTTAATTTTGTACGGTTGTACCTAATCTATCTTAGTTAGTTAAATAATTGCTATTATTGCCCAAAAAAAAAAAAACAATTGTTCAATTTGGGTAGAATAAAACTCTCTGGACATAACGGGCGATTTGTTGGTCTTGAGTCCTTGTCGTGTACGTGGCGACTAAACAGCCATCAATTTTCACCAGTGGACCTGGAAAAGCCACGTGGAAAAAAAAATCAAGTACTAAAGAGTCCATGATATGAACCTGATCATAGCCAATCAGAACGCCAAATGGCCTCTCGTAGCATAACAGGCTACGGCACCACCTTCACCTCTGTATCTAACTTTTCATCCAAATCCAAGTCCCAATTTTTACTACCATTTTCTTTAGCTTTAGGAACACTGAACAGGCCAAGAAACAGAATTTCTTTCTCAGTTTCTGCAATGGGCTCTTCAGCTTCTTCTCAAAAACCAGACACCACTCAAGGTTTCTTCAATATTTTCTCTGATTTATGCATTTTATAGTTATCTTCTTCTTTCTGAATTTATTTGCCTGCTAAGTTTGATTTTTGTTCTGCAATTTTTGCTGGATATATTATCGATGATGTGGGTCACGATCGAATTGTAGTTACTGTCTCAAAACTAGGGAAGTTTTCTAGATTTTGTAGAAATCAACCTTGCATAATAACTGTTTGTTTCATTGTTCTATTGAGAAAAAATTATGAATTACTATTTAATTACTCTATGTTGAGGTATTTTTCTATACGGTCAATTGTATGTTTTTGTATGATCATTCTGTTGGGTTCCCCTTCACTGTCTCTTGAGTTCCACCACTATTAGCAAGGAGTAGAATCATGCCTGGTCTTAAGCCGTTCCCCATTGACTACGGTGGATTTGGCTCCACCTTTATGAGCTGAAGCTCCTTATTGGGCTTGTCCTTGTTTCACTTCCTTGATTTCTTCTTGATGATTAAATCGAATTAATGATAATTTCAGCCTTATTGTACACATGCGGGGTTGAGGGCCATTAATTTCTTATATTTTAGGTCCTTTAGCTATAAATCCATTAGATGAGCTTATTTAGGCCAGGTTAATAGGACTATTGGTCCTGGCGACCCAATTGATTGTCTTCTTGGGTTAGCCTGTTTGTCGCACAAATTATATCCTTACACTATATATCTTCAATCCGTAGGTTAGATATGTTGGATGTGTTTTGTCTTAGGATAGATTATAAATTATAATCACTTATGGAGATAATTAATATATAATGCTATTTCTTGCTTTGCAGATAGCCGTGTCTTGGATTAATCATTTACAAGCTGAATATAAAATAGAACTTGATTGGAGATACTATAATTGAATATGTTTTGTTTTAAAATGAAAGATTGCGAAATAATCTCAGAGCATAGGCACTACAATTGTTATACTTAAAAAGTGAAATTCTTTGTGGTTTATGTTCTTCCACTTTGAATGATGTTGAGACTTTTAAAAGGGCCCTGATTGTAACTACTCCACTAAAATGGTTATGCTTAAAATGAACTTCTGTATGGCATATATTTTCCATATTGGATGATGTTAGGGCCTTGTAGAAGAGTCCTAAGTTATGTGGAAAATTGCTCTAACATTCCTTATTTCCCGTCCAAGTTCTATAACTTCAATTACCCTTTTTCGGCATTTGAGTCTTCAACTTTCAGTTTTGTAGTATTTGGATCGGGTTCTATCCAAAATTGCCATTAAATGGTTATGTGTCACACATGCGAGAAATTCTGAGCATTATGTGTAATCCAGAAAAGAGAAGAAAATGGTAAGGAAGGGGGGAAAAAAAGAAATCTTTTTCCCCAATGGATCCCTTCCCCTAGAATCCAAACCTCCTCCCCAATCCCAGTCTACCTTTCCCTGACACCCCTCGTCGCCACTCACCACACACCCCATCATTCCCTCTCCTCCTCCCCACCCCAGCTCCTTTTCCTCTCTTCTCCCCAGCATAGGTGACGGGCAGAGGACTGGGGATGGGTAACAATTTTTTCTTTACAATTTTTAATTTTATAGTTTAGAAAAGGTAATTGTATTTTTCAATAATTTTTTTTTTTAATCACAAGTGGATACATTAGAAGTAGGTGACCAAATGCTAAGAAAAATTGAGGGGACTCAAATGCTATAGAATGAGGACAACAGATGGAATTTTTCCAAATTTATATTGCAATGTTAAAATTTTCCTACATGAAGCGTGTATTCTCATTTCAGTATAATTCCACCTAAGTTTTCCATGTGTGCATTGTACGTTGCAGAGACGGACAACATAAATTATAGTTCTATAAGTGATGAAGAATGGAGGAAGCGGCTTACTGATGAGCAATTTTACATTGCTCGGAAAAAGGGTACCGAGAGGGCTTTCAATGGGTATGATCTATTTTTAAATGCTGTTAGTCCTACTTTTCTGGATTTCCATTGGGTTTGATCTCCTTATACTTGTGGGGCCAGTAAGTACATTTTGTTTAGAACTCTCATGGGATTTACATATGAGGTCACTGTTAAATCACTTGTATCGTATTTATTCTGTCCATAGCTTGGATATTTTTACCGGTATGTTTATTAGATAGTGAAAATATTAAATGCTATTGCTATGCGCCGGAGTTGGGGAGAATGCATGAAGAGACTGCTGGGGGTGGTGGATAATGTTGTGTATTTTTTCTTTTCTATTTTATTTGTTTATCCCTTTTTGGGTCTTGCAATGGTGGTGGAAGGATAGATCTCGTAATATCACATTCCCCGTGCTTAATAGAGAATATAGAGATCATACGGAAGAGGAGGAGAATAATTTTTTGGGGTGGTGGTGGTGTTGTGAGTGGAATGGGGGATACGGTGTTCTGTTATGGCAAAATACAACATGGTCTGAGAAGATTATCCACATGTTAACTGTCTTGGAACCTAACTGTATTTGCCAAACACCTTTCTATAAAATTCTTGCAGCAAGTACCAGAATGTAGGTTCACAATTGAGGGTAGCCACCTGTGTAAATAATGGTAATAAAAAGTATTAAAAATTACGTTGGTACTTGTGGCCTCCTTTTATACAAAGGAACCTAACGGGGTTATGTCTCTCCAATTCAAATAGCTAGTGGCTTAAAATTGACAAAACAACGAAGTGGGTTGAGCTTTTTCATATTAGCCCATGTGTGGTTTAGCTTAAAAAGTTTCGATAAAGTTGATGTCAAAGTCAATAATTAATTTTAACCCCAGATTTCATTTCATAGGACTCACAACTTTTATCAAATTTTTAACTATACATTTCATCAACTTTAATCAAAATCTGCAACTTTTTATCGAAAATTTTGTCAAACATGCCCTTATTAGCGACTAGCTAGAGCAGTGGGGACAATTTCCCGTGACTCGTTCATATATCCACCTCTCTTAGACCGCTCCATTGGGAAATCATAGGTCATAAATCAATGAACACGAAAATAAGATTAGTTAAGAAGGGTGATCATTGTTTGTTCTTACACACTTTGAAATCTGAATTTCTTTCCTACCAATTTATTTGATCCATGCTGAATACGTTGTGTGCAGAGAATACTGGAACACCAAAACCCCAGGAACTTACCATTGCATCTGCTGCGACACTCCTTTATTTGAGTGAGTACCCTGTATTTACTTTTATTTTTATCGGTATAGAGACCTATTTTTTTTATTTGTTTAAAACTGATAAGGTACTGCACATTTTCTAGATCAAACACCAAATTTGATAGTGGAACTGGGTGGCCTTCTTATTATCAGCCAATAGGAAACAATGTGAAGTCGAAACTAGACTTGTCTATTATAATCATGCCTCGTCAAGAAGTTCTATGTGCCGTTTGTGATGCTCATCTTGGTCATGTATTTGATGATGGCCCCCCGCCTACAGGCAAGCGCTATTGTATCAACAGGTATGCGTTTCCTGTAATACGTTGAATCCCCATCTCGACTCCCTGAACTTCTTGCTGCAGATTGATGTTTACTATTTTTATATCTGCAGTGCTTCCCTTAAGTTGAAACCAAAGTAGGATGCATCCACAGAACGAGAAGGATATGATTTTATGTTGTGGGTAGACAAGTTATAAGTATTGTATTTGTAATATCGAACAAGGGTATAAAATAAATAAATCAAAATACTCTTACATTCTGTTCAGAGTTTGCAACGATGCACATTCATTTTGTTGTTTGGAAGGTTGCTGATTAAAAAGGTTGCTCAATTATTTATTTCTCTTAATTTTATTGTATAGAATTATTATGTGGAATACCTTTGTTTTGTCATTCTATTATGTTTGTCTTGGTCAAGTCACAGACACGTTTACTTATAAATGGGCATGTAGTGTCGTGTTTTAGTTTGTCAAACGATTGAAGTAATAGCTCTTAATTCATAAGGCACACACACCCAAAAGAATACGATGAAAAGATGTTTTAAATTGAAATTCGTTCGTGCGATAATGATTCTAATATTTCTGGAAGAATAATGATTTTTTAATAATTTCGAAAGGGAAATTTATTTTTGTTGGAAAATTCCTTCCTAAAAATCGAGCAAGAAATGAGATTTTGGAAGTGTATTCGTTTTGGATATCCGGGCAAACTATTGCCATATCTTTCTCATGGGCTAGCCAATCACAGCAAGTGGTAGGAGCTACTTGGGGCAAAAATTGGAGAGGGTAGTTAGGCCAATTAACCTGTTTTTAAAAAATAGACCAATAATGTCGATTTTAACGAGTCATTGGGCACGAGTGAACAATTCGGGCCTCATATGTGCTGAATTTTGAATTTTTTACTTACTATATGATTCGACTCATTTTGACACTATTTTTTCTATTCTTTTATTTTTTAAGCATGACAGTCAACTGTCAATGCAAGTCTAAAACAAATAAATATTAGAAATCTCTAAAGTTATAAAAATTAAAACTTAGATTACCCCGTCAATAGAAAACTAATCCTCTAAAAATTAAAATCAAACAAATTAACAAAAATTAATTAAATGAAATTAATCCTCATTTTTTTAACAATATGCATGGAGGTCGATATGCATGGAGGTATCGACGAGAAGATTTCAAGAACAGTTATGAGGAGTCAACAAAATGCATGACCAGACATATTGTGAGTCGATGAACTGACCATTATCATAGAGATGAATAAAACAGTTTTTCTTATACTTTTTAGTTTATAGTCTCGCAGCTGGTTAAGTTGATTATATTATGTATTTATTATTGACTAAAAAAGAAAAACACAAGTTCATAAGAATGACAACAAGACGGAACGGGACGGGGCCGGGGGTGGTCATTACCATTTTCGTCCCGTTGGAATTAAATTTTTTTATTTATTGTCTCGTTTAGTTAATTAATTAAATTTAATATTATTTTTTAAAATACAATTTAAATTTTAAAACATAAAAATAAAATAAAATAAAAAGATTATGAGCAGATTTGGAGAATTCGGGAGCGGGGACCATAATCACCATCCCCACCCCATTCTGGGTGTGGCTGAATTTTTTGTTATTCCTACAAATTCATATATTTTATTAGAAAAGAAGAGACCATTAATAATATTACGATGATATAATAATATTGGAGCTTCTGAGACGGAAAAAAGCATTTAAAGCATCAATTACACAAACAATGGGAGCACTAAATCTTATAACTTCTAATCGTATTACGGAAATTAAAGATGAGATCATATCTCAAGAAAACGCAAGTAGCAATAGCTTCATACTACAAGAGAACAATATATCATTTCAGTATATATGTATATTTTAACATATAATTAATTTGTGAATGAATAAGACAATATATTTTTATAAAAGATTTTTTAAATTGTATTATCTTATAATTCAATCGATATCGTAATTATTGCAATTACGAGTGATAACAATTGGAATTTTAAAAATGTAAAATTCACTAAAATCAATCATTTACACCATTTCAAGAAGATTTTTCATTTTTTCAAACAAACAAATATAAGATATTTCTTACAAAAACATACCGAGTTATTTGACCTCATCATCCTTATTTCAAATAATGCAACATCAGTTTTAAAAAATACAAAAATATTTTTCCGCCATAAAAAATAAAAAAATAATGAAATCATTATTTATATCGAAGGATAAATAGGCATCACATTGGCAGATTCTAGGATTCTGAAATACCTATAGTTCTGTGTCTCTCTATAGACCGCCAACTCTTCCTTATTACAGGTCACCAACCGCTAACAAAGCACACACATATATAACACACGGCCCCTCTTTCATTCATTTCCTAATCATTATTCTACTGGTGTATGTAACAAAACTATGTGGTATTTTCTGATCCACTCAATTTTTAGCTATTTATGCACAACATAAATTGCATACGTAACTCATTGCTTCTCTTCTCCCAGTTATTTTCAATTAAAGATTTTAACTTTATTTCTTGGAATGAGTTTTCACTTGGTGGGTGTGTGGGAAATGAGAAATTAAAGGGGCATCTGAGGTGGGTTCTTGATTAGAGTGGTAAATCTTAGTGGGTTTGCTGTTTGGGCGAATATAATTTGAGAATGACGGCAGTGACATGCCATAATCTTGAGTTTGGAAGAACAAGGTTGGAGTTTTTGGCTTGTGGGTGCTCTTCAAGCTCTTCAAATGCTTCATTTGACCGATTTTCTGTAAGAAATTATGCAAAGGGAACGGTTAGGAATTTCAATAGAGGCTTTAAAGCTCGGAAATTGTTGTGTTTCCAGCCTGAAATTGGTCCTCGTCGCGTATTTTCGACAAATACTCCAGAAGCTTTGCTCACAGGTACTGCCTTTGTTGGTTTAATGGTTGAATTAGTTTTTGAAGTTTTATTATTTGAGATTGCGTTTTGGTGCAATTTTAGGAGTTACAGCAGGTACTGCACCAGTGCTAGATTTGAAAGAAGAGTCAAGAAGCACTGCTTCGCTTACGAATTTGTTTGAAGTAGTTGCAGAAGACCTTCAAACACTGAACAAAAATCTACAGTCAGTAAGTTTCTTCTCAAGATTCAAATTGATTTATATGCTTTGGAAACTTTGTTCTGTACTTTTGCATCCACTAGCAAGAATCTGATATGGTTTCGAAATTAAGTACAAAGAATAGGCTTATAAAGTGTTTGGTGCTTACTGAGAATGATAAATGTCCAGCATATATTACTTTTCTTGTTTGAGAAAATTCCGACCGTGGAGGGATGTTGTAGCAAGGGAAGGGACCCTGTTTAAGGCTAATAATTTAACTGTTGATTTCAAATGTGTTTAAGTCTGATCCGGAGTCCCAATTCGCTGATACCAAACACAGTATAATAAATATTAAATTTGCTTGTGGTGTAAGAACAGCATGCCAAGATGAGCATTTGTTACCGACGACTCAAATTAGAATTTAGCTTGTGTGACAACTCACCTTACTGTTAAGACTAGGCTTGGGTTGTGTCAACTAGAATTTGACGCGAATAGATTGGGTTGAGTAGAATTTCCCTTTGAGGAAGCCATCAACCATAAGTCCATAACTTGAGATTTGCTGCAGTACTCACACTGATAGTGTAAACTAAGCTCATGTTTGGGAATGCTTAAATTATAATTTCAGCTCATCAAACTGGTCAAACATACTTTTTATCCACACATTTCATAGAAACCACATACAACCCACTTTTTATCCATACATTCATCCACAACATATAATATAAACACTTAAAAAATAAAAATAATTTCAGCACTACCAAACAAAGGCTAAGATGCTTCATACCAAACTGGGGCTTAATAGCACGTGGCTTTGCCCTATTATAGTGAGTGTGAAGAAATGTGGAGGACTGAAAATATCGCAATTGGCAGCAACACTGAAGATGCCTGAATGCTTGTCATAACTTTCACAAGTATCTAGATGTCCAATTGTCCATCACTAATCTAGCTAAGTTTCCTGCTCTAATATATCATTAGCTTGCCACTGTAGATACCATGAAAGTTATGGTTTTATATTCATTAGAGAATCTATGCGTTCATATTCCCAAATAACAGTAATTGCACTTTGCAGTAACTTTGTCTTGCAGTCAAATACAGTAGTTACAAGACAATTTTCTCGATTCAGTGAAGTCATCAAATTTTATGATGTCAAATACTGTAAAGGTGTGCGAAAGCACCTCTGATGGAGTCTACAATATTGTGCTGCTTTATCCTTTTGACTATCATTTGTAAATACATTATTTTGATGTGAGTCAAGTACAAAAAATTCCAGTAGTAATGGTTTAATTTGGAGAAGTTGCACTGTGTATCATGGTGTGTTGGCTTTACATTACAGTTTCTTCTGCTGTTTATTGTTATTTCATTTATCATTTTCCATTCAACTTAATCATCACACATTCCTACCGATTCAATGGTGAAACAATCACTTCAAATAATGTTGTTCACGAGCTCAATTTTGTATGTTACAGCTCATTCAATGCCACTAACCATCCTACAAGTTGTTTCTGAAAAAAATTACTTTTAAGGTTTTTGGTACCCAACTTCGCGTTCGTTATCCAACCGTTTATGCATTGCAATCCCATATCTGAAAACTTGCATATCTGATAAGAATTTATTGTCAGATTGTTGGCGCAGAAAACCCAGTATTGATGTCTGCTGCTGAGCAAATCTTTGGGGCTGGTGGAAAGAGGATGAGACCGGCTTTAGTTTTTTTAGTATCAAGAGCCACTTCAGAAATTGTTGGCTTGAAGTGAGCTATCTGATTTCCTATTTGTAGTAGTCTCTAATGAAATTCACTTACAGTTATAGAATGCCTTAATTGTTCAGGGAACTGACGAAAGAACATAGACGGTTAGCTGAGATCATTGAAATGATCCACACTGCAAGTTTGATACATGATGATGTATTAGATGAAAGTGACATGCGAAGAGGTTAGCTTTTGAATGTTTTTGCTATTGATTTTTGTTTGGTGGGTGTATGTCTCCAATGAAGTAATTGAGTAGCTCTGCGTTCTATCAATGAAGCTAATCTCTTTCATTGGATAAACACTTAAGTTTGGCTGTTGTTTACTATGAATTTGCAGCATAGTACCAAATCAGTTCAACAAAAACTTCAAGCTGATAAAACCTCATTTCACCTAATACCAAAATACTTGAGCTTCATTGCTCAATATTTGTCCCGAAAAAATGTCATGCTACACAATCATTTCCATGTATGGAAGTGTTTGCGTTGGATGGTCCTCTCACCCCTTATGCCCTGTTCAGTCCGCTTCTTGCGCCCCCAGTTCTTCTATTTTAATAAATTAAGAGAGACAATCCACAAAACAGTTTACAATTTTGAGGAGATCGCTGATAAAAACAATGACTAGACCCACACCCTTAGGGTTCACCATGTGCTTGAGCTATTTTAATAAATTAAGAAAGACACTCTGTGCTGCTGTTTTCTTGTTTAATTTTTTTGGAGCTAGTTCTTTTTCTTCGGCTAACCTCGCCTATGTACTCTCATTTTCCAGGAAAGGAAACTGTTCATCAATTATATGGTACAAGAGTGGCAGTGCTGGCAGGTGATTTTATGTTTGCACAGTCATCGTGGTACCTGGCCAATCTCGAAAATCTTGAAGTCATAAAGCTTATCAGCCAGGTATACTAACGTAAAAATAGGAACTTTCCAGGAACCATGGAATATGACAACATCAGTTACTTGATCCCGAGAAAAAAACAAAAATAATTGTCCTCCAAACAACCTTGTTAATTTCACATTAATTATGTGGATGGCATTGCAGGTGATTAAAGATTTTGCAAGCGGTGAAATAAAGCAGGCATCTAGTTTGTTCGACTGTGATGTTCAACTGGAGGAATACTTGATCAAGAGTTACTACAAAACAGCCTCATTGATTGCTGCTAGCACCAAAGGAGCTGCCATTTTCAGTGGGGTGGACAGTTATATTAGTGAGCAGATGTATCAGTATGGTAAGAACTTTGGTCTCTCCTTCCAAGTTGTTGATGACATTCTGGATTTCACTCAATCGGCTGAACAACTGGGAAAACCGGCCGGAAGTGACCTGGCAAAAGGAAATTTGACTGCACCAGTAATATTTGCACTAGAGAAAGAGGCAAGATTGAGGGATATAATTGAATCTGAATTTTGTGACACCGGTTCCCTTGAAGAGGCCATTGGTATTGTCAAAAGCTGTGGAGGAATCCAGAGGGCACAAGAATTGGCAAGAGATAAAGCTAATCTAGCAGTTCAAAATCTTCAATACCTCCCTCCGAGTTCGTATCGTTTAGCACTCGAAGAACTGGTGAACTATAACTTGGAACGAATAAAATAAATGATGATTCATCCAATTTATGCAACATCTTGACATCAAATCGATCCTAGACATGAATTCGTTGGATGAGCTGACGGAAGAAGTCTAGTTGGTAAAGTTGAAGCCTCTGCCATTGCAAATGGTTCTTTGCTGGAAGTGCCACTATAGAAAAGCAGCATGTGATTGTATATTTATAGGTAATCCTGAAAATTTTCTGCAACTCTGATAATAGTTTATTAATAGTAAGGCCTCTTTGGACAACGGCCAAAAGGAAAAACTAAAATTTGTTATTGTTGTACACTAGTTATTTGTAGTCTATTTGTTGTACAATAGATCTCTTTCTAAAACCATCTCTTGGACGTTTATCAAATTGGAAGATTCTTGAAATTGAAAGGATCCTCATAAAAGGGAAGTCCTTTGGTGCCTATTTGGTAGAGTTTAAAAATAATTTTTTAAGAAATTTCAAAAAAAATTGGTGAAATATGTAGTTGAAAAGTTGATAAAAGTTGTGAGTATCATGAACTATGTGGTGGTTGAAAATGAGTTTGGAGAAAAGTTTAAAACAAAGTATGCCACATATGAGAAGAAGATTAATTACCTTTGTGAGTCGAATGTTTTTTTTCTTTTCAAATGAACATGTTAGGATATTTTGTGTGGACTAGTATAATCATTTGTTCATAAAATTTATGTTAAAACATGTTTTGAACAATTATATTATATCATACTATAATAAAATGGATGTATTTTGATTACTTACTTGCTTGAGGGCTATATGTGTATTCTCTTGTAGTGTTTTCGTCGGCCAGACAAAATTGATTATAGGTTAAGAGAGGAAATTACACATACTATTTACACTTTTAAAAATAATCTTAAAATTACAATCTATATGTATTTATTTTTAAAATATTGTATAATTATTTAGTATTTTAATATATTTAAACTAAGTGCGTGTTTGTTAGAGTTTAAAATAAATTTTTTTTCTTCAAACTCATTTTTAACTACATATTTCATGGGATCCACAAATTTTATCAATTTTTTAATTATACATTTTATTAACTTTTTTCAAAATCTCTTAAAAAACTACTTTTTAAACTCTAACAAACAAGCACTAAATAAACTCAAAACCTTACCCACCCCATCACCAAAATTCATTTTTCTGTACACCATTGTGGAAGGATATATTCATTAATCACAAAGTGGCATTGATTCTGAAACTAAGGAGATGAAAAAATGAATGTAAAGGAGAAAACAAGCGTCCTAACAAAAGCTTCACCAAATGGACCTAAAATCATGTCTATAGTTCTTGAGGATATGGTAAAACTAACTTAATACGGTGGAGACGATGGTGGAATGAGATTGGATATGGCGGTGACGATGCAGATCTAGCGATTTTAAGGTGGCGCTAGCGATGTTTTTCCTAACTTGGTGGTGATATTTTCTTCGGGCGGCTGTGGCAGTATAGATCTAGTAGTGGCAGCAGGCGTGATTGAGTATGATAGAGATGGTAGTGGGAAATGCAATCGAATCTAGTGGTAGTGGTGCAATTCTAGTGATTTTGAGGTGGTGGTAATGATCCTTTTTTCAAAGGCTGCGATAGTTTGATTTGGTGGTGGTGACCATGTAACATATTTTATTAAACATGTTATACTTGAAGGGTGGCGGGTAACACATGTTGTTACAAGTGTTACACTTTGTATTTATTCGGCTCTGGTGGTGCAGATATGATGGTGGCAGCAGCGGCCGTATAACATAGTTTGCTACATGTGTTACATTTGCAGGTTGACGGTGTAACATGGTCCGTTACAAGTGTTATACTTTGTATAATTGTGTCAATAGTGATGGTGATGGTAATAGTGGTTGCCGCTGCGTAACACATGTTGTTACAAGTGTTAAATTCTGTGTAATGATAGGGTCGATGGTGGTAGTAGTGGCAATGGTGATGGGATGGCGGGATAACACAATCTTGTTACAAATGTTACATAAATGTTATAAAAGAATCAGATATTGGTGTAAAAAACATATAAATAAATATTGATGAAAAAAAATAAAACAATATTTTGGTAAAAAAAAAAAAAAGGTTAAAAAGTATTTTGAGAATTAAATTAATTTTTTAGTTTATTTATAAAAATTTCCGAAGTTAAAACTGGGTAGAATCCAATTCTATGGTGTTTTCTCATAGTGGAAATTACACCCACTACTTATACTTTTTAAAATAATTTTATTATTACAAACTTAATTTTTTTATTTTAAAAATAATATTCATAATATTTTTTAATAAATAAAATAGAAACAAAATGCATATTTTTACACAACTGTTTATACATAACTATCATTAAAAATTGCACGCAATAGAAAAAGAACTCCTAAATTGCAAGCGGAATGTTCGATCTCTAAATTTATTGGCATCTTCCATTTTCAAATTCTTCCCCAACAATCTCAAGTCTCAACCATTATGTGAAACCGAAAACGCCAATCACTTAAACCAATCATCTTACTTCACTGTAATTGGAGTGGGTTGAAAAATTTAATCCAAACCGAACTCCGAATAGTTCCAACTATATAAATATGTGATTTTTGCAATTAACATTTATATAATTTAAAGAAATGAAGATTATATGTCATATTTTCCCTACATTTAGTTTACTTATCAGGGTTTTGTAAATATTAGTTAATTGTTAATTCGTTGTTTGTAACATTGGTGTTAATACGAATGTTCTTGATTGAATTGTTATTATCATTTACTATGAAAAGAAGCAAATGAGCATAAAATGAGTTATATCCGTTGTAATAATAATTTATAATTGCCTAATCTAATTTGTACTGCGGATTATTACAAATGTTACAATTGAACTAATCGCGAGTTCTACTTGTGAATTATTACAATTATTTTTGACACAAATTATATATATTTGACAGTTCTATCAACTAATTGTTACAGTTTTTTTATACAAATAATATATATTTGATATTTCTATCAAACTAAATGTTACATTTGATTAGTTACACAAAGTGTTACTACAAAGTTTGATATTAAAATTACATGTTATTGATTAAATTGTTAATGAAGTGTATGAGAATATATATGGGTAATACTCTTTGAAATAATGTTATGATTTTGTCCTCGTGTTATTTGTATCACATATTGTTACTAATGTCACATTTCATTATATTATAAACTTTATGTGTGACAGTTAGTACTATTTGTTTATTGTTTTGAGGAGAGAGATTTTTTTTGGGTCAACAGATTAATTAGGAATCAATTAGCTGCATTTTGTTTGCCAACAGATTACAATTAAAGATTGCATAATTTATTGATTAGAATCATATGTGAAATTTAAAGAATCGAATACTCTATTTCAGATAATTAAATATTAATATTAATAAATAAAATAATTATTAAGAAACCGTATTTTTAAAATATATATAACATAAATGGATTTTTATAATTATTTTTAGAAAGTAACTTATTTGTGTAAAAATCACTTTTTTATAAGTTATAAGCCTCATAAAGTCCAATTAAAAGCCAATCTTCTCGGTAAGCATATCCACTTTAGTCGTGCTAAAATTATATTTTAATTGTTTTAAAATTGTGTGTGATATTGAATTTTGTGAATAATAAGAGAGTAATAGTAATTAATACGTGGTTTTTAAATAAGAATATATTTGAATAATTTAATCCGTTTAAACTATAATTAAGTTTAGCCAAACAAGTTTAAAACGAGTACTCTATAAAAATGGGGAACAATTTACTGTGATGGAGGGACAAGTCACAAGCGGCGAAGGGTTTTGGCACCAATTTATCTTGTGTTGCAGTGATTTCTATTCAACTTCTCATCACCAAACTTGGAAGGTAGTATCAGATTTATTTGTTAAAAACGGGGCTTTATGTGTTGATTTCGCACAGGGATTTATATGTTGATTTCGCATTCGTTCTGATTGTTGTGAATGATTATATTTCAACACAACCTCGATCTAAGTTTCCGTCTAGCCTTATCGCCATTCTCATCTACTACCTCCTCAGAATTTATTTATTTTTCCAAAGTTGTTGTTTCTTGATGGTAATCTTCCTTAGGCAACAGCGATTTTCTCGACGACATTTTTCTTGAATTTTTGATGTGGTTGTTTATGGTTTTCTCCTTACCCAGGACCAAAATCCAGTGGGAGAAACTCCCCCCACTAGACCCCTGGTGGTTCCGCCCTGACAGTGAAAATAAGCTTCCTGCATTTCAGTGCGAGAAGGCAAAATGAATAGGAAAGCGGGGAACTAATACGGTTGAATTTTTATCCTCATAAAGTAAAAAAATCAAATCGACATTGTTGAATATAATGAAAAAGATTTTAAAATTTTAATGCTTTCCCCATAAGTATGATGATACAGTCAATTCCCTTGCAACTTAAGACAGGAAGTGTTCTCCTTGGAATTTTTCTATTTTTATAATTTTTCCATGCTTAAATTCAACATCTGAAAAGGAGAAACAGGATTTGTGTGGCAAATATCATATTGAGAGGAATAAAATAAAAATTTGAGTTGTTGAGCACACAAAAAATGAAATTGCTAAGACGGGAAATACAAGTGAAAGTGAGGCCGAAAATTAGTGCTTATTTGGCGAAGTTTCTTGAATGCTGTGATAACCTCGCACTTTTCTGGTATCTTTATGCTGGACATTGCCCTTAGAGGATTGATTTGTGCATATTCTGGTTTTTACTTCAATAGACACAAAACAACAGGGCAGACAGGTCAATAGACATATGATTTCTGAAGCTTTGGAACAGTCTTTAATGAATTGCCAGCTTTCCTCTACATCAAGTTTGCCATGGATCTGGATTGTTGAGACACTAGCAAGCTCTAGTCAAGTAGATGAATCTCTCTTATATGGTACTGGTGGTGCTTCCTTTATTTTGTATTGAAAATGGTGTTAACAATTTTGTTCATCTTGCTGTTGAGAGAGTTAAGAGTTTTATGTTGATTGCCATGTATTATAGATTTGGTTAAGAAGACCCCGGAAATATCTAGTGATCTAGGAAAAAGCGCAAGAGAGTTGGTCTCCTTGAGAATTTTAGAGAGATTGTTTGTCATTGGAGCTCGAAATGAAAATCCTGTATCTTCGTCGTCTTCAAGTCCTAAAATTGGATTTGACCCATCAGAGAGTTGCGAAGCTGTCCTTGAGCGCATATCACGTAAGGTACTTCACTTTGCTTTATCTCTGGTGTAGCTTTAAAATATTTAATTTGAAGATACGCTGTATGTCAAGTTACTTGCTGTAACTCAGAATGGTTAACCTTGCTTGTATAATTTTCTGTACATATTGTTAGACATCTGTACAAAATCTGATAGAGTCTGGACTAGACACATCGAAATGGGATGTTCAGCCCTTCATAGCGCACAAAAGATCTAACTCGCCTAAATGCACTTTACAGCAGGTGAAATGAAATTCTTTGACATGGTTATGTAGAATGAAGAAATTTGTATGCCAAAATATTTGAATTTTCTGTTATTTGTTCTGATTTTCTCATTTCCTTCAAAACAGCTGAAGGATGCAATTCTTACAGGAGGCCATCCTCTTCTTTCATCCTTGAAAGAAAAAAGTGGTTTGGCAGTTAGAAATCAACCTGAACATAGACTTTCAGCGGATGATTGTGATACCAACCATGCTGCAGCTGGACTTAAAGAGAGCAACGCGACTACTTTATATGTTGCAGCAAATGGTCACTTAATTTCTCCCATCCCTGTAAATGGGGATGTCCTCTTGAAGAGAAGTTGGCCTGATGAGAACTTATTAGTAGCTAAGAGGAATAGGAGTTCCACTGCTGAAAATGTGGAAGGTCAGTCCCATGAAAACGAAATCGCATTGGAGAATGGTTGTGAAACCGCAAAAGCTACCAAGAAGTTTAAGCATGATATCATCTATAGCGAACAGGATGGGGCTACGAATTTAGTATCTTCACGTGAAGGAAAAAATAGTCCTCCTGGAGACTGCAAGAATAAGCATCCTTCATTGAAGGGGCTTGTTGGACATGATGAAGTTTTGCCTTGCAAAGAGCAGCTTCTTCATAGTGACACTGAAGTGCCAAAGGACAAATCTGGCAAGGTACAAGGCCAAGACAATCATCTTGATGAAGCAAAAGCTGATAAGGAAGGTCTTTGCGAGCTCAGGACAGATGTAGGCACTTGTGAGGGTGGGATTCAGCCAGAGGTTTGTAATGATGAAGACCTGGATGGATTTGAGCATAGTCCTCAACGAAAAGCCTCTAATGTTGGTGAAGCTGAAGATGATATTGACCATAATCGAGATGCTGATATGTCTTGTGATGGCGAAGGATATAATGATGAGAAGACTGATATTGCCATGAAGAAGAATGCTTTCTTAAGCTCTCAGTTCACACACAGCCAAGATTCCTTGGCAACAACTGATTTGAGAGAGCGAGATCTTTGCACGAAATGCAAAAGGGGTGGAACTTTATTGGTCTGTAGCCGCTGCCTCTTGATGGTTCACAAGGGCTGCTTGGGTTCTGCAGCAACCTTTGATGCAGGGGGGAAATTTTACTGCCCTTTTTGTGCATACTTGAGAGCAATTGAAGAGTGCAATAAAGTTGAGGACAAGGCTTCCATGGCAAGAAAGGACCTGGCAACCTTTATTAGAATGGGAACTGAAAAACGAACAAAGGAAGTGTCCCTTAGATCACGTAGGAAAAAGAAAAGTCAACCTCATTGTAGGGAAGATCTTAAAGATGACTGTGTAGCAGAGCCTTCAGTATCATGTGCTGGTGACAATCTCCCTTGTGGAGAAAAAACAGCAGATATAGACAATGAAACACTACACATTTTGACGAAAGAAAATCAAGAGGGGAAAGGGATGGGGCAAGAGTGCCAATCTCCAGGAAATCATGGAAAACAACAGATTGATGCGGAGGCAGTTTGTAAATCTGTAGGTTGTGTTCCCTCTGCAAGGGTCCCAGAGAGAAGCAATGGAAATAAACATGCTGAAGTCCAATCTAAGAAGAAAGTTTTGCATCGACCAGAAACAGATTTAGCTCATCAGTTGACACGCTCTCCAAATAGTAATGGAGAACAAATTTCTGAAGAAGAAAATGAGAGTTCTGGTGCTTCCAAATACTTCATAAGCATCCGAAAGCAGGAAAGGCAACAGTAAGTTCCTGAAGCTAGTGTACGTTGATGGTTATTTGTTTCAATACATTGTCTCAAGTACATGATACTTATTACTAGATGTCCCAAACTTTTGCATTTACAAATACAATGCTATCTTTTGAAAATTTGGATTATTTTTTTATTATATTGGTTAGGGCTAATGTCACTATTGATGATTACTATATTGACCTATACATTTTTTTTATTGAGATTTATTTACCTTGATGAACAATCACGTTTGGCTTAACATTAGTTTTTGTTTTTCGCCCTTTCTCTTCAGTTTATAGATCATTGGAATAGCTCTATTCTGGATGACTGTGTTTGTATGTGGTACGATTTAATCATTTTTTCTGTAAATTGAATTAACTATGAGTTCCTTTAGGCTAAAAATTCATTTCAAAAAGCAAAAATGAAAAGGGTAGTCCATTATAGATTATCTCAGCATATATTACTTAAATCAATTAGCTTTTGGAATGTTCTTTGATTGAATATATTTGCGGTGTGAACAGATCTGAAATATTTAGGATGATCTTTATCTTAATCTGCAGTTCATATCCAGCTATTCCTCTATTGAGGCGGAAGAAAATCTTGTGGACAAGAGTAGAAGAAGAGACATTGAAGGTAGAAGTTTTTCTGCTTATGATATGTAACTTGTATTCTGGTTTCCCTTTCATCGGATTCATGAATAGCGGGCCAAAAAAGGCTCCATGCTGGTACCCTTCCTTTTCAATTTGCTGATTTTATATTGGAAGTCTTTGTACTGAAACAGTCAAATGCATGACCGAAATAAAGAAACGATTCATAGCTTCCTACAAACTTACAGCCTGTTTGGTATGACAAAAGACTGGGAAGATGGAAATCTTTTCGCTACAATGAAATCAAATACTATGTTGGAATGATAAAATCAATCGAGATGGAAATCCATCTCACTTAAAATATGGGATTTCTAAATTCAATCAAAATTGATTGGATCTGTAAATCTGACCAAAACTGATGGACATATAAATACATCTCACTTGAAAATATGGGTAAGTTAGATAAAATCTATTTTCGTATTCATTCCACACCCAGTATAGAAATCCAATTCCACGCTTTCATATTTTAATCCAAATTCATGATTTGATGATGGAAATCTTATTTTCTAAGATATGACGTGGATTTTCATCTCCAACATTTTAGGATTTCATACCAAATGTCTCAGTGCTATTTTTAAATCCTGCTATGTTTGAGATTTCCAGTTTTTGAGGCCGTAAAATAGAATGCTTTCTTCCACTTTGGTTTGAAATTGGAAACCAATGATAAATAATTAAGATCAAGATGCTGAAACCATGCTTACAAGTAATGTAAAAAGCAATTATATTCTCAGCATGAAGCAGGTTAAGATTCTAGCACCATCTAGTTGGATCTTAGAACTCTCTGGGATAAATTATTCTAGGTATAATGTAATGTTTAAAATAAAAATTCGGTTCCTCATTATAGTTTTAGTTTGAGAATCATAGTTGCCGTGCTTTATTTCACTCTTCTACATTGGATGGCCATGTTTTACTAATTTTTTTTCCTTGAGTCATTTGCATGAGTTACAGTTATGCTATCTTTTTCTTCAACAGGAGGGTGTACAGAAATTTTTTAGTGATCATGATAGAAATATTCCGTGGAAGCAAATTTTGGAATTTGGAGCTGAAGTTTTCCAGAAAGGTCGTACCACAATGGACCTGAAAGATAAATGGAGAAACATTTGCAAAGGAAGCCCAAAATCAAAATGAAGTTAAGTGGACATGTACTGTTGTAAAGATATGTTTGTGCAAAAATGAAGTTTAGTAGACCGGTTTGTACTTGTGGGATCTCCCCCTCTCTCCCCCCTTCCCCTTCTTCTCCTCCTTTTCCAACCACCAGACTTGATAACAACGAAGTACCCAGTTAACTCATTGGAATTTTTGCTAGTTGAAAGGGTCAAAGATTAGTTGTCCAGAGATACAACGAGGGTCCTTTTGTCACCGTTTTCCTCATCTTTCTTGATTAATCCCTTTGGAGAATTGTTAAGCTAGCTTAAATTTTGCTGTGGATATGCTTAAGTTAATATGACCATCAGTTGTACCATGATTAGTGTAGAGACAATGGTGGTTCGATGACAAACTGTTCAAAATTAGATTTCTGAATCTATTGAAGCCATGGCCAAGGTGGAATTCTTTTGCCAGTTCTCTTGTATGATCTTTGGATTTACTTGTTCAGGACTATATAGTCGCATTCTCTTGTTAATATTTTCAATCATCCCTATATTATGTTCCTTCTTCGTGTTGAAGTTTGATATTTAACTTAAATCATGTTAGAGACTGAACGGACGGAATCACCTTCTTTGTTTTCTTTTTCCTTTTTAAATTTGTGTAAACTATGCTTCACTATTGTGCATTTGACAGGCAAATAAATTTTATGGACAGTATGTACTCATTGCATTATAAGACTACTAATCTACACTTTTTTCAATTCATATTTCTCACGTGTTTGCATGGCTGCATGTACGACAATTTTTGAACCACCACCCCATGTTGAGAGAAAAAAATATGAGTAAAAGAAAATACTATAGACAGCCAATAGGAACTAGAATTATGTGAGTATCGCAAACTAAACCCTACGTTCGCACGGACTTTCAAGACTTACTCCAAACGTGAAAACATTTAAACCAAACTATGCTTTTAAACCAAACTACGCTGTGAACACTCTATATGCATATACTGCACCATGCACTCCACTCATTGCAATTTCAACTTTACTCTTCCTTGAGAATGTATTTAGTAAAATTTTTTGTAGATTATGAGTAGTAAGTCCTATAATTTGTGTGGATAAAAAGTTGTAAATCTTAAAAAATATGCGAATAAAAATAATGCTAGACCAATTTATAAGCACTAATAAATATGCTCTAAATCATAATGTCAAATTTTAGTTCCTAAATATTTTTTATACATAATTTTCCATTAATCTTATTTTTGTTAGTCAATTTTATTGGTTCAGATTAGCTAACTCCCGTTTTTTTATCTTATGGAGAAAAAGAAAACTAAAAAAAGAATTAATTTGAGGAGTTGGAGAGCCAATCCAAAGGAGAGGGAGTAACATGCAATTTATAATTAATGGAGACTTGTGGAAGAAGTAAAATAAACCTATCCAGATGCGCAAGTCGCATTCACGTTACAAGTGGTTGTTAGGCTCTGTTACAACCAAATGGCAGCTTTGGATTGAAATCAGGATAAATTGTAGTTAGTGTTCTAACCTTTGATTTTATTTGCACTTGTATCCTCAATATTAAATCTTAGTATTCAATACCTCAAACTAAGAGCATTGGCCGCTAATTATATAAAAAGTTGAGGTGATATTATATAAAAAGTTGAGGTGATGGATGTCAAAAATTAAATATTAAAGATACAAGTAGAAATAAAGTCAAAAGTTGAGAACACTAACTGCAATTTACCCTTGAAATCATTGTTACTACTTCTGATAAGGAGAAAATCCCGAAAGCGAAGCCCTCCACATGTGTCAGAGGCCTCTTGACCAGACAGATCAGAAATTGAGAGACAGCAGTGTGGTGACCGGGGCGCGAGGGAGAGAGCCAACAAACCAACCTCCAAGACAGACCCCCACAATATTTCAGTAAAAATCTACCTCCACACGAGAATCGAACATGCATTGCCAGAAGATTTATCCCCACATCACCTCAGACCTTACCAACTCCCTATGCTTCTGAAGGCAAATCATTGTTAATACTTACTATTTTCAATGATACATCAATATATAAAATTTTTAAAATTAATTTTTTGTAATATATAAACTTATATATAATTTCATTCTTTTAAAAATTTTAGAACCATTGAATAATAAATTCCCAAGCATTGGTTAAACCATTTCAAAAATCGCTACTAAAAATCACCCAAAACCGCTCTCCTCATAAACACCCAAAATCGATACTTTAAAAAAATCTCATAACCAGTACTTCAAAACTCCCGAGCAGACCCATAGAGAATTTACGTTTTTACATATTTCACAGTAGTCATATCTCATATAAACTAAGATAAACAGATAAAAAGTCAACAGTTGAATTTTACAAAGACTTATTCTATAACTGAGTACCAAGGATATATCATGCCTTGAAAACAATTAATCCATCTAAGGTTCCGAAAACCATTACAATGTCCAAATTCTCAAACCGATTGGCCAAATTACGAGTAAGCCAGCCCCACTATTTGACATGGCATTATTATCTGCTCCTAAAACAAATGAAGAGCTGTTTCTTTAAAATCTCGATAAACATTACAGCTCTAACCGAATGTTGCATTCGTCCAAAGTCAACCATATTGTTCCAGGACAACACCGTGACTGCAAGCAAAAATGTTCCAGAATGATAGCATAAGTAAAAGAATTCTCTGTTTCAGCTTTATAAGAAAACCTGGATATTTTAAGAGAGCATATGCACAAAGAGATTACCAATTGGCCTAATGGGCTCATTGGATTTGATCTCCTACCCACTTATGATGCCCATACTGAGGTGGCATCACATGATTGGTAAAAATAATGAGTGTGGGACCATGAACTACCAATCATGTGATGCCATGATGCTACTAATCATGTGATGCCACTTTAGGGTGGACATTATAAGTGGGTAGGAGATCAAATTCCATGGGCTCATACCACCATTGCATCTAAAAAGTTGCCTTCAAAGGCAAGAAAAAAACTACAACTTAAACAACGCCCATCATCTGTAGAATTTTACTTAAAACAAGCAATAAAAGATAACCTAATACATGACTTTAGGCACTATTAAAAGGCTCTTCTAACATGGAATCTTAGGCGGCGGCAGCAAACTAGACTCTGTTGCTAACAAATAGGGTTGACAACATAAATTAGTTTTTTCCATTTCAACATCTTATAATGTGCTAAAATTGATTCACCATGTATGTTCTCACCTTAGCCACGTTGAGAAAGAGGTAAAAAATGGCACTCTACCACAAATGCTTGACATTACAGCCCACACCAAGTTATTAGCTACGTACAGAAGAAATTAAACTCGCCTCAACCTTCCCAGCAAGAGGACAGTAAAGATTCACCTTTGGATATTGTGCATGCTCATACATCAAAATCAAAGATGATCCTAAACATTCCAACCATCCCTTGTGCAGAAGATTAGTGGCACTCCCTCAAGACAGAACGTCTTTAATTTGGTGTGGGTACACGAACTCATCTACTGGTATTGTTTTCTTACATGTTAGTGTTATCCATCATGGTCCACAATTCTATGTCATATGTGTACAAGTTACTAATGAACTCTCTCTACGGTAGATTTGGTATAAATCCCATTAGTACTATAACAGAGGTAGGCGATTGGGAAAGATATGACTATTTGATCTTGACCAAATTTATAGATTAACCAATAATGTTCTCACCATTGTCCTTTGTGTGTATGGCATGAAATTTATAACCAGTTTTCCTTACCCAACAACCAAATAACGAAAAATAGGAAGGTCCAATCGTTTATGTACTGTGCTTTTTTTATTTCCTAAAATGGCGCACAGTTGTCATTTGCTCAAATTAAGTGCCATAAGGGAGTCAGAGGCAGACTTGTTAAAAACATCCGAATCCTCCAGTCCTGGTCAGTGAGCTCCACACAATCAACACTTTTTTCCTTGCAGCAGTAAGCTTTGGTAAAACCTGCTTTATTTTTAATTTGTTTCTTAAAACATACAATAATGTTGAAGTTGTATCGGGTCAAAAAGTCAAATTGAAATTAAAAAGAAAAATAATAAATTCTTTCTAACAAATCACAAGTTCAAAGTTGTGTTTCAAAACTTTTAAAAAGTTCATATAGTTTCTGTTCTTCCAAAACTTATCATGGAATGAAACTTCAAAACATGTTCTTCATCTCTGAACAGTGAACAGCTTCTAATGCATGGCCCAGATCATAAATATAAGATCCCCACCCACAGCCCATAACCCAACCAAAAGAGGGAAAGGGAAGAAAATAATAGAAACAAAATTGATAAACAATTAAAAAAAATTGGCCAACTAGAATTTAATTACTCTATTACACCACTAACAACCACCTGAAACTTCATTCAGGTCGTTTCAGAATGTTGATTGAGGCTTACACCTTGAGGCCTGCCTCGTGTGAGGTTAGTATTAGACGTGCTAAACCGTAAACTTTAAGTTCCATTTCTTGAGGCTTACACCTTAACTTACTGAGGCTAACACCTCGAGGATAAGCCTCAGGGTGGATGAGTTGTGCATTATTTTGTCTTGCCTTTTCTAAGCTTTTTATTACTACGCTTAACTTTTTGGGCTCTTTTTAATAGTCTAGAATGTTTTATGGGTTATTTCTTTTCCTTTATGTTCCTTGTTTGGAAGTTAGACTTATAATATCATTTTATTACAAATTTTCAAGATCATTTACGGTTTATTATGAGCATATTTTCATGCTTATATTCTTTTGAATTATTTGACTTGTTTGTCTTGAGGCTTACAGCTTTAAACCGCCTCGATGCTTACACCTCATCTCACAAAGTTAAAATGCCGTGGCACCCGGTTGAACCTTTCAAACATGTCCAACTAGAAAAATGGTAAAACTTCAGTTTGTCATGGATTACCATAACACAGGTTCTAAAGTAGTGAAGGCGTACCTGTTTTCCATAACTCTGACGTAATTTTCACATTCATCTCTGCCCATGGCTTTTGTTGAATGAATGGCGTGCCAAGAGTTTCCGACCTGGAGTTGGAATTTTATGGTCATCCTGCAACCACGTCAAGTCAGTTCAAAGTTTCAGAGTTCCACAGATCTGACTGAAGGGCAATTGTGGAGGTTCAAAAAAAATTTAAACAGGGTCCAAAACCCTAATATGTTGATAGTTACGGATTTTAAAAATGAGAACTTTGATATGAAGTACCATATCCTTTAGACAAATAAAAAGCACCATACAAAAGTTTGTTGTCATTACATACACGATACATAGCAGCAACACAATAATTTTATTGAAGATAACAAATTTAAGAAAAATCTTTTTGAAAATACTTCGAGCATCCGATGCACAGGCTACCCTCTCAGTTAAATGAAGATGAGTGAAAAAAAATGAAATTATTCTGAATTCTAGATGTGTCTGGTATAGCATGGATGTCAGATATAGATCTGATATTGCCAGGATACGTTATGTATAAATATTCTCTTTACAAAACTAGCAACATTATATCTACAAAGCTTTTTATCAATAATCCGGATTCAACAAAATTTTAAACAAGATTGAATTTAATTTTTATAGTAAAGTAATTAAAATCACAATCACAACTGTTTGTCTATTTTTTTAGTTAATGTTTGTAATTCTAGGTCGTGAAGAAATGCATTCAAACATATAATTAGAGAAATATTATGCAAGTTCTGAAATAACCTTGTTTGTTGATGTGCACTTGATCCATTACACAGAAAACAGTTTCAAAAATTATGGTTAAACAAATGTTCTATTTTGTGATGCTCATTGGAAACAAAAAAAAAACAAAAACTTTTATAGTCAAAATCAGTAATACACACACACATGATTGCGTGTGTGTGTGTGCAACACACTTCTATATATTTATCAATTGACGTATACCAGACATCATATATTTAAAATTTCGAAAGAGTTGACAAATCTCCATATGCATATTGTATCAGATATATCCGTAACCGTGCTTCCTAATCCATTTCTCTTTTCTTATTAAATAATCAAACTGTGCAAAAAAGAAACTTTTACATCCACAAAATCTATCATTTAGTCCGTATTAGTAAAAGATAAACATAACAGAAAAAATTGACAAAACAATTGTGACCGCGAGCAGAGCAAGTACAAAGAAGACAGCAGTAGGAAAAACAGATACAGGAACAAACATGGCATCTCATACATCAAAGATTAATGTTCACAAACCTTGTACATGGAAGCAGCTGATTCGGATTCCATGGTTTGGATTGGGACCTGTCCGGATGAATGGAAAGCATCCAGAGCATCTAATGTCAGCTGCCAACCACAAAGTGCTAGAGTACCAGCGCTGGAACCAGAGCCGCTAGTACTACTAGTACAGCCTGCTGCAGCAACATTTCCATTTACCCAAGGACAGAAGTGATTATGGTGCTTAATTGGATCGAATTCAACTGTCTCTTCATAGTTGCTTTCTCCATGGGGAGGCCCTGAACAATGATCCATATTCAAGAAATCTAGTCAACAGTGTCCTGAACCACAAAAGTCAATCCAATAACACAGAAAAATACGATGAAAGAGTTACAGAGGAGAAATCAAAATGAAAAGAGAAAAATTGGAAAATCATTTCTACGTTGATAATTTTTTTCCTTTTCTAATTGTATTGAATCCAGAAGAAGCCAGATAATGGGGGCAGCAACTCAAAATGCTACAGCTTATCTTGGATAAACCGCAGCAATGCAATCAATATACATCCTGATCTGGTGATCATGGCATTTTGCAGCAGAATGAAGCCAGAGAGTAGAAATAAGATCAGTGCTTATGATTTTCACCTCAAATATGTAAATTTTAATGCAAAACATTTCATATAACCATAGCATATCCTTGTATATCTGCTCAAAAATATGATAGCCAGTGATCCAACTCATATTCATGTCATACAGGTTCTAAGTTAACGATAGGATAGTCCAGAATATGACCAACCGATGCATATGGTTAGGTGTGAACTACATCCAAGAATTTGAAACTGAAAAAGACCACAATTCGTGGAGTCTCAGTAGTGACTATGTCCACGATATGCTAATATTGTGCAAACACACCAAGTGTGGTGAAATTTCTGGAAATCAAGAGAACGTCATACTATGTCCAGCACACCAACTATTTAATTTGTTTGAGCTCATGTAAACCTTTTGCACATGCAATTCAAATAGTCACTGAAATGAGTTGGGCATAAATCTGAATTGCTAATCAGATAATTCGTGCATGATAACCAACACAAAAACCAAGCCTGATGATAAGAGAATTTATTGTAGGAAAGGTTAAGAGAAAACTATATATAATACTTATGGTAGTGCATTTGAAAACAAGTGAAATAAAAATTATTGTAATATCCTACAAATAAAGAGCGGACAATGCAGTGCAGGAGCAAAGAAACAAAGAAGAGGCTTATTATTCTCTTGCAGATTGGGACATGAGTTGGTTTCTATAGAAGCCTTGCTTCCATATGTACAAGCATAAACCATGTTATTGTTATTGTTGTTGTTGTACCTCATATCTAAATACATGTGTCCATACATACACAGATTGCATCAATACAAATTACGAAAGTTATATATAAGAAGCTCAATATTGAGCGTGCCAGGGTAAATTGTGTATTGATGTCACTTCACCCCACATTTTTCTTTGGAAAGTATAATCTTGTTCACCAACCGATAAAAAGAGATTAGACATAAGATTGAATTGGACATGAGAGCTTAAAAAATAATTCTTTTTGGGACCATGCCCATACAGAAGTCACTAGGACTATGTTTGCCATTGCTTATAAATGCTTATAAACTAATGAAACATCATTTTTATCCTCACATTTTGTAAGACCCACAATTTTTATCCACATCTTCTGTAAGACCCACTACTTATAATCTACAAAAATCTTTACAAAACAAACATCAGAACAAGTTGAAATGAAAACTAAAACTCGTTAGTGACGATCACTCACTTTGCAAGGTGCTCTACCACTTGCCTGGTCAATTCTAGAGACAAGAGCAGCTAAAAGAAATCAATTTGCCCGTAGAAAAACTTTTAAACTCCAAGAAGTGATTTTAATGATCAAGTCGTAAATTTACAGGTCCTCAGATATCAACAATATAGGTTAGTACTTTCAGCTAATTGACAGAAAATATTCAATAGATGATCAAATCTTTTAAAATGCTAGAACTGTTGACTTATTTTTCTTGAAGCTCTCTATTCAATCTGAGCTCTGTAGTGGTTAATTGCGTCTTTTCTAAGAAACATACATGCTTCGCACTAGTCAGATAAACTTTCTAACTTGAAATTTTAAACTTAATTAATTACAAACTAAAATTGGACGAGCAATCCATCAATTCAATAGTCTGCCTCTGACAAAAGACAAGTACAAGGTGTTTTGACTTGTGTATTAATCTACAATGGCATATTGCCACCAGTGTGGTACTGCTAATTGAAAAGGCCCACTGATATAGCCTACAAGTTACCCTTTCCATTCCTTAATGAAATCGACTTACCTCACTATTTTGAGAAGAATGGAGTAGACTTTATAAATATGGGCATCCTTTTCATAATTATACAAGTAGCACCATGCCACTGGCGAGCAATTTGATCTAGTAGACAATATATTACAAGTAATTACCACATTAATTCTTGTCTGTGGCAGTCAATTAAATCCATTAACTGCCAACTCATTTCAAATGTTGTTAAGGAATTCATAGTTATTACTTTTTCATAGGTGTAGAATTAAGAAGCAGCGGTAAAAAGAGTGATGCACCATGTATCAGCTGAGGATGAAACTTAAGATGGCAATAAAAATATTTATTATAATTTTAAACTTCTGTGCCCCAGATATTCAACCCAAAGAAACCAGCCTAGACAAACCAAGAAAGAAAACAAAAGAAACCTACTGTGTGTTTAAAGTTTCTTGTGTGAATCTTCCAGTGGTGGTTCAAAAATTCATCTTCCTCTAAAGAAAAATTCAGATATTGTTGTCTTCTATATGTACTTGCTTTCATTGTTTTATGAAGGGGCGGTACGTGTGTTGCTTTTCTTCTCATCAGGAGGGTGGAGGGGGGGATTCAATGAGAGAGAGAGAGAGAGAGAGAGAGAGAGATATTCTGTGCCCCAGATATTCAACCCAAAGAAACCAACCCAGACAAACCAAGAAAGAAAACAAAAGAAAGCTACTGTGCGTTTAAAGTTTCCTGTGTGAATCTTCCAGTGGTGGTTCAAAAAAATTCATCTTCCTCGAAAGAAAAATTCAGATCTTCTTGTCTTCTATATGTACGTGCTTTCTTCATGTATGAAGGGGCTGTGTGTGTGTTGCTTTTCTTTTCATTCGGAAGGGGGAGGGGGGATTGAATGAGAAAGAAAGAAAGAAAGAAAGAGAGAGAGAGAACCTAATGTATCACGAAAGTTGAAAAGACAAAAGTACTTTACCTGTCCCATTCGCAACCAAACAGCCCATCTCGACACATTCTTCAGCAGTCAGATCTTTGGCGGTCTGAGTAACTTCTTCTCTGGATGCTTCATATCCAGAACACAAAATGGCATTGCAAGAAAGTGAAGGATGAGGACTATTCTCATGTGGTGTTGAGAGCATGTTACTAGTCCTCTCCCCACTTTCAAAAGATTCTGCTTTGGCTGAACCCACAATTTTTGAGCCACAATCTGCCCTTCTTACAGATCGAGACATCATATCTTGACTATCACCATGAGGATCCTCTCTATCTATTTCTTCAGGGACAAAATCACCCATGAGTCCTGGATCTGGAGCAAATTCACTTGTCTGCCCTTGGTTCTCAGTTATTTCAGCAATTTGCTCCACATCACCAACCACACTATCAGCTCTGTGGACAGAAGCATCAGTCCCATGAATTTCAGCTTCATGGCTAGCACCCATTCCAACACTTCCTCCGCTAATTCCGAAGCTAGGGCCATCCCTCCCATGAGCAGTTGCAGTATCTGCATTGAATACCTCCTCATCATTTGTACTACTGATACCAATTTCACCAGCACTTCTAAAAGCTGCCGGACAAATACTCTGCTGTGCCTGATTACTGTAGTTCAATTCAGACGTATCGTTGAGATCTGTATTTTTGAATGTCGAATTAGAAGGTAAATGAACATCATCAAAGTCTCCAGGATAATTTTCAACACTTTCCATGGAATCATTATCTGCACCATGACAAACAGTGTCCATTGCAATAACGGAGGAAACGCGTGTTAAATCTCTAGCTGAATGGTTACCAATAACTTGTTCACGTCCCTGGTAAAAAAATTCATCTCTTTGAGCATCTATTCCAAAGTCAAAACCAAATGACTGGCTAGGACCAGCAGCGGAAGAATATTTACGATTTGATGAAGGATTGGATTCAAAAACATCAGAGTCACGGACACGTTTTGAAGGCCCAGCACAATATTCTCTACTATCATCAACTTCATCACCGTCACGATCAATTACAGTTCCTTCAATGCTGTCTGTCTGTTGCATGAGTAATGGTGACCTGTCAACTGTGCTTCCACCTTCATCTAAGTTTCGCTTGCGAGAACTAGGACCACGTGATTCATATGAAGTTGCACGATCACCAACCTCGCTGCTAGAAGGGTGCCCGATTAGTATATCTCTTCTTCTATGCACATCTTGGTATTCTTCGGACATGACATTCATGTGCAACCGTGAAGAAGATAACCCAGCTGATAATGTAAGATTTAGATCCACACCGATGTTAGACAATGACTTCCCTTCATCTGTTGCAGCCTCATCACGGTCCTCAGCCTGCTCCTTTTCAGTACCATCAGCAGCAACCCATCCATTGATACCACTTGCCGCACTTACTCCGCGAGTCAATGCCATCTTCTTGCTAGTTTCGGGAACATCACTAATATTGGGAGCAAAACAGGCAGGACGTGCAACAATGAAGAAGTCCCAGATTCTCACTGTGGCTCCACATAAACTACAGTCCAACAAAGGTGACCTAGATACACCTTTTGACTTGGGAACCATAACTTCATTTACGTAGTAACCCTTTTTTTTCGAAGCAGACGATGCTTTTTTTCCATGGCCAGGATCACGAGGCAGACCACGATATTTTGAAGGACCGGTAGAGCATCCATTCCTGGCTGATTGAGCAGAATGCTCTTCACAATCTTGAACATCTGGAAGCCATCTTGGTTCCCATCCACACAGGCTTATCAGCTTCTGAGCCTATAATTGTAAGGAAGTTTTAGTCAAGGGTCTAATATCCAAATAGCTTATAAACATATCAAAAGTATCAAAACACCAGTACGTATTACACGAGAGTATATGAAGTAGACATTGTCTCTTGAATGCTCATTTCCTGATATAATCTCTTGCTTAAAGAAAGATTCACCGCTAGCAAACTGAGACTGAGCTAAAAAGCGGTCAATTTCTGGGCCACGAGAAACTTGCATTTGCTCAATTGCAGAAGCAGCCACAATGGGAAGGGTGGGAAACTGGAGCAATCCATCACAGCGATCCTTATAACCACCAATCAGTGCTGATGGTGGAGTAGGAGGGAACTGAACCAAGCTTTCTGCACAGCTGTTTCCTATCCACGGACAGCTAACTTCATGTCCTTCATCAAGTTTCTTGGCAAATTTCTCCCCAGCACTATCAGCTACCAAAGATAATCAACACACAAGAATAAAAGCTATGAGTGAACAAGAACAACAAAAAGTTCTGTATTTGATGAGGTAAGTGACCTAGCTCAACTCTGTTGAATTGAATAGAACGAATATTTGGTTCAACGGAAATTCCAAAAAGAAAATAAAAGAACGAGGATATATGAAATACAAAAGCTTTCTTGTTTTATCCTTTTGAGATCACTAGAGCAATAAAATAAGGATCACAATTTCGGAGGAATGTAGCAACAAAATTCTTGATATTAGAAAACTAAGGGAACGTTTGGTACACCGTATTGGATTAAGAGGGCTAGGATTAGGGAGGGGGGTTGAATTAAGGTAGATTATAGTGTATTATTTTAATCAGGCATTTGGTGCGACACTGTATTAGAAAAGTGTACTAGTATTGAAAAACATAAAAAATTTAACAATATTTTTATTTGTAAGTAATTTTTTACTCATATAAGCGAATTTTTTACTTGTAGCAAATTTTTTGTTTTTACTTAGTAATTAAATTTCTTATTGGTGATATTTTTTACTTATAAGTAACCTTTATACTTATACGTGAACTTTTACTTATAAGTAATTTTTTTAAATGAATTTTACTTGGCACAAAACTTCAAGAAAGACCTAAATCTTAAGATTCCATTTAAGCATTTGCACACTAAATAAAATGAGAATTGCAATAGAGAATATGGGTAGAAACCTAATTAACAAAATTAAGACTCACCTTCAGAAGAAGTCCAAGTAGTTGAAGAAATAAATTTGAGATTCACACCACAAGATTCGCATTCAATTTTATCAAGGTCCACATTCACCCAGCCTCTTCTAGCGCAGGCCAGTGAACTTGCAGCCTGGATCAAGCATTGCACAAACAGGGATAAAAATATATTAAAAAAATAAAACGACTGGCATGTTTGTGAACATAAACTGCATCCAGGCCTTAGACAAAGGAAAGCTATATTATAATTGAAAATGTAATAGGAAAAGAAAATTATAGTAAGCTATTATGCCATGGCACCAACAACGGTCCATACTGGCTTTCACAAGTTCTTTAAGTGATATCTTTCCATGTGTATCTCCATGGGGCATTGATGTCAAGCATACCATCTTTTGACCAAATTTGCTCCCCAGCCCCCACTGACCTATACCAGAAATGTTGCTTACAAATGCAAATCAGCATGACAACTTGCGAAGAGCGACTATTAAAGTCAGCGTGCCTCTTATTCCCAAGACCAATCATCAACCTTATCTAAACATTGTTTCAGTTGGAAAAAAAGACACCATCACATCTGTCACCTCAGTCCAGCTTCTACCATCTGAAGATTCTGGCCGGCTTCCAGAGACTCATATTATGTTGTATATCCTTCCCTACTTGCATCATTCATTCTTCCATTTCAAGATCTCATTACTGCCACACTTCTCCCATTAAATCACTTGATTTAACTTTGCAATCATATAGATGGTTTCTCTCGGCGTAAGTTTCTTATTAATCTATTTAATTTTTGACAGAAAAATTTACATGGTGCAACAATTCCCATAAGACACTACCGGTTGGGGAAAAAAATTTAAGCCAAAGAAAGAATAAAATACACATAAGTATGGCTCTAAAAATTATCAATTTGATCAAAATCCAAACCAAGTCATTCAATAGTAGACGTAGGCAGTAATACTTTTTCCCATAGTAGGCTTCGCCATCTTAAGAAGTCAGACTGACCACATATGCTTGCTCCAAATATAGACGGACACATCATTTAGACCTTCGATCATGAACTGACTCATTTATTTGTAATAGAACTAAAAGTTAGTGAAGTGATAAAGTTTGTCCTAAGTGGATCCAATTCCCAATAGGGGAGATTTAGTATTTTCTATTTAAAGAAGCTGATCCCATGCTTCGATCTGTAGATGGATAGAATTCATAATAGCAAATGAGGAAATGATCTCAAATTGATGTGAAGGAAAACCCAAAAAATTAATATATCAGACAATAATTGAAAATATTTGCGTAAAGGGCTTAGGAAAAGATTGCAACAGAAGTAAAAAATAAATCAAATACAACCAACAGAGGAAGAAGTCCAAACCTTAGGCTTCCCAAACCAATTTTCAGGTTTAAACGTTGACAGCCGCTTCAGTAAATCACCCCTTTCCCAGGGTCTACATGAATGCCGTGGTGATCCAATAGTAGAACCAACTGCACTAGTGCTCAATGAGGTCCCCATGGGTTGTGAACCAATGCGAGAAAGAGAACCCCCTTTAGAATTCTGCCCTTGACCAAACCAGTCTGTGCTGGTAGCATTTGAAGGAACAGCAGGAGACGAAGCCCCAGCAGAACTGATTAAAGAGCAGAAGAAAACGATCTTTAAGAAGATAGCAGCAGCCAATTTTCAACTTCTATTATATCATGGCAATTTTACCATCTTTATCCACTTCATGTCTGAAAATTTGATTTTGTAAGGGTGAACAACTTTACTAGTGAATGTGAAGTACTGTTAAGAGGAGGTCCCCAACCTATTGTCCGCATTGTCCAAAGTACCATTAAATAGAATGCGAGTTGCACGTCTTATTTTCTCATTGGTAAAGGGGTAAACACTTAATTATTTAATAAAAAAATAAAAAAACAAAGTGAGAGAACAGAAAAAATAAAAATGCATCTTCTTTCCCACCATCCGCCACTTCAACACCGCTCCCTGGCCCATCCCCAAGGCCCCAACACCCCTAAACCAGAAACACCAGGATGCAATATCAGACAACATCAAAAGAACAGGGAAATCAATAAAATATACCTTCCTTGTTTCATGTAAACGAGAGGACAAAATTCACTTCCTCGAACAAGAGAAGAAAGTAAAATGAGAAGAATACATGCAAGGCATTAATTGAAGGTGAGAAAGGCACAAATGAATAAATCTAAAGATATACTTCAGCACGTGGAAAGGCATGTGTTGCAGAGGGGCGGGTGTAGTGTTGGGGACTTGCGGATGAGGAGGGGAGGGCAGGTACCAAACTCATACTTTCAATCAAACGCCCTATTATAAATACAAAACCCTAAAACAATAACATGTGAATTCTAGCTCCCGTACCTCGGTCGGCACTAACATCATATTTAGCTATCAAAAGAGACGAATCCACGTTTCCAACTAAACAAAATCCCCAAAAAAGCCAATATTTTTACAGGTCAAACTATGAAAATTATCGACAACATTCCACTTCCTGTGCAACCAAACAAACCACATTATTCCATATACAAAACACACAATAAATCTAGGCATTAATAGATCAAATAAAAGTACAAGCCCAAATTAAACCCACAAGTACACTCAAATTGAGAGAAATGGAGCGAGGGTAAATGAGTAGTTTCACCTGGCAGCAGGGGTGAGGGTATGGGGAGGAGAAGAAGATCCGGGAGGCAATAACGGGCCGCCCGAGGAGCTTATAGCCTCGTCCTTCATGATTTTTTCCGCTCTCTACAAGTTTGTCTTGCTTGCGCGCTCTCCCTCAACTGTTAACTCTCAACTAGATGTGTTGTAGATATGTTTCTACCTCTCTCTATCTCTCTCTAAATTCATGAAGTGATGCTAAGCGCGTTCACTAGACGCTGGTCCATGGTCAAAACATCCCCATCCTGGTACAGTCCAAATTTATGAATTAGAGTCGCGCTTATAAAACAGCGTTGTTTAAAATAAAATAAAGACGCGATTCTTCAGGCTTATACATCTCCCATATTTGAGAAAGGATAATTATATTCGCACCACAGTTTTTGTTAACCACATCACGTTTTAATTACTGATGAAAATTTCTTCACTATTACTCAATTTTACATTTGTATTCCCAACTTTTTTATCACATTCTTATTATCAACCTATTAATTTTACATCTTATATTTATCTTTGATGATAGTTTCTATCTAAAACGTTAATTAAGAGGCGTAAGATTTTTTTTATATCTCGTATTTTTAATAAGCAAAATAAATAACAAATAAAAAATTGAAAAATATATACCCCTCATTTCAATACACATTACCGTAATATTTAGATAAAATTATCATCAAAGACAAGATGTAAAAATTAATTGAAAGTTAATAATAAAAATGCGATTTAATAAAAGTTGAGAACATAAGTGTCAAATTGTCAAAAGTTGGGAGACATTTATTGTAATTAAAATGTGGTGTAGATAATAGAAATGGTAGTGTAAATATAATTACCCTTGGGGAAATTATCAATTGGTCACCATGCCCCTAGTCGTGCTACATACATAAAAGTTGTCGAATGGACTATGAATTGTGCTAAAGTTGCTAACGATAACATTTCATGATTTTTTTTAAATGTATTTTGTTTAATTAAATAGCATACAATTTACATGTGTTACCACATAACAAATATACTGAAATGTAAGTAATAGAAAAGGATGTGACAAATATCACGAGAGCTCACATCTCATTACCATAAGTAGCTACTAAACCTGTTGAGAGATTTGCAATCAAATGAAATATTCAAATTACTTATAAATTCATTAAAGCTTAACTTGTTGAAGTTTCTCTCGAAATAGTTACTACACCTTGGAAAGCACACTATGATTGTGAGTTTTAAAGTGATTTATAAATTCATTACAAAGTTACTTTGGAATAGAATTTTAGAAATCATAATCATAATTAAAACGCACAAAAAAAACAGTGTAAAATTATGAAGGAGTATGTTTAACTGGTTTATATTTTAGGTGGCAGCGTCTGAAGCGGGTGGGATTACACAAGGAATTGGGGCATACAAGGTTCAACTATCTATTGACGACAAGCACCAAACATACGTTTTTCTTGATACCCCTGGACATGAGGTCATTATTTGGTCCTGTTTCTATCTTTAAGGTTCTATTGCTGTAGTTTGTCTCTCCTGTTCTGTTTATCACACATGCATTGATATATGTGTCAGGAGGTCAGTTCAGAGAACTTAACTTGCTATATAAGTACTAATATTCAACAATTTGAAGTGCTTTTCTTGCATATTCTTGGTAAACCAGCATTTTTATATATAGATGTAGGAGGGTCTGTTATATCAATTATGCAATCCATTTCCGTAGGCATTTGGAGCAATGAGAGCATGTCGGACTAGAGTGCAGACATTGCTGTCATTGTAGTAGCAGCTGATGATGGGATACAACCTCAAACGAGCGAGGCCACATGCCACAGCAGCTGGTGTGCCAATTGTTATTTTCGTAAGTAAGGTATTTTAGATGCTGTCATTTATTGCATTTCTTGTTGAGTTTGAAAATTGTTGTTTTGATTCATTTTACCCATCATTCTAGATCAATATGGATGGAGCCAATCCAGATCGAGTCATGCATGCAAGATCTTTCTTCCACTGGTATATTACAGCAATCTTGCAGTTCTTATTTTTTATTTGGATTTTGCTTTGTATCAATTTTCAGTTATTTCCATTATCTAAAAACAGATAAGTGCTCTTAAAAGGGAGAATGTAGATGATTTGCTGGAAACTGTCCATCTGTCATGCTTGTTGCTGAGGTAGCTTTGGCTTTTATTTTCCTACTGTGCTCTGGGTTTCTCTTTTTTTATGAATTCATAACTCATGTAATGATGTCTAATGTCTTGTTGGCATAAATAAACATACAGGATCTAGGTGGTATTTAAGGCACATCTTATTTTAGATTGATATCGCATTCACTTTGTATCAACACATTTTGACATTCTCACTTCCCTGAACCCATCAACTAAACACTTTGCGATTAAATAATATTGAAGATTCCAACATATGAACTGATCTTATAATCTTTCTGAGTATCTTCTTTATATTATTTATCCTCCATGTATTCTAAAGTTTGGGTTCTGGTTTCCTCTCAAGTTGCAAGAACTGAAGGCCAATCCACATGGGAATGCTAAGGGAACAGTGACTGAAGCTGGTCTCGATAAATGTAAAGGACCTGTGGCTACACTCATGGTGCAGAATGGTACATTGAAAAGAGGAGATTATAAGCTTCTGGAAATGTTGGTTGACGAGCTCGAGCATCATGGAGATTATCTGTTACTGTTAGATGGAGCTTAATTTAGAGTTTGTTTGTTATCAATTAAAAGTTGAAGTTGACACACATTTAAGTTATGCATGGTTGAAACTTTTTAAAGTGGGGGTCCCAAACAGGGTGGGCAGGGAAGGGCTCTCGGGGTTCGAGGCAGCACCAAATTTTTTTTTTTTCCTCAAACCACAATTTCGAACTTATTCTTATGAATCTAATATTTTTATAAGTCATAGTAAATTTAAATTTACAAGAAGTCATTGTACAAAAATAGAATATATATCTATTTTATCTAAAATTAAGTTATGTAGTTGATGAACATAAATTTAAACCCTTTTAATAGTGTTATATACAATTATTATTTGAACACGATATGTATGAACATGCAAATACCTTTATTAATTTTGTATTATCATTTGAAAAATGTGCCAATCATTTGTAATTTTGTATTATTAATTTTATTAGTCCAATAGGTCCAATTGTCTTACATTAAGAGTCAGTTTGGTATAATTTATGAACTAGTTTATTTGACCAAAGACTTATTTGATAAAAAAATAATTTATATTACAAAAATTTTTACCTTAATAAACGATATTTTTCTTATTCTTTGTCGAATAAACTATTTTGGTCAAATAAACTAATTTATAAATTATACCAAACAAACTCTAATTGATATTGGGTCAATAAAAGCAATTGTCATCCATTAAATTTACATTAAGTAAAAGTTAAATTATATATTAAAAAACTAAAAAACTAAAAAAGAAAAAAGAAAAAAAAATCCCACCCAAAAAGTTGGGGGGTCCAGGTCCCCCCCGGGACCCCCCCAACTCCGCCCCTGCATTTAAGTTCTATTAAATGCAGTTAATATTGGACACTAAGGACATATTCGATTTCTATTTTTTCTCAAAAAAATTCATTTTTTGCATATTATTTTTACTTTTCAAATTTTTTACACAATAAAAAAGTTTGAAATGTCGAAAAAGGTGAAAAAAAATCCATTTTTTTGGAAAAACAAATATTCACCGAACAAGCCCTAAATGAACTTCTTGGGTTGATTTGGATTTCTTGACTACATTAACAGAATTTTTTTTTTTGAAATGTTTCTTTTGATATTTATGAATTTCTTATATTTCTATAAAAGTTATACATAATTAAAAATACACTTAAAAGATTCAAATATCAGATAACAATTGCATAGAAAATAGTGGCATTTCTCAGTTCTTTATCGAAATTAATGTTATTTGAGATAGAATACGTATTTCACCTCTCAGTATCAATATGATTCTCAAAACAATCTTAAAATTAGCAATATAATAAGAAAGTAATAAATTCAATAATAAAAAATAAAAAACAATATGAATTTGGAGTCTAAAATGAAATTATTGAATTAAAGCTTCAAAAAGATTTATATCGTCGTTCTAGCTATATGAAAATTAATCACCTATATTCGAATTATAAACACATAAAAGTGTAGAACGATATCACAAAATTCTAGAAAAAAAGAAGGGAAAAAAAATGATAATTGTGAGCATGAACTTGAATTTTCCACCCCCTCTCCTCGTCGTCGTCTTTGATTTTCTTCAAACCCATGAAGTAGAATTGCATCTGTATACTGTTTCTCTCCAAGAATCAGTCTTTTGAAGTTCAATATGTTCAATATAGATATAGATGTTAGGTCTTAATTTCGTGCCAAGAGTACCATTTGTATTCTTAAAAATTCGCACATCTGCCAAACTTCCGAATTCTGATTTTTGTCCCTTGCCTAAGCAAAAAAAAAAAAAAAAAAAAAAAAAAATTATCTTAAGCGTGAAATACTTAAAGTTCTGTTAAATTTTCTTACTCAAGCTACAAAATCTCTGCTTAAACAAGACTATTTAAATAAAAAATTCCTCACCACTGAAATTTTCCGCTTTAGCAAAGCTCAAACCTTTGGATCTCGACTTTTCACATCAATTCTTTTATTTATTTTTAGTTCAAAACATTGACGCAATCTCGTTTTCTCTTTTCATTTAATCATTGTGTCTCAAACCTGAGAATTTCACTATAAAACACACAAACATATTATAATGAATAATAATTGACTCAAAATACTTCAAAGTACTATTCAAAAGTCATTGTTAAATGATTTAAGATAATAAGTGTACAATTTTTTATCACTTCAAAACAAGGTATGAAGAAGAGATCGGGGATGATCTGTCCCATGGTGAAATTTAAATAAAATTCATTTGGATGAGTGTCAGGTGGACGTTGGAGGAGTGTTTGACAAATTTGTCAAAAATTTGTCAAACACTTTTCATTATCCAACGCCCACCTGGACGAGTGTCAAATGAATTTTATTCTACCACCACCGTGAGCATTAGATCATCATCTCGAAAGAGATCTTGCAAGATATTTGCAACAAGTCATTCTCATCCAAGATCTAGAAAGAGTAGGATAAGAATTTTCAAACCCCATCCCTTTGGAAAGCACTTGTATACAGACACCCTAGACTTTATTTATTATTTTTTTATTTTATTTTTTTGGGTCCATTTTTGATATTTATAGGATCCGTTTGATTGGCAAAGATAGAAAAAATAATTCATATAAGTTAGAAAATAAAAATCACCATCTCCTATAAGAAAATATTTTCCATGGAATTGACTAAAATCAAGTTTAAAGTGATTATACCATAGAATTCATTTTCTATTTCCACTTCTGTATCAATCAGTCAAAGTAAGAAGACATTTTCTATAGAATTGGAAGCAATCAAACGACCCCTTAGTTGCACACTTTACTGACTTTGTCGTTAGAGTGCAGCCCCGTGGTCATGTGACTATGGAAGGCTAAATTTTTTTTATTTTTTTTTTGGTTCCTGAATTATTATGCATTAACTCGCTTGGTAAGAATTATTGGTGAATTATTTGTGAGCAGAAGCTATTTTATTGAATTTCTCATTAATATATAGTTTTTGATCAGATAATTAATTTCGAGTCATCTGTTAGAAGCGACATTGTAGGCCCGATGTTGACCACGTTGCAGACAGCATCGTCTAACGTTCCTTGTGGGTCCCAAATACCATAGCAGTTATAAATGGGTCTATAAAATGTGGGTCCACCACCCCCATTTATTGACTTTGATCTACAATTAATTACATAAACAAGAAGGTTTTAAAATTATTTTTAATTGCATTTAGAGTTCAAATTCATCTACAATTAATTATTTAAACAAGAAGGCGAAAATAAAATAATAATAAAAACAATTAAGGTTTATCAAGAAAAGAAAATAAAAATTTTTAGTTAAAAATGATTTTGTCACAACTACCTTTCTTATTTACAAAATGATATGTCCTAAGATAATTTCATTGTTTATACGCTTTATCCTTGTACCTAAGCGATTAATTTTCATACATTGCTATGCATTTTTATTTAGAGAGAGAGAGAGAGAGAGAGAGAGAGAGAAAATTAAATATCCTGAATTGAAATTTAATGTAAAAAGAAAAATGTGTGACTTGCAATTTTATGTGTTCGTACGTATTAATTTTAAAAGAGATAATAATATAGATACCTACGAGATTTATGATAATATGAGAGATACTCATCGCATTTAAAAATCATACTACTACGATCCCTTTGAATATTATATTCACTTCCTAACCAACTTTGGAACTATACAACATCTACAATGAAGTTGATATACTTAAAATGTTAATTTCTCCCTACTCAAAATTAAAACGTTCAACATGTGCCGCACTCTTGCAAGAGTACCATTTCTTTAGGGGTGGGCAAAACCCGACCGAACCGGTCGAACCAACCGACCGACCCGAACCGACCGGTTTGGGTCGGCTTTTCTTTATTGGGTTGGGTTGGGTTGAGGATTTGAAATATCAATCGGGTTGGGTCGGGTTTGGGTTGGGTCAAAGAAACCGACCCAACCCAGACCAACCCGACCCGATTTAAAAAAAAAAAAAAAAAAAAAAAAGCCAACAAAACAAACCCCACAAAAATCATTCGACCCCCAAAACACACACATTCACACTCACGCACGCAGAGCCTCCGAGCCCATCTCTCCATCTCTCGCCAACGTCGGTGAATACATCACCGCCGCCAATCAATCTCCACGCCGCACATATACGGTCAATGAAGAAGATATACTCTTGGCAAAGCATCGAAGATATCAAGACCTTCCCCGCATCTCTCTTAATTACTTTCTCTCTCTATATGTATAGGTAATATGTATATATAATCTCTCTTCTTTTAGCAGTTGACTGGAGTTTATTCGAGTCTAGGATATGTGATTTGTGGCCATTTCTGATAAATTCCAGAAAAGTTGGGGTTTCTAATTGTGGCTATTTTCGAAAAAATTTACAACTTTTGTAGCAATTTTTTGTAAGTTCCAGCAAGATCTTGTTGTAAAATCTTCACTATTATTTTTACTTGCAAATTTAGTTGTTATTGTTGGTTGTTTAGATGTTTTGATGTGAATTTGGATTGATTATTTTCAATGAAAATTGAGTTTTGGAGATTTGAGATTTGGGAGAAAAAACTGTCCAAACCCGACAACCCAACTCAAACCGACCCAAGATTGGTCGGATCGGATTGGGTTGGGTTCCAACCCATTGGCGGGTTGGGTTGGGTTCCATTTTCTTCAAACCGCAACTGCTGGGTTGGGTTTGGGTTTGGGTTGGGCCCAAAACCGACCCAACCCAACCCACGCCCACCCCTACCTTTCTTATAGTTTCTCTTGCCTTAATTTTTTTTTTTTTCTACACCACGATAGTCTTTTAGAACTCTCGATTTTATATTCTATACCTTTTCTTCTCTATGAATTTCTCCCGGCAGCCTTTTTCTTTTCCCTTTGCCGCGATTCAATCTTTTTGAACTCTCAATCTTGTGTCGTAGTATTTCTACACAAAGTTAATAGACTCATTACCCGGCCGCAACTTTTATTCTCTATTTTCTCTTGTCTACAAATTTGTCCCCGGCAGCCCTTTTCTTTTCTATTTGCCGTGAGCACTCACTGATCAATACTAAAGTCACCAATTTTATAACATTAATTCCCTCAACTTTTATGATTACCACATTTTCCTTTTCAAATGTCTTGCTAGCTGCTCAACATATTATCACCCAAACCCTAACTCATTGGCCATCAATTTTATATTGCACTCCAAGCCCTCAACTTTGTGATAATATTCTTTATTACCCTTTTTCTTTTATTACTTTAATTTGAGTCAAAATCTCAATAAAATTAATATAATATATTAATCATTACAATATTTCAAAACAATATCACAATATCCAATTTGGTAATTTGATATTTAATTGTAATTATAAATAATTAGTTTGTAAAATTAAATACTATATACACAAATATATTTGTGTGTGTTATATAATTTATCTAAACATATATCACATAAAAACAAAATATGTAAACTTAAATGATTAAAATTTTCGGTAGAGTTTTTTTTGAAAAAGAATCGGTTTTTTTGGTTATTTTTTGATTTTTCAAATTTTTTTGTAGTGTAAAAAAGATTGAAAAGTCAAAAATTAGAACAAAAAAAATAATTTTTGGAAAAAAAAACTCTATCGAACATGACCTAAAACCATTTCATATGAACAATGTATCTAACATGTGAATTTATACCCTAGAGTTTACTTTGAGCAAATTAACTATTACTAAGTGTAGAAAATTTATTATTTAGTTCACATGGTCATTTTAGGTATATTGGCATCACTTGAGATGAGATATGGCTCAAAAACTGACATGAGGTGAATGTGATACTTTAAACTAAAAATATGGAAGCTTAGTGTGATTTTCTAAACACAAAAATATGTCTCTAATATTGTTATAAACTTATGAAAGTATTTTTGATATTATCTCATTTAATAAATTATACGGTAGAATATAGTCTCAATCATAAAATTTTGCATTATAATAGAAAGGAACTATTCTACTTACTAATGTATTTGACAAATAAATTTGACAAATGATTACGATTCTTCATTTAAGTTAATTTAATGGTCTGATTTATTAGAAATTTTAAAATTTTATACTCATATCAAAAACATTTTAATAAAAGTTTTAATATATTTAAATTGTTAAATTAGATAAAATTAAAAGTTATAATTATTTGTTAAATAAATTGATGGATTTAGAACTCTTCCAATAATGTAATGTGAGTTTATTTTGTCTATTTGAACAAGTGTTCAAATGGGATTGGAAGACGTTTTCACTTTTTTCTCCTCCAATTCTATTTGGACAAGTCATCTTGTTGAAAGTTGATAAGAAAGGATGAGTTCCCAAAATGGAGTACGATTTTGTCTTATCTTTTAACTAAAGTCAAATGGGAAATTCAATGCTCAATTATACATCCAAAAGTTCAAACAATGTCATGTCACCATCTTATATTAGGCACCTTTTTAATTTGTACTTTGTGTTGTTCTTATCAAATACTCATAGAACAACGTGCAATTGCAGTTGCAGGGGCTACTTCTTTCAAAAAATTATACGTCTCTATAGAGTACTTAAATTGGAACAAACAAAATTGTAATCAAGTGAAACAATATATATGATAAGCATTTCATCAGTAACAATAATTCAACTTATTAGCCTGTGAATTAGTATCTCTAATATTCTTTTCATTTTAATGTAAAAAATTAAAGATTAATCATTCACGATGCTTAAGGGGTCTCCCGACTAACTTTTTTCTAGTGTTACCTTACAAATTTTCTATGTCAAGGAAGTCTCAATTGAGGTTGAGCATATTAAAAACTACTAAGAGCTTGTTTGTTACACGATTTTTTGACAAAAAAATAATTTTTGTAGCTTAATAATGTTGGTTTTTCAAAATTTTTGAAGGTAAAATTACTATTTTGCCATTAATCAACACATTTCCATTTCAAAATAATAAAGATAATATAATCATTTCACTTTCAAAAAATTTAAAAAATCAATAATGTCATGCTATAAAAATAGTTTTTTTGGGCAAAAAATGATCACCCAACATGCTCTAAATTGAATTCACATAAGAAGCTCAGTTAAAAATTGATATTATCAAAGAACTTATTACACGATCTATCATCAAGTCATATTTCTCCACCTAAACTTGTATATTATTATGGTGGGTGGACTAGAAAAATATTAGATTAAGAAATGACCATTAGTGCTTGTTTGGTACAAATTATAGTGGGTTTTGGTTTTTCATTGTTTAACCATAGGGAGAAAATGACCATTTGATTTCCAAATGAACCGCAATATTTGAGTAGAAAAAATGGTCATTTTGGTCAAATAATAGAAAATCAAAAACCCATTATAATTTATATCAAACAAGCACTTTTAGTAGTGATAATACTAATCTATTATCATTAAATGAATAAAAATATTTTTTAATTTTATTAAATAGTGTGACAATAACATTAGTGTTATATAAACTGGTGTTCATCATTATTAATGATGAATAACATTATTCTTTAATTTTCTAAAAATAAAAATATTCATGAATTATTACTAGTATAGATGATAGTGAGTCATTTAAATCATAGTATAATATTTTCCTTCAGCCCTAAAAAGATAGATTTTTTTTCCTTTTCATTCATCCTAAATTATGGATCATTTTCTTTATTGAAAGTATAATTGATTTTTAATTTTTAATATGCAAATATTTAATATGTATTGTAATCAACAAAGTATTAACTAGTTTTAATAGAATAATAATATTAAAAAAAAGGTTAATAAAATTTATTTGATTGAAAATTGAAGTATTGATATCATTTTAGGACAAAAGGGGTATTAAAATTAATAAGAGTGCATAATTGCAGATCATAGTTTGTTTATTACAACGATAATAATTGTGAAAAAGTGACATTAATTAACTTAAAATTTCAACTAATAAAACCGACCGCCACACTTTATTTTAATTAATTTCACTTCTCCCAAGATAATAACGCGGCTTTACCATTTCTCCCATCTATCCATTGCTATTAAAATACAAATTTACGATACAATTTTATGGTAAAATTTACTTTTAACTTCAAGTAAAAGAAAATGTGAAAACTCTAAAAGATTGGAACTTAACAAAGGATAAAATCGATTCTTTGCGTGTCTCCTTTTTTGGTACGCGTTGTTGTGCACCACCCTCGATTTTGTCAACCTTAGTAGTAACACCTAACATACAACACTCCTTTTTTCCAGTTTTGGATCAACCAATCACGTTATTAATATTATTATTATATGCCCCCTCCCTACCCCTACCCCTACCCCTACCCCTCCACTCTACGTATATATAATGTAAGAAATTATGTTAAGGGAAAGCCAAAATTCAGATACAATGGACCAACAAAACACCATTTACTATCCACCAGATTCAGACCTAGACCTCAGCTTTACAAGCTGTGCCTCCTCCTCCACCACCACCACCACCACCACCACTACCAACGACCCGAGTACTCTCAGCGCCCGTAGCAGCCTTGCTAGAAGCAGTCTCACTCTAAGTTTCAATGAATCCCGCCTTTCCTCCACTTCCACATCCGCCGCCTCATCCATTACTATTCCTAATATCCACCTCCGCCCTCATCGCCGCCATGATAATCCCAACTGGACAGCAATTAAGGCTGCCATGACATTATCCTCTGACGGAGCACTCCACCTCCGCCACCTCAAGCTCATCCGTCTTGTCGGCTCCGGGAACCTCGGCCGCGTCTTCCTTTGCCGCCTCCGCGACTATGACCACGCCAATTTCGCTCTTAAAGTCATCGATCGAGATTACTTAACGTCTAAGAAACTCTCCCATGTCCAAACTGAAGCCCAAATTCTATCCTCCCTCGATCATCCATTTCTTCCAACGCTCTATGCCCACTTAGAGGTATCCCATTACACTTGTCTTCTCATAGACTACTGTCCCAACGGCGATCTCCATTCCTTACTCCACAAGCAACCTAGTAACCGATTACCTCTTCAAGCAGTCAGATTCTACGCCGCCGAAGTTCTTTTAGCACTGGAATATTTACATGCACAGGGTATTGTCTACCGTGATCTCAAACCAGAAAACATATTAATACGAGAAGATGGTCACATTATGTTGACAGATTTCGATTTGTGTTTCGACACTGATGTTTCACCAAAACTGGAAAACCGTACAAATATTAAGGTGGTATCCAGCAGAAAATATTCTTGTTTTAGTGACCGGCGCCGGCAACGGGAGGAAAGAATTACAGAATTCATAGCCGAGCCGACGGATGCATTTTCAAGATCGTGCGTCGGAACCCATGAGTACTTGGCGCCGGAGTTAATTAGCGGTAATGGTCACGGTAATGGTGTAGACTGGTGGGCATTTGGAGTTCTAATCTACGAGTTATTGTATGGTAAGACACCGTTTAAGGGGAGGACGAAAGAGTGCACCCTGCAAAATATAACTTCAAGAAGAGGGGTGAGTTTCAACCTGACAGAAGAAGACAAGGACAAGTCTGGGATGGCGGAGGCTAGAGATTTGATACAGAAATTATTGGTGAAGGATCCCAGGAAGAGGCTAGGGTGCTCAAGGGGTGCAACAGATATTAAACGTCATCCGTTCTTTAACGGAGTTCAATGGCCGTTGATCCGTACATACCGTCCACCGGAGTTACGTGGGGTGGCCATAAAGAGGAGCAAGAGTAAGGCGGCGGTGAGTGGAGTTATGTCTCCGAGGAGGAGGCGTTGCTTGTGGAAGAAGATTAGTAATTTGATGAGAATTAAGGGGTCCTCCAACTGTAATTTCAATTCTAATCACAATTATTATGCTTGTGTTGATAACAAAGTTAGGAAATGTGCTTGATGAGTTTTTGATCTTTAACTTTTTGTATTGTATCTCGTATTAGTAATTTGTAAAAGCTTGTAGAGTAGGAGGTTAAAGTACATCAATTTTGATCAAGTTTTTATTTATTTTTTATTTTTAACTATTAGAGAGTTGTACAAGTTATAAATGGAGACAAAAAAGACACGTTTGTTATAGTAGATCAATGTATGATATCAAGTTCTATATTCTCCCGATAAGGGAAAGCCCGAAATTTTCTCACCCGTGTCGGAGCCTCGACTTGTGGCCAGCCAGAATCGGGTTGACGTCGAGGATGTCTTGTGAGTGGCGGGGCCGAGAGCCCAATGCAGCTAACTCCCATGATAGATTTCCACAATATTTCAGTGAAAATTGCTCCACATGAGAATCGAACATACGTTGTCGAAAGATTTCTCTCCATGTCACCTCAGGTCTTACCAACTCGTTTATGCTCCTGGAGGCAAGTTCTATATTGTTTAGGGTCGGAGGGAGTATGAGGTAACCAATGAGAAGTATATTTTGAAAAGTAAAGATATATAATAGGATGTATTGAACTCGTGTTATAGAATTGGGAGTAGGAGAAGGGTTTGACTTTTAATTATCAAATAATTAATATAAAGATTAAATATGTGTTATGCTTGCTTGCTTAATTTCAACGCAGAGCCTCTTAAATTACAGCTCACCTTGTACCGACCACACATTGAGACAAAAAGATTCTCCAAGTTGCAAGATTAATTTTTAACGTGCCAACCATTAATTGTATTCCAAATTAATTAAGGTGGTCCATATTGTTTTATTTTTCTAAATACAGCATTAATTAATATGACTTGCTTTAACCATCCCGACTCACACAAGAGTGGACCCCTGTGTGAGTCAGAATATTATTTGATTTGAATAACATATATAACTCATCTTTGATAGAATATACTTTGACTAGCATAGTCCAGTTAGAAGGGTGGTACCCCGCACAAGCGTAGCCCTAGTCCTAACTAAATTAATTGAAAATATAGTTTTTGTTTTTGTAACACTTATTTTTAATATTTGTTTCATTTGTTATATTTTATATAAAGAATGTGTGTTTTATTTAAAATTTAAAATATTAAAAAATAATTGTAAAATTTTAATATAAAATCTTGTATGTGACAATTATAAACTATTAGGAATGGTATTTTAGACTCTAGAACCCAGTCCAAGACCTCTAACCAATCTCTAGAATGGAGTATTTTGCCAGCCCATGATGGAAATTCAAATTTTTAATTGAGGTGGAAAAGATGGCGAACTTGTTTCCTAAAAAATCTAAGGGTGTGTTTGATTCTTTTCATTTTTCATGGAAAATGAAAATTTTGATTTGATTTTGCGTAAAAATTTTCCATGAAAATACATTTTCTCACTTTTCCATCTTTCGTTTGATTGGAACTTTTGTTTTTAATGGAAAATGCATGTTTTCCACTTTTTAGTATACTTTTGTTTTCAAAGAAAATATTTTCTTTAATGGGATAGAGAATTTATTTTCTGGAAAATTTGTTAACCTTTTCTATTTATTTTCCATGTAAAATTTGTTAACATTTTCCAATCCAAATTTTCTTGGTAATTCATTTCCATGGAAAATATTTTCTTTCCACCCAAATTTTCCACTTGCAATCAAACACAACCTAAATTTCATACAAAACTAAAAAAAAGTTAGTGAATTGTATTTCTTGCTCAAAATAAGAGAACAATAAAATATTGATCGATAAGCTAAAACCGTTAAAAGTGAAAAATAGAATCAAATAAAAATCAATTATTGATAAAACTTCATCAATGATAAAACGAAACACGTCCAAATAAAATATCCGAAATAATATTGAGCTTAATTTTCCCATAGATTATAAAACATCTTGATCGCTCCAAATTTTGAAGTCAACAATTGATTCTTAAAAGTCAATCTCTTCTCCATTTAAAATAATTATCTCCGTTGAAGTCTACTAAAATTTATCTTATTGAATGTAAGTAGCACTTCAACCATAAGTAAAATTTCAGAAGTAAAGAAAAAGAAAGCCTTATTCTTTAAACATTAAAAACCAGCAAACGATACAATACAATATTGACATATAGTGCAGTTGTATCAAAACTAACACAAGCCTGAAAAGCAAAACAACAAAGGGAGCTAATTATGAAGATCGATTAACATAGGAATCCCAAAGGGATTAACTAAAGGAAAGTCTACACTTTGTTTTGTGCTTCAAGCTTCTTTTTGAGGTCCAAAAGGTGCTGATAAATCTTGTACTGATCAGGCAAAGACTTGGATACACTCTCTCTTTGCATGCACCTTTTAGCCCATGCCACAAGTTTGGGGCATTCATCAATCAAGCTCAAGTTACCACAAGTTTCCAATGCATAAAACCAGCTGTAGAATGGTATAAGTGCAACATCTACAAGACCGAAGGTGTTTCCCCCAAAATAAGGCTTCTCTCCTAGCTCTGATTCCATCAGTTTGAAGCTCTCAATCAGTTCTTTCTTTGCTACTTCTTGAACTTCACCCGTAGTCGCCCAAACTAACTTTCCAGTGCCATATATCTGTACACAATTCAAAATCAAGTTTATGAAAAAGTGCTTTACACAGAATACCTTAGTTTGCGTTGTACGTATTTAGCAAGACGTACCTTTTTGTCAACATAGTCGGCCCAAAACCTTGCACGAGCTCGTTCATAAGGATGAGAAGGCAGGAGAGGAGAAATGTCCTTCCACATATCATCTATATATTGAACAATTATGATAGACTCAGATACCGGCTTCCCATTATGTATCAAAACAGGGACTTGTTTATGAACTGGGTTCATCTTGAGGAGAAGTGGGCTCTTGTTACTCAAGTCTTCTTCTCTAGATTCATAATCAATGCCCTTTTCTTTTAAGGCTATTCTTACCCTCATTGCAAAGGGACTACTCCAAAGGTCTAGAAGAATCACTTCATCACCCATTTTTGTAACAACTACAAATGAATACCTAGTACTAGTGTGTTGGAAGCTGGCCTTTTATAGATGACAATGAAAAGAGGATAAGTTAGAGAAGTTAAAAGAAAGATTATTCTCGAAAGCTTATAATTCGTTAAAAGAATTTTCCAGGCATTTCCAAGGGGTGGGAGGCTACATGTTTCTAGGCGTGCCACTTCTATACTTTCAATTAGCAGGTTCGAGAATACACGTTTACGTAAGACGCAATACAAGCTTAAATTGAGCTCAGAAGCAAAAATATTTTGGTTACCATAGAAAGTAAAATATGGCAATTTTTAAACGTCATACTGAGTTATCCACCTCCAGTAATCCTTTTCGGTCCAGCATATCAAATACAATAATTTTCCAATGTAATAAACTGTAAACATGAGGTTCAAAATGAACAAAAAATTGCTTCCGAATACTGATCCATCCACTTCAAGACTCAAAATTACAAAATGAGCTGCCAATATACTACTAAACAGAGTGCTTAGTTGCTTAATTTAAAATACATCATTTTTCAATATTCAAGTACACAAACCTTTTACTTGTCACGAAACATAAATGGTAACACTTATATTTAAGAGTTAATAACAGAAATTAAGAGAAAATAACATTCTCAAATTCAATCTCATCTTAGAATAAGTTATAAAAATTGAATAGTGAATGAAATGCCAAATAAGAAAAGTAGCTTCTCTTAAAACAGTATCACGTGAAAGCATGAAAATCGTTAGTTCAATTTGATTAAAAATAAAAATTAAGATGAGCATATTTTTGGAAGTAAGGGCCATAAAAACACACGCAGAGTCCAAACTAAAAAGTCACGCCAACACCAAAACAATTAATCTAAAGCCTAAGCTCCCTCAACTTAATAGATTGCAAATATTAACATCCTCATTCTGCAACAGTAAATACTAAATATCAACATAATATATCATGAAATTCTCTCCGACTGCATTTTTAATGGGAAAATTGTAATGCATCAGATTGGGCGACTGTAGAAATGAATGTAGTACAAAATTGATAATAGTCTTCTTCGCTCTATCAACACCAACTGCGCCACCTCAAGGAGAAAACTTTTGGCCAGTTTTAAATTGATAATATTCTTCTTCGCTCTATCAACGCCAACTGCGCCACCTCAAGGAGAAAACTTTGGCCAGTTTTAAACTGAACTCTTTGATCCCAATTTTCACTGGCCCGATTAGCTACCACCACAGGAAATTACAACAGCAAAGGTCCGAGGTTTTGATGCTGCTACATCGCTTATATCATCATCACCAATATATCTACATACACAGCCACAGAACACCAGTCCCATCATCTGTCCGGAAACTGCAAAACTAATCGTTATTATAATCCTTACAAGTAATCTCAAATAATAAACATATTTTGAGAACTATAGATTTGATTCTTGTCAAAAACTCGAAGAAACATCTACTAACGTTGGAGCGATTAGCAACATTTTAAGTTATTTGGCTGATAAGTTTCAAATAATTTAAAACTTGAACATGAGAACTGCATATCATACCTGTTTGCTCAAGATCTGGGCGATTGATGATCTTCACTAAAAGATTTGAGACGCTCAATTAGGTTGGCCTTCAGCGACTCAGGAATTTTCGAAATAAACTTAGGTTTCGCACTTGAAATCAACAGCCTCCTGCAGTCACACCATGTACATGAGTTGGAGTTTCCAATTTGGATACAGTAGAGGAAAGAGAATAGAAAGATTTTCAGGAAAATACAAGTGTAATTCAATCATGAACTAATGAGACCAAATTAATTTTATCCAAGAATATTACATCCAGCAATAACAGTATAAACTCCATCACCAATGGTATCCGGGGTGACAAACTATACGTCTCTTAATCATTGAGAAGTGATATGAAAGGTTATTCAAACTGCAAAATATTGATGGCCGAATCAACAATTATCTTCCCTCCTTTTTTTCACTATGATAAATAATTATTACCTTCACTGTGATAAACGATACACAATCAGATTGGTTATGTGTTTCGAAAAGCTAAGCATGGAACAAATACAGGCACTTCGTGAATTGAACATGACAACACAACATCTAGGAGAAAAATACAAGCACAGCATCTTGGAAATAAAAAATACATATGTAAATTCATCATTAAAATTTATGAAAAAGGGAAAGTACCAGATTGTAAAATGGTCCACAATGATGATTTGAATTCAGGGACGAATTCATGGAAGGAAAAAAGACGAGTTGAATGAAAATAAGAGAGATGCCAAGCACCCTTTAATATGTTTCTTCAAACAGAAAAAATATGAAACAAGCAAGAAAGTTAAAAACAGAAATTTGGATGACTTCTATAGTTGATAAAGCATTAAAAGGAAAAATGATAACTCCAAAAGTCATTGAGAAATTATAAGAAGATTTTAATCAATCAAATTTGTTCAAAGTGAATCTATGTTTCTTAAAACAATGATAATTTTGACTTTATGGCATTCTAGTAGGGCTTTTATACCCTTCTTGGATAAAGGTGGAAAATTCTGAGAGACTTTTTAAAATAATGATAACTAGAAGGATTCCTCTTTTGATAATAGGTACCGTAACTCGTCGGATACTACCAGTCCAGTTCAGATTGTTAGTCATGGAGTCCCGAGTATTCATTCATTCTTGTTCAAAGTGAATCTACGTTTCTTACAAGTATGATAATTTTGACTTTATGGCCTTCTACTAAGGCTTTTATACCCTTCTTGGATAAACGTGGAACATTTTGAGAGACTTTTTAAGTAATGATGAGCAGAAGCACTGTAGGATCTAAAATGAACAGTGAAGTAGCAACAAATGCAAGATATTCTCATTGTTTTTTTATTTTGCAATTTACTCTGGATTTAATCACATAAAATGGTAAATCCTTTGCATATAAATACAATCAATGAACCTCTAGATGATCTAATCAACGTAATATCATGAATAACAATATCATTCAAGCATTCAAACAAAGGAAAATTCATAACTCTCTAACAAATCGAGAAATTATATGAAACTTTTAAATTTATCAAACTTGTTCAAAGAAAATTTAGGTTTATTAAAAGTTCCAATATTTTGACTTCATGGGCTTCTCGAATGGCTTTTACACCCTTGTTGCATCAAGGGGGGACATTTTGAACTACAATTTTCACGTAATGGTAAGTAGAAAAGGAGTAGGAACTACAATGAATAGTGCAAGAATCTTTACTTACAGAATCTCAATGGTACTTCGCAATAATTTAGGATCTAATTTCCTACAAATGATAAATATTTCGCCTATATATTCAATGAATGGATTTCCTCTCGATGATTTAGAGTTGAAGACGCAAAATTAAACGAATATATCTAACCGCTTAAGTTTTTAAATGACACGGTTAACATGGTATAGCTAGTATAGCTAGGCAAAAGATTTAGGTTCTAGGTATGAGATGGTTAACAACTTAATATTGATCAAATTTGTTAGAAGTGAACGAGGCATAGGATGATTTTAACTTCATGGGCTTTTACGGGTGCTACTCCCTTCATGGATCAAGATGAAACACATTGACTGGAATGTTTTTATGTAATTAACACGTAGAAAAGCGGTAGGAACTAGAACGAATACTACATTAACAATAAATGCAACAATATTTACTTCATAATAATTAGTTTTTTTCACCTCTCCATGATCTAAATATCATTCTACCTTTCTTTGCAACCACTTCCGGTCCTAACATCGAGTGAGTATAAAAAGATTATTGACACTTAGATTCTAGCCGAAAATTCCTCCTCTTTCGAGAAAAGGCTTCGAAAGAAGGTAAGAAACTCAAAGTAATAATGGGAAGGGAAATTGATAACTCCAAAAGTCATTGAGAAAGTAGAAGAAGCTTTTGAAATTGTTCAGATTTGTTCAAACTAAATCCACCCTTCAAAAAGAGTTGGATGATTTTGACTTCATGGGCTTGTTGTAAGGCTTTTACACCATTCTCAAACCAAAGTGGAATATTTGGAGTGGTTTTTTATGTAAATGAAGTCGAAAAGGTGTAGAAACTAGAACTCAAATACATGAGCTATAAATTCATAAATTTCACTTCCATAATCTCCTAAGTATTTTAACTTCACAATAACTCATAATTTAGTACCATAAATTCTATATAGATGATAAATCTTTGGTCTCTACATTCCAAAAATGAATTCCTTCTTGATGATCGCAAAATCAAATTAATATCATAAAACAAAGCTATCAAATCAATTCATCATCAAGAATAGTATTACAACAGAAGGTTTTAAATTCGTACAAAATCCAAACATGGAGACTTCATATGATCCAACGGTATTTTATATGCCAACTAATTTTGACTTCCAAGGCACGTGATTCTAGGAGTAATTAATGCTATGTCATTCTACTCGATGTGAATGATATGGACCTTCACATTAAATGTTTGTTGGATCCATGACGTTAAATCTCAACCGCATAAACAAGGGTATAAAGGTCGTGTTGTGCCTTCTCTTCCATTGGTATCTAATAGAATTCTTGAGTTTTCCTTGCAATTATAAGATTATGCCAAGTTTTCTTCTAATTCTTCTGGAGCTACTGCTGGAGTCTTCTAATTTATATTCTTTTCACCACCTTCTTTTTGACTGCTGGTTACCAAAACAATCATTAAGGAAAATGCCCAATGGAGCATTCTCCTCTTCCTCCAGTGATGTCTGTCTCCGGTAGCGGCCCGTTAGGCCTTTAGCTCATTTATCATGGATGAAGATGAGAGAAAGAAGCCCCCACAAGCATAGCGCAGTGGTAAAGCAGGAAGATTATCTATGAAGCATCAAATGTTCAAACCCAGCGGCAGTTGGGTGACGAATCAGGAGAGGAACGCCGCCACTCTTCAGGATTAGTTAGACGAAGCTTGAACACCTGAGTCATCAAAAAAAAAAAAAAGAGAGAAAGATAAGGACATCGTGCCAAATCTCTCTGATTTTAGAAACTACGATTCCTCCATTTGGGAGAAGAATGGACACCATGGTATAAGGGTGGGCTTGCTCCACGAAATTATTCAAAGCCAAGATACTACTCAAGTGGGGCAATATAGAGCACGACTAGTTAGATGTCAAATGCTTGGGGGATTCTTTTAGTTATGTTCTCGTTCTGGGACACACAGCCAAGTTTGAGTTCCCAAAGACGGATCTATTGGGTCTTACTCCCAGATGGAAAATGGCTCTAACTTGGGTTTAAATTGATCAAAATTGTTCGAAGTGAATCTAGGTTTCTAAAAAGTCAGAAAACTTGACTTCATGAGCTTCTCATACGGCTTGCACGCGCTTCTCGGATCAAGGTGGAACATTTTAACCAATTGTCTTCGCAAAAATGATATGTAGAAAAGAGGAAGAGACTAGAATGAAAAGTGCAGTAGCAATAAATGCACGAATACTTACTTTCTACAATCTCCTCGTCCTCTTTAACTTCGCAATATTTGGGATTTAATACCATATAGATGGTAAATCTTTTATCTATATACCCAATGAAAAATTGCCTCTTGATGATTGAATTAGATTAATATCATGGGTAACAACATCTAAGTCATCAAATCAGTTTGTCGTCAAAACATGAGTAACATAAGATAGGAAGTTCTATTTATCCATATCGTATGCAAATTTGGATATGCGTTGCTTTTCTCGCTAATTGTTGGCTTGCACCATTTCCTTATTGATCTTAGAGTGCCGGCTATTAAAGACATTGCTTGAGCTCAAAACTTAGTTGATCATATTCATAATTTTCATGCTAAGATTAAAACAAGAGTTACTTTAAATAATGAAAAACTATGAACTTATTCTTGATGCACATAACCAGCATAGAGCAGAGGGTTACTATGTTGTAGTGCGTACTTCTCCTGAGCGTCATCCATGCTTATCTCTTTTAGTGGCCATCACTTGAATAAGATTCTTATTTTCATTATAGCAAAATTGTTACTTATCGAGGCAGATTCAAGCTTTTGATGTTGCATTCATTTGTTCCTGCATGCCAGCTATTCTAGTACCTCGTGTTGCAGCCTTTCTATAGTTCTCAATGATATTTTAGGAATGTGTGCACCGTGTTGCCATCAAGTGGTCAATGTCGATGCTTGGTGCGCTAGAAACATCTCCCCTTAGAAATATCTTTTAAGGTATAGTTCATCGGAATCAAGTTCTCTCAGCAAGTGACTGAGAAATGATGAGGATTTTAAAGAATAAGAAATGTAGTTGGAGACTACTGTGATTAGATATGTATCTTACGAAAATAAGATTAAATTAGTATTGATATTTTGATAAAGTTAAAAGTTTATTAGAAGCCCCTTTGAGTTTAAGTTCTTTTCTCTCTAAAAGGGGAAGGGGCGTGGGATTTCAATTTGATTAGACTATTAATTATTGTATATTGATTATATTGAGATCTTCCTCCCCAAATTATCTTCTTCTTCTTGTTCACTCTTTCTATCTCTTCTCCATTTCTCTCTTATTCTATCGCTTTCTTCTCTTCTTCTCCTTCTCTCTCTTCTTTCTCTTTCTCGTTCTAGTTCTGCATCACCTCAAGTAGTAAGAGATAACTGTCAAGCAAATGGCAATCTACTGCCATTCAACAATCTTTAGTAAACTAAATAATCTTCACTCAAGAATATTCACGATTTGTAGATACAACTGACAAGAAAAAATATTTCTAAGCTTCTTGGCAAATAAGACCACAGATGTAGAGAAGCAACAATAACAAACCTGCATGGAAAAAAAAATACTGAAAGTGCAGAACATAAATTTTTAAGAAGCAACAGCAGGTATTCCATGAACTGTCATTATACAAAAGATACTTGTAATTAGGTTACCAGGAATCTAATAATTCACATTTCATGACATCTGGTCACAAGGCTGACAAACCAAATCACTTCCCATGTGATGTTAGTCAATATGAAGAATTTATAAACTCAAAAAACTAATATCAGGCGACTATGCTGATCACTTGAGTCAATAATCTCGACTAAACGATGATTTTTCTGTTTGATCAATAATTTCAAACTACATAAAAGAAGTCCAATAACCTATGATTTTGGGACTACGAGGATTGAGAAGAGTTGTTACCAATATATTACTATGTCCATGATAATCGATAACCGGAACAATTATACTAAGGCGCAATACAGCCACTTTGCACAGAAAATGAATGTAAACTCCATAGATAAACAGTCATATATTTTGAATAGCTAAGCCAGAGATGCAAAAACTTACTTAGTGTCTTGGTCATTTAATGTCTCACTGCCTGCTTCTTGTGCACAGAACTTTTTGCTCGAATGCATGAATTTATAAACTTCATCAGACCAACCACATGATTGCAGAAACAAGGAAGCTTCTTTCCCAATTCTGAGGGATACCAAAAGTAATAATTAGTAACCATTTTGTTGAAACATAGCATGAGCAATGTCCATTTGAAATATTATCAGTACTAGTAGCAAGAAGCAAAGTCTTCCAAAATCAAGGCACAAAATAAATCTGTAAAATGACCTTCTTCACTTTGAATCGAGATATAAAAACCTTTTCAAATTAAGATACACAAAAACAACCAGAGATATGCTAACTTTTCATAAGAGTGAAAAAAGAAAATGAATCCCAGTGTTCCAGGATGAACTTCACACCAGGGGCCTGCAGTGGAAGGTTGGGTAACAAACTTATATTGGGTAACAAACCAAAAGCTTCAATAAAAGAATCATGGCCACAAGAAGAGAATATAAAAGAAAGGATTTCCATGTCTCACAAGATTATAAGAGATAATATTGTTCACTACAAACAAATGATTAATTATGACGAGAAAAAACATAAAATTTCCATAACATAAAGGTAGTTGGTACTGAACGATGGCAAAGCAAGTTGCTATTCGACAAGGGTGTTCAAATCTTAAAAGATGCCAAGACTTTTTTTGTAAACTGTTTCACTCTGCACCTCTAGATCAGCTGGTCGACAAATACAGTAATACAAAAATGCATTAATAGTAGAATTAGCATGCTGGCTAAAGCAACACTCTTTTTAGATATATATCAAAAGATGGATATAATCAGATGCCATATTAAATGACTTCTGGAGTAAATGAAGTTAAAAAATATTTCCAATTTTCAATCATTCCCTAGATAAAACCCACAAACATGTGCATATGTGGGGAAACAAATTAAAAGCTTCAGAAAGAGAAGTAACATACACAGCCTTGAATGCTTCCACTTCTGCACATGATTGAGCATCTTTGGCCAACAAAATGCACAGATCACCCTGTTTTTTCCTCTTCAATCCGGTGTTATTAGAAGGGTTCCCGCTACAACCATTCTGCAAATCCTGGCAATCCAGAGTTCTCGCAGATTCCAGCGTGGTTTTTGTGCCATTAACTCTACATAGACCTCCATCTAAGGTATCATGTGCCACACTCCTAATATTTCCATTACTGTCTGCCATGGGAGAGGATCCATTCTTGTCGACATGAACTGATGCTATTGACTTACTTTTGCTCACACCATTCCTCTCAGTTAAGGACACCACCTTTTTATCTTTTTCCATCAAAGTAAATGACGGTGCAGCATTGCCAGTTTTTCCATTGTATTCTCTCTTATGAACAACAATTTTCATATTCCCCGTGGCAGGGATCTTTTTGATAATCGATTTCTCCAACACACTGAACTTTCTTTCTGGACTAGAATGCCCTTTATCGGCCATAGATGAGATCGAATTATTTGTCATGGAATTGTGGTCGTAATCTTGTTTCATACTGGTTGGCTTCACCGAACAGCCTGACTTTTGGATCATGGATGTGTTATGGCCATTGGCCTCAATGGATTTGGTAGAATTATTTGCTTCAAAATGACAATCAGAGAATTGTTCTGTGCCCGCTGGTTTCTCTAAATAACCTGACTTTTGGATCTCGGTAGTATTACTGCCATTGGACTCGTGGGGCATTAATCCATTAGCTACCAAATCTGTGTTGGCAGATCGTGGCCTCTGTTTTGTACGAGAGAAGAAAAGGATATAGACCTTTTCTGACAAAACCTCCCTCAACGTAGTGAGTGAAACGTAAGAATCATTGCAGCAGTACCAATGGCCCAATGCATCCTGGAATAGGAAACTGAAATCAGCCCTCGACAGTGTTGCTATTTGATGTGAACTTACATGAAGAAATACACAATTTAATTAACTTGGATGAGCAGGACAAGACCTTGATATATGCATAATAGTGCCCAGAATCGGGTGAAAAGCCTGAATGTACAATGGTGCCAAATAGATTGTACTCCGGATGTGGATCCTGCAAGACCAAAATATAATCTACAGTTAAGTATAAAAGCTAAACCGTACATTGAATTCCAACTAACAGTCATATTATCACGCATAATATGATAAGGAATGCAATCCAGATTAAATTCTTTGAAATCACCATTAACCATATCTTGCTTTAAATTTTCAATGACTTGCAGTGCAAAGTATGTGAACAATCAGATCAAATGCATTCCAGATTTCCAAAAAAGATATAATTCTAGATCGCTGAATATGGCAAATGAAAATTCTAATACACCTAGATGCAGCAATTTAGAGGTTGTACAGAAAACACTACTCCTCGATGGTTTAACAATGTAAATTTAACAGCAACATGGAGAGCAGATTGCGGGCCAATTATAGTTTTATAGTAACTTATTCTGAGTAAAGAAATTCATTTTTGCTTCACTAGGCTTGCCTCAGAAATTTAAAGTGTAAAACACAATATGAAGTACAAAATAACAAGACAATGATGTGAGAAAACCAGTTAAAAACTGCTTTGAGAGCCATTAGGAAAAACTTCTAAAGGCACATGCAAGAAATCACATCATTGTTTTAACACACACTAGGAGTTATCAGAGTTGAAGCAAGCAGCAAGCCGACAACAGAGTGTAGGGAAAGTACAAGGTCTTCAATAGATCAGTTTGAGGTGTAGAAGGAGAGAGCCATATCTTGAGATTGGGAGGGGCTTGGACATGAGGATGAGAGATATAATTTGGGTTTCTCCCAGGTGGGAGTAGAATAAAACATGTGGATAAGGGTGCTGAGATGGGGTGAAAGTCGTGGAGGCAAGAATGAGAAGTACAATCAGGAGGAAGATTTCTTGCATACTTCTGTATCTATCTGTGTGAGATTATGTGTTATCTATGTTTCTCTAGGTGGTAGAAAGACAACCAATTTAATTAAGAACCATATGACATCACCAATCATTGCACAACATACCTGGCTTGCTTTGCACATGTAACTTGAAAGCACTAGAGTCTCCTCAAAAGCAATGGGCTTATCTATCTTCCCACCGAACATGCCCTCAAATCTCTGCAAAAATCCCAGAACATGACATTTATCAGATATTACGAGCATCTAAAATCAGAGTATAAACAAATTATAATTCAATGGTAGCCACACCTTGAATTGGATTACAAGCACATTTGGTGCCTGAAGAATGGACATTTGCTTCCTTGCTGCCACCAATTTCTTACAACTAAACAAGCACAAGTTTTCCATCCGCATACATAAGCAAAACTTTCAAATATATGGATGCATAAAGAACACTATGTGAGCATAGGTGTACGTGTGTGAGTGCTTAGGTAGGGATGCATTGCATTTGAATCGTGTAGTATTTATGTGTGAACACATAGATGCATGTATGTGTGGGTAACACAATGTGCATGTGTTCACACGCCGGTGAGCGTGAGTACATGTTTGTGGATATATGCATGTGCACATATACATATGCATGGTTTGGTAAAGAGAGTTTGAAATGCTTACTTGTCACACTTGTATTTATTGTTTCCATCCAGGACCTCAGGCTGAAAAAACCTTTGTAAAGCCTCTTTAAGTGATCCACTATGCAAAACATCAAGACTAATGTCCATAATGTCATCCACCTTATTTGACTCTGCCCCACACGATAAACACTTCACTTGGCTTTGCAGAGCCCCACCAAATATCTCCTTAACCACCGTATTGCCACTCCCATTACTGTGTCCTCCATTCTCAACCCCACCCTTCCTCCTCTGTTGCTGTAACTTCTTCAACCTCAAACAAGTACTATGACAAGCATCAATCACATAGCGCAAAAATTCATGTGCATCCTCTTGTCTCCCCACCCTAAAATGCTCTGCAAATATCCTCAAACAGCTGTTGATTTTTAAAGGCGTATCTAATGCTGCTTCAATGCTCAATGAGCGTACAATCCGTTTTTCTAATATGCAAAACGGGCACTCACTCTTCTTCTCCTTCGATGCCCCCACATCACCTACAAAAATAATGGGCACATAATAAACTGTCTGTATAGATACAGAAGGGCGTCAACACTCCAACATGTATAGAGTCACAGAAAACAGAAAATGTACATACTTTTATATGTTACTAAGTCATCGTATATCACCTAAAGTTTATTCAGAGATTAAGAGAATGTTTTGGAGTCTTGTTTAAAATCAGAATATTGTGGGGAGGTTTTGAGGAAAAAAATAAATTTCCCCGCATGGTACTTCTATGATACTTGGATGCATATGTCAAAAATGGAAGACATACTCGGTCATCACATTTTCAAGAACATTATAGAATTGTTTTATTTATTTTTGACCAGAAACACTGATAAACAAACACCTGTTTTTTGATTTGGCATTGTTCACCCTTTTGTTTTCTTAAAACATTTATAAAAACAGGGCCAAAAAATGCATTCGTTTTTTTCAACATACAAGACCATATGTCAAAAAACAAAAACATAAACAATAATGCTTCCCAACAGTTCCGAAGGTTACTTATTTCTTACATTTATTTTCAGACAGGTTTATTTTTCAACACAGTTGCTAATAAGGTGCTGAAACTATAGTTTACTACTTATACAAAAAGAAATACACAGTTACATTTTTCTTCTAAATTATTCTAACTATGTATAAAGCAAATTGATGGTAAAAGGCATCTTTCTAGAGATAATCTAGTCCTTACACACGCTTTATTAAGTTAGAAAACCAATACATCCAGCATGCTCAAGCTACTTGATGAACAGTTAACTTATTTTCATTAGAAAACCAATACATCCTGCATGCTCAAGCTACTTGATGAACAGTTAACTTATTTTCAAATCATTCTCAGACCAGTATTCTTATTCTTATTATACTTGAGTCTTTATTGGTCAGGAATGGGTTCAGCCTGTAAATTGGCATTTATATTAGCTACCCAACTCCTAATTTTTTCCCAGTAACTAGGAATTAATAGGAAAAAGAAATTATGAGTTTGAGCTCAGTGGATTATGTGGATTATTTTAGTCAATCCTGAGCTCAGCGGATTAGAAAATCGATTGGCAAAAAGCACCAATTCTAGTACTAACAGATTTTAACAAAATCTTTGTGGTGGAGACTGACACATCTCATGTAGGGATAGGAGTTGTCCCAAGTCAAGATGCAAGATCTGTGAATTTTTTAGTTACGAGTTGTTGCCACCTGTGGCTTCTTTAGTGAAACATTATTGCAATCAATGCAGGACCTGGAATTTAATGCCTTGATCCGAGCTCTTCCCCATCGGTAACACTAGTTTCATTGGGATTTTTCTCTATTCCAATCGTGAGGATTTCACTATTTGCATTCACACTCAATGCAAAGCATGTCAAATGAAATTGTTTTTTTCCAGTAATTTCATTTCTCATTGAAGCATAATAGCTTACCGATGCATTTAGCAACCATAGTTACCTACTGATTACATAGGATTTGAGTTGTTTAAGAATTAGTATCAAGGGGGACATTATTGTGGAAAGGTAATAAAAAATGTACCAAAAGCTTCGACAAAAAACCAATATTCCTTGTGCGGTTGATGGTTATTTATTCAGAGGTAATCAATTATGCACACAGGAGGGTTTTGAGAAATCAAATTATCAATGAATTCCATTGCAGTTGTTCAGGAGGACATTTTGGTAGCAACCAGACTTTAGCCTCAGTGGGAAGAACAATAAAATGGCAGGAAATGTTGAGATGCTAATGAAACGTTGAGAGCCTGAATGAAAGCCATTAGCAAGATACTGGTTTATATACACTGTTGCTAATTGCTTCGTCGTTGTTTCATCTTGTTTGGACTTGCTTCGTTCTACCAAAGACTGAGCGATGCTATGATTCAATATTTGTATTTAAAAATGGCCTGTTCATTCCTTGTTCTGGGACAGTAGATGTATCGCCTGAGGCTGAGTTATTTTTCGAGAAAGTTATGCATGTATCGAGTTCCGAAACCATAATATGGATCAAGATGTAAAGTTTGTGAGACACTTGTAGCGTTTATTTTTAGACGAAGTCAGGAACAAAATTGAAGCATTGTTGTACTTGTCACCTACAAATGGATGGTCAAATATAAGTGGTGAATAAGATCCTTGGTAGTTTATTAAGGTGTATTGTTGGAGACAATGTTAAGATATGGGACTTGATTTTACCTCGTGCCGAATTTGCTTACAACATTCAATGAACTCACATGATGAAGAAAGTCCTCATCAAATGTGTATAATCATAAGCCTCAACATGTATTGAATCTTGCTCCACTAAAATTAGACACTCAAGTTACAAGCACAGCCCTTTGCTGAACCTACAATTTAAATCAGGAAGAGGTGTGTGTTGCGATTAAGTATCAAGATGGGTTTTATAAAGAAAAAGTTAATCAAATTGCAGATTCAAGGAGTTCACTTAAGCTAATCAAAGTTGTGGTACATTCGAGAAGAGAGAGGTTTCCAAAGGGTACTCATCAAAATATTATAAAGCAATTCTTTTCGAATTTGATCAACTATTTCTTACAGAACTATCATTTCTGGGCCGTGAAAATGAAATTAGTTTCAGGAGAACCAAAACTAATTATTAAAGATTAACTAACTATCTAGTTAAGAACATCCATTCAACACAACCATTGTAGAACATCCATTCATATGATTAGCTAAAACCATAAAGAAATGTATATATATGATTATATAAAATATATATATATATATATATATATATATATATATATATATATATATATACACACCACACAATTAAGAGAATATAGAGGCGAGAGGGAAATATTTGTATGTATAGTGAATTGAGTAATTTATTAAGGTGAACAAGTAAATAGAAATGAAAATATAATTGGAGGCTTACAGTTGGAGGAATGGAGGAATTTGAGGCAGAAATTGGCAAGGGGAGGGGTATAGGTGAGGCACTGGAGCACCGAATTGAGGTAGCAGCTGTTGCCGAGATTTTTGAGCCCTAAGGGCGACTTCCTCTTGAGCAAGCTACGCTGCCACGTCATCTGCACCATTCTCATCAACGGAACAATTCCTCCGCGACACCATTGGCCGGCACCGACCAACAAGATCGCATCGAATTGAATCTTCTGGATGTTAATTTGGTTTTTTTTTTTTTCTTTCTCAAGGGAAGCGGTGGGGGGAGGAAGTGCGGGTTTTGGAGTTTTGTGGGTTTAAACTAACTTTTGAGTATTTTAATTTGGACGTATGATTTAATAGGGACTGAGTCTGAGGATTGAAGAGGAAAAGGGGAAATTACGCGAGTGTGTGTGGAAGGGGAGGAAAAATCCACCTACTCCCCGGTCAGCTGTTTCCTTTTGGGGTTAACAAGGCGTTTTATTACCGTGGTTTTCATTTCCCCGGATGCCAGGTCAATATTAGTAAAATATTTTGTAAATTATAAGTAAGGATTCTTATGACTAGATAAAAATTGTCAGTAAAAATAATTTATTAGTAGAGTTTAAAATTAGTTTTTTGAGAAACATTTGAAAAAAAATGATGATACGTGTTGTTGAAAAAGTGATAAAAATTATTGATTCTATAAAATATGTTATTGAAAAAAAATTTGAAAAAAAAATTATAAAAAATTATAAAAATATATTATTAATCAGTTTATAAATATTTATAAATAATAACAAACATACTTAATGTAAAAATTGAGATTAAAACGAATGGGCCTATTATGTTAGTGCATGTTTCGGGTGCTATACTAGAGAATTGGACTATAAATAAACAAGATTTAAGTAATTGTCTTCTTCTTAATATTGTGTAGTATAATTTTGCTACATGCTTGATTTTATCACCGATCGTATAGGTTTATTTGATTATAAGCACAAAAAAAGTATTTGTCGTCAAGGTCTCTACTACGTCTTCATCCTCTCAAACCAAAATTCATATATCTTTTTTTCTCAATTCCTCAATTCCTCCATATTCTTCTCTATATTCATCAAAATCAAACTCCCCTCAAATAAAACTCTCTATCTATCTCTCTCTTCTCAACTCCTCAATCCATTAAAATTCTCTACGGTCAGATTCCACCGCAAAAAAAAAAAAAAAAAAGGGTATACTAGCATTAAAATTCTATAATTAATTTTCAATATTTTAAATTCTTAATTTAATAAATATAACTAATGTAACAAGTGTTACAAAGAGTAAAAACATAATTTTTAGAATAAAAGAAATGAAATAGTATTTTTTAAATTTTTTTATTGTTTATGAAATATGGTAAAACTATCTTTATTGTCTATTCATTAGAGATGGCAAAAGGGTTGGACATTTGTGTGCTGTGAAAGCCTGGCCCACTATCTTTATTGTCTAAATGGCAAAAGGGTGTGACCATTTGTGGACTGTGGAAGCCCAGCCCGTTATGGGTCCGGACTCGTCTAACGACGGGATTAAAGCGAAAAAAAGGACTGAGTTGACAACCATTGCCATCCCTACTAATCACGTAGTGTCCATCCTATCTACGTGTTTTAGTAGGTTAAATTGAAGTTGAGAAACATATTTGTTATAATTAATTCAGTATGAGTCTGATGAACATTGTTTGACTATAGACAAAAAGCAAAAATACTTTCTAGTATCCCGCATAAGCCACCAGTTGAGTATGTTTGATAAAGTTTTTTGTAAATTGTAAATAGTAGGTCCTACTGAATGTGTGAATAAAAATTTGTAAATTCTACGAAAAGTATAGATAAAAATAATATTTGATAAGCTTATAAAATACTTATACAAGAGACCTAACTATCAAGGTTTATGCCGTTCATAAGCGTCATCATTCAATTTTAAAGATTGACCTAATCTCGAGCTAAAAAGAGGTTTGTGGTAGTCAATTTAAGATCATTGACATTTGAGTTCTCAATTTATTTTCGTTTCAATTGAGGATGTTCATGTTTGTAACTAAGAAATTCTTTATATGGAAATCAAGGCTTTAACACCTTAAAATCGACCAAAAAAAAAAAAAATTTATTTGAGTTATCTAAAAAGTGAATTTGCAGACTAGGTTGAAATATTTTTGGTAGTCAATTTAAGATCATTGACATTTTATTAAAAATTTATTTTACCCTAATTAATTAAATTAATTCCTTTAATAACCATTTTCAATTGAGGATGTTCATATTAATTTGTAACTAAGAAATTTTTTATATGGAAATCATCTAGGCTTTGAAATTTAATAGGATTAAATGACGAATAATAATAAATGTTTTTCCCACCAACTTTGTAAAAAAATTCACCCCCTCTATTTTGTAGTAAAGGAGTTTAACATGAGTTTAGAAGTGAAGAGATTTAGAATTGGTCAAACAAACCTAACCAATGTGAGTTAGAAGGTTTATGAATTTCATGGTTTGAAAAGCTTTAATGAGATGTCTCGTGTCCATTCAATGTAAAGATATCATTTGAATTTTTAAAACAATAATAAATGATATCTTAACATTTTTTAAAGGAGTTTAACATGAGTTTAGAAGTGAAAAATTTTTGTAAAATTAGTTAGAAATGAATTTCATGGTTTGAAAAGCTTTAATGAGATTTGTGGATAAAAAATTAATAAAACAAATCCACCAACTTTTCATTTTGCAACAGTTACAAAAAAGAAAAAATGTGTACAAGGGACAATATACTATTATATTTCTTCTTAAAGTGCAGTTAGCAGCACTTAAAGTCCTCAAACTATCAATTTTGGTGCACATAGATCCTTTTAATCTTTGTTTTCCATCCATGAAAATCATCTCGGTGGTCATCATATTTCAATTTATATTTGATTTCTGATATATATAATTTATGTATCATTTTACGAGTTGTTACATAATTTTCATTAGAATCATACCCAAGTTTTTGTTTGGAAGTATATGATTTGATGTAAAAAGATTTGGAGTATGTAAGATAAAGATTTTTGTAGATTATAAAAAATAAATAAAAGTTGTAGTGTTACAAAATGTGTAAATGAAAATAATATTTAATCAATTTATAAGTATTTATAAGCACACACATTGATAGGACAATAAAAGTCTTCAAAATCTTTTGATGTGCGCATGAAAGTTCCGATCTTCTGAAAAAATGCTAGAAGCATGAAGTTTGAAACTTGCTCCATAAACAACTAAACTAGGACTCGATCCACTGCACATAGGGCATGAGCTCCTAACTCTATGGCATGGAATTATATAGATAATGCATTTAATTATGTAAATGGAGATTTTGACAATGAATTGAATATACCTAAAATGGGTTTTAGACCTATATTAGTATATTAAGACTTAGCATTTCTATTTTAAAAGTTCAATATTATTAAAAACAATAGCTCAAATCTTTATATGTTGTATATTTATTTCATCGTTATTTAAATTGGGATTTACTTTTAACATGCCCGCAAGATAATAGCTCGTTTGGAAATACTAATTTTAAAATATATATGCTCATTTTAATTTTAGTCATATCGAATTGTTCATTTGAACTCAAGTTCTAATACCTTACCTTTAACATAGCATACTCCTAAAATGACAAAAACGACAACTATTGAGAGCCTACAGAGTGTATAACAAAGCGTATGATTACACTTAGAACGAAGATGAGACACTAGATATAATTTGATTATATCATACAATCAACTCTAATAAGATGTATTACATCATCTTCAAATTCTACATCCTTGTTAACAGTGAAACCTAATTGCACAAAACAATAACTCAATGACTCAAAATGATTCTCACCCTCTAATGTGACTAAACCCTAAATGCACAAAACAATAACTCCTTGACACAAAATGATTCTCTAATATGACACAACGATCATTTGTATTCCTACAATAAATGAAATTGCATTCTATATATTCCTATAGTTGTTCAATAGTAAAGTACCAAAAAAGGGTAATTCTGAGACATTTTTATGCAAAGGTAGTAATCGTAAGATAATTTTCGACTCCGACACATGCCAATTCTCACACTCGTGATTGCATAATAATAAACATCCTTAATAATATTAATACATCTAACAAAAAATCCACTTTTTTTAATATCCATTTTCTTTAATCACATTATCATAGGCTTTTTCTAAATAAATTTCAATAGGTTCTTTAGGGTAAAAAAAAATCTTAAAAATGCTTGTATTTCAGTTATGAACATTTGTGATGTTTTGTCCAACCTTTCCAAGTAAAATCAAGGTTGTAAACTCAACTTTAGACATTGCTTACAACTGCTGTGGCTTTAATAGAAAATGTGGTACCTCAATTCTCTTATCTGACGTATCATTCGGGAGGCCAAAAAATCCCCGACTAGCAAAAAACAGAACTTGAACAAGAAAATTTTGGGTGCAAACCTCAGAATAACTTGTCCGACTGCAGTTTGCATAGATTTAATCGTTTGACGTTGAAGATGAAACTAATGGTACGGATTTGACAGCCTCATTCGGGCTGGCTCGTGATGCTTCCTTTTTCAGCTTGGTGTTATTGTATGCTGCTACTCCTGCAATAGCTGCATAAGAATTCGACAGTTTTATTTCTGAAGTTAAGAAAAAAATTCACTTTGTTGAGCACAAAAATAGCAGATTATTGCAAAGAACAAGAAATAACTCCAAATTTTTTTGTCTATCTGGCAGATAACAACAGTATTTAACCATTATCCCCTCCAAAACAATCTTATGGTGGATTCGACACTTGTCCTTATAATAAAGATAACAATGCAAAACAGCTTGTAAAATCTTAACACAGCATTGTTTTTTTTTTTTTTATCTGACTTAACACAGCATTGTTAACACTTGTAAAGATCAAGTATATAATAGCTACAGCACGAGTGCTATTCTATTGAACCATAGCCAATTTATTCAGAAAATAGTCGACAATAATGGCATACACACGTGGCTGTTTTCATTACAATTTTGCTTAATGCAAGTGAGAACAATCTGCATGTAACTTAAATACAGAATACTTACCAATGGCATAACCAAATAAATTGATAAGCGTCAACTTTGTATCTGCAAAAAAAGGGCTGATAGTAGGACAACCACCCAATCCTTGACGACCCCAGCCACACGAATGGTCAAAGCACTTGTATGTGAGATCACGAGAAAAACTGAGAGATTGAGGGCAAAGGTACAAAGAGAATTAAGTATCAGAACAAGAGGTTTGAAGCTCCATGTCCCCTGTTCATCCATCTTTGGCTTCTCCAAAAAGATCCATGGAATTAAGAGGCAGAGAGCACTGCATAGCAAATCTAAAAATTATAACCAAGCTGACAATATTTAAGTTCAAAATGGTCCAATGCACGTATAATATGCCCAATACTTTAAAGGATAATATACATGCCTGCAGGGGCTAACATAGTACATCACCGAAATGGGGTTTAATTTGATACCCTTCTGTTTTACTAGAATCTCCATAAATATAAGCCTCAAAGCTTCTCCAACGACACCTCCCATTTGGTAAACAACACCAATCCAGCTTATATTTATCTCCCCATAAGAAGCTATGAGTACACCGAAACTGATCGCTGACATAATAAGAAGCATCCTGCAGCTCATCATTTCAAGTCCGGCTGCCACACCAAGAACGAAAACAGCAACTGGCACTGAAGATGTCACCAGATTGAGAAATCAGTATCTTCAGCCCATGACATAGATTATATGGCAGATACTGTTAGGTGTTTCCCAGACCAATATGTTACCACCAATAAAACATATACTGTGCAACGTATGCAAATGAATTTGACAGCAACTTAAAAAACTAACACTTCCATGGCACAATAAAAGCATAAGACATCGATCAGTTAAACGACTAGTGATACTCACTGATTGCTTTCAACATTTGAGCAAATGCAACAGATATATAGAGGTAAGCAGTGTTTCCAAGCCAAAGTGTCATAGCAAACGTTGCACCAATTGGGATGACTGAATATATATATCTGTATTTTCAAAACCCAACTAGTTAGTGACATGGTTTAGCAAATGTCAGATTTTAAGAAAATAAATATTGGACTACAACTTAATGTGGAGCAAACAAAGGGAAAATGCTAAAAGGGGTGAGAGGAAAACAACAAAATGCCAAATCCATGACTTGTCTATGCAGCTAAGGCCACAACACTTTATTGTTTACATTATTTTCAACTTATTCCTCATATTTTTCTTTCTATTTTTTATTTACTTGCTTGTTTGCTTACTTATATATTAATTCTTATTTATTTTTGTAATGCCATTTGAAAGTACTGAGGAGATGCAGCACATTAATGGAAACTGCATAATGCCATTTGAATGTACCAAGGAGACACAAGCCACTGAAGAGAACTGCATAATGCCATTTGTGTTGCCATTTGATAGTACCAAGGAGACGCAACCCATTAACTAAAACTGCATCAACTATCCAGCTGTACAAGCTTCATCTCACCCAAAAATAAATATGTGTAGAAAGCTATTGCATAAGTTTGCTGCTTGAGAAAGGATAAACAATATGTAAACTAAACCTCACCAAGAAGACACAACCTCAAAACATCAGAGAGGAGAGTACTCACATGTCCATAGTCATTCCTTCCTCAACTTTCATAATCTATAATGAAATAAAAAGAATATTACATTTTGCAGAAAAAATACAAAGAACAAGCAAAAACCAAATGATGAAGAACCCTTTCATTACTTAAGAAAAGTAATTACCTTCAAAACTTTTGTAAGCATGAAACACAATACAGAGGAGAAGACCATGTGAAGTAGCGTCAAACCAAGCGGATATGGGAAGTTTATTTCCTTTGAGGACAAAACCCACTGCATTTCCAGAGATATTTATTGGATCCCAACGAGGAGGAGAAAAGATCAGAGGTGAAGCAAAATATGCAAGTATCTCACTTAAATTTCAAAAAACTAGAAAAGCTAGATATCTTCTTTTGTAATTTTGGTAACAGATTTTCAACATTTTCCTATGGAAAAAAGAGGAGGAAGACAACAACAATAGAAAATCAGATAACTATAAAAGCTGACCTGCCAGCAAAAGCATCAGTTAAGACATTAAACGATGAGAAGGACGTGGAGACCTAAAATGTATGTGGAAAGGTCCATAGCAAGTGCAACCTCCTCTACCACTCTCTCTCCCTTACACACGCATACGAGCACATATATAAGTGTTTAAAAAAAGTTATATTGGGTATTGAGGTGTTTTTCCTTTGTAGGGCGAGGTGTAAATCTCAGGTCCTCAACATAAACTAGTAAAATAATTCAAAAATCTACATACAAAATTATACTCATTATAAACCATCTAAAAATTTCATAATAAAACATTTCAACAAAATTGAAAGTCTAATTGTAACTCGAAACTTAAAATGTACCAACAAAGTAGCAGATGATAATTTAACAAAATAGTGGTCACATAACAAAACCATTAATCCCCAGCTAGAACTAAATGTCTAAACCAAATGAAACTCTACTAACCAATTATTCAAAAATTTTTTTTTTTTTCTTTAACTTAAAAGAAAACAAAAAACACAACACAACATCAAGAAATTATAAAAGAAAGAACAGAGTCAAGTTACATATTGTAGGTCTCCTATCACAGGTCATTTGCTACTAAACCTTTGCAACTTCACTTGCGAGAGGGATTTATGCAACCCTTTCTAATCCTATGCGTTATATCTTTTTCAAATTTTCCTTTCTATCTATATTGGAGTTCAACAAATCCCCAATATCTCACATTATGTCTGTTTAAAAATACTATTTGAGGCTTACGCCTCAAATTCCACCTCACTTGAGACTTTCATAAAACACCTCGAATCCCGCCTCAAGTGATATTTGTGAAGCTTACACCTCGACTTAAGTGACTTAGTGAGGCTTACGCCTCAGGCTAAGCCTCAAGGGGACTAAGATATTTGCTCATTTATCTTGCATTTTCAAGACATTCTATTATTGGCTTTAGCTTTTTGGGCTATTTTACCTTCTTTTATTGATTTATTTTTATACTTTTAATATTCTTAATTTTTTTTTATTATGGATTTTTTTAAGATGGTGTATGATTTATTATGAGCATATTTTTGTACTTCTATATTTTTTTGAATTACTTATTAGTCTATCTTGAGAGTTACTCCTCAAAGTGCCACGAGACTTACGCTTTCGACTCACAGAGAAAAACATCTTGCTATCCGGTTAAGTCTTTTTAAACAATTTGTCTTTCATTAAATAGCTTGTCGAAATAATTCCTCCATCTTTATGTAATCTCATTGTTAGAAGACAAAATTCTTTGGTTCTCATCTCTTGTACACTTGATTTGGTTTAGATCTGTACTCTATTTTTTCCTTCACTAAGCTATTTTATAAATAACTTTATCTCCTTAATTGGTTCCAAGATAGCTATTCAACTTCTAATATTCTTCTAACATAGGACTCTCAAATCACCCTCTAGGCTTCTCATTCAACTAAATTAGACCTTTCAAAAGCCACTGCATATTTATCTTTTGCTAAGCTCCTTTAACATTCTTTTGTATTTTTAACTACCATTTAGAACTTTTCATCTCACCACCATGGCTCCATTTTAGTTGATTTTCTACCTGTAGGTCTCCTAATCAAACTAGCCATCTCATTCTACATCATGTTACTATCTCCTTTTATATCCCATTTTCCTACATTCGAATCTCTATCATTAAAATTCACTTATTTTTCACCTTGTAGGTTCCACCATCTTGTTTTAAGAAATCTCACCTCCTTGGCAATTCTTTCCATTTCTTATTAACAATATCAAGCACCACCAGCCTATGTCATAGTAAAACTCTCACTTACAATCCTTGCATATGGACCTATCCATCTTCCCAGTAAGGCTAAAATCTATTTAACTAAACTCATGCACGTATCTAGAAGTTATAAAGTGTGTGTTTCTCTTTTTGAATCATGTATTTGCTAACACTAGATCGCGTGTCAAACTAAAGTCCAAAGTAGTAGTACCTTCATCATTTCAATCTCCAAATCCAAAATTTTCATGTACTTTTTCATATCCTATGTTACATTTACCCCACATGTCCATTCAAATCCCCCCAACAAAAATCTTATCTTAACTAGCGATTGTCTGAAACAATCCTTTCATGTCTTCCAAAAACTGTTGTTTAGTTGTCTTATCTAATAGGCTAATCCTTTTTGTGGAGCATACGTGATAATAACACTAACTAACTATTTGCCTAAAAGAAGTCTAATTAGTATTATTCTATCCTGAACCCGGTTAACTTCTACCACCTCATTTTTTAGAACTAGTTCAGTGGTAGTTCCTACTCCATTCTATGTTTTCCTTTCCCATATATCATAATTTGTATCCCTAATTCTTTTACGTGCTCTCCCACTCATTTGACCTATTGTATGCTAGGTATGTAACTTTCTGCCTAAGGGTAACACGCTCATCTACTCATTTTAACGATTGCATGCAAGTATGTAACTTTCTGCCTAAGAATATTCTAAGTCAGTAATCTAATTCTGGACTCTGAATAGCTTCTTTAACAGCCTGTGTTAATAAGATCGCAGGAACCCTTGCTCACTTTTCACAACACCTTCAAGCACCAAAGTGTCATGTCGCTGGTAAGCCCTGAACATTATTGGTTAGTAAATGTCTTAGATTCTCGACCACCATTCAATCTTGCAATAGTAAAATGATGTACATGTTTATATCCAAATGCTGCTGAAGAGGCAAAGCAAACTAACACGAGTGTCCATATTGATCAAGAAAACGACTACGATGAAGGAGCCTTTTTCATAAGATTCTCCTTCTTCCAATCCGCTCACACAAGCTGCTTAGACCGACATATTCCATTTATGCGATCTCAGCATGCAATTAATGGGGCCGGCCCTGGCCCTAAGCGGTTAGGCAACCGCCTAGGGGCCCCCCAAACCACCTAGGGCCCCCAATCATTCAGGGACCAAAAATTTTGGCTCTTATTTTTTTTATTTATTTTTTTTTTTTTGAATTAGCATACTTACCTTAATCTAGTATTTAAATTGTAGATCGTGCAATTTTTCCTTTAAACCTCATTTTAGAAATTTTTATCTTGAATCAAAACGATTTTCAAATTGTTAGGATTGGAGCAATAATTAAAAGAGTGAAAAATAAAGAACATAAAGATTTATACATGTTAGTCTCAATGTGAAATTACGTCATGTCTTCAATCGCTACATTATTTTCATTATAATGAATGATAATCTTTGTTTAAAAGAAATTAGTCTTATGCATAACATAACAACTCAATGAAGTTTCCTAATTATAATGAAACTCTAATCCAATCCAATAAAGGTTAATGAAACTCTAAGGCAACTCAGGTTTCCTATTTATAATAAAATACTATAACAACTTAATTACTACGTGAGGCAACATCTTGAAAAACATCATTACTTAAGCAAATACAAATATAGTAGACCTTTCGAGGGCACTGTCCCCGACCCCCCGAGAGGGGGGCCAACTGCCTTCCTTCCAACCCCTACGGGGACCTTACCGCGAAGGTCAATCCGCACTCAACTCCGCATAGCGTAACAAATTAAGCTCCACAACTTAACACAAATTCTAACCATTTTTTCATTCAGTTAAAAGAAGAAAAAGGTACCTTTTTGACTTGTAAGTGTCAAAAATTTACATTTTAAAAGATCTCAATTTATTAAGTTTATTAAGGGCTATTTAAATCGCCAAAGCCCCAAATCTCAGGGCCGCCCTGGTTAATGCCCACAATATCAAGATAAACCCAAAAGCATGGTCTGTCTAAATTTTCAAATTTTCAGCCCATTGCAATAACACGCATTTTTCATCCGCGATGTGTTAAAAAAAGTTGATGAAACTAACTTTTCCACGTCTACAAAAAACCGCATCATACAATCTCCTAAACACTGGAAACCAAAAGAAAAAGCCATGTCTAGAAAACAATTAGCAAACCACACATATCATGCTTGTACAATGTTCTTATATTTCCAAAAAATATCCTTATATGAAGATATATCTATACATATGGAAAGAGAAACCGGTACCTTGTTGAAGAAGATCTGGCCACTGGAAAGAGCGATATAGAGGAGAATATAAGCGTATGTTACCAACTCTTCTGTTATCCATTTCCTATTCCGATCAGCCATTGTTGAGATACACTCCCAGACCCAAAATGTTAATGACAGTCAAGGAGAAGTACAATGGGAAAAAATGGGTGGGGGCTCTAGCCTCTATGCTTAGAGTATTGGGAACAGTGTACAATTGGGTTTGACAATTTACATTCAAGGAAAACAAAAAAGATTGCTTGTACATTCGGTTTTTGGGTGGTTATAGGGAAACAGCAAGATCCAGGGGAGGAGGAAGAAAGCGCCTAGTCGAAACGGCCATAAATGCTTTGTTTTTTTTTTTTTCTCTCTCTCTGTGTTTTTGTAAAAGTTTTCGTAAATCGTAGTATTGTAATATATTACTCCCATGTGATGTCCCATAAAAATAAGGTCTGTCTAAATTATAGTCAATTTTATTTATTAATAGTATAATTAATTTTTTAATTTTTAAAATATCCGTATTTAATATGACTTGTTATCAATAAATATGAACTATCACTCTATTAATATAAGAATATATCAAAAAAACGTAAGTAAAATTTATTGTTCCAACTATAATAATTAATCATTAGGGACCAATTCCACCATAAGGACAAAAGTTAGGGACCATTTGCGCCAAAATTCCAAAAGTTTAACGAAATATTGGATGGATTCTGTTCAAAAAGATGATTTGGGCACTACATGGATAGGTAATAGATGTAATTGCCAAAATTTGAAAGATAATGATGATTACTGCGTCCATACGTCGGGGACGTTTTGACCAATTTTCCATTAAAAAATTTTAATCTGTGTGAAAAGAAATAAATAAATTTATTTTGTAATAGAGTATTATATATGTTGTAATAATTATTATTTTTAACTTCGTCACATTGTATTTGTAATTTGTCGTACAAACAACGTATTTATTGTAAGATTTTTTTATTTATAATTTTCATGGAGTTTTAGATTTAAAAAATCAATTGGCTAACGGCCTAATCCACGAGCCGAGCCGAGCCGAGCTGAGCTGCACTTTTAGGCAACGAGCCATACCGACTCAACTCGTAGACCCAAAAGCCCGGACTCATATTTCACAAGTCGAGTCTAAAAGTTTGAGTCCATGGGCAGGCTTCACTTGATACATTGCCACTCCAAGTTTTCAACGAAGTAATTCAAGATAACAATCATTCCAACATTGAAGGGTCAAGAGCTGCTAGTGACAATTTGACACCAATTTCTAATAGAAAGGACCCTAGTGGTTAAAAATGAAACATTGAAGTACAAGTGCAAAAGAATGTGTAAGTTGGAGACGACGGCTGCAGTTTTTTCCCAAAAAGGGACTTATAGAAGGGGAAAAAAAGGGTTAATTACACTAATGGTCCCCATTCTTTCAGGTTTGTAACGATTTCATCCCCATTCTTTTTTTTAGCAGATATCATCATCATTCTTCCATTTATACTCATATATGGTCCCCAAATCACTATTTTTCACTATTCTCACAATTCTTGGACAATTTTGCCCTTTGACTTAAATAAATTAAAATGATAAGAAAAAAAATACAATGAAAGTATTGTAATTGGACCCTTAACCTTTTCAAAAGTACAAATAAATCCTAAACTATTTTATTTTATTCAGATAAGTGTTCTTCACCACCCCACCCCACCCCACCCCACCCCACCTCTGAAAATTTTTGAGGAAACTGTTCCCAAAGCAAAAATTTGGCTCCACCATCTATGAGAGAGAGAAAATTCTTTTTCTAACTTCCCATTGTTAATAAGAACTTGAACAAAGCGCACTAAAGCAAACCCAAGCAATTGATCTTCAAGATAATTCCTCACCCCGCTTAGCATCCATATCTCACATTTGAGAGATGAATAAACCGTATGAACATTAAGTCGGAGATTCTCATTGAAGATTGGATTTCTTCCGCCACCATTAATGATTTTAGTGCAGATCGTGTTTTTAGGATCGAGAGTGAGGCAAAGTTTAGCATAAACATCTTGCTTTTGGTAGATGCAAATGTTATGGATGTCCCTAGCTCGGTGTATGTAAACCTCCAAAATCCACGAGGAAGTCCTCTGGATTTGAGGTTATGGCTTCTTTCCTTTCAAATCTGATTCCCCTTGATAGGCGGTCGGCATTCTCTACGAAAAGATTAGTGTTTTGCTTCTCGGTAGCGGTGATACAAGCAGATTGAGGAGAATCCATGGCAAAACTCGGATATTAATCTTGCAAAAGAGCTGAATATTGATATATTACAATCAAAAATTGTAATACCCTATGTAGTTAAATCATAATAAGTACTACAAAGCGAGAAACCGGATGTGTAAAGTTTCTCTCTTTCTTGAATCCTAGCCCCAAAGACTCCCACCACCCACCAAACCCCAAAAATGTATGGTTACAAGAGGTTGGACTTCAAAGTTGAAGCCAAAAGCAATTACTGCTCAAGATTAGAAATGTAAAGCCCTCGCCTCCCGAGTAGAAGACAAATCCATAGAAGCGGAGGTAGAATCGAATCACGAAAAATATGAAATACATCAAGAACCTAAAAGCGGAGTTCGCGACTACATGATTGTTGAGTGGTGGTGGTTGTGGCGTCAGTAGTGTGTTGAAGATTAGAAATTAGGAGAAATCTTTGGAGAGGAATTGGCAATTTTTTTTTGGTGGTTTGTTAAGCGAGTTTGTGCTTGGGGAGCAGCTTTTCCCAATAATTTCCAAAGCGGTGGTGGTGGGGTGGGGTGGGGTGGGGTGGGGTGGGGTGGGGTGGAGAAGAACACTTATCTCGAATAAAATAAAATAGTTTAGGATTTATTTGTACTTTTAAAAAGTTAAGGGCCCAAATTGCAATGCTTTCATTGTATTTTTTCTTATCATTTTAATTTATTTAAGTCAAAGGGTAAAATTGTCCAAGAATTGTGAGAATAGTGAAAAATAGTGATTTGGGGACCATATATGAGTATAAATGGAAGAATGTGGATGATATCCTTTAAAAAAAAGAATGGGATGAAATCGTTAAACCGAAAGAATGGGGACCATTAGTATAATTAACCCGAAAAAAAAAAGATAATTACACTATTGGTTTTCAACCTAGTGCTTGAACAACAAGTCGGTCTCTAGCTTTTAAAAACCAGCAAATTGGTTTAGTTACACAATCAATTGTCAGACTTTAATGGTTAAAATTATCTAGATCTTCGGTAAGTTAACACACGATCCCCATGTGATGTAGCAGGAACGGGAAAATGAGTGGGAAAGGGGGGCAACAAGGGAACGCAGAAGAAAGGAAAGGGAAACAAGGAGGATACAGTAAGAATGCTAGAGGGCACGCTTTCGAGAGAAGGGAGGAGGTAGAGGTAGAGATAAAGAGAACATGGCATGGAATTGAGTTTTATTTAAGTGCTTGTTTAGTGAAGTTTAAAATTAATATTTTAGGAAATTTTTAAAAAGTTAGTGAAATGTGTGTTTGAAAAGTTAATAAAAGTTATGGATCTCGTAAAATATGTAATTCAACTTCCTAACTTTCTTCTTACATTTGTATATTCTATTCCTCAACATTTATTATCATTGCAACATCAAAATACTATAAAAGATTTAAATGAATTATTTCACTTCTCAACCAAGGATTTACAGTCCTAGGCAACATTATACGATTAAAACATCACTGCATTTCAAGAAAAATTAAAATTTGGGGTAGCTGATATCAAATGCATTAGTCAACTTCACAAGTTCAAAGTATGGAGCAAAATCAGGATATGTGTAATGGACGATTTCAAGAAGGACAAGAATACAACACATTGAGGAGAACAACAATGATCTATTAATGTCTACATACCACTTTACTGACTTTGAAGATCTTCCAAAATACATGGATTCTGATGTAGATATAAATGATTACTTGTAATTCTTAAACTTTGTTTATTTCATTGAAGCTCATTATATTATTTTTAAAATACATATACTTACAACTATTGCTATAATGGTTATTAATGTAAGGCGTCGGAGAATTCTTCAAACACGTCAAAGAATAGAATGTCAAGTACAATATGTAATTCTTATAAACAAAAAGTATAACTCTATTTACCACATATTTTATTTTTAATCCATTCTTATACATAACATACCATACAATATAGATCACTATTATTAACTAAATCTGATGCATTATAGGTTAGACACTATTTTGCTAACAATGTGAGACATATCTGAAAATCTAGCAAAGAAACCAGTTCTTAGCAAAACACTTAGAAGCAAAGTTCTAAAATGCGTAATGCGTGACGACGCGGCGAGGTGAAGTATCAAGAATTATAGATTTAAGCGCCGCCTATGTGAAGTCTAGGCGTCAAAATATATTTTCGAATTTTAATTTTTTTTTAATGCTCAAATTTTAAATTTGAATAACACAACCTACAATATACTGATTTAGATTACAAAATTACTAGCCTAGTTTTCAAAAAATAAATAAATAATACGTGAGTTTTTAAATTAGATGCACACTGTACAATGAAGAAAAAATAGATTTATATTAAGGCACATATCATGGTGGAACATATCACATTCAACATGGTTCAAAATTAAAATTGCAGGACTAATTTTAATAACATAGCCTACGATTAGATTATAAAATAACAACCCATCATCATAGTTTTCAAAAGTTAGTAAATTACAACTATCACAAATATAAACACAAATTTCTCAATAATTTCCTACAATTTGATTACATACCAACATAGCTTAAGTTTTGTCTAACTTTTTATCGGATTCTAAGTCAAGCTCTTCTTCTTCATCTAACTCATCTTCCGTGCCATTCGATACAAAATCATTTACGTCGGGCTCCCCTATTTCATATTGAACATTTCTAGCACCTCTTGTAGATTTGAAAATAGTTTATTTTGACCCAATCTGTTAATCTATACTAATCTAAAATAGGCTTAAAAGGAGAAATGTTTTTGGACAAATATGTCCTCGTTAATATAATTGTCATTGAGTTAATGTTATAATTGAACTCCTAATTTATCATTTATAATTATATATAGTTCCTTAGAAGTAGAAAATGCTAAATCTCCATTTATTATATTTAATTACTGGATTTTGAAAATATTGTCTTTGAATTGTGAGAACGGATTTGGTGAGTTACAACATTAATAGCAATTGACATTCCACCAACAATTTATTCAACTTATTTAAGGTCTAATTTGAAGTTTAAGGTTGTTTTATTTGAAGGTAATTATGTAGTTTGTGATGTCCATAAAGACTTCATTTGAATATTTGTATTTGTGATTGTAGTTTTTGTTAGTTAATGTGAATAATCCTCTCTCAATGCTTTTCTTTTTTCAAAAAATTAATAATTTGTGTTGGACTATAAAGGTTACGGTGTATTTTTTTAATTATTGTGCATGCGCATCCATATTTGTATATTGTTTACATATCTAATTGACTTGCGACTTCAGATTTCTAAACGAAAAAAATTTTGTGGGCTAACTTCAATAATGGTTTCAATCCACTATTGATACGTATCTTATTTCTATTATTCTTTTTTACGCTTTTGAATTGAATTGTTATCTATTTTGTTTAAACTAATTTTTATTAACTATTTATGTTCCAATGTGAATAAGACGCTTAAATCGCTAGAATATTTAGTTTTGGTAAATTACTTTATTTCTTCATTACAATTTGAATAAGTTCACGTGGAGACATCTAGGCACTGAATTGTGCAAATGAGAATGTTTAATTTTGTTAATTTCTAATGTAAATGTTATTTTTTTTTTTTTTAAATGCTGATTGATAAATCTACATAACTTGAGGTGCTATGAGCCCAAATTGTATGTGATATTTTAAATTACAAAGATTTGTTATAAATCATTTGCCATCTCATAAAGCAATAAAACTCAATAGGTTTGAGTGTTCGATATATTTAAGTACTTATGTATACTATTTTTTATTCTTTTTGTTTGTGTTATTTAATTGACATTATTTGATTATATTACAGACCTTAAAAATAGATATTCAATACTAGTCACACAATAGTAGAAAGTAATTTATTTGAATACAACAACAAACATTATATTTCACCGTATTTTCTAATGTCAAATTTTTGTATTTTAATACAGTATTAAATTAAGTTATAATTATTTAAATATTTGAATAAACATATATCTCACAATACCATTATTAAATCACGTGCAATGCACATTTTACATACTAGTAAATTTAAAAAGAGGCTTACTTGCTCTAATGCATGTTATGTGATAAGTGTGATTTTACACTTATCTAGACTATTAAAAGTGGACAATTGTAAGTGCTCATAAGTACTTTTCTACTTAATTGTGTGTGATTTAATTATTTCAGGTCAAAACTCAAGATCGGATGGAATTGGAGAAAAACAAAGCAAAATAGGTGAAAAGGATTTGAAAGTGTACAAAAACTTGGAGATGGGGATCAATTTGCAAACATACAAAAGTTGAAGGACACGGACTGCAAATAAAAGAGGACTAAAGTGAAATAAAAGAATAAATCAGAGGACTAAAATGACCACAATCAAAAGTTGAAAGACCAAAGGCGCAGAGATCTGAAGAAAAGAGAGTCGGGCTAACGCCTGAGCTCAAAGTCGGGCGATCGCCCACCAAGAAGCAGCAACAGAGGCGATTGATGCGGCCCGGGCGTCGCCAGAACATGCTGGGCGTTCGCCTGAGCCAAAATCTCACCCATGGATTTTCTTTTATTTTATTTCCTTTTTGAGTTCTAAAGCAATTAGGAAATATGTAACCCACGATTTTTAGAGATCTTTTAGGGCTTATTGGGGAACTATAAATATGGGTTATACACTCATAATTGGGGTTGAAATTCTTGTGAAAAATCATATGAGAGAGAGAGATACCAAGAGACGAAGAACAAAGGCGGACTTGAAGATTCGAGCTTGAAGACAGAGATTCCTTGGTGCAAGACATTCAACGTCTCTTCCTCTATTATTTTCAAGATCCGGTTATGTTTTCACTTCTTTTCATCTTTTCTTCCTCCCGAGTTATGAATAGCTAGATTTTATGTTTGGATGAACGATGTAGCCTAAGTTAAACTCTTTAATTTCGACTCTCAAGTTTTGATTTATAAATTGATTAAGTATTTGATTTACTTCTTTTCTTAATGCTTTGAATTATTGGCCATTATTTCATTGATTTTTGTGGATTGTAATGAACCGAGAGGTAAATTGTTAATCTAGACCACGTAGTAAAATCTGGCAATTGGATAAAAGGTAGAGATACGCTTTTGTTATTGTCACGGTCTTGTATTGAATTCTTAGAAGATTTAATGCATCTAATTAAGGACCATTCTGACTGCCTAAGTTGACTTAATTAGATAGGACTAATTTGAACTCGAGAGAGGTAAATTAGGTTAAATTTGTGAATTCGACCGAATACAACTTTAGGAAACGAATCTTGAGAGGAGGAATTAGAGATGACAACTAGGTGAATTCGTTCGTCAAACGCTTCAACCATCATATTTTATTAATTCTTGATTTACGCTTTATTATTATTTTGAAAAAATCCAAAGTTCTAGTTTAAATATTCAAATTCAATTGATTTTAACTTGTTTTCAATAGATTAGCGATTTGATTAATTTAACTAGTATCTAAATAAGATAGTCTTCGTGGGAGCGATAATCAGGACCCAAAAGTCCACTTTATTACTTGTTAACGATATTGTGCACTTGCAATCACATTATTTTATCAACAAGTTTTGTTTGGTTCTTGCGGGGACTATTCTTATTTAATATTAGTTTAGATTAATCGTTAGTGTTAGTTTTATTTTATTTTATGTTATTTATTTATTATTATTATTATTACTATTATTATTAATTTTTTTATTATTGTTATTATTACTATTTTCTTTCTTTTCTGTTTATTTCTTATTTATTATCGGTCTTAAATTAATTGTTATAGTTAAGTTGTTTTTATCTTGATACTTTTTTTTTTTTTATACTACGGAAAAGGGTGTTTGTTGCATGTCTCCCGATGCAAGGCGGCAATCTTGAGACTTTCGATCCCGAGATTGAGCGTGCTTTCGAGACGAAGACGCAAAGAACACAACCAACAAAAACAGAAAGACCCGGCAACAAAATCGGATGGCGGATGCACAAATGAGACAAGAGTTTGAACAAGAGGTTGCAAGAGCGGCCGTGATGGGTGACTCAAACAAATTCAACAACATGAAGAATGGGGAAGAAGATGACGATGGAAACATGCCAATGGCTCGGTTCCTAACTCCGCAGAGCTCACGATCGTTCGAGCATTATTTATCCGACTTTTGGTGGAATGACTTTCAATTAAGGGCCGATTTGATTAATCTCTTGACAATCACTGCAGTTCTATGGAAAGGCGGTGAAAATCCTAATACTCATCTCTCTCGATTCTTACGTATGTGCCATAATTTTCAGTTTCAAGGAGTAAATGAAGATGCCATCAGACTCCGGTTATTTCCATATACATTGAGGGAGGGGGCTCTAGAATGGTTAGATTCAGAACCACATGCTAGTATCACCACCTGGGATGATTTAACCAGAAAATTCTGTAATAAATACTTTTCACCTGCTAAAGTAGCAAAGATGAAGTTGGAAATTTCTACTTTCCAACAACTGGAGGGCGAAAGGTATCATGAAGCTTGGGACAGATTCAAGGAGTTGCTCAGAAAATGTCCAAACCATGGTATTAAAAGGGCCAACAAGCTCAATATTTTTATTCGGGCTATCTCCTCGATCTAAATCGACGGTGGACTCCTCTCGCAAGCGGGTCCATCGCGAATAAAAATGTCAGCGAAGCATGGGATCTCTATGAGTGATTGCAAACACACGAGACCATGTTTTCATCGATCGCACCACTCCAAGAAAAGTAGCGAGGCATACATGAGATTGATGGTGCATCACCTACCAATGCACAACTTGCTACATTGACAAAGCGGTGGAGCTCTTGGTCGAGAACACAAATGCAAGGAGTGAATGCAATCCAAGCAACCATCATGTGCGAGGCGTGGAGCTAACCATTCGACATCGAGTTGTATGTTATTGGCCTCTCGAGCAGGTCAATTTTGTGTGAGAATAATACACATCGCGGTACAATCCATATTCACAAACATACAATCCGGGTTGGAAGCAACACCCCAATTTTAGATGGTGCGAGAATCAACAAAGTGGTAATGCATATAATGCTCAAGCAAGAAAGAGGATCGAGTTTAGGAGAGATGTTCAAAGCAGTATGCGCGAGAAAACCGATCAAGCATTGGAGCGATTGGACATCAACGGTCAAAATCGACAAGCGTCTCATCGGAAAAATAGAGACTCGATTGGTCGACTAGCCCTACAATTGTCGGATAGAAAACCGGGCACTTTACCCAAGACTACGAAACAAATCCAAGAGGCGGTAAATGCCATCACTACAAGGAGCGGGGGGTACTTGCGAGAAATTCTTGTGACAAGAACAGAGAAAAATGATGAGCAGTTGATGATTAAGGAAGAAGAAAGCGGATGACAACATGAGAAATCAAAAGAAGGCGTTGCAAAAATCATTGAATCATCACAAGTGAGGGTGCCAATTCTGTCAAAGCTTATGTGCCACCAATTCCATTTCCTCGGAGGGCGCATAAGAACAAGCTCGACAAGCGGTTTGAAAAATTTCTTGAAGTTTTCAAGAAGCGCATATCAACATTCCTTTTAAGACGCATTAGCTCAAATGCCATTGTATTTGAAATTCATGAAAGAAATGTTGTCCAAGAAGAAAACTGATGAAAAGCGAGGCGGTGGCTTTAAGCGAGGAATGTAGTGCTATTACGCTCAATAAGTTACCTCCGAAGTTAAAAGATCCGAGGAGTTTTAAATTACCTTGCACAATTGGAGAATTTTATAATTTTAATGCTTTATGTGATTTAGGTGCAAGTGTAAATTTAATGCCTCTTTCTGTCTACAGGAGATTAGGGTTGGGAAAAGTGAAAGCAACAAGTGTATCTCTACAACTTGCTGATAGATCGATCAAGTACCCACGGGGTGTAGTTGAGGATGTGCTTATCAAGGTGGAAAAGTTTTTCTTTCCAGTTGATTTTATTGTCCTTGACATCGAAGAGGATCGCAATATGCCAGTCATTTTGGGACGACCATTCTTAGCAACAAGTCGGGCCCTTATTGATGTTGAAAAGGGTGAGCTAATCTTGAGGGTACAAGATGAACGAGCGATATCAAGATGTACACCATACCCGAGCAACCAATCGACCTCGAGGAGTGCTTTAGAGTTGATGAAGGGGTAATAATTGGCCAAGAAAAAGCGCAAACCGGCTACGGTGGACTAGTTGCACCAATTAAAGATGAAAAGAATTCGAGTTAAAATATGGAGAGCAAAGGAAAAAGCGTGTAAAGCTGGCAATTGCAAGCAATGCAAGACTTCCAAAGATCAATTCAAGCCTCCATAACTGATACTTGCAAAAGAGTCGAGCTCTAGACTATAACTCGAGCGCTAAATGGGAGGCAACCCATTTTCTATCTTTTCTATAGTTATTGCATTGCATGTAGAATTTTAGGACTGCATTAGAAAGTAGAGCATGTTTCCCATTTTTTTTTAGTGATTACGTATATTTAATCATTATTGTTTTTCATATTTCAGGTTGCACATCGTCATTCCAAACCAATGCATCTTGATGAGCTAAAAATTCGATTGTTATCCCATGCCTTTTGATTCGAGGTTGTCTCTTTCCTTATTTCTTATTTACTTTGCTTTCTTTTGTCACATTGAGGACAATGTGAACTTTAAGTTTGGGGTGACTTTGAGTATTTTTGTGTGTTATTTAAAAAAAAAAAAAAAAAATATTTGTGTGCTTGTATGTTGGATAGCCTTGCCGGCCTATGATGATATTATTTAGGCGATATCAATTCATGAATTATGACTATGTTATGCTACTTATGCTTGTTTTATAGACTTTACTTATCCATGTGAGATACGATTAAGTGTGATTTATGGTCATGAATTTCACTACGCTAGGTTGGTATATTGAATAGAATACTGGTGAAAGAGTAGTGAATCTTAGTTGAGAAAACCAAAACTACCAATTGACTACTCAATTACCTAACCGATTGAGAGAATAGTTTTGGGGTGGTTAAACCAATGCGAAGTTGTTTAGATATGTTTTGATTCCGTGCGTGAGTATATATGTGTGGAGTGTTCTTTGGTTACCAAGTGGAATCTAGGTATTGACCGGATGCTAGGAATCTAATCCCCGCTTCTTTATCTTGCAAAAAAAAAAAAAAAAAAAAAAATTGAAAAGCATGGCACATGCATTATCTTATACCTCTCTTCGTAGCCTAGTTGACTCGAGTGATAAAGTCCATTGGAGTTCTCAAAACTCGGTGCCCTAAGGTTTAACAGACCTGGGAGCCATCGGCCTAAAGCTCGCTACAAGGGTCATCTAGAAAGCTTAAGGGAGTGAGGTCTTACACATAAGATATATATCCAAAAAAAAAAAAAAAAAAAAAAGAAGAAAAAGCAAGATTGAACCATTGTGCGCATAACTTGGGGATATAGATGACTAGTGGGTTTGACTTACCTAGTGGACGCTTGATGGCCAAATCATTCGATAAAAGGAGAATCATCACAGATCTAGATAGCAATTGTATTGGCTAGACCTAACCAACTTTTGAGCGATAAAAGAATAAGTGTTTTGAGGGTAACTTTAGAGCTAATACCCGGGGTGAGAAAATTGAATATCAGTTTGGGGGTGTGTATTCTTACGAGCGAGAAAGGAAATATTTGACCATTGGGGGCATAATATCACCAACCAAACGGCTTATGGTGATTGAATTGACTATGCGTACACACATATATCTGTCGAGCATTGGATAAGTAAAACTGATTGATTTTGGTAGCATGATTTAGAAATTTTATTATGAATTGTTTGATTGTTTCAAAAACATGAGGCGAATGCGGCAAGATATCTACTATAGTATATTTTAATATTATTTAGTGTGTTTAAGTAATTAGTTATGTTCGAGGACGAACAAATGTTCAAGTTTGGGGGTATTTGATAAGTGTGATTTTACACTTATCTAGACTATTAAAAGTGGACAATTGTAAGTGCTCATAAGTACTTTTCTACTTAATTGTGTGTGATTTAATTATTTCAGGTCAAAACTCAAGATCGGATGGAATTGGAGAAAAACAAAGCAAAATAGGTGAAAAGGACTGAAAGTGTACAAAAACTTGGAGATGGGGATCAATTTGCAAACATACAAAAGTTGAAGGACCTGGACTGCAAATAAAAGAGGACTAAAGTGAAATAAAAGAATAAATCAGAGGACTAAAATGACCACAATCAAAAGTTGAAAGACCAAAGGCGCAGATACGAAGAAAAGAGAGCTGGGCGAACGCCCGAGCTCAAAGCTGGGCGATCGCCCAGCTGAAGAAGCAGGCAACAGAGGCGAATTACGCGGCCTGGGCGTTCGCCCAGAACATGCCTGGGCGTTCGCCCAGGCCAAAATCTCACCTGCGGATTTTCTTTTATTTTATTTCCTTTTTTGAGTTCTAAAGCAATTAGGAAATATGTAACCCACGATTTTTAGAGATCTTTTAGGGCTTATTGGGGGAACTATAAATATGGGTTATACACTCATAATTGGGGTTGAAATTCTTGTGAAAAATCATATTGAGAGAGAGAGATACCAAGAGGCGAAGAACAAGGCGGACTTGAAGATTCGAGCTTGAAGGCAGAGATTCCTTGGTGCAAGACATTCAACGTCTCTTCCTCTATTATTTTCAAGATCCGGTTATGTTTTCACTTCTTTTCATCTTTTCTTCCTCCCGAGTTATGAATAGCTAGATTTTATGTTTGGATGAGCGATGTAGCCTAAGTTAAACTCTTTAATTTCGACTCTCAAGTTTTGATTTATAAATTGATTAAGTATTTGATTTACTTCTTTTCTTAATGCTTTGAATTATTGGCCATTATTTCATTGATTTTTGTGGATTGTAATGAACCGAGAGGTAAATTGTTAATCTAGACCACGTAGTAAAATCTGGCAATTGGATAAAAGGTAGAGATACGCTTTTGTTATTGTCACGGTCTTGTATTGAATTCTTAGAAGATTTAATGCATCTAATTAAGGACCATTCTGACTGCCTAAGTTGACTTAATTAGATAGGACTAATTTGAACTCGAGAGAGGTAAATTAGGTTAAATTTGTGAATTCGACCGAATACAACTTTAGGAAACGAATCTTGAGAGGAGGAATTAGAGATGACAACTAGGTGAATTCGTTCGTCCAAACGCTTCAACCATCATATTTTATTAATTCTTGATTTCTGCTTTATTATTATTTTCGAAAAAATCCAAAGTTCTAGTTTAAATATTCAAATTCAATTGATTTTAACTTGTTTTCAATAGATTAGCGATTTGATTAATTTAACTAGTATCTAAATAAGATAGTCTTCGTGGGAACGATAATCCGGACCCAAAAAGTCCACTTTATTACTTGTTAACGATATTGTGCACTTGCAATCACATTATTTTATCAACATTATGCGCGATTATTTGCACTTATTCTCACTTAATCGCGTTTATTCTCACATATTCGCGCCTAGGCGGTCAAAAAAAGAGTTGACCACATTTTTACACGCATACCCTCAATGCGACACGTTTTGCAAACGCATCAAGTTTAGGCACATAAGTGCACCTTTTAGAACACTGCCTAAAAGTGTCATCCTTTAATGGTAATACAAAATATTTACTGCACTTCTTTTTGTAAACCATCAAGTAAGCACATGTATATATTTCAAACACTTGACATTGTCGGTGTATCTCTATCAACAAAGGAAATAGTTTCTTCTTCATTGATGGTTCATTCCAAATTGTTGAAGACTTCAAATCTTGGTAATCAGTTCACAAAATTTTTATTCTTCATTGTATTTCTTATTATTATGATATGATAAACTCTTAAATACTGGTAAGATATATGTGCACATCATTTTCTTCTATTTCAATACTATATACTAACTTATTCTTTTATAAAATGTTATTTCAGGCCCATACAAATGCTAAAGCAATTGATGAAATCATCGCAGAGAAGTATTACACTGAGCTTAACACCTTCCAAACTCAGTGTTCCAAATGAAAGCAAGTTTACAGAAAATCAAAAGCATCCGAGAATTGCATAGTGTGGTAAGTTACTAAACTTTAAGATTATATCGAATTCAATTTTGTCCAACTATTAAAAAATAGTGACGTTATTGTTCATTTTTCGATTATGCGAAGAAATCAATAACAAACTTACTGATATGTTATCTCTCCATCAGAAACGATTTTTTAAGATCAAAGCAACAACATCTGTCAAAGTACTCAACCAATCATTTTTGTACATGAGCGTGTCTTCTGCAAATGCAACACTTCAAGAGCAAATTCCAAGATACTATGAAGCCTGATTTTTATAAATCTATCAAATAAGATACATTATTACATTATCTCTTCATATTTAAGTATAGCTTACATTTATATTTATTTATTTATACCACATAAATTATTTCATAGCATTGTTAAATTGTTAAATTCATGTTATGATAGGGCCGAAGTATTCAACTGGATATATCAATACTTCGACTATTGAAAATCCGACTGATTATTTCTTGCAATATAATGCAACAACATTGATGGAACTCACAAAAATGGTATTATTAAATTTTGAACTTCATTTTTTTTGTGCATCATAAGTTTTGAACATTTACAATTACCAATAACATGGATAATTTTACTTGAACAAAACCTATATACGATTGTTGATTAAATACGTTTGATGCTGGATGAGTAGAAAATTTTCTATATCAAAGCTATACAAAAGAACTACATTCACCAGAATGCAAACATGAAATGTTATTCATCTTTGATTCTGAGCATCAGATAACTAGAGAAAAAAACATCCAAGACAAAGGAAGGCTCCAGCACACGATGATGAAAACCAACGGCTTTCTCATACATGTCTGTTGACTCATCACCAGCAAAGAGGTCATTTTTTCAATCACAAGATACACCCATTGCAACCAAGAAGAAAATAGACAAATGTGGACATGAAGACAGTGACACAATATCGTATCTAAAGCTCCACCTTTTAGTCTACATAACAATTTTCAATATTTTTTTTGCTAACATTCTAAAACTTGTGTATTTTCACTTCCTTTTTTGATGTGGCAAAATTTTTGGCACTAGCTACATGCATCTGCACTCTTCTTTAATGTCTATGACCTAATCTATGTATTAATTCAGTGAGTGCAAATTAGTGATGATGTGAAGCATGGATTCCCAGTAATGTTGTTTCAATTCAACATGGTCCAACTATATATTATCAGTTCAATCATTTGTTCTATATTTTATAACGTATAAATATGCTATTATCTATACAATTAACAAAATAAATACTAACAAATTTCAAACAAATAATTGCATCTACTTATTTAAATTGTCATACGTGTGCAACACACGTCCGTGAACTAGTGTTAATTATAAGGGCATAAATGAAATTGTAAAAATTTAGTGGGGCAACTAATTGTTATCAAGAAGATCAACATAAATTAGGGGGTTATAATACTTATATGACCACTTTGATTTTGATTCATGCTTTTGTTTGTCAATTTGTTTCATAATCATATTTCCTTATCATAAAAGGCCTGGGCGGATGTAAGTAGCATTTTGATTTTGAAGTGCAATTTTTTTTTTATTAGTAATCCGGTTTCAATTTTTTTTCATTAGTAGTCTTTGAAGATGTGTGCATGGATATGAAAAGAGGTGTGTGTATCACGATTGGTTTAGATGGAAGATATGTCTTAGTTTCTTACATTGCGATGTTATTGTATTCTATTATTTGTTTGACATTCCTAACAAGGCAAGAAGCATGATTTTATTTATTTTTATGCACTTTCTAGTTATAGGATGTCTTGTACAAGTATTTTAGAGATTAAGGAGCCACATTTTTCCATTTTTATAGTTACTTAGAATTGTGTGAGATGAAATTCTCATGTACGGTTGAATAAAAAAAATAAAGAATTCTTATATAGATTTTGATTCAAATCAGTATTTTGTACAATCAACAAATTTGTCAATAACACGTGCATTTTTATTTTCTTAGGTTTTTCTAAATCATTAATTTGAAAGGTCCCGAGAATACAGATTGAATTGTACATTAACAAATTCAAGTACCCAAACAAAGAATTACAAATGAAAATCAAGAGAATAAAAAAAAAATCATTTTTTCACGTGCTTTTTTTTTTTATGGAAGAAAAACGTAGGACTAGTTTACAGCAGCCATCAAACTTTAGTGTTTGTTCAATGTTGTTGTCTTTTCTTTCTTAAAACTGATGAACAAAATTAATTCCCCGGCAAAAGGCAAAGAATAAATTAAAATTAATTCCCCAGCAAAAAGGGCAAAGAATGGCTGCTCTTCCGCTTGTCCACATCCCAACCAACAAATAAGCTAGAAAATGAATGCAATTTTAATTATCAATTTAAATCTTACATGAATATATATCTACGAAATTTGATTGAGTATTAAATGTCTATTGTCATTTTCGTTTGCTATATTACCAAATCCGGTAAATTGACTGATCGACTATTCTAAATCATTTCAAAATGGCAAATAATTGGCTGCCACAAATTACATCTTCATTCATTTATTATTAATTATATCAGCCGTTGAAAATAGACTGCTTGTCGGCATATCTGACATAATTCCAACTCAACACTTTCTGCATTAGCACATGATTTTTCCCAATAAAAATATCCCGAATGTTGAATTTTCTTAGGTATACAAAAAACAGGGGAGTAAACAGAATTACAGTATATATTACTATTAAATCTGCATTCAAATACTATGCAAAAAGAAACCAGCTGAGCTTCGATTCTACCTACATGCAAAAGCTACAAGCTGGTCCCTTAATTATAGTGTCTAGCTTTGTTCAGTTCAGTAGTAGGAGATTCCGGGGACGTATCTCAAACCATCCCTCTGGTAAATCTCCACTGTAAGAATCCAAAAAACACTCGAATTCAGGCCTGGTTGGCCAAGTCTTTGGCGTTTATGAATGTTCCATGAAAACCATATGGAACTCTTGATGGCAACTTCACTATGGCCTCTAATTCCATAGTCATAGCATTAACAATGTGTAGCTCTGATTTCCATTCTTTTTCGTCGTGCACGAACGCCAGAATATATCCGTCGTCCTCTGCTTCGCCGTTGGGGTCTCTGGGTAGAAACAGAGGCTCCCCGCCGTATTTTTCATCACCATAAAAATACTTGTTGATTTCACCAGATAAAAGGTCAACTTTAGCAAAACCAGACACTTTAGGCCATGGCTCAGCAATGGCCAAGTATGCGTACTGGGTTTTTCTACCGAGCTTGTTTCTATTCACCATTCCTGCCTCTAAGTTCACCTGGTCCTCCTCTGATATGATAGGCCTCCTTGTAGACTTGCCTGTCCTCAAATTTAATCGAATTTCAGATAAAATACTCTTCAAGCCCTCTTCACATTCATTGAAAATGGAGTCAGGTGGAGTCATACATGATCCAATTATGACAATTTCATCATTTTCAGTGTCTTCCCAAGCATTCCAAAGATGAAAGCAGAAGCAATCAGGCACTTCCACCCACTTCATATCCGAAACATTCTTCGAATACTTGTCCAACACACCAAACCTAGACACTTTGTCCTTCTCATAAACCACTGGTGAGCCGCCTTGGATCATTTCCGACATCCTGAATACCACTTGTTGATCAGGTACAATCACAAACCTCTCTGTTATTGCAAAATCATGCATCATAGTTGGCTCTGTAACCGGGATTTCTATGTCATCTGATTTCTCCCCATGTTTAGAAAACCTGAAGTATTTCAAGTAAGGCTTCTGGATAACATCGTAGCTCAATGCAAAGAGCTCACCAGAAACCGGATCAAGCTTGGGGTGAGCTATCATGGTGGACTTCAGCTGGCCATTGAAATTGTATCTTTCAACAGTTTTCAGGTCACCAGAGGGTGTCACGCGTACATGGTATGGCAAATCATCTTCAGACATGGCTAGTAAGCGATTATTGAAGTAGACCAAGCCTGCGTTGGCCACTCCAGTGCCTTGGCTATGATCAACAAGTCCACAAAGCCCACGAGCATAGAACAGCAACAATCTAGCTATGCCTGAATGACCATGTAGTTCACCAATGGCTTTAGGAAATACCGGGCGAGATAAGGCTCGTTCTTGGACAAGTCTTTGTGTCTCAGTGAACCGGCAAGCATAACTTGCTGATCCGTTATTGAATTTCACAGAGTGTATCATGCCGTCCCCATCAAAGAAGTGGTGACCGGCAAGGGGCTCGAAGAGTGGATTGGCCCCATTTCGCACATACACGCCTTGAATGGAAGCCGGGATTTTCCCGTAGACCGGCAGTTTGTGATAAACGGGGTGTTCAGTGACCGGGGAGAAGTTGCCAGCAATCTGTATTCTGGGGTCTGCTGTTTTGGGCAAAGGGTGTTCCAGTTCATGTGCTGTCAATGCAGTCTCCACTGCATCCAAGGCCATTGCTGCTACTCTTTGAATTAAATTCCATCGAGGCTCATCTTTTCTGATAATCAGCGTGGTGGAAATATTAGGAATAGGAGCTGGAGTTTGATATATTGTTGTTGCTGTTGAGGATTGCTTTGGCAAATGGAGTACTTGTGTTTGTAGAGAGCATCTTATGTTGAATAACGAGGAGTTTGAAGTACCTAGTGATGATGGTGTTGGTGTATAGAATTTGGGCTTGACCCATGAATTTGAAGTGGCGGCAGAAGCCATGGCAGCAACCTATTTTGGTAAGAGTGAATTTTGATGAGAGAGGTGAGAGGGGGAGTGAATATATAGACCAAAATTTGTGCATCGAGGTCCATTTCTAACACATAAGATGAGAACACGTGTTGCATACATAACAGGTAAAAGTTGAGATTAGTGAAAAATTGAGACTAATGAAGTCAAACTTTGATTTGGGACCATTTTACCTTTTGCAAGATTTGAGGTTGGGTGGAACAATTTGGATTGATCTATTTGTACCTGTCAAAATCCCGCGTTGTACCCGCTTAGGAGCCACGTGGCTATTAAATTAGACCATGAAGCAAATTTATTTCTCCGACAAAAATATTATTATGTTAGGTAAGAATATTTATTAGTGTCAGAAGTTAATCAAGAGTATCTACAACAGACGTGTTAATTCAACAGTTAGTATCGGATGTTATGTAGGAGTCAAATTCATTTTTCAAATTATTGTATTAATATGTTAGCTAAAGATATTTATTTGTGTAAAAAATTAATTAGGTGAGGTGAGGTGGAGGCGATTTTTAACCAGCTAAAGACATCCAATGCGGAAGTTTTAAAATGCTATCTTTGACGAATAGTTTAACTAGAAAATATGATATTTAATTATTTTTTAATTTTTTCTTTTTGTTCCAATCTCATATATAACCATTATCTCATTTATCACAAAAATTAATAATTATAAATCTCCTTTTATTTAAGAAAAATAACCATTACAAAATCATTTAATTGCCTTTTGCCTCTCTCTCTCTCTCTCTCTCTCTCTCTCTCTCTCTCTCTCTCTCTCTCTCTCTATATATATATATATATATATAACCTAATTATACATCTCATTTTAAAGAAATACCGTTACACAGTCATTTAATTGCTTTTTCCTTATATTTTTATTCATTTTTTGTTTCAATCTCATATAATCGTTACCTCATTTATCACAAAAATAATAATAGTTATATAGCTAAATTTGACAAGTCAACTCCAATGTGATAGTCAAACATTGGGTTAATTTCTCATGCAATTTCAGCGAAATTATGAAACGGTCACTAAAGTTATAAAATTTCAGTGTCGGTCACTGAAGTATACTAATGAGTTCACCAACGGCCATTCAATTAAATTCTCAGTGTAATTGAAGACGTGTCACCGTTAAGTGTCCATGTGATACACAATCGGTCGATATTTAACAAAAATTGATGCCACGTGAACTTAATGTACTAATAATAATAAATTCGGATCACAAATAATACACATAAAGTATGAGTATCTAGCTATAATTTTTGGACAATATCCAAACCAGATCCCCAAATATTTGCACGACCCAATTATAGATTCAGAAAATTGTGGCCCACATGTACAAGAAAAGAGATATAAATAAATTATAAATAAATAAATAGATGATGCTTAGCACATATTTTGATGAAGATAAATTATAAAATATTAAATAGAGGATGTTTATCATACTGTTTAAATGTAGACAGTTTGCTAGACATCTTCTATTTTGTTTCTTTGCTATGTAAATATTTTGAGGTGATGTGATACACTTTTTAGTGCAATTCAAGTCCATTAAAGATGCTCTTAAGCATTGTAATTCTTAACCTAAATCAAAGTCACACCAAATAGTTCAACATGCTTGTCATATGCCTCATCGAGGAATACAATCAATCCTTAACTGCATTCATTTAAGCAAATGACGCGAGTGCATAAGCCACATTATTCCTATTTTTGAGAACAAAACGATAGGAACAATCCCCCATTTCGTATAACTAAGTATCTATTTATGATAAAAGTGCTACATTCTAAGCAAAATTACATTTCGAACACAAACTTTGATCTGTCTTGAGTCAACCACACTACACAACTCCAAACTTTGAAGCACACAATTTCTTTCTCCCTAAATTACCCACAAAAAAAAAGCATATTAGTGTGAACAACATATTCACGAAATATTAAATTATAAATTTCTAGAAAATAATTAATATAAAAAAAATTTAAGATTTCAATTGAGAATTCACCATCATCGCATTACAACTTAAAATATTACTTTAGAATATATTCACGACTTTAATTTCTCAAAATATTGAATAATAATTTTGTTAGGACTTACAATTATACTATTAATATTCCAACTGCTACTTCAAAAAAAAAAAAAAAAAAAAAATTAAGAAAGCATCATATTCATTAAGGGTTGAATACACTTTTTTTTTTTTTTTTCCATTAATATTTTGGTACTAAATTTCGGTAGGGTGAATTTTGATGAGAGATCTGAGAAGGGGAGAACATATAGATCAAAATTTGGGTATGGAGGTCCAATTCTAACATATAAGATCAGACCACGTGATGCATACATAAACAGGAAAAGTTGAGATTAGTGAAAAAGTGAGACTCAGGAAGTCAAACTTTGATTTGGCACCATTTGTCCTTTTGCCCTTTTGTTGGTTTTACAAGATTTTGGAGAAATATGGGGAGGTTGGGTGGAACAATTTTGATTGGTCGATTTTTACCTGTCAAAATCCCGCGTTCTACCCTCTTAGGAACCACGTGGCTGTTAAATTAAAGCATATGCAACCTACATTTTAATTCAATTGTTAGTGTTAGATATATATTAAGTTAGAGTTAAATTTAATTTTTTAATAATAAATGTGTTAGATTGTTAATTAAAAATATTTATTAGTGTTAGAAGTTAACTAAGAGCATCTATAATAGACATGTTAATTCAATCATTAATGTTAAATGTTAGGTAGGAATCAAATTTATATCTCAAATAGATATGTTAGTATATGTTATATCATATAAAAAAATATTTATTTGTGTCAGAAATTAACAATGCATCTATATTGAGTTTTAGAACCCCAACCAAAGGCGCATACCACCACTTCTCTGCAGCTGAACCACCAACTACATTGTGTGGTGTTTCGAACTTGATTTGGTGATGGAAAGAATCTGCTAATTCTGATAAAATAGTGACTACTGACTGGCCGTGGCTTTGCTCAATGAGGCACTCGGTTCCTTTCTCTCCAAATTACCCACATCCAAAAAAGCATATTAGTGTGAACAACATATATCAACAAAATATAAAATTAAATTGCTAGAAAATAATTGAATAATCTTTCTAGGACTTGCAAACATACTATTAATATTCCAACCGTTGCTCCAAAATGCAAAAAATAAAAATAATAAAAATAAAGAAAGCGTCAAATTCATTAAGGGTTGAGTAGTGAGTACTAATAATTAACCCCCCCCCACACACACACACATAAATATTATCATTTCACATATAACATACATTTTTTTTTTTTTATCGTAAATAACATGCATTTTTGTTGCCATGAAAGTCATCAGAGGAGGAATCTACTTTGTAAAACAATTGACGTGGAGGTTTTTAATTTTGAAGGATTGGAAACAAAAAAAAATGTTTAGGGTTGGCAAAGTGGGGTGTCAACAAGCAGATAAACCCAATATTTTTATTAAAGTCTAAAGAGACTATTTCATGAGCAGTGCGTAGGCGAAGATATCTCTTCATAATCTCTGGTGTCATGGATGTGAATAGCCAGCCTTTAACTTTTTGGTTTTCAACATACCACTTAGAGTAAGACGGATCCTTTGTTTCAGGTTGAGGAGAGTCTCCAACAAGGTAATCAAGTTTTTCACGATCAGCAATGTGCATTTCAATGATTTGGGACAAGGTGTCATAATTGGATTTTCATAATTGGTGAGGATTATGCCAGCGTTGAAGTCGAAATTTTCAGTTTGTACATGTATAACTGGAGAGGGTTATACGGTGGTGGGTTTGGTTGATTCGGTAGTCATTGTTGGATTTGCAGGAATTTAGATACAATGAAGATGCTTTGATACCATGAAGAATAATGTTTTATTTTCATTCATATGTTTGTACACATGGATACATGGCCTTATATGATCCTTTGTACAAACTTGTTCTTAAAGACTAGGAGATAAATATGGTATATCATATAATTAAAAGAATCAAATAAAATATATTCACAACTAATTAGGAAATAAAATAATTATGGCAATCTTCAACAACGTGGAGGTTTTTTTTATTTTTAAAGGATTAAAAAATGTTTAGGGTTGGTAAAGTGGCAAAGTGGGGGTGTCAACTTAAACGCAGATAAACCCAATATTTTTATTAAAGTCTAAAGAGACTAAAAACTTTACAAATCTCTGGAATAACATAATTAAGATGTTACAATGAATTAGATGAAGTGAACACATAAAATCTCTACGTGGAGGGGAGGTTACAATTAATAAAAACACAAGTTAATTAGATCACGTTTCTAGTGTTTGTTGACGATATACATACATTTTCAAAAAGTTAACAAATTGAGTGAATATGTAAAAGATATTATATTCTTTTGAACACTTGGATGTATGTCGAACAATATTATGACAGGTGGACTAGATTAAACATGATGGACACCAATAATTGAATTTTTTCAGCCCTTTTCCACTTTTAATTTGCCAAGTTAATGGGGCTTTGTGGGAGCTTAATTATCTACAATTTAGGATTAGGGATAACATTATTGGAAACTTCAATGATCGTATTCCATCAAGTCAACTAGAATAAAAACAAAATACACTTGGTTGCGTTGCGTTGCGTGCTTTAGTTGCACTAGTACAGCACCGGATTAAATTTGACTTTGGTAAAATAATGATTTACTTTCTTTTTGAGATTAGTAATACTTAATTAAGTAACTAGTATTTTAATTAGGGATTAATGCATTTCATCTCGTGAAATTAACTTCTACGAGAGAGAAATTCATTTTTAAGATAAATAAATATATGTTTCAATAAAGTTTTTTATACGACGTGTGTTTGACAAGATACGTATATTTTTTTATAAAATTTACTGTATAATTTATTTTTTTTTTTTATTTTAAAATCAAACCACTATAAGGGTGGAATATTTATTCATACTAAAAAAAATAAACTTTAGAGAGAAAAATATGACGGGATAAAAAATGAATAACCTTGAGCAAACTAAATGAGAAAAATAATACAGAGCTTAAATTTAGAGAACATACGAGTTATATACCTTGAGCTAATGAGAAAAACAAAAATAAAATAAACTAATCTAACAAATTAGTTGCTTAACATAAAATATATGCTTTAAATTTTGTAATGCCATAAATTTTATGACCTCATGATCGCTTTCATAATCATTTTCCTTTAACTCTCTTCCACGTTGCATATCGAAGCTCCTTTGCAATTGGAAATATAAGAATCTACAACAAGTGTGGATATCCCTGTCCTAGCAAAATTTAAAGATGGATCACCTTTACTATTTAATATTTATCACACAATTCTCAAGCCCCATGTCAATCACATCCTCGTGAATACGGTACACATCCTCGGTTGGCTGGTGCTTGCTCGTGGGCACACAAGCCACCTTACTTGCTCTCCCTGTGTCTTTTTCTGTCTATTGACGATCGGCGCTCCTGCCGACCATAAGGAGGAGGTCGTTCAAGTTCACCAAAATATTAGACTTAAATAGTTAACCGCCCATTTGTAAGAAGCTTGGATGCCTCCATCGAGAGAACTCCATGAAAGCGGGTCGGGCCCACCTTGGTCAAACTCGACCCGATTTCTTCTTAAAGATGATCTCGAGTGATTCTCACATCTTAAAAGAAACCTCACACTCCATTTCTTCACGTCTCCCCAAACGCTCAAGATCTTGCAACATGTGTCCATCCACCTTTCGGGTATCTTCCACCACGTGTCCTTGATAAGAACTCATTATATTCAAAGTAAATAATAATGACATTCTTTTAGTACTTTCATAATTTGTTCCTTTTAAATAAATTCTTTCTAGAACTATTTTCTCATTATTCTAATTCTTGCTTTGGAGTTACAACACGAGAACAAAGCCCCTCCCATCTTTGTGGGTATTAAGATTGTTTGTGACCATTACAAGGAGATAAATCTTGGCAGCTACAAAGAAAGAACTTAGTCGTATTGAAAAGGTTGGACCAAAAGTGAATAAACCATAGAATATCAAAAGGCTAGTTAGACTTTAAAACAACTAGTTTAGAATTTTAACCATACGTTTGAGATTTAACGAGTGTGATCGTAATTATATGGAAAGGAGTAGATTATATGTGTCTTATGCGAGTAAGCTAGGAGATTATGTATCATTACTATGAGTAGAAAGATGGGGAGAGAGAAGAAGAATGATTAGTCAGTTTTGATCTAATCAGTTAAATTCTATCTAATTCATGTTTGTTATTGTTTTTTAAACTCTTTTTTAATTATATATTTTTTAGGACTCACAATTTTTATCAACTACATATTTCACCAATTTTTTTACAATTTTTTAAAAACTTATTTTTAAACTCCACCAACCAGATACATATCTATTTAAAAATAGTTACATTTTCATTATCATTAAAGCTAAAAGTCAAGCTTACCTAACATATTTGCCCAGCTTTAATAGGACTTATTTTTGTAGCATACCTCTTATTTTCCTTGACTGTTTAAAGACTTTATGATAATAAAGTTGTAATCCATGGCATTAGAATGTATTAATGTATGAGTCAAAAATTACTTTGAAAGGCATAAAGAAGGAAAACCAATTTGAAAGGTCCGAAATATTCAACATTATCAACAAAATCCTTTTGTAAAGATTAAGATATCTTAATTCATTGTTATCCGTTTTAAGCATATATAATTAGCTACCTAATAAGTGCTTATCTCAATGATCATTAATCACAGCATATTACAAGGTGAGTCTATATCTATTCTTCTATTTTTATTCTTCTCTCAATAAAATTTTCACAACTCATTACAATTTTGATTTTTGAACTAAACCAAAATACAAACTTAGAAGAATGGGTTAAAAAGATCAATCTAAATTTGGATCATACACTTTAATTGCCCATTATATAAATAACAATTTAACTTGAGACCTGCGCCCCATCCCGCCCCACGACACCGTCCCATTTCTGGGCTGCTCAGTGGCGGGTCCGGGGCGCAGTGGACCCGCCTCTTAATAATATATTCTTTTAAAAAAAAAACATAAAATCAAACTCCAAATAACAAATTGTTGGAAATGAGATTCTAACGAAAGTGTAAAATACAAAATTACACAACTTAACCACTACACTACAACATCAATCTTACATTTTTTATGTTGTTTGTTTGTTTTTTTTTTTTTTTGAGTTTGAAACATTTTTTTGTTTTAATTTACAATTAAAAATAAACAGGGCACTGATGTTTTTGCCACATACTTAGTTTTATATTAAAATTTCACAATTACTTTTAAACATCTTAAATTTAATAAATGCATCAAATGTAACACACTTTTTTTTTTTAAATAAGAAATAGGGAATATAACGTATATGGTCTCTAATCTTTATCCTCAGTGTGAAAATAGTCCACCACTTTTATTTTGCACGAACGTCTTTAATCTATATGTTTTGGTGCACAATTGGTCCTTATTTTATAAAAAGACCAATATGTTCTTAATTTTAATAAAAAAAATTCCAATTAAATTCTTAATCTCTGCAAAAGTTGCAAATGAGTCTAGTGCCCTTATTTTTATAAAGTTTTTTTTTAATTAAGAATTTATTGATCAAATTGATAATATATGTAAATTATTTTGAATATTTTACAAACTTATGAAATAACTAAAATTTAAGCTCATAATAATTAACAAACGTTTTAAATAAAATTATTAATTTTATTATTAAGTAATTACATTATTTAAAATTTAAACATTTATTTTATGATTATTAAAAAAAAATAACTTAAAATACTTTTATATTAGGGGAATTTATAAAAGTAGTCAAATACAAAAGGTAATTTTCAAGAATATCAACTTTTAATAACATTTGCAAAAATAGCAACTTTAAATGTAAAAAATCGTATATACCATTTTGTAAAGATGACAAGTTTTTCTTTCTGGCTTCCAAGAGATGTTATCTACTAATTTTTTTTTTAAATGACAATTAAACTGTCGTTAGTTTTTCTTCATTTCGACAAATAAAACTGTATGTAAAATTGTATATACCATTTGAAAGTTTTGCTATATATTCCAACATTAATTCATTAAAATTTATTTTCTATTTTTCAAGTAGCTCAAATAAAATGAAGACCATAGAAGACCGTCTTTGAAAGAATAAAACACATTAATAATTTGTAAAGAATAATCAAATAATCAAATAAACGGTATGTTTTGGTTACATATTTTAATATTAAAGGTGTTTTGGTATGTTAAGCTATTTATAATAGCAAATTGTATTTTTTTTCAATTTTTTTTAACCAAAATTCATTTTTTGTCACCATTAAGTAAAATAAAAATTAGCATAATGTGATATACAAAATGTAAATACACTCTAAATGCAAAGTGTATCTTATAAATATATATATATGATAGAAGAGTGTTTCATTGTGAAAAAACAAAGTTAACACGATAGATTGAATTTAGTGGGACATAATCTTAAGTTATGACAAGAGGCAAATGTGCATGTAAGTCCAACCACCATAAACAAGAAATTCTTAAAAAGCAGTTGCCAAATCTAGAAAAGAAAAAGAAATTAAGAAACAAGGTCTAAAATTTCATATCATGGAGGTGGCTCTGCGATGGCATTGAGGTGGAGTGATATCGATTTAGATCATGATGGTGGCGTAAGAAGGATGATGTGGTGGTCAGAGCATCGACAAGGGCGGATTTACAACATGGCGAGACCCCGCGTCCGTCCGTGCTGGAATTTCGTGAAAAAATTGTGATGGCTATCGTGTATGCAAGGACGGAGCCACATGGAGCAGAGTGCAGGCGGTCATCTGCACTGAGTTTTGAGAAATAAAGGGAAAATAGAGAATGGAGTAGATGTATATGTGTATGTCAAGATATCTATATATATATATATATATATATATATATATATAACTTACTGAGAGTGAAGGGGAAAGAGAAATAAAAATGATATTTTAAATTCAAAATTTTACTTATGGTCCCTGAATTTTGAAAAATTAAAACGTAAGGTGATTGCATGACTAAATCATCAAGTAATGATTTATTATTTTTTCTTAAAGTGGATCAAAATTGAATAATACAGAAAGTATTTTTAAAGTTTTTACTCTCGTTCTCATTTTGACTAAGACACTGTAATTGGTCATTAAACAAAAATTAACTTCAATTCGCATGACTTTTCGTAAACAGAATGCCCGGAGCCACAACGTGAAGAGAATAAAGATAAATCTTTTAGCTTATGAAACTTGAATGATTATTTTACCTGATACCATTATCACAGTTATCTAGTCCACAAATTGAAATTGGAGTTGTACTAAACACTTTTTAGCATTATTACGGCTTGTATAGAATTATATTTCACTACAAAACAATAAACAATATATATAATTATTTATGTTATACCTAGGATAAGTGGTTGAAAAAAATGTCTAGAACAGCAACTTTCGGATAGGCCCTGAAAGGAGAAGGAAGGCTGGAATGCTAACAGGCGTCTATTGTGCCAATTCTAGTTTTGAACTACCGTATACTTGTTTCATAGCTTTCAACTGAGCGACAGACCCGACGCGACTGATAGATAAGCCGACGTCTCCGCCGGATTACAGTCTTCATTCAGCTGATCCTCCGTATATCTTTAAAAAAAATGTTATGTTAGGTTCTTTGATCTTCTTATCGCTGGAGATTCCTAATCATTGCGATATTGGCTTCTTGATTTTCTTGTTGCTTGATAAGTTACGTATTGATTAAAAATATTTTTCACATTATTTTTTCACAATTATCACCGTTGACTGGTCAACGGTCAACCAGTCAACGTCCGTCCTAACTAAACTTCAACCTTAGATCCGCCACTGAGCGTCGATGATGGTGGACTATGATAGTGGGGTTGGAGTTGGGGATATGTGATAATGGTAGTAGAAGGAGGCGGTGTATCTAGATCCACAGTGGGATGGAATGGAGACAAGCAGTGGTGGTCTCATCTAGATTCGCGGTGAAATGGTGGTGGATGGTGACACTAGGATGATTTCACCACTATCACCATCACAATTAAGTTGATTTGTTGGATTGTGCTATTTCCCTGTCGGTGTCAGCGTATCACCGCAACATTTATTCCTTCTGTTGTTACGTATGTTTGTATTTTAAAGAAAAAGTTAATAATTATGAAAAAAAAACAATAAATGTGGGATTTGAAAACTAACAAAACATGTGATGTAATTTTCTCTTTTAATAAAAGCTAAAACACAATTTTTTTATAAGAAGTTGTTTGTAGTTTAGTGGTTGAGGTTCCTCTGTGTGGCTTTACACACTTAGATTCAAATTCTATTTTATTTAAAAAAAGAAAATTGAGCGATTTGCACAATTAGTCTTTAATTTGTAGCACATATAGAAAATTCATTCTCATCCTTTAAAATCGACTTTTCAATCTCCAATCTTTAGTTCTGGTTGTGTACTTCGTCTTTTTTATATAATTACATTTCACTCTTTTTTATTTGATTTTTGCTTGTATAAAAAGCTCTCTAATCAACCACATATTCCATCCAGGGACATGCTTGTTGTACAAAAAAAGTGTACAGAATGGATGACAGAATGAGAAAAAAAACAAGGGTACAATAGTCTTTACACTATTCATTCAATGTCATCATCACCCATTCTCATACATACTACTCTCGTACAACAAGCATTTTCCATTCCATCCATGTAATATTAATTTATTATTAAGTTACCGAACAATATAAAATTTAGGGGTGACAATGGATCAAGCCGAGTCATTGAAGAGGAGCTCGGCTCGTCCCCAAAACGTGGGCTTGGTTCAGCCCACGAGCTCATGGGCCGAATGAGCTGAGCTACCCACGAGCTCGGCTCGACCCTGATGTTTTTTTTAAAAAAAAAATTAAAATGAAAAAGAAAGAAAATATCGAAAATACTTTATGTTAAAAATTCAAACTTGAAAACTATCCTCATTTTTTCAGGCTTGGGACCGGCTACTTTGAAAGTAGGCGGAGTTAAAATTGTACACGAATAAGATGTTATGTGTACAATTTTTTTATTAAAATAAGACAAAAAAAAATATCAAATACTAATACAAAATAATACTTACTACAAATCCAAATAACCTATACTCAAATCTTCAAGTTCTTCGGACGTCATTCTGTCCACTTTGTCTTGGTTTCGAAGTTCGACGCCATCCTAATCTTTTAAACACATTAAGCTTTCTAAAATGTCGACTTTGAGTCTTGACCTGAAATCAGACAGAACTCTACCACCTGCACTAAAAGCATACTCCGATGCTACAGTTAAAACCGGAAGTGTTAATAGATCACCGTGCAATTTTTGAAAGAACTGGGTATTGACGTTCATGTTATCTTCACCATCGTAGTATACAAATTTTTTTCTCCCTACGTCATCTAAAATAGTAAGTATATCATGCGCGAAATACATAACTAACTCTACAGGTGTATCACTAAAACGGGGAAGGGAAAAAGCAGAAGAAGAACCAATTGAATGTTGACTTTGACTACTCCTACGTGGACTCACGTAACTCCACAAGTCAATGTCATCAGTTGATGACGAAGTACATGTTGGAACAGGGGGTCGTACAATGTTCGTACTAACATTTTCAGCATAGACATCATACATTTGATATAAAGTTTGTTCTAAATTACCACACGTTACTTAATTTCTATAAGTTATTTTTTTTTGAAATTGCCATTATTGTTACTTTTGTACCATCTAAGTTAAGTTTAGGATCTATAATACATGCTAATAAAAATAATATAGGCAATTTTTTCTAATATTTTCTAAATTTAACTTCCATGACATGTATAATATTAGAAAAAAGAGCAAAATTCTTATATCTATTAAAATTGTTAACAATATGATATAAAAAATTTAAAACAAGTGAAGTAGTTGGATAATATACATCAGAACATGCATTTGTTGCATCGTAAAAACCTTTCAAAAAGTTTCTAATATGAGTATATATTTCCCAGCCATATGCTTCCAAATCATATTCTGAGCCGTGTGTGTATCGGCTATTATAATATATAGTAATGCAATCTTCGTAACCTTCACAAGATTCAAGCATGAGATATGTTGAATTCTATCTATGGCCAATATCAGTACAAAAACATTTTGATTGTAGCCTATATTTAACACATAGAACAACAAAAACTTATTTTCTTGCTAATGAGACCGTAATATAATTAATAGCATATCTAGTTTTTCTAATTGGTCTTGTATAAATTTTAATCCATCTTGCTCAATTAAATTAAACACATGACATATATAACGAATGTGAAATAAAATATCATCAAATTCTAGACTAGAATGTTGAATTAATTTCTCAATTACTATATTGTTGGGGCCTGCATTATCAAATGTAAAACTACGAATCTTAGAATCACATTTAAATTCACGTAACACACCCAATAAAACATGAAAAATATTAACTCCATTATGAGGATAATCTATTTGTATAAACGCTATTTTTTTTTATGTATTATCCAATTACTATAAATGTAGTGTGCAGTTGCAGCCATGTATCTTTTTTGGGTATTACATGTCCATAAGTCTGACGTAAAAGATAAAACATCGTTATAATTATTAATATCATTTATAATAGCTTATTTCTTTTTATTATACAAACAATAGTATTTTTACGAAGAGTATTTCTAGAAATATTAACGTACATTGATTGGAGATATTTTTGGATGAAGTTTGTGACATGAGGATTTTCCATCAAGCTCAAGTGGAAGCTCGGCATTTGACATCAATTTTGGCAGTCTTTCGCGACACATGATATCTTATGAATATATCAAATTGTTGAGATTAGGACTACTGGACCCTGCTCCGGTGATTCAAACTGGAGTTGTGCCTGATTTGATTCCAAACCTCAATATTTGAATTGACACTTTTTGAAGTATTTGTTTAGATGGGTCGTACCTATCCCTTTTTGCTAGGCTAACTTCTCTTTACAGTGTTTACCCTGTGCTTTGTACTCAGAGACTCCGTCCACTAGTTTACCAGTCAGCACCAACTCAAAATGCTGCCAGCATTTAACCTTTTATTTGATAGCTTTTTCGTTTAGTGCTAGGAATCGATTGTTGTTTGTGTATCAACATTTTCTTGAACTTCATCAAAATCAATTGGATCAGTGCTACCTCCAAACTGATCAATAATATCGTTTGGAATTTGAATGTCATTAAGACCACTGAAATCATCACCACTTTGATTGTAGGCCATTTAGAATAAAATAATAAAAAGAAGAGTAAAAGATGAAAATGCAGTAGAAAATAGAAATGTAGAGAATTAGTAGAAGAAGTAGAAAATTAAAACTTAAAATTATAGAGTAATATCTAGATAATAAGGGTGTGTTTGATTTTGATTAAAATCAGATTTTTTTTGTAAAAGTTGATAAAAATCGGTGAAATGTGTGGTTGAAAAGTTGTGGACCCATGAAATGTGTGGTTAAAATTAAATGTTGATTTTGACTTTAGCTTTTTAGCAAAATTTTAATTGTTTACAAACAAAGCATAAGATATGAGATACTAATTATAATACTAATATTAAGAGATTGAAAATTTAGAATTGTTAATGAATTGAATATATAATAGACTGAGAGATTGAAGTGTGAAAAATGAGTTTAGAATGAAAGTACTTATAAGAAAATAATTGAATTTAAAAAAAATTAAAAGTTGATCAAACGGTCACGTATTTGAACGGTCACGATAATGTGATCATTAGCACGAGGCACGAGCCGCTCATGCATTTTAGCTCGTGGGCACGAGCCTACGAGTCGGCTCGTTAGGTCGGCCTACGAGCTAGCTCATATTTTGTCAGAGCCCTTTTTTTTTGGCTTGGCCCTAACTCGTGCTCGTGCTCGTGCTCGTGCTCGTGCTCGTGCTCGTCCCTAGACGAGCCTGAACTCAACATGGGCCGAACTTTCATGAGCCGACGAGCCCATTTGCCACACCTAATACAACTCTTCTCATTTTTTAGTTGTATGTTTTGTTTTTATTGCTCAACGCATGTTAATAATTGATTACAATAAAAATATTTTGGATATATTTTGTTTGCTGTTTTGTTATTGGATTTTGAGTTTAGAGATTTAGTTGTGATAACTTTATATTTCTTTAACGCCATTCTCTATCATTTAGTCTGTAAGAGCATCTACAAGAGCTTATCTATATTTAAAAAACATTTTTAGCATTTTAAAAAGTATCTATAAAATTAAAGAACAATTTTTTTAAAACATTCCAACCGCCTCTTTATCTATACTCTTCATTTTACTTATTTCCAGAAGCATTTAATATCTTTTCCTCTTCTTTTTTTTTTTTTCAAATGCTTCCCTACTAATTTGTATAAATTATTTAATTAAAGTCATATATATATGTATTGAAAATTGAAATTGTTTTAATGCATTTAATAATAGAGAGTGGGAGTCAAACCCACTCTCTAAATTAAAATATTATATTGGAGAGTCTAATGGTGTAAAATTTTAAGTATTGACTCTTTAAATTAAAGAGTATCATATGTTTAAAGAGCTTGTTGGAGATGTTCTGACGAAATTTTCAAGAGACTCTCTATTTTAGAGAGTTAAACTTTAAAATTATGTTTCAATAGATTTTTCAAATTAATTTTTCAAAAGTGTCTTCAATAAACTCTTTAAATATAAACTGATGAGTTCTAACCTATTTATTTTAAAGTATATTGATTTAGTACCAAATTAAAATGTAAAGAAACATAGTCTTACCGAGAAAACTAACACTACGATGCTCTTATATAGTCATTACAGCCATACCGTACTGGCGTACTTCACTCGATTTACATTAGAAGTATTAAGTAGGGTAGTCAGCCCGTAGCTACAATTTGAGCCAAATTCATCACCTTCGACAGATACTACAAATGTTGAGATCCATTTGCACTTTGCGATAATGTCAAGAACTTCCACCGCAATTTTTCCAAATGTTTATAAGCACTTCAAAGATCAATACTATATTTTCTTGAAGGGCCCAAACTTCTCAAAAGAGTTTGTTAAAGGTCCAATCAGTTGCCCCGCAGATCCTAATATTTTCAGCACACCTGGACAACACTCATCGAAGTGTCGAAGACTTTAAAATTGGTTAAGCTGATATTATTCTTTTAAATTCTTGAATATATCTGATAAACAAATAGGGAACTTCACAGATACTTAAATATTTGGGTAAGTTAACTTCTTCAAATTCATTTGATATTTTTTTTTTTCAATTTCATTGTTTAGAAATTAAATGATTCTCTGATTTTTATATCTCAAAGTTTATTTTTCTAAAAAAATCTTGCTGGATTTTATGTGCTATTTTCAGTTTCAGTTCAAATAAAATTTATTTGAACTTTTTTTCTGTTGTTGGATTATTTACTAATTTGATTTGATTTCACTAATTGATTTTCTGGGATTCCTTATTTATTTAGCGGTTCGAAGGTTTGGTTTTAGGGTTATGTTGAGCTCCGTTTCAGTTTAAGCCCGTGACAGTTTATTGAAAGAAGCTTTAAATTTTATTAAACTTGTTAAAGGACTTAGTCTGGAGGTTTCCTCCGCTACCTGAATAAAAAAAGTACTCTTGTCACTACATGTTCACTATTCATCTTCTCTAAAATTTGCTATTCAATCATCTTCAAAATTTGCTAATCTTCTCAATTCATCCCTTCCACCGATCATTTCCAAATCTGTTCACAGCTTCAATCCATAGAGTATACGGTCGGATTTCACAAAAAAAAAGTAGTGTCCTAGTATATTTTTGTGGGTAATTGATGTATTTTTCTGGTCTAGTAATTCATATAATCGTGTGGATGTAGATCGTTTACATTAATCAAAGGGAAGTAAACTTCAACCAATTGTATTCTCAGATTTTGACATGCTGTTTTACTTATAGAATTATGTGTGCATAAAACTATACATAGTATGTGAAAGTCTTGATTGCAGAAAATGAAGCATATTTTCGTTGTGTTTAACTTTTTGCTTGATTATTTACCTTAGATTATTAAGTAAAGAAAATGAATATGGACTGGTCGTTAAAGTTTATTCATCAATTATTACGAAATTGGTCAAAATTATTGATTTTTAATACAGTTCTCCATTTTGAATAATCTTTCCATTTTTGATCCTTGGTTGGATTTTCACACAAAAATTTGTCTTACCATCAGTGCATCACACACTTGTGGTATAACACCATGTATGGCCAAAGTTAACAAATATGCTCTGTAGTTCTTGCCGTAGTTATGTAGACAAAGGAAGAGTTGGGGTGAAGTGGTTCATTTAGCATGGATGCCTGCTGCATTGAGCCATAATGGCCAGCTGATGAATTGTTGATGAAGTATCAATATATCTCAGATTTCTTCATTGCATTGGCGTATTTCTCCATCCCATTGGAGTTGGTCTACTTTGTTAAGAAATCTGTTGTATTTCCATATAGATGGGTTCTTGTGCAGTTTGGTTCATTTATAGTGCTTTGTGGAGCAACGCACCTAATCAGCTTATGGACATTCACCATGCACTCAAGAACTGTGGCAGTAGTCATGACTACTGCAAAAATTTTGACTGCTGTTGTGTCATGTGCAACAGCCCTTATGCTAGTACATATTATCCCGGATTTATTAAGTGTTAAAAAGAGGGAGCTATATTTGAAAAAGAAGGTTGCACAGCTAGATCGAGAAATGGGCTTGATTCGTACACAGGAAGAAACCGGCAGATATGTTAGAATGCTAACTCATGAAATCAAGAGCACTCTTGATAGGCATACTATACTGAAGACTACACTTATTGAGCTGGGAAGAACATTGGCCTTGGAAGAGTGTGCATTGTGGATGCCAACGCATACAGGACTTGAGCTTCAACTTTCCTACACTCTTCGCCATCAATATCCAGTGGGATTCATTGTACCTATACAACTTCCCATGATTAATCAAGTATTCAGTTCCAATCGAGCTGTAAAAATCTCGCCAAGTTCTCCTGTGGCTAGACTTGACCTGCTGGAAAGTACACGACTGGTGAGGTGGTTGTTGTACGTGTCCCACTCCTGCATCTCTCCAACTTCCAAATTAATGATTGGCCTGAACTGACGACCAAACGCTATGCTTTGATGGTTTTGGTTCTTCCTTCAGATAGTGCAAGGCAATGGCATGTTCACGAGCTAGAGCTCGTTGAGGTGGTAGCTGACCAGGTCTAAATCCTTCTTGTCTCTTTTTCTAGTTGCACATGCGATAAGTGTTGAAGTTTTTTGCCTTCCAGATTCCCAAGTATTGTATTTTTTAATATTCACTTTGTTAAAATCTTTATGTTTGAGCAAAACATTCAACCGTGATTTTTATTTTATTATTTTTGTGAAAAATGTCTTCAGAATTATAATTGTTATAAGCTAAAAAGAATGAAAGACAGCAGGCATCGGAGCAATACAGTACTGAGGTCTCCATCCTTGATCATTTACCTTTTCAATATCCATGGTCATATAGATGCAAAGAAGTCATTCGAGTCTCCCTTCCAGAGCTGATATGCTCTACGGAGATATAAGTGTTGAATGCTTAAAGAAGAGAGAAGGAAAGACAAGAACAGAAAGAAGTTGTGTCACATCTACTTAACCTCTCTGTGAATCTTCTATTAATAAGTACTTCATTGTGCTTGTAGCCCTTCACACAATTTAAAGAAGAGAGAAGGAAAGAGCTCAATATGAGGTCATTTGGATTTGTTATTGGATAATACTTTCAGTAAAATGTAATGAGATCCACTTCATATGCCTCTGCTTCATGCAACTGGCCAGGCTGGAAGCGTTGTCTAAACTCGAAATGGATTAGCATTAATTTCTTTCGTTACTTGTTATCCTGCTGCATGGTCCAAAGCACTGGCTCTTCATCATGCTGTCATGATATCAATGTAGCATTAGCTAAGTAATCTAATAAATAGTGATAACAGTTGGAAGGTAATAATGTGGATGTTTCCTATTTTAGCCTCTTATTTGGATCACCATAATTTTTAAATACTCATGTCCAAGTGACTTATTTGATTAATAAATCTTTCCATCCTCTTTTCGTAGATAGAAAGTAGTCTGGTTTTTTGCTGCTTTGTTGTGTTTACTATTTACAGTTAATTCCTTGGATGCAACTCTTTGCATTTAATGGAAAATTTGTTTCAATTCACTAAAACATAGAGGTTCCTATTCCTTATATTTCTTATGAAGCAGGTGGCTGTTGCTCTTTCACATGCTGCAATTTTGGAAGAGTCCATGAGGGCAAGAGATCTTCTCATGGAGCAGAATGTTGCCCTTGATTTAGCAAGAAGAGAAGCAGAGACAGCTGTCCGTGCTCATAATGATTTCTTGGCTGTCATGAATCATGAAATGAGAACTCCCATGCATGCAAAAATTGCACTCTCATCCTTACTACAGGAAACTAAGCTGACACCTGAGCAACGTCTGATGGTCGAAACAATCCTGAGGAGTAGCAGTCTTTTAGCTACACTTATCAATGATGTCTTGGATCTGTCAAGACTTGAAGATGGGAGCCTTAAACTTGACATAAGAACTTTGAGCCTTCATGTGCTCTTCTGGGAGGTAGGATTTTCTACTGTTAGTATATTGTTTGGATCCGATATTGTGACGACTGATGAAAAAGGATCTCTCTAGCTGAGACCGGTTTCTTGAAATAAGGCATAATTACTTGTTTTGTTAGTTATGATCTATTCTAGATAAGTCTGTGAAAGTGAAACAAGTTACTCCCTCCATCTCACATTGTTTGTCATGCCACCTATTGATACAAGATTAAGAAAAATCATCTGTTCAATAATAGAAAGTGTGTGAACCAACATGAGAATGATGGAGTATGGTTTTTTTTTTTCTGATTTCCTGATTGATTAATTTGACTGAAGAGAGATGTCTGCTTCTTATTGCAGGCCCTTAACTTGATAAGGCCTATAGCATCCGTGAAAAAGTTGTTCGTTACATTGAGTTTTTCTTGAGATATGCCAGAGCATGCCATTGGTGATGAAAAGTGGCTAATGTAAGTTCTTTTAAATATAGTTGGTAATGCTGTGAAGTTCACCAAAGTAGGTAGTATCTCACCGCATTCGTTGCAAAATTCTCTAAGAGATCCTCGAGCCCTGCCAGTGCCAAGTGATAATCACTTCTATTTGCATGTCCAGGTTAGCTTTTCATCACTTTGCTACCAAATGATTGTACTTGTTCTTTTGATATTGTTATAGCTACTTTTTCTGTAGTGTAGGTGATAGATACAGGACCAGGAATTAATCCCCAATAAATTCCTAACCTGTTCACCAAATTTGCACAAAGTTAATCGTCGGGTACTAAAAATTCTAGTGGTAGTGGGCTTGGTCTTGCCATTAGTAAGAGGTAATGGCATGGTTATTGAATTTATATTCTGCAATTTTGCTGGTCTTATGAGCTAAACAACCCTTTGAAATTCTATTTTCTCTGTTGTGTTTGCCATTGTACTTATTCTTGTCTGGATATCAACAAGAAGATTTGACAAATTTTTGCTCTTTTAGTAGTTGTTAATGTTATTTTCCCTTCCCTATATTTGTGGAACCAGGTTTGTAAATCTCATGGAAGGGCACATTTGGATTGAAAGTGAAGGTCTTGGCAAGGGATCAACTGCTATTTTTGTTGTAAAACTTGGAATTCCTGGTCATTCACACGAGTCCTTGCTCCCATTTGTGCCCAAAGTTCCAGAAAATCGTGTGCCAACAAACTTTTTAGGGCTCAAAGTTGTTTGATGGATGAGAATGGGTTAGTTATCCATTCAGCTTTTATTTGTCTTGCAATGAGTTTTTTTCCATCCCTGAATTCTGCTTGCTTGATGAGAATTGTATGAATGTGTGGATTCACATATTATTTCTGTCTGCACTTGGGAAAGGTTGCCAAAGCCCTAGTGTTTGACGTATTTATACGTATTACTACTGTCAAAATTTTCGGTGAAGAAATTTGGTCAGTAATAAAACCAATAATCCATGTTAATTATCAAAATATTATTTTCTGAATGCAATTAATTGCTTGAGGGTAATATTCTGGCATATCGTGGCATATGCACATCAGCACATGCTCTGACATTGCATATGCTTGTTCTATAATCTTTTCTCTACTTACATCAAATGCTGTGTCTTCTAAATTTTTCAAGTGAACAGTTTCAGTAAGTGTTACCAGTCGTACAATTTGTTCTTTATATTAATTTTCTTTTATTTATTTATTTTTAATTTAGGGTTGGTCGGATGGTAACAAAGAGGATCCTTATGCACCTAGGATGTGATGTACTGACCGTCAGTTCAGGTGATGAGTGTTTGAGAGTTCTTATTCATGAACACAAGGTGGTGTTCCTTGATGTGAGCTCGCCAGCATGCGATTATGAACTTTCTGTAAGGATACACAAAAAATTTTCACAACATTTTAGTAGGCCTTTATTGTAGCATTAATGGGAAACAGAGATAAACTGATGAAGGAGAATTGCCTGAGGGTTGGGATGGATGGAGTTGTACCAAAACCTGTGTCAGTCGAAAAAATGAGAAGTGCTTTATCCGAGCTCTTAGAGCATGGATTACTGCTCGACTCTCAATAAGAAAAATGGAAGTGTCCATTATAACTGCAGCAACAAGGTGAAAGCCATTTTCCATGATTGAGTTCGTTGTATATATGACATGGCATTGAAGGTTTGTTGTAACAATGATTTCTGAATTATCATCTCACGAGACAGTGACAACGTTGTAGAGATAACCTGCTTCCTCGAGACTGAGTTATATCAATGCTATGGGAGTTCGATTCTGTTTCAAAATGGAACTTTGTGCATGGTTTGTGAAGTTAGGCAGTATTTACTCAGTTTCTAGATTGACAATATATACATAATGATTTGTTATGGTTTATTTTTGTAAGAGAGATGTAAAATATAATATATAGTGGTATGTACAGAACTTTGATGTGAAATTTTTTTGGATGTGGTCATGTGAGGCTTTCTTTTTTATCTTACTTTTTCGTTTTCGTAATTGTTTTTATGAAGTGTGGTGACATTTTTACCTTCCAAAAAGTTGAACATGTGTTTTACACAATCCTCCTATTAACTCCAATTTGGATGGAAACTGTCAGTGAGACGAAGATTTTGAAGGTTACTTATCCCAAAAGGTTAGGGACCTCCATTACAATTTTGCCTTACTATATCACAAGTATTAATGGAATTATTATAGCATTTTACTCCAAGAGACATTCAGAGAACTTCTATCAAAAGATTAGGAAAAGTTGAGGAAGACGATTGGACAAAAACAAGATTTTGAACCAATTCAATTGACGATTAAAATGACTAAAAAAATGAAATATTTTTATATTTTTAGTAATTCAGTCCGATTTTGAGTTCATAAGATTCTCTTTTCTTTTTTAAGATTAGTTAGACATGCGTGTGTTGCGCTGTTTTTGTAATCATATTGTCAATTTTTAATATTTTCAATTTTCAATATTTGTAGTTTTTAATTATTAATAATTAAAAAGTTAAAGTAACAATTGCAATAAAGATAAAAAAATACGGTTGTTGATAACATGTTGTATTGTATTGTTCGATCCATATATTTTATTTATATTCATAAAAGTACAAATGCAATCAAATATGAGTTTTATATAGTGGTAATACGAATAGTAACCTAAACCTAGTGAAGAGTTTTGGTGATTTGGATTTTGATGATTGACGAATCATTGATATGAAATCGTATGTAATTAATGATGTATTAGGGCCTGTTTGACAGAGATTATAAACTAGTTTATAAACCAAATTTTGGTTTATTTGACCAATATTGATTTATTTGAGTTGAAATTATTGACTTTTCATGTTAAAAGTGGGTTGAAAAGTCAAAAATTACAGCTGAAAAAAATCCAAAATGGATTTTTAAGCTTTGTCAAACAAGCTCTTAATAGGGATCTTCATGTTGTATTTTACGATAAAAATTAATAGTTATTAATTTTATTGGAGAGAATGTAATGATTGACAATATAATATTGTAAATTAGTTGTAATGACTCTTTGTAAATAATATTCTTTGTATATGTACGCGTTTGATTTGACGATATAAATAAAAACAACATAAATATTAGTAATAAACAAAAATTAAAGAATTGTCAACTCCGTGTGTGTGTGTGTGTGTGTGTGTGTGTGTATTAAATTAAAAAATAAAAAATTTCAAATGTTAGTTGTGAACTATAATCGCTGTAATCCAATGTATTAAGAATAATCTTTCCATCTCTATTTCAGTTTTAACAATCATGATTTGAATCCTAATGCACTAATAAAAAAAGTTACAATTTTTCCATTCATTCATTTAAAAAAAAAAAATCAATTTCTCATTTCTTTTATCTACGTAATGCAAAAGAAAAAAAAATGAGATCATTTTTTCACCTTCATATTTAATTTAATATATTAAATATTTACAAATTTTAATTGTACATTTAATAAATTGTTAAAATTTTGATGTACGATAATAATGAACAATAAAAGAGTAATAAATAAATATTTTAAGATAATTGAATTTATGTAAGTACAATTACAATCATAGATGAGGTTTATATGGTGATGATATCAACAATAACTTGAACCCATTAAAGACATTTTGGTGATTTAAACTTTGATGATTGATGAACCCCTTATATCAAATCTTATGTAATTAATTATCTCCAGTGCTGCATTTTATGAAGAATAAAATTAATAATTACTAATTTTATTGTGAGAGAATGTAATAATTGACTACATAATATTGTACATTTGTTGGAGTAGTAGTTCTTTGTGAACAATATCATTTGTGTATATTCTCTTTTTATTAGATGTGTTTGATTTGACGATGTAAATGAAACGTTATAAATGTGAGTAAAAAAAAAAAAAAAAGTCTCAACACTTGTCTATGTTGTAAGAATATTGTTGTGGACGAGAAGTAAGATAAGAAGAACATTATTAATAAAATGAAATTAAATTAAAAATGAAAAAAGTTACATATGTTAGCTCTAAACTATAATATATGTTTGGTGGGGTTTAAAGATTTTGAAATTTTTTTAATAAAATGTGTGGTTGAAAAATTAATAAAGTTGTAGGTCCCACAAAATATGTGGTTGAAAATAAATTTGAAAAAAAAAAAACTAAACCAAACATGCTCGTAATCATTATAATCTAATGTATTAAAAATAATCTTTTTATCTCTACTTCAATTTTGACAATCATGATTTGAATTTTAATATGGTAATAAACAAAGTTACAATTTTTTTATTTTTTATTTGTTGAAACTCATTTTTCATTCCTTTCATCTACGTAATTAATAAAAAATTGAGATCATCTTTTAACTTTCATATTTAATTTAATAGATTAAATATTTAAAATAATTAATTGTACATTTAGTAAATTGTTGAAAATTTAATGTATAATAATGATGAACAATAAAAGAGTAATAAATAAAATATTAAAAAATAATTATACATTAATGAGTACTAAAGATAAATATGAAATTTTAAAAACTTTGTAAATGTAGAATAGTCTAAAAATATTTATTCTTTTTAGGATCTTTTTAAATATAGTATAGATTTATTTATTTTAAAGAACAATATACATACGTTGTAATTTTAAATAAAAGCTTTTAAATCTTGTCAATAATATAAGAAAAATATAGATTCAAAGAGTATCGGTCTTATATATATTTTATTCAAAGATAATAGTCAAGATTGATGAATGATTATTGAATTTATTGTCCAAGGAAAAGGTAAGACTATACTTTTTGTGGTTGTTGTGCAAGTGGAGAGGACAAGACAAAATAGTACTTTCCAAATTGGTCCCAACAACTTTAAAAGAAGATGCCCATTCAAGTTGGAGTCGTATGACCATAATTATGATCAGCATAAATACACGTCGACAATTAATAATATTCAATATTTCACACTGGTCAAATATATTTATTCAATGCCCATAAACAAAGTAATAATTTAACTTTTTATCAAAATTTGAGTCACTAAATCTTAATTTGTATCAATTGAATTGTTAAAATTTAATTTAGTTTCAAAGTTCATCTAATTCAAATTTCGTCACCTAACATCCCCATACAAACGAAAATTACTTAGTTGGCAGCTATCTCGTTATTGATCTTCCATATAAGTGTTACGTGATACATTAAAAACAAAAATAGTAAAATGAAAATTATTGGATTATGACAATCTCTTTAAACTAAAATGTTAAAATGCATTTTTTTTAAAACATTTTTATGGCATGACGTAGTGTTAAATTAACGTGCCACACAACGACAAATGTGAAAAATATGTTGTGGTATGATTGCTAAACAATTTTTACCAATTTGGGAGGTGGAATTTAAAACTAAATAGAAGTTTCAGTGACCCAATCGAAAGTAGGTTAAAATTTAGTAACCTAATTGAGACAAAATAAAATGTAATGACCCAATTGAAATTTTATTGAAAGTTTAATAACTACAGATGGAAATTTCTCGTTTAGAAGGAGAAGATGCATTTTATTGTAGTCAAGACTCAAAATTGGGCAGCTAAAGGGACTTTCAAATTTAGATACAACCACATCAAATTCTATGGATCTTTTGAATTAATGAAATATATTTTATATAAAAAAATTATTATTTTCTACTATCCTGTTGAATCATATTTTATACTACAAATACTTATAAACAATATTGAAAACATTGAAAATAATTGAAATATTGAAAACAATATTGAAAATAATTGAAAACAACATTGAAAACAACATTGAAAACAATATTGAAAACATTGAAAATACTTAGAGTGAGTTCTTTCTATTTTATAATTGAAATAAGTTTATCTTAACTCTAATATAAACAATATTGAAAACATTGAAAAATTAGTTTCAAATATTTCAAAATTCTTCTTCTTATTAATTTAATAATAATCTTCAAGTGATAAATTTGAAAATAATTAAAAATTATTCAGTTTGAGAATGTTATATTAAAATAATAATTAATTAACAAAAAGATAACTTCAAATATTATTTACTTTAAGCAGCCTTTGAATTTTGAAAGAAAATTAATTTTAAAAAAAAAAAAGTTGTTGAAAAATTCAGGAGTAAGAACATTGCAAATCAATAAGTAAAAGCGTAATTATATTCACACAAAATTTTTTATTTTTATTTTTTTGCACTATATTTTAATTATATTTAACATCTTTAATTTTTTAACATTATAGCACTCATGTCTCCAACTTTTTTTTTCACATTTTTTTTTCAACTTTTAATTAATTAGCACATATTGTGTTTGATAATGGTTTCCGTATAAAACATTTATTGAGAATTCGGTAAAAAACTTATTTGTCTGTAATATTTTAAAAAAAAACAATAGATACAAAAGTACGATAAAATATTTTTTCCTTATTTCAAAGTACGTAAATAAAATATCTCGACAGAAACCATCATCAATGATGAAATGTGCTAATTAATGAACGTTGAAGATAAGAATTCGATGATAAAAAGTTAAGAACATAATTGTAATAATGAACAAAAGTTGAGGATCTTAAGTACAATTAAAATATAGTGCACTTATAACAAATTGTAGTGTGAATATAACCACTACAACAAGTAAAATTAAAATTTCTAAGATATGCATGCAAGAAATCTTATAAGTATCAAATTGTGGGATTAGTTTGACTCAGACAGCGTGGGTTGACTCCAACTTGGTCGTTCTAGACTGCCAAATCCCGACCCCCACCACCAAAGTATAATACACACACATAAACTTGTAGAAGCTGCAGAAAAAGTGAAGAACACATACAAGTGATAGACATGGGAGGAGGCAATAGAGAGGCAGTCAAAGTAGTGATAATCAACACCCAATATGTAGAGACTGATGCAATGAGCTTCAAATCTGTTGTCCAGAGGCTTACTGGTAAGGATTCTACACAATCATCATTTGCCCCCAATACCAAACAGCAGCCAATGTTTAATGGTACTACTAGTTCTCTTTCGTTCGGAGATTTTGATAGGATGCTAAGAGGATTCTTACCACTTGAAGAACTTGCTCCATCTGTTGGGATATTTTCTCAAAACTTGCCAAAATCAAAAGATGCACCAATTGTTGAAAAGGAAGACTTTTAGGTCGACTAAAATTACAAGTTTCCTAATCTTGGATACTTTGGTAGTCGAAATTTGGAAGACATCTAGGTCAACTAAAATTGAACAAGTTTTCAAATCTTGGACTCCTTGACAGTTTAAACTTGTATGAAAATTAGGTTATTCGTTAACTATAAATTAACGTGGTTTATTCTCTTTTGTAGTAGTAACCAGGAGGGTTTTCTGAGAGAAAAATTGTAAGCCTAGCATCCTAGTTGTTTTTCTTGTTCTCTTTGTGGGTTGTACAAAGATTAGAAATTGGTGGGTGTGGTAAAGCTTAGGATATTATTTTTCTTGAGATAATTGGAGATTTGGGTAGGTGAAATCTATATGATTGTAACAATTTTTCATATAGTGAAAGCTTTGACAGTCCGTAAATCTTTCTCTATCTTTTTATATTTTTCTGTTTCGTTAATCTTTCTGAACAAGGATCTTGTGGGCAATAAAGGAATTGATCTCAATTCCCAACAGTGGTATCAAAGCATCAGTCGTTCAGTGTTGGCGCACGAGAGAAGAGAAGATATGTCTATTAAATACGACGTGGAGAAATTTGTGGAAGAATCAATTTTGGTTTGTGGTAAGTACAAGTCAATGATGTTTGGATTCAATCTGGACTGCACAAGGCTTTGAAAAGGAACCCAACCCCTGTTTCTCACAAAGATACTAAAAGGAAAGTATCTTGTTGGAATTGTAGAAAACCCGGTCACGTGAAAAAAAAATTGTCCAAAAGGTGAAGCAGACTCGGCTAACTGCTCGACATCAGATACGGACAATATGTCTCTCTTTATGGGAGATGATGATGTCGCTTGAGTGAATATTTACATCCTTATGGCATGCGCTAGTTGCCATGATAGAGGATGTGTTACTACTAGCGGGTCCACATTTGCACATGGGCATTGGCTTGATATTAATGCAAAGTGTGTGGTGGAATTGATGTCGATGGCTGATGAACTTCCAAGTAAGTCAAGCAAGGGAGTTGCACCATATTATTTCAGCAAATTTTTCGACATGAGCCGATGAAATTCTTAGAATTCGTTAATTCTAAGTGATTATACTTATATGGTGGAGTATGTTAATTCTCTGTTTTGAGAATTGAGATTGTCAAAGTGTACCGTTTTTTTTAAGTATCGAGATGAAGATCTGCAGAAGAGATGATTGATTTTTGACTCGTTTTTCGTCAAAGTGGAGATTGTTGGGATATTTTCTCAAAACTTGCCAAAATCAAAAGATGCGCCAATTGTTGAAAAGGAAGACTTTTAGGTCGACTAAAATTACAAGTTTCCTAATCTTGGATACTTTGGTAGTCGAAATTTGGAAGACATCTAGGTCAACTAAAATTGAACAAGTTTTCAAATCTTGGACTCCTTGACAGTTTAAACTTGTATGAAAATTAGGTTATTCGTTAACTATAAATTAACGTGGTTTATTCTCTTTGGAGTAGTAACCGGGAGGGTTTTACGAGAGAAAATTGTAAGCCTAGCATCCTAGTTGTTTTTCTTGTTCTCTTTTGGTTGTACAAAGATTAGAAATTGGTGGGTGTGGTAAAGCTTAGGATATTATTTTTCTTGAGATAATTGGAGATTTGGGTAGGTGAAATCTATATGATTGTAACAATTTTTCATATAGTGAAAGCTTTGACAAATCAGTAAATCTTTCTCTATCTTTTATATTTTTCTGCTTCGTTAATCTTTCTCGAACAAGGATCTTGTGGGCAATAAAGGAATTGATCTCAATTCCCAACACCATCTTCTCATTTGAGGTGTTAAAAATTTAGTAGAGGATAACATATCTCGACTCAAAATTACTCATTAAATATATAGATATATACTTTGATAATAGATAATTACATGTATACTTGATGTATCTTCTTGAGATAGTTTCAGTATATCCTTGTGATGAACTTTGTTCCAATCTGTTGAGATTTTAATTACTAGTATATATGTCTTCTAGATATTAACATAAAGTACCATGTCTTATTACAACTCACATAAATGAAAAATTGGAATACAATTGGTTTGCACATTTTGTGTATGACCACTGCAAATTTTAGATTTTTTTTTTCTTTTATTTATTTGTCTTGAATCTAACTTAAAAAACATATAATTTTTGTCTTAACTCCTTACCCTAAAAGTAAAAAATGAAAATGTAAACAAACATTAATAGGCTATAGAGTAATGCAATGAATCAACAATACAAGAAAAATACCCTGTAAAGACCATCCTTCTAACCAGTGGTGGAGCCAGACATTTAAAGTTGGGGGGTCCAAAAATAGAGATGGAACCTATCAACCTAGGCCGGGAGAAGGGAATTCCTTTCACTGTGGTTTGGGGGCAGCGCTGCCCCCGAATTTTATTTTCTCAAACCATAATTATTGAACCAATTTCTAAGAGAATCTAATTTTTTTACGACAACTCGGCTTTTCGATTTGATAGAAGAACGTGCATGATTCGTGATTTGAAATTCACATACCAGAAACGTGAAATCTAGTGGCATCCAGTGGCAGAAGAAAGATGAGTATCAATCTATTTTTAAGCCTTCTTTATTTAGGTTATTCATCTTTGTTGGGCATTAATTGATCATTTGGTTGGTAGTTTGGACAATTAAGCTTTGAGTTTGGACTATGTTAAAAAAATTAAAAAATTATTTAACATATGAAAACTATATTTGGTTATAGTAACTCTGTAACTTATAGATTGGACTATGTTCAAAGTTTGGACAATTGGCCTTCATATGTGTTGGAAAACCAAAGTAAATTAAAAAAAAAAAAAAAAAATTATTGTCAAAAAGTTGGGGGGGTCCTAGTCTCCCCAAGGGCCTCCCCTACCTCCGTCCCTACTTCTAACACTACATCACAAGAACAAACATTCGGTCGATGTAAGAGTTGAAATCTTTTTTTTTTTAAGACAAAATTGCTTAACACTGGTGTTTATGGTTTGTCGCACACAATATAATAGTCACTTTTGTAATAGTATAATTCTAAATTTCGAGAATAGTGAACTCACACGAATGTTATGTAACTCTCTTTATTATGAAAAGCGGACTTAGAATGCATGCATAAACTATTTTGTACTAAAATATAGCATTTTGATATTGCACGGAAATGATTGATGATCATTATAAGGAATATGAGGACCTATAAATAGATGCTGAAAAGTTATGTCTTGAAAAAACAATTGCTAGAAAATGACACGACTATTGGATTCTGTCTTTGTTCGAAGAGACACACTTGTTGGAAAAGGCAAATCCAAAAGTCATGATTTATTTTTCGAAAAGACAGGATTTTTAAGTCCAACATATTCTAGAATATTCGTTCACGTATCATGTTGTTGGAAATTCGACTAGTCCAATATGAAATGAAGTGAAGTAGAAGTAGAGATGAAGCAATGTATGCTGTAACAAATCTACTTAAAACAAATTTCGTTATCTGAAAATGTGCTAACACGATCAATAGACGTCTGTCTCTTAAGATACAAAGTTTTTTCCAAAGTTGATACTATACTATACCAACTTTATCAGTCAAACCAAGAAATGACTATACTTTTCTCGAAATGAAGGAAAAACGATCTTTTGGAAAGAAATGCATAATTTAAAATCAATTAATTCATAATTGATTTGGTGCAAAAAAAAAAAAAAAAAAGAATTTATGGGTCCATATTTATAGAATTTGTAGTGTCTTTTTGAATGGGTACATGCCTCTTCATGAAAATGTACACTAATTTGGTCTAATTAATCTGATGGTTTAAATTAAATCTTAAATGAATGTGACTATTCATCATACTTATTCACCAATTATAAATGAATGTATCCATTCATCGTACACATTCACCATTTACGCAAGGACAGATCTAGCAATGGGCTCGGGTGAGTTGAAGCACACCCAGCCCAAGTGATTATTTTATTTATTTACTATAATACTACAATTCACACACAATATTTTGATTTTGGGTAATTGTGGACTAGTGAAATTATATTTATTATAATTGGTTTACAAGATATGGCAAACCTTTGTAAATCTATTTTATTATGATAATCATTTATTTGAGAATCTATTTATAGTTAATTGCTTTTTTTTTTTTTTAACTTTTAGTGACAAATATAAAACAAGTATTGATCAAAGTTCAATCATTTATGTCAAATTCCCTAATAATTCTTTAAGCTTTTGTTTGATATATAGGTCAAAGAACTTGAGAAATCACTTTTTTTTAAAAGTTCAATCTTAATTTATTTATTTATTTTTTCATCTTTTAGGTTAATGTATTGCGTTAACTATATGCATATTAAAGAGTAAGACTCGTTAGGTCTTCCTAATTATGCGCGCTTTTACTGTCGAATGAAATTTTAAAAAAATTCAAGCCCTTATTACTTGTCGATTTCTGGATCCGTCCCTGCAATTACATAATTTTTATTAAAGACTTTTTCAATTCATCAAAAATTAATTGTTATGACCCACATCATTAAACATACCATATTTAATAATTCAACCCGATAAAATATAATTAATTCCAACAATCCCCACGTGAATGGAAGAAGTCGACTCAAATCAAGGAAGACAAAAGAAGAGTATTATCTGAAAGATAACGCATCAAGATAAGTAGCTTTCGTTTTTAGTAAGAATATATCGAACTTATTTGGCTAATCAATAGACCAAACACATTATCTTTCCATATCAAACTTGGTTATCCATTGTGTTCATTATTTCAACTCCGAACTTCTTGAATTTTGCGAGTGTTTCAGAGAATTCGCCTAAGTAAAATTCTCAAAGAACTGGTCACGTTCACACTAATATAGGTAATGTTCTATAAAGAGTACCCTACAATACTCCACTGGTACTATTACAAGATATAATCATCATTAGAAGTAAAACTTATCCTTAACAATTTTTTTAGGCATCACTTTTGCATTATAAAAATTGGAATGAGTAAAAACTCCGAAGTGCTTCTCATCAAGCCATTCATAACTAGTTTTCCTATTGAATCTAGTATGTGGGATCTTTAGTCGCCAGGTTAGGTTTCCATTATGTTGACTCATTAGAATATTTTAGGCTTTAAACCCATTTATCTCGATGTGCAGTTTATTCTCTCTCTAGATAACCGATCCTCTAAGTTATCTTTTGACATAACAAAATCAATTGATATTGTTCAATTTGAGAGAAACTGCTTAATGGTATTATGTCCATGAAGAATATGTCTTGACTTACCGTTATATACAAAATTTCCAGTCCCTGGCTATCGTTGCTTGTTAATCGCAATGAATACATACGCACATACTTTGGTCATAGAAGAATATCTTCTACAAAATGTCTTAATCATTCCATTTTTTCTCATGCTTTATCTAAAGCAATAAACTCAAATTCCATAATAGATCGAGTTATACATGTTTTCTTAGAAGATTTCCATGATATAGTGCCACCACTGAGAGTAAATACATACCCACATGTTGATTTTGAGTCATCCGTATTTGAAATCCAATTGGCATAACTGTATCCTTCAATTACTGTGTGATGTTTTTTATAATGTAATGAGTACTCTCTGGTCTGTTTCAAGTATCCCAAAACTCCAAGTAAATATTCATTACTGGGATTACTTGTATATCGACTTAACTTACTTACTGAGTAAGCTATACTTGACATAGTACAATTTATCTGGCAACAAGACGAACCTTGTATTTGTCTATTTAATTAATGGGCTTTAACTTTCTTTTTAAAAACTATTTGCATACAATTCTGGGCTATTTATAACTTCCTTTTAGAATGGATTCAATTTTGCTATTTGTAACTTCCTTTCAGAATGAAAATTATGGACTAGTCATAACCTCTTTAAATATTTGGTTCTCAATTATAAAAGATATAAAAGATTTAGCAACCATTTCTCTTTTACTATTTCGTAATGTAGGTTCTTTATTGCTTTTAAAAGCATTGTCATGAGTTCTCTTTGAGTATTTTCAAGAATATCTCTTTTATTAGGAAATTATTTTTCAAAGAATTTCGCATCTCTAAACTCAATAATAATATTGACATGAATATCACTTATGTCAGATTTATGCACAAGAAATCTTTAAGCGCTAATATTCATTGCATATCCGATAAAAATCCAATCATCAGTTTTAGGACTTAACTTGATCCTTGTAGAAGGTGGAATATTCACTTTTGCTAAGCATCCCCACACTTTTAAGTATTTGTAGGATGTCTTTCTTTCTCTCCAAACTTCATAAGATATTGAACAGTTTTCTTGGGTAAAATTCTAAAGTTAGCAGTTATGCAATTTTCTTGTGGAAGCTCTATTCAAAATAAAGTTGGTAGTTATAACTACTTCCTCCACAAATTTTGTGGTAACCCATAACCAATAAGCATATCATTTGCTATTGCCATCGCTTGAAGTTCGTGCCATTGAATTTTTCCGAAAAACCCACAATATATAAAATATGATAAAGAAAATAAAATAACATAAATAAATTATGTACAAAAAAAATATATGTCTTAAGATTGTTATCGGAAATTCGACTGGCCCAATACAAAATGAAGTAGAAGTAGAGATGGAAAGATGTATACCGTAGCAAATCTACTTAATACAAATTTCATCCTCTGCAGTATACAAACCTTGTCGGTTGAATGACTGCACTCTTCTTGAAATGAATGAAAAATTATCTTTTGAAAAAACTTCAAAAGATTTCCCAGAATTTTGATGGAAAAAGTTAAGCAGAATATTGGAGAGAAAGAAGAAAGTTAAAATCAATTAATTCAGAATTGATTTAATGTAAAAAAAATTGAATTTATAGGTCCCTATTTATAGAATTTAAAGTATCTTTTTAAATAGGTGTGTGCCTCTTTATGAATCACCACAATTAAGACTAATTAATCTGAGCCCTTAGATCGCACAATTTCATATTTTTATGTAATTTGATGGTTTAGATTAAATCTTGAATGAATGTATCCATTTATCATACATATTCACCAATTAAAGATAGTCTATTTAGATTTTGATTGACATTTTTCAAGTGACTGATTTTGATGGATTTCATTAACTTTTATAAATTTTAATAGATTTCAACATACTTTTATGGATTTTTAAAAATTTCATTTTGAAAGATTTCCCTAAACTTTCACAAACTTTTGTGGATTTTTATAGACTTTACTTTTTCAATCAATTTTTTTGAATATCCTATAGTTAAAAAATATTGTCGCATGAGAAAAATTTATTAATAATTTATTTAATTATATTTAATTGCTGCAAGTAAACTACGTCAAAAGTTAATGACATAAATTATTAATTCACTCTATTTTTTCTTTTGGGTAAAACTATAAACATTCAAATGGCTTGTGTTTAAATTCAAAAAATTATGGTATGCGACACTTTTTAAAAATATTTTACAACAAAAAAATTTATTTAGTTTATAATCTCCCTTTTTATATTTAATAATCTATAGGTAACATGTCATTATTAGTCACCACAATTACATAAATAAATAACCAAAGTATCAATTTACGGAAAAAAAAAAAAACGCAACAATGCTCATCAAGATAAATATAAAAACAAGAAAGAAAATGAAAATAAAAAATACAGTAATAAAAAATTAATTTTTAACTTGATAAAATTCATTAATAAACTATAATCAACAATTATATAAGAATTTAATTATTAATTAATCTTATTTTTAATAAAAAATAGAAAAATGATGAAAAAAAAGAAAGAGAAAAAAAATGGTTATGGAAATATTGAAGGAAAAAAAATCAAATTTTCTCTAAAGGTTCATAAAAGGAAAAAGAATAAAATGAGAAAATGGTTAGGAGAATATTAAAAGAAAAAAAATTAAATTAACTAGAGATAAAAATATTAGTATTCTTTTTCATAAAAAATATTGGTAATTAATCATGGTTATTTGGTTCGTAGAAGGAAAATAGAAGAAAGAGAGAAAAAAAGTTAAGAGAATATATTGATGAGGAAAAAAATCACATTGAAGAAAGAAATGAATATTAATCTTGACTCTACAATTTGTTAGAAGGAAAAAGAAAAGAAAAATAATCAAAGAATGAAAGATTTTTATTTTTACCAAAGTATTGGTGGGTGAATGAGGAAGAGTTGTAATATCTTTTATTTATACATCTTGCGTTTTAAAATTAGTACATATAAAATTATCTATAAAGTCATTAAAAATTATCGACATTTTGAATACTCCTGATTTCATAGGATTTTAAAAAGTTTGAATTGAATATCGCATGACTTTAGAAGACTTTTTAAAAGTTTTTAAAAATCTATATTAAATATTCCAAGACTTTTTATGGAGTTTAAAAAGTTTAAATTGAAGTGTCTTGATCTCCTACCCACTTATAATCTCCACGTTGAGGTGGCAACACATGATTGATAAAAATAATGAGTGTGAAATCATGAACTACTAATCATATGTTGTCACATCAGCGTGTGTATTATAAGTGGATAAGATAAATAGGTAGGAGATCAAAACCCTTAAATTGAATACACCCAAACTTTTAAATTCCATGAAAGTCTTATCAAGTATTAATTGAACACACTTTCTAAGAATCATGTGTCCATTCATCATATCTTTTCACTAATTATATGATTTTTATTGAAGATTTTTTTAATTCAATTAAAATTAATTTTAATGACCCACATTTAATGATTCAATCTGATAAAATCCAATTAATTTCAACATGTCACATCCAATTGAATATTCCACAACATTCTAATTCCAAATTCAAACAATTTCTATGTTTTAAGCGACTTACTTCCAACCTTATTTTCTCATTTACCTGAAATTGGTTTCGAACAATTAAGCATATGTTTGGTTGTGCTTAAATTATATTTTAAGTTGTGGGTAAACGTGTAATAAAAAAAGAGTTATAAGTTGTGGGTCCTATGAAATGTATGGATAAAAATATGTTTGACCAACTGAAATTATAATTTAAGCAATGACAAACATGTGTTAAATATATTATAATAATCTACTCGCGAAGTAAAATACGTTTGACCTTCGAACTCTAGTAATTGACTAAAAATTACTATTTAAATAATTAGTCAAAATTGATCAGATTTAACGTTCCTAAAATAATTTCCAACAAATTTTTTGTCCAAATTCTCTATAAAAAAAAGAAATCAGAATATTACAAGAAGGCAAAGTGAATACAAAAGAGAGAAACCATTATATATCTCATGTAAAATATTAGTAATTTTCAAGAAATCTGTTGTTTGGTATTTGATGCAGTCATGAGGAAAAAAAACACAAATCCAATTTTATTGATTCATTCAGAATATCATATCGAGATAATTTAATTAAATTGAAATAAACTCTATAAAATATATATATATAAAAAAACAACCAAATAACAATGTACCATAATTTTATCTTCTAAAGAAACACAAAACATTCTAAACATATCTTCTAAAACAAAATAAACTATATAAAATTTATTTATACAATAAATATAAATCAAATGAAACTCTAGCTAAACAAAATATTAAATTTAAAATATTTTAATGAAAAAGTGTCAATTGACAGTCTAAATAATAGAATTTGGCTACAAAATCAGTTCAATTTAATAGCCTAAATAATAGAATTTGGTCAGGGTTTAGTGGTAAAATATATATAGTGATATTTTTATCTAATTTTAACAGGATTAACTAGATCAAAGTATGTGATTCAACAATGGTTTCAATTATAGCATTTCAATATATGGAAGAAACCATGGTGTGTGTGAGTATACATATATATCATACATATCTCCAGTGGCAAAGGAGAGGTGGATAAGGTTCATCAGCATGCCAGAGGTTGAATCTCGAAATATTGGATTTTGTCTTGCACATCATGAGCGGAGTTATCATATGGTTAATGTTACTGAAACATCAGCTATCCATGTTCTCTCCACCTGACTCCTGAGAGCATTTCTGCATTTACCTCCTCCACCAGCCGCCCAAGATAAGATTGATAGAAGTCCTCAAAGTTGGAGTTCAACTTTTTTTTTTTTATTATCATACATATGCTAGGCCCTGGGGGCATTTAGTCATGATTGGAACCCAACTGCACCATGTTTGACCCTCCCAATTAATGTCTTGTCCAATAATCCCAATTATGAGCCAAAAAGTGATAAAAAGTAAAGAGTAGTACTACATCAATAAAATAAAATGATAATGTTTGGACATTTCACAACACATATTAATTATATTTGGTACGAATTCTTCCTAATAAAATATATGTTTTAAAAGGCAGAAAAAGATGGGATTTAAGTAGGCTTATTGTTTGTTTGATTTTAATTAAAATTTAAAATTTTATTTAAATGTTAAAGTCAAAATAAATAATTTTTTATAACTTTTCAACAGTACACTCCATCAACTTTTACAAAAAAATTTAATTTTAATTAAAATCAAACACACCTAAATAAAAGACAGAATTGTTAACGATCTTAGAATAATTAAACTCATATTAAAAGTAGGAAAACATATTATTACGTCTAGACTTTGCCTACACATGCTTAGGTTCATAAAATTTGAGACTTGATCTTGCCGTATTGCAATGCCTTGCATTTGTTATAATCTTGGTAAAAAGTCTAACGGGTCACTAAACTTATAAAGCAAGTTTCTATTTGGTCACTAAACTTTAATTTGTTCTAAATTAATCATTCAACTTTAAGATTCATTTCACGATGGTCAATCAATTTTAGTTTGTTCCACATTAGTCCACCAATTATAATTTTTTTTTCACGTTGGTCACTAAGCTAATCTACTTCCAAAACAGAAATGGTCCATTTTGATTACATCAATCTAAGAAGTTGTTACAGGAGTCGTCTCATAAATGGAAAAATGGATGGTCGTTTGACGCAGCAAATATAACAATAATGTTTAAATAGAGACTAATATAGTGACCAAATTGAAACAATATTCAAAGTTCTGGAAAAGATTAAAGTATAGTGATCAAAATGAAACGAAACTTAAGTTAGAAGACTAATTTGAAATAAATTAAAGTTGAGTGACCAAATTGAAAATCTGCCTCTAAACTCAGTGACCAGTTGAGTTTTCTTTTTTCCTCTCCCATTCTTTCGGGGATCTACCACTCATCTCATTTCAATTATTTACTCATTCCAAATCACATTAACAAAACAACCTTTTTAATGATAGTGGGCATATTTCAACCACAATTTTTATTTGTTGCATCATATTTTGATTATATTTACAATCTTCAATTTTTATTTAGCACATATTTGAAAATACTTAAATTACAATTTTTATTGTAGCACTTATGTCTTTAACTTTTTTTTTGGGGTCAAATTCCTATATTCAACTTTTCATTAATTATTATATCTCATCCTTAATGATATTTTTTATTAAAATATTTTGTTTGCGTGCTTTGAAATGAGAATTTTTTTTCGCACTTTTATATTTATTGTATTTTTTAAAAATATGATGTACAAATAAGTCTTTTTATGTCCTTTCAACAAATTTTTTAGATGAAAACCGTTATCATCAGAAACAATGTGTGCTAATTAGTAGACAATTAAGGATAAGAATGCGACAAAGAAAAATTGAAGACATGGGTGCTACAATGAGTAAAGATTGAGAACTTTAAATACAACTAAATTGTAGTGTAACAATAAAACTTATACTGTGAATATAATTACCTTTTTTAATAAAAGAAAAATTCCCTTAATATTGTCTATAAGTCCAAAATATGTTCAAATATTTATGGAACATAATAATGGGTTAAAAACTTGTTTGATTACTCAACCTTACATGCTTCTTAGTAAATGATTGTTGAACACTTTTTTTTTTTTTTTTTTTTTGTATATTTTAGTCACTTAACTTTGTAAAACTCATTCCATTGCATATAGTCAATGAAACGGTAGATGTGTACAATGAAAAGATAATTTGACAACATTGCAACATTAAATTGATGGTTGATCGAGTCTTCATATGAAAAAGAAAAGATCGAGAGTTAAGTAAATTTTAAAATTTATTATGTAGTCAAGTTAAAATTTGACATTTAATTTTTATTACTTTGAAAGTGCTAATTTCCATCAATTTAACATTACAATATTATCAAATCATTTCCATCAATTTTTATTTTTATTTTTCTTGACTAGAAACAACTCAACAAGCAAATAGCAAATATTTTTTATTTGGGTAATCACTAGACTTTCAGAGAAATTTTAATTAGGTCACTAAACTTAAATTTATTTCAAACTTCAATTTTAACTACACTCCTACTTGCTTTATTGTAGATTGATAAAATTGCTTAAGTGACCATCATACTACAATAGATTTTCTACTTGTTTGCTGCATCACATGCAAACTTACTGTCATAAAAGTTTTATAAAAAAAACATTTTAATCTAAAGAAGTAGTTATATTCTTCGTTCAATATTTTTGTTTGTAGTATATTAAGTAGCGATTATGCTGAGAATTAGTTACAATATAGTTATTAATTAAGTAATTTCTATTAGTTTGGAGTATAGATGATAGATAATTATTAAAGTTGAGCAATCTAATTAAAACAAATTTTTTAAATTTAAAATTTTTGCTGATATTTTATTGATGGGAGATAGAAGTTGCCTTTTTTTTTTTTTTTTTTTTTGATACCTGTGATATCACAAACATTAGACTAAATCCCTGACCCCAAGCACCCGCGCCTGTAACCTCATGGAGGAGGTGAATCGCGGGTTACGCCTCAACTGGGCCCTGCGTTCTCCTCATCCGACCGACACTTTACGCACGCTTGAGAGGCCGCCTCCAAAGTGATTGATCCATACCGAATAAAATCAGGTGCAGAGGTTCACCAAGATTCGAACTCCCACCCCGCCACCGTGGGAAGCAAGTTCTTGATTGATTGTTGAGCTATGTATGCCGGGAGCCGTGAAGTTGCCCTTTTATTTTGACTGTAAATCGATCGATACGCACACAAAAATAGAAATCAACGGAGACAACGTTTTGATCGAGATCTCTCCTCTCCTTGCATTCCTCTCTTCACACACTGAATCCACTTTTTGTTTCTCAAACTCCTAAGAATATTTTCTCCCCAAAATTTCATTCGGGGTTCATTTTCCTTCGAATCCCAATTGATTTTAATCACTCGAGCTGTGCTCCTCCTTTGTTTTCTGAACATTGATGAATTTGATTTTTGTTTCTTCATTTTGCAAGATGTTTCCAAATGTTTCTGCTGCAAATTATGGGCAATCTCATTCTGGGACAGTGAAAAGAACGTTATGTTTTTGTAGTGGAATCTTATTATTTTTGTGAAGACTGTTTCTATAAAGGAAGAAAAAAATTGGTACGTGGATATGGGGAATAAATTGGGGAGTAGGAGGCAAGTGGTGGACGAGAAGTACACTAGGCCTCAGGGGTTGTATCAGCACAGAGATGTGGACCACAAGAAGCTTAGGAAGCTCATTCTGGACTCGAAGCTGGCACCCTGTTACCCTGGTGATGATGAATGTGGCAGTGATCTTGAAGAATGTCCTATTTGCTTCTTAGTCCGTTTTTCTGTCTTTGCCTTCAATTTTTATACCGTGTCGTCGAAATAATTTTCTTGTCTAAAAGTAAAAGTTGGTTCATGAAAAAACCTGTTGATTTTATTGGCTTAGTAATGTATTCTCTTTGGAATGATTTTAGTGGGCATTTAGGGTTTTCTGACTAATTCTGGAATGGAAAAGGAAATTATCTCGACGAATTAGTTAAATAACTGGAAAGAGAATAAAATTGAACTGTTTTTCAAAATTATGGTTAGCTACTAATTATGCTCAAGAAGAAATTGGAATGACTTCTTTATATTTGCTTGTAATTCAGAGTGGAATATTAATTGAATTATGTTAGTTCAGCTTTCATTTGCATCGTAATTGGTGGTTGGGTCGGTTCATCTGTTTTTCACAGTATGAAAGGAGTATTATCTGGTAGGATTTAGGAATGGAGCATATTGAGAGTTCACCATATGTACTGGATACTTTTTTAACGTGATATCACCCTTGAATATTTTCCTTTATTCTGGATGTTTACACCCATTAAATATTCTCCTTTATTCTGGATGTTTTCAGTATTATCCAAGTCTTAATCGGTCGAGATGTTGCATGAAAGGAATTTGTACAGGTATATGGTCATTGGATTTAGTATTTGCATTTAGTTATAAATCTTGCAGTCGTTGTAAATAATGAAAGCCTTGAACATTTTGGTTCGAATGTTTAGGTTTCTTTTATTGTTTCCATGGCAGAATGCTTTTTGCAGATGAAGACACCAAATTCTACCCGGCCAACCCAGTATCCTCGGTTTCTATCAGTTGTCTTTATACATTGTTTTGATTTGTCTGTTTATTTTTTATTTATTTTTAAATAAAACCTTCCAAGTCTAAGTAGAAATTGTTAGCTCCTACCCAAACTTAAATGTGTGTGTTTGGGGTTGGGGTTGGGGTTGGGGTTGGGGGGGATGTAAAGCCTAACTCAAGAATTACGTCAAGAGGAGAAATAAAAAGTTTGCAAGATGGTTATGTCTGTATATGTGTGTATCTTTGCATGTTTTGATCTATATTTTGTTTTGCTTTGCTGATTTATGTTATCAATCCTTCAGTTTTGTGCTATCCTTAACCATACAGGTGCCCCTTCTGTAAAACCTCAAATTATGCTGTGGAGTATCGAGGTGTTAAGACAAAGGAGGAGAAAGGTTTGGAGCAAATTGTAAGACTTAATTTTCTGGTTTTATCATTTAACTTCCTTTTTTGAGGTTTCAGATGGCAGTCTGGCTGCATAGCATTTTGTTCTCATAACTTAAGCTTATAGGAAGAACAACGACTTATAGAAGCCAAAATAAGGATGAGGCAGCAAGAAATTCTAGATGAAGAGGAAAGGATGCTGAAACGAAAAGAACTCAGATCCTCCAGCAGTATCAGAGGACCAAGTGAAGTTGATTATTGCTCCACGCCAGGTATTTGATATGAGCCCAATTTTCCCATTGTAGGTTCACTTGCTCTGAATATGAGCATTTTCGCTTATCTTCCTTTCCATCTGCAGCACCATCCTTTAGTTCTGCTGTAGAAGGCGAGGAAATTGTTACCTCTCAGGAGTTATGTGCTGCTCCAGCAATAAGACCACCTCCTCGCCCAAGGCAAAATAGGTAGACAATTTTATTTGCTGTGTAATTTCATATATGCTCACTTTATTGATATCATTTTACTACTTGATTAATTTATGTTTGTAGTTGAAAAAACGATGTTTTGGTTTTAGGCAACTGGCCGGAGTCATAAACCTTAAAAAAAGTGACTTGAAAAGAATTTTTTTACCCCTGTTTTGATTAGTCTTAAAAAATATTTTAATATGAAGAAACTATAACTGGTTTTTGTAGTAGCTTTCCTAGAGTTGTTACAGCCGAGTCATGTATGTTATTCTTACATGCTAACAGCAATGTTGAAGTTGAACACGAAATTTACTAGTTGTAGTATTATGCTTGCAATCATGATGCTTTAACTCAACCTTCAAAATAATGTGCTGAACTTTGATACTGAATATAAAGAGATATTTGATGAAGACAAGAGATTGGAAAGGGAATAGGATGTTATTTCGCAGCTAAGCTTGGAGGATGGGTTTCTATGGGACTGATGATTTCTATTATATTTATAGCTTTTGATATTCAACTAGTGGACAAATTGCACAGCTTCATAATTTGTTTCATCAAGCAGAGGTTCCAAACTAATTGAGTATAAATTAAGTGAAGTACGAATTAGGTGGTTGGGGTATGGCTCATTTTCTTAACGCTGGATAGTGGTGATTTAATGTTTGTTTGTAAAATTATTGTATTCTCACTCTTCCATTAATTGTCAATATTTGGCAATGTGAGAGGATCTACTTAATACCAGTGACTGCTTTGGATAAAACTTTTCAAGACTATGTCTTTAATAGTGTAATCAATTAATTTATAAGAACATTACTATAGGAGCATCGATTTTGCTCAGAGAAGGCAAACGTTGATCTTCTTGCGGTAGGGTGTTCTACTCTCCATGTAAGGGTGCATAATTTGATGTTCAAATATTTCAAAAAACTTGGAATGACAAAAAAAGGAATAAAAAGTCTAAAGTTCTAAAATTCAGAAAATAGGACTAAAATGAAGCAATATAATACAAGACTGAGACTATCTTCAGGACATGTGTAAAAGAAACCGAGGAAGTCAATATTAGACAAAGGAAAAAGTGTAATTGACCAAAATTCCAATTTGTTAGGGTTTGGAATTTCAGTTTGGAGGGTTGGTTGTGATTACTTGCTAGCAAAGAACTGTAGCAGTGTTATTCATGGATTGGCTGCGGGAGGTTACCCTCAATCTACCACTATCTTTGTGAATAATAAAAAATCCACCCCATTGGAGAGTAGATAATATAGATGGCAAGTCAAAGAGCTGAGTTGTTGAAAAACACTATTTTGGCATTATAATAATGTAATTGAGGACATTAGATCTGCTGACTGATGAAAGAGATGTTCTTGTATGAAACTGTTAGCTACAAGGTAGGACACTATAGTTTAAGACACTAAAGGGGAACTCTCTCTACAAGGCATGTAGAGTGTATACCCAAAGGAAAACTGAAAGATGACTGGGAACCTGATGTACCATACAATCTGCGATTGCATAATGTGCTGTGATTTTATGATAATTTTAAGCAAAATTTTTCCAGTATTAGTTGCGAATATGTTGTTTTATTATTTTGTTTATTTGTTAATCTCAAACACATGTATATTGAGGTAGAGCTGGCAAAGGGGTGGGTTACGTTGGATCTGGGTAGAATATTGGTTATCAGACAATGGGTTGTAACTGACCCTTCCATTTACATATGGGTTGAAATGGATTGGATCAGACCTGGGTTGGCCCAACCCGTCAAGCCACTATATTAATGTTGAAACTGATCCGTGTTTACATACAGAGTTCATTTCTATCATCAACTGAGAAAGGGAAGTACACCACAAAACTGAGGGTTTTCTGGAGAAAATCTCATGTTCGTAATCTGAAGGATGGTTCGACAACATTTCATCAGATTAGTTCACCTTTTACATATGTAAGAACTGTTGGCATATTACGACGCGTGGTTTTATTTACAAGGAATTGAATCACTATTGAAACATAACATAGATAGTTGGCTGCCCTATGACATCAAATTCAAAATTTACTTTTTCCCTTTGATCTTTCCTTTGTCGATGGGAATGGTAACCATGCCAATTATTTCTATTCTAAACTAAAACTTACTCTCCGAAACCCTTGTTCCAATCTTCCACTCCTAGGCGAGGGATTAGAATATTAAGGCTTACGACAGATTGGCAAAATGCAGATTTTCATGTTCTCTATTCTTTGATTATAATTTCTTTTCACTTGTTCATAAATCATAATTCATAAAGTAATCGTCATTAATATGGCTTGCACATTTTATGTCCCATAAAATGGGTAATTGTTGTCCTGTTACATTTATTTAGTAAGTTAAAAAATTCCTTTACACAAACACCCACACCCACACATCAGACATATGCATATGCATAGACATACAATTTTAAATTATAAATATATTAAAACATGGAAAAGTTCTCATTTTATAATTAATGCTATCAAAATAATTTTCTTTTAGTGATTAATTTTGGCCGTTAAAATTAACATTTTGGGGCATAGAAAGAAGCGAATTCACAGGAAAGTTCATTAATTAGGGTAATATACTGAAAATTCATTATTAGAGCCACTGGCGGATTTACAGTGGGGGCAACTGTCCCCATTATTGATTTCAAAATTTTGGTTTTGTTTTAAGAAAAATTTAATTTTTATAAATTTGCTCCCACATCAAATATAAAAATCATAAATTTACATTAATGTAAATAAATGGTTTATAGCCTAGTGGCAAAGCATCCTTTTCATTATTTGGTGGATTTGGGTTCGAATCCTACTATGTTAAATTTTTCTTTTGAGAAATTTGTGCACTTAATTTCCAATCTTAAAAAATAATTTTTAAATCCCCAACTTTTGTTCCATTTGCATATTTTTTCTTTTTACATAATTCTATAAACTTCAATATAATTTTCTCAAATTTTTTGAAAGGTAAAGTTGACAAAACAATACGTTTAACACCAAACTTAATCTTTAAATTTAACGTTTCCTTGATTTTCAATTTCAAAATATGAAAATAGAACAAAATATCATTTTCTTTTTTATGTACAAATCTCGTGAAAATATGGTTGAGTTTTTAAATTTTTTTACTCAACTCGAACATAATATTATTTTTTCTTCACTTATCGGGAATAAATTTTTTTTGTATTTTGATTAATTTATTTTTATATTTATATGCACATGAGTAACTATGATTTTCATTTTTTTTTCACATTTTTTTTTTGATTTTTCAAGTTTTGTTTAATCCAAACTTAATTTTTGTTTAAAATAAAAATGTTGATTCTATTTTTCATTTTTTCACTATTTTATTCTATTGTTATATACGGCTAATCCAAAGTCGGTTACTTTTATTAAATAATAAAATTATTGTATAAATTAAGTAGTTTTATTGTATTCTTCAAATGCCTTTATTTCTACTGGCTACCGCTGTGTCGTCAATTGGTTTAGGCGCAGCATGTCATCGTAATATTCTTGCCCGATACTATCGCACCGCTAATCGACATGTGCTCCATAAGCTAAAATTCATGGCTCCGCTCCTGATTAGAGCACCATGCGTGAATGCATTTTATATATGCTGAAAGAATTTGCCAACACTTGATATAATATTCTTCTTTAGTGACGATACCTAAGCCTTGAGTCTAATGGTAGATACTTTGTTTTTTGATTTCAAGAGGCACATAATATTTTGAATCCAGCAAACAAAAGGTGTTAGTTAATCATGCATGTATGACTGAGCCTTACATCGAGGATTCATTTTGCTTTGAATCATTCTTTAAGCAGATGCTTTGCTGTTCCAACAATTTGGGTTGATGAATATTCTTGTTATAAATTATATTGGCTGCTAAAAGCAGTTATACATAAATTCTCCGACACTGAATTCTATGTCATATATTATCTTAACATTATATTATGATTTGGATTTTTAATGTTTTGATGTGATCTGCTACAAGTTCCATATCATATTGTAATGCACTCGGAATATTGGAAATTTTCTTTTTGTGTGTTTGAAATGTTTATCAGTTAATTGGTGGATTATCAAGAGCTGTTCCTGTGATTCTTAGTAGATAGTTTAGATGCCATACTTTTTCAATTGCTGGTGTTCTGTCTAAATGCAGGGAGGATGTATTTGACATAGATCTGGAGGAAATAATGGTTATGGAAGCCATTTGGCAGTCTATTCAGGTACTTATATGACCAATTAAACATTTATCTCATCAGTAGTGTGAGAAACTTTGTGTCGAAATCCCTTAATTATTGTAATTGATTGTAATTTCCTGTGATTAGTGTGTCTATATATAGGTTTTCTTTATTAAGCCTAGATTTGATAGATTTGATTGTAGGAGATTTACTTTCCTTTTTTAGACTTATTCTTGTAACTATATATATTGTAAGCTTTGATTCAATCAATATATGAAATAAATCATTCCTCAATTCACTTTTCCAACATAGTATCAGAGCCATGACGGAAACATCCACCAAAAGCTCGGTTTCATCAGAAAATTCCGAAGCAGAGGTGATTTCCAACATGAGTTCAAATAAAAACCCATCCTTTCCACTCACAATAGAAAAACTCGATGGCAAAAATTACCGAGAATGGGCTCAATCAATAAAGCTTGTAATAGATGGGAAAGGAAAATCAGGTTATCTTACCGGAGAAAGTAAACAGCCAACATCAACCGATGCTGCTTCCTTGCAGAAATGGAAATCAGAAAACTCAATGGTGACTGCGTCTCGTTAATTCTATGAAACCTAGTGTCGGGAAGAGCTTTCTGTTTCTACCTACAGCAAAGGACGTATGGAATGCTGCCCGAGAAACCTATTTGGATTTCGAAAACACATCTCAAATCTTTGTAATTAAAACAAAACTAAGGCAAATGAAACAAGGAGAAAGAGGCGTGACAGACTATTACATAGAGATCAACAATCCTGGCAGGAACTGGATCTGAGTGTTGAAGAGGACTGGGAGTGCAGCGGAGACAGTGTGAAATTCAAAAGAAGGGTTGAGAATGAACGAGTCTTCGAGTTCTTGGCTGGGTCGAATCGGGAGCTGGACGATGTGCGTGGAAGGATTCTTGTACGAAAACTACTTCCAACGAACCGTGAAGTGTTCGCAGAGGTCCGGCGAGAAGAGTCACCAGAAGGTGATGCTGGATAGAGTCACCGGCATGAATCACGAAGGCCCAGAAGCTTCGGCTATGTCATTGAAGGGTTTCACGCAAGGTTCTGATCTGAGTTCCTCTAATTTGGGCTCGAAGATAATGTTAAAGTCATATGGCCCAAATTGTGATAATGGGTCATGTGGTTCGAATGGGCCTATATTTGGGTCTGGGTCTGGGTCTGGGTCTGGGTCTGGGTCATGTGACTTGAATGGGCCAAGTGATAATAAAAATATTAGTGGTTTGGTTGGAAAATTTAATAATGGGCCACGCCTACAAAGAAAAAGGCCATGGTGCGAACATTGTCGTAAACTCGGACACAAAATAAGTGATTGTTGGGATCTGCACGGAAAACCACCAGATTGGAAACCAAAACAAAGTCGGGCCAGTGGATACCAAGCCTCAATTGAAGATCAAACCAATGGTTCATTTAGTCGACAACAAATGGAGTAGCTCTACAAAATATTCGCCAACCTCCAGAACCTCATTAAGTCTTCCCACATAGTACCTTCTAGCTCATTGACCCACAAAGGTATAATTTCACATGCCTTTAATGCAGTTCAGAAAAAAACCCTTAGATTGTTGACTTGGGTGCATCTGACCATATGATGAGTAGTCACTTTGATTTTCATCTTATTTACCTAGTGCTGGCAATTTAAAAGTTCAAATTGCAGACGGGTCCCTCTCATCCATTGCAGGAAATGGGACTGTCCAAATTTATGATAATGTGACTCTAAAACCCGTCATCCATGTTCCTAAACTATCTTGTAATTTATCATCTATTAGCCAGTTGACAAAGCATTTCAATTGCTCTGCTCATTTTTTCCATGATTACTGTGTATTTCAGGACCTATCATCGAGGAAGACGATTGGCAGTGCTAAGAAACGTGAGGGACTCTACTACCTTGATGAAGCAGACACAAGTAGACAAACTCAGTTTTCATCTTGCAATTCTGCAATCAACCCTAAAAACAGTGAGCTTATGTTATGGCACATTAGTCTAAGTCATCCCAATTTTTAGTAGCTACGTTAGTTATTTCTTTCTATTTGCTCCAATAAAAGTGATTTTGTCTTTCAATGTGAAATTTGTCAACTCGCTAAACATCAGCGTAAAATTTGTCAACTCGCTAAACATCAGTGTACTGCATTTTCACTATTAACATACCAACCATCTAAACCCTTCTCCAATGTATGGGGCCCATCCCGCGTGCTTTCTCGAAATCAAAAGAAATGGTTTGTCACATTCATTGACGACCACACGAGTGTCTGTTGGATCTATCTAATAAAAGAAAAAATTGAGGTCCAGGATGTATTCAAAAATTTCCATCAATTAATACAAACACAATTTCAAACTCAAATTTAAATCCTTCGTAGTGACAATTAGAGGTGTCGAGACGGGCGGGCCGACCGAACCGGCATCGGCCCACCCACCTCGACCCGGAACCGCGGGCCGGCCCGTGAACTGGGCGAGCCGTTCACGGGCTGAAGAGGCCAATCCGCGGGCCGTCCGGTGATCCGTTTTGATTTTAAAAAAAAAAAATAGGCAGAAAATTCAAACTTTCATATTTGAAATGATATTAAAAAAAAAAAAAACAAATGGCAGAGAGCCGTTTAAAGTGAAAGATGACAGATCGTTCATCGCTTTTAGTCTTTAAATATATAAATAAAAATATAAATTGAATTAAAAATTAACAAATGTGAATTTATCATTGTTATTTATTTTTATTTAGTAATTTAACATTTTTGTTATATATGTAAACATTTTTTTTGAATTACAATAAGTAACTAAATTTTTTAGTAATTTCAAAAAATTAATTTTTATTCATACGGCCGAACTGGTCGAACCGCGCCCACATGGGCTCGACCGGATGGGCCAACGGGTTGGCCGGGCTTGTGTTTAATTTTTGAGGTGGGGGTTGACTCGCCCGCAACCCGCCACGGCGTGAGCTTTTTCTAATGCGGTCGTTGGGCTTCATCATCGACACGGCTTCATCGGATTGACACCTCTGACAATGGGACATAATATTTTAACTTTGCTCTAGGAGATTATTTGAGAAAAAATGGTATAATCCATCAAAGTTCATGTGTCAATTCCCCACAACAAAATAGTGTTGTCGAACGTAAAAACAGACATCTCCTAGAAGTAAATGTTCACTACAAATATGCTAAAAATATTCTGGAGAGATGCTATCCTTACTTCTACATATCTAATCAACTGGATGCCCAGTCGAGTTCTCTCTTATAAAACCCATATTCATACACTACAAACCTCATTTCCAAAAGTCCGATTACACTTTTCTCTTCCTCCAAAAGTATTTGGTTGTACCACCTTTGTACATAATCATTCTCCTGGTCGCAGTAAATTGGAACCTCGTGCTCTTAAATGTGTCTTCATTGGGTATTCACCTATACAAAAAGGGTACATGTGTTGCAATCCAACCACAAAAAGGGTATATACAAGTCTTGATGTCACATTCTTCGAACACGATCCTTGCTTTCGAGAAACTTCTCTTCAGGGGAAGACCATGAGTGAAGATCGTTTCATACACTTTGACATCTTCGAACCCTATCCTAACAACCCTAGCCTACCACATGCAGAATCAGGAGTGGAAAAACAACATGACAAGGAAATACGTGTCTACTCAAGAAGGCCAAAATCAACACACCAAGAGGACCTCACCTCTGAAGCACTGCCATAGTCAGATTCGGTAATAGCTCCTGATCTTGTTGAGTCATCTGATAAAGGTAATCTTACTTCTCAAGACATTGATCTACCTATTGCACTCAGAAAAACACCTCGTTCCTGTACACTCTATCCCATTTCCAAGTTTGTGTCTTATAATAATCTGTCAACTGCATTTCACACCTTTACTTCTAAGCTTGACAGCACAGAAATTCCAAAGAATATAGAGGAGGCATTGGCGATCCCAGAATGGAAAAATGCAGTTATGGAAGAACTTAGAGCCTTGGAAAAAAATGGAACTTGGGGAATTGATGGAACTACCAAATGGGAAAAAAACTGTGGGGTGCAAGTGGGTATTCACGGTGAAGTATAATGCTGATGTAACCATTGAACGATACAAGACACGTCTGGTAGCAAAAGGTTTTACACAAACCTATGGAGTTGACTATACAGAGACATTTGCTCCAGTAGCAAAGCTAAAAACAGTTCGGGTACTCCTGCCACTAGCTACTAATTTGGACTGGCCACTTCAGCAACTTGACATAAAAAATGCCTTCTTGAATGGTGAATTGGAAGCAGTGTATATGGAAGCACCACCGAGATTTGGTAATAGTAGGAAAGTTTGTAAACTAAGAAAATCACTTAATGGCCTTAAGGAGTCTCCGAAGGCATGGTTCGATAGATTTACAAAGGTGATTAAAGGAAGAGGATATCAACAAGGACAGGTAGACCATACTATGTTCGTCAAGTTAGCAAATAATGGAACCAGAACCATTCTGATTGTATACGTGGACGACATAATCCTCACAAGAGATAATCTGGTAGAAATGGAAAGATTAAAGTCCATTCTGGCACAAGAGTTTGAGATAAAAGATTTGGGACAGATGAGATACTTCCTGGGAATGGAAGTTGCCAGGTCAAGAAAGGGAATCAGTATCTCTCACAGAAAGTACATTCTTGATCTCTTAACAAACTGGCATGCTTGGATGTAAACCAAGGGACACTCCGATTGATATGGGAAAAAGATAAAAAAATGATGGAGAATTCGTTGACAGAGACAGATATCAGAGACTGGTTGGTAAACTCATCTATTTATCGTACACTAGCCCAAATAAATTTTTACTTATCCGATGCTCTGTAACGCTCCGGATTTTCTCAACCCGGAGGGGCACTGACATAAATCTCTAAAATATATATGACTACTCCAAATAATATTTTCCATGCCCTTGAAGGGTTTTAAAAATGAAATTGTTGAGGAAAAATAACAAGCATGCAAAGAAAAAGGAATTTTCTTCAAAAATTCATAGTTTTGTCTATACCGTGATAGGTGTCGTCACAATTTATTAGACTATTCAAACAAACTCCAAAAATTATGAAATTTAAACTGTAGATACTTGGGACTGCATACTACAACATGTAAAAAATTTAAACTTTAACTATGTCATTTGGTAGGTGAAAAATATAGCCGAAGATGCTTGAAAAACTGTCCCGGGTGCCTTAAGGCAGCCCGTTCAAACGTCTATAATAAATTTATCCGATGAAATTTTTAAGTGATTCAAATTTCTGCTATTAGAACACATATAGGGCTTTACATAGAAACTGAATTCACTCAAAAATTTCAACCGTATAAAAAGTTATGATTTTTCGAAAAGGGGACAGTAAGCTGAAAATTTTGAAAATAAAACTAAGAAATTTTCAATTTAAAATTTTGAACGGCAATTAAACCGACATTTTGTTTTTCGTACATATTACATAATTAAATATTGAATCAAATACTTAAAATAAGTAATTACATCATAATTGACTCGATCATTTCGATGTCAAAACATAAACTATATAAGATTTTTCATGACAAGCTCGTTAGTCTACCGCCATCGCATCAATGCCGATCAGTTCAATCTGAAAATGTATTTATTTTGGGGATGAGTATTTCATAAGAAACACTCAGTAGCAATACTTATAACATGTGGAAAATTTTACTTAAACATAAATTCGACATACCATGATTTTTGAAACGTACATTATCTTGAACATTGGTAGTCGATACCACATAATATTATCATCATACGTGATTACTTTCAATCACAAACATGTTAAAGTGATTACCTTCAATCACCATCATAAGTTCCTTCGTAAATAAGTTTGCATGGCATTTAAATAACATCATAATTTTTCCAAAACTTCATTTAAAATCGCAGTAAAAACATTAAGTAAAACTACCTCGAATGAGAGTTTTCGGTTGAAGTTGATGGAGAATAAATTGCTATTGCACATTTTTCAAACTCAAACCCGCACTATATATAGATATATATCTAAGGAGTATTTGTGAAGTTAGAAGCAAGGTCAAACCCTCACTCGGCCGAAAATGGTGAGTGAAAGGAACAAAGTTGCTGGAATTTTTCATTGGATAAATGTAGAAAAAAAAGCTGGTTCTTTGACTAAAATTTGAAGGAAAAGATGGATACTTGCTGGAGAGTTTTCTTTTGGTGACTTAGACTAAGGTTTCAAGCGTCGAGTTCTATGGTTGAAAGTAAAAAAAAATCACAAGGTGTTATCCATTTCTTGCTGGCCAAACCGGACAAATCGGGGAGTAGAATTTCGTTGTGGTTTGGTTGATAAATGGAACTAAAACTCTACAGCTGGGGGGACGGTTTTTGGGGTAATTTGGAGGGAAAACTCAGTTAGATTGAGGGCTTAGTAGTGATGGAAAATGGGGAAAGAAAATAGGAGATGTGGAGGGATCATGGGGGACCGTTTCTTCACTGTCATGGGGCTGTTTTGGTTGGCTGAAAATTGGAAGCTAACTCACATAGTAGGGATCGAAATCTGGGACTTTTTTAGAGAAAGAAATGATTGAAATGTGAGGTAAATTTGTGGGGAATTGTGGCTAAATAGGGGCTGGTGGGAGACCTTTTTCTTCAGATTGTGGAAGGCAGTTATGCTGGAAATGGCTGATGGTGGCAGGTTTTTTTAGATCATGGAGAGGCTGTTTGGTTTATGCTAATTGGTAGGAGTTAAGGGATTGTTTGGCTAGTTTTTTGGTGGATTTTTAAGGTGTTGTTTGGGTGGATTTTTGGTTAACTTTTGGAGTCGAAAGTAAACCAAGTTTTGGCTAAGAAAACGAAGATAAATGGCCGGGATTTTTAGATAGGATTGGAGAACAACATTTTAAAAAAATTAGGCTAACTATAAATTATTTCTCGTTCAACTTGAAATTCAAAACTTACCAAATGAAGAAAAAGAACAAGGTTTGTTTTCAAATCAATTCCATAGTCGTCGACTACGAAAATTTGAAGCAAACACACGCAAAGTTTTTTAATGTGACCAAATATTTGATATGAACCATGAGGTACGAAGCGACGTCGAAAGTAAGAAATTTTTTATTTTCTTGAAATTGAAATGCGAAAAATTTGGGTTATTACACACTAGACCCGATATTGCATTTGTAGTCAGTGTAGTAAGTCAACACATGCACTCACCAAAGGTAAATCACTTGGAAGCAGTATACAAGATCCTCAGATATCTCAAAGGATCTTCTGGGAAAGGACTGTTTTTCAAGAAAGGTGAGAGTAGGGAAGTAGAGGTATTCACAGATGCAGATTGGGCAGGTGCTATTGAGGACAGGAGATCTACAACCGGATATTGTACATTTGTGTGGGGCAACTTAGTGACTTGGAGGAGCAAAAACAGTAATATGGTGGCCCATGAGAGTCTTTGAGGCTGAATTTGGAGTTATCGCACAAGAGATTTGTGAAGCATTATGGGTCAAGAAACTCCTTGAAGAGTTGCAAGTCGCGACAAAATTACCTATTAAAATGTATTGTGACAACAAGGTAGCAATCAACATTTCTCTTAATCCAGTACAGCACGATCGGACTAAGCATGAGAAGTGGATAGACACTTCATAAAAGAGAAGATAGAGACATGGATTATTTGTATGACTTATGTTCCTACCAAGGAACAAATCGCATACATTTTCACTAAGGGACTTCCACGACAAACGTTTGATGATCTTATGTACAAGTTGGACGTGATTAACATCTATAATCCAACTTGAGGGGGAGTGTCGAAACCCCTTAATTATTGTAATTGATTGTAATTTCTTGTGATTAGTGTGTCTATATATATGGGTTTTCCTTATTAAGCCTTGATTTGATTGTAGGATATTTATTTTCCTTTTTTAGACTAACTATATATATTGAAAGCATTGATTCAATTAATATATGAAATAAATCATTCCTCAATTCATTCTTCCAATAGTTTCCTTTAAGCTATCAAGAAGACTATCTTGGGTAATCTATTTGATTTTAATAATCTTGGACGTGCATGTCTAAATGTTAAGTAAAAAGATTACAAAATGAATAACGAACTGTATGTTGTCTCTAATTTGCAACTTTTGAAGTTTGAAGTTTGAATACATTTGTATTTGCATCCGAAATGGATCGCCAAGGTGTTAAACATCTTGAATATAATCCCAAACCATGGAGAAAAATAGAAGATCTTTCTAAATTCTAGTCATATTTGGTGCACCAGACTTTTAGGAGTCTATCTTTTGGGTTTAGGATAAGTTTCTAATGTCATGCTATTAGAGCTAGTTTCTGCCAATTTTAAACCATAAGCCTTTTTAAAAAATCCATAAAACTAATTAACAAAATTAAAAGTCTAACTTGCAAATAAATATAAAATAGAAAATAATAATTTCTCAAATAAGTAATCACGTAACAAAATTATAATATTTAAAAATCTTAATTAGGTATTGAGGCGTTTTACTTCGTGAGGCAAGTCGTAAGCCTCGAGGCAGAATAATAAAATAATTTAATAGAATATAAAAATACAAAAATATGATCATAATAAACCATAAGCCATTTTAAAAAATACATAAAACTAATTAACAATACTAAAAGTATAACTCGCAAATAAATATAAAATAGAAAATAAAAAGTTCTCAAATTAGTAATCACGTAACAAAATTATACTCGAAGTAGAGTCTACTTAGAAATTTCGTATATCATCACTAATATGATCTTTAAGAGAATAATTAACATTATCATCCCTTCACTATAAGTTTCTTCTCATTCTTTGTCATCATCCTTCACTTACAATGGCGTTTTCTCCTAACCCTTTTCTTTTTGTATGGGTAGAGCCGCAAAAAAAAGAAATTAAAAAGAACCTGTGTTTTAGGTTATAAATAAATAGGCAAGCCAATACTTAAATGTACGAAAAATGCAAGAGAAACGAGCAAACACCTTACAAATGGCATAAGCGTCACTAAGTCAAGGCATAAGCCTCACTAATGACATTTAAGGTATGGGTTTCAAGGCATTTTATGAAAGACTCGTGTGAGGCACGATTCAACGCCTAAGCCTCAAATAGTGTTTTTTAAATAATATGTCAAAGGGCTAAGTTTCCTTCCGAATTGTATTATGAGCCTAAACCTTCTTCTTGTATAAATAGTAGCATCTCGTGTGACAACTATTATTGTGAGAAACCGTCTTACCAATTTTCTTGATAATCATACAAGAGTTTGTTGGATTTACCTACTAAAGAAAAATCAAAGGATGAAAAAGTCTAATAAATTTTATACCATGTTCAGTATTCAATTCCAAGCTCAAATATAATTCTTTACACTAATATCAGAATAGAATATATTATGTATTATTAGGAATTTCTTGTTAGAATATGGAATTAGTTGTTAATCTTCTTGTAGTAATACCCTCCAACACGTGGTGTTGAGAGCTGCAATGCTCGACCTCTCCGTTTTGGAGGAAGTGTTTGTGTCTACTGACACGGATATGGCTGCAGAATCCATCTTGGATCCTTTATATCAAAAGAAGATACGTCAAGGAGAGAGTTACTTGGTGTTGCCGTGAAGTTGCCGATCTCATAGGATGTAGGAACGGAGTTCAAATTTTTTCTTTTATTTCTCTTTTGTAGGTGGTAGTGTGTTGCACTTATTATATTTATACTAATATACTGTAGGTGGTGGTGCGTTGTACTTATTATATTATAATATCAACATGCGAAACTTGGTGGGTTCCAAAAGGAGTTCAAAAATAATAATGGTAATATGCAATGAGGTATGTGCCTTATTCAACTGAGGAGTCTGCCCAAACAAAAGCTTCCAAAGTCGCGCCTTAGTACTTCTATTGATGCTTCTTTAGCAGTGACCATTGAAGAAAACTTTGGGAACATGCTTCTTTTTTGTTGAATATAACTTTGGGAGTAAAGCTCCTATATTTTAAAATTTCTTTTTTCGGGCAAATACGAGTCTTAATGATTGTATGTTTAGAGTAAATGTGCTCTTTCTAGGCATGTATTAACAACCGCTTTTATTATTATTTATTTTAGCTACAACTGTGTTGAAGTTGGATAACAATTGTCATTATACTTATCAATTAATATTTATTTATTTTATATTATTATTTATTTTAATTTTTAATATCGTTGACTTCAATAAATTAAATTAGATCTATTGTTGTTATCATTGTGTTTTTATTTGTTTTTCAATTGTGAGAGAAAGAACATGGATAAATTAAATATATTTTATTTTATTTTTATTTGTTAAACATCAATGTAATTAAATATTTAATTTACATATATCTTTACTTTTAATACATTAAAAACATCTATGCTTCTAAGACGTTCTATGTACTCGTGTCTAAATTTTGGACCCTCTTTAGCTGTATCCCACATCCTAAATTTTAGAAACAAAGGAAAAAGGACTTGACTTATAGATATGTACCTAAATCTGACATCTGCACCCGAGTTCATGCCACGTAGGTTGAGAGAAAGTATAGGCCCATGTTAGAAGGTACCGAGTAATCATGTTTATAGGCAGTCCTATTTACTCATTTGGGGTGAAGCTATCCTCACCACCTCTGCATTGAATTAATTGGATGGCAACTATGTTTCTTAAATCTGAACACCGTTAAGCAACCTCTTCAAAACATTTTCCAATACAAAAATTTTCACACTTTCTTCTAAGATCCTACTTCTTCACAAGCCTTCTCTAGCATACCCACTCCTCAAAGAAAAATGACTTGCATGATTCAAGGAAGACTTTTTTGTATGAAAAATGCAGAATCATCATCAGACGTAGGCGATCGAATCCTTCTTCATCAATGTTTGGGTATATGGTATTTATTTAATGTTTATGATCATAATAGCTCCAAACCTGATCGTAGAGCATTGATGTGACGACCCGAATCCTTAGTGATCCGAGTACCACACTGCCACTAACTTGTAAAATTACACTACTTTGAAGGGACTCAAAGTATAAATAAAGTTATTGCCACAAAATAAACTATAATTAAAGTATTTATCATAACAGACCAATATTTCAAATAGCGTAATGAATTCAATAATTTCGCTTGAAGGAGAAAATATTTTTAATATTTAAATCCTAAAAAAAATAAAAGAAAATAACACTGACTCCATATGCATAATTTATTATTAAAAACTCCCGCAACTATAAGCCATCTCTATACCGACCGTCTCGAACTATTTATTTTCTGAAATGAGAAAATGTCATACTTGTGAGATAAATCTCAATAATTGTGTGTTGAGTAATTAATTCTCATATATGTATTTCAACGGAAAATCATACTTCACAGGGAGACATGAAAATTGGACCGAACTTAGATAGTACCAAATTCCCGTGCGCATAGCCGTAGAAATAACATACGAAAGAACTACTCACAATGAAACATAATGCTCATTTACCTTTTACTTGAAACTTAAAATAAAATAAGATCATGAAAACTTTTATTTTCATTAATTACTTTCTAATATTACATGTATGCATTATTAGGGAAGTATAATTTTTTACTTTAAACTACATGCATGATTAAAGACTAATTTAAGCTAATCACATAATCATATACGTATTAGCGTCTAATCACTATTTTATTTACCATATATATGCAAGAGAGCATTAAATATTTCTATCCGTACCTTATATTATTTGCATAATTTAAGCTAATCACACAATCATATATGTGTATATAGAATCATATTACATTAATATCTAATCAACTATTTTATCTACCATATATATGCAATGGGACAATAATTATATATATGTATTCCTACCTTAAATTACATGTATGATTTAAGATAATCACATAATCATATATGTGTATATACATAATCATATACGTGCACTTGGCCAGAAGCTATTTTCAAATTTCTTAGCTATTTTAAAGTAACTCCAAGAAAGGGGTTGAATGTCTAAAAAGAGTCTGGACTTTGAGTCTTTATTGAAACCGCCATCTTGGGTATAGCCTGGAATTGCTTGCCCTTTTTCAGTCATTGATAGAGATGAATTGAATCCCCTACCCTAGCATTAGACTAGCTAGCCTTCCGGTCTACTAGTTGAAGCTATACTAAAGTTGATTTGGGTGGTTGTGTGAACAAAAGAATCTCAACTCAACTTCTAGCAATTTGTGACGGTAGTTGGAAACTTGGTAACATGGAGAACTAGAACATGTCTGTGGTTCTGTGAACAAAAGAAGCTCAACTCAACATCTAGCAATTTGTGACTGTAGGTGGAAACTTGGTAACATGGAGAACTAGAGCACGTCCGGGGTTTCTAAGAGCAGTTCTGCAGCAGAGTTTCTAGTTGTAGTTTGAGGTTTTTGTGAGCTTTTTTGGTCGAAGATAGCTTGAAGAATGAAGAATTGAAGTATTAGATCAATGAAATTGTACAGTGATAACAAGAAATCAAGTACAATATGATGGAACTAAACATGTTGAGAAGATGGTTGCTTCATCATGAAAAACTTGGAACAAACGTTGACATATTTGCAGTTGTCACCTACAATTAGCAGATAATCTCACCAAGTATCTTCAAAGGCAATTGTTTGATAATTTGTCTAGCAAGTGGAAATGATAGATATTTTGAACCAGTGTAAGAAATCGAAGTCGGTGGAATTTTTTCGAAATATTGGATATTTTGATAGAAAAGGAATTCTTTCGTCTCAAAATGTCAATAATATTCATTCCGTAAAGTGCTTCTTTCGTTCGTTCGAGAAATTCCCACCTCTCTATTTATCTATGAGATGTTTGGATTTTTCAAAACTCCATGGACATGCAGAAGAGAAATGCTATCCCCACTCGGACCAAGACAGAACTTTTACTTTTTCAAATAACAATGATAATTTTGGATCAGTTTCAGCCAGATTGGGTGCACAGATTTAGGAGTATCTTTTGGGTTTAGGATAAGCTTCTATTTTTTATATTTTCTTTTTTCCAGATGACAATCTTTGTAGTTAACTTGTGTTTATACTTCTGCGATGTAATTTTAGGGCAAATTAATGAACGGAAAAATATTTACTTACAGACCTGCGTTGGAACATTAGTATAAATATTAAATGATGCTCAATATTTGTATTGTATATTTCTATTACAAGATTGTTGGCTAGGTTGATCTTTAATTTTCTCCTTTGACTTTTTGGTTATATAAATGACCTACTTGTTTGTTGTACAAATGTGGTGGTGATAGGAAAATGGCCAATCCCAAAATTTGCCCTACAGTGATGCAGCTCTGTCAGAAGAATATATGATAGAAGATCGTTGCACCTCAGCAACGATAGCCCCAGTGGCTGGATTATCATCTCCTTCTGGTGGTCTTGCATGTGCCATTGCAGCCCTTGCTGAGCGTCAACAACTGAGTGGAGAGTCCAATAATTATGGTGGGAACATGCATGCCAACAGCATGATGCCTGGATGTAGCAGGTTTTCCAATAGGGAGGAGCAAGAATATGGAAATTATTTTCCTGCAGAGAACGCCATTGTTGAATTACCCGATAGCCAGTTGGCGATGACCCGGGATGCTGGAGAATGGGGAGAAAATAGATCTGAGGTGGCTGAAGTTGGAACCAGCTATGCAGGTTCTCATGAATTGTATGATGCTGAAAGGCCTGATGCAATCCATCGAGGAGATGAAAATGAGTGCACCTTCCAACCTGTTGCAACTATAGTTCCCGAGAGTTATGAGGAGCAGATGATGCTAGCCATGGCTGTTTCGCTGGCTGAGGCTCAAGGTAGGACAAGTGCACCAGGAGTTGCATGGAATTAGGCCATCTTGATAAGGTATTGAGAAATCCTTCATTCCATTCTCGCCTTTCCAAACAAACCATCCCAATCTTTCCACCTTCGTCCCTGAAAAACCCCCCAAAACTCGAAAAAGAGGAAAATGTCTTCTCTTTATATAGGTGTAAAAGAGAAAAATGATTCCAGTGAATGAAAGGTGTTTGTTGATTCCATTTCCGATGATACAAAAGTAGTTTTCAGATGAATTTATGGTTTGTCTAATACCAGTTTAGTATAGCATGCATGCATTGTCTTCTAATATTGTTGATGATGGCAGTTATTCAAATATTGTTGGGCCCCATAATTAGCTGAACACCCCCCCTCCCCGGATTCCTTAGATAGAATCAATCCGACGTCAATAGAGCTACTGCTGGGAAAAAAAAAAAAATTCCTCCGAGTAGATTTTGAAAGGCCAACTCTGTTTCCAAATCCAGCCTATTATTCTGATCCGGCCCATTAAACATTATAGCCTGCTTATGAGAAAAAGTAGGCCCAGATTCTGATGTTGCTTCATTGGGCCCATTAATGATTTCTTAAAAGTGTAAATATAAAAACATACGCCTTTAAAACTTTTAATCAAAAGACATAATTCCTATTTTCCATTTTTGTTTCTAGGATGCGAAGTTACATTGCATATAAGATTAACTATGATATTGGAAGATCAGCTATGATATAGTTATAAGCTAAACAACTTTTGTCAATTTTGGAGATGATAGGTGACGGAATGCAACATAGTTGTAAAATATGTGATTATAGTTATCATGTCTAATGAGTTTTAGGAGGGATGCTAATAGTTTAAAAATATAGGATAAAGTGGTTAATGTCTAATATTCATTCTGCTGGCAGCTGGAACACGTATACAGAATTAACAATTCAAAAAATTCCGAACAAGATGATAATATTGGATACAATTCTATCACCTACTAAAGAAGTAGAAGAAAAACAATAAGGAGAAAGAAGATGAAGAGTATTTAACATTGTAAATAAAACCAATTTCTATGAAGTTTTAGATTGTAATCGCACCTTTAAATGCACTCAACGTGTCTTTTGCACGTTCTCTTCCTTTCCACATCATCTCGTCACTTTGTAACTCTGCATGATACACACACAATGAGAGGGGAAATAAACTAAAAACACGGCACAAGAAAACAGCCATAATAATCCTTCTTGGTATGAAAGTTGTGAAAACAAATATTAGCTATGGCGGCTAGGAATATCAAAGCCTACTCCTGCTGAATCAGCCAGACGCTGGCTGTTTATTTTTTGGGCCACAAGACTACTTGGTCAGTCTAATTTTAAATTTTAAATTATTTTTCCATAACAATTACTAAAAAAAAAAGCGTCTTCACCATCTCCAACCCATCCCCCAACCCTCGCGCAAGTTGACCAAATTGGGCGGGCACGGTGGTGGTGGGGGATTTCTCCCAGTGGTTGGAACTAGGGAGATTTTCGCAAACGGGGGGGATTTTTCTCCACTTGTTTCCGGCACAAGCACCGGGGAAAAATCCCCCGCTTCGGCATTTACGAACAGGGTGGGGTGGGGTGGGGTGGGGTGGGTTGGATGAATGGGGTGGGTGATTTGGGTTAAGAAATTTTATCGCACCTGTCCAAAGTAATTGGGCCTGCCTAACTTTAGTCTGATTGGCTCATCGGATTAGTTATACAGGACCAAACACGTCCAATTTCACTTAATTTATTTTATTGGGCTAGTCCGGCCCATAGTCCGAGTTATCTAGACTAGCTTACGGGCCAGCCAATTTTTGCCAACTCTAATTTTAATCAATGATTTCCCATAATAGGAGAATAAATCAAAAGAAGTGAAGATGAGACATAATTCTTATCCTCCAGTAAATAGTGTACAATTTGAGCTCACAAAAAAAAAGTGGAAAGTGAATGAATCGAAGAAAGAAAGATGGAGTAACTAAAATAAAGATAGGCAATATGTCAAAATGAATTGATTGTGAGTTATGTCTTCAAATCAACTCAGAATTATACGTTAATGCTTGATAGTCCTATTAGAGTAGATTCTTATTAGAATATTGTTCGTCATATTGTAGTAATGTGACAACTGCCTTAACCAACTATAGTTCATGGCTAAAAGTATAGCCAATAGTCGCATATGCATAAGCATAAATCTTTTATAATCCTACAATTTGACAAGCATAATTAATATTCTTAGAATGTGTGATAAATGAGTACAACTTAAATTTTGTCACACTAAAACTTGCCCATTTCTCTAGAGTTTTTAGAATATAATTGGATAAAGATAAACTCAAGAGAGTTCATGATTGACCTACTTTTTTCGAGTCCGATAAAGACATATTGTAAGAGTCCGTCAAAGAACCTTCTGTAATGGCATATTATGTAATAATCTATGTTTTCAAAACAAGCCCGGTTTGTTAAAATTGTTTAGAAAGAAACAGGTGAAAAATCAACATAGTTTACACGATTTTTACCGATGACTTTCTAAAAAATAAATAAATAAAATTTATTGAATCATCTCCTTCATCTTAATGTGCTAATTTCTCAAAAGAACAAAAAAAGTTCAAAAGAAAGGGCAGCTTGTTGGGTATTGTAGAACAAAAAAAATGAAGGGAAGGGTTGGGGTGGATGGTGAAGAAATGAAATTAGGACACGACATATTGGGATTTGGTGCTATTTGAATTTCTATTTGATTTTTTTGGTTGAGCTCTTCAGATGATAGAGAAATCAAGTGGTGTTGGGTACTTTACTTTTTTAGAGAGAGAAATAGTGTTTTTGGGAATGAATCTATTTGAATTTCTCTTTGATTTTTCTGGTTGAGCTCTTCAGATGATAGAGAAACAAAGTGGTGTTGGATACTTTTACTTTTTTAGAGAGAAAGAGTGGTGTACGTAGGTATTTGTTTTTGGGAATGAGCAAATTTGACTATATTGAAAGTATATTTAAGAGAGAAAGAATATTAGTTGATAATTTAATTGTATATTGATAAAAATTAAAAATTATAATTAATAAGTTATTTTTAAACTTCACTATATATATATATATATATTTATGTATCTTCTGATATTTTTCAACATTTAACCCAGACCTAATAAAATTATAGATGTTGTGGTTCATAAATAGGAGTTTTCTACCCCCACATGTAGCCCTACCTTAATGAAGTGGATGTCATGGACTTGTAGTCAGTGTAGGTATTTTCCCATTTGTTAACATAAATTAATTTGCTAAAGTATAAAAAATTTAGTGCAGAAACAAGATCTCAACTCATGAAAAGATTCTTCAACTCTATTCACTCAATTATATCACTTTACAAATTAAATAAAGATTCCAACTTTATTCACTAGTAAACTAACTTACATTACTCTTGAAGTATATATGTTATATCTAGCACATATAAATAAATCATTTATATGCTTAACTCATTATTAGCCTTTTTTGTATTTATTCATAATAATACGATACAGAAAATCATCAATAAATAAATCTTATTTATTCACGTTGTTGGACTTGCAGCTAATCCAATTACTACACCCATTAGCGTTTACTTATTTGTAAAAATTCCACATCAAGTTTTAATAATGAGAAAGTCCTCTAGAGGAATTGAGGTAAACTTGTAGTCAAAATTATATTCCGAGCACCCAAATATTTGGAGACACATAATATGATCTATAATTAAAAATAATAGATAAAATTTGTCTTCTTTTGTTTGAATATAATTACTATCCGAATACACTTTTAGCCGAATAACAATTTCAGCAAAAAATGAGGAAAAGCTTTATCTTCGGAAAGAGGATGACAATTCTTTTTTATCTGAATACGAATTCACTCAATTATTTTTAAAAGACAAACTTACTATTTATAATATAAAAAAAATCTCATTTTGGACATCCATATCCTATGATAATCACCACCGCCCGCCACCACACTCTGCCATCACCGCCACCGCCACCGCCACCGCCACCATCCTCTGCTACTCTACTTTTTTTTTTTTAGTTTTTTTTTTCATTTATTTAAGAATAAGGGTAGAATTGTTTTTATTATGAAAAGCTGATTTTTTTTACAGTGGTTTTTTCTATTCTTAATTTCTTATACTTAGATGAACCAAGCAGGATAATGATAAACATGTTATTCGAACAACTTTTATCCATATAAACAGTTTTATCCACAAACCAAACGAATCATAACATATGAGCACCTAATAATAATAATATAGATTTTTCAACACACCCGAAAACTATATAGTCTAAAGCAATATTCATTGTAATGAAGTATGTCAGTTATAGGCGAGTTGGTAAGGCTTGAGATGACGTGGGGAGAAATCCTCCAAAGAACGCAGTTCAATTCCGTGTGGGGCGATTTTTACCCAAAAATCTTGTGGGAAGTCATTATGGAGGTTGGCCTGTTGGCTCTCTCCCCCAGGTCCTTGCCACTCGTGCACATTCATCGATTTACAACCCGCCTGGTCAAGAGGCCTCTGACACAGGTGGGGGGCTTCTTCGCCTTCGGGACTTTCTCCTTATCGGAAGTATGTCAGTCGGCAAGGGTTGCCTGTTGATTCGGTTAGTAAAAGCTGGATCCGTTTGCCACCCCAAACTAATACAAAGGAAAGTGGGTGGAGTTTTGCATATCCTTACTAGCTCGCAAATTAATACACATAGTTGAGAATGCTCACAAAAAAGGATTGACCCTATTAAGATTTTTTTTTAAAAAAAAATTCTGTTTTTATTAAGAGAAAATTTATACGGATAGCCTGGTTCAACCCTATATTTGATAGGGCGTGAACCCTTGAAAAAAAGGGCCTGGGTGATTGACACCCTTAAATCAGTGTTTTAAAATCTAGATCGGTCTGACTAGTTTAATTGGAAACTCGATGATCCTATCATCAGGTTGGTCCGGAACAATCTATTGAAACGGTTTGCAATTGAACCGGTCAAAACCCAGAAATCTCGTTGACCCAAACCCAGAAAATTAGACGAGTCATTGCTGATAAAAAAATTGAGATTTTAATACTTATTTTGTTGATGAAGTTATTAATTGATGTATTATTGAGATTATTTTTGAGAAATGGGATTATTAAGAGCATTTCCAATACACTCCGTTTATTGAAGTCTATTTAGCAGGTAAAATAGACGAATTTTCACTCCATGTGACACTACGTCTATTGAATAGATTTTCAAATTAAAAATTTATCTCTAATGAGTTTCGTTTAAAACTAATATTATCGTTTAAGTGGTATTAATTTTTTTAAATTAGTGGGTCTTTAATTTTTATTTCTCTCGTCCGACTATTATTTTAATAAAATGTTGAGCTGGATTTAAATTTGTTGAGTCACTTCGTCTAAAAGTCCGTCTGAATTTAAACAGACTTCTAGACGGAGTTTATTGAAGTTTACGTGGCAGATAAAATAGACGGACTTTCAGTCCATATGGCACTACGTCTATTGGATATACGGTCAAATTAAAAATTCATTTCCAATGGGTTTCGTATAGAACTAATATTACCGCTTATGTGGTGTGGCATTATTTTTTTTTTTTTTAACATTGGCGGGTCTTCATTTTTTATTTTCCTCATTCAACTTTTTTTAAATAAAATGCTGAGTCACTTCGTCTAGAAGTCCGTCTAAATTTAGACAGAATTTATTGTTTGGTGTGCCACATTAGTTAGACGGAGTCTTCGTCAATATGCATTGGAGAGAGTTTTTTATAATTCCGTCTATCTGTGCTTATTTGACACGTCTAAAAAGTAATAGGCGGATTGCATTGGAGATGCTCTAAGTAAACATATACTTTATTAAATAAGTATTTTGTTGATGAAGTTATTAGTTATTTTCGTGTTGAGATTATTTTTCTAAATTTCAAATACATTGTTTGCTATAAGTGAAGTGACTTTTTGCTCACAAATGACAAATTAATGTTAATGTTTTAATGCATATAAAATATGATAATGAATTAATGATTTAATGTAGGTATTTATGATAACACGTAGGGGTGGCAAGAAAGCTCGTCGGCTCGGCTCGGCTCGGCCCAGCTCGCTCGGGCTCGGGCTCGGGCTCGTTGAGGGACGAGCATGTGCTAGGGCCGAGCCCCCCCCAAAAAAGAGGGTCGAGCTCGCTCGGCTCGGCCAAAAAACGAGCATGCTCGTTCCCACGAACCCAAAATCACGAGCCACGAGTCGGCTCGGCTCGTGGCTCGTGTAACGGTCACTTAATCGTGACCGTCGGATGAAGCCATTTTATTTTATTTTTCTTTTTTAATTTTATTTTTCTCCTATAAATATTCCTATTCTAAACTCATTATTTCACACTTCAATCTTTTATCTCTCATTCAATTATATACTCAATCCATTAACAATTCTCAAATTTCATTCTCTCAATATTAGTGTTATAATTAGTATCTAATATCTCATTATCTAGTTATTATTCTATAATTTTAAGTTGTAATTTTCTACTTCTACTAATTTTCTACATTTCTATTTTCTAGTTTCTACTACATCTTCACCTTCTCCTATTCTCTTTATTCTATTATTTCAAATGGTGTACAATCAAAGTGATGATGATTTCAGTGGTCTTAATGACATTCCAATTCTAAATGATATTATTGATCATTTTGTTGGTAGCACTAATCTAATTGATTTGGAAGATTTTTAAGAACATGTCGATACACAAACTACCATCGGCTCTAACACTAAACGAAAAGCCATCAAACAAAAGACTAAGTGCTGGCAACATTTTGAGTTGGTGCCGACTGGTAAACTAGTGGATGGAGTCACTGAGTTCAAAGCGCAGTGTAAACACTGTCAAGAGAAGTTAGCTTGGCAAAAGAGGATAGGCATGGCCCATCTAAACAGACACTTCAAAAAGTGTCAATACAAACATGAAGTTTTGGATACAAATCAGGCACAAATCCAGTTTGGATCTCCAAGAGCTTGGTCTAGTAGTCCCACTTTCAACAACTGGATATATTCACAAGAACTCATGCGCTACAAAGGATTGTCGAAATTGATAGCAAATGTCGAGTTTCTACTATGCATGGTGGACAATCCTCATTGGTAGGGATGGCAATCCGGACCCGCCCGCCCGCCCATGACCCGACCCGAATTCTGGGCGGGCGGGCAAGGCGGGACACGGGGGGCGCGGTCAATCTTTTGACCCTTAATCGCCTCTACCTAAATTTTTTTTTCCTTATTTTTAATAAAACTGAAAAATAAATAATTAAAAATAAATAATTCTTTTTTTTAAATATTTGTAGCAAACAAAACAAAAATAAATCAAGAATGGGGTTGTGGTGTAATGGTTGAGATTTATATTTTATAATTTCAACCCGGGTTCGATTCGTCTTTAGTCCATTTCTAGTAAAGTTTTAATTTGTATTTCATTTTATGATTTTTATAAAAAAAAAATTCTTTGGTGGGGGCGGGTCGGCGGGATGGACAGGTCTGCTGCCGCCACCGCTCATGAACTCATGGGAGGAAAAACCCACACCGGACTCGCCCATATTACCCGAATAAGCGGGGCGGGGCGGGGCGCGGGCGGGTTCGGGTCGACGAGTTTTTTTGCCATCCTTACTCATTGGACGAAATTCATTCAAAAATATCTCCAACTAAGGTACGTTAATATTTCTAGAAATACACTTCATAAAGACACTATTATTAGATATAATACAAAAAAAAAGCTATTATTAATGATATTAATAATTACAACGGTATTGTATCTTTTACATTAGACTTATGGACATGTTGTAATAAAAAAAGATACATAGTTACAACTGCACACTATATTGATAATAATTGGTTAATATATAAAAAAAATAATAGCATTTAAACAAATAGACTATCATCATAATGTAAATAATATTTATCATGTTTTATTAGGTGTGTTACATGAATTTAAATATGATTCTAAGGCTCGTAATTTTACATTTGATAATGCAGGCCCAAATAATATAGTAATTAAAAAATTAATGTAACATTGTAGTTCAGATTTTGATGGTATTTTATTTCATATGCGTTGTGTATGTCATGTGTTTAATTTAATTGTACAAGATATATTAAAATTTATACAACTCTAATTAGAAAAAATTAGATATGCTATTAATTATATTTTGGTCTCACCATCAAGAAAACAAGTTTTTGCTGCTCTATGTATAGAAAATGGGCTGCAATAAAAAAGTTTTGTAACTGATGTTGTCAATAGATAGAATTCAACATATCTTATGCTTGAATCTTGTGAAGGCTACGAAGATTGCATTACTGTATATTATAATAGCCGACACTCACACGACTTAGAATATGATTTAGAATTATATGACTGAGAAATATGTGGTCATGTTAGAAAAATTTTAAGTTTTTTATGACGCAACAATTGCATGTTCTGGTGTGTATTATCCAACTACTCCACTTGTTTTAAATTATTTCTATTATATTGCTAACAATTTTAATAGGTATAAGAATTTTGTTTTTTTCTAGTATTATACAAGTCATGGAAGCTAAATTTAGAAAATATTGAAAAAAATTGCCTATGTTATTTCTATTAGTATGTATTATGGATCCTAAACTTAACTTAGAGGGTACGAAAGTAATAATAATGGCAATTTCAGATAAATTAACTTACGAAAATCCAGTAACGTGTGCTAATTTAGAACAAACTTTATATTCTATGTATGAGGTCTATGCTGAAAAGGCCTGTAAGAACGTTGTACGACCCCCCTAATCCAACATATACTTCGTCATCAACTGATTACATTAACTTATAGCGTTATGTCAGTACATATAGGAGTGGTTAAGGTCAACAATCAGTTGGTTCTTCTTCTAGTTCTTTCCTTCCCCGTTCTAATGATACACCTGTAGAGTTAATTAACTATTTTGCGCATGATGTGCTTAGTATGTTAGATGACGAAGAGGGAATTTTTTTCGATATACTACGATGGTGGAGACAACATCAACGTAGTTACCCAATTCTTTCAAAAATAGCACGTGATCTACCAACACCTTCGGTCTCAATTGTAGCATCAGAGGCTGCATTTAGTACAAGTGGCAGGGTTTTGTTTGATATCAGGTCAAGACTCGAAACCGACATTTTAAAAAACTTACTGTGTCTAAATGATTGAGATGATGCTGAACTTCGAATCCAAGATAAAGTGGATAGAATAATGTCCGAAGAACTTGAAGATTTGAATATGGATTAATCAGATTCGAAGTAAGTATTATTTTGCATTAGTATTTGATATTTTTTTTGTTATTTTAATAAAAAATTGTTTACGTAACATCTTATTTGTATACAATTTTAACTCCGCCTACTTTCAAAGTAGCCGGTCCCAAGCTCGGAAAAAAGATGAGGGTTTTCAATCTTTAATTTTTAACATAAATGATTCTCGATATTGTATTTCTTTTTTATTTTCAAATTTTAATATAAAAAAAAATTTATGGGCCGAGCCGTGCTCTTTGGTAGCTCGGCTCCGCCCATTCAGCCCACGAGCTCGTGGGTCGAACTAGCGCCCACTTTAGGGATGAACTGAGCTCGCTCGACTCGGCTCGACCCATTACCATGCCTAATAACACGTATAAATATTGTAATGCATATAAAATAATACTCCATTCGTCCCATAAAGATAGACTTACTTCTATTTTCACACAGATTAAGAAAATTTAGTTATTAACTTATTATAGTTGGAATAATAAATTTTACTTACATTTTTCTTAATATACCCCTACAATTAATATAATGGTAGTTCATATTTGTTGATAATACACATTAAATGTGGGCATATTAGAAAACTAAAAAATTAACTATATTATCAACGAAGAAAATGACCTATAATTTGGGTCAAACGAATAAAGAAAGTAAGACTATTTTTATGAGATGGTGGAAATACTTATACCATCTCTAATACAATTCGTCTATTGTTTTTAGACGTATCACATAAGCACAGATAGACGGAGTTATAAAAAAACTCTCTCCAATGCATGCTGACGAGGACTTCATCTAGCTGATGTGGTGGCACACAAAGAAATAGATTTTATCTAGAAGTCCGTTTAAATTTAAATGGATTTCTAGATAGAGTCACTCAGCAAATTTAAATCAAACTCAGCATTTTATTAAAAAAAAAGTCGGATGAGAGAAATTAAAAAAATTAATGCTACATAAGCGGTAATATTAGTTTTAGAAGGAATCCATTTGAGATGATTTTTTAATTTCACCATCTATTTAATAGACGTAGTACCACATGGACTGGAAGTTCGTCTTCATCTATTGCTTTTTAGACATGCCATATAAGCATAGATATACGGAGTTATAAAAAATCATTTCCAATGCATGACGACGAGGACTTCATCTAGCTGATGTGGCTCACCAAAAAATAGACACCATCTAGATGTCCGTCTAATTTTTGGACTTCTAGACAGAGTGACTTAGCAAATTTAAATCCAACTCATTATTTTTTTATTAAAAAAAAGACGGACGAGGAAAATAAAAGTTGAAGTAATATTAATTTTAGACAGAAGTCATCGGAAATGAATTTTTAATTTGACCGTCTATTCTAACGTAGAGCCACATGAACTGGAAGTTCGTCTATTTTACATGCCACATAAACTTCAATAGATAGAGTGGATTAAAGATGCTCTTATTATGTTTGATACGACTTGGTTTGCTAGTTCAACAACTGAATTTGTAGTTAAACCACTAATCCAATATACACTGGTTTGTCTAAATTAGTATTTGGGTCAGGTTTTAAAACACCACCCCTAATAGTAAATAAGAGAAAAAATAAAGAATTAGTCAGGGCGGGCGGGCGGGCGGGCAAGGGCGGGGTTTTGCGGGGGATTTTTGCCATTCTTAGTCAGTCGTGATTTGCATAATATAATTCTTAAATTTTTATTTATTTTTGCTTGTGCTACATTTGAAAATATTGTTTTTTCATTTTTTAATATTTTTATTATTTCTTAATTTTAATTTAGAAACAAATTATGAATTTATTTCAAGTATTAGGTAGGTAATGTGAGTTCGACCACCATATCAAAATACTTTATGTTTAATATAAAGGAATTTTGGCGCAAATGATTCATAACGTATGTCTTTAGTGCATTTTTGGTCCATAACCTTTCATGTTTTGCTAGGAGGTCCATAACCTATGCTATTGGGTGCAAAAGTGGTCCCTATGGACGGATTCTGTCCAAATGTACCGTTAGTTAGGTGCGTGTAGTGCAATTTTCATTAATTTGTTTTTATTTATTTGGGCAAAATCATCAAATCACATTTCCCCCCTCTTTTGAAGAAAAAAACTCTTACCACTGAAACGCGAGAAAATCTTCATTCAATCATTGCAAAAGACGTAAATTGAACCCAAGGACGAAAAAAACAGATTGCGTTGGATGAACTGTTTTAGGTCTCAAATGTGGTTCCTATTTTTTTTTTTTAGGAAATTTTTCTGGTTTTGCAAATGTGTAAATGTCAACAGTTAATTGAAAATTTCTCTACGAATGTTGTTTGAGGGGAATGTTCGTACAACTTTTTCAATAGGTTTAGGATTAACATTGCACTATTTTACATATGTTAGGGACCAGTTGTGCACCTTTACTGAAAAAGTTAGGGACCATTCGTGTACCTTTACTGAAAACGTTAGGGACCATATATACATCTGAAACGTTAGGAACCATTCACACACGTTTACTGAAAAAGTTATGGACTATCAATGCACCATCTCCAACAACTTTCATCTCCAACAATTTTCATTCATTCATCCAACAACTACAATACACATTACAACATGTTACTAGATAACCCAAAAAACTCAAAACTCAAATCTTCCAACTCTGCACATAAAATTCAACAACCAAATCTTCCAAGAACCTAAAAACCAAATCTTCCAACTCTGCACATAAAACCCAAAAATTCAAAAACCAAATCTTCTAACTCCACACATAAAACCCAAAAACCAAATCTTCTAACTCCACACATAAAACCCAAAAACCAAATCTTCCAAGAATCACCCATCTTCTTTGGCAAAACGAACTTCAAAAATTTATGAATAGAAGTGATAGTGGAAGCCTTCTGTGCGTTGATTTTTTTTTTTTTTTTCAAAACATAGAGCAGAAGGGGAAGCAACTGAAACGTCTGAAACTAACAAAAAAGGGTAAAAGTGAACTGACGACTTTACCCCTGCAATTAAAAACAAATTAATGGAGATTGTAATACGTACACGCACCCAACTAACAACACATTTGAACGGAATCTGTCCATAAGGACCACTTTTGCACTCAATAGCATAGGTTAGGAGACTTAAAACGCACTAAAGACATACATTAGGGACTATTTGCGCCAAATTCCCTAATATAAATTAATACCAAGAACACTTAAATGGTTTTTTCTACTATTAGAACTGTATTGTATCCTACCGTATAATATTAAAAATTTTTATTGATTTTTTTTAAAAAAATAATTAATTCAATTAGTTAAGAGTCATAAACTTCCATGACAAAACATTGTGGTTCGGTCTTAGCTCAAGTTTTGGATAATGTAATGTTGAAAACTTCTCATTTTCATTCACAAAATTATAAATTGGTTTGATCCAACTAATGTTATGAGAACTAGATCAGATTGGTTTATTAAATGGTTATTCGATAGTATAATTAGAAAAATATTTTGATATAAATGATATATTTATTTGACTAAACTAATTATTTTATATATATTTCATAATTTTTTCTTTCATAAATTATATTTATTTTAATATACTATTAAATTTATTATAATTAATATTTTAATTAAATATTCTTCGCAAAATTATTTTAATATATATCATAATATGTAAAATTTATTTGTTTGAATTATGCACATAATGTGTGATTACTTTAATATATAACACACCAATATATGACATATATTTGTTAAAAGAAGTACAGCTAATAACAAAATAAAAATGATAAATAAAAAAATTATAATTAAAATATGTCATAAACCCTGCCAAATTAATTGATAATATTATAATTTAGAAAGTTTTTTCCCCTTTGATTTGGAAGAAAATTTAAATAGATTTGAAAGTTTAAAAGTTGCATTAAATGTAGATTTAACTTCCGCAAAAGTTAAATTTAATTTGTTTTAGAAAAGCTCCAAAATTGAGCTTATCTAAAACAACTAACAAAAATTGTTTTATAGTCAATATAAACTTATTGACTTTAACCAAACATCCAAAATTATAATAAAAAACAATTTGCCCTTCAAAAAGTGTTGTTGAATTTTAAAAAGTTTTGTCAAACACACACTTAGAATAGATTGCACTAAGAGTATCTCCAATGCAATCGTAGATTACACTAAAAAAGTGTGTCACATCATACAAAAATACTTATATAACAAGAAAAAATGTGGACGGTGTGCTATACATCATCTATTTTTTTATTATCATTTATGTCAATTGAAATGTGTATTAAGCCTCTTTTATAATTTATTTCTATCGAAATGTGTGTTAATCATCCTTTATTTAATTTTTTTATAATTTATTTATATCCCATCTTTTGTGCAATTGGACCATAATTTTTCTAATCCAAAACTCCATTGGAGATGGTCTTCTATCCGCCTGCATTGGAGATGCTATAAGAAAACAATTTTTTTTTAAAACTATTATAGAGAAGTTCAATTTCTGAACTTTTTCAAAAAGCTCTACATACAACTTATATGAAAAATTAGAATATGTATTTAATGAAACTTTTAAATTAACGAAATTATCCTTATTAATTTATTAAAATATCAATTATATCCAAATTATCTTACATGTATAATTTAAAATTTCTTTTAAATGTTTATTACATATTTTTATCTTAATTATTATTATTATTTATCATTTTAAGTAGAAATGTCCTATATATGTCATATGTTGATGTGTTAAAATTCTTATTGGATTGACAACCAAACAATGGACGGAATTTTTACTAAAATATTTTTAGATAAAAGTTTTATTAACAAAAGTTCCACTCACAAAAATTATATTCACAACAATCGTGCCAAATGAACTCTTTGTCCAAAATTCAACATGATCATGTACATAAATCGAAAATGTGAAAATTGTCGAGAAAATCTCAAAACTAGTAACTAAACTACTTTTATTGTTACACCACCTACGAATAAATTCTTTTTTTATTCTACCTACTTGTCCAATTTTGGATCAATTTGACTTCGAACATTTGACCCTTAGTGCACCGTTCTAATGCTCACACTGGACAATGTTATAATGTCCACTTGGACACTTGTCCAGTAGACATTGGATGAGTGAACAAGTGTCCAAATGGACATTAACAAAATCCGTTAAATGACACGGTGAAGCTTGTTGACTTAGGGTAGAGTTATTAGTCTTGATAGCCCCTGCCATAAGTCAACAAATCAGTGATTCATGAAGATTTGACAACATTTTCTGGAAAGAATCTGTGGGTGAGACGACGGCAACAAATAAATTTTAAGGTTAAGATAACATTGCAAAAATTGAAGGTTACAGGGAGATTTTTAAATGAGTGCAAAAGGTGAAGACTGACAGCTGCAAATGAGAATTATTTTTGCTTACAAATCTTTCTGTCTCTTTTTATCTCTCTCCAAAAAGCCCTATAAATAGTGAAGCAGCATTTGAAGCCATGTATACTCCAGCTCATTGATCATACAAATCCTATTATATAACAATCTGATATCTCTCTACAACACAAATTTCATTATCATCAAACTCGTTCTTCTCATTTCAAAACCTCGAAACCTTCACCAATGGTTGTCTTGTCCAAACCAGCTGTTATTGAACACTTGTCTCTTGTTAACAACACAATATTTCATGGTGTACCGTTGATAGATCTCTCGAAGCCCGACTCGAACAGCCTTCTTGTTAAGGCCTGCCGAGAATTCGGATTCTTTAAGGTCATCAATCATGGTGTCCCAACTGAATTCATAACTAAATTGGAATCTCTAGCTATTCATTTCTTCTCTTTACCGCTCTCTGAAAAAGAAAAAGCAGGCCTTACTGCTCCTGACCCTTTTGGCTATGGCAACAAGAAAATTGGCTCCAATGGAGATGTTGGTTGGATTGAATACATTCTCTTAACAACCAACACAGATTCCAATTACCAGAAATTTACATCCATTTTCGGTGAATCCCAAGAGAGTTTTCGGTAAGTTATACAAAAACCTCATGTTTGGCACGCACTAGTATTGGATATACGGGACTGAAAAAGAACACTAGAACAGTATCTTTTTTCTTACTGGTTCTGTTTTTCTTCTGTTTTTGAAGCTGTATCGTGAATGGCTACGTGTCATCTGTAAAGAAAATGGCTTGTGAGATTCTTGAAATGTTGGCTGAAGGGCTGAAGATTGAACCAAGGAATATATTCAGTAAGCTTGTGATGGATGAAGATAGTGACTCTATTTTCCGGCTGAATCATTACCCTCCATGCCCTGACGATCAGTTTAAGGGCAGAAATCTGATTGGTTTTGGAGAACACACTGACCCACAAATCATTTCAGTTCTGAGATCTAACAACACTTCTGGTCTTCAAGTCTTATTGAAAGATGGCAATTGGATTTCAGTCCCTCCTGATCAAAATTCGTTCTTCATTAATGTTGGTGACTCATTACAGGTAAATGTATAACCATTTTTAATATTGAAAATAAAAGAAATTTCACTTTTTAATGATATAATTTTTTGTTTAACCTCAACTTTTTAAGTTCTACCAAGAGCGGAGTCAAGGTGGGACTAAAAAGATTTTTGGCCTGCGCTATTATATATAATATAACAAATTATGTGCTTTTTTAAATTTTTTTTACATGTGTACAAAATTGAACTGGGCTTAGGTTAATCGCCCATGTCCATTATATACACGTCTATGTCAGAGTCAGACCCATAATAGAGATTTTTCTTTAACCATAGGCATCGATGTGAAGTTTACTAGCTTTGACTCTAATTATTTTTCTTGTGTGCCCTATACGTTGGACGCTTGTTGGCTCTTGTAACGAATCTTGACTGATTCATTGACAAGAATGTTTTGGAAGTCACTGTCAGCCAATAAATAAGCAGGGCCATATCAATAATAATAATAATAGTAATACGTAACAACTAAAAGTCTATTTCATACTAAACAAATAGAAAAGATAAACTTTTAATTAAATTAGATTTTTTCATTTTGTCGGAAATAATTTTATACGAAACAACTAAAGGTATATTCAATGACACGCCCTCCATGCTTTCCATCGTCAACACCCACCTCTACACCATATATACAACCCTGAGGATGAAACTACTTCACTCGAAAAGTCAAAATCGATGCCCCCACAATCGATGGCCGCCTTGATCCTAAGGCGTTTCTCAATTGGCTTGATGCGCTCGAAAAATCCTTTGAGTGGTATGGCATGCACAACACCCAACGTGTTCACTTTACTAAAATGAAGCTCCTATGGGCTGTTAAACGTTACTATCAATCCGTCACCAATCACCTCGCACGATTGGGTGCCCATATTATTGTTTGGGATGAAATGAAATGCAAATTGAAAGAATAATGTCTGTACTTACCATAGGACTCAGTTGGTAGATCGTTTCCTTAACCATCGACATGTTGTTTCTATTATTTTTGAGTACATGACTCGTTTTGAGAACTTGTTATATTGTTGTGACATTAACGAAGATCCTCATGTTACATCCACCTGATTCATTAACAGTCTCAAACATGAGATCAAGTACGAAGTTTCATTACAACCTCCCGAGTCTGTCGATGATGCATACCGTAAGGACTTAGAAGTAAAAAATATCCCTGCTTGTATAATCTCACACGTGCACGTCTTATAACCACAGATCCTTGCTAGTTACGTCCCAATCCTTTCAATAGACCTCTTGGTGGGTCTCAATACCCTCAGCCTTGTACTTCGTACTTCTAGTGCGCCACGGTGTAAGGCCATGATCACCATTCCTAATACTTTCAGTCGAAGCGTTGTTTCTTCTTCAACCACACCTCAAGTGCCTGGAATTTTTTTTGTGTCACAATTGCTACACTATGGATCATTACGCCTCTCAATGTCCACAATGCACACCTTAGAACATGACCATACTTATCCGAACCATGAGGGCGATGACTGTGACAAACTTGACCCAATCGAGTATTCTGATTGTGAGGATGGGTAGCTTAAAAGTTATGAGGATGAGAAAAATGTAGCGCCTGTCATGCGATGTATCTTATCTGCATCAACTACTGACTTTGATACGTGGAAACGAACGATGATTTTCCTACATCCTTTACAAGAATAGATCTTGCAAACATGATTGATGGAGATAGTACTAAGAATGTCACATCTAAGACTCTCATTGCTAAGTTTGGTCTCCATCTTCAACCTCATCTTAGTTTATTCAAAGTTGCTTGGGTTGACAAGACTTCTTTACCTCTTACAGAGAGATGTCTCGTTTCCCCCCAGTTGATATTTACTTTGAAGATCTTTACTGTAAGGTCCAACCCATGAATGTAGCTCATTCTTGTTAGGACGTTCTTGGCTCTATGATCATGATGTCAATCACTATAGACGTGACTAGTGATTGTAGACCAACCTTTAGAGGTTACACCCCTCTTGGTGGAATTTTCTAATATCTCTCCTAAGGATTTACCTAATGAATTACCACCTATGAGAGATATTCAACATGCAATTGACTTATTCCCCCGATCATAGTTGCCCAATCGTCCACACTACAGAATGACCCCTATAGAGAGCTGATTGAATAGGCAAATTAAAGACCTCATAGCCAAAGGGTTCGTTTGTAATAGTCTTAGCCCTTGTGATGTGCATGTTTTACTTTACTCCTAAGAAAGATAGATCATAGAGAATATACGTGGATAGTTGAGCGATAAACAAAATCATCGTCAAGTATACATTTTTCTTTATGAGACTTGAGGACGTGTTAGATGAGTTACTTTGTTTTCCAAGATAGATTTGCGTAGTTGGTACCATCAAATTTGCTTGCATGTCAAATCCATTCGTTTGAATTCCTAAAATTGATGAAATTGAGGAACCTTGGGAATTTGAATTGATTATTGTTCTTAAATCAAATAATTACGAAGGTTTGAAAAATGACATAAGTACCCATGACCATATACCTATAAATATGAGATTTCTTTATCATTTGAAGGTAAGCAAATTCTACTCACAAATATGTTAGATTAATATGGATTGAAACTTTCAACCCTAGATTGATCTTCTGTACATTTTTTTGTGCTCGACTTGATCTTCAGAGTGCGTAAGGCCACTGCACCACTATCATATAATTGGCCGTCGACAGTCTAATATGTGCTCAACTATGCATGTTTATACCCTGTGGATCGTGACGTCTAGAATTTCTATTGGCTTCGAGGTCTAGCCAGATTTTGACATCAATAGCACTGGTGTTGAAACACCTTGACATTTCTAAAGTCTTTGATAGGGATGGCGATGGGACAGGTCAGACCTGTCCTGCTTTGCAAAAAATTTGACGTGCCTTGCCCCGCGACCCATCAATTAGCAGAGTGGGTCGGGGCATCCACTGCCCCTGCCAACAACCCCTACTAATTTTTTATTTTTAATTTTTTTATAAACTTAAAACAAACATTTAAATAAATTCTGGTGGAAGAATTGATACAGGAAAGATTATGAATGTAAAACGTTAAGGTTAAAAAAAATTAGAATTTGTTATAATATTTGTAGTAAACAAAATACAAGATTGGAATTGTGGTATAGTGGTTATGATTTATAATTTCATAGTTTCAACCTGGATTCGAATCATATTTAACTTATTTTTAGAAAAAATAATATGATTTGTGAAAAAAATAAAAAATAAAAAATTTGAAGGACATGTCTAGGGCAGGGCGGGGTCGCCCTAGACTTGCTGCAGTGCAGGTATCTTTGCCCCGGACCCTTTTCTATTACTTGAATAATCGGTGCAGGATGGGACACAGGATGGGTACTGGTCGGCAGGTTAAATTGCCATCCCTAGTCTTTGAAGTAGCTTGTTATGCCTCTGGTGTAGGAATATGTAGTGTCCGAAGTGAAAATGCTTATACTGTAGCCTATTTTAGCAAAAAATTAAATGAGGCTAAACAACGTGGTTGGCTTTTAATGCTAGGACACTTATCCTACTTGTCCTGATTTTGACATTATCTATAAAGACCTCATAAATAATCCCTCTAGCGATCATGTCAGCTTCCTCATTCAAGATGGCTACCTATTTGAAGTATCAAACTCTGTATTCCCTACACATCTATTTGAAAATTTCTAGTTTGGGAGTTACATGGAAGTGGCAGGTTTAAAGAATTTGGATCGGGGACCATGATCCTTGTCTCTGCATTGACTACCTAACAATATGGGACTGGTCGTGGGCGGAGTATTTTGCCATCCCTACATGGAGGAGATCTAGCCAGATATTTTGGTAGGGATAAAACTGTTGCCATATTGGGAGATAAATTTTATTGGCCATTCTTGAAAAGGGATGTTGGTTGCATTGTCTCATGGTGTCGCACATGTCAATTAGGGAAGGCACAAAAATAGAATACTATTTGTACACTCTTGTGGTGTGACTTTAGAATGGACTTTGTTCTAGGATTACCAAAAATTGCTGGAAGCCATGACTCTATTTTAGTAGTGGCGGATAGGTTCTCCAAAATGTTACACTTTATCCCTTGATCCAAATCTATTGATTCTTCCCATGTTGCTATGCTATTCTTTAGAGAAATTATCAGCATGCATGGTTTGTCGGGCACTACTGTTTCTGATAGGGACGTCAAATTTGTTAGCTATTTCTAAAAAAATTGGTGGAAAATGTTTGGAACCACACTTAAATATTCATCTGATTTTCACCCTAAATGGATGGTCAAACTGAGGTTGTTAACTGTAGTTTAGGCAATTTGCTTAGATATTTAGTTGGTGAGAAACTAAGTATTTGGGATATTGTCTTACCTAAAAATGAATTCACAAATAACAATTATATTAATAGGTCGACAAGTATGAGCCCTTTTGAGATTGTCAATGGTTTTTCTCCTTGCGAACCTATTGACCTTATACTTTGCCTAATCGTTTTTGGCCTGTTGCTTCAGCACAGGCCTTTGTAGATCATATTCGAGAATTGCAAGATGAAATCAGGAGAAATTTCTTTAAGTAATGCTGTTGATGCACATCGTAGGCATAAAACCTTTCAGGTTGGTGATTATATGATTGTTCGTATGGTTCTAGAACGTTTTCCTAGACATCCTGTTAAGAAACTTTACGCTCCCTCCCTGGGTCTTTCCAATCATAAAAAAATTAAGAAACTAATTGTCACTGCATTTAAATATTAGTCTTGTTTTCAACATAGGATATTTATATCCATATTGAGGCACTTTCGAGCCTCTAGTATTGCCTTCATCTATTTCTATAATTCAGCAAGCTCTTCTAGTGCCACGAGCTTTTACTGTGACAAAAACTCCTATAGATGTCATTGTGGAGGTTTTCTATGATTGGTATGTTGCTTCTAAGTATGGTTAGTACCGTTAAATTTGGTTAGGTGGAAATGTCGTCTGCCAACAGAGGATACTTAAATCACCAAAGATTCTACGGTCTCGATTCAGACTTGCTAGCCTGCCACTTGGATCTAGGAGTCGAGTTCTTTCTACCCGGGGACAAATAATGAGAAACAACTAAATGTTTATTCCACACAAAACGAGTAGAAAATATAAACTTTCAGTTATATTAGATTTCTGAAACAAGTAGGAAATATAGATTTTATGTTAGATTAGATTTTCTCATTTTCTCATATTTGATTTTGTTTTAGTTTATTTAGATAAGTGTTTTATTTTATTCATTGTTATTGATTAGAAGTTTAATTGGAGTTAAAGATTATGTTCTACAAAAAGGAATTTAGGTTTTTCATTTTAACGACAACACTAATATTTTTGAATCAAAGAATATATATAACCTCTCTTTTCTCTCCCTTTTTCTTTCTTGTTACGTTATATGTCAGATATTTTTATAAGCTTAACGACATTTTCCTTTTTCTTTGCACTTTTTTATATAGTTCTAGTATCTCATACTATAATATTTATGAATTTTGCTTTATGGGGTTTCATTATTTTTTTTCATTTTCTTGTGTTTTTGGGCAGGTTATGACTAATGGAATGTTTAAGAGTGTAAGGCATAGAGTTGTTGCCCACACTTCAAAATCGAGGATTTCAATGATTTATTTTGGAGGACCACCTTTGTGTGAAAAGATAGCTCCATTGCCTTCACTGATGAAAGGAGAAGACAGTTTATACAAGGAGTTTACATGGTTCGAATACAAAAAATCTGCTTACAAGTCGAGACTCGATGAAAATAGATTGGGTCGGTTTGAGAAATTGCAGCCTCCTTGTGTTAATAAAGAGCGAAAAATTGTGTTATCTTAATACAACTTGCATATAGGTTTAGTATAATCGATTGAATTTTCCATAGATAACCAAGTTTGTATTATTTGTTTTCATTTTCTTGTTCTCACACTCCATGTGATTTGCTTGTTAATAATACAAGTTTTTTACATAAATCATCATTCATGTCTAAATGATATTATTTTTTGTGTGGTGTAATAATGTAGCCTAAAACATATGATAATTCAATCATTTTATTTAGTTTCGAGAGTTTATTATTCTTTAACATAGTCACGAATGACGATTTAATGAAATAAATAATGTTTGTATCTTATTTATCTATCATTTACATTATGACGGTTTAGTGTACATTTTAAAAAAACACATAATTGTGAAATTTGAATTGAAACTTTGAAACTTTTGAATGATTTTTTCTCAAAACTTGTAGACATAAATTAAACCAAATGACCTCATGAAGTATCGTGAAAATTTAGATATCGAACAAAATAAACTCAAATGAACTACAAGCCCCACCGCATTTCTACTAAATCTTTATTTGAGAGTACTCTACAAAAAGAACCTAATTAAACCCATCTAACAATCAAGAATTTAAGTTTTCGAGAATGTTTGATGCCATTAAGAATTCCAGTCCATCAATGTGTCCTGTTGTGCTCAAAGAATGGTGACTGCAAAGGGCATTTTAATAAATGAAATAAATTTGAAAGCGAAACTATAGGAATAAGAAAGTTGTGGAAGAACTCATCATTTTCATACACAAACTACAATTCCAGTTGGCTATAAAGTATTGGATAATTGTCCTTACCAAACAGCCCCTAAGAATATTACACAATTCTAATTGCGTGTGTGATACTTCTGTAATTCTCTAAGATAATAGGGGCGGCAAAATCAAACTGGATTTACAGCTGTTAATTTTGGATTGGGCTTGTTAGGTTGCGTGTTACTAGACCCCATTAGAGGGGCTATTCTGTTGAATATTGTGAGTGTATGCAACGGTTCATTGACAAATTTTCTCTTTTTAAGAAATTAGTCTTTTTTGCTTTCTGTCTTGTCTAAAAATCTCCAAGTTTCTTCATTTTCTTCTGGTTTTGTTGAGGCTTAATGAGTGCTCAACCTTTTGAGTTTTTACTTTTGAGCATAGGGAAATAGAGCTCTGTGAGAGGCACACTGTTGGTTTTAGTTTTTTTGATTGTTGGAATTAATTGAATTTTATTAGATTAAATCGTTAAATATATTTAATGATGTGGACAATTACAATTAATTTTGGGTGAATTGAAAAAGTCCAATAAAAAATACTTATTTGGTGAATGTGTATAATGAATTAACATATTTATTCATAATTAGTGAATATGTATGATGAATGGACGTATTTATTCAAAATTTATTTTGAACCATAAGATCGCATAAAAATATGAAATTGTGCGATATAAGGATTCAGATTAATTAGACCAAATGATGCACCAATTCATAAAGAGGCACATACCCATTCAAAGATACACTTCAAATCCTATAAATAGGGATTCCTAAATTCAATTTTTTCACACTATATCAATTCTGAATTATTGATTTATAAATTCTTACCCCTCTTCAAAATTCCGTCTACGTAATTTCTAAGCAAATTTATGTTCAAATTAGTTTTGTGCAACTTTCTTAAAGTTCGTATTTTCATTCTATTTGAGAAGAGTACAATCAATATTATGGTTCGATCAACAAGGTTGATAAAGTGCAATACCGATTTTGGAAGAAGCGTTATATCTTGCAGGGGACGAAATCTGTCTTAAGAAGGAGATTTACTATGGCATACCTCGCTTCATCTCGTTTCTACATTTATGTTTTCTGTTTTTATCGATTGTTCTTGTCAATTTTACCAACAATCTTAGACAGGTCTTCCGTATACTTTTGGTATGTAATTTATGTATGCTATTTTTTATTGTATTTTCTATATTATGTTTTGAAAAAAAAAATGAATAGTGATAACCATACTAGTGGAATGATTTGACATACTTCTGGGTCCAATCAATTTGTCATGCCGCCAGCCTCATAACATGAGAAATAGGAGAAATTCAACGGCATGGACCTTACAAGAAAATTGGTTCGATACCTTATGAAGTTTGGAAAGAAAGAATGCCATCCTACGTATACTTAAAAGTGTGGGGGTGCTTAGCAAAAAGTGGCTATTCCACCTCCTAAAAAGATTAAGTTAGGTCTTATAGATTTCTTGTGCAAAAATATGACATAAGTGACATTCATGTCAATACAAATTATTGGAATCCTAATGTACTAGATAAATTATACTAGACCAAACATAGCTTACTCAGTAAATAAGCTAAATCGATATACAAGTATCCCTAGTAATGAGCATTGGGAGGCATTATTTAGAGTGTTGGGCTACTTGAAACGTACCAAAGATTACTCATTACATTATGGAAAATATCTTCCAGTAATTAAATTATATAGTGACGCCAATTGGATATCAGTTACTGATAAATCTAAATCCACTAATGGCTATGTATTTACTCTTGGTAGTGGTGTTATATCTTAGAAATTTTCTAAACAAACATGCATAGCTTGGTTAACTATATAATTCGAGTTTATTGCTTTAGATAAAGCAGGAGAAGAAGCATAATGGCTTAGAAACTTCTTAGAAGATATTTCTATATGGCCGAAGCCTATGCATGCTATATGTATTCATTGCGATAACCAAACAACTATAGCCAGAGCATAAAACTTTGTGTATAACGAGAAGTCAAGACATATACGTTATAGACATAATACCGTTCAACAGTTGCTCTCAAATGGAACAATATTGTTGACATTAGAATCTATACTATCTACGTATCAACAGATCTCTAGTCAATCCTCTACCAGCCTGTATGTTATCTGCACACTAAGATGACCGTTAGGCATCAAGATCACCGTAGAAAAAGGGTTGGCAATCGTTGGTACTCTGACAATCAAATCAACTATCGGTATATGCAAGAGATAATAATATACGGAGAATAATATTTGGGTGTGGGAGAGACAAGCAAGCATAAATTTGAGCAGAGTTTAATAGTGAGAATAATGCTACATTGGAACAACCGAAGATGTTGTATTTATAGTTTCAGAGTTCTAATTGATTTAGAAAAACAATCAATTAGATATTTGATTGGATCCTCACTTCTTATGGGATAAGGATAATTGGTTGTCAATGCAATCTCTCCGATTTTATCCTTTATTTGGGTCGATTCCCATTATCATGCTGTCTAATCTTTAAGAGATTGATATTTGGTTTCTTTGTGAGAATCCGTGTGCCAATCTAATACAATCTTTCTTTGAATATATCTCTAGTCGTTTTGAAATATTACAATGCCTACAGATCTGTGACGGACATGATTATCGGCGAATCTCCCAAGGTCTGCCATGAATGTCGAGGCCCTTTATGGGTTTCGCTGTACTTGGTTCAAGAGTGCCAATGTGTTGCTGGGCCTTCAAATGTATTCACGAGGCCCTCGCTAAGTACATGAAGTTTTTGCAAATTCGAGAGGCCTTCGTGAGGCCTAACTTAGGCATTTACTGGGCCTTTATGGGGGCCTTTGTTGACGTGGAGGCCTTACCGAAATCTAGTGGTAACAATAGTCCTCCAAGTCCAAACCTATTATTCATGGTAGGCGTGGGACTTTAAAGAATTTTTATTTATTTATTTTTTTTATTTTTTATGACGAAGGCATCAGCTTCTATGGTGGGCCCTCGCCTTGAATGATATTGTTTGGTGGAGTTCTTCGTATATGCATGGTTGAATGATTCGAAACAGTACAGTCTCCCAGCCTGAAGCTTGATTATTTATGACGGGTGAGGGCTTTGATTGGTTTGGCCTCAGGTGACGTGTCCGTGGTTGGTGTGGTTCTGACCAAACTGTCAATCAAAGATGCCACAGTGGTCAGACAATGATGAGTCGGGGTGTCTGCACCATTAATATTGTTGGCGCGTGAAGGACGATTGGGGACGAGCATGGTGCGCATCTTTTCACTTCATTAAATACCTAGGGTTTCGTTTTCCACCTTTTGCCATACCTTGGATACGTGCTCGCTGGATGGACGTTTCAGATAGTGTCTTTCAAATTGGACGGCGGGGATTGAGGGGGCTTAGTCTATATAAACCGTTGCTTTCTTCCACTTATTTTCTTTCACTTCTGCATTTTCTTGAAATTGGCGAAGTGTTCCAGTGAGAACCAGAGAAGTTCAAGGATTTTCCAGTTACTAAGGACTTCAATGGTGTTAGTTAGGTAAAGTTGTAGAGCTTGCTGTATTTCATTTTGTGTATCGTCTTTGTGATTTTTTGGTTTTTCGTTCTGGCCGTTGTTGCTGCCATCTTTTCCAGTGATTAAAGAAATATCTTCTTTTGAAATCAAGAAAAATTAGCGACGTCGTCCGAACATGATGATTCTCAGAATTAGTTGGCCACAGGTATTTACCTCGAGATCATGGGTGAAGTTTCCTCTTCATCTTCAACTGAGGAGAGACTGTTGCTTGTCTTCTCCATCATCTACGAGTGGGAGAGAAGAAACCTAGGTGTGTCGCCAAATGCGAAAGCGAAAAAGAGACAGCGTGGTACTGGGATCCTTGAAATGAGGAGTTCATTAGACAAAAGAGATGTCCCTGCTGCCAAGCGACTTGACGATGGGCTGAGGCGTTCGGCCACTGAGGCTTCTATGGTTCGCTAGAGGATCAGGGAGGCTGACTTGGAAGATATCACGCTGTGTTACGATATCCCAGCCTCATTGGTGCTCAAAACCCCTGGCCCGGAAGAGCGGGCAAATGATCCGCCCGAAGGGTTCGTCGCCATTTACGAACTGGCGATGCACAAGGTCTTTTTCTGTCAATGCACTCTTTTTTTCACGAAGTTCTGTGAGATTGGAATCTGGCCCCATGTCAGATAACACCAAATGGTTGGGGACAGATGGTGGCAACGTTCTTGTTGTGGATGGATGTTGAAGTAGGTAGGGACTTATCCCCAATGGAATTTGAGTCAATCTATCAGCCTTGTCAATCTGCGGGTTGGTTCAACATATCCTCTCGACCAGGACAAAAATGGAGGACGGCGATTGATAGTCCAAATAAAGTACATAATTGGAAGGAGATGATCTCCTTCGCAGGAGGGATGGAGAATTTATACAGGAGGATCTCTTCTCCAATGTTTCTATCCCTCGGTAATTTGGAGAACTCAGTATACCTTACTGTTTGTGTAATTTATGATCTTCGTCCCTAACTAAATACTTCATTTATCTTTGTAGATTGTGGAAAGCCGCTCAACCCAAAGAGGGACCAAGGAGATTTGAGGTCGAAGTGGGAGAAAGTTCGCGCGCTTGACAGCAACTTCTAGAGCCTCAGCAACTTGCTCAAGGATCAGAACTTACTGATTCATTTTGGACTAATGGGTAAGCCTCGTGACATGAATTGTATATGAGTTATGTTAATAGCCATTCGTAACATTTTGAGCCCTGGCTATTGTTGTAGCATCGTTCAGATTCAAGCACGTGCCTACTTTCTGCCTTGTCGAGGGTGCGGACGAGTCAAGTGCCTCGACACGTATCCTGTTGCAAGAAGTGCCTTCATCGTAAGAGGTGCATGATGTGGTACCTCTAAAAAAGGGTACTTCCTCAGGAACCTATGGTCCAAGTTCCGGAGCAGACTGTTTCCATTCCACATCCGCTTCCATCTCCTATGCCTCCAAAAGACAAGGGAAAGAGGGTCACCGAATCATCGGACGAGGCTACTAGCTAGAATAAGAAGGCTTACGAGGTTGGGGAGGGGCTCATGAAGGATACCTGCAAGACCAGGCGGGTTGAGGAAGTCGCCATGCCTCACCGAATCCTACTGAAGGGACTGGAGATGCTAGGAATTCTTTCTCGTCTTTTGGCTAAATAGGTCACATGCAAAATACCTACCGCCGCAACAAGTTAGATCCTACCGTGATGAAGGCGCTCCCCGTGTCTCCTGCGATAATTGCGGCGAGTGTCCACAAGTATTAGACCTAAACGTGGGAGAAAGCTGCTGAGGAGGCTTCTATGAGCGAACTCTTTCAACTGGCGGAGATGAACTTAATCCGGGGGCTAGTTTTGACCAAAGAGGTGTCTAGTACCCTCGCAGGCTTCGAGGGCAAGTTCAACAAGGAAGAGACTAAGTCGAAGAAATTGTTTGAAGATTTGAAGGCGATGAGCCTGGAAAAGGCTCAGCTGGAGTCAGATAAGAGAGCTCTTCAATTCAAGCTGGATATGGTGGTAGCCAAGGATGTTGATATGAAAGCCAAGTATGAGATTGAGTTGAAGGCTGCGAAGGAGAGTTTAAAGTAGGCCCGGGACCAGAAAAGAGCTGCTGAGGCCTCCCAGAAACGCATTGAGGAATCCTAAAAATTGGCCGAGGATCAGGCCTTCGCGGCTGAAACCGCCGTTGCCACACCCAACAGCAACTTGGAGGCCATGGTTGCTGAAAAGGATAAACAGCTGGCCGAAGCCAATGAAGAGGTGTAGAAGGTCAAGGTAGAGCGTGCTGATATCGAGGCGAGGGTAGTTATGGTGTACAAGGATGACTTTGAAAACACGCCTGAGTATGTGGAGCTCGCCAATCGCTTTATGACAGCAGGCGAGGAGTAATTAGTTGAGAGGATTGGAGAGACTCATCCAGAGTGGGGCATTTCATTTCTTAGGTATTCTCGTGATGACCTTCTTGCCTCAAAGGGTCTTGTAGCTGCTGAAGATTAGGATGGGGGCATAGCCCAAACTACTCCTCCCATCTTAGGAGAAGGCCCGCAATGTGCTAGCCCAGGAGAGGTAGCGGGGCAGTAGAACTTGCATGTTTTTGCCTTTTTGCCTTTGTAATCGCTCAAACACTATCAATGAAATTTATTTCTACTACTTCTTATGTGTAAAATTACATTGTTCCTTGTGAATAACAGGAACATGTAGTCAGTTATGACGAGGCTTTGGTACTGAGATGACATCCTTTAATGAAAGTATGAATCGTGTAGTTTTTCCTTTTTCATTGGATGTGAAGAGTTGGGATTGAAATTGAGGAATTATTCCTTCATGCATTAATGGCGCAGCATTTTTGTAGAATTTGGAAGGTCAACACCATTAATTCCAAGACAAGTGGAAATCCGCGCGTAGTGTGTGGCGTTCCAAATGCTCATTAAATAGCTATTTATTAATAGCCTTATTTAATGCTTTGTGTTTCCCATGCATTCATGTCTTGTGTTTCCCATGCAGTCCCTATATAAACACCAGGGGTCTTTCACTTCAGTTTTCACGCCTCCATAACTTATGTGCATTCAGTTAATTCATCCAAATGGCTGTAACATCTCTCGGCGAAAGATGCAAAGAAAGTTTCCTTGCCACTTGCTTAATTAGTTGCAACATTCAAATTAAGTATCTCGTAAAGAATGGGACCAAAAATCAATGCTCAGACGACCAAGTATGTCCATACAAGTGTCCTAGTCGTACTTCAGATCAGTGGGGTGCTTTGGATACCATTGAAGAAATTGAGCCTAACAGCCTTAGCAAGAAGTTCTCAAACGATACCTCCACAATGGACATCGATGATAGATGCTTCGATGATCCTGATTCGGATGACGAGGTAGCAAACCATCTGCCAAAGGTGTCAACGGCATTTTTTGAACAGTATGGCCTAATTAGTCACCAAATCAACTCATATGATATCATCGTAGTGATATCATATTTGAGAGACTCCTTATCATGGTGAAGTAAGACTTATGTTGCTGACGAAGCTTGACGAAGCTCACACAGCGCGAAGACTAAATGTTAACTAGGTAGGCTATGGACCCCTTCTTGTGCCAACCCTAAAGAGGCGACGGAGTAGTAGGATGATGTTTACGTTGGTTTCCTTTCATTTTGTAAACCAGATTCTGATAAATAAACAAAGAACCGATTTGATTATCCTTGTTTGTTTTATTATTGATGATGAAATGAATTACTTGAACTGTAGTCTAACCTGTTCACCCGTCGAATCTTAGGAGATACTTTCGTGAACTCTGTCGAGGCTTGCTAATCAGGAAACCTTCGCGAACTATGCGAGGCCTTTTGACTTAATCCATTCAGGAACAATGCGAGGCATTTGGGTCAGGATGCCTTCTCTATCGATGCGAGGCCCTTTGATCAGGATGCCTTCGCAAGATAAGCGAAGCTCTTTGATCAGGATGCCTTTGCCATCGATGTGAGGCTCTTCGATTAGGATGGCTTTGCAAGATAAGCGAGGCTCCTTGATCAGGATGCCTCTGCGAACATTTTCGCACGTGATGTAGGCTGATGGTGTCATCATTGTGCAAGGAAGGTGCAAGGCTCCATGCCCATTCAAGTCATGCAGCCTTTACTCATTCTTTGGGTTTTCTAGAGTGCATCCCCCTCACACATGTCCATTATCTGATGGTTTGCATTCTAGGGTCTGCATTAACGGCAGGGATCAGGTGTCGTGCATATATATATATATCTTCATTGTTTCAATCCACTTCTTTTTTCTTCCCTTAATTTTGAAACTCAACTGTTGTCATCAATGGCTGGTTTTTACTTCTCCAAAATACCAGTGCTCAAAATAACAGGTGCAGGAGTTGTGGGTGGGAAAAAACTCTTTCTCTACGACTTCCGATACCAAATACTATGTCCGTGCCGGTGGCCACTGTCCTGTTGGTGTCGGAAGCAGCTGGGGACGTTTCGTCCTCCCTCCCTCATGAAAAATCCTTACTTTCGTCAAAAAATGTCCGACAGCCAGACAAAAGGAAAGGGATTGACAATGATGAATGGGAGAAAGTTGTACCAAAAAGGGCCATGGAAGATGAAGATGACGCGGTGGATTTCAAAAAGGTCAAGCAAGGTCGAATGACTCTTTCTAGAAAAATTAGAGAGATCACTCCATCTCCTTAAGTGGGACGTGGACCTTCATTCCTGCTCCTTGTGGCTGGGCCGAACGCATCAACAATGGATCCCGTTAGGATGAGTTGGACCCAGCTGTGTTGGAAAAGTTACTAGCTCCGTCTGCTATGGTGGCGGCTTCTGTTCACAAATATTCGACTTCTACTTAGGTGAAGGTGGCAGATGATGTGGACCTATTAGAGATGATAAAAATGGTAGAGATGAGCACCGCCCAGAGTCATATACTCAATTTTGAGTTATATAAGGTACTGGCGATGAAAGTTGATGAGTTGCGCTTGGCGGCTACGAATTCCAAGGACATTGATGAGTTGCATTCAGATAACAAGATCCTTCGTTCGAGGCTTGCCATTTCTAAGGATGCCAGGGCATAAGCCGAGTTTATGATAAACAAATTTGAAACGATCCAAAGATTGTCTGTCAATGCTCGAAAATAAGTTGAGTTGAAACTCAAAGTGCGTGAAGATATGGCTTATGCTAAACACAAAGAGTTGACGGAGGCCTTGGCGGAGCTCTCGAAGGCCAAAGAGTTGTTGGCCAAATTAGGGCTTCTGGTTATACCGACCCCAAAGGATCTTTTTGTAATATTTGTTTATGTCGCTTTCATCAAATTCATTAATGAAAAATGTCAATGTTTCGCTTTATTTGTGACAAATGTAGTTATCCAATGCCTTTCTTTAGCTGTTTGCATGTATACACGTTGAATGTTTATCCAGCGAGTTAAGAAGTTGGCCGCGAACCACACTCCCTCGCTGCCGTGCTTTATTTATTTGCATAAATACACGTTAGACGTTTACCCATCGAGTTAAAAAGAGTTGGCCACGAACCACACTCCCTCACTGCCGTACTTTCATTATTTACATGAATACACGTTAAATGTTTACCCAGCGAGTTAAAAGAGTTTAAAATGGCACATAAGTTGGGTTTTTCTTTGAAGTTATAAAAATAAAATTATGTAGTATTTGGATTGGGCATATATATATATATAATTTTTTTTTTCAAAATATGTTTTACATATGGGTCATTTAAATAAAGAGTTTTAGCCACCACCAGCTATGCCATCCTCCATGTTGATTCCTCGAACTTGGTATATTGTATGCTTTAAAATTATACTAGCCATTTTATTATTCAAAATGTCATGTTAGTTATGAAAACCTGCTATGTGAAACAACTATCATGAATTTTTGTACCATAGTAGAAATAGTGACGTAGTAGGATGAATGTCACTTATGATTCCATGAATGCATGTTAAATTATGAGAAACTTATTATATTATAGTAATTGCAAGTTTACTTATTGCATGTGATCTTACTTGGTTATGGACTATTCTTCAATTTTAGTAGGAAACACGATGTTAGAGAACATATTGCTTATGAGAATAGTCGACCTTAGGGATTTTCTATTTTGGATGATAAGGTCTAATAGGGAGAAATTGTACTTTTAAACACTTCATTTTTTCGTGTATTGTTTAAGTTTTCTTGATTTCTATATTCGCAAGATTGAAAGGCTTTGAAATTTAAGTAGTCTACTTGAGACACCCTTCCTCACCTAGAAGCATTTTAGTTGCGTGGTTTTCAAATCAACAAGACGAAAAGAAATGTTACAAACACACTCCAAATTTAAGAAAGATCCCCATCTTTAGCAACTCTATTTTCAAAAACTTTTAAGATAATTTTAATTTTGGAAATGTTTAAGAAACTTCTATATTAAGAAACCTCTATTTTATGAAACTTCTAAATTTTTTAGAAACCCCTATTTCAAATTAGAATCTTCATTTCAAAGAAAGAAAGAACTTTGGTTATCTATAACTAAGAGCAGGTCTCTACCCCGGGTTGTGTCTACATTACAAGCACAACTAATTTTACCATTAGAAAGTAGTATGTGATTCCTTATGTTAGCAGTAGGCAAGGAAAGAGATAAGGAATTGCTAGTCAGTGACGTTAGGGTAGTACAAGATTTCCCAAAAGTTTTCCTAGAAGATTTTCCTGGCTTGCCACTGAAACAAGAAGTGGGGTTTACTATCGATCTCACTCCCAGCGCAACACTCATTTCTAAAGCTCCTTACAGAATGAATTAAATGCACAGATATAAGAACTACGAGAGAAGGGATTTATCCAATCTAGTGTATCACCATGGAAAGCTCAAGTACTTTTTATCAAAAAGAAAGATGGATCGATGATGATATGCATCGACTACTAGGAATTGAACAAGATTACCATTAAGAACAAGTATCCTCTTTCCAGAATCAAGGATTTGTTTAACCAACTTCAAGGTGCAGCGGTGTTCTTTAAGATTGATCTACGATATTGATACCATTAGCTAAGGATACTGATGGGTTAATCAAAGATATTTATGATCAAATAAACATAGATATTCTGAATGAATTGAAAGCCTAATTGGATGAAGGTCGTAATGGAGTCCTCGAGACGGATGACTTGAGTGAGAGCCCAGACCATAGCGGCTTTAGAGACTTCTCTCTCGGCTTTAACGACGACGAAGACATTTTTCGAGAGGCTTTCCTTTCTGCACCAAGCTCAGGCAGTCTTGAACTGTACTTTATCAATTGTGAGGGTGATCATAACACTTGATACTTCTATTTTATGGTTCAGGAACAATGTATTCGAGCCAGGATCTGGTCTATTATTTTAGTTTCAGGAGAGGTGTTTGAGTCTCCTGAGACTATTTTGTATTTAGCATACAGACATGTGGGTAATGCTCTTATCTTTCATTTGTCTTTTACAGATGATATGATTATTTTTGCCAATAACCAGAAGCAGTCTGTCAGACAAGTATTTTAGTGTATTAAGCACTACGAGAGAGCTTCTGGACAGTTGGTGAATAGAGGTAAGAGCAGGATTATCTTACCTAGAAGATCTTCTACTAGTCAGATACACAAGCTGAAGCATCTGACATGGTTTCACCATCAGCAAGAGCCCTTCACTTATCTTGGTGTTCCTTTATTTAAAGGAGCCAGAAAGATCTTCGTGTATGATGATTTAGTCCAGAAAGTTCGGAATAGGATTTCTTGCTGGGCCTCGAGTCTCCTATCACCTAGGGGTGGATTAGTTTGATACGATCATTGCTATCATCTCTTCCTCTCTATCTCATTCAGATTATGAAGCCTCCTAAGACTATCTTGAAGAAGTTAGAGGGCACATTCGCTAGGTTCCTTTAGGACTCTAGAGACCATGCATACATATTACATTGGAGAATATGGAAAGACCTTTATCTTCCTACTGAGGAGGGTGGACTGGGCTTTAGGAGACTGTAGGATCTTGTTGATACATTCTCTCTAAAGCTCTGGTGGTTATTTAGGTCTCAGCGGTTATTATGGGCTCAGTTTTTACTGAGTAATTATTATTAGAGTACATATCCGTTGCTGGCTACTATTCCTTACTATGTTTTATCTATATAGAAGAGGTTGAAGCACATAGACCCATAGGCCTCTGCCATGACTGTTAGATGGGCTATTCTACATTAGCTGATCAGCACCCGCACTTGACACATTCTTCTATCCAAGTTAGAGACTTATTTAATGATACTGGATGGAACATTGGCAAACTTCTTCAGCTAGTACTGCATACTATTGCTGAGCAGATAGGGAGTATCTCTATCACTGTTGATGTGTACGATCAGATTATGTAGAAGGACACATCAAATGGTAGATTTTGTACCAAGTCTGCTTGGCAGCTAGTTCACATAGGGTATACTATTCAGTCTGTATACAACATGATTTGGAGTTCTCTCATCCTGACGATTGTCTCTTTCTTTTGTTGTATTGGTGTCATATGGCTTCATGGTGTCAGTGTTGCATGGCCATTGAGATTATTCAACATCTATTCATTGACAGCCTTATTGCCGACCAAGTTTGGCACCATTTTTCTGAGATATTCTATATTCTTCTACAGCCTATGGAGGGTTTTCGGTATCGATTTTAAGTCTTGGCGGTTCTCGGGTCAGTTTTTCAGACATGGTCATATTCGCACGATCATTCTTCTTTTGATTCTATGGTTTATTTGGACTGCGAGGAACGATGCGAACTATGGAGCCGAGACGGATCATTTGGAGAGTATACCATACTATTCGACATTTATTCCCATCTCGCTTGTCCCTAATAACTCCTTTAAAAGAACAAAATTATGTAAATTACACCCAATATTTATTTTTTTAAAACTTAATTTACAATTTTACTGTTGAATTTTTTATATTATATAAATACTGTTTTTTAATTCCCAATACTAGATGATAACTTCATTCGTTTATAAAACATCCTATATCAAAAACTCCAAAATCTCTCTATTAATATTTCTATAAATTTTCAGAGTTCTATCTAAATCTACTGATCTAGAATCACAATCAAATTTACTCTACCATTTTTATTTCTAAACGCTTAGAAAGAATTGTTTGACCAAAGATTTTGTTGAAAGCCCCTAATCCATACATTGAAAAAAACCAATTCATGTTTGCTCAGATATTGCGGATTTTTTTTTGAAATCTAGCATCCATATTCGTGAGTTGTAGTGGAAATTGATGTTATGGACCCCTACTACCACTTTAGGAATGGCAATTTGGCCCTCGACCCACCCCAGACAATCGGGATAATAGGGATGGGAATGGGACAGAAAAATCTGCCCCACCGCGAGTCCGAGGTGGGTTAGATTTTTTAAAATTAAAAAATCACATATAAAGGTCCAACTTCTAAAAGTTAAGATGGGCAATGTGGGCTCTAACCCGGGTTGGTGAGAGATATTTTCAAGTCTTAACCATTACACCACAAACCCTAACATGCAATTATTTCCTTTTGTTTACTAAAACTATTAGAACAAATTCATTATCTTAAAATTCTAACCCTAACATTAATCGTTACTCCTTTCCCAATTTCTTTTCTAATATTCCCGGTTCCTACTGCTTGCTCACCCACTCCTCTCAATATATATCTTCTCCTACTGCTGAGTAGGCACTGCCACTACCTCCCGCCATCGCCAAACCACCGGTGTCCATTTTTGACCAGTAGATCTACTTAATTGATTTTTCTTTTTAATTCATTTCGCCATTTGTTTCTTCATTTATCTTTTCTCTTTCCCAATAATAATATTGTCTAAACATATATACTTGAATTGTTGGATTGTGATAAGTTATTAATGTATTTTTTTCTTGGCCTTTGTTTTCTAATTTATTAACAATTCAGTTTGATATTTATATAGTGGATTATTACCTCTGATTATGATATTGTTGGATTATGATATTTTAGTTTTATTCATTTTTATTAGCTCTGATTATGGTAAGCACTTTGCAAATTCAGTTTTATTTATATAGTGTATTACGTTAATATTCTCATTTTGGTTTCGTTTTTAGATTTTAATTTAATTAAAATTCTATTTGACGTTAATTTGATTTGTCTAACTCATATAATTAAGGATAATTTGTAATTTTGGTCCTCAACATTTCAAATATGTAACTAATCTATCCCTAACTAATTTTAGCACCAGGCATCTCCAATCTTTCAATTTGTTGCAAATCACGTCCCTATTGATATTTTTGACAGTTTTGCCCTCATCTTTACATAAACAAAAATAGAAAAAAAGATAAAAACAACAAAAAATAAATCCCATAACTTTTGTATTTTTTTTAAAAGTTATGGGATTTATTTTTTGTTATTTTAACTTTTTATATTTTTGTTTATTTAAAGAGGAGGGTAAATTCGTCAAAGTATGTCACTGAGGACGTGATTTGTAACAAATTGAAAGGTTGATGATGTCTGGTGCTAAAAAAATTGATTATGGTAGATTAATTAAAAATTTGAAAGATTGGGAACCAAAATTGTAAATTACCCAATAATTGATTATAATTTTTTTTTGAAGTGTAATACCCAATCCTAAATACTTTTTTTAATCAAAAATAAGAATGAGTTAAAAATTAAAATTAAAATTTGAAAACTAGGCGGCCAAGACACCTAGCACCCTCGCCTCCTGTAGTCTATATAATGGAGATATGCAACGGTCAAAAATAATTATCAAACCCCTCTTCTTCACAGAAAACACTCAAATATGCATGGATTTTCCAGGAACTGGGAAGTCCGTTGCCACCACAATTAAAACATATGCCGCCGCCGTGGTTCCCATCGTAGCAATTGGAGATGAAATATGGGAGGTGGAAAATTGGTTGAGGGGTATGTTCATATATAGACGCACACGACACAGGTTGAAAATTGGTTTTCGTGTTTTCATTTTTCATTTTTTCGCTTCCATCTTGGTTTGGTTTTCATGTGCTTCTTTGCTTTTCCCTATTTTCAGTTTGTCATTTCATTTCTTTTTTCGTTTTTCACTTTTTCCGGTTTTTCAGTCATTGTTTTAATCTTTAATTTTTCGTTTTCATTGGTAATTTATAATTTATTGTATAATCTTTTTTTTTTTTCTGTTTTGTTTTTCTACTTGTTTAGTTTTTTCCTGATTCTTCAGTCTTTTTTCCGTTTATCGCTTTTACCCCTTTTTAGTTTTTCGTTTTTACTTTTTTCAGTCTTTTGTTTTAATTTTAAATTAATTAATTTATTTTTCCATTTTTGGCATTTTCTTGCTTCAATGTTTCCATCTCTTTATCCTTTTTGTTTTTTTTGTTTTTTAGTTTTTCAATTTCTGCTTTCAGTTTTTGTTTTAATTTACTTTCTTGTTTTTTCGGTTTTTTTTTTTTTTGGTTTTGGTGATTCCGTAATTTCCCCCTTTTCAATTTTCATGTTTTCTCTGTTTTCTTTTAATTTTGAATTTATCGTTCTTTTAATTCCGTTTTCGCTTTTTCATTTCCTTTCTTTTTCGTTTTTCACTTTTCCGTTCAGGTTTTGTTTTAGTATTTAATTTTTCGTTTTCATTTGTAATTTATAATTTATTGTGTGTGTGTGTGTGTGTGTGTGTGTGTGTGTGTGTGTGTGTATATATATATATATATATATATATATATATATATATATATATATATATATATTTGTTTTTTTTTCCGTGTTCTCATTTTTCCTGTTTGTTTTAGGGTTTTTAGTTTTCAATTTTTCATTTTTCCGTTTTTCATTGGTGTGAGGGAAGAATCTGATCTTATGGCTAATGATAATGGTGAAGATCGAATTAAGATGGGGCTATTGAAGTGAAATGGGTTAGTGGTGCTACTACTAGCAAGGTACGCATCTTTCTTATGTTCTTGTTGAAATTTATCCTCTTCTCGGTTGTATGAGAAATGAAAATTGCAATTAGTTCAAATATTTTCAAACAAATGTTTATTTTTCAAACATTCAGATGTTTATCATTGTTTTCCGCCAAGAAATTTTTTTCTGAACAATTAGTTAGATTTGTTTATCATTGTTTTACGCCAAGAAATTTTGTGTTCTTCAAAAAGTGCAATTGGAATAACATGTGAATATGTAAGAGTTGGAATGAAAGAAAGGAAGGATTGTAAGATTTGTTATCATCTGTAGCATTGTTGCTTATCTAAAATTTACTTGATATTTTTTTTTTACAAATTCCCAATTCATGTTAACCAACTTCCTGTCTTAATCTTGGATCAAGGTTGATGTGGTTGGATTCCCCTTCATTGATCTTGCTACAAATTATGAATCGCTTGAGTCATTCCTAGATCTTGCAACAAATTATGAATCACTAGTCAATTGTAATCTAGGTTAAAGTGGGTCCAAAGCCTATATATGTTGGATTTGGTAGTCTTGTGAGTTTCCAAAGCTCCCTAATATCATTCTCACCAATAATCCTCAAATCACCAAACAAAAGAAAATCCACAATAGTCTTTCGTTATTTATTAGACAATTTCACTGCTACATAGTTTAGTGTTTGTACGTATTAATGATGAATGAATACAACATTTTTGCTTGAGTGGAATGTATAAAAATTTGTTGTATTTTATGATGAGTGCAGGACAACAAGTAACGGCACTTGATCTCTGCCCCAAGTTATAAAAATTGAGAATTGGATATTAAGAATTGAGAATTGGGAATTGAGAATTGAGATGAGAAGTATAAACCTTGGCCCACTCACGATAGAGAAGTTTGGTCATAGAGTATAGAGGGCTCGATCATTGACAAAATGTAAAAGACATTCTATATATATCTACATTCCTAGATTGGGATGAATATGGTGGATATTGTATTTTGCAAGATTCAAAAGTAGATTGCTTGTTATGGACAATGCAATCAAAAGGCACAAACCCAAAGCCAAAGCCAATTTGGCAGACAAGGACATGAATGACCCTTTTTTTCCTGTAATTATTGGGGTGTCACAAATAATTACCATGGCAATAGTTAATTTGAGAATTGATTGAGTCATTTGAATTAGGGCAAGGATTGATTTGTGCCTTCTTTTCCCTAGCACCAGCTGCCTCATCTTTTGCATTGACCCCTTGTGTTCATAAGATATGCAGGACACCACTCTACATAAGCTTTTCATCCTTCTCCTGTTTTCTATACGTTGTCATGGAAAGAAAATAGGAAAAAATAACCAAACTTGAGACTTTGGCAAACATTGAAAGATCTTTATCTACTCTTCCAATGTGTGTAAACATATCTGATTTTTAAAGATCTCTCACCTCTTCATAACTGATTTTTCAATTATCAAATTTAAACTCAACTATGCTCAATTCTCAATTGTAAATTTTCAATTCATTTCTTAGTTCTTAATTCCCAATTCTCAATTCGATTGTCAATTTTTAAACCCTCATTCCCAATCCTCTTTTCTCATTTTTCTCAATTCTCAAACCTCAACCCCACTTTTCAATTTTAGATTCTCAATTCTCAATCCATGTTTTAAATTCTAAGTCTTTAAGTGTCAAGTTTCAAATTTCTCAACACTTCATATCTAATTTTTCAATTCTCAATTGTAAACTCAACTATGTTCAATTCTCAGTTGTAATTTCTCATCTCAGATCTTAATTCTCAATTCTTAATAACCAATTCTCAATTTTTAAATCCTCATTCCCAATTTTCTATCCCATCTTTCTCAATTCTCATTTCTCGTATCTCAATTCCCGTATCTCAATTCTAAGTCTTTTTAAGTTTCAATTCTCAACCATCAACTCTTTATATCTGATTTTTTAATTCTCAATTTTAAACTCAATTATGATCAATTCTTGATTGAAATTTCTAAATTCCATTCTCAGTTCTTAATTTCCAATTTCCAATTCTCAATTCTCAATCGTCAATTTTTAAATACTCACTCCCAATTTACTTTTCCCATTTTTCTCAATTCTCAATCCTCAACCTCATTTTTTAATTTTGGATTCTCAATTCTAAGTCTTTAATTTCAAGTCTCAGCTCTCTTAACTCTTCATATCTGATTTTACAATTCTCATATCTAAACTCAACCATGCTCAATTCTCGATCGTAATTTCTCGATTCATTTCTCAGTTCTTAATTCCCAATTCTCAGTCAATTTTTAAATTCTCATTCTCAATTCTCTATTCCCATTTTTCTCAATTCTCAATCCTCAATCTCACTTTTCAATTCTGGATTCTCAATTCTCAATCCTTGTTTCTTAATTGTAAGTCTTTAACTTCAAGTCTCAACTCTCTCAGCTCTTCATAGACGATTTTTCAATTCTCAACTCTAAACTCAACTATGCTCAAATCACAATTGTATTTTTTCAATTCATTTCTCATTTCTCATTTCTCAGTTCTTAATTCCCAATTCTCAATTTTTAAATACTCATTCCCCATTCTCTTTTCCCATTTTTCTCAATTCTCAATCCTCAACATCACTTTTCAATTTTGGATTCTCAATTCTCATTCCACGTTTCTCAATTCTAAGTCTTTGAGTGTCAAGTCTCAACTCTCTCAACACTTCATATCTGATTTTTCATTTCTCAAATATAAACTCAACTATGCTAAATTCTCAATTGTAATTTCTTAACTCATTTCTTATTTCTCAATTCCTCAGAAATTCTCAATTACCAATTCTCAATTTTTAAATCCCCATTCCCAGTTCCCTTTTCCCATTTATCTCAATTCTCAATCCTCAACCTCATTTTTTATTTTGGATTCTCACTTCTAAGTCTTTAATTTCAAATCTCAACTCTCTCAACTATTCGTATCTGATTTTTCAATTATCAACTCTATACTCAACTATGCCCAATTCTCAATTGTAATTTCTCAATTCATTTCTCATATCTCAGTTCTTAATTACCAATTTTAAATCATTATTCCCGATTCTCATTTCCCATTTATCTCAATTCTCAATCCTCAACTTCAACTTTCAATTTTGGATTCTCAATTCTCATTCCTTGTTTCTCATTTCCAAGTCTTTAAGTGTCATGTTTCAACTCTCCCAACACTTCATATCTGATTTTTCAATTCTCAATTGTCAACTCAACAATGCTCAATTCTCAGTTATAATTTCTCATCTCGGTTCCTAATTCCTAATTCCCAATTCTTCATTACCAATTGTCAATTTTTAAATCCTCATTCCCAATTACCTTTCCTATTTTTCTCAATTCTCATTCCTCGTATCTCAATTATAAGTCTTAAGTTTCAAGTCTCAACTCTAAACTGAACTATGCTCAATTCTCAATTGTAATTTCTCAATTTCATTCTCAATTTCTCAGTTCTTAATTCCCAATTCCCAAGCCTCTCAATTCACAATTCTCAATTACCAATTGTCAATTTTTAAATCCTCATTTCCAATTCACTTTTCCAAATTTTCTCAATTCTCAATCATCAACCTCATTTTTTTAAAAAAATTTGGATTCACAATTCTCATTCCCCGTTTCTCGATTCTTGTATCTCAATTCTATGTCTTTAGTTTCATGTCTCAACTCTCCCAGCTCTTTATATCTGATTTTTCAATCCTGAACTCTCTAAACTCAACAATGCTCAATTATCAATTCTTAATTGTAATTTCTCAACTCATTTCTCATTTCTTAGTTCTTAATTCCCAATTCTCAATTCAATTTGTCAATTTTTAAATCGTCATTCCCAATTCTCTTTTCCCATTTTTCTCAATTCTCAACCCCCAACCTCACTTTTCAATTTTGGATTCTCAATTCTCATTCCTCTTTTCTCAATTGTAAGTGTCAAGTTTCAACTCTCTCAACACTTCATATCTAATTTTTCAAATCTTAACTCTAAACTCAACTATGCTCAATTCTCAATTGTAATTTCTCATGTTGCAATTGTGTTCTCATTTTTAATTCCCAATTCCCAATTATCAATTCTAAATTACCAATTGTCAATTTTTAAAATCCTCATTCCCGAATCTCAATTCTAAGTCTTTAAGTCCAACTCTTTAAACTCTTTATATTTGATTTTCAATTCTCAACTCTAAACTCAACTATGCTCAATATTCAATTGTAATTTCTCAATTATGTTCTCAGTTCATAATACTTAATTCCCAATTCTCAATTGTCAATTTTTAAATCCTCATTACTGTTGTCCTTTTAATTCTGTTTTCGGGCTTTAGCTTTCGTGGTTATTTTTTGTTGGATTAATTAAATAAAATATTTTTCATCTTAAATATCATGTACTTTTGATAGTTAGAAATTAATTTACTTGATTTGTATTGGTTCTTGAACTTGTTATAATAATTTTTTTTTGATATTCCGTTATCTTGTTATCGATTTGGGATACATAGAATACTTAACATGCGAAACCTTTGATTGTTTGTTTTCTTTTAATTGAGTTTGATACGGGAACACTTAAGTATTTTAAGATCGAAGCAAAGGGGAGCCGATATTCAATTTTTAAATCCTCATTCCCAGTTCTCTTTTCCCATTTTCTCAATTCAAATGCCTCGTGTCTCAATTCCCGCATCTCAATTCTAAGTTTTTAAGTTTCAAGTCTCAACTCTCTCAACTCTTTAAATCTGATATTTCAACTCTCAACTTAAACTCAACTAGACTCAATTCTCAATTGTATTTTCTCAATTTCGTTCACAGTTCTTAATTTCCAATTCTCAATTATCAATTGTCAATTTTTAAATCCTCATTCCCAATCCACTTTTCCCATTTTTCTCAATCTCAATCCTCGACCTTATTTTTAATTTTTGGATTCTCAATTCTCATTCCCCGTTTCTCAATTCTTGTATCTCAATTCTAAGTCTTTAGTTTCAAGTCTCAACTCTCACAACTCTTCATATCTGATTTTTCAGTTCTCAACTCTAAACTCAACAATGCTCAATTCTCAAATGTAATTTCTCAACTCATTTCTCATTCTTAATTCACAATTCTCAATTCAATTGTAAATTTTTAAGTTCTCATTCCCAATTCTTTTTTCCCATTTTTCTCAATTCACAATCCTCAACCACACTTTTCAATTTTGGATTTTCAATCCTCATTCCTCGTTTCTCAATTCTAAGTGTCAAGTCTCGACTCTCTCAACACTTCATATCTGATTTTTCAATTCTCAAGTCTAAACTCAACTATGCTCAATTCTCATTTGTAATTTCTCAACTCATTTCTTATTTCTCAATTGTGTTCTCAGTTTTTAATTCCCAATTCTTATTTACCAATTGTCAATTTTGAAATCCTCTTTACTAGTAACTCCCTTTTTCCATTTTTAAGTTTCACGTCTAAACTATCAACTCTTTATATTTGATTTTTCAATTCTCAATTCTAAACTCAGTTATGCTCAATTCTTGTTTGTAATTTCTCAATTCCATTCTCAGTTCTTAATTCCCAATTCTCAATTACCAATCGTCAATTTTTAAATACTCATTCCCAATTCACTTTTCCCATTTTTCTCAATCCTCAAACTCATTTTTTAATTTTGGATTCTCAATTCTCAATTCTAAGTCTTTAATTCCAAGTCTCAACTCTTTCAACTCATCATATCTGATTTTTCAATTCTCAACTATAAACTCAACTATGCTCAATTCTCAATTGTAATTTCTCAATTCATTTCTTAATTCCGAATTCTCAATTCAATTGTCAATTTTTAAATCTTCATTCCCAATTCTCTTTTCCCATTTTTCTCAATTCCCAATCCTCAACCTCACTTATCCATTTTGGATTCACATTTCTCATTCCTTATTTCTCAGTTCTAAGTCTTTAAGTGTCAAGTTTCAACTCTCACAATACCTCATATCTGATTTTTCAATTCTCAATTGTAATTTGTCAGTTCTTAATTTCCAATTCTCAATTCAATTTTCAATTTTTAAATACTAATTCCCCATTCTCTTTTCCCATTTTTCTCAATTCTCAATCCTCAACATCACTTTTCAATTTTGGATTCTCAATTCTCATTCCTCGTTTCTCAATTCTAAGTATTTGAGTGTCAAGTCTCAACTCTCTCAACACTTTATATATGACTTTTCAGTTCTCAAATGTAAACTCAACTGCTCAATTCTTAATTGTAATTTCTCAACTCATTTCTTATTTCCCAACTCCTTAGTTCTTAATTCCCAATTCCCAATTTTCAATTTTCAATTCTTAATTACCAATTCTCAATTTTTAAATCCTCATTCCCAGTTCCCTTTTCCCATTTTTATCAATTCTAATTCCTCGTGTCTCAATTCCCATAGCTCAATTCTAAGTATTTTTAAGTTTCAAGTTTCAAGTCTCAACTATCAACTCTTTATATCTGATTTTTCAATTCTCAATTCTAAACTCAATTATGCTTAATTCTTGATTGTAATTTCTAAATTCCATTCTCAGTTCTTAATTCCCAATTCCCAATTCTCAATTACCAATTGTCAATTTTTAAATACTCATTCCCAATTCACTTTTCCCATTTTTCTGAATTCTCAATCCTTTACTTCATTTTTTTAATTTTGGATTCTCAATTCTCAATTCTAAGTCTTTAATTTCACGTATCAACTCTCTCTACTATTCATATCTGATTTTTCAATTCTCAACTCTAAACTCAACTATGCTCAATTCTCAATTGTAATTTCTCAGTTCATTTCTCATTTCTCTTTTCTTAATGCCCATTTCTCAATTCAATTGTCAATTTTTAAATACCCATTCCCAATTCTCTTTTCCCATTTTTTTTTCAATTCTCAATCCTCAACCTCACTATTCAATTTTGGATTCTCAATTCTTATTCATTGTTTCTCAATTCAAAGTCTTTAAGTGTCTAGTTTCAACTATCTCAACACTTCATATCTGATTTTTCAATTCTCAACTCTAAACTCAACTATGCTCAATTCTCAATTGTAATTTATGAATTCCATTCTCAGTTCTTAATTTCCAATTTCTAATTCTTAATAACAAATTCTCAATTTTTAAATCCTCATTCCCTGTTATCTTTTTTCATTTTTCTCAATTCTCGTATCTCAATTCTAAGTCTTTTTAAGTTTCAATTCTCAACCATCAACTCTTTATATCTGATTTTTTAATTCTCAATTTTAAACTCAATTATGATCAATTCTTGATTGTAATTTCTAAATTCCATTCTTAGTTCTTAATTCCCAATTCCCAATTCTCAATTTTTAAATACTCACTCCCAATTTACTTTTCCCAATTTTCTCAACTCTCAATCCTCAACCTCATTTTTTCATTTTGGATTCTCAATTCTAAGTCTTTAATTTTTCAAGTCTCAACTCTCTCAACTCTTCATATCTGATTTTACAATTCTCAACTCTAAACTCAACTATGCTCAATTCTCGATCGTAATTTCTCGATTCATTTCTCATTTCTCAGTTCTTAATTTCCAATTCTCAGTCAATTTTTAAATCCTCATTCCCAATTCTCTATTCCCATTTTTCTCAATTCTCAAACCTCAACATCACTTTTCAATTTTGGATTCTCAATTCTCATTCCTTGTTTCTCAATTCTAAGTCTTTAATTTCAAGTCTCAACTCTTTCAGCTCTTCATAGATGAATTTTCAATTCTCAACTATAAACTCAACTATGCTCAAATTGCAATTGTATTTTTTCAATTCATTTCTAATTTCTCATTTCTCAGTTCATAATTCCTAATTCTCAATTTTTAAATACTCATTCCCCATTCTCTTTTCTCATTTTTCTTAATTCTCAATCCTCAACATCATTTTTTAATTTTGGATTCTCAATTCTAAGTCTTTAATTTCAAATCTCAACTCTCTCAACTATTCATATCTGATTTTTCAATTATCAACTCTATACTCAACTATGCTCAATTCTTAATTGTAATTTCTCAATTTATTTCTCATTTCTCATTTCTTAATTCTGAATTTTTAAATCCTTATTCCCAATTCTCATTTCCCATTTTTCTCAATTGTCAATCTTCAACTTCACTTTTCAATTTTGGATTCTCAATTCTCATTCATTGTTTCTCAATTCCAAGTCTTTAAATGTCTATGTTTCATCTCTCTCAACACTTCATATCTGATTTTTCAATTCTCAACTGTCAACTCAACAATGCTCAATTCTCAGTTGTAATTTCTCATCTCAGTTCTTAATTCCCAATTCTCAATTCTTCATTACCAATTGTCAATTTTTAAATCCTCATTCCCAATTACCTTTCCTATTTTTCTCAACTCTCATTCTTCATATCTCAATTCTAAGTCTTAAGTTTCAAGTCTTAACTCTCTCAACTATTTATATTTGATTTTTTAACTCTCAACTCTAATCTCAACTATGCTCAATTCTCAATTGTAATTTCTCAGTTCTTAAGTCCCAATTCCCAAGTCTCTCAATTAACAATTCCCAATTACCAATTGTCAATTTTTAAATCCTCATTTCCAATTCACTTTTTCAAATTTTCTCAATTCTCAATCTTCAACCTCATTTTTTTGGGATTCACAATTCTCATTCCCCGTTTCTCGATTCTTGTATCTCAATTCTAAGTATTTAGTTTCATGTCTCAACTCTCTTAACTATTTGTATCCGATTTTTCAATTCTCAACTCTCTAAACTCAACAATGCTCAATTCTCAATTCTTAATTGTAATTTCTCAACTCATTTCTCATTTCTTAGTTCTTAATTCCCAGTTCTCAATTCAATTATCAATTTTTAAATCGTCATTCCCAATTCTCTTTTCCCATTTTTCTCAATTCTCAATCCTCAACCTTACTTTTCAATTTTGGATTCTCACTTCTCATTCCTCTTTTCTCAATTGTAAGTGTCAAATTTCAACTCTCTCAACACTTTATATCTAATTTTTCAAATCTCAACTCTAAACTCAACTATGCTCAATTCTCAATTGTAATTTCTCATGTCGCAATTGTGTTCTCATTTTTTAATTCCCAATTTCCAATTTCTAATTCTTAATTACCAATTGTCAATTTTTAAAATCCTCATTCCCGAATCTCAATTCTAAGTCTTTAAATTTCAAGTCTCAACTCTTTCAACTCTTTATGTTTGATTTTCAATTCTCAACTCTAAACTCAACTATGCTCAATTCTCAATTGTAATTTCTCTGTTCTTAATTCCCAATTCCCAACTATCAATTTTTAAATCCTCATTACTATTATCCTTTAAATTCCGTTTTCGATCTTTAACTTTCGTGGTTCATTTTTGTTGATTACTCTTGATAGTTAGAAATTAATTTAATTGATTCGTATTGGTTCTTGAACTTGTTATATTAATTTGTTTGATTTTCCGTTATCTTGTTATCGATTTGGGATACATAGAATACTTAGGATGTGAAACCTTTGATTGTTTGTTTTCTTTTAATTGAGTTATTCTCTTTTCCCATTATTCTCAATCTCAATCCTCGACCTTATTTTTTAAAATTTAGAGTCTCAATTCTTGTACCTCAATTCTAAGTATTTAGTTTCAAGTGTCAACTTTCACAACTCTTCATATCTGATTTTTCAATTCTCAACTCTAAACTCAACAATGCTCAATTCTCAATTGTAATTTCTCAACTCATTTCTCATTCTTAATTCACAATTCTCAATTCAATTGTAAAATTTTAAGTTCTCATTCCCAATTCTTTTTTCTCATTTTATTCAATTCTCAATCATCAACCTCCCTTTTCAATTTTGGATTTTCAATTCTCATTCCCCGTTTCTCAATTCTAAGTGTCAAGTCTCAACTCTCTCAACACTTCATATCTGATTTTTCAATTCTCAAGTCTAAACTCGACTATGCTCAATTCTCATTTGTAATTTCTCAACTCATTTCTTATTTCTCAATTGTGTTCTCAGTTCTTAAATCCCAATTCTTATTTACCAATTGTCAATTTTGAAATACTCTTTACTAGTAACTCCCTTTTTCCATTTTTAAGTTTCAAGTCTCAACTATAAACTCTTTATATCTGATTTTTCAATTCTCAAAATCTAAACTCAATTATGCTTAATTCCATTCCCAGTTCTTAATTACGAATTCCCAATTTCCAATTCTCAATTACCAATCGTCAATTTTTAAATACCATTCCCAATTCACTTTTCCCATTTTTCTCAATTCTCAATCCCCAACCTCATTTTTTAATTTTGGATTCTCAATTCTCAATTCTATGTCTTTAATATCAAGTCTCAACTCTCTCAACTCTTCATGTTTGATTTTTCAATTCTCAACTATAAACTCAACTACGCTCAATTCTCAATTGTAACTTCTCAATTCATTTCTCATTTCTCAGTTCTCAATTCCCAATTCTCAATTCAATTGTCTATTTTTAAATCTTCATTCCCAATTCTCTTTTCCTATTTTTCTCAATTCTCAATCCTCAACCTCATTCATCAATTTTGGATTTACAATTCTCATTCCTTGTTTCTCGATAATAAGTTTTTAACTGTTAAGTTTCAACTCTCTCAACACTTCATATCTGATTTTTTAATTCTCAACTCTATGCTCAATTCTCAATTGTAATTTGTCAGTTCTTAATTCCAAATTCTTAATTCAATTGTCAATTTTTAAATACTAATTCCCAATTATCTTTTCCCATTTTTCTCAATTCTCAATCCTCAAAATCACTTTTCAATTTTGGATTCTCAATTCTCATTCTTCGTTTCTCAATTATAAGTATTTGAGTGTCAAGTCTCAACTCTCTCAACACTTTATATCTAATTTTTCAGTTCTCAAATCTAAACACAACTATGCTCAATTCTCAATAGTAATTTCTCAACTCCTCAATTCTTTGATTCCTAATTTCTAATTCTCAATTCTCAATTCTTAATTACCAATTCTCAATTTTTAAAACCTCATTCCCAGTTCCCTTTTCCCATTTTTATCAATTCTAATTCCTCGAGTCTCAATTCCCATATCTCAATTCTAAGTCTTTTTAAGTTTCAATTCTCAACTATCAACTCTTTATATCTAATTTTTTAATTCTCAATTCCAAACTCAATTATGCTCAATTCTTAATTGTAATTTCTAAATTCCATTCTCAGTTATTAATTCCCAATTCCCAATCGTCAATTTTTAAATACTCATTTCCAATTCACTTTTCCCATTTTTCTCAATTCTGAATCCTCAACCTCATTTTTTTAATTTTAGATTCTCAATTCTCAATTCTATGTCATTAATTTCTAGTCTCAACACTCTCAACTATTCATATCTGATTTTTCAATTCTCAACTCTAAACTCAACTATGCTCAATTCTCAATTGTAATTTCTCAATTCATTTCTCATTTCTGTTCTTAATTCTTAATTCTCAATTCAATTGTCAATTTTTAAATACTCATTCCCATTGTCTTTTTTCCATTTTTCTCAATTCTCAATCCTCAACATCACTTTTCAATTTTGGATTCTCAATTCTCATTCTTTGTTTCTCAATTAGAAGTCTTTTAGTGTCAAGTTTCAACTCTCTCAACACTTTATATCTAATTTTTCAATTCTCAACTCTAAACTCAACTATGCTCAATTGTCAATTTTTAAATATTCATTCCCCATGCTCTTTTTCCATTTTTCTCAATTCTAAATCCTCAACATCACTTTTCAATTTTAGATTCTCAATTCTCATTCCTCCTTTCTCAATTCTAAGTGTTTAAATGTGAAGTTTCAACTCTCTCAACACTTCATATCTGATTTTTCAATTCTCAACTCTAAATTCAACCATACTCAATTCTCAATTGTAATTTGTCAATTCTTAATTCCCAATTCTCACTTCAATTGATACTAATTCCCCATTATCTTTTCCCATTTTTCTCAATTCTAAATCCTCAACATCACTTTTCAATTTTTGGATTCTCAATTCTCATTCCTCGTTTCTCAATTCTAAGTATTTGAGTGTCAAGTCTCAACTCTCTCAACACTTTATATCTGATTTTTGAGTTCTCAAATGTAACCCAACTATGCTCAATTCTTAATTGTAATTTCTCAACTCATTTCTTATTTCTCAACTCCTTAGTTCTTAATTCCCAATTCACAATTCTTAATTCCCAATTCTCAATTTTTGACTCCTCATTACCAAATTCCCTTTTCCCATTTTTATCAATTCTGATTCCTCGTGTCTCAATTCCCATTTTTATCAATCCTGATTCCTCGTGTCTCAATTCCCATTTTTATCAAGTCTTTTTAAGTTTCAAGTCTCAACTATCAACTCTTTATATCTGATTTTTCAATTCTCAATTATAAACTCAATTATGCTCAATTCTTGATTGTAATTTCTTAATTCCATTCTCAGTTTTTTATTCCCAATTCTCAATTTTTAAATACTCATCCCCAATTCACTTTTCCCATTTTTTTGAATTCTCAATCCTCAACCTTACTATTCAATTTTGGATTCTCAATTCTCATTCCTTTTTTCTCAATTCTAAGTCTTTAAGTGTCTAGTTTCAACTCTCTCAACACTTCATATCTGATTTTTCAATTCTCAACTCTAAACTCAACTATGCTCAATTCTTAATTTTAATTTGTCAATTCCGTTCTCAGTTCTCAGTTCTTAATTCCCAATTCTCAAATCCTCATTCCTAGTTCTCTTTTCCCATTTTTCTCAATTCTCATATCTCAAATTTAAGTCTTTTTAAGTTTCAAGTCTCAACCATCAACTCTTTATATCTGATTTTTTAATTCTCAATTTTAAACTCAATTATGATCAATTCTTGATTGTAATTTCTAAATTCCATTCTTAGTTCTTAATTCCCAATTCCCAATTCCCAATTTTTAAATACTCACTCCCAATTTACTTTTCCCATTTTTCTCAATTCTCAATCCTCAACATCACTTTTCAATTTTAGATTCTCAATTCTCATTCATCGTTTCTCAATTCTAAGTGTTTAAGTATCAAGTTTCAATTTTCTCAACACTTTATATCTGATTTTTCAATTCTCAACTCTAAACTCAACTATGCTCAATTCTCAATTGTAATTTGTCAGTTCTTAATTCCCAATTCTCAATTCAATTGATACTAATTCCCCATTATCTTTTCCCATTTTTCTCAATTCTCAATCCTCAACATCACTTTTCAATTTTGGATTCTAAATTCTCATTCCTCATTTCTCAATTCTAAGTATTTTGAGTGTCATGTCTCAACTCTCTCAACACTTTATATCTGATTTTTCAGTTCTCAAATGTAAACTCAACTATGCTTAATTCTTAATTGTAATTTCTTAACTCATTTCTTATTTCTTAACTCCTTAGTTCATAATTCCCAATTCTTAATTACTAATTCCTCGTATCTCAATTCCCATATCTCAATTCTAAGTCTTTTTAAGTTTCAACTCTCAACTGTCAACTCTTTGTATCTGATTTTTCAATTCTCAATTCTAAACTGAATTATGCTCAATTCTTGATTGTAATTTCTTAATTCCCAATTGTCAATTTTTAAATACTCATTCCCAATTCACTTTTCCCATTTTTCCGAATTCTCAATCCTCAACCTTATTTTTTAATTTTGGATTCTCAATTCTCAATTCTAAGCCTTTAATTTCAAGTCTCAACTATCTCAACTATTCATATCTGATTTTTCAATTCTCAACTCTAAACTCAAGTATGCTCAATTCTCAATTGTAATTTCTTAGTTCAATTCCCATTTCTCAATTCAATTGTCAATTTTTAAATCCTCATTCCCAATTCTCTTTCCCCATTTTTTTTTTTTGAAATTCTCAATCCTCAACCTCACTATTCAATTTTGGATTCTCAATTCTCATTCATTGTTTCTCAATTCAGAGTTTTTAAGTGTCTACTTTCAACTCTCTCAACACTTCATATCTGATTTTCAATTCTCAACGGTAATTTTTGAATTCCGTTCTCAGTTCTTAATTCCCAATTCCCAATTCCCAATTCTTAATTCCCAATTCTCAATATTTAAATCCTCATTCCCAGGTCTCTTCTCCCATTTTTCTCAATTCCCGTATCTCAATTCTAGGTCTTTTTAAGTTTCAAGTCTCAACCATCAACTCTTTATATCTGATTTTTTAATTCTCAATTTTAAACTCAATTATGATCAATTCTTGATTGTAATTTCCAATTCCATTCTTAGTTCTTAATTCCAAATTCATGATTTTTAAATACTCACTCCCAATTTACGTTTCCCATTTTTCTCAATTCTCAATCCTCAACCTCATTTTTTTTTATTTCGTATTCTCAATTCTAAGTCTTTAATTTTTCAAGTCTTAACTCTCTCAACTCTTAATATTTGATTTTACAATTCTCAACTCTAAACTCAACTATGCTCAATTCTCGATTGTAATTTATCGATTCATTTCTCATTTCTCATTTCTCAGTTCTTAATTCCCAATTCTCTATTCCTATTTTTCTCAATTCTCAATCCTCAACCTCACTTTAGTTTGGATTCTCAATTCTCATTCCCTGTTTCTCAATTCTAAGTCTGTAATTTCAAGTCTCAACTCTGTCAGCTCTTCATAGATGATTTTTCAATTATCAGCTCTAAACTCAACTATGCTCAAATCGCAATTGTGTTTTTTCAATTCATTTCTCATTTCTCAGTTTATAATTCCCAATTCTCAATTTTTAAATACTCATTCTCCATTCTCTTTTCTCATTTTTCTCAATTTTCAATCCTCAACATCATTTTTTAATTTTGGATTCTCAATTCTATGTCTTTAATTTCAAATCTCAACTCTCTCAACTATTCATATCTAATTTTTCAATTATCAACTCTATACTCAACTATGCTCAATTCTCAATTGTAATTTCTCAATGCATTTCTCATTTCTCAGTTCTTAATTCCCATTTTTTAAATCCTTATTCCCAATTCTCATTTCCCATTTTTCTCAATTCTCAATCCTCAACTTCACTTTTCAATTTTGGATTCTCAATTCTCATACATTGTTTCTCAATTCCAAGTCTTTATGTGTCATGTTTCAACTCTCTCAACACTTCATATCTGATTTTTCAATTCTCAACTGTCAACTCAACAATGCTCAATTCTCAGTTGTAATTTCTCATCCTAGTTCTTAATTCCCAATTCCCAATTCCAATTCTCAATTCTTCATTACCAATTGTCAATTTTTAAATCCTCATTCCCAATTACCTTTCCTATTTTTCTCAATTCTCATTCTTCGTATCTCAATTCTAAGTCTTAAGTTTCAAGTCTCAACTCTCTCAAATATTTATATTTGATTTTTTAACTCTCACCTCTAATATCAAATATGCTCAATTCTCAATTGTAATTTCTCAATTTCGTTATTAATTTCTCATTTCTTAATTCCCAATTCCCAAGTCTCTCAATTCTCAATTCTCAATTCTTAATTACCAATTGTCAATTTTTAAATCCTCATTTTCAATTCACTTTTCCAAATTTTCTCAATTCTCAACCAACAACCTCATTTTTTTAAAAAAAAAATTTGGATTCACAATTCTCATTCTCCGTTTCTCGATTCTTGTAGCTCAATTCTAAGTATTTTGTTTCATGTCTCAACTTTCTCAACTATTTATATCCAATTTTTCAATTCTCAACTCTCTAAACTATACAATGCTCAATTCTCAATTCTCAATTGTAATTTCTCAACTCATTTCTCATTTCTTAGTTCTTAATTCCTAATTCTCAATGCAATTGTCAATTTTTAAATCGTCATTCCCAATTCTCTTTTCCTATTTTTCTCAATTCTCAATCCTCAACCTCACTTTTCAATTTTGGATTCTCAATTCTCATTCCTCTTTTCTCAATTGTAAGTGTCAAGTTTCAACTCTCTCAACACTTCATATCTAATTTTTCGAATCTCAACTCTAAACTCAACTATGCTCAATTTTCAATTGTAATTTCTCATGTCGCAATTGTGTTCTCATTTTTAATTCCCAATTCCCAATTATCAATTCTTAATTACCAATTGTCAATTTTTAAAATCCTCATTCTAGAATCTCAATTCTAAGTTTTTAAATTTCAAGTCTCAACTCTTTCATCTCTTTATGTTTGATTTTCAATTCTCAACTCTAAACACAACTATTCTCAATTCTCAATTGTAATTTGTCAGTTCTTAATTCCCAATTCTAAATTCAATTCTCAATTTTTAAATACTAATTCTCCATTCTCTTTTCCCATTTTTCTCAATTATCAATCCTCAGCCTCACTTTTCAATTTTGGATTCTCAATTCTCATTCCTCTTTTCTCAATTGTAAGTCTCAAGTTTCAACTCTCTCAACACTTCATATCTAATTTTTCGAATCTCAACTCTAAACTCAACTATGCTCAATTCTCAATTGTAATTTCTCATGTCGCAATTGTGTTCTCATTTTTAATTCCCAATTCCCAATTATCAATTCTTAATTACCAATTGTAAATTTTTAAAATCCTCATTCTACAATATCAATTGTAAGTCTTTAAATTTCAAGTCTCAACTCTTTCAACTCTTTATGTTTGATTTTCAATTCTCAACTCTAAACTCAACTATTCTCAATTTTCAATTGTAATTTGTCAGTTCTTAATTCCCAATTCTAAATTCAATTGTCAATTTTTAAATACTAATTCCCCATTCTCTTTTTCCATTTTTCTCAACTATCAATCCTCAACATCACTTTTCAATTTTGGATTTTAAATTCTCAATCCTTGTTTCTCAATTCTAAGTATTTGAGTGTCAAGTCTCAACTCTCGCAACACTTTATATCTTATTTTTCAGTTCTCAAATGTAAACTAAACTATGCTCAATTCTTAATTGTAATTACTCAACTCATTTCATATATCTCAACTCCTCAGTTCTTAATTCCCAATTTCCAATTTCCAATTCTCAATTCTTAATTACCAATTCTCAATTTTTAAATCCTCATTCCCAGTTCCCTTTTCCCATTTTCATCAATTCTGAATCCTGAGCACTTAATTCCCAATTCTCAATTACCAATCGTCAACTTTAAATACTCATTCTCAATTCACTTTTCCCAATTTTCTCAATTCTCATCCTCAACCTCATTTTTTAATTTTGGATTCTCAATTCTCAATTCTAAGTCTTTAATTTCAAGACTCAACTCTCTAAACTATTCATATCTGATTTTTCAATTCTCAACTCTAAACTCAACTATGCTCAATTCTCAATTGTAATTTCTTAATTCGTTTCTCGTTTCTCTGTTCTTAATTCTCAATTCTCAATTGAAGTGTCAATTTTTAAATACCCATTTCCCATTGTCTTTTCCCATTTTTCTCAATTCTCAATCCTCAACATCACTTTTCAATTTTGGATTCGCAATTCTCACTCCTCGTTTCTCAATTTTAAGTCTTTTAGTGTCAAGTCTCAAGTCTCTCAACACTTCATATCTGACTTTTTGGTTCTCAAATGTAAACTCGACTATGCTCAATTCTCAATTGTAATTTCTCAACTCATTTATTATTTCTCAATTCTTCAATTCTTAATTCCCAATTCCCAATTTCCATCAATTCTCAATTACCAATTCTCAATTTTCAAATCCTCATTCCCAGTTCCCTTTTCCCATTTTTCACAATTCTCAATCCTCGTGTCTCAATTCCCGTATCTCAATTCTAAGTCTTTTTAAGTTTCTTGTCCCAACTATCAACTCTTTATATCATCAATTCTCAAATCTAAGTTCAATTATGCTCAATTCTCAATTGTGATTTCTAAATTCCAAATTCCGAATTCTCAATTCTCAATTCTCAATTACCAATCGTCAATTTTTAAACACTCATTCCCAATACTCTTTCCCCATTTTTCTCAATTCTTAATCCTCAACTTCATTTTTTAATTTTGGAATCTCAATTCTTAATTCTATGTCTTTAATTTCAAGTCGCAACTCTCTCAACTCTTCATATATGAGTTTTCAATTCTCAACTCTAAACTCAACAATGCACAATTCTCAATTGTAATTTCTCATTCTTAATTCACAATTCTCAATTCAATTGTAAAGTTTTCAAGTTCTCATTCCCAAATCTTTTTCCCCATTTTTCTCAATTCTCAATCCTCAACCTCAACCTCACCTTTCAATTTTGGATTTTCAATTCTCATTCCTCGTTTCATAATTCTAAGTGTCAAGTCTCGACTCTCTCAACACTTCATATCTGATTTTTCAATGCTCAAGTCTAAACTCAACTATTCTCAATTCTAATTTGTAATTGCTCAACTCATTTCTTATTTCTCAATTTGTGTTCTCATTTCTTAATTCCCAATTCCCAATTCTCAATTATTAATTCTCAATTCTTATTTACCAATTGTCAATTTTGAAATCCTCTTTACTAGTAACTCCCTTTTTCCATTTTTAAGTTTCAAGTCTCAACTATCAACTCTTTATATCTGATTTTTCAATTCTCAATTCTAAACTCAATTATGCATAATTCTCGTTCGTAATTTCTCAATTCTACTCTCAGTTCTTAATTCTCAATTACCAATAGTCAATTTTTAAATACTCATTCCAAATTCACTTTTCCCATTTTTATCAATTCTCAATCCTCAATCTCATTTTTTAATTTTTGATTCTCAATTCTCAATTCTAAGTCTTCAATTTCAAGTCTCAACTCTACATATCGGATTTTTCAATTCTCAACTATAAACTCAACTATACTCAATTCTCAATTGTAATTTCTAAATTCATTCTCATTTCTCAGTTCTTAATTCCCAATTCTCAATTCAATTGTCAATTTTTAAATCCTCATACCCAATCCTAATTTCCCATTTTTCTCAATTCTCAATCGTCAACCTCACTTATCAATTTTGGATTCACAATTATCATTCCTTGTTTCTCAATTCTAAGTCTTTAATTGTCAAGTTTCAACTCTCTCAACGCTTCATATATGATTTTTCAAATCTCATATCTATACTCAACTATGCTCAATTGTCAATTGTAATTTGACACTTTTTAATTCTCAATTCACAATTCATTTGTCAATTTTTAAATACTAATTCCCCATTCTCTTTTTCCATTTTTCTCAATTCTCAATCCTCAACATCACTTTTCAATTTTGGATTCTCAATTCTCATTCCTTGTTTCTCAATTCTAAGTCTTTGAGTGTTAAGTCTCAACCCTGTCAACACTTTATATCTAATTTTCAGTTCTCAAATGTAAACTCAACTATGCTCAATTCTCAATTGTAATTTCTCAACTCATTTCTTATTTCTCAAATCCTCAGTTCTTAATTCCTAATTCCCAATTTCCAATTCTCAATTCTCAATTTTTAAATCCTCATTCACAGTTCCCTTCTCCCATTTTTATCAATTCTAATTCCTCGTGTCTCAATTCGCATATCTCAATTCTAAGTCTTTTTAAGTTTCAAGTCTCAACTATCAACTCTTTTTTTTATCTTTCAATTCTCAATTCTAAACTCAATTGTGCTCAATTCTTGATTGTAATTTCTGAATTCCATTCTCAGTTCTTATTTCCCAATTTCCAATTCTCAATTCTCAATTACCAATCGTCAATTTTTAAATACTCATTCTCAATTCACTTTTCCCATTTTTATCAATTCTAAATCCTCGTGTCTCAATTCCCATATCTCAATTCTAAGTCTTTTTTTTAAGTTTCAAGTGTAAACTATAAACTCTTTATATCTGATTTTTCAATTCTCAATTCTAAACTCAATTATGTCGAATTCTTGATTGTAATTTCTAAATTCCATTCTCAGTTTTTAATTCCCAATTCTGAATTTCCAATTCTAAATTCTCAATTACCAATCGTCAATTTTTAAATACTCATTCCCAATTCAATTTTCCCATTTTTCTCAATTCTCAATCCTATACCTCATTTTTTAATTTTGGATTATCAATTCTCAATTGTAAATCTTTAATTTCAAGTCTCAATTCTCTCAACTATTCATATATGATTTTTCAATTCTCAACTCTCTCAACTATTCATATCTGATTTTTCAATTCTCAACTCTAAACTCCACTATGCTCAATACTAAATTGTAATTTCTCAATTCATTTTTCATTTCTGTTCTTAATTCTCAATTCTCAATTAAATTGTCAATTTTTAAGTACTCATTCCCCATTCTCTTTTCCCATTTTTTTAATTCTCAATCCTCAACATCACTTTTCAATTTTGGATTCTCAATTCTCATTCCTCGTTTCTCAATTCTAAGTCTTTAAATGTCAAGTTTCAACTCTGTCAACACTTCATATCTGATTTTTTAATTCTCAACTCTAAACTCAACTATGATCAATTGTCAATTTTAAATACTCATTCCCCATTCTCTTTTCCCATTTTTCCCAATTCTCAATCCACAACATCACTTTTCAATTTTGGATTCTCAATTCTCATTCCTCGTTTCTCAATTCTAAGTCTTTGAGTGTCATGTCTCAACCCCCTCAACACTTTATATCTGATTTTTCAGTTCTCAAATGTAAACTCAACTATGCTAAATTCTTAATTGTAATTTCTCAACTCATTTCTTATTTCTTAACTCCTTAGTACTTTATTCCCAATTCCCAATTTCCAATTCTCAATTTCCATTTCTTAATTACCAATTCTCAATTTTTAAATCCTCATTCCGTCCTCCCTTTTCCCATTTTTATCAATTCTAATTCCTCGTGTCTCAATTCTCATATCTCAATTCTAAGTCTTTTTTAGTTTCAAGTCTCAACTATCAACTCTTTATATCTGATTTTTAATTCTCAATTCTAAACTCAATTATGCTCAATTTTTTATTGTAATTTCTAAATGCAATTCTCAGTTCTTAATTCCCAATTCTCAGTTCTCAATTACCAATTGTCAATTTTTAAATACTCATTCCCAATTCACTTTCTCATTTTTCTCAATTCCCTATCCTCATCCTGATTTTTCAATTTGGGATTCTCAATTCTCAATTCTAAGTCTTTAATTTCAAGTCTCAACTCTCTCAAATATTCATATCTGATTTTTCAATTCTCAACTCTAAACTCAACTATCTCAATTCTCAATAGTAATTTCTAAGTTCATTTCTCGATTCTTAATTCTCAATTCTCAATTAAATGGTCAATTTTTAAGTACTCATTCCCCATTTTTCTCATTTCTCAATCCTCAACATCACTTTTCAATTTTGGATTCTCAATTCTCATTCCTCGTTTCTCAATTCTAAGTCTTTAAGTGTCAAGTTTCAACTCTCTCAACACTTCATATCCGATTTCTCAATTCTCAATTCTATACTCAACTATGCTCAATTCTCAATTGTAATTTGTCAATTCTTAATTCCCAATTCTCAATTCAAATGTCAATTTTTAAATACTAATTCTCTATTCTCTTTTTCCATTTTTCTCAATTCTCAATCCTCAACATCACTTTTCAATTTTGGATTCTCAATTCTCATTCTCGGTTTCTCAAATCTAAGTATTTGAGTGTCAAGTCTCAACTCTCTCAACACTTTATATCAGATTTTTCAGTTCTCAAATGTAAACTCAACTATACTCAATTCTTAATTGTGATTTCTCAACTCCCCAGTTCTTAATTCCCAATTTCCAGTTCCCAATTCTCAATTCTTAATTACCAGTTCTCAATTTTTAAATCCTCATTCCCAGTTCCCTTTTACCATTTTTATCAATTCTAATTCCTCGTATCTCAATTCTAAGTTTTTATTTTATTTTCAAGTCTCAACTTAAACTCAACTAGACTCAATTCTCAATTGTATTTTCTCAATTTCGTTCTCAGTTCTTAATTCCCAATTCTCAATTACCAATTGTCAATTTTTAAATCCTCCTTTCCAATGAACTTTTCCCATTTTTCTAAATCTCAATCCTTGACCTTATTTTTGAATTTTGGATTCTCAATTCTCATTCCCCGTTTCTCAATTCTTGTATCTCAATTCTTAGTCTTTAGTTCCAAGTTCAACTCTCACAACTCTTCTTATCTAATTTTTCAATTCTCAACTCTAAACTCAACAATGCTCAATTCTTGTTTGTGATTTCTCATTCTTAATTCAAAATTCTCAATTCAATTGTAAATTTTTAAGTTCTCATTCTCAATTCTTTTTTCCCATTTTTCTCAATTCTCAATCCTCAACCTCACTTTTCACTTTTTAATTTCAATTCTCATTCCTCGTTTCAAAATTCTAAGGGTCAAGTCTTGACTCTCTCAACACTTCATATCTGATTTTTCAATTCTCAAGTCTAAACTCAACTCTACGTAATTCTCATTTTAATTTCTTAACTCATTTCTTATTTCTCAATTGTGTTCTCAGTTCTTAATTCCCAATTCCCAATTCCCAATTCCCAATTCTCAATTCTCAAATGTTATTTACCAATTGTCAATTTTGAAATCCTCCATTTTCCCATTTTTAAGTTTCAAGTCTCAACCATAAATTCTTTATATCTGATTTATCAATTCTCAATTCTAAACTCAATTATGCATAATTCTTGTTTGTAATTTCACAATTCCATTCTCAGTTCTTAATTCCCAATTCCCAATTCTCAATTAGCAATCGTCAATTTTTAAATACTCATTCCCAATTCATTTTTCACATTTTTCTCAATTCTCAATCCTCAACGTCATTTTTTAATTTTGGATTCTCAATTCCCAATTCTAAGTGTTCAATTTCAAGTCTCAACTCTCTCAATTCTTCATATCAGATTTTTCAATTCTCAACTACAAACTAAACTATGCTCAATTCTCAATTGTAATTTCTTAATTCATTACTCATTTCTCATTTATCAGTTCTTTATTCCCAATTCTCAATTCAATTGTCAATTTTTAAACCCTCATTCCCAATTCTATTTTCCCATTTTTCTCAATTCTCAATCCTCAACCTCACTTATCAATTTTGGATTCACAATTATCATTCCTTGTTTCTCAATTCTAAGTCTTTTAAGTGTCAAGTTTCAACCCTCTCAACGCTTCATATCTGATTTTTCAAATCTCAACTCTAAACTCAACTATACTCAATTCTCAATTATAATTTGACAGTTCTCAATTCCCAATTCTCAATTTTTAAATACTAATTCCCTGTTCTCTTTTCCCATTTTTCTCAATTCTCAATCCTCAACACGACTTTTCAATTTTGAATCCTCAATTCTCATTCCTCGTTTTTCAATTCTAAGTATTTGAGTGTCAAGTCTCAACTCTCTCAACACTTTATATTTGATTTTTTAGTTCTCAAATCTAAACTCAACTATACTCAATTCTCAATCGTAATTTCTCAACTCCTCAGTTCTTAATTCTCAATTCCCAATTTTGAATTCTTAATTACCCATTTTCAATTTTTAAGTCCTCGGAACAGTTTCCTTTTCCCATTTTTATCAATTCTAATTCCTCGTGTCTCAATTCCCATATCTCAATTCTAAGTCTTTTTTAAATTTCAAGTCTCAACTATCAACTCTTTATATCTGATTTTTCAATTCTCAATTCTAAACTCAATTATGCTCATTTCTTGATTGAAAATTTTAAATTCCATTCTCAGTTCTTAATACTCAATTTCCGATTCGCAATTCTCAATTACCAATCGTCAATTTTTAAATACTCATTCCCAATTCACTTTTCCCATTTTTCTCAATTCTCCATCCTCAACCTCATTTTTTAATTTTGGATTTTCAATTATCAATTCTTAGTCTTTAATTTCAAGTCTCAACTCTCTCAACTATTCAAATCTGATTTTTCAAATCTCAACTCTAAACTCAACTATGCTCAATTCTAAATTGCAATTTCTCAATTCATTTCTCATTTCTGTTCTTAATTCTCAATTCGCAATTCAATTGTCAATTTTTAAATACTCATTCCCTATTCTCTTTTCCCAATTTTCTCAATTCTCAATCTTCAACATCACATTTCAATTTTGGATTCTCTATTCTCATTCCTCGTTTCTCAATTCTAAGTCTTCAAGTGTCAAGTTTCAACACTGGCAACACTTCATATTTGATTTTTCAATTCTCAACTCTAAACTCGACTATGCTCAATTGTCAATTTTTAAATACTCATTCCCCATTTCTCTTTTCCCATTTTCATCATTTCTCCATCCTCAACATCATTTTTCAGTTTTGGATTCTCAATTCTCATTCCCCGTTTCTCAATTCTAAGTCTTTGAGTGTCAAGTCTGAACTCTCTCAACACTTTATATCTGATTTCTCAATCTTCAAATGTAAACTCAACTATGCTCAATCCTTAATTTTAATTTCTCAACTTCTTAGTTTTTAATTCCCAATTCCCAATTCTCAATTCCCAATTACCAATTCTCAATTTATAAATCCTCATTAATAGTTCCCTTTTTCCCTTTTTATCAATTCTAATTCCTCGTGTCTCAATACCCATATCTCGATTCTAAGTCTTTTTAAGTTTCAAGTCTCAAGTCTCAACTCTTTATATCTTATTTTTCAACTCTCAACTTAAACTCAACTAGACTCAATTCTCAATTGTATTTTGTCAATTTCGTTCTCAGTTCTTAATTCCCAATACTCAATTACCAATTATCAATTTTTAAATCCTCATTTCCAATCCACTTTTCCCACTTTTCTCAATCTCAATCCTCGACCTTATTTTTAAAATTTGGATTCTCAATTCTCATTCCCCGTTTCACAATTCTTGTATCTCAATTCTAAGTCTTTAGTTTCAAGTTCAACTCTCACAACTCTTCATATCTGATTTTTCAATTCTCAACTCTAAACTCAACAATGCTCAATTCTCAATTGTAATTTCTCAACTCATTTCTCATTCTTAATTCACAATTTTCAATTCAATACTAATTTTTTATGTTCTCATTCCCATTTCTTTTTCCCATTTTTCTCAATTCTCAATCCTCAACCTCACTTTTCAATTTTGGTTTTTCAATTCTCATTCCTCGTTTCAAAATTCTAAGTGTCAAGTCTCGACTCTCGCAACACTTCAAATCTATTTTTTCAATTCTCAAGTCTAAACTCAACTATGCTCAATTCTCATTTGTAATTTCTCAACTCATTTCTTATTTCTCAATTGTGTTCTCAGTTCTTAATTCCCAATTCCCAATTCCCAATTCCCAATTCCCAATTCTCAATTCTTATTTACCAATTGTCAATTTTGAAATCCTCCATTTTCCCATTTTTAAGTTTCAAGTCTCAACTATAAATTCTTTATATCTGATTTATCAATTCTCGATTCTAAACTCAATTATGCATAATTCTCGTTTGTAATTTCACAATTCCATTCTCTGTTCTTAATTCTCAATTCTCAATCGTCAATTTTTAAATACTCATTCCCAATTCACTTTTTCCATTTTTCTCAATTTTCAATCCTCAACCGCATTTTTTTAATTTTGGATTCTCAATTCTCAATTCTAAGTCTTCAATTTCAAGTCTCAACTCTATCAATTCTTCATATCTCATTTTTTAATTCTCAACTATAAACTCAACTATGCTCAATTCTCAATTGTATCTTCTCACTTCATTTCTCATTTCTCAGTTCTTTATTCCCAATTCTCAATTTAATTGTAAATTTTAAACCTCATTCCCAATTCTATTTTCCCATTTTTCTCAATTCTCAATCCTCAACCTCACTTATCAATTTTGGATTCACAATTATCATTCCTTGTTTCTCAACTCTAAACTCAACTATGCTCAATTCTTAATTGCAATTTCTCAATTCATTTGTCATTTCTATTTTTAATTCTCAATTCGCAATTCAATTGTCAATTTTTAAATACTCATTCCCTATTCTCTTTTCCCATTTTTCTCAATTCTCAATCTTCAACATCACATTTCAATTTTGGATTCTCAATTCTCATTCCTCGTTTCTCAATTCTAAGTCTTCAAGTGTCAAGTTTCAATTCTGTCAACACATCATATCTGATTTTTCAATTCTCAACTCTAAACTCGACTATGCTCAATTGTCAATTTTTAAATACTCATTCCCCATTCTCTTTTCCCATTTTTATCATTTCTCCATCCTCATCATCACTTTTCTGTTTTGGGTTCTCAATTCTCATTCCTCGTTTCTCAATTCTAAGTCTTTGAGTGTCAAGTCTCAACTCTCTCAGCACTTTATATCTGATTTTTCATTTGTCAAATGTAAACTCAACTATGCTCAATTCTTAATTTTAATTTCTCAACTCATTTCTTATTTCTCAACTCCTTAGTTCTTAATTCCCAATTCCCAATTTCCAATTCTCAATTCTCAATTACCAATTCTTAATTTTTAAATCCTCATTCATAGTTCCCTTTTTCCATTTTAATCAATTCTAATTCCTCTTGTCTCAATTCCCATATCTCAATTCTAAGTCTTTTTAAGTTTCAAGTTTCAAGTCTCAAGTCTCAACTCTTTATATCTTATTTTTCAACTCTCAACTAGACTCAATTCTCAGTGGTATTTTGTCAATTTCGTTCTCAGTTCTTAATTCCCAATACTCATTACTAATTATCAATTTTTAAATCCTCATTTCCAATCCACTTTTCCCACTTTTCTCAATTTCAATCCTCGACCTTATTTTTAAAATTTGGATTCTCAATTCTCATTCCCCGTTTCTCAATTCTTGTATCTCAATTCTAAGTCTTTAGTTTCAAGTTCAACTCTCACAACTCTTCATATCTGATTTTTCAATTCTCAACTCTAAACTCAACAATGCTCAATTCTCAATTGTAATTTCTCAACTCATTTCTCATTCTTAATTCACAATTTTCAATTCAATACTAATTTTTTAAGTTCTAATTCCCATTTCTTTTTCCCATTTTTCTCAATTCTCAATCCTCAACCTCACTTTTCAATTTTGGTTTTTCAATTCTCATTCTTCGTTTCAATTATAAGTGTCAAGTCTCGACTCTCTCAACACTTCAAATCTGATTTTTCAATTCTCAAGTCTAAACTCAACTATGCTCAATTCCCATTTGTAATTTCTCAACTCATTTCTTATTTCTCAATTGTGTTCTCAGTTCTTAATTCCCAATTCCCAATTCTGAATTCTTAATTCTCAATTCTTATTTACCAATTGTTAATTTTGAAATCCTCTTTACTAGTAACTCCCTTTTTCCATTTTTATGTTTCAACACTCAACTATCAATTCTTTATATCTGATTTTTCAATTCTCAATTCTAAACTCAATTATGCATAATTCTCGTTTGTAATTTCACAATTCCATTCTCAGTTATTAATTCCCAATTCCCAATTCCCAATTTTCAATTCTCAATTACCAATCGTTAATTTTTAAATACTCATTCCCAATTCACTTTTCTCATTTTTCTCAATTCTCAATCCTCAACCTCATTTTTTTATTTTGGATTCTCAATTCTCAATACCAAGTCTTCAATTTCAAGTCTCAACTCTCTCAATTCTTCATATCTGATTTTTCAATTCTCAGCTATAAACTCAACTATGCTCAATTCTAAATTGTAATTTCTCAATTCATTTTTTATTTCTTAGTTCTTAATTCCCAATTCTCAATTCAATTGTCAATTTTTAAATCCTCATTCCCAATTCTCTTTTCCCATTTTTCTCAATTCTCAATGCTTAACCTCACTTATCAATTTTGGATTCACAATTATCATTCCTTGTTTCTCAATTCTAAGTCTTTAAGTGTCAAGTTTCAACTCTCTCAACGCTTCATATCTGATTTTTGAAATCTCAACTCTAAACTCAACTATGCTCAATTCTCAATTACAATTTGACAGTTCTCAATTCCCAATTCTCAATTCAATTGTCAATTTTTAAATACTAATTCTCCATTCTCTTTTCCCATTTTTCTCAATTCTCAATCCTCAACATGGCTTTTCAATTTTGAATTCTCAATTCTCATTCCTCGTTTTTCAAGTCTAAGTATTTGAGTGTCAAGTCTCAACTCTCTCAACACTCTATATCTGATTTTTTAGTTCTCAAATCTAAACTCAACTATGCTCAATTCTCAATCGTAATTTCTCAACTCATTTCTTATTTCTCAACTCCTTAGTTCTTAGTTCCCAATTCCCAATTCTCAATTCCTAATTACCCATTCTCAATTTTTAAATCCTCATTCCCAGTTTCCTTTTCCCATTTTTATCAATTCTAATTCCTCGTGTCTCAATTCCCATATCTCAATTCTAAGTCTTTTTTAAGTTTCAAGTCTCAACTATCAACTCTTTATATCTGATTTTTCAATTCTCAATTCTAAACTCAATTATGCTCAATTCTTGATTGTAATTTCTAAATTCCATTCCCAGTTCTTAATTCCCAATTTCCAATTCTCAATTCTCAATTACCAATCGTCAATTTTTAAATACTCATTCCCAATTCTCTTTTCCCAATTTTCTCAATTCTCCATCCTCAACCTTATTTTTAAATTTTGGATTATCAATTATCAATTCTAAGTTTTTAATTTTAAGTCTCAACTCTCTCAACTATTCATATCTGATTTTTCAATTCTCAACTCTAAACTCAACTATACTCAAATGTAAACTCAATTAAAAAAAATTCTAAACTATGCTCAAATGTAAACACTAAACTCAACTATGCTCAATTCTCAATTGTGAACTCAACTGATTTTTCAGTTCTCAAATGTAAACTCAACTATGCTCAATTCTTAATTTTAATTTCTCAACTCCTTAGTTCTTAATTCACAATTCCCAATTTTCAATTCTCAATTTTTAAATCCTCATTCAGAGTTCCCTTTTTCCATTTTTATCAATTCTAATTCCTCGTGTCTCAATTCCCATATCTCAATTCTAAGTCTTTTTATGTTTCCAGTCTCAACTATCAACTCTTTATATATGATTTTTCAACACTCAACTTAAACTCAACTAGACACAATTCTCAATTGTATTTTCTCAATTTCGTTCTCAGTTCTTAATTCCCAATTCTCAATTGCCAATTGTCAATTTTTAAATCCTCATTTCCAATCTACTTTTCCCATTTTTCTCAATCTCAATCCTCGACCTTATTTTTAAATTTTGGATTCTCAATTCTCATTCCCCATTTCTCAATTCTAAGTCTTTAGTTTCAAGTCTCAACTCTCACAACTCTTCATATCTGATTTTTCAATTCTCAACTCTAAACTCAACAATGCTCAAATGTAAACTCAATTAAAAAATTCTAAATTATGCTCAATTCTCAAATGTAAACTCAACTATGCTCAATTCTTAATTTTAATTTCTCAACTCATTTATATTTTCTCAACTCCTTAGTTCTTAATTCCCAATTCCCAATTTTCAAGTCTCAATTATAAATTCTCAATTATTAAATCCTCATTCAGAGTTCCCTTTTTCCCTTTTTATCAATTCTAATTCCTCGTGTCTCAATTCCCATATCTCAATTCTAAGTCTTTTTATGTTTCAAGTGTCAACTATCAACTCTTTATATATGATTTTTCAACTCTCAACTTAAAATCAACTAGACACAATTCCAATTGCATTTTCTCAATTTCGTTCTCAGTTCTTAATTCCCAATTCTCAATTACCAATTGTCAATTTTTAAATCCTCATTTCCAATCCACTTTTCCCATTTTTCTCAATCTCAATCCTCAACCTTATTTTTAAATTTTGGATTCTCAATTCTCATTCCCCATTTCTCAATTCTAAGTCTTTAGTTTCAAGTCTCAACTCTCACAACTCTTCATATCTGATTTTTCAATTCTCAACTCTAAACTCAACAATGCTCAATTCTCAATTGTAATTTCTCAACTCATTTCTTATTCTTTATTCACAATTCTCAGTTCAATAGTAATTTTTAAGTTCTCATTCCCAATTCTTTTTTCCCATTTTTTTAATTCTAAATCCTCAACCTGACTTTTCAATTTTGGATTTTCTATTCTCATTCCTCGTTTCATAATTCTAAGTGTCAAGTCTCGACTCTCTCAACACTTCATATCTGATTTTTCAATTCTCAAGTCTAAACTCAGCTATGCTCAATTCTCAATTGTAATTTCTCAACTCATTTCTCATTCTTAATTCTTAATTCACAATTCTCAATTTAATAGTAATTTTTTAAGTTCTCATTCCTTTTTTTTTTTTTTTCCATTTTTCCCAATTCTCAATCCTCAAGCCACTTATCAATTTTGGTTTTTCAATTCTCATTCCTCGTTTCATAATTCTAAGTATCAAGCCCCGACTCTCTCAACACTTCATATCTGATTTTTCAATTCTCAAAACTATGCTCAATTCTCATTTGTAATTTCTCAACCCATTTCTCATTTCTCAATTGTGTTCTCAGTTTTTAATTCTCAATTTCCAATTCCCAATTCTTAATTCTCAATTCTTATTTACCAATAGTCAATTTTGAAGTCCTCTTTACTAGTAACTCCATTTTCCATTTTTAAGTTTCAAGTCTCAACTATGAGCTCTTTATATCTGATTTTTCAATTCTCAATTTTAAACTCAATTATGCAAAATTCTCGTTCGTAATTTCTCAATTCCATTCTCAGTTCTTAATTCTCAATTTCCAATTTCCAATTCTCAATTACCAATTGTCAATTTTTAAATACTCATTCTCAATTCACTATTCCTATTTTTCTCAATTCTCAATCCTCAACCTCATTTTTTAATTTTGGATTCTCAATTCTACGTCTTCAATTTCAAGTCTCAACTCTCTCAACTCTTCATATCTGATTTTTCAATTCTCAACTATAAACACTACTATGCTCAATTCTCAATTTTAATTTATCAATTCATTTCTCATTTCTCAGTTCTTAATTCCCAATTCTCAATTCAATTGTCAATTTTTAAATCATCATTCCCTATTCTCTTTTCCCATTTTTCTCAATTCTCAATCCTCAACCTCACTTATCAATTTTGGATTCACTATTATCATTCATTGTTTCTCAATACTAAGTCTTTAAGTGTCAAGTTTCAACTCTCTCAACGTTTCATATCTGATTTTTCAAATCTCAACTCTGAACTCAACTATGCTCAATTCTCAATTGTAATTTGACCGCTCTTGATTTCCAATTCTCAATTCAATTGTCAATTTTTAAATACTAATTCCCCATTCTCTTTTCCCATTTTTCTCAATTCTCAATCCTGAACATCAGTTTTCAATTTTGGATTCGCAATTCTCAATTCACATTCCTCGTTTCTTAATTCTATGTATTTGAGTGTCAAGTCTCAACTCTCTCAACACTTTATATTTGATTTTTCTGTTCTCAAATCTAAACTCAACTACGCTCAATTCTCAATTGTAATTTCTCAACCCATTTCTTATTTCTCAACTCCTCAGTTCTTAATTCCCATTCGCAATTACCAATTCTCAAATCTTAATTACCAATTCTCAAATTTTAAATCCTCATTCCCAGTTTCCTTTTCCCCCTTTTATCAATTCTAATTCCTAGTGGCGCAATTCCCATATCTCAATTCTAAGTCTTTTTTAAGTTTCAAGTTTCAACTATCAACTTTTTATATTTGATTTGTCAATTCTCAATTCTAAACTCAATTATGCTCAATTCTTGATTGTAATTTCTAAATTCCATTCTCAGTTCTTAATTCCCAATTTTCAATGGTCAATTCTCAATTACCAATCGTCAATTTTTAAGTACTCATTCCCAATTCACTTTTCCCATTTTTCTCAATTCTCAATCCTCAACCTCTTTTTTTAATTTTGGATTATCAATTATCAAGTCTAAGTCTTTAATTTCAAATCTCAACTCTCTGAACTATTAATATCTAATTTTCCAATTCTCAACTATAAACTCAACTACGCTCAATTCTCAATTGTAATTTCTCAATTCATTTCTCATTTCTGTTCTTAATTCTCAATTCTCAATTCAATTGTCAATTTTTAAATACTCATTACCCATTCTCTTTTCCCATTTTTCTCAATTCTCAATTCTCAACATCACTTTTCAATTTTAGATTCTCAATTCTCATTCCTTGATTCTCAATTCTAAGTGTTTTAGTGTCAAGTTTCAACTCTCTAAACACTTCATATCTCATTTTTTAATTCTCAACTCTAAACTCAACTATGCTCAATTCTCAATTGTAATTTGTCAGCTCTTAATTCCCAATTCTCAATTCAATTTTCAATTTTTAAATACTAATTGTCCATTCTATTTTCCCATTTTTCTCATTTCTCAATCCTCAACACCACTTTTCAATTTTGGATTCTCAATTCTCATTCCTCGTTTCTCAATTCTAAGTCTTTGAGTGTCAAGTTTCAACTCTCTCAACACTTCATATCTGATTTTTCATTTCTCAACTCTAATCCCAGCTATTCTCGATTGTCAATTTTTAAATACTCATTCTCCATTCTCTTTTCCCATTTTTCTCAATTCTAAGTCTTTGAGTGTCTTGTCTCAACTCTCTGAACACTTTATATCCGATTTTTCAGTTCTCAAATGTAAACTCAACTATGCTCAATTCTTAATTGTAATTTCTCAACTCATTTCTTATTTCTCAACTCCTTAGTTCTTAATTCCCAATTCCCAATTCCCAATTCTCAATTCTTAATTACCAATTCTCAATTTTTAAATCCTCATTCCCAGTTCCCTTTTCCCATTTTTATCAATTCTAATTCCTCGTGTCTCAATTCCCATATCTCAATTCTAAGTCTTTTTAAGTTTCAAGTCTGAACTATCATCTCTTTATATCTGATTTTTCAATTCTCAATTCCAAACTCAATTATGCTCAATTCGTGATTGTAATTTCTAAATTCCATTTTCAGTTCTTAATTCCCAATTCTCAGTTCTCAATTACAAATTGTCAATTTTTAAATATTCATTCCCAATTCACTTTTCCCATTTTTCTCAAATCTCTATCCTCAACCTCATTTTTTTAATTTTGGATTCACAGTTCTTAATTCTAAGTCATTAATTTTAAGGCTCAACTCTCTCAATTATTCATATCTGATTTTTCAATTCTCAACTCTAAATTCAACTATGCTCAATTCTCCATAGTAATTTCTACGTTCATTTCTCATTTCTCTGTTCTTAATTCTTAATTCTCAATTCAATTGTCATTTTTAAGTACTCATTCTCCATTCTCTTTTCCCATTTTTCTCAATTCGCAATCCTCAACACCACTTTTCAATTTTGGATTCTCAATTCTCATTCCTCGTTTCACAATTCTAAGTCTTTAAGTGTCAAGTTTCAACTCTCTTAACACTTCTTATCTAATTTTTCAATTCTCAACTCTATACTCAACTATGCTCAATTTTCAATTGTAATTTGTCAATCCTTAATTCCCAATTCTCAATTCAATTGTTAATTTTTAAATACTAATTATCTATTCTCTTTTCCCATTTTTCTCAATTCTCAATCCTCAACATCACTTTTCAATTTTGGATTCTCAATTCTCATTCTCTGTTTCTCAATTCTAAGTATTTGAGTGTCAAGTCTCAACTCTTTCAACACTTTATATCTGATTTTTCAGCTCTCAAATGTAAAGTCAACTATGCTCAATTCTTAATTGTAATTTCACAACTCATTTCTTATTTCTCAACTCCTCTGTTCTTAATTCCCAATTTCCAGTTCTCAATTTTTATATCCTCATTCCCAGTTCCCTTTTACCATTTTTATCAATTCTAATTCCTCGTGTCTCAATTCTAAGTATTTTAAGTTTTAAGTCTCAACTATCAACTGTTTATATCTGATTTTTCCACTCTCAACTTAAACTCAACTAGACTCAATTCTCACTTGTATTTTCTCAATTTCGTTCTCAGTTCCTAATTCTAAATTCTCAATTACCAATTGTCAATTTTTAAATCCTCATTCCCAATATAGTTTTCCTATTTTTCTCGATCTCAATCGTAGACCTTATTTTTAAATTTTGGATTCTCAATTCTCATTCCCCGTTTCTCAATTCTTGTATCTCAATTCTAAGTCTTTAGTTTTAAGTCTCAACTCTCGCAACTCTTTATGTCTGATTTTTCAATTCTCAACTCTAAACTCAACAATGATCAATTCTCAATAGTAATTTCTCAACTCATTCTCATTCTTAATTGACAATTCTCAATTCAATTGTAAATTTTTAAGTTCTCATTTCTAATTCTTTTTTCCCATTTTTCTCAATTCTCAATCCTCAACCTCATTTTTCACTTTTGGTTATTCCATTCTCATTCCTCGTTTCTTAATTCTAAGTGTCAAGTCTCGACTCTCTCAACACTTCATATCTGATTTTTCAATTCTCAAGTCTAAACTCAACTATGCTCAATTCTCATTTGTAATTTCTCAACTCATTTCTTATTTCTCAATTGTGTTCTCAGTTCTTAATTCCAAATTTACAATTTCCAATTCTTAGTTCTCAATTCTTATTTACCAATTGTCAATTTTGAAATCCTCTTTACTAGTGACTTCCTTTTTCCATTTTCAAGTTTCAAGTCTCAACTATCAACTCTTTATATCTGATTTTTCAATTCTCAATTTTAAACTCAATTCTCGTTTGTAATTTCTCAATTCCATTCTCAATTCTTAATTCCCAATTCCCAATTCTCAATTACCAATCGTCAATTTTTAAATACTCATTCCCAATTCACTTTCCCATTTTTTCTCAATTCTCAATCCTCAACCTCATTTTTTAATTTTGGATTCTCAAAACTCAATTCTAAGTCTTCAATTTCAAGTCTTTAACTCTCCCAACTCTTCGTATCTGATTTTCTAATTCTCAACTATAAACTCAACTATGCTCAATTCTCAATTGTAATTTATCAATTCATTTCTCATTTCTCAGTTCTTAATTACCAATTCTCAATTCAATTGTCAATTTTTAAATCCTCATTCGCAATTCTCTTTTCCCATTTTTATCAATTCTCAATCCTCAACCTCACTTATCTATTTTGGATTCACAATTCTCATTCCTTGTTTCTCAATTCTAAGTCTTTAAGTGTCAAGTTTCAACTTTCTCAACACTTCATATCTGATTTTTTAATTCTCAACTCTAAACTCAACTATGCTCAATTCTCAATTGTAATTTGTTAGTTCTTAATTCCTAATTCTCAATTCAAACAATTTTTAAATACTAATTCCCAATTTCTTTTCGCATTTTTCTCAATTCTCAATCCTCAGCATCACTTTTCAATTCTGGATTCACAATTCTCATTCATCGTTTCTCAGTTCTAAGTTTTTGAGTGTCAAGTCTCAACTCTCTCAACACTTTATATCTGATTTTTCAGTTCTCAAATATAAACTCAATTATACTCAATTCTCAATTGTTATTTCTCAACTCATTTCTTAATTATCAACTCCTCAGTTCTTAATTCCCAATTCCCAATTCTCAATTTTTAAATCCTCATTCCCAGTTCTCTTTTTCCATTTTTATCAATTCTAATTCCTCGTGTCTCAATTCCCATAACTCAATTTTAAGTCTTTTTTAAGTTTCAAGTCTCAACTATAAACTCTTTATATCTGATTTTTCAATTCTCAATTCTGAACTCAATTATGCTCAATTCTTGATTGTAATTTCTAAATTCCATTCTCAGTTTTTATTTCCCAATTTCCAATTCTCAATTCTCAATTCTCAATTCAATTGTCAATTCTTAAATACTCATTCATCGTTCTCTTTTTCAATTTTTCTCAATTCTCAATCCTCAACATCACTTTTCAATTTTGGATTCTCAATTCTCATTCCTCATTTTTCAATTCTAAGTCTTTAAGTGTCAAGTTTCAACTCTCTCAACACTTCATATCTGATTTTTCAATTCTCAACTCTAAACTCAACTATACTCAATTGTCAATTTTTATATACTCATTCCCCATTCTATTTTCCTATTTTTCTCAATTCTAAATCCTCAACTTCACTTTTCAAATTTGGATTCTCAATTCTCAACTCTAAACTAAACTATTCTCAATTCCCAATTGTAATTTGTCAGTTCTTAATTCCTAATTCTCAATTCAATTGTCAATTTTTAAGTACTAATTCTCCATTCTCTTTTCCCATTTTTCTCAATTCTCAATCATCAACATTACTTTTCAATTTTCAATTTTCAATTCTCATTCCTCATTTCTCAATTCTAAGTATTTGAGTGTCAAGTCTCAACTCTCTCAACACTTTATATCTGATTTTTCAGTTCTCAAATGTAAACTCAACTATGCTCAATTCTTAATTGTAATTTCTCAACTCATTTCTTATTTCTCAAACTCAACTATGCTCAATTCTTAATTGTAATTTCTCAACTCATTTCTTATTTCTCAACTCCTTAGTTCTTAATTCCCAATTCCCAATTCCCAATTCCCAATTCTCAATTCTCAATTCTTAATTTTACCAATTCTCAATTTTTAGATCCTCATTCCCAGTTCTCTTTTTCCCATTTTTATCAATTCTAATTCCTCGTGTCTCAATTCCCATATCTCAATTCTAAGTCTTTTTAAGTTTCAAGTCTCAACTATCAACTCTTTAAATCTGATTTTTCAATTCTCAATTCTGAACTCAATTATGCTCAATTCATGATTGTAATTTCTAAATTTCATTCTCAGTTCTTAATTCCCAATTCCCAATTCTCAATTACCAATTGTCAATTTTTAAATACTCATTCCCAATTCATTTTCCCCATTTTTCTCAATTCTCAATCCTCAACCTCATTTTTTTTTAATTTTGGATACTCAATTGTGAATTCTAAGTCTTTAATTTCAAGTCTCAACTCTCTCAACTATTCATATCTGATTTTTCAATTCTCAACTCTAAACTCAACTATGCTTAATTCTCAATAGAAATTTCTTAGTTAATTTCTCATTTCTCATTTCTAAATTCTAAATTCTCAATTCAATTCTCAATTTTTAATTACTCATTCCCCGTTCTCTTTTCCCATTTTCTCAATTCTCAATCCTCAACATCACTTTTCAATTTTGGATTCTCAATTCTCATTCCTCGTTTCTCAATTCTAAGTCTTTAAGTGTCAAGTTTCAACTCTCTCAACACTCCATAACTGATTATTCAATTCTCAGCTCTAAACTCAATTATGCTCAATTCTCAATTGTAATTTGTCATATCTTAATTTCCAATTCACAATTCAATTGTCAATTATGAAATACTAATTCTCTATTCTCTTTTCCCATTTTTCTCAATTCTCAATCCTCAACATCACTTTTCAATTTTGGATTCTCAATTCTCATTCTTCTTTTATCAATTCTAAGTATTTGAGTGTCAAGTCTCAACTCTCTCAACACTTTATATCTGATTTTTCAGTTCTCAAATTTAAACTTAACTATGCTCAATTCTTAATTGTAATTTCTCAACTCATTTCTTATTTCTCAACTCCTCAGTTCTTAACTCCCAATTTCCAATTCTCAATTCTTAATTACCAATTCTCAATATTTAAATCCTCATTCCTAGTTCCCTTTTCCCATTTTTATCAATTCTAATTCCTCGTGTCTCAATTCCCATATCTCAATTCTAAGTGTTTTTATGTTTCAAGTCTTAACTATCAACTCTTTATATCTGATCTTTCAATTCTCAATTCTAAACTCAATTGTGCTCAATTCTTGATTGTAATTTCTAAATTCCATTTTCAGTTCTTAATTCTCAATTTCCAATTCTCAATTCTCAATTACCAATCGTCAATTTTTAAATACTCGTTCTCAATTCACTTTTCCAAATTTTTTTCTCAATTCTCAATCCTCAACCTCATTTTTTTAATTTTGGATTCTCAATTCTCAATTCTAAGTCTTTAATTTCAGGTCTCAACTCTCTCAACTATTCATATATGATTTTTCAATTCTCAACTCCAAACTCAACTATTCTCAATTCTCAATTCATTTCTCATTTCTCCGTTCTTAACTCTCAATTCTCATTGTAATAGTCAATTTTTAAATTCTCATTCCCCATTCTCTTTTCCCATTTTTCTCAATTATCAATCCTCAACGTCACTTTTCAATTTTGGATTCTCAATTCTCCTTCATCGTTTCTCAATTTTAAGTCTTTGAGTGTCATCTCTCAAATCTCTCAACACTTCATATCTGATTTTTAAGTTCTCAAATGTAAACTCGACTATGCTCAATTCTCAATTGTACTTTCTGAAATCATTTATTATCTCCCAATTCTTTAGTTCTTAATTCCCAATTTCCATCAATTCTCAATTCTTAATTACCTATTCTCAATTTTAAAATCCTCATTCCCAGTTTTCTTTTCCCATTTTTCACAATTCTCATTCCTCGTGTCTCAATTCCCATATCTCAATTCTAAGTCTTTTTAAGTTTCAAATCTCAAGTCTCAACTCTTTATATAATCAATTCTCAATTCTGAACTCAATTATGCTCAATTCTCGATTGTAATTTCTAAATTCCATTCTCAGTTCTTAATTCCCAATTACCAATTGTCAATTTTTAAATACTTATTCCCAATTCCCAATTCTCAATTACCAATCGTCAATTTTTAAATACTCATTCCCATTTCACTTTTCCCATTTTTCTCAATTCTCAATCCACAACGTAATTTTTTTAATTTTGGATTCTCAATTCTCACTTCCAAGTCTTTAATTTCAAGTCTTAACTCTCTCAACTCTTCATATCTAATTTTTCAATTCTCAACTCTAAACTCAACTATGCTCAATTCTCAATTGTAATTTCTGAATTCATTTCTCATTTCTCAGTTCTTAATTCTTTAAGAATTCTCAACTCAATTGTCAATTTTTAAATCCTCATTCCCAATTATCTTTTCCCATTTTCTCAGTTCTCATTCCTCCCCTTTTCAATTTTGGATTCTCATTTCCCATTCCTTGTTTCTCAATTCTGTGTCACTTAAGTGTCATGTTTCAACTCTCTCACATATCTAATTTTTCATTTCTCAATTGTGAACTCAACTATGCTCAATTCTCAGTTGATTTGAACGTGTGTTATAATGTCAAAAAATTTTGGAAATTAAATTAGAAATATGTTTCAGATATTCAATTGTGGATTTTATACTTATATGTTGTCAATTTCTGACAGAAATGATGGCGATTCATCATTGAACTGCCAATATGGATGTTCCAAATTTATTTTTGTGATCCCAAACAAATTTATATTGTTTCATAAAATTTTTATGGTTATGAAAATGTGACAAAATCCTATAAATTACATTTAGGACATCAAACAATTGATTATGCTATTGAATGGTATCAAATTTTAACAAAAATGGTTCATCACTTAACAAAATATATTGATGTTCAAAACGTATCTTAGTGACTCCAAACTTGTATATATGGCTTTGTAACTATGTGATGACGTCGAAATATTTTGGAAATTGAATTAAAAATATGTTTTGGGCATTCAACGGTGGATTTTCCACTTAACATTGTTAAATTTTGACAAAAAATAGTGTGATTCGACATTGAACGGCTTATATGGATGTTCCAAATGTATTTGGTTTATATTGCTTTATAGAAGTGTTATGACGATGAATACATAATAAAATCCTATTAAAAATACATTTAGGATATCAAACAATTGGTTATACTCTTGAATGGTGTCAAAATTTTACAAAAATGGTTCGTCACTAAACAAACTATATTGATGTTCAAAACATATTTTTGTGACTTGAAACTCGTATGTATGACTTCGTAGTATGTTATGATATTAAAAATGTTTGGATATTGAATTAAAAATATGTTTCAGATATTCAATGATGTACTTTACATTTATATGTTGTTAAATTTTGACAAAAATAGTGGCGATTTGACATTGAATGACCAATGTGGATGTTCCAAATGTATTTTTGTCACCTTAAACAAATGTATATTGCTTCATAAAAGTGTTATCGTAATGATAACATAATGAGATCCCATTAAAAATTTATCTAGGACATCGATCAATTGGTTATACTCTTGAATGATGTCAGATTTTGACCAAAATAGTTCGTCGCTGAACAAAATATATTGATGTTCAAAACATATTTCATTAACTCCAAACTAGTACATATGGCTTTGTAACTATGTTATGAGGTCAAAATATTTTGGAAATTGAATTAAAAAATACGTTTCGATCATTTAACGGTGGAATTTAGACTTAGAATTGTTAAATTTTTACATAAGTAGTGTGATTAGGCATTGAACAGACTATTTGGATGTTCCAAATGTATTTTGTGACCCCAAAAAAATTTATATTACTTCAAAAAATTGTATGGTGATGAATACGTAACGAAATCCCATTAAAAATACATTCAAGACATTGAAGTGTTGGTTAAATTCTTGAATGGTGTAAAATTTTAACCAAAATGGTTCATCATTGAACAACATATATGGATATTCAAAATATATTTTTGTGAATTTAAACTAGTACATATGAGTTTGTATACGTGTGTTATAATGTGGAAATAGTTTAGAAATAGAATCAAAAATATGTTTCGGATATTCAATGGTAGATTTTACACTTATATGTTGTGAAATTTTGACAAAATGGTTGCATTTGACATCAAACGGCCAATATGGATGTTCCAAATGTATTTTTGTGGCCCCACAAAAATTTATATTGCTTCATAAAATTTTTATGGTGATGAATACGTAACAAAATTCCATTAAAAATATGATAAGACATCGAAGTGTTGGTTATACTCTTGAATGGTGTCAAATTTAACCAAAATGGTTCGTTATTGAACAACATGTATGAATGTTCAAAACCTATTTTAGGGTTTAGGGTTTAGGGTTTAGGGGTTAGGGTTAGGGTTAGGGTTAGGGATTAGGGTTTACGATTTGGGGTTTGGGGTTTGGGGTTTGGGGTTTGGGTTTTTTTTTTATTCAACCACATTATGTGGGTATTTTATTATTAATTAATAATATAAAAGAGAGTAACATCTGGGAGGGGAAATATACCTAACCTCCATCTTAAGAAAAGTAAATAGCCCGTACCGAATACGGAGAATATAATGAAAAAAAATAAAGGAAGAAAAATATCAGTGATACTCATGAGGGCGCATCCTTGATCTGGTCCACATACGTTTTGTGAGATATGAATCCTCATCATAGTAATCAGTATCTTCAGGAGATTGGCTGCCATGATCACTACTTCTGAGTGAGTGCGCACGTCTGGGAGAGGGTGCCCCACTGGTGACATATGGAAAGGTGGCGCGTCATGTTGGAACTTACTGAACTTGTAAGTAGAAACGTAAGCTCGCTGAGCCTCAGAACTCGTTCTACTATCTGCAAACGGTTGATCATTTTCAACATTAAAAGTACAATCACCCAAACCCATGCAGTCCATGTCACTCTATATATATGCTTCAACCTTACCTGATGATGGCGCAAGGCTGGAGAAGCTTGTCTCGGGAGAAGAGAACATTTTTGGGCCCACTAACCAAGTTTGACACCAAATCCTCAATATCAAATCAGAGGGTGGAACCTACCTTCATTCAATGCCCAAAAAGTCCTCTTGAGTTATAATGATTTTAGCAAAACAACGCAGAAATCGTGTGGCAAAACCTTCCTAAATCACTGATTTTTTGAAATTTACAGATTTTGATTATTCAAATACCATTGGAAAGCTCAATAAGTATACTTTCATATAGGAAAAATGATTTTCCAATCCATGAAATTTGTTTAGATTTAAAAGGATTTTACCAAAACAACGCACATTTCGTATGGTAAAACCTTCGCAAATATCTTGTTTTTTAAAAATTTTAGATTTTGATGAATCAAATACCGTTGGAAAGTACTATCAGTTTACTTTCATCGAGAAAAAACGATTTTCCAATCCATGACCCGTGTTTAGAGTTATAAAGATTTTAGCAAAACAACGAAGATTTGTGTGGTAAAACCTTCTCAAATCACATATTTTTTAAAATTTATAGATTTTGATGATTCAAATACCATTGGAAAGCTTTATAAGTTTACTTTCATATAGAAAAAATGATTTTCCAATCCATAAACTTTTTATAGATTTATAAGGATTTTACCAAAACAACGCACATTTCGTATGTTAAAACCGTCGCAAATAACTTATTTTTTTTAAAAAATTTGATTTTGATGAATCAAATACCGTTGGAAAGCTCTATCAGTTTACTTTCATTGAGAAAAATAATTTTCAAAATCAATGACCCACGTATAGAGTTATAAAGAGTTTAGCAAAACAACGCAGAAATCGTGTGGTTAAACATTCGCAAATCACTGATTTTTTAAAATTTGTAGATTTTGATTATTCAAATACCATTGGAAAGCTCTATAAGTTTACTTTCATATAGGAAAAATAATTTTTCAATCCATGACCTTGTTGTTTAGATTTAAAAGGATTTTACCAAAACAATGCACATTTCGTATGGTAAAACTTTTGTAAATCTCTTGGTTTTTTAAAAATTTTAGTTTTGATGAATCAAATACCATTGGAAAGAACCATCATCATTTTTTTTTTAATTGAGAAAAAATTATTTTGAATCCATGACCCGTGTTTAGAGATATAAAGATTTTAACAAAACAACGTTGAAATCGTGTGGTAAAACCCTCGCAAGTCATTGTTTTATTAAATTTATAGATTTTGATTATACAAATACTATTGGAAAGTTCTATAAGTTTACTTTCTTATAGGAAAAATGATTTTCCAATCCGTGACCCTTTGTATAGATTATATGGATTTTACCAAAACAACGCACATTTTCGTATGGTAAAACCTTCTCAAATCTCTTGTTTTGTTTAACAATTTTAGATTTTGAAGAATCAAATACCTTTGGAAAACACTATCAATTTACTTTCATTGAGACAAAATGATTTTTCCAAACCATGACCCGTGTTTAGAGTTATAAAATTTTTAGCAAAACAACACAGAAATTGTCTGGTAAAACCTTCTCAAATCACTGATTTTTTGAAATTTATAAATTTTGATGATTAAAATACCATTGGAAACTTCTATACATTTACTTTCATATAGAAAAAATGATTTTCCAATCCACGACCTTTGTTTATATTTAAAAGGAATTTACCAAAATAACGCACATTACGTATGGTAAAACCTTCGCAAATATCTTGAATTTTTAAAAATTTTTGATTTTATGAATGAAATACTTTTGGACAGTACTATCAGTTTACTTTCATTGAGACAAAACGATTTTCCAATCCATTACTCGAGATTAGAGTTATAAAGATTTTAGCAAAAAAACAACGTAAAGAAATCGTGTGGTAAAACCTTAGCAAATCATCGATTTTTTGAAATTTATAGATTTTGATTATTCAAATACCATTGGAAAGCTCTATAAGTTTACTTTCATATTGGAAAAGTGATTTTCCAATCCATCCATGACCTTGTTTTAGATCTAAAAGGATTTTACCAAAACAATGCACATTTCGTATGGTAAAGCTTTCGACAAATCTTTTTTTTTTCTAAATTTTTTAGTTTTGATGAATCAAATACAGTTGGAAAGAACTATCAATTTACTTTAATTGAGAGGAAACGATTTTCAAATCCATGACCCGTGTTAAGTGTTATAAGTGTTTTAAAAAAATAACGTTGAAATCGTGAGATAAACCCTCGCAAGTCGCTGTTTTATTGAAATTTATAGATTTTGATTATTCAAATAGCATTGGAAAGTTCTATAAGTTTACTTTCTTATAGGAAAAATGATTTTCCAATCCTTGACCCTTGTATAGATTATATGGATTTTACCAAAACAACGCACATTTCGTATGGTAAAACTTTCGCAAATCTCTTGTTTTTTTAAAATTTTTAGATTTTGATGAATCAAATACCACTGGAAAGAACTATCAGTTGACTTTCATTGAGAAAAAATGATTTTTCCAATCCATGACCCGTGTTTAGAGTTATAAAATTTTTAGCAAAACAACACAGAAATTGTGTGGTAAAACCTTATCAAATCACTGATTTTTTGAAATTTATAAATATTGATGATTAAAATACCATTGGAAACTTCTATAAGTTTACTTTCATATAGAAAAAATGATTTTCCAATCCACGACCTTTGTTTATATTTAAAAGGAATTTACCAAAATAACACACATTTCGTATGGTAAAACCTTCCCAAATCTCTTGTATTTTTAAAATTTTGATTTTGATGAATCAAATACCGTTGGAAAGCACTATCGTTTACTTTCATTGAGACAAAACGATTTTCCAATCCATGACTCGAGATTAGAGTTATAAAGATTTTAGCAAAACAACACAGAAATCGTGTGGTAAAACCTTCGCAAATCACTGATTTTTTGAAATTTATAGATTTTGATTATTCAAATACCATTGGAAAGCTCTATAAGTTTACTTTCATATTGGAAAAGTGATTTTCCAATCCATGACCTTGTTTTAGATCTAAAAGGATTTTACCAAAACAATGCACATTTCGTATGGTAAATCCTTCGCAAATCTCTTGTTTTTTCTAAAAATTTTAGTTTTGATGAATCAAATACCGTTGGAAAGAACCATCAATTTACTTTCATTGAGAAGAAACGATTTTCGAATCCATGACCCGTGTTAAGTGTTATAAGTATTTTAACAAAACAACGTTGAAATCGTGCGGTAAAACCCTCGCAAGTCACTGTTTTATTAAATTTATAGATTTTGATTATACAAATACCATTGGAAAGTTCTATAAGTTTACTTTCTTATAGGAAAATTGATTTTCCAATCCGTGACCCTTGTATAGATTATATGGATTTTACCAAAACAACGCACATTTCGTATGGTAAAACTTTTGTAAATCTCTTGTTTTTTTTAAAAATTTTAGATTTTGATGAATCAAATACCACTGGAAAGAACTATCTGTTTACTTTCATTGAGAAAAAAATGATTTTTCCAATCCATGACCCGTTTTTAGAGTTATAAAATTTTTAGCAAAACAACACAGAAATTGTGTGGTAAAACCTTCTCAAATCACTGATTTTTTGAAATTTATAAATTTTGATGATTAAAATACCATTGGAAACTTCTATAAGTTTACTTTCATATAGAAAAAATGATTTTCCAATCCACGACCTTTGTTTATATTTAAAAGGAATTTACCAAAATAACGCACATTTCGTATGGTAAAACCTTCCCAAATCTCTTGTATTTTTTAAAATTTTTGATTTTGATGAATCAAATACCGTTGGAAAGCACTATCAGTTTACTTTCATTGAGACAAAACGATTTTCCAATCCATTACCCGAGATTAGAGTTATAAAGATTTTAGCACAACAACGCAGAAATCGTGTGGTAAAACCTTCGCAAATCACTTATTTTTTGAAATTTATAGATTTTGATTATTCAAATACCATTGGAAAGCTCTATAAGTTTACTTTCATATTGGAAAAGTGATTTTCCAATCCATGACCTTGTTTTAGATCTAAAAGGATTTTACCAAAACAATGCACATTTCGTATGGTAAAGCCCTCGCAAATCTCTTGTTTTTTTCTAAAAATTTTAGTTTTGATGAATCAAATATCGTTGGAAAGAACCATCAATTTATTTTCACTGAGAAGAAACGATTTTCGAATCCATGACCCGTGTTAAGTGTTATAAGTATTTTAACAAAACAACGTTGAAATCGTCGTGTGGTAAACCCCCTCGCAAGTCTTTGTTTTATTAAATTTATAGATTTTGATTATTCAAATAGCATTGGAAAGTTCTATAAGTTTACTTTCTTATAGGAAAAATGATTTTCCAATCCGTGACCCTTGTATAGATTATATGGATTTTACCAAAACAACACACATTTCGTATGGTAAAACTTTCGCAAATCTCTTGTTTTTTTAAAATTTTTAGATTTTGATGAATCAAATAACGCTGGAAAGAACTATCAGTTTACTTTCATTGAGAAAAAAATAATTTTTCCAATCCATGACCCGTGTTTAGAGTTATAAATTTTTTAGCAAAACAACACAGAAATTGTGTGGTAAAACCTTATCAAATCACTGATTTTTTGAAATTTATAAATTTTGATGATTAAAATACCATTGGAAACTTCTATAAGTTTACTTTCATATAGAAAAAATGATTTTCCAATCCACGACCTTTGTTTATATTTAAAAGGAATTTACCAAAATAACGCACATTTCGTATGGTAAAACCTTCCCAAATCTCTTGTATTTTTTAAAATTTTTGATTTTGATGAATCAAATACCGTTGGAAAGCACTATCAGTTTACTTTCATTGAGACAAAACGATTTTCCAATCCATTACTCGAGATTAGAGTTATAAAGATTTTAGCAAAACAACGCAGAAATCGTGTGGTAAAACCTTCGCAAATCACTGATTTTTTGAAATTTATAGATTTTGATTATTCAAATACCATTGGAAAGCTCTATAAGTTTACTTTCATATTGGAAAAGTGATTTTCCAATCCATGACCTTGTTTTAGATCTAAAAAGATTTTACCAAAACAATGCACATTTCGTATGGTAAAGCCTTCGCAAATCTCTTGTTTTTTCTAAAAATTTTAGTTTTGATGAATCAAATACCGTTGGAAAGAACCATCAATTTACTTTCACTGAGAAGAAACAATTTTCAAATCCATGACCCGCGTTAAGTGTTATAAGTATTTTAACAAAACAACGTTGAAATCGTGCGGTCAAACCCTCGCAAGTCACTGTTTTATTAAATTTATAGATTTTGATTATACAAATACCATTGGAAAGTTCTATAAGTTTACTTTCTTATAGGAAAATGATTTTCCAATCCGTGACCCTTGTATAGATTATATGGATTTTACCAAAACAACGCACATTTTCGTATGGTAAAACTTTCTCAAATCTCTTATTTTTTAAAATTTTTAGATTTTGATGAATCAAATACCGCTGGAAAGAACTATCAGTTTACTTTCATTGAGAAAAAATGATTTTCCAATCCATGACCCGTGTTTAGAGTTATAAAATTTTTAGCAAAACAACACAGAAATTGTGTGGTAAAACCTTATCAAATCACTGATTTTCTGAAATTTATAAATTTTGATGATTAAAATACCATTGGAAACTTCTATAAGTTTACTTTCATATAGAAAAAATGATTTTCCAATCCACGACCTTTGTTTATATTTAAAAGGAATTTACCAAAATAACGCACATTTCGTATGGTAAAACCTTCCCAAATCTCTTGTATTTTTTAAAATTTTTGATTTTGATGAATCAAATACCGTTGGAAAGCACTATCTATCACTTTTTACTTTCATTGAGACAAAACGATTTTCCAATCCATTACTCGAGATTAGAGTTATAAAGATTTTAGCAAAACAACGCAGAAATCGTGTGGTAAAACCTTAGCAAAATCAACGATTTTTTGAAATTTATAGATTTTGATTATTCAAATACCATTGGAAAGCTCTATAAGTTTACTTTCATATTGGAAAAGTGATTTTCCAATCCATGACCTTGTTTTAGATCTAAAAGATTTTACCAAAACAATGCACATTTCGTATGGTAAATCCTTTGCAAATCTCTTGTTTTTCTAAAAATTTTAGTTTTGATGAATCAAATACCGTTGGAAAGAACCATCAATTTACTTTCATTGAGAAGAAACGATTTTCATCCCATGACCCGTGTTAAGTGTTATAAGTATTTTAACAAAACAACGTTGAAATCGTGTGGTAAAACCCTCGCAAGTCACTATTTTATTAAATTTATAGATTTCGATTATACAAATACTATTGGAAAGTTCTATAAGTTTACTTTCTTATAGGAAAAATTATTTTCCAATTCGTGACCCATGTATAGATTATATAAATTTTACCAAAACAATGCACATTTCGTATGGTAAAAACTTTCTCAAATCTCTTGTTTTTTAAAATTTTTAGATTTTGATGAATCAAATAACGCTGGAAAGAACTATCAGTTTACTATCATTGACAAATAATGATTTTTTCCAATCCATGACCCGTGTTTAGAGTTATAAAATTTTTAGTAAAACAGCAAAGAAATTGTGTGGTAAAACCTTATCAAATCACTGATTTTTAGAAATTTATAAATTTTGATGATTAAAATACCATTGGAAACGTCTATAAGTTTACTTTCATATAGAAAAAATGATTTTCCAATCCACGACCTTTGTTTATATTTAAAAGGAATTTACCAAAATAACACACATTTCGTATGGTAAAAACTTTGCAAATCTCTTGTATTTTTTAAAATTTTTGATTTTGATGAATCAAATACCGTTGGAAAGCACTATCAGTTTACTTTCATTGAGACAAAACGATTTTCCAATCCATGACTCGAGATTAGAGTTATAAAGATTTTAGCAAAACAACGCAGAAATCGTGTGGTAAAGCCTTCGCAAATCACTGATTTTTTGAAATTTATAGATTTTGATTATTCAAATACCATTGGAAAGCTCTATAAGTTTACTTTCATATTGGAAAAGTGATTTTCCAATCCATGACCTTGTTTTAGATCTAAAAGGATTTTACCAAAACAATGCACATTTCGTATGGTAAAGCTTCTTCGACAAATCTCTTGTTTTTCTAAAAATTTTAGTTTTGATGAATCAAATACCGTTGGAAAGAACCATCAATTTACTTTCATTGAGAAGAAACGATTTTGAATCCATGACCCGTGTTAAGTGTTATAAGTATTTTAACAAAACAACGTTGAAATCGTGTGTGTAAAAACCTCGCAAGTCACTATTTTATTAAATTTATAGATTTTGATTATACAAATACCATTGGAAAGTTCTATAAGTTTACTTTCTTATAGGAAAAATGATTTTCCAATCCGTGACCCTTGTATAGATTATATGGATTTTACCAAAACAACGCACATTTCGTATGGTAAAACTTTTCAAATCTCTTTGTTTTTTTTTAAAATTTTTAGATTTTGATGAATCAAATACTTATTTGGAAAGAACTATCAGTTTACTTTCATTGAAAAAAAAATGATTTTTCCAATCCATGACCCGTGTTTAGAGTTATAAAATTTTTAGCAAAACAACACGTAAATTGTGTGGTAAAACCTTATCAAATCAACGATTTTTTGAAATTTATAAATTTTGATGATTAAAATACCATTGGAAACTTCTATAAGTTTACTTTCATATAGAAAAAATGATTTTCCAATCCATGACCTTTGTTTATATTTAAAAGGAATTTACCAAAATAAACACACATTTCGTATGGTAAAACCTTTCCCAAATCTCTTGTATTTTTTAAAATTTTTGATTTTGATGAATCAAATACCGTTGGAAAGCACTATCAGTTTACTTTCATTGAGACAAAACGATTTTCCAATCCATGACTCGAGATTAGAGTTATAAAGATTTTAGCAAAACAACGCAGAAATCGTGTGGTAAAAACTTTCGCAAATCACTGATTTTTGAAATTTATAGATTTTGATTATTCAAATACCATTGGAAAGCTCTATAAGTTTACTTTCATATTGGAAAAGTGATTTTCCAATCCATGACCTTGTTTTAGATCTAAAAGGATTTTACCAAAACAATGCACATTTCGTATGGTAAATCCTTCGCAAATCTCTTGTTTTTTCTAAAAATTTTAGTTTTGATGAATCAAATACCGTTGGAAAGAACCATCAATTTACTTTCATTGAGAAGAAACAATTTTCGAATCCATGACCCGTGTTAAGTGTTATAAGTATTTTAACAAAACAACGTTGAAATCGTGTGGTAAAACCCTCGCAAGTCACTGTTTTATTAAATTTATAGATTTCGATTATACAAATACCATTGGAAAGTTCTATAAGTTTACTTTCTTATAGGAAAAATTATTTTCCAATTCGTGACCCATGTATAGATTATATGGATTTTACCAAAACAATGCACATTTCGTATGGTAAAACTTTCTCAAATCTCTTGTTTTTTAAAATTTTTAGATTTTGATGAATCAAATACCGCTGGAAAGAACTATCAGTTTACTTTCATTGAGAAAAAATGATTTTTCCAATCCATGACCCGTGTTTAGAGTTATAAAATTTTTAGCAAAACAACACAGAAATTGTGTGGTAAAACCTTATCAAATCACTGATTTTTGAAATTTATAAATTTTGATGATTAAAATACCATTGGAAACTTCTATAAGTTTACTTTCATATAGAAAAAATGATTTTCCAATCCACGACCTTTGTTTATATTTAAAAGGAATTTACAAAAAATAACGCACATTTCAGTATGGTAAAACCTTCCCAAATCTCTTGTATTTTTAAAATTTTTGATTTTGATGAATCAAATACCGTTGGAAAGCACTATCAGTTTACTTTCATTGAGACAAAACGATTTTCCAATCCATGACTCGAGATTAGAGTTATAAAGATTTTAGCAAAACAACGCAGAAATCGTGTGGTAAAACCTTCGCAAATCACCGATTTTTTGAAATTTATAGATTTTGATTATTCAAATACCATTGAAAAGCTCTATAAGTTTACTTTCATATTGGAAAAGTGATTTTCCAATCCATGACCTTGTTTTAGATCTAAAAGATTTTACCAAAACAATGCACATTTCGTATATGGTAAAGCCTTCGCAAATCTCTTGTTTTTTCTAAAATTTTTAGTTTTGATGAATCAAATACCGTTGGAAAGAACCATCAATTTACTTTCATTGAGAAGAAACGATTTTTCAATCCATGACCCGTGTTAAGTGTTATAAGTATTTAACAAAACAACGTTGAAATTTATGCGGTAAAACCCTCGAAAGTCAGTTTTTTATTAAATTTATAGATTTTGATTTTATAAAATACCATTGGAAAGTTCTATAAGTTTTACTTTCTTATAGGAAAAATGATTTTCCAATTTCCATGACCATTTTGTATAGATTATATGGATTTTACCAAAACAACGCACATTTCGTATGGTAAAACATTTTTATGGTAAAACTTTCAAATCTCTTTTTTTAAAATTTTTAGATTTTGATGAATCAAATACCGTTGGAAAGAACTATCAGTTTACTTTCATTGAGAAAAATGATTTTTCCAATCCATGACCCGTGTTTAGAGTTATAAATTTTTTAGCAAAACACGTGAAATTGTGTGGTAAAACCTTATCAAATCAACGATTTTTGAAATTTATAAATTTTGATGATTAAAATACCATTGGAAACTTCTATAAGTTTACTTTCATATAGAAAAAATGATTTTCCAATCCATGACCTTTGTTTATATTTAAAAGGAATTTACCAAAATAACGCACATTTCGTATGGTAAAACCTTCCCAAATCTCTTGTATTTTTTAAAATTTTTGATTTTGATGAATCAAATACCGTTGGAAAGCACTATCAGTTTACTTTCATTGAGAGAAAAACGATTTTCCAATCCATGACTCGAGATTAGAGTTATAAAGATTTTAGCAAAACAAACAAAGAAATGTGTGGTAAAACCTTAGCAAATCACGATTTTTTGAAATTTATAGATTTTGATTATTCAAATACCATTGGAAAGCTCTATAAGTTTACTTCATATTGGAAAAGTGATTTTCCAATCCATGACCTTGTTTTAGATCTAAAAGGATTTTACCAAAACAATGCACATTTCGTATGGTAAAGCCTTCGCAAATCTCTTTTTTTTCTAAAATTTTAGTTTTGATGAATCAAATACCGTTGGAAAGAACCATCAATTTACTTTCATTGAGAAGAAACGATTTTTGAATCCATGACCGTGTTAAGTGTTATAAGTATTTTAACAAAACAACGTTGAAATCGTGTGGTAAAACCTCGCAAGTCACTATTTTATTAAATTTATAGATTTTGATTATACAAATACCATTGGAAAGTTCTATAAGTTTACTTTCTTATAGGAAAAATGATTTTCCAATCCGTGACCCTTGTATAGATTATATGGATTTTACCAAAACAACGCACATTTCGTATGGTAAAAAACTTTGCAAATCTCTTGTTTTTAAAAATTTTTAGATTTTGATGAATCAAATACCATGTTGGAAAGAACTATCGGTTTACTTTCATTGAGAAAAAATGATTTTTCCAATCCATGACCCGTGTTTAGAGTTATAAAATTTTTAGCAAAACAACACAGAAATTGTGTGGTAAAACCTTATCAAATCACTGATTTTTTGAAATTTATAAATTTTGATGATTAAAATACCATTGGAAACTTCTATAAGTTTACTTTCATATAGAAAAAAATGATTTTCCAATCCACGACCTTTGTTTATATTTAAAAGGAATTTACCAAAATAACGCACATTTCGTATGGTAAAACTTTCCCAAATCTCTTGTATTTTTTAAAATTTTTGATTTTGATGAATCAAATACCGTTGGAAAGCACTATCAGTTTACTTTCATTGAGACAAAACGATTTTCCAATCCATGACTCGAGATTAGAGTTATAAAGATTTTAGCAAAACAACGCAGAAATCGTGTGGTAAAACCTTCGCAAATCACTGATTTTTTTGAAATTTATAGATTTTGATTATTCAAATACCATTGGAAAGCCCTATAAGTTTACTTTCATATTGGAAAAGTGATTTTCCAATCCATGACCTTGTTTTAGATCTAAAAGGATTTTACCAAAACAATGCACATTTCGTATGGTAAAGCCTTCGCAAATCTCTTGTTTTTTCTAAAATTTTAGTTTTGATGAATCAAATACCGTTGGAAAGAACCATCAATTTACTTTCATTGAGAAGAAACGATTTTCGAATCCATGACCCGTGTTAAGTGTTATAAGTATTTTAACAAAACAACGTTGAAATCGTGCGGTAAAACCCTCGCAAGTCACTGTTTTATTAAATTTATAGATTTTGATTATACAAATACCATTGGAAAGTTCTATAAGTTTACTTTCTTATAGGAAAAATGATTTTCCAATCCGTGACCCTTGTATAGATTATATGGATTTTACCAAAACAACGCACATTTCGTATGGTAAAACTATCGCAAATCTCTTGTTTTTTTTAAAATTTTTAGATTTTGATGAATCAAATACCGTTGGAAAGAACTATCAGTTTACTTTCATTGAGAAAAATTGATTTTTCCAATCCATGACCCGTGTTTAGAGTTATAAAATTTTTAGCAAAACAACACAGAAATTGTGTGGTAAAACCTTATCAAATCACTGATTTTTTGAAATTTATAAATTTTGATGATTAAAATACCATTGGAAACTTCTATAAGTTTACTTTCATATAAAAAAAATGATTTTCCAATCCACGACCTTTGTTTATATTTAAAAGGAATTTACCAAAATAACACACATTTCGTATGGTAAAACCTTCCCAAATCTCTTGTATTTTTTAAAATTTTTGATTTTGATGAATCAAATACTGATGGAAAGCACTATCAGTTTACTTTCATTGAGACAAAACGATTTTCCAATCCATGACTCGAGATTAGAGTTATAAAGATTTTAGCAAAACAACGTTGAAATCGTGTGGTAAAAGTTTACTTTCATATTGGAAAAGTGATTTTCGATTTTACCAAAACAAAGTATGGTAAACGACCGTTGGAAAGAACCATCAATTTTTTATTGAAATTTATAGATTTTGATTATTAACAAAAAATACCATTGGAAAGTTCTATAAGTTTACTTTAAATATTGGAAAAGTTGATTTTCCAAAAAATGACCAATGTATAGATTATATGGATTTTACCAAAACAACGCACATTTCGTATGGTAAAACTTTCGCAAATCTCCTGTTTTTTAAATTTTTTTGATTTTGATGAATCAAATACCGCTGGAAAGAACTATCAGTTTACTTTATTGAGAAAAAATGATTTTTCCAATCCATGACCCGTGTTTAGAGTTATAAAATTTTTAGCAAAACAACACAAAAAATTGTGTGGTAAAACCTTATCAAATCATCGATTTTTTGAAATTTATAAATTTTGATGATTAAAATACCATTGGAAACTTCTATAAGTTTACTTTCATATAGAAAAATGATTTTCCAATCCATGACCTTTGTTTATATTTAAAAGGAATTTACCAAAATAACGCACATTTCGTATGGTAAAACCTTCCCAAATCTCTTGTTTTTTAAAATTTTTGATTTTGATGAATCAAATACCGTTGGAAAGAACTATCGGTTTACTTTCATTGAGACAAAACGATTTTCCAATCCATGACTCGAGATTAGAGTTATAAAGATTTTTAAAACAACAGAAATCGTGTGGTAAAACCTCGCAAATCAAATCATCGATTTTTTGAAATTTATAGATTTTAATTATTCAAATACCATTGGAAAGCTCTATAAGTTTACTTTCATATTGGAAAAGTGATTTTCCAATCCATGACCTTGTTTTAGATCTAAAAAGATTTTACCAAAACAATGCACATTTCGTATGGTAAAGCCTTCGCAAATCTCTTGTTTTTTCTAAAATTTTTAGCTTTGATGAATCAAATACCGTTGGAAAGAACCATCATTTTACTTTCATTGAGAAGAAACGATTTTGGAATCCATGACCTGTGTTAACTGTTATAAGTATTTTAACAAAACAACGTTGAAATCGTGTGGTAAAACCCTCGCAAGTCACTGTTTTATTAAATTTATAGATTTTGATTATACAAATACCATTGGAAAGTTCTATAAGTTTACTTTCTTATAGGAAAAATGATTTTCCAATCCGTGACCCATGTATAGATTATATGGATTTTACCAAAACAACGCACATTTCGTATGGTAAAACTTTCGCAAATCTCTTGTTTTTTTAAAATTTTTAGATTTTGATGAATCAAATACCACTGGAAAGAACTATCAGTTGACTTTCATTGAGAAAAAATGATTTTTCCAATCCATGACCCGTGTTTAGAGTTATAAAATTTTAGCAAAACAACACGTAAATTGTGTGGTAAAACCTTATCAAATCACTGATTTTTTGAAATTTAAAATATTGATGATTAAAATACCATTGGAAACTTCTATAAGTTTACTTTCATATAGAAAAAATGATTTTCCAATCCACGACCTTTGTTTATATTTAAAAGGAATTTACCAAAATAACGCACATTTCAGTATGGTAAAAACCTTCCCAAATCTCTTGTTTTTTTAAAATTTTTGATTTTGATGAATCAAATACCGTTGGAAAGCACTATCGTTTACTTTCATTGAGACAAAACGATTTTCCAATCCATGACTCGAGATTAGAGTTATAAAGATTTTAGCAAAACAACGTGTAAATCGTGTGTGGTAAAACCTTCGCAAATCACTGATTTTTTGAAATTTATAGATTTTGATTATTCAAATACCATTGGAAAGCCCTATAAGTTTACTTTCATATTGGAAAAGTGATTTTCCAATCCATGACCTTGTTTTAGATCTAAAAGGATTTTACCAAAACAATGCACATTTCGTACGGTAAAGCTTCGGCAAATCTCTTGTTTTTTCTAAAAATTTTAGTTTTGATGAATCAAATACCGTTGGAAAGAACCATCAATTTACTTTCATTGAGAAGAAACGATTTTCGAATCCATGACCCGTGTTAAGTGTTATAAGTATTTTAACAAAACAACGTTGAAATAGTGCGGTAAAACCCTTGCAAGTCACTGTTTTATTAAATTTATAGATTTTGATTATATAAATACCATTGGAAAGTTCTATAAGTTTACTTTCTTATAGGAAAAATGATTTTCCAATCCGTGACCCTTGTATAGATTATATGGATTTTACCAAAACAACGCACATTTCGTATGGTAAAACTTTTGTAAATCTCTTGTTTTTTTAAAATTTTTAGATTTTGATGAATCAAATACCGCTGGAAAGAACTATCAGTTTACTTTCATTGAGAAAAAATGATTTTTCCAATCCATGACCCGTGTTTAGAGTTATAAAATTTTTAGCAAAACAACACAGAAATTGTGTGGTAAAACCTTATCAAATCACTGATTTTCTGAAATTTATAAATTTTGATGATTAAAATACCATTGGAAACTTCTATAAGTTTACTTTCATATAGAAAAAATGATTTTCCAATCCACGACCTTTGTTTATATTTAAAAGGAATTTACCAAAATAACGCACATTTCGTATGGTAAAACCTTCCCAAATCTCTTGTATTTTTTAAAATTTTTGATTTTGATGAATCAAATACCGTTGGAAAGCACTATCAGTTTACTTTCATTGAGACAAAACGATTTTCCAATCCATGACTCGAGATTAGAGTTATAAAGATTTTAGCAAAACAACGCAGAAATCGTGTGGTAAAACCTTCGCAAATCACTGATTTTTTGAAATTTATAGATTTTAATTATTCAAATACCATTGGAAAGCTCTATAAGTTTACTTTCATATTGGAAAAGTGATTTTCCAATCCATGACCTTGTTTTAGATCTAAAAGGATTTTACCAAAACAATGCACATTTCGTATGGTAAAGCCTTGACAAATCTCTTGTTTTTTCTAAAAATTTTAGTTTTGATGAATCAAATACCGTTGGAAAGAACCATCATTATACTTTGATTGAGAAGAAACGATTTCGAATCCATTACCCGTGTTAAGTGTTGTAAGTATTTTAACAAAACAACGTTGAAATCATGCGGTAAAACCCTCGCAAGTCACTGTTTTATTAAATATATAGATTTTGATTATACAATTACCATAGGAAAGTTCTATAAGTTTACTTTCTTATAGGAAAAATGATTTTCCAATCCGTGACCCTTGTATAGATTATATGGATTTTACCAAAACAATGCACATTTCGTATGGTAAAACTCTCGCAAATCTCTTGTTTTTTTAAAATTTTTAGATTTTGATGAATCAAATACTGTTTTAAGAACTATCAGTTTACTTTCATTGAGAAAAAAATGATTTTTCCAATCCAAGACCCGTGTTTAGAGTTATAAAATTTTTAGCAAAACAACACAGAAATTGTGTGGTAAAACCTTCTTAAATCACTGATTTTTTGAAATTTAAAATATTGATGATTAAAATACCATTGGAAACTTCTATAAGTTTACTTTCATATAGAAAAAAATGATTTTCCAATCCACGACCTTTGTTTATATTTAAAAGGAATTTACCAAAATAACGCACATTTCGTATGGTAAAACTTTCCCAAATCTCTTGTATTTTTTAAAATTTTCGATTTTGATGAATCAAATACCGTTGGAAAGCACTATCAGTTTACTTTCATTGAGACAAAACGATTTTCCAATCCATGACTCGAGATTAGAGTTATAAAGATTTTAGCAAAACAACGCAGAAATCGTGTGGTAAAACCTTCGCAAATCACTGATTTTTTGAAATTTATAGATTTTAATTATTCAAATACCATTGGAAAGCTCTATAAGTTTACTTTCATATTGGAAAAGTGATTTTCCAATCCATGACCTTGTTTTAGATCTAAAAGATTTTACCAAAACAATGCACATTTCGTAGTATGGTAAAAGCTTCGCAAATCTCTTTTTTTTTCTAAAATTTTAGTTTTGATGAATCAAATACCGTTGGAAAGAACCATCAATATACTTTCATTGAGAAGAAACGATTTCGAATCCATTACCCGTGTTAAGTGTTGTAAGTATTTTAACAAAACAACGTTGAAATCATGCGGTAAAACCCTCGCAAGTCGCTGTTTTACTAAATATATAGATTTTGATTATACAAATACCCTTGGAAAGTTCTATAAGTTTACTTTCTTATAGGAAAATTGATTTTCCAATCCGTGACCCGTGTATAGATTATATGGATTTTACCAAAACAACGCACATTTCGTATGGTAAAACTTTCGTAAATCTCTTGTTTTTTTAAATTTTTTAGATTTTGATGAATCAAATACCGCTGGAAAGAACTATCTGTTTACTTTCATTGAGAAAAAAATGATTTTTCCAATCCATGACCCGTTTTTAGAGTTATAAATTTTTAGCAAAACAACACAGAAATTGTGTGGTAAAACTTTCTCAAATCACTGATTTTTTGAAATTTATAAATTTTGATGATTAAAATACCATTGGAAACTTCTATAAGTTTACTTTCATATAGAAAAAAATGATTTTTCAATCCACGACCTTTGTTTGTATTTAAGAGGAATTTACCAAAATAACGTACATTTCGTATGGTAAAACCTTTGCAAATCTCTTGAATTTTTTAAAATTTTTGATTTTGATGAATCAAATACCGTTGGAAAGTACTGTCAGTTTACTTTCATTGAGACAAAACGATTTTCCAATCCATGACTCGTGATTAGAGTTATAAAGATTTTAGCAAAACAACGCAGAAATCGTGACCTTAGCAAATCACTGATTGTTTGAAATGTATAGACTTTGGTTATTCAAATTCCATTGGAAAGCTCTATAAGTTTACTTCATATTGGAAAAGTGATTTTCCAATCCATGACCTTGTTTTAGATCTAAAAGGATTTTACCAAAACAATGCACATTTCGTATGGTAAAGGCTTGACAAATCTCTTGTTTTTTCTAAAAATTTTAGTTTTGACGAATCAAATACCGTTGGAAAGAACCATCATTATACTTTGATTGAGAAGAAACGATTTCGAATCCATTACCGGTGTTAAGTGTTGTAAGTATTTTAACAAAACAACGTTGAAATCATGCGGTAAAACCCTCGCAAGTCACTGTTTTATTAAATATATAGATTTTGATTATACAATTACCATAGGAAAGTTCTATAAGTTTACTTTCTTATAGGAAAAATGATTTTCCAATCCGTGACCCTTGTATAGATTATATGGATTTTACCAAAACAACGCACATTTCGTATGGTAAAACTTTCGCAAATCTCTTGTTTTTTTTAAATTTTTAGATTTTGATGAATCAAATACCGTTGGTAAGAACTATCAGTTTACTTTCATTGAGAAAAAATGATTTTTCCAATCCATGACCCGTGTTTAGAGTTATAAAATTTTTAGCAAAACAACACAGAAATTGTGTGGTAAAACCTTATCAAATCACTGATTTTCTGAAATTTATAAATTTTGATGATTAAAATACCATTGGAAACTTCTATAAGTTTACTTTCATATAGAAAAAATGATTTCCCAATCCATGACCTTTGTTTATATTTAAAAGGAATTTACCAAAATAACGCACATTTCGTATGGTAAAACCTTCCCAAATCTCTTGTATTTTTTAAAATTTTTGATTTTGATGAATCAAATACCATTGGAAAGAACTATCAGTTTACTTTCATTGAGACAAAACGATTTTCCAATCCATTACCCGAGATTAGAGTTATAAAGATTTTAGCACAACAACGCAGAAATCGTGTGGTAAAACCTTCGCAAATCACTTATTTTTTGAAATTTATGGATTTTAATTATTCAAATACCATTGGAAAGCTCTATAAGTTTACTTTCATATTGGAAAAGTGATTTTCCAATCCATGACCTTGTTTTAGATCTAAAAGGATTTTACCAAAACAATGCACATTTCGTATGGTAAAGGCTTGACAAATCTCTTGTTTTTTTTAAAAATTTTAGTTTTGATGAATCAAATACCGTTGGAAAGAACCATCAATTTACTTTCATTGAGAAGAAACGATTTTCGAATCCATGACCCGTGTGTTTAGTGTTATAAGTATTTTAACAAAACAACGTTGAAATATGTGTGGTAAAACCTCGCAAGTCACATTTTATTAAATTTATAGATTTTGATTATACAAATACCATTGGAAAGTTCTATAAGTTTACTTTCTTATAGGAAAATGATTTTCCAATCCGTGACCCTTGTATAGATTATATGGATTTTACCAAAACAACGCACATTTCGTATGGTAAAACTTTGTAAATCTCTTGTTTTTTAAAATTTTTAGATTTTGATGAATCAAATACTTTGGAAAGAACTATCTGTTTACTTTCATTGAGAAAAAATGATTTTCCAATCCATGACCCGTGTTTAGAGTTATAAAATTTTTAGCAAAACAACACGAAATTGTGTGGTAAAACCTTCTCAAATCACCGATTTTTTGAAATTTATAAATTTTGATGATTAAAATACCATTGGAAACTTCTATAAGTTTACTTTCATATAGGAAAAATGATTTTCCAATCCATGACCTTTGTTTTTAGATTAAAAGAATTTTACCAAAATAATGCACATTTCGTATGGTAAAACCTTCCCAAATCTCTTGTATTTTTAAAAATTTTGATTTTGATGAATCAAATACCATTGGAAAGAACTATCAATTTACTTTCATTGAGAAGAAACGATTTTCCAATCCATGACCCGAGTTTAGAGTTATAAAGATTTTAACAAAACAACGTTGAAATCGTGTGGGTAAAACCTAGCAAATCACGATTTTATTGAAATTTATAGATTTTGATTATTCAAATACCATTGGAAAGTTCTATAAGTTTACTTTCTTATAGGAAAAATGATTTTCCAATCCATGACCTTTTGTATAGATTAAATGGATTTTACCAAAACAACGCACATTTCGTATGGTAAAAACTTTCACAAATCTCTTTTTTTTTTTAAAAATTTTAGATTTTGATGAATCAAATACCATTGGAAAGAACTATCATTTACTTTCATTGAGAAAAATGATTTTCCAATCCATGACCCGTGTTTAGAGTTATAAAGATTTTAGCAAAACAACGTTGAAATTGTGTGGTAAAACCTTCGCAAATCACTCGTTTTTTTGAAATTTATAGATTTTGATTATTCAAATACCATTGGAAAGTTCTATAAGTTTACTTTCATATAGGAAAAATGATTTTCCAATCCATGACCTTTTTTTTTAGATTTAAAAGGATTTTACCAAAACAATGCACATTTCGTATGGTAAAACCTTCGCAAATCTCTTTTTTTTTTAAAATTTTTGATTTTGATGAATCAAATACCGTTGGAAAGAACTATCAATTTACTTTCATTGAGAAAAAACGATTTTTCCAATCCATGACCCGTGTTTAGAGTTATAAAGATTTTAGCAAAACAACGTAGAAATCGTGTGGTAAAACCTTCGCAAATCACTGATTTTTGAAATTTATAGATTTTGATTATTCAAATACCATTGGAAAGTTCTATAAGTTTACTTTCATATAGGAAAAATGATTTTCCAATCCATGACCTTTTTTTATAGATTATATGGATTTTACCAAAACAACGCACATTTCGTATGGTAAAACTTCGCAAAATCTTGTTTTTTTTAAAATTTTAGATTTTGATGAATCAAATAATGTTGGAAAGAACTATCAGTTTACTTTCATTGAGAAAAAATGATTTTCCAATCCATGACCCGTGTTTAGAGTTATAAAATTTTTAGCAAAACAAACGTTGAAAAATTGTGTGGTAAAACCTTCTCAAATCACATTTGATTTTTTGAAATTTATAAATTTTGATGATTAAAATACCATTGGAAACTTCTATAAGTTTACTTTCATATAGGAAAAATGATTTTCCAATCCATGACCTTTGTTTAGATTTAAAGGAATTTTACCAAAATAACGCACATTTTCGTATGGTAAAACCTTCCCAAATCTCTTGTTTTTAAAAAATTTTTGATTTTGATGAATCAAATACGTTGGAAAGCACTATCGGTTTACTTTCATTGAGAAAAACGATTTTCCAATCCATGACCCGAGTTTAGAGTTATAAAGATTTTAGCAAAACAACGTTGAAATCGTGTGGTAAAACCTCGCAAATCATCGATTTTTTGAAATTTATAGATTTTGATTATTCAAATACCATTGGAAAGTTCTATAAGTTTACTTTCATATTGGAAAAGTGATTTTCCAATCCATGACCTTGTTTTAGATCTATGGATTTTACCAAAACAATGCACATTTCGTATGGTAAAACCTTCGCCAAATCTCTTGTTTTTTAAAAATTTTAGTTTTGATGAATCAAATACCGTTGGAAAGAACCATCAATTTACTTTCATTGAGAAAAAAATGATTTTCAATCCATGACCCGTGTTAAGTGTTATAAGTATTTTAACAAAACAACGTTGAAATTGTGTGGTAAAACCTCGCAAATCACTGATTTTATTAAATTTATAGATTTTGATTATACAAATACCATTGGAAAGTTCTATAAGTTTACTTTCTTATAGGAAAAATGATTTTCCAATCCGTGACCTTTGTATAGATTATATGGATTTTACCAAAACAACGCACATTTTTCGTATGGTAAAACTTTTGCAAATCTCTTGTTTTAAAAATTTTTAGATTTTGATGAATCAAATACCGTTGGAAAGAACTATCAGTTTACTTTCATTGAGAAAAAATGATTTTTCCAATCCATGACCCGTTTTTAGAGTTATAAAATTTTTAGCAAAACAACACAGAAATTGTGTGGTAAAACTTTCTCAAATCACTGATTTTTAGAAATTTATAAATTTTGATGATTAAAATACCATTGGAAGCTTCTATAAGTTTACTTTCAAATAGAAAAAAATGATTTTCCAATGCTCGACCTTTGTTTGTATTTAAGAGGAATTTACCAAAATAACGTACATTTCGTATGGTAAAACCTTTGCAAATCTCTTGAATTTTTAAAAATTTTGATTTTGATGAATCAAATACCGTTTGGAAAGAACTATATCGGTTTACTTTCATTGAGACAAAACGATTTTCCAATCCATGACTCGTGATTAGAGTTATAAAGATTTTAGCAAAACAACGTAGAAATCGTGACCTTAGCAAATCCCTGATTGTTTGAAATGTATAGACTTTGGTTATTCAAATTCCGTTGGAAAGCTCTATAAGTTTACTTCATATTGGAAAAGTGATTTTCCAATCCATGACCTTGTTTTAGATCTAAAAGGATTTTACCAAAACAATGCACATTTCGTATGGTAAAGCCTTCGCAAATCTCTTTTTTTTTTATAAATTTTAGTTTTGATGAATCAAATACAGTTGGAAAGAACTATCAATTTACTTTCACTGAGAGGAAATGATTTTGAATCCATGACCGTGTGTTAAGTGTTATAAGTATTTTAACAAAACAACGTTGAAATTGTGTGGTAAAACCCTCGCAAGTCATCTTTGATTTTATTAAATTTATAGATTTTGATTATTCAAATACCATTGGAAAGTTCTATAAGTTTACTTTCTTATAGGAAAAATGATTTTCCAATCCGTGACCCTTGTATAGATTATATGGATTTTACCAAAACAACGCACATTTCGTATGGTAAAACTTTTGCAAATCTCTTTTTTTTTTAAAATTTTTAGATTTTGATGAATCAAATATAAATTTTTGGAAAGAACTATCAGTTTACTTTCATTGAGAAAAATGATTTTCCAATCCATGACCCGTGTTTAGAGTTATAAAGATTTTAGCAAAACAACACGAAATTGTGTGGTAAAACCTTTCAAATCACGATTTTTTGAAATTTATAAATTTTGATGATTAAAATACCATTGGAAACTTCTATAAGTTTACTTTCATATAGGAAAAATGATTTTCCAATCCATGACCTTTTGTTTATATTTAAAAGGAATTTACCAAAATAACGCACATTTTCGTATGGTAAAACCTTCCCAAATCTCTTGTTTTTTAAAAATTTTGATTTTGATGAATGAATCAAATACCGTTGGACAAAAAATCCACTATCAGAGTTTACTTTCATTGAGAAGAAACGATTTTCAAATCAATCCATGATTATTCAAATACCATTGGAAAGTGTTATCTAAAAGATTTTACCAAAACAATTTTAACAAAACAACGTTGAAATCGTTATAAGTATTTTTGGTAACGTTGAAATCGCAAATCAGTTGATTTTATTAAATTTATAGATTTTGATTATACAAATACCATTGGAAAGTTCTATAAGTTTACTTTCTTATAGGAAAAATGATTTTCCAATCCGTGACCCTTGTATAGATTATATGGATTTTACCAAAACAACGCACATTTCGTATGGTAAAACTTTCGTAAAATCTCTTGTTTTTAAAAAATTTTAGATTTTGATGAATCAAATACCGTTGGAAAGAACTATCGGTTTACTTTCATTGAGAAAAAATGATTTTTCCAATCCATGACCCGTGTTTTAGAGTTATAAAATTTTAGCAAAACAACACGAAATTGTGTGGTAAAACCTTATCAAATCACTGATTTTCTGAAATTTATAAATTTTGATGATTAAAATACCATTGGAAACTTCTATAAGTTTACTTTCATATAGAAAAAATGATTTCCCAATCCATGACCTTTGTTTATATTTAAAAGGAATTTACCAAAATAACGCACATTTCGTATGGTAAAACCTTCCCAAATCTCTTGTATTTTTTAAAATTTTTGATTTTGATGAATCAAATATCGTTGGAAAGCACTATCAGTTTACTTTCATTGAGACAAAACAATTTTCCAAACCATGACTCGAGATTAGAGTTATAAAGATTTTAGCAAAACAACGCACAAATCATGTTGTAAAACCTTCGCAAATCACTGATTTTTTGAAATTTATAGATTTTAATTATTCAAATACCATTGGAAAGCTCTATAAGTTTACTTTCATATTGGAAAAGTGATTTTCCAATCCATGACCTTGTTTTAGATCTAAAAAGATTTTACCAAAACAATGCACATTTCGTATGGTAAAAGCTTCGCAAATCTCTTGTTTTTATAAAAATTTAGTTTTGATGAATCAAATACAGTTGGAAAGAACTATCAATTTACTTTCACTGAGAGGAAATGATTTTCGAATCCATGACCCGTGTTAAGTGTTATAAGGGTTTTAAAAAAATAACGTTGAAATCGTGAGGTAAAACCCTCGCAAGTCACTGTTTTATTGAAATTTATAGATTTTGATTATTCAAATAGCATTGGAAAGTTCTATAAGTTTACTTTCTTATAGGAAAAATGATTTTCCAATCCGTGACCCTTGTATAGATTATATGGATTTTACCAAAACAACACACATTTCGTATGGTAAAACTTTCACAAATCTCCTGTTTTTAAATTTTTTTGATTTTGATGAATCAAATACCGCTGGAAAGAACTATCAGTTTACTTTATTGAGAAAAAATGATTTTTCCAATCCATGACCCGTGTTTAGAGTTATAAAATTTTTAGCAAAACAACACAGAAATTGTGTGGTAAAACCTTATCAAATCACTGATTTTCTGAAATTTATAAATTTTGATGATTAAAATACCATTGGAAACTTCTATAAGTTTACTTTCATATAGAAAAAATGATTTCCCAATCCATGACCTTTGTTTATATTTAAAAGGAATTTACCAAAATAACGCACATTTCGTATGGTAAAACCTTCGCAAATCTCTTGTATTTTTTTTAAAAATTTTGATTTTGATGAATCAAATACCGTTGGAAAGCACTATCAGTTTACTTTCATTGAGACAAAACGATTTTCCAATCCATGACTCGAGATTAGAGTTATAAAGATTTTAGCAAAACAACGCAGAAATCGTGTGGTAAAACCTTCGCAAATCACTGATTTTTTGAAATTTATAGATTTTGATTATTCAAATACCATTGGAAAGCTCTATAAGTTTACTTTCATATTGGAAAAGTGATTTTCCAATCCATGACCTTGTTTTAGATCTAAAAGGATTTTACCAAAACAATGCACATTTCGTATGGTAAAGCCTTCGCAAATCTCTTTTTTTTTAAAAATTTTAGTTTTGATGAATCAAATACAGTTGGAAAGAACTATCAATTTACTTTCACTGAGAGGAAATGATTTTCGAATCCATGACCCGTGTTAAGTGTTATAAGGGTTTTAAAAAAATAACGTTGAAATCGTGAGGTAAAACCCTCGCAAGTCACTGTTTTATTGAAATTTATAGATTTTGATTATTCAAATACCATTGGAAAGTTCTATAAGTTTACTTTCTTATAGGAAAATGATTTTCCAATCCGTGACCCTTGTATAGATTATATGGATTTTACCAAAAAACAACACACATTTCGTATGGTAAAACTTTCGTAAATCTCTTTTTTTTTAAAATTTTTAGATTTTGATGAATCAAATACCATTGGAAAGAACTATCGTTTACTTTCATTGAGAAAAAATGATTTTCCAATCCATGACCCGTGTTTAGAGTTATAAAATTTTAGCAAAACAACACGTAAATTGTGTGGTAAAACCTTCTCAAATCACCGATTTTTTTGAAATTTATAAATTTTGATGATTAAAATACCATTGGAAACTTCTATAAGTTTACTTTCATATAGAAAAATGATTTTCCAATCCATGACCTTTGTTTATATTTAAAAGGAATTTACCAAAATAACGCACATTTCGTATGGTAAAACCTTCCCAAATCTCTTTTTTTTTTAAAATTTTTGATTTTGATGAATCAAATACCATTGGAAAGCACTATCGGTTTACTTTCATTGAGACAAAACGATTTTCCAATCCATGACTCGAGATTAGAGTTATAAAGATTTTAGCAAAACAACGCAAAAATCGTGTTGTAAAACCTTCGCAAATCAACGATTTTTGAAATTTATAGATTTTGATTATTCAAATACCATTGAAAGCTCTATAAGTTTACTTTCATATTGGAAAAGTGATTTTCCAATCCATGACCCTTTTTTAGATCTATATGGATTTTACCAAAACAATGCACATTTCGTATGGTAAAACTTGACAAATCTTCGCAAATCTCTTGTTTTTTTTTAAAAATTTTAGTTTTGATGAATCAAATAATATTGGAAAGAACTATCAATTTACTTTCATTGAGAAAAAATGATTTTTTGAATCCATGACCCGTGTTTAGAGTTATAACAATTTTAACAAAACAACGTTGAAAATGTGTGGTAAAACCTCATCAAATCACTGATTTTTTTGAAATTTATAGATTTTGATTATTAAAATACCATTGGAAAGTTCTATAAGTTTACTTTCATATAGGAAAAATGATTTTCCAATCCATGACCTTTGTTTAGATTTAAAAGGATTTTACCAAAATAACGCACATTTCGTATGATAAAATCGTTGCAAATCACTTGTTATTTAACAAATTTAGATTTTGATGAATCAAATATCATAGGAAAGCTCTATCAGTCTTCTTTCATTGAGAAAAGACGATTTTCCAATCCATGACTCGGCTTTATTGTTATAAAGGGTTTTGCAAAATAACGCAGAAATTGTGTGGTAAAATCGTTGCAAATCAATGATTTTTTGAAATTTATAGATTTTGATTATTCAAATACCATTGGAAAGCTCTATAGGTTTACTTCCATATAGGAAAAATGATTTTCCAATCCATGACCTTTGTTTTAGATCTAAAAGGATTTTACCAAAACAATGCACATTTCGTATGGTAAAGCTTCGCAAAAATCTCTTGTTTTTTAAAATTTTTAGTTTTGATGAATCAAATACCGTTGGAAAGAACTATCAATTTACTTTCATTGAGAAAAATGATTTTCAATCCATGACCCGTGTTAAGTGTTATAAGTATTTTAACAAAACAACGTTGAAATCGTGTGGTAAAACCTCGCAAGTCACTCATTTTATTGAAATTTATAGATTTTGATTATTCAAATACCATTGGAAAGTTCTATAAGTTTACTTTTTATAGGAAAAATGATTTTCCAATCCGTGACCCTTGTATAGATTATATGGATTTTACCAAAACAACGCACATTTCGTATGGTAAAACTTTCGCAAATCTCTTGTTTTTTTTAAATTTTTAGATTTTGATGAATCAAATAACATTGGAAAGAACTATCAGTTTACTTTCATTGAGAAAAAATGATTTTCCAATCCATGACCCGTGTTTAGAGTTATAACGATTTTAGCAAAACAACGCAGAAATTGTGTGGTAAAACCTTTCAAATCACTTGATTTTTTTTGAAATTTATAAATTTTGATGATTCAAATACCATTGGAAACTTCTATAAGTTTACTTTCATATAGGAAAAATGATTTTCCAATCCATGACCTTTTTTTATATTAAAAGGAATTTACCAAAATAACGCACATTTCGTATGGTAAAACCTTCCCAAATCTCTTTTTTTTAAAATTTTTGATTTTGATGAATCAAATACCGTTGGAAAGCACTATCGGTTTACTTTCATTGAGACAAAACGATTTTCCAATCCATGACCCGTGATTAGAGTTATAAAGATTTTAGCAAAACAACACAAAAATCGTGTGGTAAAACCTTGCAAATCATCGATTTTTTTAAATTTATAGATTTTGATTATTCAAATACCATTGGAAAGCTCTATAAGTTTACTTTCATATAGGAAAAATGATTTTCCAATCCATGACCTTTTTTTATAGACTTATATGGATTTTACCAAAACAACGCACATTTCGTATGGTAAAACAATCGCAAATCTCTTTTTTTTTAAAATTTTAGATTTTGATGAATCAAATAATGTTGGAAAGAACTATCAGTTTACTTTCATTGAGAAAAAACAATTTTGAATCCATGACCCGTGTTTAGAGTTATAAAATTTTAGCAAAACAAGGCGTTGAAATTGTGTGGTAAAACCTTCGCAAATCACTAATTTTTGAAATTTATAGATTTTGATTATTCAAATACCATTGGAAAGCTTCTATAAGTTTACTTTCATATAGGAAAAATGATTTTCCAATCCATGACCTTTGTTTAGATTTAAAAGGAATTTACCAAAATAACGCATATTTCGTATGGTAAAACCTTCGCAAATCTCTTTTTTTTTTAAAAATTTTTAGATTTTGATGAATCAAATACCGTTGGAAAGAACTATCGGTTTACTTTCATTGAGACAAAATGATTTTCCAATCCATGACTCGTGTTTAGAGTTATAAGATTTTAGCAAAAAACAATCTTGAAATCGTGTGGTAAAACCTTCGCAAATCATCGATATTTTTTGGAATTTATAGATTTTGATTATTCAAATACTTTTGGAAAGCTCTATAAGTTTACTTTCATATTGGAAAAATGATTTTCCAATCCATGACCTTGTTTTAGATCTAAAAGGATTTTACCAAAACAATGCACATTTCGTATGGTAAAGCCTTCGCAAATCTCTTGTTTTTTTTAAAAATTTTAGTTTTGATGAATCATATACCGTTGGAAAGAACTATCAATTTACTTTCATTGAGAAGAAACGATTTTCGAATCCATGACCCGTGTTAAGTGTTATAAGTATTTTAACAAAACAACGTTGAAATCGTGTGGTAAAACCTTCGCAAGTCAATGTTTTATTGAAATTTATAGATTTTAATTATTCAAATACCATTGGAAAATTCTATAAGATTACTTTCTTATAGGAAAAATGATTTTCCAATCCGTGACCCTTGTGGAGATTATATGGATTTTACCAAAACAACGCATATTTCGTATGGTAAAACTTTCGCAAATCTCTTGTTTTTTTAAAATTTTAGATTTTGATGAATCAAATAACATTGGAAAAGAACTATCAGTTTACTTTCATTGAGAAAAAATGATTTTCCAATCCATGACCCGTGTTTAGAGTTATAACGATTTTAGCAAAACAAACATAAATTGTGTGGTAAAACCTTTTCAAATCACGATTTTTTTGAAATTTATAAATTTTGATGATTCAAATACCATTGGAAACTTCTATAAGTTTACTTTCATATAGGAAAAATGATTTTCCAATCCATGACCTTTTTTTTAGATTTAAAAGAATTTTACCAAAATAACGCACATTTTATATGGTAAAACTTTTCGCAAATCTCTTTTTTTTAAAAAAAATTTTTGATTTTGATGAATCAAATACCGTTGGAAAGCACTATCGTTTACTTTCATTGAGACAAAACGATTTTCCAATCCATGACCCGTGTTTAGAGTTATAAAGATTTTATCAAAACAACACAAAACCGTGTGTGTAAAAACTTTGCAAATCACCGATTTTTTGAAATTTATAAATTTTGATAATTTAAATACCATTGGAAAGCTTCTATAAGTTTACTTTCATATAGAAAAATGATTTTCCAATCCATGACCTTTTTATAGATTTATAAAGATTTTACCAAAACAACGCACATTTCGTATGGTAAAACAATCGCAAAATCACTTTTTTTTTAAAATTTTAATTTTGATGAATCAAATAATGTTGGAAAGAACTATCGGTTTATTTTCATTGAGAAAAAACAATTTTTGAATCCATGACCCGTGTTTAGAGTTATAAATTTTAGCAAAACAAGGCAAAAAAAGTGTGGTAAAACCTTCGCAAATCACTGATTTTTTGAAATTTATAGATTTTGATTATTCAAATACCATTGGAAAGCTCTATAAGTTTACTTTCATATAGGAAAAATGATTTTCCAATCCATGACATTTGTTTAGATTTAAAAGGATTTTACCAAAATAACGCACATTTCGTATGGTAAAACCTTCGCAAATCTCTTGTTTTTTTTAAAAAAATTTTAGATTTTGATGAATCAAATACCGTTGAAAAGAACTATCAAGTTTACTTTCATTGAGACAAAACGATTTTCCAATCCATGACTCGTGTTTAGAATTATAAAGATTTTAGCAAAAAAACGTTGTAAATCGTGTGGTAAAACCTTCGCAAATCATCGATTTTTTGAAATTTATAGATTTTGATTATTCAAATACCATTGGAAAGCTCTATAAGTTTACTTTCATATTGGAAAAATGATTTTCCAATCCATGACCCCTTGTTTTAGATCTAAAAGGATTTTACCAAAACAATGCACATTTCGTATGGTAAAGCCTTTTTGCAAATCTCTTGTTTTTTTAAAAATTTTAGTTTTGATGAATCAAATACCGTTGGAAAGAACTATCAATTTACTTTCATTGAGAAAAACGATTTTCAATCCATGACCCGTGTTAAGTGTTATAAGTATTTTAACAAAACAACGTTGAAATCGTGTGGTAAAACTTTCGCAAGTCACTGATTTTTATTGAAATTTATAGATTTTGATTATTCAAATACCATTGGAAAGTTCTATAAGTTTACTTTCTTATAGGAAAAATGATTTTCCAATCCGTGACCCTTTGTATAGATTATATGGATTTTACCAAAACAACGCACATTTCGTATGGTAAAACTTTTGCAAATCTCTTTTTTTTTTTAATAATTTTAGATTTTGATGAATCAAATAACATTGGAAAACACTATCAGTTTACTTTCATTGAGATAAAACAATTATCCAATCCATGACCCGTGTTTAGAATTATAACGATTATAGCAAAACAACGCATAAATCATGTGGTGAAACCTTTGCAAATCATCGATTTTTTTTGAAATTTATAGATTTTGATGATTCAAATACCATTGAAAGCTCTATAAGTTTACTTTCATATAGGAAAAATGATTTTCCAATCCATGACCTTTGTTTAGATTTAAAAGAATTTAACCAAAATAACGCACATTTTATATGGTAAAGCCTTCGCAAATCTCTTGTTTTTTTTTTTAAAATTTTTTGATTTTCATGAATGAAATACCGTAGGAAAGCACTATCAGTTTACTTTCATTGAGACAAAACGATTTTCCAGTCCATGACCCGTGTTTAGAGTTATAAAGATTTTATCAAAACAACGCACAAACCGTGTTGTACAAACATTGCAAATCATCGATTTTTTGAATTTTATAAATTTTGATAATTTAAATACCATTGGAAAGTTCTATAAGTTAACTTTCATATATGAAAAATGATTTTCCAATCCATGAACCTTTTTATAGACTTATATGGATTTTACCAAAAACAACGCACATTACGTTTGGTAAAACAATCGCAAATCACTTTTTATTAAAAATTTAGATTTTGATGAATCAAATAATGTTGGAAAGCTCTATCAGTTTATTTTCATTGAGAAAAAACAATTTTTGAATCCATGACCCGTGTTTAGAGTTATAACAATTTTAGCAAAACAAGGCAAAAATGGTGTGGTAAAACCTTCGCAAATCACTAATTTTTTGAAATTTATAGATTTTGATTATTCAAATACCATTGGAAAGCTCTATAAGTTTACTTTCATATAGGAAAAATGATTTTCCAATCTATGACCTTTGTTTAGATTTAAAAGGATTGTACCAAAATAACGCATATTTCGTATGGTAAAACCTTCGCAAATCTCTAGTTTTTTTTAAAAAAATTTTAGATTTTGATTAATCAAATACCGTTGAAAAGAACTATCGGTTTACTTTCATTGAGACAAAACGATTATCCAATCCATGACTCGTGTTTAGAATTATAACGATTTTAGCAAAAACATGCAGAAATCGTGTGGTAAAAACCTTCGCAAATTTTGATTTTTTGAAATTTATAGATTTTGATTATTCAAATATCATTGGAAAGCTCTATAAGTTTACTTTCATATTGGAAAAATGATTTTCCAAACTTTGACCCTTGTTTTAGATCTAAAAGGATTTTACCAAAACAATGCACATTTCGTATGGTAAAGCCTTCGCAAATCTTTTGTTTTTTAAAAATTTTAGTTTTGATGAATCAAATACCATTGGAAAGAACTATCAATTTACTTTCATTGAAGAAACGATTTTCGAATCCATGACCCGTGTTAAGTGTTATAAGTATTTTAACAAAACAACGTTGAAATCGTGTGGTAAAACCCTCGCAAGTCACTGTTTTATTGAAATTTATAGATTTTGATTATTCAAATACCATTGGAAAGTTCTATAAGTTTACTTTCTTATAGGAAAAATGATTTTCCAATCCGTGACCCTTGTATAGATTATATGGATTTTACCAAAACAACACACATTTCGTATGGTAAAACTTTCGCAAATCTCTTGTTTTTTTAATAATTTTAGATTTTGATGAATCAAATAACATTGGAAAAAAGAACTATCAGTTTACTTTCATTGAGATAAAACAATTATCCAATCCATGACCCGTGTTTAGAATTATAACGATTATAGCAAAACAACGCATAAATCATGTGGTGAAACCTTTGCAAATCACTCGATTTTTTTTGAAATTTATAAATTTTGATGATTCAAATACCATTGGAAAGCTCTATAAGTTTACTTTCATATAGAGAAAAATGATTTTCCAATCCATGACCTTTTTTAGATTTAAAAGAATTTAACCAAAATAACGCACATTTTATATGGTAAAACCTTCGCAAATCTCTTTTTTTTAAAAAATTTTTGATTTTGATGAATCATATACCGTAGGAAAGCACTATCGGTTTACTTTCATTGAGACAAAACGATTTTCCAATCCATGACCCGTGTTTAGAGTTATAAAGATTTTATCAAAACAACACAAAAACCGTGTTGTACAAACATTGCAAATCACTCGATTTTTTGAATTTTACAAATTTTGATAATTTAAATACCATTGGAAAGCTTTATAAGTTTCCATGCATGGAAAAATGATTTTCCAATCCATGAACCTTTTATAGACTTATATGGATTTTACGAAAATAACGCACATTTCGTTTGGTAAAACAATCGCAAATCACTTTTTTTTTAAAATTTTAATTTTGATGAATCAAATAATGTTGGAAAGCTCTATCAGTTTATTTTCATTGAGAAAAAACAATTTTTGAATCCATGACCCGTGTTTAGAGTTATAACAATTTTAGCAAAACAAGGCAAAAATAGTGTGGTAAAACCTTCGCAAATCACTAATTTTTTGAAATTTATAGATTTTGATTATTCAAATACCATTGGAAAGCTCTATAAGTTTACTTTCGTATAGGAAAATTGATTTTCCAATCTATGACATTTGTTTAGATTTAAAAGGATTGTACCAAAATAACGCATATTTCGTATGGTAAAACCTTCGCAAATCTCTAGTTTTTTTTAAAAAAATTTTTAGATTTTGATTAATCAAATACTGTTGAAAAGAACTATCAGTTTACTCTCATTGAGACAAAATGATTATCCAATCCATGACTCGTGTCTATAATTATAACGATTTTAGCAAAAAAAATGCAGAAATCGTGTGGTAAAACTTTCGCAAATCACAGATTTTTTGAAATTTATAGATTTTGATTATTCAAATATCATTGGAAAGCTCTACAAATTTACTTTCATATTGGAAAAATGATTTTCCAAACTTTGACCCTGCTTTTAGATCTAAAAGGATTTTACCAAAACAATGCACATTTCAGTATGGTAAAGCCTTCGCCAAATCTCTTTGTTTTTTTAAAATTTTAGTTTTGATGAATCAAATACCATTGGAAAGAACTATCAATTTACTTTCATTGAGAAGAAACGATTTTTCAATCCATGACCCGTGTTAAGTGTTATAAGTATTTTAACAAAACAACGTTGAAATCGTGTGTTAAAACCTCGCAAGTCATTTGTTTTATTGAAATTTATAGATTTTGATTATTCAAATACCATTGGAAAGTTCTATAAGTTTACTTTCTTATAGGAAAAATGATTTTCCAATCCGTGACCCTCGTGTAGATTATATGGATTTTATAAAAACGACGCACATTTCGTATGGTAAAACTTTCGCAAATCTCTTGTTTTTTATAATAATTTTAGATTTTGATGAATCAAATAACATTGGAAAACACTGTCAGTTTACTTTCATTGAGATAAAACAATTATCCAATCCATGACCCGTGTTTAGAATTATAACGATTATAGCAAAACAACGCATAAATCATGTGGTGAAACCTTTGCAAATCACTGATTTTTTTTTAAATTTATAGATTTTGATGATTCAAATACCATTGGAAAGCTCTATAAGTCTACTTTCATATAGGAAAAATGATTTTCCAATCCATGACCTTTTTTTAGATTTAAAAGAATTTAACCAAAATAACGCACATTTTATATGGTAAAGCCTTCGCAAATCTCTTGTTTTTTAAAAAAAAAAATTTGATTTTCATGAATGATATACCGTAGGAAAGCACTATCAGTTTACTTTCATTGAGACAAAACGATTTTCCAGTCCATGACCCGTGTTTAGAGTCATAAAGATTTTATCAAAACAACACAAAAACCGTGTTGTACAAACATTGCAAATGATTGATTTTTTGAATTTTACAAATTTTGATAATTTAAATACCATTGGAAAGCGTTATAACTTCCATGCATGGCAAATGATTTTCCCATCCATGAACCTTTTATAGACTTATATGGATTTTACCGAAAATAACGCACATTACGTTTGGTAAAACAATCGCAAATCACTTTTTTATTAAAAATTTTAAGTTTGATGATTCAAATAATGTTGGAAAGCTCTATCAGTTTATTTTCATTGAGAAAAAACAATTTTTGAATCCATGACCCGTGTTTAGAGTTATAACAATTTTAGCAAAACAAGGCAAAAATAGTGTGGTATAACCTTCGCAAATCACTAATATTTTGAAGTTTATAGATTTTGATTATTCAAATACCATTGGAAAGCTCTATAAGTTTACTTTCGTATAGGAAAATTGATTTTCCAATCTATGACATTTGTTTAGATTTAAAAGGATTGTACCAAAATAACGCATATTTCGTATGGTAAAACCTTCGCCAAATCTCTAGTTTTTTAAAAAAAAAAAATTTTAGATTTTGATTAATCAAATATCGTTGAAAAGAACTATCAGTTTACTCTCATTGAGACAAAACGATTATCCAATCCATGACTCGTGTTAGAATTATAACGATTTTAGCAAAAAAAAAAATGCAGTAAATCGTGTGGTAAAACTTTCGCAAATCATGATTTTTTGAAATTTATAGATTTTGATTATTCAAATATCATTGGAAAGCTCTACAAATTTACTTTCATATTGGAAAAATGATTTTCCCAACTTTGACCCTGTTTTAGATCTAAAAGGATTTTACCAAAACAATGCACATTCCGTATGGTAAAGCCTTCGCAAATCTCATGTTTTTTTAAAAATTTTAGTTTTGATGAATCAAATACCATTGGAAAGAACTATCAATTTACTTTCATTGAGAAGAAACGATTTTCGAATCCATGACCCGTGTTAAGTGTTATAAGTATTTTAACAAAACAACGTTGAAATCGTGTGTTAAAACCCTCGCAAGTCACTGTTTTATTGAAATTTATAGATTTCGATTATTCAAATACCATTGGAAAGTTCTATAAGTTTACTTTCTTATAGGAAAAATGATTTTCCAATCCGTGACCCTCGTGTAGATTATATGGATTTTATCAAAACAACGCACATTTCGTATGGTAAAACTTTCGCAAATCTCTTTTTTTTTTTAATAATTTTAGATTTTGATGAATCAAATAACATTGGAAAACACTATCAGTTTACTTTCATTGAGATAAAACAATTATCCAATCCATGACCCGTGTTTAGAATTATAACGATTATAGCAAAACAACGCATAAATCATGTGGTGAAACCTTTGCAAATCATCGATTTTTTTTAAATTTATAGATTTTGATGATTCAAATACCATTGGAAAGCTCTATAAGTTTACTTTCGTATAGGAAAATTGATTTTCCAATCCATGACCTTTTTTAGATTTAAAAGAATTTAACCAAAATAACGCACATTTTATATGGTAAAGCCTTCTCAAATCTCTTGTTTTTTTTTAAAAACATTTGATTTTCATGAATGATATACCGTAGGAAAGCACTATCAGTTTACTTTCATTGAGACAAAACGATTTTCCAATCCATGACCCGTGTTTAGAGTCATAAAGATTTTATCAAAACAACACAAAAACCGTGTTGTACAAACATTGCAAATCACCGATTTTTTGAATTTTACAAATTTTGATAATTTAAATACCATTGGAAAGCTTTATAACTTTCATGCATGACAAATGATTTTCCCATCCATGAACCTTTTATAGACTTATATGGATTTTACCGAAAACAACGCACATTACGTTTGGTAAAACAATCGCAAATCACTTGTTTATTAAAAATTTTAGTTTTGATGAATCAAATAATGTTGGAAAGCTCTATCGGTTTATTTTCATTGAGAAAAACAATTTTTGAATCCATGACCCGTGTTTAGAGTTATAACAATTTTAGCAAAACAAAGGCAAAAATAGTGTGGTAAAACCTTCGCAAATCACTAATTTTTGAAATTTATAGATTTTGATTATTCAAATACCATTGGAAAGCTCTATAAGTTTACTTTCAGTATAGGAAAATTGATTTTCCAATCTATGACATTTGTTTAGATTTAAAAGGATTGTACCAAAATAACGCATATTTTGTATGGTAAAACCTTCGCAAATCTCTAGTTTTTTAAAAAAAAATTTTAGATTTTGATTAATCAAATACTGTTGAAAAGAACTATCAGTTTACTCTCATTGAGACAAAACGATTATCCAATCCATGACTCGTGTCTAGAATTATAACGATTTTAGCAAAAAAAATGCAGAAATCGTGTGGTAAAACCTTCGCAAATCACTGATTTTTTGAAATTTATAGATTTTGATTATTCAAATATCATTGGAAGCTCTACAAGTTTACTTTCATATTGGAAAAATGATTTTCCAAACTTTGACCCTGTTTTAGATCTAAAAGGATTTTACCAAAACAATGCACATTCCGTATGGTAAAGCCTTCGCAAATCTCTTGTTTTTTAAAAATTTTAGTTTCGATGAATCAAATACCAATTGGAAAGAACTATCAATTTACTTTCATTGAGAAGAAACGATTTTCGAATCCATGACCCGTGTTAAGTGTTATAAGTATTTTAACAAAACAACGTTGAAATCGTGTGTTAAAACCCTCGCAAGTCACTGTTTTATTGAAATTTATAGATTTCGATTATTCAAATACCATTGGAAAGTTCTATAAGTTTACTTTCTTATAGGAAAAATGATTTTCCAATCCGTGACCCTCGTGTAGATTATATGGATTTTATAAAAACAACGCACATTTCGTATGGTAAAACTTTCGCAAATCTCTTTTTTTTTTTATAATAATTTTAGATTTTGATGAATCAAATAACATTGGAAAACACTATCGAGTTTACTTTCATTGAGATAAAAAAATTATCCAATCCATGACCCGTGTTTAGAATTATAACGATTATAGCAAAACAACGCATAAATCATGTGGTGAAACCTTTGCAAATCACCGATTTTTTTTTTTAAATTTATAGATTTTGATGATTCAAATGCCATTGGAAAGCTCTATAAGTCTACTTTCATATAGGAAAATTGATTTTCCATTCCATGACCCTTTTTAGATTTAAAAGAATTTAACCAAAATAACGCACATTTTATATGGTAAAGCCTTCGCAAATCTCTTGTTTTTTTAAAAAAAAATTTGATTTTCATGAATGATATACCGTAGGAAAGTACTATCAGTTTACTTTCATTGAGACAAAACGATTTTTCAGGTCCATGACCCGTGTTTAGAGTCATAAAGATTTTATCAAAACAACACAAAAATCCGTGTTGTACAAACATGGCAAATTCATCGATTTTTTGAATTTTACAAATTTTGATAATTTAAATACCATTGAAAGCGTTATAACTTCCATGCATGACAAATGATTTTCCCATCCATGAACCTTTTATAGACTTATATGGATTTTACCGAAAATAACGCACATTACGTTTGGTAAAACAATCGCAAATCACTTTTTTATTAAAAATTTTAATTTTGATGAATCAAATAATGTTGGAAAGCTCTATCAGTTTATTTTCATTGAGAAAAAACAATTTTTGAATCCATGACCCGTGTTTAGAGTTATAACAATTTTAGGAAAACAAGGCAAAAATAGTGTGGTAAAACCTTCGCAAATCACTAATTTTTTGAAGTTTATAGATTTTGATTATTCAAATACCATTGGAAAGCTCTATAAGTTTACTTTCGTATAGGAAAATTGATTTCCAATCTATGAAATTTGTTTAGATTTAAAAGGATTGTACCAAAATAACGCATATTTCGTATGGTAAAACCTTCGCAAATCTCTAGTTTTTTTTAAAAAAAAATTTAGATTTTGATTAATCAAATACTGTTGAAAAGAACTATCAGTTTACTCTCATTGAGACAAAACGATTATCCAATCCATGACTCGTGTCTAGAATTATAACGATTTTAGCAAAAAAAATGCAGAAATCGTGTGGTAAAACCTTCGCAAATCACTGATTTTTTGAAATTTATAGATTTTCATTATTCAAATATCATTGGAGAGCTCTACAAGTTTACTTTCATATTGGAAAAATGATTTTCCAAACTTTGACCCTGTTTTTGATCTAAAAGGATTTTACCAAAACAATGCACATTCCGTATGGTAAAGCCTTTGCAAATCTCTTGTTTTTTTAAAAATTTTAGTTTCGATGAATCAAATACCAATGGAAAGAACTATCAATTTACTTTCATTGAGAAGAAACGATTTTCGAATCCATGACCCGTGTTAAGTGTTATAAGTATTTTAACAAAACAACGTTGAAATCGTGTGTTAAAACCCTTGCAAGTCACTGTTTTATTGAAATTTATAGATTTCGATTATTCAAATACCATTGGAAATTTCTATAAGTTTACTTTCTTATAGGAAAAATGATTTTCCAATCCGTGACCCTCGTGTAGATTATATGGATTTTTTCAAAACAACGCACATTTCGTATGGTAAAACTTTCGCAAATCTCTTGTATTTTTAATAATTTTAGATTTTGATGAATCAAATAACATTGGAAAACACTATCGAGTTTACTTTCATTGAGATAAAACAATTATCCAATCCATGACCCGTGTTTAGAATTATAACGATTATAGCAAAACAACGCATAAATCATGTGGTGAAACCTTTGCAAATCACTGATTTTTTTTTAAATTTATAGATTTTGATGATTCAAATGCCATTGGAAAGCTCTATAAGTCTACTTTCATATAGGAAAATTGATTTTCCATTCCATGACCTTTTTTTAGATTTAAAAGAATTTAACCAAAATAACGCACATTTTATATGGTAAAGCCTTCGCAAATCTCTTGTTTTTTTTAAAAAAAAAATTTGATTTTCATGAATGATATACCGTAGGAAAGTACTATCAGTTTACTTTCATTGAGACAAAACGATTTTCCAGTCCATGACCCGTGTTTAGAGTCATAAAGATTTTATCAAAACAACACAAAATCCGTGTTGTACAAACATGGCAAATTACTGATTTTTTGAATTTTACAAATTTTGATAATTTAAATACCATTGGAAAGCGTTATAACTTCCATGCATGACAAATGATTTTCCCATCCATGAACCTTTTATAGACTTATATGGATTTTACCGAAAATAACGCACATTACGTTTGGTAAAACAATCGCAAATCACTTTTTTATTAAAAATTTTAATTTTGATGAATCAAATAATGTTGGAAAGCTCTATCAGTTTATTTTCATTGAGAAAAAACAATTTTTGAATCCATGACCCGTGTTTAGAGTTATAACAATTTTAGGAAAACAAAGGCAAAATAGTGTGGTAAAACCTTTGCAAATCACTAATTTTTTGAAGTTTATAGATTTTGATTATTCAAATACCATTGGAAAGCTCTATAAGTTTACTTTCAGTATAGGAAAATTGATTTTCCAATCTATGAAATTTGTTTAGATTTAAAAGGATTGTACCAAAATAACGCATATTTCGTATGGTAAAACCTTCGCAAATCTCTAGTTTTTTTAAAAAAAAAATTTAGATTTTGATTAATCAAATACTGTTGAAAAGAACTATCAGTTTACTCTCATTGAGACAAAACGATTATCCAATCCATGACTCGTGTCTAGAATTATAACGATTTTAGCAAAAAAATGCAGAAATCGTGTGGTAAAACCTTCGCAAATCACTGATTTTTTGAAATTTATAGATTTTCATTATTCAAATATCATTGGAAAGCTCTACAAGTTTACTTTCATATTGGAAAAATGATTTTCCAAACTTTGACCTTTTTTTTTGATCTAAAAGGATTTTACCAAAACAATGCACATTCCGTATGGTAAAGCCTTTGCAAATCTCTTGTTTTTTAAAAATTTTAGTTTCGATGAATCAAATACCAATGGAAAGAACTATCAATTTACTTTCATTGAGAAGAAACGATTTTCGAATCCATGACCCGTGTTTAGTGTTATAAGTATTTTAACAAAACAACGTTGAAATCGTGTGTTAAAACCCTTGCAAGTCATTTGTTTTATTGAAATTTATAGATTTCGATTATTCAAATACCATTGGAAATTTCTATAAGTTTACTTTCTTATAGGAAAAATGATTTTCCAATCCGTGACCCTCGTGTAGATTATATGGATTTTATCAAAACAACGCACATTTCGTATGGTAAAACTTTCGCAAATCTCTTGTATTTTTAATAATTTTAGATTTTGATGAATCAAATAACATTGGAAAACACTATCAGTTTACTTTCATTGAGATAAAACAATTATCCAATCCATGACCCGTGTTTAGAATTATAACGATTATAGCAAAACAACGCATAAATCATGTGGTGAAACCTTTGCAAATCACTGATTTTTTTTTAAATTTATAGATTTTGATGATTAAAATGCCATTGGAAAGCTCTATAAGTCTACTTTCATATAGGAAAATTGATTTTCCATTCCATGACCTTTTTTAGATTTAAAAGAATTTAACCAAAATAACGCACATTTTATATGGTAAAGCCTTCGCAAATCTCTTGTTTTTTTTTAAAAACATTTGATTTTCATGAATGATATACCATAGGAAAAGTACTATCAGTTTACTTTCATTGAGACAAAAGCGATTTTCCAGGTCCATGACCCGTGTTTAGAGTCATAAAGATTTTATCAAAACAACACAAAATCCGTGTTGTACAAACATGGCAAATCATCGATTTTTTGAATTTTACAAATTTTGATAATTTAAATACCATTGAAAGCGTTATAACTTCCATGCATGACAAATGATTTTCCCATCCATGAACCTTTTATAGACTTATATGGATTTTACCGAAAATAACGCACATTACGTTTGGTAAAACAATCGCAAATCACTTTTTTATTAAAAATTTTAATTTTGATGAATCAAATAATGTTGGAAAGCTCTATCAGTTTATTTTCATTGAGAAAAAACAATTTTTGAATCCATGACCCGTGTTTAGAGTTATAACAATTTTAGGAAAACAAGGCAAAATAGTGTGGTAAAACCTTCGCAAATCACTAATTTTTTGAAGTTTATAGATTTTGATTATTCAAATACCATTGGAAAGCTCTATAAGTTTACTTTCGTATAGGAAAATTGATTTCCAATCTATGAAATTTGTTTAGATTTAAAAGGATTGTACCAAAATAACGCATATTTCGTATGGTAAAACCTTCGCAAATCTCTAGTTTTTTAAAAAAAAAATTTAGATTTTGATTAATCAAATACTGTTGAAAAGAACTATCAGTTTACTCTCATTGAGACAAAACGATTATCCAATCCATGACTCGTGTCTAGAATTATAACGATTTTAGCAAAAAAAATGCAGAAATCGTGTGGTAAAACCTTCGCAAATCACTGATTTTTTGAAATTTATAGATTTTGATTATTCAAATATCATTGGAAAGCTCTACAAGTTTACTTTCATATTGGAAAAATGATTTTCCAAACTTTGACCCTGTTTTAGATCTAAAAGGATTTTACCAAAACAATGCACATTCCGTATGGTAAAGCCTTCGCAAATCTCTTGTTTTTTTAAAAATTTTAGTTTCGATGAATCAAATACCAATTGAAAGAACTATCAATTTACTTTCATTGAGAAGAAACGATTTTCGAATCCATGACCCGTGTTAAGTGTTATAAGTATTTTAACAAAACAACGTTGAAATTGTGTGTTAAAACCCTCGCAAGTCACTGTTTTATTGAAATTTATAGATTTCGATTATTCAAATACCATTGGAAAGTTCTATAAGTTTACTTTCTTATAGGAAAAATGATTTTCCAATCCGTGTGACCCGTGTAGATTATATGGATTTTATAAAAAACAACGCACATTTCGTATGGTAAAACTTTCGCAAATCTCTGTTTTTTTTAATAATTTTAGATTTTGATGAATCAAATAACATTGGAAAACACTATCGGTTTACTTTCATTGAGATAAAACAATTATCCAATCCATGACCCGTGTTTAGAATTATAACGATTTATAGCAAAACAACGCATAAATCATGTGGTGAAACCTTTGCAAATCACGATTTTTTTTTTAAATTTATAGATTTTGATGATTCAAATGCCATTGGAAAGCTCTATAAGTCTACTTTCATATAGGAAAATTGATTTTCCATTCCATGACCTTTTTTTAGATTTAAAAGAATTTAACCAAAATAACGCACATTTTATATGGTAAAGCCTTCGCAAATCTCTTGTTTTTTAAAAAAAAAAAATTTGATTTTCATGAATGATATACCGTAGGAAAGTACTATCAGTTTACTTTCATTGAGACAAAACGATTTTCCAGTCCATGACCCGTGTTTAGAGTCATAAAGATTTTATCAAAACAACACAAAATCCGTGTTGTACAAACATTGCAAATCATCGATTTTTTGAATTTTACAAATTTTGATAATTTAAATACCATTGGAAAGCGTTATAACTTCCATGCATGACAAATGATTTTCCCATCCATGAACCTTTTATAGACTTATATGGATTTTACCGAAAATAACGCACATTACGTTTGGTAAAACAATCGCAAATCACTTTTTTATTAAAAATTTTAATTTTGATGAATCAAATAATGTTGGAAAGCTCTATCAGTTTATTTTCATTGAGAAAAAACAATTTTTGAATCCATGACCCGTGTTTAGAGTTATAACAATTTTAGGAAAACAAGGCAAAAATAGTGTGGTAAAACCTTTGCAAATCACTAATTTTTTGAAGTTTATAGATTTTGATTATTCAAATACCATTGGAAAGCTCTATAAGTTTACTTTCGTATAGGAAAATTGATTTCCAATCTATGAAATTTGTTTAGATTTAAAAGGATTGTACCAAAATAACGCATATTTCGTATGGTAAAACCTTCGCAAATCTCTAGTTTTTTTTAAAAAAAAATTTAGATTTTGATTAATCAAAAATCTTGTTGAAAAGAACTATCAGTTTACTCTCATTGAGACAAAACGATTATCCAATCCATGACTCGTGTCTAGAATTATAACGATTTTAGCAAAAAAAATGCAGAAATCGTGTGGTAAAACCTTCGCAAATCATTGATTTTTTGAAATTTATAGATTTTGATTATTCAAATATCATTGGAAAGCTCTACAAGTTTACTTTCATATTGGAAAAATGATTTTCCAAACTTTGACCCTTTTTTAGATCTAAAAGGATTTTACCAAAACAATGCACATTCAGTATGGTAAAGCCTTTTGCAAATCTCTTGTTTTTTAAAAAATTTTAGTTTCGATGAATCAAATACCAATGGAAAGAACTATCAATTTACTTTCATTGAGAAGAAACGATTTTCGAATCCATGACCCGTGTTAAGTGTTATAAGTATTTTAACAAAACAACGTTGAAATCGTGTGTTAAAACCCTTGCAAGTCACTGTTTTATTGAAATTTATAGATTTCGATTATTCAAATACCATTGGAAAGTTCTATAAGTTTACTTTCTTATAGGAAAATGATTTTCCAATCCGTGACCCTCGTGTAGATTATATGGATTTTTTCAAAACAACGCACATTTCGTATGGTAAAACTTTCGCAAATCTCTTGTATTTTTAATAATTTTAGATTTTGATGAATCAAATAACATTGGAAAACACTATGAGTTTACTTTCATTGAGATAAAACAATTATCCAATCCATGACCCGTGTTTAGAATTATAACGATTATAGCAAAACAACGCATAAATCATGTGGTGAAACCTTTGCAAATCATCGATTTTTTTTTAAATTTATAGATTTTGATGATTCAAATGCCATTGGAAAGCTCTATAAGTCTACTTTCATATAGGAAAATTGATTTTCCATTCCATGACCTTTTTTAGATTTAAAAGAATTTAACCAAAATAACGCACATTTTATATGGCAAAGCCTTCGCAAATCTCTTGTTTTTTTTAAAAAAATTTGATTTTCATGAATGATATACCGTAGAAAAGCACTATCAGTTTACTTTCATTGAGACAAAACGATTTTCCAGTCCATGACCCGTGTTTAGAGTCATAAAGATTTTATCAAAACAACACAAAAACCGTGTTGTACAAACATTGCAAATCATTGATTTTTTGAATTTTACAAATTTTGATAATTTAAATACCATTGGAAAGCTTTATAACTTTCATGCATGACAAATGATTTTCCCATCCATGAACCTTTTATAAACTTATATGGATTTTACCGAAAACAACGCGACAAATAACGCACATTACGTTTGGTAAAACAATCGCAAATCACTTTTTTATTAAAATTTTAGTTTTGATGAATCAAATAATGTTGGAAAGCTCTATCAGTTTATTTTCATTGAGAAAAAACAATTTTTGAATCCATGACCCGGGTTTAGAGTTATAACAATTTTAGCAAAACAAGGCAAAAATAGTGTGGTAAAACCTTCGCAAATCACTAATTTTTTGAAATTTATAGATTTTGATTATTCAAATACCATTGGAAAGCTCTATAAGTTTACTTTCGTATAGGAAAATTGATTTTCCAATCTATGACATTTGTTTAGATTTAAAAGGATTGTACCAAAATAACGCATATTTCGTATGGTAAAACCTTCGCAAATCTCTAGTTTTTTTAAAAAAAAAATTTAGATTTTGATTAATCAAATACTGTTGAAAAGAACTATCAGTTTACTCTCATTGAGACAAAACGATTATCCAATCCATGACTCGTGTCTAGAATTATAACGATTTTAGCAAAAAAAATGCAGAAATCGTGTGGTAACCTTCGCAAATCATCGATTTTTGAAATTTATAGATTTTGATTATTCAAATATCATTGGAAAGCTCTACAAGTTTACTTTCATATTGGAAAAATGATTTTCCAAACTTTGACCCCTGTTTTTTGATCTAAAAGGATTTTACCAAAACAATGCACATTCCGTATGGTAAAGCCTTTGCAAATCTCTTGTTTTTTTAAAAATTTTAGTTTTGATGAATCAAATACCAATGGAAAGAACTATCAATTTACTTTCATTGAGAAGAAACGATTTTCGAATCCATGACCCGTGTTAAGTGTTATAAGTATTTTAACAAAACAACGTTGAAATCGTGTGTGTAAAACCCTTGCAAGTCACTGTTTTATTGAAATTTATAGATTTCGATTATTCAAATACCATTGGAAAGTTCTATAAGTTTACTTTCTTATAGGAAAAATGATTTTCCAATCCGTGACCCTCGTGTAGATTATATGGATTTTATCAAAACAACGCACATTTCGTATGGTAAAACTTTCACAAATCTCTTGTATTTTTTAATAATTTTAGATTTTGATGAATCAAATAACATTGGAAAACACTATCGGTTTACTTTCATTGAGATAAAACAATTATCCAATCCATGACCCGTGTTTAGAATTATAACGATTATAGCAAAACAACGCATAAATCATGTGGTGAAACCTTTGCAAATCACCGATTTTTTTGAAATTTATAGATTTTGATGATTCAAATACCATTGGAAAGCTCTATAAGTCTACTTTCATATAGGAAAATGATTTTCCAATCCATGACCTTTTTTAGATTTAAAAGAATTTAACCAAAATAACGCACATTTTATATGGTAAAAGCTTTCAAAAATCTTCTTTTTTTTTAAAAAAAATTTGATTTTCATGAATGATATACCATAGGAAAGCACTATCGAGTTTACTTTCATTGAGACAAAAGCGATTTTCCAATCCATGACCCGTGTTTAGAGTCATAAAGATTTTATCAAAACAACACAAAAACCGTGTTGTACAAACATTGCAAATCATTGATTTTTTGAATTTTACAAATTTTGATAATTTAAATACCATTGGAAAGCTTTATAACTTTCATGCATGACAAATGATTTTCCCATCCATGAACCTTTTATAGACTTATATGGATTTTACCGAAAACAACGCACATTACGTTTGGTAAAACAATCGCAAATCACTTGTTTATTAAAAATTTTAGTTTTGATGAATCAAATAATGTTGGAAAGCTCTATCAGTTTATTTTCATTGAGAAAAACAATTTTTGAATCCATGACCCGTGTTTAGAGTTATAACAATTTTAGCGAAAACAAGGCAAAAATAGTGTGGTAAAACCTTCGCAAATCACTAATTTTTGAAATTTATAGATTTTGATTATTCAAATACCATTGGAAAGCTCTATAAGTTTACTTTTCGTATAGGAAAATTGATTTTCCAATCTATGACATTTGTTTAGATTAAAAGGATTGTACCAAAATAACGCATATTTAGTATGGTAAAACCTTCGCAAATCTCTCTTTTTTTAAAAAAAATTTAGATTTTGATTAATCAAATCTTGTTGAAAAGAACTATCGGTTTACTCTCATTGAGACAAAACGATTATCCAATCCATGACTCGTGTCTAGAATTATAACGATTTTAGCAAAAAAATGCGTAAATCGTGTGGTAAAAACATCGCAAATCATTGATTTTTTGAAATTTATAGATTTTGATTATTCAAATATCATTGGAAAGCTCTACAAGTTTACTTTCATATTGGAAAAATGATTTTCCAAACTTTGACCCTTTTTAGATCTAAAAGATTTTACCAAAACAATGCACATTCCGTATGGTAAAGCCTTTGCAAATCTCTTGTTTTTTAAAAATTTTAGTTTCGATGAATCAAATACCAATGGAAAGAACTATCAATTTACTTTCATTGAGAAGAAAGCGATTTTCGAATCCATGACCCGTGTTAAGTGTTATAAGTATTTTAACAAAACAACGTTGAAATCGTGTGTTAAAACCCTTGCAAGTCACTGCTTTTATTGAAATTTATAGATTTCGATTATTCAAATACCATTGGAAATTTCTATAAGTTTACTTTCTTATAGGAAAAATGATTTTCCAATCCGTGACCCTCGTGTAGATTATATGGATTTTATCAAAACAATGCGCACATTTCGTATGGTAAAACTTTCGCAAATCTCTTGTTTTTTTAATAATTTTAGATTTTGATGAATCAAATAACATTGGAAAACACTATCAGTTTACTTTCATTGAGATAAAACAATTATCCAATCCATGACCCGTGTTTAGAATTATAACGATTATAGCAAAACAACGCATAAATCATGTGGTGAAACCTTTGCAAATCACTGATTTTTTTTTAAATTTATAGATTTTGATGATTCAAATGCCATTGGAAAGCTCTATAAGTCTACTTTCATATAGGAAAATTGATTTTCCATTCCATGACCTTTTTTAGATTTAAAAGAATTTAACCAAAATAACGCACATTTTATATGGTAAAGCCTTCGCAAATCTCTTGTTTTTTTTTAAAAAAAAATTTGATTTTCATGAATGATATACCGTAGGAAAGTACTATCGGTTTACTTTCATTGAGACAAAAACGATTTTCCAGGTCCATGACCCGTGTTTAGAGTCATAAAGATTTTATCAAAACAACACAAAAACCGTGTTGTACAAACATGGCAAATCATCGATTTTTGAATTTTACAAATTTTGATAATTTAAATACCATTGGAAAGCGTTATAACTTCCATGCATGACAAATGATTTTCCCATCCATGAACCTTTTATAGACTTATATGGATTTTACCGAAAATAACGCACATTACGTTTGGTAAAACAATCGCAAATCACTTTTTTATTAAAAATTTTAATTTTGATGAATCAAATAATGTTGGAAAGCTCTATCGGTTTATTTTCATTGAGAAAAACAATTTTTGAATCCATGACCCGTGTTTAGAGTTATAACAATTTTAGGAAAACAAGGCAAAAATAGTGTGGTAAAACCTTCGCAAATCACTAATTTTTGAAGTTTATAGATTTTGATTATTCAAATACCATTGAAAGCTCTATAAGTTTACTTTCGTATAGGAAAATTGATTTCCAATCTATGAAATTTGTTTAGATTTAAAAGGATTGTACCAAAATAACGCATATTTTTCGTATGGTAAAACCATCGCAAATCTCTAGTTTTTAAAAAAAAAAATTTAGATTTTGATTAATCAAATCTTGTTGAAAAGAACTATCAGTTTACTCTCATTGAGACAAAACGATTATCCAATCCATGACTCGTGTCTAGAATTATAACGATTTTAGAAAAAAAAAAAATGCAGAAATCGTGTGGTAAAACCTTCGCAAATCACTGATTTTTTGAAATTTATAGATTTTGATTATTCAAATATCATTGGAAAGCTCTACAAGTTTACTTTCATATTGGAAAAATGATTTTCCAAACTTTGACCCTGTTTTAGATCTAAAAGGATTTTACCAAAACAATGCACATTCCGTATGGTAAAGCCTTTGCAAATCTCTTGTTTTTTTAAAAATTTTAGTTTCGATGAATCAAATACCAATGGAAAGAACTATCAATTTACTTTCATTGAGAAAAGCGATTTTTGAATCCATGACCCGTGTTAAGTGTTATAAGTATTTTAACAAAACAACGTTGAAATCGTGTGTTAAAACCCTGCAAGTCAGTCGCTTTTATTGAAATTTATAGATTTCGATTATTCAAATACCATTGGAAAGTTCTATAAGTTTACTTTCTTATAGGAAAAATGATTTTCCAATCCGTGACCCTCGTGTAGATTATATGGATTTTATAAAAACAACGCACATTTCGTATGGTAAAACTTTCGCAAATCTCTTGTTTTTTTTAATAATTTTAGATTTTGATGAATCAAATAACATTGGAAAACACTATCAGTTTACTTTCATTGAGATAAAACAATTATCCAATCCATGACCCGTGTTTAGAATTATAACGATTATAGCAAAACAACGCATAAATCATGTGGTGAAACCTTTGCAAATCACTGATTTTTTTTGAAATTTATAGATTTTGATGATTCAAATACCATTGGAAAGCTCTATAAGTCTACTTTCATATAGGAAAAATGATTTTCCAATCCATGACCTTTTTTAGATTTAAAAGAATTTAACCAAAATAACGCACATTTTATATGGTAAAGCCTTCATAAATCTCTTGTTTTTTTAAAAAAAAAATTTGATTTTCATGAATGAATATATACCGTAGGAAAGCACTATCAGTTTACTTTCATTGAGACAAAACGATTTTTCAGTCCATGATCCATGTTTAGAGTCATAAAGATTTTATCAAAACAACACAAAACCGTGTTGTACAAACATTGCAAATCACTGATTTTTTGAATTTTACAAATTTTGATAATTTAAATACCATTGGAAAGCTTTATAACTTTCATGCATGACAAATGATTTTCCCATCCATGAACCTTTTATAGACTTATATGGATTTTACCGAAAACAACGCACATTACGTTTGGTAAAACAATCGCAAATCACTTGTTTATTAAAAATTTTAGTTTTGATGAATCAAATAATGTTGGAAAGCTCTATCAGTTTATTTTCATTGAGAAAAAACAATTTTTGAATCCATGACCCGTGTTTAGAGTTATAACAATTTTAGCAAAACAAGGCAAAAATAGTGTGGTAAAACCTTCGCAAATCACTAATTTTTTGAAATTTATAGATTTTGATTATTCAAATACCATTGGAAAGCTCTATAAGTTTACTTTCGTATAGGAAAATTGATTTTCCAATCTATGACATTTGTTTAGATTTAAAAGGATTGTACCAAAATAACGCATATTTCGTATGGTAAAACCCATAAATCTCTAGTTTTTTTTTAAAAAAAATTTAGATTTTGATTAATCAAATCTTGTTGAAAAGAACTATCGGTTTACTCTCATTGAGACAAACGATTATCCAATCCATGACTCGTGTCTAGAATTATAACGATTTTAGCAAAAAAAAAAAAAATCGAAATCGTGTGGTAAAACCTTCGCAAATCACTGATTTTTTGAAATTTATAGATTTTGATTATTCAAATATCATTGGAAAGCTCTACAAGTTTACTTTCATATTGGAAAAATGATTTTCCAAACTTTGACCCTGTTTTTGATCTAAAAGGATTTTACCAAAACAATGCACATTCCATATGGTAAAGCATTTGCAAATCTCTTGTTTTTTTAAAAATTTTAGTTTCGATGAATCAAATACCAATGGAAAGAACTATCAATTTACTTTCATTGAGAAGAAACGATTTTCGAATCCATGACCCGTGTTAAGTGTTATAAGTATTTTAACAAAACAACGTTGAAATCGTGTGTTAAAACCCATGCAAGTCACTGTTTTATTGAAATTTATAGATTTCGATTATTCAAATACCATTGGAAATTTCTATAAGTTTACTTTCTTATAGGAAAAATGATTTTCCAATCCGTGACCCTCGTGTAGATTATATGGATTTTATCAAAACAACGCACATTTCGTATGGTAAAACTTTCGCAAATCTCTTGTATTTTTAATAATTTTAGATTTTGATGAATCAAATAACATTGGAAAACACTATCAGTTTACTTTCATTGAGATAAAACAATTATCCAATCCATGACCCGTGTTTAGAATTATAACGATTATAGCAAAACAACGCATAAATCATGTGGTGAAACCTTTGCAAATCACTGATTTTTTTTTTAAATTTATAGATTTTGATGATTCAAATGCCATTGGAAAGCTCTATAAGTCTACTTTCATATAGGAAAATTGATTTTCCATTCCATGACCTTTTTTTAGATTTAAAAGAATTTAACCAAAATAACGCACATTTTATATGGTAAAGCCTTCGCCAAATCTCTTGTTTTTTAAAAAAAAAATTTGATTTTCATGAATGATATACCGTAGGAAAGTACTATCGGTTTACTTTCATTGAGACAAAACGATTTTCAGGTCCATGACCCGTGTTTAGAGTCATAAAGATTTTATCAAAACAACACAAAACCGTGTTGTACAAACATGGCAAATCATCGATTTTTGAATTTTACAAATTTTGATAATTTAAATACCATTGAAAGGGTTATAACTTCCATGCATGACAAATGATTTTCCCATCCATGAACCTTTTATAGACTTATATGGATTTTACCGAAAATAACGCACATTACGTTTGGTAAAACAATCGCAAATCACTTTTTATTAAAAATTTTAATTTTGATGAATCAAATAATGTTGGAAAGCTCTATCGGTTTATTTTCATTGAGAAAAAACAATTTTGAATCCATGACCCGTGTTTAGAGTTATAACAATTTTAGGAAAACAAGGCAAAAATAGTGTGGTAAAACCTTCGCAAATCACTAATTTTTTGAAGTTTATAGATTTTGATTATTCAAATACCATTGAAAGCTCTATAAGTTTACTTTCAGTATAGGAAAATTGATTTCCAATCTATGAAATTTGTTTAGATTTAAAAGGATTGTACCAAAATAACGCATATTTCGTATGGTAAAACCTTCGCAAATCTCTAGTTTTTTTTAAAAAAAAATTTAGATTTTGATTAATCAAATACTGTTGAAAAGAACTATCGAGTTTACTCTCATTGAGACAAAACGATTATCCAATCCATGACTCGTGTCTAGAATTATAACGATTTTAGCAAAAAAAAAAATGTAAATCGTGTGATAAAACCTTCGCAAATCACTCGATTTTTGAAATTTATAGATTTTGATTATTCAAATATCATTGGAAAGCTCTACAAGTTTACTTTCATATTGGAAAAATGATTTTCCAAACTTTGACCTATTTTTTAGATCTAAAAGGATTTTACCAAAACAATGCACATTCAGTATGGTAAAGCCTTTGCAAATCTCTTGTTTTTTAAAATTTTAGTTTCGATGAATCAAATACCAATGGAAAGAACTATCAATTTACTTTCATTGAGAAGAAAGCGATTTTCGAATCCATGACCCGTGTTAAGTGTTATAAGTATTTTAACAAAACAACGTTGAAATCGTGTGTTAAAACCCTCGCAAGTCATTTGTTTTATTGAAATTTATAGATTTCGATTATTCAAATACCATTGGAAATTTCTATAAGTTTACTTTCTTATAGGAAAAATGATTTTCCAATCCGTGACCCTCGTGTAGATTATATGGATTTTATCAAAACAACGCACATTTCGTATGGTAAAACTTTCGCAAATCTCTTGTTTTTTTAATAATTTTAGATTTTGATGAATCAAATAACATTGGAAAACACTATCGGTTTACTTTCATTGAGATAAAACAATTATCCAATCCATGACCCGTGTTTAGAATTATAACGATTATAGCAAAACAACGCATAAATCATGTGGTGAAACCTTTGCAAATCGCGATTTTTTTTAAATTTATAGATTTTGATGATTCAAATGCCATTGGAAACCTCTATAAGTCTACTTTCATATAGGAAAATTGATTTTCCATTCCATGACCTTTTTTAGATTTAAAAGAATTTAACCAAAATAACGCACATTTTATATGGTAAAGCCTTCGCAAATCTCTTTTTTAAAAAAAAAAAATTTAATTTTCATGAATGATATACCGTAGGAAAGCACTATCAGTTTACTTTCATTGAGACAAAACGATTTTCCAGTCCATGACCCGTGTTTAGAGTCATAAAGATTTTATCAAAACAACACAAAAACCGTGTTGTACAAACATTGCAAATCACTGATTTTTTGAATTTTACAAATTTTGATAATTTAAATACCATTGGAAAGGGTTATAACTTCCATGCATGACAAATGATTTTCCCATCCATGAACCTTTTATAGACTTATATGGATTTTTACGAAAATAACGCACATTACGTTTGGTAAAACAATCGCAAATCACTTTTTTATTAAAAATTTTAATTTTGATGAATCAAATAATGTTGGAAAGCTCTATCGGTTTATTTTCATTGAGAAAAACAATTTTTGAATCCATGACCCGTGTTTAGAGTTATAACAATTTTAGGAAAACAAGGCAAAAATAGTGTGGTAAAACCTTCGCAAATCACTAATTTTTTGAAGTTTATAGATTTTGATTATTCAAATACCATTGGAAAGCTCTATAAGTTTACTTCATTATAGGAAAATTGATTTTCCAATCTATGAAATTTGTTTAGATTTAAAAGGATTGTACCAAAATAACGCATATTTCAGTATGGTAAAACCCGCAAATCTCTAGTTTTTTTAAAAAAAAAATTTAGATTTTGATTAATCAAATCTTGTTGAAAAGAACTATCGGTTTACTCTCATTGAGACAAAACGATTATCCAATCCATGACTCGTGTCTAGAATTATAACGATTTTAGCAAAAAAAAAAATGCGAAATCGTGTGGTAAAACCTTCGCAAATCAACGATTTTTGAAATTTATAGATTTTGATTATTCAAATATCATTGGAAAGCTCTACAAGTTTACTTTCATATTGGAAAAATGATTTTCCAAACTTTGACCTATTTTTTGATCTAAAAGGATTTTACCAAAACAATGCACATTCAGTATGGTAAAGCCTTTGCAAATCTCTTGTTTTTTAAAAATTTTATTTTCGATGAATCAAATACCAATGGAAAGAAATATCAATTTACTTTCATTGAGAAGAAACGATTTTCGAATCCATGACCCGTGTTAAGTGTTATAAGTATTTTAACAAAACAACGTTGAAATCGTGTGTTAAAACCCTTGCAAGTCAACTGTTTTATTGAAATTTATAGATTTCGATTATTCAAATACCATTGGAAATTTCTATAAGTTTACTTTCTTATAGGAAAAATGATTTTCCAATCCGTGACCCTCGTGTAGATTATATGGATTTTATCAAAACAACGCACATTTCGTATGGTAAAACTTTCGCAAATCTCTTGTATTTTTAATAATTTTAGATTTTGATTAATCAAATAACATTGGAAAACACTATCAGTTTACTTTCATTGAGATAAAACAATTATCCAATCCATGACCCGTGTTTAGAATTATAACGATTATAGCAAAACAACGCATAAATCATGTGGTGAAAACTTTGCAAATCATCGATTTTTTTTTTAAATTTATAGATTTTGATGATTCAAATGCCATTGGAAAACTCTATAAGTCTACTTTCATATAGGAAAATTGATTTTCCATTCCATGACCTTTTTTAGATTTAAAAGAATTTAACCAAAATAACGCACATTTTATATGGTAAAGCCTTCATGAAAATCTCTTTTTTTTAAAAAAAAAATTGATTTTCATGAATGATATACCGTAGGAAAGTACTATCAGTTTACTTTCATTGAGACAAAACGATTTTCCAGTCCATGACCCGTGTTTAGAGTCACAAAGATTTTATCAAAACAACACAAAAACCGTGTTGTACAAACATGGCAAATCACTGATTTTTTGAATTTTACAAATTTTGATAATTTAAATACCATTGGAAAGCGTTATAACTTCCATGCATGACAAATGATTTTCCCATCCATGAACCTTTTATAGACTTATATGGATTTTACCGAAAATAACGCACATTACGTTTGGTAAAACAATCATAAATCACTTTTTATTAAAAATTTTAATTTTGATGAATCAAATAATGTTGGAAAGCTCTATCGGTTTATTTTCATTGAGAAAAAACAATTTTTGAATCCATGACCCGTGTTTAGAGTTATAACAATTTTAGGAAAACAAGGCAAAAATATTGTGGTAAAACCTTCGCAAATCACTAATTTTTTGAAGTTTATAGATTTTGATTATTCAAATACCATTGGAAAGCTCTATAAGTTTACTTTCGTATAGGAAAATTGATTTCCAATCTATGAAATTTGTTTAGATTTAAAAGGATTGTACCAAAATAACACATATTTCGTATGGTAAAACCTTCGCAAATCTCTAGTTTTTTTTTAAAAAAAATTTAGATTTTGATTAATCAAATACTGTTGAAAAGAACTATCAGTTTACTTCCCTATTTGAGACAAAACGATTATCCAATCCACGACTCGTGTCTAGAATTATAACGATTTTAGCAAAAAAAATGCAGAAATCGTGTGGTAAAACCTTCGCAAATCACTGATTTTTTGAAATTTATAGATTTTGATTATTCAAATATCATTGGAAAGCTCTACAAGTTTACTTTCATATTGGAAAAATGATTTTCCAAACTTTGACCCTGTTTTAGATCCAAAAGGATTTTACCAAAACAATGCACATTAGTATGGTAAAGCCTTCGCAAATCTCTTGTTTTTTTAAAATTTTAGTTTTGATTATTCAAATACCATTGGAAAGAACAATCAATTTACTTTCATTGAGAAGAAAGCGATTTTCGAATCCATGACCCGTGTTAAGTGTTATAAGTATTTTAACAAAACAACGTTGAAATCGTGTGTTAAAACCCTCGAAAGTCATTTGCTTTTTATTGAAATTTATAGATTTTGATTATTCAAATACCATTGGAAAGTTCTATAAGTTTACTTTCTTATAGGAAAAATGATTTTCCAATCCGTGACCCTCGTGTAGATTATATGGATTTTATAAAATCAACGCACATTTCGTATGGTAAAAATTTTCGCAAATCTCTTGTTTTTTAATAATTTTAGATTTTGATGAATCAAATAACATTGGAAAACACTATCAGTTTATTTTTCATTGAGATAAAACAATTATCCAATCCATGACCCGTGTTTAGAATTATAACGATTATAGCAAAACAACGCATAAATCATGTGGTGAAACCTTTGCAAATCATTGATTTTTTTTTTGAAATTAATAGATTTTGATGATTCAAATACCATTGGAAAGCTCTATATGTCTACTTTTATATACGCAAAATGATTTTCTAATCCATGACCTTTTTTTAGATTTAAAAGAATTTAACCAAAATAACGCACATTTTATATGGTAAAGCCTTCACAAATCTCTTTTTTTTAAAAAAAAAAATTGATTTTCATGAATGATATACCGTAGGAAAGCACTATAAGTTTGCTTTCATTGAGACAAAACGATTTTCCGGACCATGACCCGTGTTTAGAGTCATAAAGATTTTATCAAAACAACACAAAAACCGTGTTGTACAAACATGGCAAATCAACGATTTTTGAATTTTACAAATTTTGATAATTTAAATACCATTGGAAAGCGTTATAACTTCCATGCATGACAAATGATTTTCCCATCCATGAACCTTTTATAGACTTATATGGATTTTACCGAAAATAACGCACATTACGTTTGGTAAAACAATCGCAAATCACTTTTTATTAAAATTTTAATTTTGATGAATCAAATAATGTTGGAAAGCTCTATCGGTTTATTTTCATTGAGAAAAAAAAATTTTTGAATCCATGACCCGTGTTTAGAGTTATAACAATTTTAGCGAAACAAGGAAAAAAAAATAGTTTGGTAAAACCTTCGCAAATCACTAATTTTTTGAAATTTATAGATTTTGATTATTCAAATACCATTGGAAAGCTCTATAAGTTTACTTTCATATAGGAAAATTGATTTCCAATCTATGAAATTTGTTTAGATTTAAAAGGATTGTACCAAAATAACGCATATTTCGTATGGTAAAACCTTCGCAAATCTCTAGTTTTTTAAAAAAAAATTTTAGATTTTGATTAATCAAATCTTGTTGAAAAGAACTATCGGTTTACTCTCATTGAGACAAAACGATTATCCAATCCATGACTCGTGTCTAGAATTATAACGATTTTAGCAAAAAAAATGCGTAAATCGTGTGGTAAAACCTTCGCAAATCATCGATTTTTTTGAAATTTATAGATTTTGATTATTCAAATATCATTGGAAAGCTCTACAAGTTTACTTTCATATTGGAAAATGATTTTCCAAACTTTGACCTGTTTTAGATCCAAAAGGATTTTACCAAAACAATGCACATTCCGTATGGTAAAGCCTTCGCAAATCTCTTGTTTTTTTTAAAATTTTAGTTTTGATTATTCAAATACCATTGGAAAGAACAATCAATTTACTTTCATTGAGAAGAAACGATTTTCGAATCCATGACCCGTGTTAAGTGTTATAAGTATTTTAACAAAACAACGTTGAAATCGTGTGTTAAAACCGTCGCAAGTCACTGTTTTATTGAAATTTATGGATTTTGATTATTCAAATACCATTGGAAAGTTCTATAAGTTTACTTTCTTATAGGAAAAATGATTTTCCAATCCGTGACCCTCGTGTAGATTATATGGATTTTATAAAATCAACGCACATTTCGTATGGTAAAATTTTCGCAAATCTCTTGTTTTTTTTAATAATTTTAGATTTTGATGAATCAAATAACATTGGAAAACACTATCAGTTTATTTTCGTTGCGATAAAACAATTATCCAATCCATGACCCGTGTTTAGAATTATAACGATTATAGCAAAACAACGCATAAATCATGTGGTGAAACCTTTGCAAATCATTGATTTTTTTTTTTTTTGAAATTTATAGATTTTGATGATTCAAATACCATTGGAAAGCTCTATATGTCTACTTTTATATAGGAAAATGATTTTCTAATCCATGACCTTTTTTAGATTTAAAAGAATTTAACCAAAATAACGCACATTTTATATGGTGAAGCCTTCACAAATCTCTTGTTTTTTTAAAAAAAAAATTGATTTTCATGAATGATATACCGTAGGAAAGCACTATAAGTTTGCTTTCATTGAGACAAAACGATTTTCCAGACCATGACCCGTGTTTAGAGTCATAAAGATTTTATCAAAACAACACAAAAACCGTGTTGTACAAACATGGCAAATCACTGATTTTTTGAATTTTACAAATTTTGATAATTTAAATACCATTGGAAAGCGTTATAACTTCCATGCATGACAAATGATTTTCCCATCCATGAACCTTTTATAGACTTATATGGATTTTACCGAAAATAACGCACATTACGTTTGGTAAAACAATCGCAAATCACTTTTTTATTAAAAATTTTAATTTTGATGAATCAAATAATGTTGGAAAGCTCTATCAGTTTATTTTCATTGAGAAAAAACAATTTTTGAATCCATGACCCGTGTTTAGAGTTATAACAATTTTAGCGAAACAAGGCAAAAATAGTTTGGTAAAACCTTCGCAAATCACTAATTTTTTGAAATTTATAGATTTTGATTATTCAAATACCATTGGAAAGCTCTATAAGTTTACTTTCATATAGGAAAATTGATTTTCCAATCTATGACATTTGTTTTGACTTAAAAGGATTGTACCAAAATAACGCATATTTCGTATGGTAAAACCTTCGCAAATCTCTAGTTTTTTTTAAAAAAAAATTTAGATTTTGATTAATCAAATACTGTTGAAAAGAACTATCAGTTTACTCTCATTGAGACAAAACGATTATCCAATCCATGACTCGTGTCTAGAATTAAAACGATTTTAGCAAAAAAAAAATGCAGAAATCGTGTGGTAAAACCTTCGCAAATCACTGATTTTTTGAAATTTATAGATTTTGATTATTCAAATATCATTGGAAAGCTCTACAAGTTTACTTTCATATTGGAAAAATGATTTTCCAAACTTTGACCCTTTTTTGATCTAAAAGATTTTACCAAAACAATGCACATTCCGTATGGTAAAGCCTTTGCAAATCTCTTGTTTTTTAAAATTTTAGTTTCGATGAATCAAATACCAATGGAAAGAACTATCAATTTACTTTCATTGAGAAGAAAGCGATTTTCGAATCCATGACCCGTGTTAAGTGTTATAAGTATTTTAACAAAACAACGTTGAAATCGTGTGTTAAAACCCTTGCAAGTCACTTTTTTATTGAAATTTATAGATTTCGATTATTCAAATACCATTGGAAATTTCTATAAGTTTACTTTCTTATAGGAAAATGATTTTCCAATCCGTGACCCTCGTGTAGATTATATGGATTTTATCAAAACAACGCACATTTCGTATGGTAAAACTTTCAAATCTCTTGTATTTTTAATAATTTTAGATTTTGATGAATCAAATAACATTGGAAAACACTATCGGTTTACTTTCATTGAGATAAAACAATTATCCAATCCAAGACCCGTGTTTAGAATTATAACGATTATAGCAAAACAACGCATAAATCATGTGGTGAAAACTTTGCAAATCACGATTTTTTTAAATTTATAGATTTTGATGATTCAAATGCCATTGAAAGCTCTATAAGTCTACATTCATATAGGAAAATTGATTTTCCATTCCATGACCTTTTTTAGATTTAAAAGAATTTAACCAAAATAACGCACATTTTATATGGTAAAGCCCTTCAAATCTCTTGTTTTTTTTTAAAAAAATTGATTTTCATGAATGATATACCGTAGGAAAGTACTATCAGTTTACTTTCATTGAGACAAAACGATTTTCCAGATCCATGACCCGTGTTTAGAGTCACAAAGATTTTATCAAAACAACACACAAAACCGTGTTGTACAAACATGGCAAATCAACGATTTTTGAATTTTACAAATTTTGATAATTTAAATACCATTGAAAGCGTTATAACTTCCATGCATGACAAATGATTTTCCCATCCATGAACCTTTTATAGACTTAAATGGATTTTACCGAAAATAACGCACATTACGTTTGGTAAAACAATCGCAAATCACTTTTTATTAAAAATTTTAATTTTGATGAATCAAATAATGTTGGAAAGCTCTATCGGTTTATTTTCATTGAGAAAAAACAATTTTTGAATCCATGACCCGTGTTTAGAGTTATAACAATTTTAGGAAAACAAGGCAAAAATAGTGTGGTAAAACAACCCGCAAATCACTAATTTTTGAAGTTTATAGATTTTGATTATTCAAATACCATTGGAAAGCTCTATAAGTTTACTTTCATATAGGAAAATTGATTTCCAATCTATGAAATTTGTTTAGATTTAAAAGGATTGTACCAAAATAACGCATATTTCAGTATGGTAAAACCTTCGCAAATCTCTAGTTTTTTTTTAAAAAAAATTTAGATTTTGATTAATCAAATCTGAGTTGAAAAAAAAACTATCGGTTTACTCTCATTGAGACAAAACGATTATCCAATCCATGACTCGTGTCTAGAATTATAACGATTTTAGCAAAAAAAATGCGAAATCGTGTGGTAAAACCTTCGCAAATCATCGATTTTTGAAATTTATAGATTTTGATTATTCAAATATCATTGGAAAACTCTACAAGTTTACTTTCACATTGGAAAAATGATTTTCCAAACTTTGACCCTGTTTTTAGATCTAAAAGGATTTTACCAAAACAAATGCATTCCGTATGGTAAAGCCTTCGCAAATCTCTTGTTTTTTAAAATTTTAGTTTCGATGAATCAAATACCAATGGAAAGAACTATCAATTTACTTTCATTGAGAAGAAAGCGATTTTCGAATCCATGACCCGTGTTAAGTGTTATAAGTATTTTAACAAAACAACGTTGAAATCGTGTGTTAAAACCCTCGCAAGTCACTATTTTATTGAAATTTATAGATTTCGATTATTCAAATACCATTGGAAAGTTCTATAAGTTTACTTTCTTATAGGAAAATGATTTTCCAATCCGTGACCCTCGTGTAGATTATATGGATTTTATCAAAACAACGCACATTTCAGTATGGTAAAACTTTCACAAATCTCTTTTTTTTTAATAATTTTAGATTTTGATGAATCAAATAACATTGGAAAACACTATCAAATTACTTTCATTGAGATAAAACAATTATCCAATCCACGACCCATGTTTAGAATTATAACGATTATAGCAAAACAAGGCATAAATCATGTGGTGAAACCTTTACAAATCACTGATTTTTTTTGAAATTTATAGATTTTGATGATTCAAATACCATTGGAAACCTCTATAAGTCTACTTTCATATAGGAAAAATGAGTTTCCAATCCATGACCTTTTTTTAGATTTAAAAGAATTTAACCAAAATAACGCACATTTTATATGGTAAAGCCTTCATAAATCTTTTTTAAAAAAAAAAAAAAATTGATTTTCATGAATGATATACCGTAGGAAAGCACTATCGAGTTTACTTTCATTGAGACAAAACGATTTTCCAGGTCCATGACCCGTGTTTAGAGTCAAAAGATTTTATCAAAACAACACAAAAAAACCGTGTTGTACAAACATTGCAAATCATCGATTTTTGAATTTTACAAATTTTGATAATTTAAATACCATTGGGAAGCGTTATAACTTCCATGCATGACAAATGATTTTCCCATCCATGAACCTTTTATAGACTTATATGGATTTTACCGAAAATAATGCACATTACGTTTGGTAAAACAATCGCAAATCACTTGTTTATTAAAAATTTTAGTTTTGATTAATCAAATAATGTTGGAAAGCTCTATCAGTTTATTTTCATTGAGAAAAACAATTTTTGAATCCATGACCCGTGTTTAGAGTTATAACAATTTTAGCAAAACAAGGCAAAAATAGTGTGGTATAAACCTTCGCAAATCACTAATATTTTGAAGTTTACAGATTTTTATTATTCAAATACCATTGGAAAGCTCTATAAGTTTACTTTCGTATAGGAAAATTGATTTTCCAATCTATGACATTTGTTTAGATTTAAAAAGATTGTACCAAAATAACGCATATTTCGTATGGTAAAACCTTCGTAAATCTCTTGTTTTTTTTAATAATTTTAGATTTTGATGAATCAAATAACATTGGAAAACACTATCAGTTTACTTTCATTGAGATAAAACAATTATCCAATCCATGACCCGTGTTTAGAATTATAACGATTATAGCAAAACAACGCATAAATCATGTGGTGAAACCTTTGCAAATCACTGATTTTTTTTTTTTAAGTAATTTATAGATTTTGATGATTCAAATACCATTGGAAAGCTCTATAAGTCTACTTTCATATAGGCAAAATGATTTTCTAATCCATGACCTTTTTTTAGATTTAAAAGAATTTAACCAAAATAACGCACATTTTATATGGTAAAGCCTTCACAAATCTCTTGTTTTTTTTTTAAAAAATTTGATTTTCATGAATGATATACCGTAGGAAAGCACTATCGTTTACTTTCATTGAGAAAAAGCGATTTTCCAGGTCCATGACCCGTGTTTAGAGTCATAAAGATTTTATCAAAACAACACAAAAACCGTGTTATACAAACATTGCAAATCTTGATTTTTGAATTTTAGAAATTTTGATAATTTAAATACCATTGAAAGCTTTATAACTTTCATGCTTGACAAATGATTTTCCCATCCATGAAACTTTTATAGACTTATATGGATTTTACCGAAAACAACGCACATTACGTTTGGTAAAACAATCAATGAGATCACTTGTTTATTAAAATTTTAGTTTTGTTGAATCAAATAATGTTGGAAAGCTCTATCGGTTTATTTTCATTGAGAAAAACAATTTTTGAATCCATGACCCGTGTTTAGAGTTATAACAATTTTAGCAAAACAAGGCAAAAATAGTGTGGTAAAACCTTTGCAAATCACTAATTTTTGAAATTTATAGATTTTGATTATTCAAATACCATTGGAAAGCTCTATAAGTTTACTTTCGTATAGGAAAATTGATTTTCCAATCTATGACATTTGTTTAGATTTAAAAGGATTGTACCAAAATAACGCATATTTCGTATGGTAAAACCGCCAAATCTCTAGTTTTTTTTTAAAAAAAAAAATAGATTTTCATTAATCAATTCTTGTTGAAAAAAACTATCGGTTTACTCTCATTGAGACAAAACGATTACCCAATACATGACTCGTGTCTAGAATTATAACGATTTTAGCAAAAAAAAATGCGAAATCGTGTGGTAAAACCTTCGCAAATCACGATTTTTTGAAATTTATAGATTTTGATTATTCAAATATCATTGGAAAGCCCTACAAGTTTACTTTCATATTGGAAAAATGATTTTCCAAACTTTGAACTGTTTTAGATCTAAAAAGATTTTACCAAAACAATGCACATTCCGTATGGTAAAAAAGCTTGCAAATCTCTTGTTTTTTAAAAAATTTAGTCGTGATGAATGAAATACCATTGGAAAGAACTATCAATTTACTTTCATTGAGAAGAAACTATTTTGAATCCATGACCCGTGTTAAGTGTTATAAGTATTTTAACAAAACAACGTTGAAATCGTGTGTTAAAACCCTCAGCAAGTCAACTTTTTTTCTTGAAATTTATAGATTTCGATTATTCAAATACCATTGGAAAGTTCTATAAGTTTACTTTCTTATAGGAAAAATGATTTTCCAATCCGTGACCCTCGTGTAGATTATATGGATTCTATCAAAACAACGCACATTTCGTATGGTAAAACTTTCACAAATCTCTTGTTTTTTTTAATAATTTTAGATTTTGATGAATCAAATAACATTGGAAAACACTATCAGTTTACTTTCATTGAGACAAAACAATTATCCAATCCATGACCCGTGTTTAGAATTATAACGATTATAGCAAAACAAGGCATAAATCATGTGGTGAAACCTTTGCAAATCAACGATTTTTTTTGAAATTAATAGATTTTGATGATTCAAATACCATTGGAAAGCTCTACAAGTCTACTTTTATATACATAAAATGATTTTCTAATCCATGACCTTTTTTAGAGTTAAAAGAATTTAACCAAAATAATGCACATTTTATATGGTGAAGCCTTCACAAATCTCTTTTTTTTTAAAAAAAATTTGATTTTCATGAATGATATACCGTAGGAAAGCACTATCGGTTTACTTTCATTGAGACAAAGCGATTTTCAGGTCCATGACCCGTGTTTAGAGTCATAAAGATTTTATCAAAACAACACAAAAACCGTGTTATACAAACATTGCAAATCACTGATTTTTTGAATTTTAGAAATTTTGATAATTTAAATACCATTGGAAAGCTTTATAACTTTCATGCTTGACAAATGATTTTCCCATCCATGAACCTTTTATAGACTTATATGGATTTTACCGAAAACAACGCACATTACGTTTGGTAAAACAATCGCAGATCACTTGTTTATTAAAATTTTAGTTTTGTTGAATCAAATAATGTTGGAAAGCTCTATCAGTTTATTTTCATTGAGAAAAAACAATTTTTGAATCCATGACCCGTGTTTAGAGTTATAACAATTTTAGCAAAACAAGGCAAAAATAGTGTGGTAAAACCTTTGCAAATCACTAATTTTTTGAAATTTATAGATTTTGATTATTCAAATACCATTGGAAAGCTCTATAAGTTTACTTTCGTATAGGAAAATTGATTTTCCAATCTATGACATTCGTTTAGATTTAAAAGGATTGTACCAAAATAACGCATATTTCGTATGGTAAAACCTTCGCAAATCTCTAGTTTTTTTTTTAAAAAAAAAATAGATTTTCATTAATCAATTACTGTTGAAAAGAACTATCAGTTTACTCTCATTGAGACAAAAGCGATTATCCAATCCATGACTCGTGTCTAGAATTATAACGATTTTAGCAAAAAAAAATGCAGAAATCGTGTGGTAAAACCTTCGCAAATCAGCGATTTTTGAAATTTATGGATTTTGATTATTCAAATATCATTGGAAAGCTCTGAGGTTTACTTTCACATTGGAAAAATGATTTTCCAAACTTTGAACTGTTTTAGATCTAAAAAGATTTTACCAAAACAATGCACATTCCGTATGGTAAAGCGCTTCGCCAAATCTCTTGTTTTTTAAAATTTTAGTCTTGATGAATCAAATACCATTGGAAAGAACTATCAATTTACTTTCATTGAGAAGAAAGCGATTTTCGAATCCATGACCCGTGTTAAGTGTTATAAGTATTTTAACAAAACAACGTTGAAATCGTGTGTTAAAACCCTCGCAAGTCTTTGTTTTATTGAAATTTATAAATTTTGATTATTCAAATACCATTGGAAAGTTCTATAAGTTTACTTTCTTATAGGAAAAATGATTTTCCAATCCGTGACCCTCGTGTAGATTATATGGATTCTATCAAAATAACGCACATTTCGTATGGTAAAACTTTCGCAAATCTCTTGTTTTTATTAATAATTTTAGATTTTGATGAATCAAATAACATTGGAAAACACTATCGGTTTACTTTCATTGAGATAAAACAATTATCCAATCCATGACTCGTGTTTAGAATTATAACGATTATAGCAAAACAACGCATAAATCATGTGGTGAAACCTTTGAAAATCACTGATTTTTTTTTTGAAATTTATAGATTTTGATGATTCAAAGACCATTGGAAAGCTCTATAAGTCTACTTTCATTTAGGCAAAATGATTTTCTAATCCATGACCTTTTTTTCGATTTAAAGAATTTAACCAAAATAACGCACATTTTATATGGTAAAGCCTTCACAAATCTCTTGTTTTTTTAAAAAAATTTGATTTTCATGAATCATATACCGTAGGAAAGCACTATCAGTTTAATTTCATTGAGACAAAATGATTTTCCAGTCCATGACCCGTGTTTAGAGTCATAAAGATTTTATCAAAACAACACAAAAACCGTGTTATACAAACATTGCAAATCACTGATTTTTTGAATTTTAGAAATTTTGATAATTTAAATACCATTGGAAAGCTTTATAACTTTCATGCATGACAAATGATTTTCCCATCCATGAACCTTTTATAGACTTATATGGATTTTACCGAAAACAACGCACATTATGTTTGGTAAAACAATCATGAGATCACTTGTTTATTAAAATTTTAGTTTTGTTGAATCAAATAATGTTGGAAAGCTCTATCGGTTTATTTTCATTGAGAAAAAACAATTTTGAATCCATGACCCGTGTTTAGAGTTATAACAATTTTAGCAAAACAAAGCGAAAATAATAGTGTGGTAAACCTTTCAAATCACTAATTTTTGAAATTTATAGATTTTGATTATTCAAATACCATTGAAAGCTCTATAAGTTTACTTTCATTATAGGAAATTTGATTTTCCGATCTTTGACATTGTTTAGATTTAAAAGATTGTACCAAAATAACGCTTATTTCAGTATGGTAAAACCTTCGCAAATCTCTAGTTTTTAAAAAAAAAAATTTACATTTTGATTAATCAAATCTTGTTGAAAAGAACTATCAGTTTACTCTCATTGAGACAAAACGATTATCCAATCCATGACTCGTGTCTAGAATTATAACCACATAGAAATCGTGTGGTACAAGCTTAGCAATGGTATTGCAATAATCAAAATATATAAATTTTAATAAAACTGCGGCGTGCGAGGATTTTACCACACGATTACAACATTGTTTTGTTAAAATCTTTATAACTCTAAACACAGGTCATGGATAGGAAAATCGTTTTTTTTTCAATTAAAGTGAACTGATAGTTCTTTCTAAAGGTATTTGATTCATCAAAACCAATTTTTTTAAAAAAAAAACAAGAGATTTTCGAAGGTTTTACCATACAAAATGTGCACTGTTTTGGTAAAATCCTTTTAAATCTAAACAAAGGTCATGAATTGGAAAATCATTTTCCTATATGAAAGTAAACTTATAGAGCTTTCCAATGGTATTTGAATAATCAAAATCTATAAATTTCAAAAAATCGATGATTCTTAACGTTACCACCACACGATTTATGCGTTGTTTTGCAAAAATCTTTATAACTCTACACATGGGTCATTGATTGAAAAATTAGTTTTTCTTAATGAAAATAAAATGATAGTCCTTTCAAATGTATTTCATTCATCAAAATCTAAATTTAAAAAAACAAGAGATTTTGCGAAGGTTTTACCATACGAAAAATGTGTTGTTTTGGTAAAATCCATACAAATCTATAAAATGGTCATGGATTTGAAAATCATGTTTTCTATATGAAGTTAAACTTATAGAGCCTTCCAACGGTATTTTAATCATCAAAATCTATAAATTTAAAAAATCGGCGATTTGAGAAGGTTTTACCACACAACTGCGTTGTTTTCTAAAATCTTTGTAGCTCAGAAAACACGGGTCATGGATTGGAAAATCGTTTTGTCCCAATGAAAGTAAATTGATAGTTCTTTCCAACGGTATTTGATTTATCAAAATCAAATTTACAAAAAACAAGAGATTTGCGAAGGTTTTACCAAGCGAAATAATGCGTTGTTTTGGTAAAATCTTATAACTCTAAACAAATGTCATGGAATGGAAAATCATTTTCCTATATGAACGAAACTTATAGAGCTTTCAATGGTATTTGAATCATCAAAATCTATAAATTAAAAAAATCGAGTGATTTGAGAAAGTTTTGCCACACAATTTCTGCGTTATTTTGCTAAAATCTTTATAACTCTAAACACGGCTCATGGATTGGAAAATTGTTTTGTCTCGATGAAAGTAAACAAGAGATTCTTGAAGGTTTTACCATACAAAATGTGCGTTATTTTGGTAAAATCCTTTTAAATATGAACAATGGTCATGAATCGGAAAATTATTTTTCCTATATGAAAGTAAACTTATAGAACTTTCAATGGTATTTGAATAATCAAAATCTAGAATTTCAAAAATAAGTGATTTGAGAAGTTTTTACACACAATTTTGCGTTGAATTCCTAAAATCTTTATAACTCTAAACACGGGTCATGGATTGGAAAATCGTTTTTCTCAATGAAAGTAAACCGACGATGCTTTCAAGCTGTATTTGATTCATCAAAATCTAAAATTTTAAAAAAAAAAGGATTTACAAAGGTTTTACCATACGAAATATGCGTTGTTTTGGTAAAATCTTATAAATCTATAAAAGAGTCATGGATGGGAAAATCATTTTCATATATGAAAGTATACTTATAGAGCTTTCAATGGTATTTGAATCATCAAAATCTTTAAATTTCAATAAAAAGTGACTCGCGAGGGTTTTACCACACGATTTCAATGTTGCTTTGTTAAAAAATTTATGACTCTAAACACGGGTCATAAATTCGAAAAAATTTTCTTCTCAATGAAAGTAAAGCGATAGTGCTTTCAACGGTATTTGATTCATCAAAACTAAAATGTTTAAAAAAAATAAGTGATTTGTGAAGGTTTCACCACATAATTTCTGCGTTGTTTTGCTAAAATCTTTATAACTCTAAACACGGGTCATGGATTGTAAATTATTTCTTCTCCATGAAAATAAATAAGAGATTTGTGAAGGTTTTACCATACGAAATGTGCGTTATTTTGGTAAAAATCCTTTTAAATCTAAACAAATGTCATGGATTGGAAAATCATTTTTCCTATATGAATGTAAACTTATTGAACTTTCCAATGTTATTTGAATCATCAAAATCTAGAAATTTCAAAAATCAGTGATTTGAGAAGGTTTTACCACACAATTTATGCGTTGATATGCTAAAATCTTTATAACTCTAAACACGGGTCATGGATTGAAAAATAATATTTTCTCAATGAAAGTAAACTGATAGTGCTTTCCAACCCGTATTTGATTCATCATAGAAAAAAAATTTAAAAAAAAACAAGAGATTTGCGAAGGTTTTACCATACGAAATGTGCGTTGTTTTGGTAAAATCCTTTTAATTCTAACAAAAGTCATGGATTGGAAAATCGATTTTCCTATACGAAAGTAAACTTGTTGATCTTTCCAATGTTATTAGAATATTCAAAATCTATAAATTTCAAAAAATCGATGATATGCGAATATTTTACCACATGATTTATGCATTGTTTTGCTAGAATCATTATAACCTCTAAACCACGGTCATGGATTGGAAAATTGTATATTTTTTTTAATGAAAGTAAATTGATTGAGCTTTCAAAAGTATTTGATGCATAAAATCTAAATTTTTTTTTAAAAAAAAGTGATTTGCGAAGGTTTTACCATACAAAATGCATTGATTTGGTAAAATCTTATAAATCTATAAAAGGGTCATGGTTCATAAAATCATTTTTCATATATGAAAGTAATACGTATAGAGCTTTCCAATGGTATTTGAATCATCAAAATATTTTAAATTCAAAAATCAATGATTTACTTAAGCTTGTACCACACGATTTCTTTGTGGTTTTATAAAATCTATATAACTCTAAAAGCGGGTCATCGATTGCAAAATCATTTTCTCAATGAAATTAAAATGATAGTGCTTTTCAACTGTATTTGATTCATCAAAATCTAAAAATTTAAAAAAAACAAGAGATTTGCGAAGGTTTTACCATACGAAATGTGCATTGTTTTGGTAAAATCCTTATAAATCTATAAAATGGTCATGGATTGGAAAAAATTTTACGTATGAAACTAAACTTATAGAGCTTTCCAATGGTATTTGAATCATCAAAATCTTTAAAATTCAAAAATCGTTGATTTGAAAAGGTTTTACCACACAATTTCTACGTTGTTTTCTAAAATCTTTATAACTCTAAACACGGGTCATGGATTAGAAAAGAGTTTTGTCTCGATGAAAGTAAAATAATAGTGCTTTCAACGGTATTTGATTCATCATAATCTATATTTTGATAAAAAAAAAAAAAAAAGAGATTTGCGAATGTTTAACCATACTATTTCTGCGTTTTTTTGCTAAAATCTTTCTAACTCTAAACACGTGTCATAGATTTGAAAATTATTTTTACGGATGAAAGTAAAGCGATAGAGCTTTTTCAAAGTTAGTTGATTCATCAAAATCAAAAATTTATAAAAAACAAGAGATTTGCAAAGGTTTTACCATACGAAATGTGCGTTGTTTGGTAAAATCTTATAAATCTAAACAAATGTAATGGATTTGAAAATCATATTTTTCTATATGAAAGTAAACTTATAGATCTTTTCAATTGTATTTGAATAATCAAAATTTATAAATTTCAAAAAATCGTTGATGATTTGCGATGGTTTTACCACACGATTTCTACATTGTTTGGCTAAAATCGTTATAACTCTAAAATCGTTATAACTCTAATCACGGGTCATGGATTGGAAAATAATTTTCTCGATGAAAGTAAAATGAGTGAGCTTTCCAACGATATCGATTCATCAAAATCTGAAATTTTTAAAAACAAGTGATTTGCAAAGGTTTTACCATACGAAATGTGTGATGTTTTCATAAAAATCTTATAAATCTATAAAAGGGCCGTGGATGGGAAAATCATTTTCATATATGAAAGTACACTTATAGTGCTTTCTAATGGTATTTGAATCATCATAATCTTTAAAATTCAAAAATCACAGATTTGTGAAGCTTGTACCACACAATTTTTGTGTTGTTTTCATAAAATCTTTTAGATCTAAACAAAGGTAATGGATTGCAAAATCATTTTTTCTCAATAAAAGTAAACTGATAGAGCTTTCCAATGGTATTTTATTTATCAAAATTTAAAATTTTTAAAAAACAAGTGATTTGCGAATGATTTACCATACGTAATGTGGGTTGGTTTGATAAATCCATATAAATCTATACAAGGGTCACGGAATAGAAAATCATTTTTCTATTTGAAATTAAACTTATAGAGCTTTACAATGGTATTTCAATAATCAAAATATATAAATTTTAATAAAATAGTGACATGCGAGGATTTTACCACACGATTTCAACGTTGTTTTGTTAAAATCTTTATAACTCTAAACACAGGTCATGGATAAGAAAATCATTTTTTCTCAATTGTAGTAAAGCCCGATAGTTATTTCTAAAGGTATTTGATTCATCAAAACCAATATTTTTTAAAAAAAACAAGGAATTTCGCGAAGGTTTTACCATACAACATGTGCATTGTTTTAGTAAAATCCTTTTAAACCTAAACAAAGGTCATGGATTGGAAAATCATTTTCTTATATGAAAGTTAACTTATAAAGCTTTTCAATGGTATTTGAATAATCAAAATCTATAAATTTCAAAAAATCGATGATTTTATGAAGGTTTTACCATATGATTTATGCGTTGTTTTGCAAAAATCTTTGTAACTCTAAACACGGGTCATTGATTTGAAAATTGTCTTTCTCAAAGAAAGTAAAGCGATAGAGCTTTCCAACGGTATTTGATTCATCAAACTAAAATTTTTAAAAAAACAAGAGATTTGTTAAGGTTTTACCAAATAAAATGAGCATTGTTTTGGTAAAATCCTTTTAGATCTAAACAAAAGTCATGGATTTGAAAATCATTTTTCCTATATGAAAGTAAACTAATAGAGGTTTCCAATGGTATTTGAATAATCAAAATTTATAAATTTCAAAAAATGAGTGATTTGCAAAGGTTTTACCACACTATTTCTGAGTTGTTTTGCTAAAATCTCTATAACTCTAAACACGGGTCATAGATTGAAAAATCAGTTTTTCTTAATGAAAGTAAAATGATAGTGCTTTCCAAATGTATTTCATTCATCAAAATCTAAAATTATTAAAAAAACAAGAGATTTTGAAGGTTTTACCATACTGAAATGTGTGTTGTTTTGGTAAAATCCATATAAATCTATAAAATGGTCATGGATTGGAAAATAATTTTTCTATATGAAATTAAACTTATAGAGCCTTCCAATGTTATTTTAATCATCAAAATATATAAATTTAAAAAAATCAGTGATTTGAGAAGGTTTTACCACAAAATTTCTGCGTTGTTTTTCTAAAATCTTTATAACTGTAAACACTGGTCATGGATTGGAAAATCGTTTTGTCTCAATGAAAGTAAACAGATAGTGCTTTCCAACAGTATTTGATTTATTAAAATCAAAATTTTTTTAAAAAACAAGAGATTTGCGAAGGTTTTACCAAACGAAATGTGCGTTGTTTTGGTAAAATCCTTATAAATCTAAACAAATGTCATGGATTGGAAAATTATTTTTCCTATATGAAAGTAAACTTATAGAGCTTTCTAATGGTATTTAAATAATCAAAATCTATAAATTTCAAAAAATCAATTGATTTGAGAAGGGTTTTGCCACACAATTTCTGCGTTATTTTTCTAAAATCTTTATAACTCTAAACACGGTTCATGGATTGGAAAATAGTTTGGTCTCGACGAAAGTAAATTA